>OZ024732.1:50069976-52469976 GCA_964016875.1 Fallopia convolvulus
GCATCTAACTTTGCGTTTTCTTGTTGGGACTTTTCTTGTGAAGTGAAAATTTCTAACATGAGATGTACATACCTGTAAAAATGTGTCCATATGAGAAAAGATTGGAGGTTAAAGTTGTCTAATATCTTTATTTATTTTTCATAAGAAATTCGTAATTCTTAACTTCTTCATCGCCAATCTTGAATCTTCAATTCTTGACTCTTTATTTTAAATTCTTCCACTCTTGAGACTTGACAACTTAAAACGGTTTGAACTCCATGCATCTAATCCTTTCTTCTCAAAAAAAATCTAAAATCACACAAAAATTAGTGTAGATTTCGAATCTAATAAAAACACTTAAACTACCATAAAAGTTCAAAATAAACTAGCTAATAAAATCAAATGTGTCCTAAATCTATCACTTAAATGCATGCTATCAGTGGCGCCTTTACATTAAGCCCTCCAACGTCTCTCTCACTATCTATAAAGCTTGAGATTCGATTTCTCTCCCAGGTTAACCTTTATAGATCTCGTCTCCTACTTTAAAATTCCTAGCAAAATTTGGAAATTTATTTTATAGTGTTAGAACAATTTATTTCTTGAGATTTAATCTCACTAACAATATAACACATTATCAATACGAATCTTTAATCTCTATCTGTTAATCGTCAACTCTATAATTGCCTAGTTTGGGATCTTTTTTTTTATCAGAAACTCGATTTGTCCTTCTAGATTTTAAAAAGTTTCTTTTTTTTTTAATAAAAATTAGAAGCATGTTTTTTGGATTAATACAAGATACAAATAAAATATTAAATTTGCTTAAAACTTTTGGTATCTAATCCCAAAAATATGAAATTCACCATTTGGATTATGAGAAAGTTTTTACTTAAATAAAATAAGTATGATATGGATAATATTAATTACAATAAGAACATGAAAAAGAGCTTGTTTGAACTGATCTAAATTGGCATTAAGATGACTCATAAGTATAAGCACAATGTTGAACAAATTAATTAATGCTTGTTTACAATATTTATATCTAGTACTTAAATGGCAAGTATCGCTAAAAGAGATCTTGACCAGCTTGACCTATTGAGCCAAAAATACCTCGAATGAAGGGTTGATATCAGAACCCACCTCAAGGCAAATGGCTTTGAGAAAACAATAGTGACAAATAATAATAATCACCCCTCAAGAAACGACAATGACCATTGTGTTTATCTGCAACCATATTCAAGAAAGTCTTCAGCTTGAGTACTTGTTTATAGAGGATCTAATAAAATTGTGGGTTAACCTAAATGAGTCTATGCCTGCCAAAATGAGATCGATCTTACTCTCCCAAACACTATATGAATGGAACTTTAAGGTTCCACGACTTTAAGTCCATCACTTTTTTTTGGTCGAAACTTTAAGTCCATCACTAAGTACAACAATATATCATTCACATAATCATATTTCAATTTAGAGTATATGAACAAATGATCACTCATCAAGATATATATGTTAGAGTGAACTTTCTGCACTGTGCATACCTCGAATGTGTTGTTACAACAATATTATAGAGAGAGGCTATAAAAGATATTCCGATTTATTACATATATTGAAGGTTGTTGATAGTAATAATAAGCTCTTAATAAAAAAAACCACAATCTCAGGCCAACATGCTAATTACATTTCCAAAAACAAACACTAGGTGCCCAAGATGGAAACAACAATGAGCATGCACAATAGTAAAAGTCTGTGAATCTATAGATTGGAAATCTTACACACATATAAGTCTAAATACATAAGTTTAGTAGAATTCCTCCGTCTTAAAATTGTTTGACAATCTAAATAAAAATGGTGGAAATTATATTTCAACATGTAGAAGAAGGTTGAAAGCATGACACTACAAATTCTTTAACGGACATGTGTTCTCATATCCAGTTTTCATCATTGATGGATCAACGTACTGAAACCTTGGCTAATTTTTTTTTGGTCGAAGAAACCTTGGCTAATTCAGTGGAAGTAATTGATTATAGTAATTTGAAGGCAATACAATCACAACACTAAAATCTGTATGGTTTGAAAGTAGGTAATTAATAAATAAGTACAAAATGACTTTCTACATCCCATACTTTGGCAGTAGAGTAGAATCAATCAACTAACTAATTTAGTAAGAGGAGATCAAATCTAGCCCGATCTAGCATATATAATTAAAACCATAAAAATGAAAAGGCCGGGAAGATTAATTAACCCATCGTTAATTTAAATTTAAGAAGAAGACCTAGCATAGTGAAGGATCATGAGATGATGATGAGCGGTGGAGGATGCAACGGCGGCTGACGATTCCCTTACATAATTATTAGTACTAATTGTACTAGCAGTAGCACCGCTCCATATATGATCTCTTACATGTTGCATCGTCAAGCTTGGTTCTAATTGCTGACCTCTACATCTTATCTCTACCTGCTTATACACATTCATTATCAACATAACCCATCATTAATATATAGATACACACATGCATGCATACAATAATATATGATCGATCAAGTATATATGCTTGATGAAGATGATGACGTCATGTTTATGAAATGCTTACGTCTCTCATTTTTATTCTATCGAAAGAAACAAATGTGTAGTATATATAATACAATATAATATGGAATATTATGATGCATGTGTAACGTCTACTTCACCCCCAGGCCCCATACACATTTCATTCACTTTAGCGTAACGTACCTTTTCTTTTCTTGATGGCGATTATTTCGGCCAATCCCACTTTGAATTTTTATATCACCATTCATCACTACACTACGTACCATTTTTCCTACTATCACTCCATCACTAGAGGATTTTTCTGTACTTGTATGAATATAAATATATCCAGGCCCTACCCGCATAGAATGGTAGATCCCTTAAGCCCAATTAGGGCCCAAACGGGCCCACTATACTTTGCTGCTAATCAAATCATTCTCAAAAATATTCTATTAATTATTTTGATGTTTTCTAGTGTGTCTATATGTGTGTACACATGGAAACAATTCAACTTTACTAATCATAGCTAATAGGATTAATTATTTATCAATTTGTAAGGATATTATAGTTAATTGTAATTTAGGTAATAGTCTAGGTATAGTCATCAGTAGAGTAGTCAAAAGTTGACCTAACCAGCAAACCCGACCCCAACCGCTTGATATTTTTAGGGTCTTAACCCTAAAAAAGTAAAAATATCGGGCGGTTGACCAATGACTAGTGACGAACCGAACCCGACCTAAACCAAACCAGAACCCGCAAGACCCGACCCAACATGTCTACATTAGTCATTACATTTACATTAGAAAAGGCACACATGCATTAAAAAAATGATAAGTCTATTGTTGTTTTTATAAACTAGTTCAATAATCCTGTTTTTTAAACTGGTATTCTAAATTGAAAAGGACAGATCCTATAAAAATACTTGAAAGAATCCCTCATATAAAATTTAGGGGACCTATCCAAATCAGAATATCATAGAAAGATCGATAACTATATACATATATATTATGTCAATCCTCACCATTTTAGCTGGTAAATGATGACTTTCATGATCATTAGGTCGCGAGTTCAAATCCCCCATTCTTAACTACAATGGCCTAAGTATCTCCTATGGATAAAAAAATCTATATACGTAGTACTATATCTAACTATAATTCATTCCTCTCATATAAACAACTCAATGAAAGTGCATACGAAATACTTCCAATATAGAAGTGTGACTCGGTCGAGTTTTGTAAGAAAGTAGATTTGTAAATTGACTAACTTCTCTTATAAAAAAATCATAAGGAGTATTGTTTTTGGTTGAAAGAGAGTTAGTATTCTCCATTATTATATGAACCAAAGGTAAGTTAAATAAATCTTAACCCTTTATCCATAGATTAATGAACAAAATAAGAAAAACCTTTATCTAAAATAACTCTATTGTAACTAAATCCACCCATCGGAAACCATATGGTCTCCCATGCTGCAAATTGACTAGGTCAGAGTTGGATAATGTATGTGCATTATGTAACATATATACACCAACCTACTACGTACAACTCTAGATTTATACGTGTCAGACGTGTTCAATTATATGTGTATCAATATTATATACACATAATTAGTAACTAACAAGGAAATTATTAAGGTAAGAGAAATCTTAATCTATCCAACCGTCATTATTATATACTGATTACGGAGTATCTTAATCACAACACATATAGTTTCGTGTACGTTTAGGCACGTACAACAAACATATATCAATAGATATATGGGCCGGTGAACGTAGTTGACTTTTACCATTCCATATAATACCGTATCATTATATAATCACCAAACTAATTGTAATTAAGAATCCCATGCATGCAAACCACCTTTTGTCAAATTTATATACATATTATTCATGAAATATATGCAATGGCCGGCTTCATTATAAATATCGATCTTTTTCCTAGTTTTTTTATATTAGCAATTAAGTAATTGAAATGATCAAACATTAAGTACGTGAAATGATCAAACATTAAATACGTGATAATAGCTTCAAAAGTGGCCATGTCTAGTCAGAAATAAAATTAATTAGGTAATTAATCTAAGTCTAACCTTAGCACTTCATACATGCATCCAAATAAGGAAAGAAGATTTCGAGTATTAAAGGATTTTCGAATGCATGACGTCGTCAAATATGATATATATGTAGGGCATGCAAATGGCAATTTTTGAAGCAAAAGCATGCATATATATTATTTAAAAAAAGAAAAGAAAATAGGACTTATATAGAATTCATAAGAGGCTTTTATTCACATAAGGAAAATACTTTTAGTTTAAAATGGGTGAACCATGATAAGTAAATTAAATTAAAAAACAATTACTATTTTTTTTTGGTTAAAATTTAAAAAAAACTACTACTTTCTAAAGTTTGTATTTTTAATAGTTATTGCATGCCCAAGAACACACATTAGCCAGATCGTTTTTAATATGTACTCATATGTGCACTTAAAAAAAATCATAATATCCGACCAAAAAAAATCCTAGTAATTGGACAACAAGATATTCATGAGAGATTTCAAAATAGTAGCAATTCTCTATAACATCACAAAGTAAGACTAGAGTACGTCTTAGACAGTATACAAGCATCAAAATATATGCAAGTAATTGACGCTAACTTAATTAGGTTTTCGATATGAATGAATAGTACTGTACCTAGCTTTACTTAAGAGTATATTTTTAAGTTCGAACTCAATGTGAAGCTAACTAATTATTAAGTAATTGTGTATATAACCAAGAATCAACATTCATAGTTACCTCTTACGTATAGACTGTATAGTACTTAACTACTTATTATTCTATGCCATTTAGGGAGGGAATGTTCTTTGTAATTTGTAAACAAACTTATAGCTTAAGGGCTTAAACCCAAACCCGACCTAACCGACCTGTTTGACAGCTCTAGTTATGACCCTATTTGTAGTCTTTTTTTTTTCTCTAAACTAAATTTTTAGACAATTATTTATTTTGAACTTGTATTTGCCAAACCTAATACCCATATCTAGAATTGTAAACCCTAAATTTGTAAGCTCCCTAAACCTGAAATATTGTTGAGAATACTATTCTCACATCGAAAGTTGAAAGTTAATTATACTAGTAAATAATTCTACGAGTTACTAGTTTCTCTTATTGTCAATTGATTTTAGAATGAAATCATTTATAAGTAACGAACTTCACATGGTATCAGAACTAACCCATTGAAAACGTACAATATATATATTCTAAGTTCTAACAAATATGTCCTTGAATCTAAACTCTTAAATCTTTTGTTATAGGTACTTTTATGTATATGATGCCGGCCTCTAGCTTATTTGAAAGGGTTTATTATACCGTAATTAGGATTTTATCTTTAAAGTTTACTAGGTATAGATATTAGAAAATCTGATCCAAAATCACACTAGAAGGGAGCTAGTTATTTGGTGCAATGCTTCTTATTATAGGAAAGCATGTACGGCCATGGTTTTTTTATAACCGTGAATGTATTCACTTCAAAGCAAAAATCCATGTAATTTCCCTTTCATTCTCAAAAAGAGAATGTATTGCTTTCATATATCATATATAGAGATATATTAAGAAATAAACCAACCCAAAAAGTGGTGATCACACCCACTTCAGAAAAGGGGATTAATTACACAAGAAACAAATTTTTTGGGGGTTGAAGAGAATGTGTGGTAGGTAAGTCCTTCTTAGATACATTAACCATGATTACAATTAAACTAATTAAAACCCACTCGATCGACATCACATACACAATATAATTAAGGATGGCTAGGATATTGCTAGTATTATCTCTCTATATACAATCTGTGTAGCTTATTTTAATATATTTTTGCTTTTAATTACTCATTCTAAGGCCAATTGAAAAAAAGTACATTCTATTAAATTGAAATTTTGTATGTGTACTTAAGTAATGTGGGTTAATTAATAAGGTAGCTATCGAGAAACGTACTTGCCACCTAAAAATGTATGGGCTTGGAGAGAGATGAGTCGATCGTCGATCGTAATAGTAGCTGTTACCTAGCTATATACATTACAATCATGCATTTTGGTTGTGGTGTTGTTTTCATTTTCTTCTCTCTACACCAAGTCACGACGTACCAACCCAATTTTAAGCTAGTGCATGTTAACCATTATTTAATCGAAGTTCAAAGTATGTATATATTTAGGATTGGACATAGAATCTTTAGGAAGCTTATAAGATATATAAGGATCGATGTTGCAAAATTAATTGACTGGCTAGCGAAACATAGTCTAAACATAAATGATTGATTACGTACCTCCGATTCGCTTTCTAAACCCAGCTTGGTGACGAGGTACTTGATTAAGAAGCGAACGGTCATCCTTCCATCTCTACCAACAATCAACATTATAAATTACTCTACAAATTAATCTTTTAGATATTTTTTTATGTGATGATCGAATAGATTATAATATAATGGAACAAGAACTAATTGAAACTTACTTGATTCTGAGATAATTCTTGGGGAGTTGTGGCAAAAAGGGTTGTTTGGCTCTGCATGATGCCCAAAATGAGATCAAATTTGGATAAATGCATATATAATTAAAGTGACATTTATATATATGAACAAAATGAACAACTTAAACTTACTGATGGACAGAAGGTTGAAGGAGAAACCAAATCCCAGAATGAGGGCGGCGAGGCGGGTCAATCAGCCTAATAATATGATCAGCTGAGCCTGAAGAAGGAGGAGGCGGACCCGGAAACTGAAACGACGACGTTGGAAGGATAAAGGAAGGCGCAAGGGGCGGCGCCTGCGTGGAGTCGGAGGAGGAAGAAGCTACAACTAAGAGTGGTGTGGGATTAGTAGTGTAATTAGGAAGTAAGGGAGTCATCATCCTAAGGTAGGAGTTACTATTATTAGTATAATGATGATGATGTTGTGGTTGTGGTTGTGGAGGCGGAGGTTGATAGTAAAACAAGGGCGGCGGCGATGCAAGGAATGGCGCCGCCGCCCTTGTAACTAATTCTCGTTGCTGCTGTTGTTGTTGCTGCTGATGAAATAGTAAGTTGTTTCCACTCGGGATTAGGTTGAGCCCCAGCATTAAACTTGCTGGAGCCACCTGATCTTGCTGAGGTTGAGAATGTTTGTTGTTATTGTTGTTGTTGTTTCTGCCTATGCCCAATCGCAACCATTCGCGCTCATCATCATTGTTATCCTCATCTTGGTCCACATGATGATGATGATTATGATGATGGTGAGCCTCTTTTATGAAGGACTTGCTCGGATTGGCGTTGGTGGATTCGGTTTCGGTTTCGGTTTCAGTACTACTGCTGCTATTTCTTCTGGAACCTTCCTCTTCCGCCATCAATAAATAGAAAGAGAGATCGGTGTCGAGTTTGGATCCGGCCTCTACGCAATTAGTATGAGGATTGTACTAGCTAGCTAAACCGGCATACGTACCCTTGATCTATATCTCTGAATCTGTGTAATCAGTACCCGTTGCATCATCATAATATATATATTGCAACTCTCTTCTTCTTCAAGATGGTTTGAGCAGAAGCAATTAGCACGGCCTCATCATAATTAACCCCAAGATCCTCCAGCTTCTTCTACTTGTTTAAATTGTAACCTGCATACACAACATCAGCAAGATATCAAATCGATTTAATACGATATGATCCATGAAATTAAAGCTTGCTAGCTAACGGAAGATCGGATCTCATCATCTTAAATTTACTATTCATTACCCTATACCGTACATCTTCTTCGCCTTAAGCCAACAAGTTAACATAAGAAATTGCTGCAAATTAAGCAAGAACATGTGTATATATGCGGTAGGAGCGTATGTATATATATATACACTGACTGAGCTGAAATTGAAAACAAGGTGTGGTTAATTAATGAGTACCTAATTAACAAACTCTTCGATTTCGATCTCTTCTCATTAATACTCTCTAGCTTTGCGGGTGGGAAATCGAGATCGACAGACAGAGAAAGGAGCCCCGAAAACAAACTGTTGCAACCAAATCCCTAATTTTTTTTTGGGTGTTCCTTTTTTGTGCGCGCCCGGAAAGAAGACGAAGAAAGAACAAGGAGATGACACAAGTCCTTGCTATATAATACGGAATATATCTTTTACTTTGTTTTTTTTAAACAAAAATTGAATTTGGCCTACCAAAAAAAAAAATTGAATTTGGATTTATAATATATTAATGGAATAGTTTAAAAAAGGTTTCTAAAGTGTGAAGAATATATCATTCCAACAGGCTGAATTGAGCAGCTTTTAAGGGGGCGCTGGGCGCATATGTTTCAGCCACGATTTATATTACAATAAAGCTCCCTCCTTTTTAGAATATTCACGAAAAAGGTCCTTTTCGCTCACCTGACTATATTCAAATTTTACTATAAATTATCCATGCCTGGTAAATTGGTAATTATAACTTCTAGAAAGTTAAAAATAAGCATATTGTTCATGACATTGTAATTTATATTTACAATTTATATTTTCATGGACCTCACACAACTTCTCGAACGATTGACGTCTTTGTAAATTCTATCCTTGAGACCTTGACTATGGAGTTTCTTCAAGACATTGAATTAAAAATACATATTTGCAAAAATGCCCTAAATAACGTGGTTGTTATTGTTGACATTTCTCTTATTCTTTCCTCATCAAAGAAACATAGAATTGAAGAAATATACGGAGTAATACTTAAAAAATTGCATAAATTTATTTATTTTTAAAAGGGGGAAATTAATTAGTATATTTATTTACGTTTACTACTCCGGCCAATTTGAAATATTGGTGATCAATCAATTTTCAAATATTAGTCCAATAGTCCGCATCCCTACTCGATCAATGCTATCGATAGTATACTGATTAGGGTTTGTATTTACATGTGCATGAAGCGTATAGACTATAATTGCCAAATTTCGATATGATCATTGATCCATTGAGCACATCGATATTGTCTTCCAATTTCTTTTTAATCATCTCTTATCCATATTAAAAATCACAGCTATCATTACGATTAATGCAGATATATGTATGTATAGTGTGCACGATATTTCATTTATGTTATTATATGGTGCAAACATAAACAAATTAAGCCGGCCCATTACCCCATATATGTGTTTCCGACCCCTATGATGAGAGCACGAATCATTGATGTGTTAATTATACTCAGCAACTTCTTCATAACACTACAAAAATTCATTTTGTTTTTAGTAGAAACAAAAATTCATTATATAGAGCAAACAAATTAAACGCAAAATTGCACGTTCAAACAAAATTAAATTTTCTACCAAAAACAAAACAAAACAAAATTAAATTAATGAGACATTCATTAATATAAATATATAATGTGGCAAAAAAAAAAAACTAACAACACAAATTTTGAGAGAAAAATTATTCACATAGAATAATATTGTTGATATCAAGTGTTAGTGCACAAAAATTCGCATTTAATGCACTGGTTGATTACTCTTTTCTTCACCTTTCATTCCAACTGTTTCCTTAACCTAAAACCTGCAAAACAATAAACAAAGGGGCGGGGACCCCCTAATCCACCTCCGAGGCCTAAGTTAGAAGAGCAATTGCCGATTGAACGTCGAAGTAAAGGACAAGGTCCGAGCTCAGCAAATATGATGTGCTCATCATACATGACGAAAATATGTATTTATAATGGATGAGAGAGGGTAGGGGGCTGAAATTTCTACCCCCTAGGGCCGACCAATCATGCATTGTCACCCAAACAATCGATATCTTGCTCCCCACTCTAAACGTAAATTCTATCATTCGACTAAGATAGAATCCTCCATCATAACGAATACTGTCATATTTAATTTTATATTAAAATACTTAAAGATAGAAAAGAATAATAAATAAAAATACCTTTACAACGAAAGATAGCGAAAATAATTATGACGATTAATTTTGCCCAATCTCATCAAGATATATTGTATTAGAAAATTATAACTTTAAGGGTAACTTTGGCTCCAAGGAAATTATTTTCTCTATCTACCTCCATAAAGATATTTTATTTATTATGCTTTTTATATCTTTTGTATTTTAATATAAAATTAAATATGGGGGTTATTCGACATAATGGGAGATTTTATCTTAACGAAGAGATAGAACTTTCGCTTGGAGTAGGGAGAAAGATATCGCTTGCTTGGGAGACAAGGCAGCGGGCTGGCCCTAGGGGGTTGATTTTCGTAACCATTCACCCTCTCTTCCATTATAAATACACGTCATCGCTGTGTATGATGGGCATTAGAAAATCCTCATATTCGCTGAGTTCTCTAGCTTTTCTTGTCTTTACCTTGACGCTCGATCGACGACTGTTCTTTTGACTTAGGCATCGGAGGTGGATTAGGGGGTCCTCACCCCTTTTGTCCATTGTTTTGCAGGTTATAGGTTGAAGAAACAGTTAGAACGAAAGGTGAAGAAGGAGATGTAATCAATTAGTGCATTGAAGGCGAATTTCTTTGCAATAACACTATCGACCCTCCAACGATGACAAACTCTAGTAATATGCTGGTTGTCGCTTCTGGTATTTCCACCACGTTCAATCTAAACATTCCAACTATCTCATCAAGTTGGAGAGGACGAATTAAACATTTATGGCGCCACACGATGAAGTCAAACCTTGAGGCGTCTGAACTTGGTTCCTTCTTATCACCAGGACTAGAACCTCGCCATCTCTTTCATCTACGACCACACCAATGCTCCATTGATCCTCAATCGAGAGTACGTCTCTTGGAAGAAAAAGAATCATATTAATTATTCTCTTGTGGATACAATCCACCCTCACAATTCCCTTACTCGTGCATGTCGCTCAAGCAAAGATCGCTCATTAAGCCTAGGATATACTCGAACGTATGTTCTATTCCCAAACGTGTGCATGGTTGATGTATCTAAAATCAAAATCATAGCTTCAAAACTTCCTAAAAGGCAACCTTTCAATCATTGAGTACGTAGAGAAGAAATGCACGGATTCCCTTGCCAAATGCAACTATTTGATCCCTAACGACAAATTTGTCAAAAACATTCTTCATGGGCTTGACTCGTCGTACTTGGACTTTAACTCTTCCTTCATTATGTATTGTCATGTCATTAACTTCGACGAGCTCCTTGGTCTCTTGTTGCGGGAAGAAGAACGACTAAATGGGGACAAGAGTCTTGGCTCTTCGTTTATGACGGCGCTTTTGGTGTCTAGGCCGGTCCTCCAACAAATATGGCTTAACCACTAAGACACACACCAACATGTAGGACTCTTCCTTTGACTCATCTCCGTGCCCAACTCGTCAAATATGTCAAAAGTCGTACCATATGAAGCCATTAGTTATTGACATCGGGCCAACTATGAAACATATCCGTAGACCAAACCACGCCAACAATGTGGTAGTATTGGACAAGGACAACAACAACGTTCTAACTCCTCTCGACCCAGACAACAACTAAATCAGTTGTAATTTCTGCCGCAACAACCTAATAGACGACACAATTCACAATCCTCCATCCAAATTAGTCAATCCTAATTGGTACTTTGATTTCGGGGCGATGAATCATGTCATTGTAGATTTTGGAAACCTTTCTATTCATTCTAACTACAATGGCAATGACGGTTAAAAGTTGGCAACGATATGTCCATGCCTATTAGGGCATTCAACTCTTCCTGCATCACCCAAACCTATTCATGTAAAGAATGTTGTTTTTGTCCCTCAAATTCGCAAAAGCTTGTTAAGTATTTCTCAACTTACTAGAGAAAACAATGTTTATGTAATATTTTACCTTACTTTTTGTTTTGTTAAGGATCTACAAGCATGGACGCTTCTCAAATGCAACATTGAGGACATGCTCTACCACCTCCAAAAACCACCATCATAACCACCGCCATGGATTTTCCTTGGGGAACACTCGCCTCTTCAAACATGGAATCATCAGATTGGTCATCTTAATGAGTCTTCCTTGCGATGATTAGTGTCTAGGTTTATCCTACTTGTTTCTAGTCATAATCTTTCTACTATTTGTGAGTCTTGTCAATTTGGAAAGAGTCATCGACTTTCTCTCCTCAGTAGTCATGTGTCTAGCTCTAGTCCCTTTGAACTTATTTATATTGATATTTGGGGCGCTGCTCATGCTTCTTCATTTAATGGAAATAAATACTTTTTAATTTTCGTAGATGATTGCACAAAATATGCCTAGATATTTTTCTTACATTAGAAATCTCAAGTTCTTCATACCTTTCAATTACTTCAACAAATGGTGCAAATGCATTTTTTTATACAAAAATCAAACAATTCCATTCTGATTAGGGTGGTGATCGAATATCGATCTGCCTCTTCCTATCTCCAAACTCAAGGGATTCTCCTTCGCGTTTCATGTATACATACCTGGTCATAGAACGGTGTTGTTGAACACCATCATCGTACCATTGTTGAAAAAAGATTAGCCTTGCTCTCTCATATAAGCTATCAAATACTACAAGAAAAAACATTAGCACTTTAACATGGAATTCAGAATGAAAGACAAATGGGGTTGCAAAAAAAAATGAAATTGAAGGAGACAATATCATAGTCATAAACGCCATAAAATGAATTGCTACATGTCGATGAGAAATTGAAATGATAATAGCGGATATTTTGGTATCATTTAAAAGGTTTGAAACTGTGAATATTTCACATGTGTTGAGGGGTTTTAATGTAATGGTAGATAAAATTGCAAAATTGGGCCACTCGCTACCTGCTTCACATATTCAAAATCACCCAGAAATCCGGGTTCTTACTCGTGAGGATGCTCTAGAACGTCCTCCGTGAGAAGGGCCTCCTAATTTTTACCTAAGGAGAAATAATCTAGCTTCAATTTGAAACCAAGCTCTAGTTAAGATATGCATGTCTATTATTAAATTTTTTTTAGGCTGGCCATGTAAAGGCAATAATACATTAATACTATATTGCATCAATTTTTTTTATTATTTCTTTATTATAAAATTAGAATCTATCTTTTATCTTAAAAATTTAAGTTAAAAAGTGGTTGATAAGGTATTAATTGAACTTCTGAGCACATTATTCGATCAAATACTAGTAGTTTGGTCTAAGTATACACTTGACAAGTTTTTATACGCGACTAGCCCAAATCGAAACTTTACTCATGTTCGTATCACAACCTAAGGTTGACTAGCTAATTCACCAGGAAAGGACATCGCCCTGAACCTGCCCTGATTGATATCAATTTAAATCCCCGATGAGCTATAGTTAACCAAATGACAATACAAAATCACATCAATTTTATTATATTTCTTTTTTATTTTAAAATTTTAATTTTTTTTGTGAAGGACACTGTACATGAAAATCGAGCTTGAAATCTCCAAATACTATTCTTAGACGCTTTGACCAGTGAGTATAATTTAACTAATGAATATTGATTACACCCTACTGGCCTACTTAGGTTATCAATTTTTATACCTCGGTGGAGTGAAGCGATTTTTATTTCGTACCAGCTTACTTATAATTATATACTACCATCTTTGCTATGATCTCCATCACACATCAATCTCTCTTTTTTTGGTCAAAATCTGAATTTCATTCACAAAGTCACATACCTAAATTTACAGATATTAAAGGCCATCTCGGTATTTATATATAAATCTCCAGCATGTGCTTCCCACCGTCGATCTCCCTGCAAAGCGCAAACTCAACGGTGTCTGTCTAGCTCGCTCTCTCACGCGTGCACACACACACGCAGACAAGAAACAGCCCCACGCCGGCCCACATACACGACACAGGCTCTATAGGCAGACAATTTTAACCAATCACCTATCCCAATTTACCATTTGATTTTAATTACTATAAATTTGATTCCTTAATTCATGAAAACTCGCTCTTTGACATATATATAATCCTCATTCATACTACATAAGTCTATAACGATTAGGAATCAATAGTATTGGACATCATTATTTATCATACATATATGCAAGCTATGTGTATACAACACTTAGCTTGCATGGGCTCAAAAAAAAAAACACTTAGCTTGCATATATAAGCTTATAATTATTATGAAACCAACGGTCTACTTCTCCACTACTCGAAATAAATCGTTTGTTCTGTAAATTGATAAGATCGACATGACCGAACAATAATAACTTTTTAGTTTAAAATAAATAAATGTGTATCTTCTTCCATTATCTCTTTCTTTTGAGCAATTTCATCATCACTTTGAGTATTGAAAATAATGTATAATCTTAAGTGAAATTACACAAACTAATAAACTATGTAGTACGCCAGTGTGAAAACTTACCAAATTTCACCTACTCATTATTTCCCCCTCAAATCTCGGTACTTTCTGAATTAAGTTTTAGGTAAACTACAAAAAGTTATCTTTTATCTTAGGACATTTGCAAGAAAACATCCCTTATTTCACTTTTATAGAAAATCACCCTTATATTGGAGTATTTGCAAAAAACCACCTTTTATTTCTCTTTTTATAGAAAACTACCCCTTACTTCTATTTTTTTTAATTGAACCACCAACATTCCGTTTTCCATCCATTATACCGTCAAATTAGGGCTAAAATACATAATTGTCCCGAGGTTAATGTACCAAACTGATAAACTCTGATAATTACTCTTACTCAACTATTACCGTTGCTCGAGAGAGATGAAGGGATGTCTCAAGGGTGCTTCATGATCTATTATCTTACTGGGTGCCTAGGGCGGGCTCGACTTCGCGTAATGACTGCTTGCTAGGTATCAAGAAAGGGTCGAGAGAGGAAGGGCTTGCTTGAGGGTGTTTATTAATTCCCCTTCCTCACGTACTTGACCCTAACTCCAGCCCTAACATGCACTCGTCACGTCGAGTTGAGCCCTCCCTAGGCATCCAACAAAATTAATTATCAATCATGAATCACCCTTGAGCCAACCCTTACTCTCTCTCGAGCAATGACAACAGTACGTCTAGCACGCGTAGTTATCGACTTTTATCAATTTGGTACTTTAACCTAGTGATAATTATGTAATTTAACCCTAATTTGATAGTATAATGGATGGAAAATAAGATAGGGGAGGCTCAATGAAAATTGAATAGAAATAAGGGATGATATTCTATAAAAAGTGAAATAAATTAAAATACGGCTTTTTGCAAACACTTCAAGATAAAAGGTGATTTTCTATATTTTACCCTTAAGTTTTTACATATTCGAATATATTAAAAGCAATCATGTAAATTGCACCATCTATCTATAACTATATATTAAAGCCGTATTCTATAAAAAGTGAAATAAAATACGGCTTTTTGCAAACACTCCAAGATAAAAGGTGATTTTCTATATTTTACCCTTAAGTTTTTACATATTCGAATATATATGTTAAAAGCAATCATGTAAATTGCACCATAAATAATAATTCATTCAATTTATAATAGATGTCTTTTTTAGCTTAAAATTTATATTATTAATATTTGAACTTTTTATTCAGTTAATAATAAAATATTCTATAAATAACATACATTTATTTATTACTTTATTTTTGTTCTAGTTTCAATGAAATTCTTTTTAAAATTTATTTAAAATATACTAAAAAATTATTAATATCTAAGAAAAAAATTCTTATTTTTATTTCAAGCTAGTATTATAAAGTGTGAAAAATGATAAAATCTCTATTATAAATCGGATGGAGTAATAAAAAGGAAAAATAATAATTTATTTAGTTTTAAAGTTTCTCCGTTGTAGGGTTTCGAATAATCGAATCCCATGTATTACATGCGATTGAGTTTTTTTATTAATTTGAAAAACTGCTAGGTTTTAGGGAATCTATGTTTTGTTGAATTCTGTACCTGGCTTTACGTCCAATAACATGTAATTATGTACATGTATAATCAACGGAAGAATAATTGGAAAAGACATACTTGAGTTGATAAGCTTAAAAGAAAGATTAAGAAAATGTGGTGGGCCTGGCCGCCTTGGTGTAACTTGTAACAGTGTAGTTTGGGGCCTCGACGTGTGCGTCATTACGGCATCATCAATTTCATCATAGGCGGGCTTAACAAAAACTAAGATTAAAAGTGGAAATTAGATGGGGTTTAGTTTTCCGTACGTAATGTATTAAATTAATGTAATCTATGTGTTAAGTGAAAAAACAATGAATTATCTAAAGATAGTTTTTTGGACAACAAGAGTAAAATAAATTAAGTATAAAGATACAATATTTTATCGGTTTTTCTATTCTATGTCCTTAGGACATATGTTAAGATTAATAATTATAGGAACTAAAACCCTAATAGGAAACTAATAAACCCTATTGAAAAAATATTTAAAGTTAAATAAATACAATTCTAAAATATATTACCATTTTTACGCTTTAACCTATGCTCTTAGAGCATAGGTTAGAAAAATCGATATTTTATAGAGGATTCTCACTTCAATCAACTAGCTAGTTAAATGGGTAAATTTCTATCTTCTTAGAGGATTTTGAATGGTATACTTATGTTATTAATAGTTTCATCGTTACAATGGCAATATACGAACTTTTGTGTTCCTAGAAAGCTACATGAGTTCCTAGTCGCACTACCTTGTTTTCTAACCTATAACTCAGAAACCAATTCAACTAACATAAGAAGTCCAAACAAGAGCACTCACCTTGTTGCAATTCCTTCGCTTCAATATTCGTTCTCCAACACCAAAAACTCTCAATCTTTGTTGCTCTCGAACATTACGTTTTTCTCTCTATCAAGATGTGTATCTAACCATTAGAACACTTTGGTATTTATAGGACCCTAATCTTATCTTCTATCTTTTTAGGACTCTTATAGATCTTATCTTCTATCTTTTTTTCGGTCGAAGTAGAGGCGACACTCTCCGTCTCCTCAAGGGGGAATTTGTTAAAAAAAAAAAAAAGGGCTAAATAGTCAAAAAAGGGTATAGCCCGACCCCTAACATCAAGCAGCAAATGATAAATCCTCTTAGGTGGGGCAGACAATACATGCAAACCTAATGGAAACAAAAAAAGCAAAAAAAGCGAGGCGATTCGCAACAATGTTCGTCTCTCGGTACAAATGGAAAAATCGGATAGACTAATCCCTACTAATGAAGCCTTAACATTGATATAACAGGCTAAAAAGTGTATGACTTCTATTCACCCTAGAGCCAAGAAGGAGAATAACTAACTTCGAATCCGACTGGAGAAGCACTAGATGGAAGCCCTTGTCCCACGCTAGTATGAACCCATTAAGAACTCCTCATAGTTCCGCCATAAGCACCGAACAAGACCTAAGGTTATGAACAAACCCTCCTAGCCAATCTCCATTTCTATCTCTCAATACTCCTCATGTAATTGCCAAGTAACCGTCCTTAATGGCACCATCTGTATTCACCTTGATCCATCCTTCCTCCGGCTCACCCCTAGAAATGTCCTGCAAAGATTTGGTAATAATGCTACTAGAATGGACTAACTTACTTGATAGCACCAAATCTTCTAAACAAGCCACAAATCGATTAAGCTTCGAGACTTAGCCAAAGCAATGACAAGAAAAGGACGCATCTTGGCTAGTAGCAGCCACCTGCCTTGGTTGGCACACGTAAGATAAGGCGTGGATGGGGGTCGGCTTGACCGATCCTAGCATCAACGGATCAAAGACCTTGGCATGATAACAACATATATGCCAAAGGAGATTTGAAGGGATCGGGCACCAACAGGCCATGAGCGAAGGCAAGACACTAGGCTCGTCAATGGAGGATTGGGCGTTGGTCGAGAGAAGCAATGGCCGATAGAGTCGGCCGAATTAAAGAGAGCTCGAGTGTGTGAGATATTTGACAAGTGAGTCTGTTAAGATAATAAGAGCAAGAAGAGAGTTGGAAGCGTAAGGTATAAGGTGGAAGAGTAATCTCTATTCCACTCAAAACCAAAACTAAGTCATCATACAAGCTAAGGGAGCCTTATATAGGCAACCCCTAAAACCAAGTCGAAGATTAGCATGGGCAAGCATAACGACAAGCACACCTTCTCTACAAAATGAAATAAAAACATAGAATATAAATGAGTTCAATACAATATAAAATAAATAATATAAATAAAAGAGATAGACATCGATGCAGCTCGGCTAGGCCAAGAGGGTCTCGTCGTGTTACGGGCGTGCTAAGGGGGCCGCCATGGTCTAGGGCACCTCAGAATCATCGGATCCCGACATGGGTTCAGTTCTGGATGTCATCATTCCCCCCCCCCCCACACCCCCGCCCCCATAGTTTTGAAGTGTGCTCGCTTCGAGCTTCGGAGTGTCGGGGGAAGAGCCTGATAAGGCACAAGAGAGGCGTTCAGCAAGCAAATCATCTCTAATCTGGATGAAACTTGGTGGAAGATCATATTTTACTATATCTAGGGTGTCCACAAAGATTGGCTCAGTGTTCACAACAATGGCATGGGAAGCGTCGGGAGAAACCGAAGGTGTAAAGGTACACGAAGTAGGTTGTGGGCGCTTGTTAGGCAAACCTCCTCCAAACTCGGCCAAATTTTGGAGACTCATCTCAAAAATAGAATTACGAGGTTCCACAAAATTTAGCTCATAAGTGACGACGAATGCGTAGTGGTCCTCTGTTCCAGTTCCGGTTTTGTTTTAAGCGTCATTGCCGCACATTGTTGTGTGTTTGGGTGAGCAGGTCGGGCCCGACCGGGCCAAACCGAGATAATTAGTTTTTTAGTTTGGTTTGGTTTCATTAAAAATCAAAAAAAAATCTTTCATTAATTTAAAAATTGGTAGAAATAAATAAATGAGAAATTTTAATAAAATTGAGTTTTCTAAGTAATTTAAAGAAAATATATGGATTTTATTTGGCATATAAAGTAACTTTAATTAGTAAGTTGTTATTTTTATAAAATAGAAAATAATAATAACTCTGAGGGAATTTTATTGTAATATAAGGTTGAAATAAAAATTAGTTTAAATAAAATAGATATATTAGTTTGGTATTTATAAGATGAGAATTTAGTTTGACTACATGAAAATTGGATAAGTTTTCATGACATATATTTCATTATAATAATAAGAGGGACACTATTAATATGATGTACAAGTTTATAAGTGACGAGCACTTTTACGTCGCTATAAAAACGCTGTCAAAGAAAATTCCTAACTTCCTAACCTTAGCAAAGTGGAAGTAAGGGTCGAACCCACAGAGACTCGGAATATTTGTATATAAGTAATATTACTAAATTGAAATGGGGTTTTATGGTTGTAAGCTAAAATCTAAGAAATTAAACTAATTAAAGCTAAGCAAGTAAAATAAGTTGAGATTCAAATATGGAGAAAAGCGTCCAACTAGTTTTGTATCCATTGCATACATTAGTTTTGATCATTGATTATCCTTATTTCAATTTCCCTTGACTAATCTATTGTGAATTTATGAATTCAAGCTTATTGTGGTTGTTAATATACACCGTCTTTAACAACCTTTTAATCAATTAACCTAGAAAACCTTCTATGTCAAGTTGATCATGCAATTAAGTTCAAAGCATTCAATAGAAACAATAATCATGAATTCCACCGTCTATTCATGAAGTCTTGTGATTAAATTCTCCGCCTTTGATTAACCTTATTCCACCGTCTATAAGTTTAATCAAAGGATTCATCCATGAATAATCAAATTCCACCGTCTATTTAATTATTCTAGTTGTAATTCAACCTAGAAGTAGAATAGGTGATCAAGCTATTATAATCCTAAGTGAATTTAATCAATTAAGCACGGAGAGATTCAATCTAGTCAAGGCAAACTAAAATAACTCAAATCTCACAAACGATCACGTATACAACTTCAACTAACTAGTTGGACATGGGAAATTTAGCTAGAAATCGACATTAAAGAAAAATCAAACTTACAAAAGTCAAATTGATCTTCAATTGCAAAACTAGGGTTTTGTCTCCCACAATTCTCCAAATTGCATAAAACTCAAAAAGATAGCATAACATAATCCAAAGAAACCCTAGAAAAAGTATTTATATTATGTCTAAAAATATCCAAAAGAAATATTAGAGTCGGCCCATAAGATCACCCGAAGCCCAAGTCAGCGTCGCACAAACGCGTTGGGGCACGGTTTGGTCCTTTCAGAGCGCTGGGGCGCTCTGCCCACTTTGCCCGCGTTTTGCCTGCAGTAACTTTAGTGACACTTCGGAGGATATTTTGACCCTTTTCGAGTTGGAATTTGGACTCGGAGTAAAAATATGAATTGTAGCCCTTCGAGTTAGCTTTCCAGTGATACCAAATTCAGCTTCATCCGACCACTATAGCTTCCAAACCAAGCATTGCAAGTTATAGGTGTCAAAATAAGACTCCAATGCATGATCCGAGTTTAAGCATTTTTATCCCTCAAGCTCTTGGGCCTTAGCTCTTCCAATCTTCACTTGCACCACTTTAAGCCTCATCTTGATCCTCCACAATCATCTAAGATCCATCCCGTCCATGCTTGTTTACCTAAAGATCTGCAAAACCGAACAAAACAAGCGCAAAACCCGAATTTCCTAGAAAACCTAAAAACCTAGAAACTAAGCTAAACTAAGCTAAAACAATTCAAATTAAACATAAATATGCATCCTAAACACTACCTAAATGCGAGCTATCAATAAGTCTATAAACTTAAACCATGTTGTTGTCCTTAAAATCAACATTGTCGAGTCAGCAAAATAAATTGACGAAAATTTATTTTGTGATTGGTTGAAAAAGGAAAAATTCCGTATTTGTAATCTCAAGTCATCGTCAACAAGGCAAGTGTTTTGATTTCGCATAAGTTTTGTTGCATGAAAATGTTTTGAATCATACGGTTTTCTTTGTTGGGAGCGCTTGAATGAAAATAAAAATATACTAGGTCATTGTTTATTTAACAAAAATAATGATCATATGATATCGTAGTTATTGATATTGTTAGGTTGTGCTAGTATGGACTTAGGTGTCGATGTTTGTGGCCTTGTCGTGGCCTAGTGTGTTTGTGGTCTCAAAGAGACTGGTTGTGAACTTAGCGTAGAATCAGGGTAGGAGTTTTGATGCTCACATCTCTTTATAGCATTGCATTAGGATGGCCCTAAACCCTAATGATGGTCGTAACCTTGCCACCTCATCCGTGTATGATGGGTGTTGCACCTAGCTAGTGCCTTATTTAAATACTCGGAACCGTTATCGTTGCACCTCCACCTATGTCGAGAAAATGTTAAAAGCTACCAACTTGAATGGTAAAGTTTTGGAATTAAGATAAGATAAGTGCACGATGAACATATTAAAACATGTTCAGGGTGGTGACTACAGTTGGGAAAACCGGTCTGGCTCCCGACTAAGGAAGATCTTCTTTCCAATCTGAATTGGACAACACGTATTCGGTGAGGTTGGATTGTGGATCCAGTTAGTCAACGAAAGCTTTTCAAAACTATGTGTGAATAATAAAAGTTCCCAACAAACCACCTAAAAGTTTCCAACAAACTACCAAAAACACAAAGCGCCATAACAGTGTGGTTCCTTGGCGAGGAACCACACAAAGCTTGATGTTTTGGTGAGCGTACTGTAGTTAGTAGACCATCGATCGACTTTTGTTGGATCGTTATTAGTAACTAAAAATGGAACAATGATTCTCACCATTAGTTTTGATGATAACTAACACCTTTAGGAATTAGACTTTCATCCAAGTGTTTCAGGAAAAACAAAGTCATACAAGAACAACGAGAAAAAAATGCATAGAATCCTGCAAGCGGATCCTGCATGTGTGGCATATCAGAAAGACAAAAATGGTCTTTGCGGAACAAACTTGGGCGGCAAGTGAAAAAGGGCAAATGCGTCTAAAAGAGAAAATAGCTCCCAAGGGTACGTTGTTTATTAAGAGATATGTCTTGTGTCTGTTGATAGGAATTTACTTAACAATAAATAAATTTGTAGTCAAGACCCCGCTGAGTACAGGGGAGTCAGGATCGTCCACAAGAGAAAGTCAATATCAAGTTTGGTTCTTACTTAAGGTGCAAGTAAGAGAGAAAGTGTGGATTTTTATATCAATAAATAGAAAATCTAAGGTAAAGGTATCCCCACAACAACAATTATGCATACATAAGCCAATGAAACACATAGATCATGTTTTTATAACATAAAGGTGTCAACTTTCGTCAACTAATAGCAAGCAAATCAACTAACTTTCGTTCAATCAATAAACTTACTATCTATCTCTTCTACTTCAATTAGGATTGATCTGCTTTCACTTCAAAACCCTAATTAGCTATTCCGATCCAAAGTCTCAACTTTCGTTCAACTATGAATGAGAATTTCCTATCAACTTTCGTTTCAAGGATTAAGAACAAGAGAATAGATTCATGCAATAAAAACAATCAAGACATGATCACAAACAAGCATGCACAACCGTTGTTGGGTTTAACCCCAACCTTAGAGAAGGAAAACTACTCACTAATCATTATGCAAAACAATTGATTTAAATAAAAAATAAAACTTACAACTGTATCCGAAAACACACTTAGTTCTTCTCCACAAACTCGTCTTTCCCTCCTCCTCTCTCCTCTCTAACGTGCCCCCAAAGTCGTTGACCGTGTGTCCCCAAAACAAAGGCTATGACAAGAGTATTTATAGAGAAACTAATCTATCTAAAACTATAAGGAAATAAATCTCTAAAAGATATATCCCTTAAAACTATCTAATAACATAAAAGGAAAGGGATAAAAGATCAATAAAAGTGCCGACTCGGATGTTCGCTAACGACCTTGAGTGCCTCGGTACCGACCCTATGAGGGTCGGTAGAACTTTGCTGAACTTATTTACTTCACTTATTTCCTGAGAGCCTCGTTACCAACCTTATGAACCTATCGACCCCTGCTGACCTCGGTATCGACCCTCACAGGGTCGTAATTATCAACCCTCTTCAGCATTGAAAACAACTGAGAGTAAAACTTCAATAGCGGGTTCGATACACCTCGGTTTGACTCGATTCTTTTTCCTATGTCTTTGTAACGAGCTTATCTACTTATTTCTTAGCTTGAACTTGATCTTCAATCTCTCTCTTGAATGCTAATTTTAAGTGCTTTCCTCCTTTCTTCAAAATATGCTCTAAAACAGCTTCAAAACCTATAAAAACACCACCAAACCTTATGTAGACTCCGTATCTTAAAGAAATACGAAAACCTACACAAATGAATTAAAACAAAACACAAAAATAAAGAAAATGACTCAAATACACAAAAATACACCCTAAAAACACAACTAAAAAGGAAGATATCAGTGTCCCAAGTGAAAAAGGATAGAATAGTACATTACAAAGATTTACCACTATAAGAAGAAAGCGATGAAGCTAGGGCAAAATGGATCACCCGACGCATGAACAATATTCACTTGAAAGCTACAAGAGTCCGAGAGTGATCCAGTCCAACAAGGAATAATTCAAGAAGAAGAAGAAGGTCCAAAGCTAGATGATGGCAAATGCGTGAACTTGACGTCGTCATAGAAAGTAGTTCTGGTGCGAACTACACCAAAAATTTGCAAGGTTTGATTGCTTTGTTTAAATTTTTATAATGTTCTTAGGAACTAGATAGGTAGATTTGTTAGTATTGTTAGGATTTGGTGATTGCTAGCAATAGAGAAGGTCGGTTCTACATCTTGTAACTAAGGAACTACGGTTTATATAAAGTTCTCATTCGAAATCCTCAATGGAGATAGAGGTTTACCCATTCAACTTTTCGGTTGAAGTGGGGTTCCCCTATAAGGAATATTGTTTATTGTTACTTGGTATTTTACCTGTTGCAAAGTGATTTTACTTTTCCGTTGCGTAAGGGAACTGTTAGTACTAGAACAGTTCCCGCTTTTCTTAACTAACCCAGATCTACGGTCCTACAACTTTCATTCGGATTTCGATGCTATTAGCTAAGTACAATCACAAGGAATTTTTTTTTCTAAAATCCCATTTGCGTAGTCTGTCAAAAAACTAACCCAACCACTTTCTTTCCTTTGCATGGTCAGCTAGTGTCAACCGTATTTTTTGTGGTGGCACATCAGGAGCTGAATTTAGAGAGTGAAGTCGAAAACACTATCGTGGAGGGCATTGATAAGTTGTTCGGACATTTAGTATTCAAAAATTCCGCAAGTTTTTCTCTAGTTAGACAAGTTTGATTATACGGTTGAGATCCTTAGCTTGTAAGGATCAATCCGAGAACTATGTTTATTTCACATACTTATGTAATGTTGGATGATATTTTGGAGTATTTCTATATTATATGAAGTTTGATATTACTTGTTTGGTTGCTATAATAAGCCTTGGGTGACTTCAAATAGTAAAATTTAAGGTCATTGGCGGTAATATGTCCAATAAAAAAATGGGGGCGATACAGCTTGTAAGCTCAAAGGACATAATTTTTTTTTGAAAAACAAGTACGGGAAAGGTTATAGAGGCTTTAGGGATGTTTGGTTTGACGAGTTTTGATTGGTTGGAGTATATTGTTGAAAATGATTGCCTTTTGCTTCTAGTGTTTATTTTTGGCTGAAATATCAAATTGGTATTAAAACGTGTCACCTTTTGACATTTGGGTATTAAATAAAATTTGACATTTGGGTATTAAAAAAAAACTGGACATTTGGGTATTAAAAAAACAAAAACAGTCATTTAAGTATTATTTGATTGAAAAAATAAACAAAACTCATTTTTCTTGATATTGAATTTTTTATTTTCCTTTCCAATAATAAAAAATACTCACATTTTGTTTAAAATTTCAAATTTGAAGTCATCCAAATTTTGTTAATAAAAATTCAAAAATTCCAAATAAAGACATACTCACATTCGATTGTCAATAAGAATAATAAATAAAAATTCTCGATGAAATATAATTTTTAATTGTTTGCGTCAAAGCACAACTCGGTTAACTCATTATCATTATATATGTGTCCGCAATATCTCTAAAAGTAGCAACATCAAAGGCGTTATTCTCAATTACAAATAACCAATATATAGGGGAGGGCTCCAGAGAAACGCAAATTGTAAAGAAACGGAAGTCGTATAAGAGCTGTTGGATTTGATGTAATCGATGGCTAATAATGACGATATATCTTAACAATAATGGGCAAAATACACTTGAATATGCATCTTGCAATTATAAATATGGAAGCTCCTAAGTTGTAGGGATTCTGATTTTTTAAAAAATAAAAAAAATATTTATGGAAGTTGGCGTAACTGTAGAGATTTAAGGCATGGAAAAAAATTAAAAGAATAAAATAATTGTAGCAATTCTGATTTCCATAAAAATAGCTGATTTTGGATGTGTTGTTGTAGTAGTTTTGTGATAATATCCGAATATATTAGTTTAGATATTGAACCTACCAACATGTGTAAACGAATATTAAGAATACATTCTGGAATATACCGTTGTAGTACAAAACCTTGAACATGTGCATAATAAATTTGAATATTAACTTCACAATTTTGAACATGTGTTTTCTATTTTGCTTAAAATTCAAATTCAAAATTTGAATAATTATTGGTGGCATAATTATCTTGTATGTGGTTGATATGTTTCAATATATTCTGAATATTGTTTAAAAATTGTTCGAATTTGTTGTGGTTTGAATATACAATCTACTTTGTAGTCGTCATGTGTTTATATCTGAATATGTTAGTTTAAATATCGAACAAACCAATATGTGTAAACGAATATTAATAACACATTTTTTAATATGCCATTGTAGGAGTGATATATATAATTGTAATAATATATGAATATTTGAGTGTAAATCTTGAACAACGCAAAGTATGAAATCAAATATTAAGTATATAATCTTGAACATGTTTTACACTATATCTGAACATTAAGTACAAAATATCGAATATATATACAATATATCTGAATATTAAGTACAAAATCTCGAATATGTACACAATATATCTGAACATTAACGTCACAATTTTGAACAAGTGTACAAGTGTACAATGTATATGAATATTAAGTACAAAATCTCGAACATATACACAATATATCTGAATATTAACTTCACAATTTTGAACATGTGTATAAAGAACTCGAATATGTATATACTATATGTGAATATTAAGTACACAATATCGAACATGCATACAAAATATCTGAATATTAACTTGACAGTTCAGGATAACTCATCAAACAATAACAATGGCGAATCCTATGAACTTCTTCTCTATTCTTTACTCTTGGGCGACATTGTTTGATGTTGTCCTACACAAAACGAAACACAACCACATTATTGAGCATCATAAATCCATTTAGAAAACCTTATTAAATTGTTAACAAAACCCTAGATCCATTCATAGTAGCTATACGAAATTTTCTTATATGTGTAATTGTGTTAATTCCATGAATATAGTATTAAAAAAAATATTTAATAAGGAAATCATTTTTTTTTTATAATTGATCTCCACCATAACAAAAATTGTAGATCTCCAACTTTGACAAGTTACTAGTATTCAACTAATCTCCATGAAAAAGAAATTCGTAGAAATAAACATACTCTTGAACAAATTTTAAACTCGTCATCTCTACTAATTTGATAGTGATAGAAGTTTTAGTGTGCTTACCCGTTCTACTCAAGGCCATCTTCGATACAGTATCTAAGCCATTCAAACAAATTCGCCTTCCATTGGATCCACCGAAATCCCCTTCATCTCCGACTTTCTATGGCTTTGAAAATCCACGATGAGGTTACAAAAGACCTTCCAATGAACATCTGAGAATGGTAGCAATGAGAGAGAGAGAGAGAGAGAGTAAATTAATATGGACGATTTTGATAAATTAGAAACTGGATATATGGAGAGAGATAGTTGAGATATTGGGGAGAGATTTTAGGAATTTGATCTAATCTAGTACATTCAACACATAATAAGTATTTTGCACTCTTTTTTATTTAATCTCAACCCTTAATTATTTTAAATCTAACGATCCTCCTTCCGGCTCTAGTTTCTCTATAAGTAGTGGTTT
This sequence comes from Fallopia convolvulus, assembly GCA_964016875.1. Taxonomy (NCBI): domain Eukaryota; kingdom Viridiplantae; phylum Streptophyta; class Magnoliopsida; order Caryophyllales; family Polygonaceae; genus Fallopia; species Fallopia convolvulus. The sequence continues at coordinate 50,097,423 of OZ024732.1, forward strand.
CTCTAAATACTAAACCCCAATATATATTGTGACAGGATAATTGAATTATACTTTAAAGTAAATCAAACTCCATTTACATGAAAAAATTTTATTTGGAAAAATTACTCAAAATAATACCAACTTTTACCTATTAACTCAAAATAATACGAACTTTTAAATTGACTAAAAATAATATCAACTTTCATTGTATTAACTAAAAATAGTACAACGATGTATTTTGTGAAAATTTTGGCAAAATATGTAATTTGGCCACTGAAATATGTTAGTTGGTCATTAATAATACCAAATTTTGTTAATGCCACAAGCTGAAATGATAATTTATATAATGTTTGCGATACTATTTATTTACGAAATGGTAATTTGTATGATGATAATGAGTAATAATCACATCAAAATCTTAACCATCAATATTTTTTAATGTTTTGTCAACAAATTTTTATAGACATGTCATATGTTTTGCCGAAATCTCCACCGAAAATCTCTTTGTACTATTTTTGATTAATACAATGAAAGTTGATATTATTTTTGGTCAATTTAAAAGTTCGTAGTAACTTGAGTTAATAGGCAAAAGTTGGTATTATTTTGAGTAATTTTTCCTTTTTATTTTTAAAATTTTACTAAATGTGAGAGCATTTCCTTATTCATGAATTTATTTTTATAGAATGTGAGTAATTTTTTGTTAATTATAAATAAAAAATAAAACTAGTTTAAACCTACGAAAATATTTTTAAATAATGCATAAGTATTATGTGCTTGTAAATCGATTTTTTTTTTGTAGAATTGTGCCAAAATGACTTATCTTTGCTTTTTAATACCAACATATATGTTCAATTTTTTTGTTTCTAAATACCCATATGTCCAAATATTATTTGGACATACTCAAATGTGTAAAGGTGGTATTTTTTAATACCAATTTGGTTTTTTTGTCGCTTAATTTTCAAGTCCAATGCTCATTACTCGAGGGAGGAAGCATTTATGAACAATGGCTTCTCCAATTGGAAAAGGGTACTTGAGATATTTAGAGAACATGTTAGTTCGGTTGGTAGTGCAAATAACAAAGCAAGACTTGATTTTGAGAATTTCAAAGAAAAAAATCGGAGTGTGGGACATTGTCAAAAGAAGAAATTTAAAGAGAGAAGAAGCTTATCGCATTCGTTTGACGACAACTCTTGACACTAAGTAGTCGTCGATTCCAGGTGTAAGGTTTGATTTACTTGTTTTAGTTGAATTGTTCGCTTAGGAATTAAGTTGATAAGATTCATTAGTTTTTATATAGTTCGAAGACTGCTAGGAACAGAGAATTTTGAGTGTTTCATGTTGTAACTAAGGAACTATCGATAAAATAAGTAAATCCTCCAATAGAGGTAGAGATTTACTCACGCAACTAGTTAGTTGTCGTGGAGTTCCTCTATAAGAAATTGTCTCTTATTGCTTCTATTCTCTTACCTACTTATCATTATTCTTCCGCAGCCTTGGGAATTTCCTGCTTCATTTACCGGTCTAACTAGCTAGCAACTTGGTATAAGAGAGATATAAACCCGCAATAATCCGACCTAATTTGATCGATAACCTGTTATGACTCGAACTCGACCCTAAAATAATCGGACCCGAACCTGATCTTAACAGCTCTACCAGCTAGCTACTTGGTATAAGGGAGACATAAATGTACATTCGTGCATGGGTACGAATGTGGGTATAATGAGTACAAATGTCAGTTTTATGCGTGTCACTGTCTGAGTTGAGTGCGGACATTTAAAATTATTACTCAATACTATTGTTATAATACTAAGATAAAATTAGTATTGTATGTGTAAATATTTGAGTAATAGATGTACACACTCGCGGTCAAAGGAGAGTGAGAAGCATACATGCAGAGCGTGTGCGGGAGTTTGTCAGGTTTAATGGCAACCATTAATTCGAGTTAAACAAGATGTACCTTAATATATAAATTATTAATGATATATATACACACAATGCCAACATTTATTTTTAGTTTGATGGAGTATCAATGAACACTATGTATATATAGTCTTATATTCAATCAAGTGCGATGAATTGAAGACCCTCTTCATCCACATATGACATATGGATGATGGATCACAAGTTCAAGTGTAACGTCAATTGATATGTTAGGTCGTTGCTGGATCCAAATTAAAGCAAGTACAGATGAACGGATCGTTCAATTAGAACTATACATATATAAGCCTAGCTAGCTACTTTAGCTAGCTAGGTAGATAGATCGATTGATATATATGCAAGACCTTCAAACTCCTAATCATTACCCTGATCGATCAGTCTCGATCGATATGTCTGTACAAGACTGCTAACGTACTCTCGTATTTCTTTCATGCATGATGATTAACTGGTGCAATTGTCACTCCCTATATATATTCATACAGATCGAGTGTTCTTGTCATGATGATTGCTATTTACACACCGTCTTTAAGTATATAATCATATATACAAAAACAAGTTCAGCTATGGTATTTTTGTTCTTACTAGATAGGTAGCACTGTAAAATAAAAGAAGCCAGACCTAATGTCAACTCTCATGTTAGAAATAATGATCACATTAATTGATATATAAGGCCTTTAATGCATGCATGCACTAGGTAGTTATATACTAGTATAAAGGCAGAATACATAAACGGTCCCTGTACTTGGGCTAATTGGTCACTTGACCTTCTGTATTTTAGCCCTAACCGTTTGGCCCCCCTATAGTTGCACATTGCGATCTATTAAACCCTTATTGAGCCACTTATCCCAACTTTTTTTAGGAGTGTGATGCACGCGCGATGATGTGTTATATTGTATTGCCACAATGGCGATGACATGAATGTCATGGATGACATGGAGATGACATGATGTATTATGTTGTGTTGTCACAATGATATTCATGTCATCGCTATTGTGGCAACATAATATAACACATCATCGTGTGTGCACTACACTCCTAAAAAAGCTGGGATAAGTGGTTCAATAGGAGTTCAATAGGTCGCAAAGTGCAATTATAGGGGGTCAAACGGTTAGGACTAAAGTACAAGGAGCTAAGTGACCAATTGACCCAAGTACAGGAGGGCCGTTTATGTATTCTGCTGTAGCATAAATGAAGTTTGATAAACTGGCCGGTCATTTCGTTAAAAAAAGAACAAACAAACAAACAGATCAATCCTGGGTAGCTAGCTAGTTGGGGGGTAGTGTTTTACTAAACCTAGGGAATAGCATCTGAAGCTGATTGTTCAATTATTCTGAAGGCAAGTCAGGAGGAGTAATTAATTAAACAAAGACAGAGTGCATGTTAGTTAGTTAATTAATATGGGAATAAGGACTCCTCCTAGCTCTCTGATATTTGCACTTTGCAGGCACGCTTTGCGTTGGATGCAGGCCGATGCACCCTTGCCCACGTTTCATATTTCTATGCTTTCAGCGTTTGGCTATACTTGCGGCCTACCTGTCCACACCGGATAGCTGACTAACTCATAAAGTTTGGTGGATTAATATAACGTTGAGAGCTTACACGTCTATATGTATATAAGAGTGTTTTGGAGCCAACATATAAGTTTATTGAGATTTCATTTTAGAATCAATTAGGTCTTGTTTGGTCTGCTATTGGAATCGGATTGGAATCAGGAATCAAAATGAACTAATCCCGTGACAATACGACATATGTTTAGTATGCTGTTAGAATGAATCATTCCTAAAAACTATGGTTCAAATTTTAGGTTTTAGAACTTAATTATAATTTAGGGTTATGGTTTTTAAAATTTATGATTTAAGGTTTAGGAGTTTTAGGATTTTAAGGTTTAAGATAGAAAGTTAAAATTTCTTGCAATGAATGATACCTTCTATTTTCTATTAATGGAATCAGTTTGAAATGAGTCATTCATTGGAATGGAATTTAATCTGCCAAACAATATACTGAAATCAAACATTTTTTATTCCCAGGGAATCAAACCAAACAAGGTCGTAGTAATAAAAGGAATAACCCAATGACTTATACGTTTTTCAAGTGCAACTGTCTGGCCCTGCAATATGCCACCTGCACATCATGCATTTAGGTCGGCTAGCCAACAATAGATTATGATTCGAGACTAAACCGCTCTAATACCATAATAAAGTTTAATTAATGAGGAACATGCAATATATAGTGAAGTTTCACACATCTATTTATATGTATATACATATTAAATTCAACAAATAAGCCTAGTGATATTCCATCCTAAAATTGTTCTTTTTCAAATTCGGATCAAGTCTATATTCACACTAACTATTTATTTTCTCAAAACTTAATTAAACATTGCAAAGCGTACTAGTACGTTAAACTAGTATGATCAAGTTCATGTAGCATGTGTGCTTATTGCATAATTAGTAACATTGCAAAGCGCACTAAACTAGTATGCTTATTGCATATAATTAGTACGTGTACCCAGCTATATATCAATAGAATTTGCATGTGTAAGATGATCGAGCATAATTAGCAAAGGCCATGATTATAGCAAACCATTGTGGCCTTGTGGGGATGAAATCAAGGAGCGAGTAGATAAAGACAACCCAACTGCGTACTCTGCATGTCACGAAATCCCAAATATTCCTCCCCCATTCCTTTTCATGCTTGCATTCTGCTCCTTTGGCATTTTCTTATTTAACCTAGAAATTTGTGGCTTTTATATTACTACTATATTGTTAATGGGTAACTAATTAACATGATCATAATTAACTCATAACCCACAAGTCACAACCTCATCATTCCCAACTCCCTTCTTTTTTTTTTTTTTAATTTGGGCCACGTGAGAATTCCCCTTTATGTACCTACATTTTATAAACATGCCAAGTACCTAAGTCTCGTTAGATGAATTGAGCGATTACATGTACCAATTATTCGCAAATTCACAATACACTCACCCCCACGAAGTACACCCTAAAGAAATTATTAATACATGACAAGATCACATCTAAATCAAGTATAGTAAGTATTTTTTGTAATGTTGGACTAATATGTACGTATTCATTTTCGAATCATCATGAATAGTCAGATCCGATCTTACATTCTTACATGCCTGTTACATTTTTTTTCTTTTTTGGTTGAAGTTAAATTTTATAGTTCCTTGGATTAAATTTTCGGTGGCCTGCATGAGAAACTATCATTCAACCTTTTTATTCTAGACAAACACCTGCTTTTTTCATTTATTTATTCTTTCACAACATCACAGCTCTGTCGTTTGTCAAAAAAAAAAACCGCCCGAGTTTTCCATTTTCAAAATAAGCCCACACTTTTTTCAAATTTCAGAAAATCGCCCAATTTCTCCAACTTTCTCAAAAAAACACCTAAATGGGTGAATTTTGTGAAATGTAATATTTGAGGGAGCAATTTACCCAATGCATTTAAGAGGACTCTATGTGAACAAAATAGCTAAAAAGAATGCTGTGTGTGATATGGGAAAGTGCAAAAACAAAAATTTGCATCTGCATGTTACTGATTGGATACTTGCCTAAGCAAACGTTAGTACGTTCTTCATTGTCATCATTCTATATAGGGTGCCCATTTTCGCAAGATGATTATTAATTGAACAATATGATGCTGGAATCACTTATTTCTACGAGCGTTTGAAAAGACAAAAAGAAAAAATATCAACAGAGCAAGACACCATTTGACTTTCAACTCCCACGTCCACGTACATATATATAATCTACTTTGCATAGAAAAGAAGGCAGAGGTGGTGGGAGCCCATTAATTCACAAATGGAGAAACAAATGTTTTCAAACCCACATTCATTTTTATATTTTCCCCATCAAGTGAAAATACATGAATCATTTTAGATGGATTCGCAAGGAACTTCATTAATATTCGACCCCACCAATATATATTCGTGGATCATTATATATAATTAATCACAAGTTGGATTATCAAATTTAGCCCATTTGTTTAATTAGTATATATATACTTTATTGGCGCAAACTCATTTCATGTTATCAGAATTAATAGTTAATGATGCCTCATCAGGTTCAGAAGGACATGACTATATATACAACTGTACACGTCACACGTAAATGATTATTATGCCTGGGCTAGCTATGTGTGTGGATTGAAATGAAAAGAAACATATAGAAGGAGAATGTTTTTTTAAATGGAAGTGACACAACATGCAAATTAAAACCCAAGTATCATGTTGACGTGACTCAACCATGCCATATTGGTTATAATTAACACAATCCATAACGCAGGATTTGGCTTGGTGATAAAGGAAAAAGAGGAGGAATGAAAAGCAGAAAAGTTGCAAGACAAATTATTATATCTATCTATCTATCTCTCATGAGTCATGACTACTATTTTCATGGTGGAAGATGGATGGACCGGACCTATCATGCAGAATTTCAGGATTGCATGATGCTTTCTTCTTCGTCTTTTTACAAAAAAAATTTAAAATAAATTGCTGGAAAACTTTTAATTTATTTAAAAAGGTTTTCAATTTTCATATCCTCGCCAAAAATGTATTTTAATATCTGTGAAAAAACAAATATACTTTTACATTTTGGTCGATAGTGAGACCACGTACACCTGGTCCACCAGGAAAAAATAGAAATTTGTTTTTATTTTATTCTTGTCCGGGCAGAGTTGTTTTCTTTTATTGGCCATGTCTTTAACTCGCTCGGTTCGATCGATCAATATTGGTCTATATTTAGATCAGGTATTTTGTGGTCCCAAAGTCCCATATTCTCATTTTGGGACTCTTGGGACTCTTTTAACACCAATTCTTAACATTTAAGGAGTCTAACACCATTTTATTATTAGACAAACTGAGTATGTTTTTTCCATGGTAGACCAACTTAGTATTTGGTTATAGGGTTGTTCTCTAGCCCAACCAATATGACAATATGCATTGGAGACTTTTCTCGATATACCAGTTTGTCTGGTACATCGAATCATTTTTCTTACCAAAAAAAATGGATCGGAGACTAAAATCTGCTTAGGGTGCGTGAGTACCGGGGTTTAGAGAATTTTGCACGAGGAGAAATACCCACGTTAGAGAATTTTGACTAGGAGATGGTAGTCAATATATTTTTCAAACACAATTGCTAAAGTGAAACACAAATACATTAACCTGGTATTGTGATCACGATTATATTATCTCCTAGTCATAAACAAAAAAAAAAAAAAAAAAAAAACTGAAAAAATGATTAGGGTATTTAGCTTAAAGATTAGTAGTAGTGGACTCCTGGTAGAGGTATTTTGAATTTTGATTCTTACCTCAGTTTGATCGACCAAATTCACTCTACATTCAGAATGGATATATTATGTATGGGGGTAAACACCCCACTCAAAAACAATTTCAAGCCGCAAAGTGGTTTCAAATGTGAATCTATGAACATGGGGTCTAAAACCACAACCATTAGATCAATCTGTGATTAGAGAAGATCAGAAGAGGCATTTTAATTGATAAGTCATAAAAGACAAGGTAATAATAGTGTGTTGATAAGAAAATATGATATGATAATATAAAAATGCAAGCCCTTGAAAGTTTGGTACTATCCATATGAGCCTAACTATGACTGTACAGCATTATATTATGAGTTATGACACTTGAGTTAAAATATGCACTTGGGCTTGACATTATGTGCCTAAATGGGCCACACTTTTTTCAAGCAAAAGTGCAAACCATCAGAATGTACAAATGACCAAATCTATAACCCTCCTAAGTCCTTCAACAGAATACATTCTAATTCCATTAACATCCCACATGAGGAATCCATTCCAAAACGATACATTAAACCCGTACATAGTTCAAAGCTCAAAAAGACAGCCAGAGAAAATGAGATCTAATGGATGTTAGACCGTGAGAAAAGAGCATGATTAACATTTAGCCTTCCTTCATGACCTATTTAACAAGAGTTACAGACGGTATGTCACTTGCAGTTGCAGGAAATAACTTCACCATTCAACAAAAGATTAGTTAAAAGTTCTGCTAGATGGTAAGTACCTTTCTGAATACTTTTTTTACACCCCAAACTTATAGACTAGACAATCATAAAACACTTGACAACAAATTAAACTCTGGGTTGCTGTCAATGATCCATCCTGGTTTGTCAAAAAGTAATATGACTGATTCCTGAAAGATATATTGACCCCATATACAAAAGAGTACAAGCCAAAAAACTTGACCTATATGAAAGAATTTTTGCATTCATGAAAAAACTTAGCATGAATGTTACATTCCTGGCTATATGTCTTGAGTATTAGACCAAGCACTAAACTCATAATACTACAACAACAACAACAACAACATTTACCCAGTGGAACTTCCCTTACGGGAAATATGGGGGGTCAAGATGGGGGCACCCCTGGCTTAGAGCAACTGGGGAGCGACCAAAAGACCCAACGAGACCACAGTAGGGAGGTGGAAAACCAGGCAAGCAAAGACAAAGACGAAAATTAAGATAATGATGATTAGTAGTTTAATACCATAGAAATCTCTTAAATTTGTGATTCATTGGTACAGATATTTTGTAATGTGTTTACAGTTTAACCTAATTAAAAATCTTAAGAATTAAGATCCACACACACCATCCTCCATACGCAAAGCAATATCTATGACAACAGGACCAAATATTTAGTCGTGAGGAAAATGATTGATAGATGAAATCAATACAATTATCATATGTAATCTAGACTTTTCTTAATCCACATATTCTACTTAAAGCCAACACATAATCTATCAGCATAAAAGTTGAGATCTCTTAAAGTCAAAAGGGTAGGCAATTGCCAAATTAGTCACGAGGGATGTCAATTTCACATCAAGATCTATCATAGAAATGACCTACCTACATTTCACCAAACATTTTCACAAATGGGAAGCTTCATGTTGTTGTCTACAATCATCATAAATAGAAACAGCATTCAGTGATGCAAGTCATGAAAAAACATTCATAAATCAATCAATAAAAAGAAGCAACACCATCCGTCTTTCATTAGTCGTATAGATGCCATATAAGTAGTAGGAGCCATAGAGTATCATGTCAAGAAGAGTAATAAAGAAAATTGTTGTTCACAAGCAAACATGCAGTTTAGCTATGAATTCAAATTTCTTCTATATTATGGACATCCAGATTCACAAACTGCCTCAAATTATTTTTAGTTAGGAAATGCTACTCTCATATTTGACTCTTTACAGTATATATTTATACGGCCAAATAAGAAAATCTACTAAGCTCTGAGTTAGTAGAAAGCTAAGCTGTTTGACAGTCTTGAGAAGTAAGTTTTAAATTCAGTGAAGCAGTAACAAACATATTTGACTCTTTACAGTATATATTTATCCGGCCAAATAAGAAAATCTACTAAGCTCTGAGTTAGTAGAAAGCTAAGCTGTTTGACAGTCTTGAGAAGTAAGTTATAAAGTCAGTGAAGCAGTAATAATAACTTGTCGAGAGTAAGAGAAACAAATAAGCAATGTAATGGAACTAATTATGGATTCAAGATGGATTAGTGAGCTACCTTTACCAAATTTTTAACTTACATCCACGCCAATCACCAATAATCGCCACAGGAGCAGCTACCATTATGGAAGTGATGAAACCTATTAATATCTCTTACAACAATCTCTCGCTGTGTTATCTTTGATATAATCTTCACTGCTGCATGGCAATCTGCACATATTCTTAGATTCTTAAGTATACGGATTGGACCTGCTTTCGGCATCCTAATTAGAGCAAGGGCTAAAGCCAATCTTTCGCTGTGTAACCACAACATTCGCTCCTTTTCTTCGTCTTCTACATCAAGAAGAACAACATCACAATTTGGGACATAACCTCCCTTTATAGCTCTCATTTTTAACCACTCAAGCATCCCATGAATCAACCTCAGATCAGGGTGTGATGTATCTCCGACAGTGAAATAATGAATATCCCCCTGAAGCTCAATCCAACTTAAACCCGGTTCTTTCTTCACTCCTTTCTTCTTCATACTTTTTCTAACATGAGCTACACTTCCCCATCTCTTAGCATTAGCATAGATATTCGACAGTAATACATAGGCTGTTTCATCATCGGGGTCCATTTCAAGAACTTGTTCAGCAGCAACTTTTCCAAGTTCGATATTATGGTGAATGACACAAGCTCCCAGCAGAGCACGCCACACCATGATACTTGGCTGAAAAGGCATCTCCTGAATCATTTGCATAGCTTTATCAAGTTTCCCAGATCTCCCCAAAAGCCAGACCATGCAAGTATAATGCTCTATGCAGGGTTCAATTCCATATTTCTCTACCATTGAAGTAAAATAATTTTGTCCTTCATCTAATAGTCCCATATTACTGCATGCAGAAAGTACACCGACAAATGTTAGCTTGTTTGGTACACACTCTGACTTTTGCATCGCTTTGAAGATTGTCAGAGCCTCGTTTCCTAAGCCGTGAATGGAATACCCTGAAATCATGGAATTCCATGAGACTTGATCTAGATTTGGCATTTTATCAAACACCAAACGAGCATTGCTAATGTTTCCACACTTGGCATACATATCTATCAAAGAATTGCCAACTACGGCGTCTTTGTCAAACTTGGTTTTTACGGTCAAGCAGTGGATCTGCAATCCCGGGTCTAATGCTGCAGAGATGGCACATGCCCGAAGAGCGCTGGAGTATGACACTTCAGTTGGAGACACATTTTGTTCAAGCATATTCGTAAACATAGCCAGTGCCTCCTCTCCTTTCCCTAATTGCCCATAGCCAACAATCATAGTATTCCAACTAACTTCATTTTTGTTCAGTGAATCAAGAAACAATGTATCAGAGTTCTCCATGAGACCACATTTGGCATAGACATCTATAAGTGCATTAGAGACAAATACATTCGCATCAAAACCAACCTTTTGTGCATGGCAATGAATTTGCATCCCAAGACCCAAATTTCCAGTAGCACCACTTGCCTGCAATGCACTAGCTAAGGTGAACTGATTCGGAGAAACAAAAGCTTGCCTCATCTTACAAAACATATTTACAGCCTCTTCACCAAGGTCATTTTGTGCATGCCGTGCAATCATGAAACTCCAAGCAATCAGATCTTTTCGAGCCATGTCCTGGAATACTTGTCGAGCATCCTTAAAGAGCCCAAACTCAGTGTACAATTCAAGCAGTGATATGCCCACAAATTTATCATTCTCATAGCACGTTTTAAGCACACATCCATGAACAGCCTTCCCTAAATGTATTTTCTCCAAACCAATACAGGCCTTGAGCACACCAGCAAAAGTGTAATTGTTTGGCATTAGACTAGTCGCCTTCATTTTTGAGAAAAGACTTAGTGCTTCTGTGAAACAACTGTTCTCAGCATAGCATGCCACCATTCCAGTCCAAGAAACCATATCTTTTAGCAAAATCCCATCAAAAACAAGCCTAGCCCCATCTACTTGTCCACAAATAGAATAAGCATCAATTAAAGCGGTTCCCACAAAGGCATCACTATTATATCCAGACTTGTAAATGCAGGCATGTATTCTCCAACCCAAATCTGGACACCCCATACTCACAAATGACTTCAAAATTGTAGTGAATGCAAATGGGTTCAGTTCATGGCCTTCTCTATGGAGTCCTGAGAACAAATCTAGTGCCTCAAGAAACAGCTCTTGTTGACTATATCCGTTAATCAGTGTAACATAAGAAATAGTATTCCTATCCGGCATTTCGTCGAACAGCATGCGTGCATCGGATAATTGATGTGATTTCACATACAAATTGAGAAGAACATTCCACCCAAACAAGTCCAAATAATTCCCTCTCTTTACAACTTGACAATGGATAGCCTTACCTTCTAATGTTTGGCCGCGTATGATACAGTTTTGAAGGTGAAGGGAAACGGAATGAGAATGGAACTCCGGGCTCGATGTCGCCGCATAACGCGTGCAATCTTCGACAATCTGCACAGCTTGGGCGGAAATCCCACGCCTTCTGCGGCCAAACAGAGCAAGATTTAGATAAAAGCTTGTTGCTTTCGTCCATGGAAGCGTCCTCTGGCGTAGAAACAACGCGACCATGCGCCCAGTTAAGAACCGCTTTTAAGGGTTCTAATGATCACTTCGGAGAGCAAATGGCGAGGCAAATGTGGCAACCATCAAAGAGAGGTGAGAAGAGCAAAGCAACGGAAATCGAGTGGAAGAACACTGTTACAAACACGCAACTAAGCAAGAACAAGTTGACTATGATGTCTTGATCGCTAATGATAGACCTGGGTCACGCTTCGGGTGAACCGGCGAACCGCCGGTTTCTGAACCGGTCGGTTCTTCCCCGATTTCGGTTCTAGTTTGGCCCCTCGGAAACCGCTGAACAGGTGGTTTCAGACGGGAACCGGCGGTTCTAAACGGGAACCGGCGGTTCCGGTTTTTCCGGTTCGAACCGACGGTTTATGAAGTAATGACTATTTTTTTAACGAAAGCCGAAACCGCGACCGCGGCCTGAGACCCGCGGTTGCGGTTATTTCAACATAAAGCTCGGTTTTGAGCCAGAATCGGAACCGCGACCGCGAGTCTCAGACCGCGGTCGCGATTTTGGATAAAATATCGACGACTAGTTTTTAACGGCTAGTTCACATTTCCTACGGCTCTTTGATAAATTTACCTATAAATATCCACTAAATGATCTCATTTCCACCCACAATACCAATCTTTCTCAATCTCTCAATCTCTCAAGTTTACAAAGCTCTCTCAATTCTCAATCTTTACTAGTTTTTACAAATTGCAATTGCTTTCCTAATTGTTCTTTTCAAAAATTAGCACAATTGTCCTTACATCTTATTGCTTAATTACATATTTCTTTATCATACTTTACTCTTTTTGCTTACTTGTTTAGTTACATTTTAAAAAAATGGAAGGATTTCTTAACATTGATTAAATTTTTGGCTCACAAGAGAGTGGTGCAAATGTAGAATTTGTAACCCCTATTAACTTGTCGTAATTTACGAATCCCAATCTCAATGTGGTACAACAGGGATCGTCCACTCCCGATAAAAATGAGGGAGTGGGTGTGGATCATGGATCGGAGCCTTCCGAGGCGAGCGAGGTTCCATCCCTTAGATCCGAAATTTTTACAAAATATTTTCGGAAGGGAGTTTATAATGCATCTACCAAGAAATTTAAAGTTCATTGTAACTATTGTCCTAGTGTTTACTCATGGTTGTCGGGATCGGGCTATGGACCATTATCCAATCACGTGAAGAATAAACACCCCGACAAGATAGGCATGATGCAAGGACAATCCCAACTATCCGGGTTTGCAACTTCTTCTTCTCTTAGTCCTCATCATAACCCTCATTTATTTACTTATAACATAATGATAGCATGTATGCCTTGTCCGAGTCTATTTGTGTTGATCACTTATTATTTAGTTTTGCCGAAAAGTTAGGATTTAACAATTGGATGACTAATCATGTACAACCCGCTTATAAACCGACTACTAGGAAGTCGGTCAAAAAAAATGTGATGAAAGCATATAAAAACCGTACGATGACATTGGTGAATTTTTTTGCTCAAAATGATATTAAAGTTTCAATTTGTAGTGATATTTGGAGTGATCATTGGCAAAATTATTCATACATGGGCTTAACATGTCATTTTCTTGATGATCATTTTAATGTGCAAAAACGTGTTTTGGCTTATAGAGTATTTGATTTTTCTCATACCGCTTTAATGATTAGTAACATTATTCGTACTATTTTGGAAGAGTATAGACTACTTCATCGAGTTTTTTCTATCTCGTTTGACAATGCATCTAACAACACCGCTTCAATCCGAGATTTGGTTCCGCATTGTCAACCAATTCTTGGAGTGAAGTATTTTCATGTAAGATGTGTTTTCCATATTTTAAACCTTTGTGTCAAAGATGGTTTAAATATTATGTCGGGTTTAATTGCTCCTATTAGATGTGTTATTAGTCGTATGTGGGCTAGCCCCCGAACCGCCCAAGATTGGACGGCGTTTTGTAGTCAAAAAGGTGTTCCACCCCGAACATTTCCAAAAGATGTTTGTCACCGTTGGAACTCCACTTATAAACTACTTCATGCATGCATGCCTTACAAAGATCTTTTGACTTCTTTTGCGTCCATATATTTTCCCGACAATCCCATTATTTCTCAAGTATGGGATTATTGTTATAGAATGTTAGAAGTTTTGAAAATATTTCATGATGCAACATTAACTTTTAGTCATGTTTATAAACCTTGTGCTCATTTGTTTTGTTTTGAAGCAATGAATGTGGCGGGCGGTTTTTGTGAGGGGCGTAAATTCACCGAACTTTATAGCGCTATTGATGCTATGAAAGTGAAATGGTTGCACTATTATAAAGTTATCCCCGATATCTTTATTGTTGCTTGTGTGCAGGGACGGACCTGGGCGGGGGCCGGCGGGGGTCGGTGCCCCCACTTCTGTCCGACTAATAATTAATTTATCTGTATTGTTTTTATTTTTTAAAAGTATAAAATTAAAAAAAACTATAATTATTAATTAGTCTAGTTGGTCTACATCTTGTTTCACTAGTGGAGAGTATATTGTTCTAATTTTATCTCTTATCATCCCCTAAATTAACATTTCTAGTTTTGTTGGTATTTTACTTGAATATGTGTTATTTGTAATGTCTTTTTATCCTTTTTGTTTTTCTTCCTTAGTATAAATTAGTCTTTTTTCGATTCTAAATTATGTTTTCTATGTCAATGTATATTTTAATTTTAAAAGTACACTATGAAACGACTATTTATTTTAAGATTTAACAGTCATTTTTAATAAAAACAAGTTAAAAAACGAATCCCGAAAACGATGTCACTAGTATCACCGATTCACAACCGACAACAACACCCTCCCAGATAATATAAGTTGTGCCCCCGCTTCCAGAAGATCATGCGTCCGTCACTGCTTGTGTGTTTGATCCTAGGTTTAAGATGAGTGGTTTAGAAGCATGTTTGAATGGTTATTATGATGCATTAGAGTTGGATGTTAATGATGATATTGCTAGTGTTGGGGATATACTTAGTAAAGTTAGAAGATCAATTGAGGAATTGATTACCGAATATTCATCTAGTGTTAGTTCTTCTCCATTACCTCCACATTCATCCTCCTCGTCGAGTTCGAGTGTCCTCGGTGCTACTAAAAGGTATGGGTTTAATCTTTTGAATACCCTTACCAAGAAACCGAGACATTCGAGCTCGAATGCGGAGTTTGAAACATATCTAACAACCCACTTTGAGTTTGGTAAAGGAGAATTTGATATTTTAGATTGGTGGATGACCCACAAGAAGACTTTCCCAACCTTGGTCAAGATCGCGGCTCAAGTGCTTGTTGTTCCCACCTCGACCGTATCGGTAGAGCAAACATTTAGCGAAGAAGGACACGTCCTTGACGCAAAACGATCTAGTTTAAAGCCCGATGTCTTAGAAGCCCAAGTGTGCGTATGTGATTGGAAGAGGGCGAAAATTCGTCAACAAAAGGCGGAGGCATCCGAAACTTCCGACTCGGACGGGCAAGACGATGAGTCCCAATCCCAAAGCGCATCGGATGCATCGACGTAGATGGTAAGCAAATCGGGGTTTCATATCGAAAGGTAAGAGAGCTACGTGGGCTTTGATTCCTCTATAACCCCGAGAGGATACGTAGTCAACTTAATTTTAAGTCCAAGCCCTTTAATTATCCAACTTTTTTTTTTGTTTTGAAGAACAAGCATTAATCGCGGATTCGCCGTAGTCCAATTTTCAAGCCCTGTTTGGGCAAAACTATATAACAGCGATCGCGTTTGACCATTACGCGGTCGCGTAATGGAATCGCGATTGCGTCCCTCAAGCCGCGATCGCGGTTGCTCATTACGCGATTGCGTAATAGTCAAACGCGATCGCGGTTTGGATTTTGGCCCAAAAACAGAGTTTCTATTTTTTAGGCCCGCGATCGCGGTTGTTGTTTTCCGCGATCACGTCTTGACTCGGTTTTTTATTTTTTTTTAATTCTCGGTTCCGAACCGGAACCGGGTGGAATCGGCAGAAACCGGAATCGGACCAGAACCGGGACCGGAACCGGGGAACCGGGCCAAGGCCGGCTCCGGTCCGGTTCCATGGTTCCGAGGAACCGGAACCGAACCCAGGTCTAGCTGATGAAACATTTTTAGGCTCAATTCGACAACCTTTAATTTGGTTGTTTATGTGGAAAAAATAAACATCATTCTATGTGGGAGGAAACACTCACTTATTTAAAATAAAATACTTATTTATTGAAAAAATAAAGAAAAATTACTCTAAATATCTCAACCTTTCATTCTGTTGCGCATTTTATCTTGATTTTTTCGAATTTCACAAACTTACCCAAAATATGGACACTTCGAGGGTAAGTGACACTCTACCAAGCTTGTTTTGCGCAATCGTGTGAGTTTAAGAGTTAGAGTGAGGCCGGTTACTTCACAAGTGTAAGTGTAGTGGGTAATTCAATTTTAAAGTGTCGAAAATGCTGGTAAACTTATATTGTATAATAATTTATATAATACAAAGTCATTTTTATCAAATTATCATTTTTATCTAGATAAGGTATTAATGAGTAGTACAAATTTATTGAAAAGGGTATAAATTTTCAACCTTTTCTTCTTGAAAAGAGTAAATTTTAAGTAGGTTTGCCAACTTAGATCGATTTAAGGTCTATTTGGATTGCCAGGGTAATCACATTATCTTGGATTATAATACATGATTTAGTATAATGCAAGAGAATATTATTACATTGACGATCCAAACAAGCCCTTAGGATTTATCATAAGAAGGCAAGTTGATCCATTTTAAGGTAAAGGTACCACATGGGGTGGCCTAGTGGTAACTGGTAAAAGACATGAGAGATGTTGGGAGGTCTCAAGTTCGATTATTGTCTCTACCCTTCACTTAAGTGAAAAACTAAGTCTTACCATTTTTCCTACTACTAGATCGAGCCTGTCGGTGTAAGTTAGTTTATCTAGTTTGTGTGCTTTGGCGGTTAATTTACTGATACAGAATTTACCACAAAGGTAGTTAAGTTAAAAAAAGAAGGTAGAGCCGTAGAGGTACCATAATTTTAAGATACATGGAGTCATGGAGGTTAATTTTTTATCAACGTGCTAATATGAATCGGGCGCTGGAGTGGGCCGCGTGTTATCATTTGGGCCTCAAAGATGTGGGAATCAGTTGGGTGAGCCCAGGTTAGTAAACATGCTCTCCGAATCGAATAAACTAGGGTTTGCCTGACACCTATCGTCTCACTACGCCACTATATATTCAGGCAATGACTTTCAGCTTATTCAACAAGTTCGTTTCATAGTTCGCTCTACTTCTACGCCCATCGCATTATCTGTTTCGTCTTTTCTTTCCTTGGCTTTGCTGATATATTTATATTGCGAAATGATTTTTATGGATTCGAGCAGATGATGAATGAATAGTTACTGATGGAAGGCTTTATTGCCTCCGTGAAGTTTCAAAATTTCGAGCTTTTTAAAACTGATGCTCTCTTTCTCTCGCATTTATCGAAATCGTGTTTAGTTTTGATGCGTTTAATTGATTCTAGATCTCTGTGTCTGGTGCGTTGTGGTAGATCCGTGTACAATAAGCCGATGCTCTGGATCAGAAAATGAAGGAAGCATGGTAGTGTACACGGAAATTGATTAGGGTTAACATGTCTGCCCCCTCTGATCCCAGATTTGATTAGGGGGCCTGGTTGAGACCCACACTTTTCTTCCAATCTCTCAACTGTTATATTAAGTTTAGTTTTTTAAGTTTAACTCATGCAGAAATTGATTCCATCATGTCCTATAGATTGGTAATGCAGACGCTAGCTATGTTTTTTTTTATACTAGCTAAGATCAATGGAACTTGATTGATACATTTAGGCGCGTACAAATCAGATTTTTCTATAGAATTGAAAGTGACTTATTCCTACTTAGATTTGTATTTTGGAGGGAATTCGACTAGACTTGCGAGGGAGTATAGCAGGATGAACATTTTTAGCTTCGAAGTACCTCTTCTTTCCCCTCCATAGAGAGAGGGATTCATTAGAATGAATTGAACTAAATTAAAATGTTTTTTTTTTCAGAATCATATCTCAATCTCAATTTACTTGTTACTATGGCATTGAGCAGAATCCAATAAGTTAGATTTATTGAACAAAAAAAATAATATTTCTGGATTGAAGAAAAAGAGTGCTTGATCTTGAATGTAACAACTCCCGGAAATAAATTCTGAAACTAAGCTAATCCAATTCTTAAGAAGCAAAGTAGACGATGTCTCCTCCAAATCCCAATTAATGAGGATTTATTCTGTCGATTAAGCTCGGTATGAGGCGCGGAAACGAGCACTTGTTTATTAGACAAAATTGGCCTATGACTCTGTTTGTCGCTTGACACGCTTCTGTCTGATGTTGAAGCTGTGACATGGTAGGCTTTCTTGTCGCACAATTTTGGCCCTTGGAATTTTGACAATGTATAGGACTTAAAATTTCCTATCACTCCAAAATGAAATCAAAAATGATAACTGCAATTCTTGACCAAAGTGTCACAAGCTGATCTTGTGAAATCAAAATGGTCTTGTTACAAAGTGGGTAGCTTGTTGTAAGTTACACTGATAGCTTGCTTTGGCGACAAGACTTAACCAATCCAGTATGATAGTTCAAAGTAGGTGTACTATGCTGATTTCAAGTCCTTCACGACTTGATCGGGAATTTAAAAGCTGTATGTCGCTCAAATTTAACCTTTTTAAAGGGGAGAGTTCTCAACTTGCTCCATGGCCATTAGAACCAGCTCCAATTCAATCACATCCCAAATTTACACTTATATCAAACAGAAATGAAAAATACAAAAAGGAATGACATTCTTGACAATACAAAAGCGTAAGGTTTCTTCCAGCCTCTCGGATCAAGCTAACTCAAGCTCGTGTATGAGAGTGATATAGCAGTTACAGAAAGAGTAACAAAACTACGACGACACATAATTTGAAGAAAGCAGACAAGAATCGGAAATTGAACCAACTCCGAAAAAGTAATGGACCAAGCTTTAGTAGTGAAGTTGACCTTCATGAGTCTGGACAACCTGCCCAATCGGCGTCTGAGTAGGCCGTGAGTTGAGATATTTTAATGCGAAAGAGCTGTAAGCCGAGACCGGTTGTTCCCTTGACATAGCATAGAAAGCGCTTTAAAGCTTGAAAAAGCTTCTCCCGAAGATCATGCATATAAAGACAGCATTGCTGAATGCCTTAGATAACGTCGGGTCTTATGAAGGTGAGGTATTGTAATGCGTCTGCTAGTGCTAGAGAGTGGTAGAGTGTCGGATCGAAGATTGGTGGGCCTACATCTTAACCGAGCTTGGCTTGGGTGTCAACTGGTGCCCGTCATGGGTTACAATCAAAACATGAATGCTTTCTGAAGAATTTTCGTAGCATATTTGTGTTGGCTAAGGTGCATGCCGCCAGGTGTTATTGTTATAGATATTCCGAGGAAGTAGTGCAAGGGCCCGGGATTAGTCATAGCTAGAGAATTCCCGACTCAAAGCTTGATTGATCTTGGTAAGAAACTGAGGCGACAAGGTTGTTAGAACAATGAATAATGTCGTCGACATAGACGAGTAAATGAGCCTCGGTCGAACCCGACTTGAAGATGAATAGTGAAGGATCTGAATTGCTTGCTTTGAACCCCAACCGAATGATATGATTTGCAAACCTTTGGAAGCAAGCCCTCGGAGCCTGTTTTAACCCATAAAGTGCCTTCTTCAAGCAACATACAGTTGGTGTAGGGGCCACGATCTGGAGAGAGCAAGTGGAAGAACAGTCCAAACAGTTGCTGATTTAACAATGGGGGACAAGGTGTCTTCGTAGTTGATCCCCTGTTGTTGTGAGTAGCCTTAAGCAACCCATCGGGCTTTATAGCGAGCAAGCTGTCCGTCACCATACTTGTGTTTAAAAAGTCATTTCTTTGTTACAATATTTGCATCATGCGGCCTCGAAACAAGATGCCAAGTCCCGTTTTTAATCAAAGTATTAAATTCCTCATTCATGACTTGCAGCAATGTTGGTTTTGGAGGGCTCTCTTGTAAGTGGTGGGAATGGAGGAAATAGAGGTTGAGATTGAAGATTAGATTATGCTTGGTGATGCCTGCTTTGAAACGTGTACACATTCCATGAGTACTAGCAGGTTGAGGATTTTGGACGTCAGTTATTGTTGGATCGTTATGTGTTAGTAAGAGCTTGGGAACTAGTTGTTAAGCTGTTCCCAAGACAGCGGAAGTAACATAAAAACAAGTAAGACATAATGTAAACGACACAATTCTTTTATAGAGGAACCCCACAACAACCAACTAGTTGTGTGGGTAAACCTCTACCTCCGCTTGGAGGATTTTGAACGATCTTCTTATTTTATTAATTGTTCCCTAGTTACACAAGCAAGACTTACACTTCTCTGTTCCTAGCAGTTCTACCTAACTCTAGTAACTCTAGTAACACTAGTAAGCCTTCTCGACCTTGTTCCTAAGAGAACACCTCAACTAAACATAAGACAGATCGAACCTTACACCTTAAACTCAATGTTGTAGTTCCCTATCTCCTGGGAACTTGGATTCGCCGACGTTGAGATCGAACACTCGCCGTCGGGGACTTCTCTTCTCTTGTCTTTCTCTTTCTTTCTAAGTGAGTGTGTGTGTTCTAGGAGAAGTGCTTATTCCAAGCACTATTCATTTGGCTTTATACTCCTTACTTGGGCTGCAATCCTGACTTTTGTTGTGTCCAAAAAGCCCTTTGTCTTGCACGCCAAGTCTTTATCCTTCACATGTGACTTGATTTGAATTGAGTCAACTTTGAGAATCAATCGGGCCGTTGAATCACTCGCATCAGTCTGTGCCTCAGACTGAACCTTTGTTTTGTCTGAGACAGGATCCCGTGATTTGCGCTGAGTGGTCTTGTTTGCACATGTGAGTTCCCATGCGGTGGGAACTGTTTTCTCCAGCGTTCCTTTGATAGGAACTCGCTATCATGTGTTCCATTGTTCCTTTTTTTTATGTTCTTGGAGATTCTTCGTTAGACCTGGTGTTCCCTTGAAATACTTGAGTGTAACGCATTAGTTCCCATATGGCGTTTGTCATTATCAAAATTGGAGACAAGTCTCGTTGTTCGGATGTTTGGAACCAAAGTTCCCAACACCGTCCCAAGAGTTATTGATGAAGATATTGTACGTGAAGGATTTTGATTGTTCAAGGTGGTTGGAATATGGATAGAATTCTTATTTGGATCATTTTGAATTTCAAAAAGGATAGGAATTTTGGTGGTTGGAATATGGCTAGAATTCTGATTTAGATCATTTTGAATTTAAAAAAGGATAGAAATTTTGGTTATTATGATCCACCAAATTTGATGGTGGAGATAATTGATGGAGCCGGTTCAGCTAAATTTGGTGGAAGCTGATTTTGGATAGAAGTTTGGGAGTGGTGGGTTGTTGAAGATGGAGATATTGCAGGACAAGTGTGCATTGTGCATCCGTAAGACTTTCTCATAGAAAGTCAACATAAGAAATTCATTCACAAACAAATCAGTAAAGACAACCACAATCAGTTTGTGTATATCATCTGGCACTCCACATAGGAGGAACAAAGAATTGGGCTCAAATATGGAAGTTTGTAATAGACAACATTAATAGCTCACAAAACCATGCCCAAACAACTGAGCCTCTACATAGGAAGGAGGTTTGTACCAACAAATGTACCAATAGGCCAGACACAAACATGACAACAAAATCAGTTTGCCTGTTTGCCTAATTCAACAGAGTAACCTAATTCAACAGGCCTAAACGACCCGGGGACTTACAAGACTGAAACAGGGAGCGAGAATATGAACTATTAGTCGAACCAAGCCAATTTTGTCCGAACTTTCTGTCTAGTGATTTCCAAAATGGATGATCCTAACGTGATCTTCTTGAAGAATGAAACCAAGGCTTCCAACAATGGAATTGTCTTTAGGATCTATCATACTAGCCACCGAAGCCATCCAACTCAAAGTCGTTATTGGATTTCTGATAACATCGCAAGAAAGCTGTTGGAGAAGAGAAAGTAGAACCCTCTAACTGAGTGCGGTTGGGTACTTAGCCAAAAGGTTATTCAAATCAACATGCAGTTTAACATTTTAAAATTTAATAATAATTAACAAATTAATAAGATTCTTATTCAACCAAAAAAATAATAAGATTCTTACCATGGAACATAGCCGAGATACTTCTTCTACATTTCTCAAACATAGAACTCGAAAGAATGCAACGTTAAAGTCGATATCTTCACCCAAAGACACTGTGGCACAAGAAGACTCACCAACAACATAGTACTCTGGTTCTTTTGAATACAGCTCCTTCACTAGAAGGGTCAAAGAAGACAACCCAGTAATAAGATCATCCAACTTGGAATTGATAATCATGAATTGATCAGATAGAGTCGGAGCGCCACAATCATTTGCCTCTTTTGCATCTTCATCAACAGCTGCCCTTTATTGCCAAGCAGAAAAAGCAATATTCAATTTTTCCTTGAGTATTGCCAAAGTTTCTTCCTTCTTCAAAGATTCTTCCTTCACCTTCTTCAAACTTTCTTCGGTTCTTGATGGACCGAAAACTTGAGAAAATGCCTCTTTAGCCAAAGTCTCTTGTGATTGAGAAGGATGTTTTTTCTGCAATTTTTCAAAAACTCGATCATATTTCCGGTTCTGCTGCCTAGAGAGTGAGGGTGTGGACAAGCTGGTTGAGGGTCCCTTCAAACTTTGAGCAATGGCACAAATATTAAACCAAAAGTCCTCAAGCTGAGAAAGAAAATAGAATAGGAAAGTTAATCAAAGGTTTAACAGAAAATGAAAAAGTTATCAAAGGTTTTAAAGATATACAATCAAATCATTTGAATAAATATAATCAAAGGAGTGATATATGGAAATCTCTTCAATGAAGAGTACTCCCCATTGTAGCTCCATGGGCGTTAGTATTGTCCAATCAACGAAAATATATTTTCTCCAATTAATCAGACGACTAATATTAATGTTGTAATATCAAACACTTAAAATAAATTCGAAAATGCAACTCCATTTCCTTTTGGGCTTATTATTCAATTTACGATATTAGGAAATGATGAGATTGCATATGGTGTGTTTAAGCTTATTTATAGCCTTCATTTGGTAGACTTATTCCCATGATTTTCGATAGGGCTGGTCATGGGTCGGGTTATGGGTGGGTGGAGCACTTCTACCACCCGACCCGCGAAATAAATTGTATCACCTGACCCACCCATCACTCGCAAAACCTTTCACCCATATCCGACCCACCCGTCACCCGCCGATGAGGCAAGTGACCCGTCACCCGCGGATGAGGCAGGTGACCCGTCACTCGCGAATTTTAAAAGTACAATAAAATTTTATAAAATTTTAAAATTAATATAAAAAAAGTTAATGTAACAATCTACTTCATGAAGTGATACCTATGATTTTCTTAAACATTTTATACCCAAGATTCACATATGTTGCAAAAATCATCATTCAAACCCGTTATCAAAAAAACCAAAAACGTTTACATTCACATCATTGAGACAAGAATTAGGTCTTCAATAGGGCAACATTCCATTATAGTTTTAATATCATACAAAAATCCCAAAGCCCAAAAGTCCCAAACTTTTTTAGGAAAAATCTAACCCTATTTTTAATTAGGATAAATTTTACGGGTGGTAGACGGGTGAAACGGGTGGTGGTGATGGGTCGGGTGAAACGGGTGTAAAATTTCATCCATATCCGACCCGTCACCTGTTTCACTCGTCACCCGCTTCATTACGGTTTTTCACCCGTATAATTGGGTCGGGTGAAGCGGGTGGGTCGACGATCACCCGCGGATAATGTCCAACCCTAATTTTCGATGTGGGATAGAAATTCCTACATATCTTGTATGTCGGGTGGGGTCGGGTTGGGTGATTTTTCGTGTTGGGTCGGGTCGGGTCGGGTGAAGTGATCACATGTACTCGAACTTCCATCTGATCACCCGTCACCCGATTTTTCCGGTTTTTCACCCATTTTTCGAGTCCGTTTTATCGGGCACCCGTATAATTTAGCATAAGTGGTTTTTTCAGATCAATCAGACGTTCAATATTAATCTAAAAATAATATCAAATCCACGTATATTTTCTAATTTCCCATCGGTTTTGTTAAATAGACGTTCGTGTCTTAATCAAAATATTCCTTTATACATAGATAAAAAAAATTATTTTATTTACGAATATGTACGTCAATTATGAAATAATTAATTTTTTTTGATTAGGTAAGAATTAGGGTGTTCTTTGTTACAGAGGACACCCTAAAGCATCCTTTCGGATGAGAACTATAAGTTGTGGATGATTCTTAATACTCTCAACCGAGAGACTATGACCCAAATTAGCAATTTTATCGGCCACAACGTTACATTTCCTAAAAACATGGTTAATCACTAGGTCTTGGTTTTCGTAAATGAAAACAAGGATGTCATCCGTAATGAGTTCGATTTCCCATGGACAATGAGTTTTCCCTTTAACAGCGTTAATGACATGTAGATTATCCCCTTCAATTATAAAACAATTAATGTTAATTCTCATTTCTTGCCCAAAGTGTTTCAGTTAAATAATGGACTATTTATTTCATGTTCATAAATATTAAATAAAAAATTATTAGTAAAATAATAAAAGTAGAACTTTAGATCAATCTAAAAGAAATATAATTCAATTTCCAAGATTGTATGATAGAAAATTAATTAATTCTATATTGTTTTATAGGACATGTTTCAATATTAAATTGACATGTAAAAAGATTGACATCTTCTTTAGTTATTACCATGGACGGAACCATGAATAAAATTTTAGGTAGATTGGATTAAACAATATATAGATTTTGGAAAATTTAGAAGGAATACATTACATTAGGGTGTGCTGCAACAATTATTTTAATTTTTTAGGGTGGGGTGCAACAAACTCTAACCCACCCCTAAATCCATCGCCATCTACCACCACTTTCTATTATCCACCTACAATAAGGCCAAAACAAGAAAATTTGAAGATATGTGGTTGAGAAGGCGTGCGAGGAGTGGGTTGTTCTGGATAGCTTGTTTGAGTCTCTGTAAATCTATATTTCGAGGGAATATTACTCTCTTACGTTTCGGTGGCGGTCGCAAACTCGACGTGATTTTTTTTCCTTTTGGTTGTGATAAGAGGTGTCGTTTGGGAGTCGTTTGACAACGACATTAGAATGGAACATAGGATGCAAATGATAAAAAAAAAAAGGAGAGAGTCAGCGGTGTCCAAGTGCAAGTGCACAATATATATAGATAAAGATAGGGTTTCTACCAAAAAAAGTAGATAAAGATCAGGGATGAAACCAGGAATAAAATTTTAGGTAGGCTGGATTAAACGACAAAGCCTGAATAATTTAGAAGGAATATATTAAATTAGATTACGGGTATATTAGTGGATGCTTATGAATTATAATACATAATAAATCACTTACTAAAATTATATATAGAAATAATATTATGTTTTAAAGGTTAATTAAATATGTAAATATATACTAATTAATTTATAATAACAAAATTGTATTCATTTTGGCATCCTAAAGACCATTGATTCTCTTAAGGAGCACTTGTTCTGGCCCTATATGGCTCACCAAGTGACATGGTAATGTCGTGCTTGTGCTACTTGCCAGCGATCGATAGCCTCTTCTCATCCTCGTGGCTTGTACACTCTACTTCCCATCCCGATTGGGCCTTGGGAAGACTTGTCCATGGACTTCATTGTGGGCTTACCCACATATAGGAGGGGAAGGATTGCATTTTTGTCATCTTCGATCAATTTTCGAAGATGGCCCATTTTGTGGCTTATAGGGCCATAAATATAGCCGCTAACATTGTTGATTTGATCTATGATAATGTAGTATGCCTTTATGGAGTTCCGTGCATTATTGTTAGTGATCACGACTTCAAATCTGTTGGTCACTTTTGGCGCACTTTTTGGGGGAAGCTTGATAGTTGGTACTAAGCTTCTATATTCTACGAGCTATCGCCCCAAACAGATGGCCAAACTAAGGTGACCAACCGCACGCTTGAGGCTCTCCTTTCCACTACGTTGAAGGCGAACTCTCGGTGTTGGGAGGACTTACTATCTATTGTTGAGTTCTCTTATAATATGTCCAGGCACTCGACGACGAAGTTGACTCCATTTGAGGTGGCGTTTGGGAGTCGTTTGACAACGACATTAGAATGGAACATGGGATGCAAATGATAAAAATGGGAGAGAGTCAGCGGTGTCCAAGTACAAGTGCACAATATATATAGATAAAGATAGGGTTTCTACCAAAAAAAGTAGATAAAGATCAGGGATGAAACTAGGAATAAAATTTTAGGTAGGCTGGATTAAATGACAAAGCCTGAACAATTTAGAAGGAATATATTAAATTAGATTACGGGTATATTAGTGGATGCTTATAAATTATAATACATAATAGATCACTTACTAAAATTATATATAGAAATAATATTATGTTTTAAAGGTTAATTAAATATGTAAATATATACTAATTAATTTATAATAACAAAATTGTATTCATTTTGGCATCCCGAAGACCCCCGATGCTCTTAAGGAGCACTTCTTCTGGCCCTATATGGCTCAGCAAGTGACTTGGTAATGTCATGCTTGTGTTACTTGCCAACGATCCATAGCCTCTTCTCATTCTCATGGCTTGTACACTCTACTTCCCATCCCGATTGGGCCTTGGGAAGACTTGTTCATGGATTTCATTGTGGGCTTACCCACATATAGGAGGGGAAGGATTTCATTTTTGTCATCTTCGATCGGTTTTCGAGGATGGCCCATTTTGTGGCTTATAGGGATATAAATAGAGCCGCTAACATTGCTTATTTGATCCATGATAATGTGGTACGCCTTTATGGAGTTCCGCGCATTATTGTTAGTGATCACGACTTCAAATCTTGGTCACTTTTGGCGCACTTTTTGGGGGAAGCTTGATAGTTGGTACTAAGCTTCTATATTCTACGATCTATTACCCCAAACAGATGGCCAAACTAAGGTGACCAACCGCACGCTTGGGGCTCTCCTTTCGACTATGTTGAAGGCGAACTCTAGGTGTTGGGAGGACTTACTATCTATTGTTGAGTTCTCTTATAATATGTTCAGGCACTCGACGACGAAGTTGACTCCATTTGAGGTCGTTTATGGCCTCAATCCTTTCAAGTCCTTGGATTTTAGCTCGAAATCTTTTGCTGATAGAGAGCAGATTACCACGGCCAACATCGTAGAGCAAATTAGAGAGCTCCATAGGAGGAATCAGACACAACTGGAGAGACGCACTTCTCAACACGCGTCTCAGTACAACCGTGGCCGACGTCGGGTTGTGTTTGCTTTGGGAGACTTAGTTTGGGTGCATTTGTTCAAGAAGCGCTTTCCTACTTAGCGTAAGACCAAGCTATCTCCACGGGGTGATGGTCCTTTTCGTGTTGTTCGTGCTATTGGCGATAACGCCTATCAGATTGATCTTCTTGCCGACTATAGTGTCCATACGACATTTAATGTCGTTGACCTCACTCCATACATCGCACCCGAGTTCAACGAGGGTGAAGCGGGGACGCTTCACACTCAAAGGGTGGGGGATATGACACCACACCTTTTGCCATGTCAGCACAAGAGGAGGAGGCTATGAGTGTTCGCTCCAATGGTCCTATCACTCATTCTGTGGCTAAGGCCATTGTTCTTACTACCACATTAGTGTTTTTGAGAGCACAACTACAGTTCACTCAACATGTCGAACCACACATCGCCATATGCTCAGTAGCGACCATATGTGATGGATCATCATAGGCGCGCCTTGCTTGTTGGCGCGCTCGTTCTAAGCCTAGTGAGCCTTAATCGGTGTCTATGTATTTTATGTATTATTTGCATGACTTATCATTATTTATATTCTTATGTTTATTTTTATTATTGGTCGTGTATCTCGGTTTGCATATCGAGATTAGTCCATGTTGTTTTTTTAAGTAAGGAGCATTCTCTATAAAAGCCTCCTTACTAACCTTGTAAACCTAGCTTTTGGATTATTTGGAATAGAGAGTACTCTTCCATTTTGTCCACTACTCTTCTCTTTCAATTCTTCTCCTTCATTCTTACTTCCACAATAAACACATCAATCTCGGTTCAGACCCTTGACCAACGCCTTCACTCACTCGCGCACAGACTCGGTCCAATACCGATCTACCGTGCCACGGTACCACCGTGCCAGTATCTCGGCACCATCGTGCCATCAATCAGATCTGACCGTGCCATAGGCACCGCTCCGCGATGATCCTCTACCACACCAGGTGTAACACCCCTATTTTACAACATTGGGTATTACCGCCAGTGACCTCGGATTTTACCGTCCAAAGTCACCCAAGCTTTTAGAATGATATTGAACAATAAAAATGTGGAAATAAACATAATTCATAATAAAAAAAAAGGGTGCTCTCGAAAGAGTATTTGTTCTTACAAACCATCTTACAATGCTTTAAACAGAAAGTTGTTCGGGAATGAAACGCAAAACAAACTTGTCCTTGAAACATAACAGAAGTAAATCAAAACGATCTGAAAAGTACATCTTGAAGATCCTCGTCATTCATTTGCCTTCACCTTACGCCTTACTGGGATTCCTAGGTTCTAACATAATTCGCGAGGGGCGAGAATATCCCAGGCAAACATGCGGAAAAGAAGAATTAGTCTAAGAGACTAAGCAAGCGGGAACGGAACTTCCCGAGGGTATTTTAGTAACTTGAGTAATATCGAGGAAGATATTATCGGGTTGTGATTTAAGGTATGGCTTTATTTATATGGGTTTAACGGTACGAAGAAGAGCGTATCTCAAGCGGAGATAGCTCGTAAATCGAGAGAAGAGCTACGAGATTGTAGACTTCTTTTAGAATCGAAAGTATGTTGGGAACGTTGTTAATTCAAGCAAGTGTAAAAACCTCTCGCTCCCTGAGCGGACCGAGAGCCGGATCGATCATTTGAGATCGGTCTGGTTTTGGTATCTTTTAAATGTGCACTGGCACTTATCTTATATCGTGATGAAAAGATATTGATTTATATAAATGATTTTTAAGGGAGTGAGGGTTGTACGGCCCGGTCCACCAAGGGAAAACTCGGTTCCCGACACTTAGGTAGAGTGCCACTCATCCCTCCTTGCAATCGGAGCGGACATGGATCATGCAGAATGATAGTACTTACCAAAGTACTTAAGGGGTGCTTGATAAAATTTGCCTAAAATTTAAAGAAAATTGTTAAGCACCCATGGTAGAAGTACTTATATAAGCACAACTCAAGCATCCTCAAGTACCATTTGAAGCCAATAATTATTTACCATGTGTCCAATTTTAATGAAATTATTTATTTTTATATGTACAAGTATCATTTAAGTACTCATTTTAAGAACTCCTCTATTGGGGTGGAAAAATTAAATGAGTACTTAACTAGTACTAAATAATTAAAAAATATTATATTAAGTGTTAAGAACCCTCAAATACTTTTTTTAAGTACCATCATTGTATTTGGCCATACCAAAAAAAAGTAAATTGAATGCTTGTGTAGATTTTCCTTCCCAACGTTAATAAACTCTTTTTTATTCTTTTTTTCTTTTTTACTTTTCACAATTAAATGTAATCTTAAAATAGGTGTGGGACATGACCCATTGGATCATAGAATCATTCTACGAAAACCATTCATCTAAACGAAGACAACATCATTAGTTTGTTGTGCACCCCTATGAAATCTACCAAGTTTAAACTTCATGCCAACAATATTATATTTTTGTAGTGTTTTTTACTCACTTTACTACCAACACTATTTTTTCTAGTACTTTGTAGTATTAGCGTTTGTTCGGATGTAGCGGAATTTCGAGCGTCTTCCGCTAGCGGGAGCGGAATTTCGAGCTTTTTGAAGAAGCTCCTACACCCAAAGATCTTCAATTTCCGTTAGCGTTTTCTGCTATTAAGCTCCCGTTACCCACCATCCAAACGAACGCTTAGTTTCTTGCTTACCGTTTCTTGACAATCTCGGATGTGGAATTATTAAAAAAACTAGTTGAAGTCTCGTGATATTCACGGGATAATTTTACTAAAAAACTATACAATTCTACAATATTAATTTAAAATACTAAATATATTTATATAATATAATAATAAATTACGCAATAGATTTTTTTTAGATTGTACTCTATATTTTAATTAAATATATTTTAAATTTTTTTTTCCATTATTTGTGGAGATCTTGTACAAATTTAGATTAAAATTATTAAAATGTTGATTTTACTCTTTATTGAATAATTTTACTAAAAAACTATACAATTTTCTTTTTTTTTATAAAGATAATAATGATTAGGATAGGTTATCTATAAAGCATAATATAATTTATTAAAATATTTTTATAAAGTTAATTTATTAAAATTATATATTATGGACCCTAAATCTTGTTAAGAGATAAAAATATTAAATTAATATGGAAAATATCATCTCATATGAATTTATGTATATAAAAATTATAACAATATGCTATCTATTGTAGTAAACTAATACATAATCCATAGATAGAAAATTATATACATAAAATATTATATAAAGATGTTATATATTTAGTATATATATAGCAAGAATAGTATAAGTTGTTACAAAATTTATTAAATATAATTTTACATTAATTTATTCAAAAATGCCCGACTATTTCGGAGGTCCAAAATTAATGTTGGAGTATTAATTATTTAAAATATCATAAATTATTTAATGTTGGAGTATTAATTTTGCACCACGTGGCATTTTTGAATAAATTAATATAAAATTATATTTTAATAAATTTTGTAACAACTTATAGTATTTTTGCTATATATATTAAATAGATAACATGTTTATATAGTTTTTATGTATATAATTTTCTATCTATGGATTATGAATTAGTTTACTACAATATATAATATATTTATATAATTTTTATATACATAAATTCCTATGAGATGATATTTTCCATATTAATTTAATATTTTTACCTCTTAACAAGATTTAGGGTTTTAATTTTTTTTCTCTTTTAACAAGGCTTGAGCTCCAAGTATAAACTAGCTAGAGCTTTCTTTTGAACCCTAATCCCGACTAGGGCTTTCACAACACCAGCAACGCAGCCTTGCTGCGCCGTCCATGGCGCCGCCACCCATTGCGCCTCCCTCTACGGCGCCATGCCCGAAAACACCGGATCCACCCCCTGCTTCTGCAATGGAAGTTGATGAGCCAACCCCTAATCAAACTGCTACTGGGCCGGTCCTTCCGAGTGGAATTCCCCCACTTCCTCCGGGACCGAATGGCACGCCTAATCCCTGGATTCCCAAACAAACTGAGGTGAACTCGATAGCCTCTTATCGTGACAAAATTGTAGGCTCTTCAACAACGCCAAATTCGGTGGAAGCTTACTTTTCGAGTCTGGAAGAGCGGCATGAACTTTATGACACTAACGATGATGAGGTATCGGAAGATGATGACCCAGCATGCCCAACAATCACCCTTACCAAGCAGGAAAAATGCGAGCTTCGGAGACCATGGGCTCATACCCTGATCATCAATATGCTTGACAAAGGCCCTGGTTACATGCAACTCAAAAAGAAACTTGAGCAAAAGTGGAAACTTAAAGGTGCATTGACACTGGTGGACATTGGCAATGCTCATTATGTAGCAAAATTCTCCAATATGGAGGATATTAATCATGTCCTCACGCAAGGACCATGGATGATAGGGGACAATTATCTTATGATCAGACGATGGATTCCCAACTTTAACCCTTATGAGGATAAAGCTCAAGTTTTAACAGCATGGATTCGCATCCCGGGCTTCATCATGGAATATTTCAATGCGAAATTCTTGAGTCGCATTGGAAATACAGTGGGTAAAGTGCTACGCATTGATAGGACTACGGTTGATGCGGATAGAGGGAAGTTTGTTCGATTAGGAGTGGAAATTAATCTGGAGCATGCTTTGCTTTCCAAATTCCAATTCCGAGGAAAAATGTGGAGGATTCAATACGAGGGTATTCGCTCTTTATGCTATGAATGTGGCGTAATTGGGCATACGAAAGACAAGTGTCCATGTTTGAAGCCGATTGAAGAAGCCAATGATGTAGTGAACGTTACTTCTGGCCAACCCAAAGTCGCTAACATGCCGGAGGTCCCTCTTGAGGAACAATTTGGCCATGGATGCATGTCAAAAAGCCTCCGCGAATACCAAGAAATCAGTCTAGAGATGCTAATCCGGTTGCTCCTAATCACGGATCATCTGCAGCAGGAACAAGCCATGCACCATCTACTAGCCAAGGATCGCGTTTTGAAGCACTTATGAACTCTGGCGAGGATGATATTCCGGCGACGGTCGAGCCAAGTGAACAGCAGAAGCGCGCGGAGATTGCTAAGGGCAAAACGGTAATTGGCCAAGCACCCACAAATCCTACTGAGATCACACAGCTCGAAAATCCAGGACAGTTGAAAGCCGTAATATCAGAGGCGGCCTTGACAGCTGCAAACGTCAACCCTTCAGATTTTGGGGCGAGAGTTATGGAAGGAAATATTTCAGAATCCCCACAAGCTAATCCCCAGGCTAACCGTAATGGAAAGAATAAAAATAAGAAAGATTCTCGTGTCTCGGATCTATCCACTACAATTAAAAACAATAAAAAGCAAGCATCTTTGCAGATTACAACTTCCAAAGATTTGGAAGTTAAGAAAGCCCAACTCATTGTTGACGCTCGTACTCAACAAGTAATCGGCCGCCTATTCTAATCCAAACCCTATACCCACCACGGTCTCTACACAGAAAACCTCACAACCCAACTCACAACTTGCCGTCCGAAACAAACCACCCACCCGGTTCATCATGAACAACAACCCGTTGCCCCAAGCTCTCAGAGTCGAGACGAAACTGGTCCTTTGCAGGTCAAGTACGATGGTCTCAAACCTCCGGACGACACCTCAATTCAGATTTCTCCCCCGACTTTGCAACCGAATGATGGTGGACTTACTACCAATGACAGCGGAGACTCAACCAGTTCTGTGTCGAGTCTCGATGCCCCCTCAAATCAATGAAGCGATGCTTTGCATCGCACGTGCGGCTGTAGCCTTTGCAGTCCGTTCCAATGCCATGAATGCCCCGATTTTTGGGAATTTAATTCATTCAGTTATGTCTATGAATAATCTTAGTCTCCTTATCTGGAACGTCCGAGGCGCGGGAAGCGCCAATTTCATGCAAGCAATTCGTGATATTATCCGCCAGCATAATCCTTCTGTCTTTGCTTTGGTAGAACCCCGCATTAGTGGCGTGAGAGCCGATGATGTGTGCCGTCGGCTTGGTTATGATGGTGTAATTCGTGTAGATGCTACGAGATTCTCTGGGGGAATCTGGTTGATTTGGAGAACTGCTGAAATCCTCCTCATACCCCTGTCTCTTAACCCCCAGCATATTACTGTCGAGGTGATTCGTAGAGGTGAGGAGCCTTGGTTACTGACTGCGGTTTATGCCTAACCGGACCCTACTAATCGGGCAATGCTATGGGACAATTTATCAATCATGGCTCGCACAAACAATAAACCCTGGCTAATTACCGGTGATTTCAATGCGACGGTTCATGCTAATGAAAGATCTAGCTCTTCCGTTGGTTCTAATCGGGCATCTTCGTCCTTTGCTGATTGGATTGAAAGCATGAATCTGATTGATCTTGGTTTTGAGGGACCTCGGTTCACTTGGTCAACTGGAACTTCCTTTTCCACTTATAAAGCCGCGCGGCTTGATCGTGGACTCTGCAATGAGCTTTGGTGTTTTCAGTTTCCAGAAGCCACAGTTAAGCATCTGATTTCGACTCACTCAGATCATTTGCCGCTTCTTATAAATCTTGAGGCTATTAATTATGTTCATCAGAGTAATCGCCCTTTTAGATTTCAAGCCGCCTGGCTCACTCATGACTCGTTCGGAGATTTTCTTCGTAATTCCTGGCAAACGGCTGACCCTCTTCCGGACGCACTCATTCATCTTGCAAACTCCTTACGCGTCTGGAACAAAAATGTCTTTGGGAATGTTTTCTCCCGAAAGCGTAAACTCTTGGCTCGCCTCGATGGTGTCCGTCGTGCCATGGATAATCGTGTCTCGCTGGCTTTATTCTGGAGAGAAAGGGAACTTCGTAAAGAGTTAGAACAAGTTCTCCAGCAGGAGCAGATTATTTGGTTCCAAAAATCTAGATCAGACTTTTTGCTAGACGGAGATCGTAATACTAAGTATTATCACCTTTCCACTGTCATACAGAGGAGAGCAAATAAGATCACAATGTTACAGATGAATGATGGAAACTGGTCTACTGATGAGAATCTCATTAAATCCACCATCCTGGCTTTCTTCTCTAATCTTTATTCAGCTGATGATTTTGAGCCTGATTATGTCTTCATGGCGCCTCAGGTCTCCTTTCCGTCTATACCTGCAGATTTGATGGAGGATCTGGCTCGGCCGTTTGTGTCTTCGAAAATTTGGGACGCGATCAGAATGATGAATCCTTATAAAGCGCCTGGGCCGGATGGCTTTCCTGCAGTCTTTTATTAGAAAAATTGGCATGTTGTTGGCCAACAAGTTAGTAATTGTATATTGCTCTTGCTGAATAACAGGATTCTTGCCCCTGGACTGAGTGATGCATTGATGCATCTTATTCCGAAAGTGGACTCTCCAACGTTAGCGTCCCAATTTAGGCTGATTTCTCTTTTAAATGTCACTTTCAAGCTTGCTACCAAGGTGATAGTTAATCGCTTGAAACCGATCTTGCCTTTGCTCATATCCCCAACTCAGGCGAGTTTTATCCCTGGTAGACAGATAAATGACAATGTCGTAATTATTCATGAAGTTCTGCATTCCTTTAATCAGGCCGACTCTTCGTCTAAAATGATGATGCTCAAAATCGATCTAGCGAAAGCTTACGATCGTATTCGTTGGAGTTTTTTAAGATTGATATTGGGAAGGGCTAACCTGCCGAATCATCTGGTTGATGTTATCATGCTTTGCCAAACCTCTGGCTCCATGGAGCTCCTTTGGAATGGATCTAAGGCTGGATCTTTTCACCCCTCTCGGGGTATTCGTCAGGGCGACCCGCTTTCCCCTTATTTATTTGTCTTGTGCATGGAATATCTTTCGCACTTGATTAACGAGATGGTCTCTATTGGTACTTGGATCCCGGTTATTGAAGGCGGAGTGGGATTGTCTCATCTATTCTTTGTTGACGATCTTATTCTATTTGGTGAAGCTACGCTATTTCAGGCAGCAATCATTAAGAGTTGCTTGGATCGTTTTTGCCTCTACTTGGGTGAGCTTGTTAATTATGATAAAAGCAGCATTGTTTTCTCTCGCAAGGTTGATGAACCTGCCAGGAACGCTATTAGCTCCTTTTTATCAATGCCGGTTTCGGACGATTTTGGAACTTATCTTGGCGTCCCAACTGTCACCGATCGTATATCCGCGGCTCGTTATTCGCACCTACTTGATAAAGTTACAACTCGCTTGACAAGTTGGCAATCTAAATACTTATCTGCTGTCGGGCGTGTAACTTTGGCCAACTCCGTTCTCACTAGCCTTCCTTTATACACAATGCAGTCCACCCTTGTTCCACGATCCATCTGCGATGCAATTGATCAGAAGGTTCGTGACTTTGTATGGGGCTCAAACCAAGTGAAAAAGAAGATTCACCTTCTCAGCTGGGATAAAATTGCCCAGCCCAAGTCGGTTGGCGGGTTGGGGTTGCGTACTATGCGCAAATCCAACGATGCTTTCTTAGCAAAACTTGACTGGCGTCTTTTGAATGCGCCTGAGGCGATTTGGAGTAAGATTATCCGAGCCAAGTATTGTAGTGGAAGAGAGGATGTTGATATGTTCCAGCCTCGCAGCCGGTCTTCACACATGTGGCGCGGCATGGTGCAAGGTTCTTCTCTTTTGAGAGAAGGGATTGGATATTCGGTGGGAAATGGTCTTTTGACCCGTTTTTGGACACACTCCTGGTTGATTAATGGGCCGCTGTTATCTGTTGCTTTATGTGCAATTTCTGAAGATGAACAAGAGCGTTGTGTGGCTAGCTACTATTCTAATATTGGCTGGAATTGGGCACACTTACAGAGTCTGCTGCCTGCTATCATTCTCCAGAAATTGTCCTCAGTTACACTCCGTACAGAGATCCTAGATTGTGATATAATTTACTGGCGTTATTCCAATTCAGGAGAGTTCACTTCGAAATCGGCTTATAAGTTGCTTCTTGACGAGAACACTCAGTTTGAGGGCCATGTTTGGACCAAGATTTGGAAAATTCCGGTGCAGCAAAGGGCCCGACATTTTCTCTATTTGGTTGCGCATAATGTGGTCCTCTGCAATGAAAATAGAGTCAATCGACACCTTGCCACAACTGCTGCTTGTCCTCGATGCGGTTCATCTGAATCACTCCTTCATATGCTACGTGATTGTCCAGCTGTGCGTCGGGTTTGGCTGGCTCTGACAGGCAATTCGATCGAGCCTCATTTTTTCACAGAAATGGATATTCAGTCCTGGGTTCTTGAAAACTCCAGTAAGCT
Source organism: Fallopia convolvulus (assembly GCA_964016875.1). Classification (NCBI taxonomy): domain Eukaryota; kingdom Viridiplantae; phylum Streptophyta; class Magnoliopsida; order Caryophyllales; family Polygonaceae; genus Fallopia; species Fallopia convolvulus. The sequence continues at coordinate 50,134,055 of OZ024732.1, forward strand.
TGATTCATGGAGTTCAACTTTTGCAACCATGCTATGGTTAACATGGAAAACGCGCAACAAGCTAACATTTGAGCAAACTGATGAAGTTACTCGTTTGAGTTCCAAGGTTGTAGCTTCAACTGAAGCTTACTCCTCTGCTGCTGCGGTTTTGCCACATTTTCCTACACCTGCAGCTCAGACCTCCGGGTCGAGGCCTTGGCAACCTCCTCCAGCCAACTGGTGTGCGCTTAATACTGACGCCGTCTCAAAAGGCAACCCTGGCGTTGCTGGTGGGGGTGGAGTGTTTCGTGCCCACACGGGCCAATTTCTTCATGCTTATTCCTTTAAGTTGGGACAATGTGATGCACTATATGCTGAACTTGAAGCCATTCACAAGGGCCTTTTAATTGCTAAACGACTGGGATTTCTTCATGTCCAAGTTCAAACTGACTCTCTTTGTGCAGTGCAACTGTTGAATCAACCTCTTCTTTGGCCACATAGGGATTACTATCTCCTGGAGGACTGCAGGCGTATGCTCCGCGATGGTAGCTGGTCTACTAAGCTTATTCATATTCCTCGGTTGGCCAACAAAGTGGCGGATCACCTTGCTAATTTATCTTTAAGTTTACCTTCAGATTTAGTAGAGTTCGCTCATATTCATAATTCCTTTGTTGATGTTTTGGACATGGATATGACCCCTGTTTAGGGTAGCTTTGTATTTCATTAAGTTTTAATATATTTCCCGCGTGAGCTTTTGCTCTGTTTCCCACAAAAAAAAATTTATATCTATATAATGATATAATTTTAAATAATAATTTTTTTTTATGTTGATATATTTTTATTTTGAGAAAAAGATATAATTTTATGTTGATGACTAAGATTATATGTAAATGTCAAAAAAAATCGAATTTTAATTTAAATTATAAAATTAGATTTTCTTTATCATTTTATGCATTTGTCTATTGCATAATTTATTATGATATTATATAAATATAATTAGTATTTCAAATTAATATCGTAAAATTGTATAGTTTTTTAGTAAAATTAATAAATTTTATATATTTACTTTATTAATATCATATTTATAATATATTTTGTATAATCCGAAATAGTATGGGCACGACGCAAGTAACCAATCTCTCGCCGAGATGATACCCTAGGCAGATCCCACGTTGTATGTTGGTATGAAGACCCACGACTCCCACGAGCATGAGCTCTAGCCTAAACCTGATTAGAGATTTATAATAAAACCATGTTAGCAAATCTCAGATAATTGAATATGGCTATCACATTGGAAGATTCAGGGCACACCATCTGAGATGATGAGTCCTTCGAAATTTGTTGAAAAGTCTAATAAGGAAGAATAGCAAAAGGATGATACTAAGAGGATGGACACCACAAGTTTTGATCCTAATTTGTAAACCATCTAGCAATTGGAGGGTTCATGAGTCATTGTGGGTGGAATTCGATGCTGACATTGGTAAACTCCACATTGAAGAGGTCGAATTTGGGTGAAAGAAAAAGAATTAAACCTCTCTAACCATGTTGAATTTATAGAGAAATAAATGAATGGAAATATGCGTAACTTTCATAAATTTGTGAAGGAGTACTTACACAAGATAGAAATCCCTAATGAGATCTAATCTTATCTAGAGATAACAACTTGCTAAGATTAAGCAACATGGTTAATTAGAGGTTTAAAAAAAACAAAAAAAAACAAAATGACTAGCACATTGAAATTACAGCAACAAACAACAATAAAGTGGGCCGGCTTAACATATATAAACATGTCAAGTTTATTATTTTTGGGCCTAAGGGCCGACCCAAAATATATGAACATTTCAAGTTTCTTACCTTTTGGGTCTAAAAAGTTAGGTCTAAAACATGATTGAGTTAAGAGTTAAATCTTATCTAGAGATAACAACTTGCTAAGATAAAGCAACAACCTAACAATATAATTAATAACATGATTTAAATAAGTTAATCCCAAATAATTGAAATGGCTAGCACATTGGAATTACAACAACAAACAACAACAAAGTGGGCCGGCCCAACATATTATCAATAGAATTTGTGGGATTTAGGGCTTTCATAAGGGGCTTTAGTCCACTAGTGGTGAGGCGATGGAGCTGGGTTGTCGGGGGCATGATGGAGAGAGAGAGATGGGATTGGGTAGAAAGATTAGCCCTTTTTCTTTTCTTTTTTTTTATAACAATTGGATATTTGGATGAGAAACCTCAACAGATACCTTGGGTGAAATGATAACCAAAATGGATAAAGGGTGTTTTTTTTTTGCAAAATTCAACATAGTTGGTGGTTAAGAAAAAAAAAAGTATTATTGTGCATAAAAAAAATAGTAAGTTTGAACACTGCATCTGTAAAAAGTACAACAACATATTTATCCAAATACGTACTAGTTATATATAAGCTAGCTAAAGTTGTTTGGGTTAAGAGTTAAGATTTAGGGCACTTACCTATACTCATCTCCAATCTCAATGCCGGGAATGTGACCCGAGGTCCGGGCGCGATCCATGATCTCTATGATCTCCTCTCCTCTGTCCACGAGTATCGCGCGGTAAGCAATGCAGATATTGTTTCCGGAGAGCTGATGGAACTGCTCCAAGACATCGTGGATGACATCCGCATCCGCCACTGGAGAAAGAAGGAGGAAAGAAAGAGTAAAGGGGTATTGAGGTGTCTGAGAAGAAGAAATTTGAGGCTTTGAAGAAGAGAAAAATGAGGTGAGCGAAAATGAGTCGTCATGTATCTGTTATATATTGATGTTTGATTTCACTACTAGCTTAGTATTGAGGTGTTTGATTTCACTCAAATATTAATTGAAAATGATGGTCGCAACTCGCAAGAATAAAATCTAAGAACAATACTCTATATAAAATCGGTCACACAGCCTATCGGCTTTATTTACACATTCTCTCATCTCTCATCTCTCAATACAGGAATCAAAAGATTGAAATTGAATGAAATTAATGGATGCTAAAACTGACTCAACACAACGGTTAATTCTTCATCATACTTCTTCACATGAATAGGTTAATTATTCGTTATACTTCTTCACAGGAATGGCTAATCCTTCTTCACCTTCCTCCATTTTTCAATAGCACTGTCAAAGTCAAACCTAGCCTTCAACATACCCTTGTTCAACTCCTCAAAAATAGCTTAGTAGTTGATGGAACATGCATTTGTTATATAAGGATCTAACAGCTGAATTGAGAGGTCTTGTGTGGTGTGCGGTTGCATATTTGCAAATTTATCAATGCTTTGAAGGTTTGCATCAGTTTTTGTAATCAACTAATTTCTTTTTCTTTTTAACACTTTATTGGTTTTAATCGGCTCATCTAATCTCTCACATTTTGATGTTTACAGCTTGAAGACTTGAATAAATCCCAACTGAATGCAACGCTCAATTTTTGCATGAAAACTTTTAGGAAAAGGTACAATTTCATTTTTAGTTGCAAATTGTTGTTTTTATTATATTTGTATTATAATTGTTTTGTTATGAGACGTGTTTGTTGAAGACACTAATTGGCATGTTTTACACTTTTACTATTGCGTGATTCCTTCCTCCTCTATAGCTGACACCATTTATTGTTGTTGTTGAATTCATTCTTCTTCTCTGGTTGACTCCGGTTTTTTGCTGTTGCTGGATTCATTCCTCTTCTCTGGCCGACTCCGGTTTTTTGCTACTAATGGATTCCTTCCTCTTCTCTGTTGCTGGATTCCTTCCTCCACTTCATAAGTGGCTGATTTTTCCTTATTGTCCTAGGGAGAGAGCATACCGCCCCCGTCATCTCCCGAATTTGAACAATATGTTGCTGAATCTTTTGTAAAAAAGTACATTAGGGTACTTACCTGAACTCATCTCCAATCTCAACGTCGGGAATGTGACCGGAGGTAAGGGCGCGATCAATGATCTCTCTGATCTCATCTCCTCTGTCCCCGAGTATCGCATGGTAAGCAGTGTAGATATTCTCTCCCGGCAGCTGACGGAGGTGGTGGAACTCCTCCAAGACATCGTGGATGACATCCGCATTCGCCGCCATTGGAAGAGAAAAATGAGTATTGAGGTGTATGAGAAGAAGAAATTTGAAGCTTTGAGGAAGAGAAATGAGGAGCCATGCATCTCTTTTATACTCGTATTGATTTCAAATACTTCTTCATTGGATGATCCCAAGTGTCATGGAACCATAATCACATATAAGACATGATCGATCATGCATGTATGCAAATTAACAACACTGTACTATACATACAATAGAAATTAACAAGTGCCTAAAACATATGTAGACACCTGAACTTGTGCAAATTGGTCATTTGGACACCTCACCTTTGAAACTCTAACATTGAACACCCCAACTTGCTAAAGTCTACATATTGAACACCTCTGGTATGACGTGTCTTTGCACGTGTATGTAACGCTTTTTTGAGCGAGTGTTAATCCTATTTGACACAATTTTTTTCCTTTCCTTTTTTCTTTTTTCTTTCTACTATCTTGTTTTATTTTTTCTTTTTTTTTTTCTATTTCAATTCATCGTCTTCACTACCAAAAAAATTCATCGTCTTCAACCATGGGCAAATCAAACCAGTCGAGGAGAAATAAGCGTTCTTCACCACGGGGATTCCAGATCCAAATCCATATCTTAGATTTTGAGCATGAAAATGAACGAGTCTGTCGTCTTCCGAATCCCGATCCATTTCTCTCGATTCTCTAGATCCAATTTTGGGAAGAAGAAAAAGAGGGGAGAAAGATAAATAAAGTAAAAATGTTTTTTTTTAGTAAAATCTATTTTTTTTCTTTCTAATGTGGCAAATTTTTATGGTTTTTTTAGATTTTTTAAAATTTTATTACTTAAATATGTGATGTGGCATGCTGACATGGCGCACGTGCTGTGTACGTCATTTTTTTTTACCAACCAGGTGTTCAATAGGTAGACTTTAGCAAGTTGGGGTGTTCAATGTTAGCGTTTCAAAGGTGATGTGTTCAAGTGACCAATTTGCACAAGTTCAGGTGTCTACATATGTTTTAGGCCAATTAACAAGTGTGTGTAACAAATTAACCTTGTGATCGACACGTACCTTTGTCACAAATTAACCGCCGATTCCCAATGTTAAATTTTAAAGACATGAAATATATACCTTAATTGAAGCGCAGTTGAACGAAGGGCGCCCATTCAACAATATATCTCAAGAAGGGTTACCTTTGGGATTGAGGTCTCTTCGAATTTGTTAAGGTACATTGTTGGCAAGTTTGAGAGGTGTTGCAAGTGACATTTGGATCACAATTTATTTTAAATATGAATTTGCGTGTTAAAAAAATTAAAAAGAAATAATATTTTAATTGGTGACCAAATAATTTTGGGCAACAATTGAATTATTAGAGGCACCAATGAAGTTACATGGTACTGGAATTTCAAAAAAAAAAATTTAAAAAAAACTAAAGAGTTTAGTCCCTCTCTCATACGCAACAAGAGCCCGCAACCACTCCCTGAGTTCTAATTCAATTGCAATTATTGATGTTTAGTTGCTGGATTTGTTAGAGGAAGTCATGAATTGATATTCATGTTCTTTAACCGTTTGTGTTTAGGAAATGAAGAGATTTTTTTCCAACCATCGGAGTTCACAAAATATAGGTTATAATTCTAATCCCGATTGTGTTCCGAGTTTGTCTAGTGTTGATCCGTCAAGAATGACAAATCTATCTAACGTTGATTCGTATTTTATATATTTTGTTCTCTCTGGACCGAATTTCTGGCTCCGCCCTCTATCTAGAAGTTTTAGATTCGACACACATAACCAATTCCCTTAAAAAATTACACCGTGGACAGTATCTATACACCCACATGCCCAACTTGATTTAAAAAAAACATTATCATCATTATATAAGAAATGCAATACCATTTCTTGTCACGCTGTTTCTTGCAACACATATCCAATTTTGAATTGAGATGATCGTAAGACAGAAAAATAGTACCATTATGGTAATTGTAAGTTTCACATTTAATCTAGTACTAGGATAGTATTATTATAACCTTTTTATTACAATATCTTCATCTACACCAAAAAGAGGTTAACTTCAACATAAATTCTTAATCAAATCTTGTGTAAAACAATGAACTGATTTGTGGGAAGACCCATCAACCTCCAAAACCTTGTTAACCAATTTACTCATCTCCTTGACCCACCAACCTCCTCCTCCATCCTCCTCCTAATCCCACTCTCCACCTCCATCGCCTAAAGTAAATTTTGAAAGGCGACGACTTTATTTATGTTTTCTGGTAGAAAGAGAGACGATGTTTTCCGTCGATTACAACTTTAAACTTAATTACTTTAGGATAAGTTCTTAATTTATATTTTCTAGTAGAAGGAGAGGTCGTCGATTACAACTTTAAATTTACTTTGGGATAAGTTCTTAATCAAGTCCGCCCTCTATTGATTACAACTTTAACTTTACTTTAGGATAAGTTCTTAATCAAGTCCACAACTTTATTTATTTATGTTTTCTGGTAGAAGAGAGGCAACGTTCTTCGTCGATTACAACTTCATTACTTTACGATAAGTTCTTAATCAAGTCTTGAGCAAAACGGTGAATTGATTTGTGGGAAGACCCACCAACATCCAAAGCCTTCTTGGCGAACTCACTCATCTCCTTGACCTTCTTCCTCACCGCGGCTCCTTCTTCCTCTTCCATTGCCTTCCGAATCCCCCTCTCCACCTCCGTCGCCATCACCACCATATTCGGCTTCCTCTCCCATATATTACACCTATAATCCATCCTCAGCTCCACCGCCATCCCTAACTCCTCCACCAGCAAAAACGCGTTCAGTTGTTGCTCTTCGTAAATGGGCCACGTCACCACCGGAACACCGAACGACACACTCTCTAGCACCGAGTTCCACCCACAGTGCGAAACGAACGCACCCACTGACGGGTGGGACAATACCCCCGTTTGTGGGGCCCACCCTATCACCTTCCCGACCCCTGCTGTTCTCTCTAGAAACCTAATCGGGAGAATCTCCTCGATGTCATCAAAGTCGGATGGTTTCTGCTCTCCCTTGGCGGGGTTTGGTGGTCTCCTTAGAGACCAAAGGAACCGGTGGCCGCTCAGCTCGATTCCGGAGGCGATCTGCTCTAACTGTAAACAAGTGTGTTATCACTTCAACTAACATCACCACGAACTCAATAAAAACAACCTTCAATTTTTAATGACTTAAACGTGAAGTTAGGGTTGTCTCACCCTTTGACCCATAACCCGACTCATTCGCAATTTTAATTGTAGGATAATAGGTAAGCTTTTTTTTTAGTTTCCGGGTTATGAGTGGACTAGTATAATCCGTAATTTTTTTCCTATTCAAAATACTCTATATATAACATTATCTTTTTTATTTTTAATAAAATAACCATTAAATTGGTTTACAAGGAGTTAGTTGATATCAACTTTGAAAAAATTATTTATTTTATTTTAAAATTTTAAAATAATTACGGATTGACCCGTGATCCGACCCATAACCCCTTTTTACAGATCGGGTCACATGTCAAGTAGAGGTGTTTGGGAACCAAACCGGAAAAACTGGTGGTTTTGGAACCAGAACTAGAACCGAACAGGAACTGGTGGAATCGGGGGTCGGTCGGTTCTGGTCTTGGTTCCACGTTCCTTGGAATATACGATACTGGAAACAGAACCGCCAGTTCCATCCCTTTAAAAAATAGAAAGTACCAATGAAAACACAAAACCGCAATCGTGATTAGACATTCTCAACCTTTTTTTAAAGGTTCAAAATCGGAACCACCCCGAAATCGGAAAAAAAGGGAACCAAACCATGGAACTGGGAACCCCCACTTCCTCGGTTCGATTCCCGATTTCGGTTCGTGGAATCGGAACAGCTAGTTTCAAAACCGAAACCGTCGGTTCCAGAACCGACCACACCTCTAGGGTCAAGTTTATTTCTTACGGGTCATTGGGTCAACTCGTAACCCGTAAACAGAGTCAACGGGTCAACTCGTAAAATGGATTAACCCATAATCCATAAACTAGGTTACATATCGAATTGGACCGATCCGCTAACAATCACATAACTACTAATTAAGGACCTCGTCTACTTAATACATTATAAATCAGAAACCACGTCCGTTGAAAAAATTGTGCCACGTGGCATTACTTAAATAAAATAATAATTTTTTAAAATAAAAATATTATAATAACTTGTATTTTTTTATACATTTAATTTTTTATACTCTCCAAATAACTTGATCTCCAACAGCTTCCCCAAACTGTTGGAAATTGTGTATTTGGAGAATTTTACCCACTTTTTTGCCCCAACAGCTTCTCTATCTAATTCCCTATAATGGAGAATTTTCAAAAAGATTAAAGTGTCTTCCCTACATTTAGAGAATTCTCCAAATTCATTTGGAGAATGCATTAATTGAAAGTGTATACATGGAAACTTGTGATTGGCCATATGAAATTTTTATAAAAAAATTTATATATAAATAGAACTAATAAATATAAGATTTTTTAAAATAAAGAAACTGTTGAAGTTAAAGTAAATTTTATTTAGAGAATATGAGTTTTGGCTCTTCATTTTAAAAAAAATTATAGGAAAACTGTTAGAGATGACCTTCCTAACTAGATGAAATGGAATAATCCGAAAATTGTTCACCAACCTGTTCTTTCCCAAAGCTTCCCTCGCTTCCAAAACAGAGAAACACCACGGAGGCCGGCGGTTGCGCGTTCAACCAATCAAAAACCGGATCGTCGGCGTCTCTCACCGTCCGATGAAGCATGGGGCCCACGGTGTAGATCGGAGGATTCCGATCGTCACCGGACAAGGATCGGAGAATATCAGACTCCAATACCGTGAACGAATTCAGCAAAATCCCCTTACTCTTCCGAAATCGGCCGGCGTCGATCAAGAATTGGGCGAAATTCTCTTTACTGAGTATAATCTCCGGCCACACCTTCAAAGGAACCGGATTCCGATACCCCGGGAACTCCACCGGCGCCGAATCGGACGACAATTCGCCGAAATCAGACGGCGTGTGGACCCCACGCGACTCCAGCTCGAGCATCATCGCGAGCATGTTGGCGCCGGAGGCACGCCGATCTCCTTCGCCACCTCGACGAATTGACAGATGAGCATGTCGGTTAGGATCCCGAGGGTCCGTCGGCGGCGCGTGGCCACCACGCGCTTGACCACGGGCTTGTAGAGGCTCATCAGAAGCTCGAGGAACAAGAAGGGGCTTTTGGACCTCAATTCCGCCGCCTCTGGTGGCGATTCGAGTGGAGGAAGCTCGATGAGGGAGATTTGACTTTCGTTGACCGGGGAGTATCGGAGGTAGGCGTCGATCTTGGCGTCGGGAACGGGGAACTTGGGGATGAGGACGGCGAGAGTTGGGGTAATTGGGCCAGTGAGTACCGGCCCAGTTCTAATTGGGCCTTGAAATGGCCCATTAGTGGTGTTGCGATGAACACCAGCTCTCCGTCTTCCATATTGTCCGACTAAAGCTGCTAGCTTTTGAGGGTGGTTTACTGGCTACTGATTACTGATTAGTGAAGATTGAAGAAATGTTTCTTGCTTGCACAGTTGCACTTTTGAGTGGCTGTAGTAGATTTAAAGTTTTTATCTGAAAAATATTGTCCCACTAAATTAATTAGGGGCTATGGCCTATGGTGGAATAGTAAGAGTCTATTATACCATCTTTTTCACATACTAATGGTTATAGTGCCCCATGCACAACCACAAAGAAATGTGTCACGTATACCATTAGTTTTACGTAAAAATCAAAGAAAATAATTGTCTTTCATTGAGGGTGAGAAGCTTTTAAACTAAGGATCGTGAGAAGCGACGCCGGATTAGTTCTAGATTCGAGAGATTCAATTCTAGTTCTATTCCATTTTGCTTGCATATTCAATTCGTGAGATTCGAGTTGAGTTTCATTCACTCCATTCAAGATTGTGCTCGTGAGATTCAGACATAAGGTGATTGGAAACCTATCTACTCTAACTAAAAACGATCGGACAGATCCTAAGACGAGCGATTCCTCATCACTTATGAATTTAAATTTCTACAAAAACTATTTACTAGGAAGCAAGTTTCCGAAATTAAATTGCTATATTAAACCAAACGAGTATACATCAAAAAGAAGGTAACTTCAACATAAATTCTTAATCAAATCTTGTGTAAAACAATGAATTGATTTGTGGGAAGACCCACCAACCTCCAAAGCCTTGTTAGCCAATTTACTCATCTCCTTGACCCTCTTCCTCACATTCACACCTTCCTCCTCCTCCATCATCCTCCTAATCCCACTCTCCACCTCCGCCGCCGTCACCACCCTACTCCCCTTCCGCTCCACCACGTCATACCGATAATCCATCGTCAATTTCACCGCCAACCCCAACTCCTCCACCAGCAAAAATGCGTTCAATTGCTGCTCCGCGTACATGGGCCAAGTCACCACCGGGACCCCAAACCACAGGCTCTCCAGCACCGAGTTCCACTCACAATGCGACACAAATGCCCCCACCGATGGGTGGGCCAACACCTCCGCTTGTGGAGCCCACCCTATCATCTTTCCGACTTTCGCTGTCCTCTTTAGAAACCCCGATGGGAGGACCTCCTCGAAGTCTTCGTAGTCCGACGGCACCCGCTCTCCCTTGGCGGGATTTTGTGGCCGCCTTAGAGACTAGAAGAACCGATGGCCACTCCGCTTAATGCCAATGGCCATCTGCTCCACCTGTTTATTAACAAGTGTATTAATTAAAAAAAAGACGAATTTAATGTAACCTAATACATTAAATATGAATAATCTAATAACACTGAAATCCTAACATATTTTGACCTGATCTTTCCCGAAGCTTCCGACGCTTCCAAAGCATAGAAACACTACAGAGTTTGGCGGTTGCTTGTCTAACCAATTTATAATGGAATGATTTGCGCCTTTGATATGATCATCGACGTCGTCCCTCGCCATCCGAGGGCCCAAATGAAGAACGGGCCCCACAGAGTAAATGGGAGGAACTCGATCGTCGTCGGACAAGGAGAGGAGGAATCGCGACTCGAGCTCGGAAAATGAATTTACCAAAATACCCTTGGTCTTCCGTTTCTTGACAATCTCGTATGTGGAATTATTAAAAAAAATTCTCACCTCAAATAAAGAAAAGGATCGAGTAGCATTCAAAGGATGTGGGTTGGAAAAACTCAAATAAAGAAAAATCGACAAAAGTGTCGAGAAACGTAATAATGTGGCAAATGGACATGTGATTTTAGTGGTGTTAGCTACAGACAAGTCAACTACGGATTTATTATTATTCCAAGTTGTAATTTCCCAATTCAAACGCAACCACGCACTACAAATCGTCAAAGTACTACTACTTACGTACTTATCCGAACATATTAAGGATATAAATAAATTCCACCGGCCACGAGGAAAACGTGGATTTAAACAAACACACACAAGATCGAGTAGAAGACAGCAAGGACGAAGAAACACGTAGTCGTCTTCCCCCTTAAACCACAATGCAGTCTGTACATTCATACATCCTTTTCAATATACGTACTGTATATAGTAGGCTAGCCCTTGTTGGTTAACGGGTCGGGTCGGGTCGGGTCAATCGGGCCCATTTAGCTACGGTTTCCGCGTGGGCCCTTTGTCATTTCATAGGGAGACGCTGACATTAGCCTGCACCACCAATTTTTCCCCGTTCAAATATTCAGTACAATTCAAGATTTCAAAATTATGTAACATACAACTTTGTATCACAAAAGTAATTTTAACCCAATTTAATTACCTCTCTTTGCGCTTCTCAAAGAATCTTTCCAAAGATTTCCTCCTTGATATGGGTAGCACTGTCAATATAATACAGTAAAAAAATAAGCCAAACATTATAAAAACTTTGATTAATGACTACGTAAGGGAATTAAACATCGTCTTTATTAGGCTTCTTACAAATTTTTCATGCTGGATTCATTTAAACAGTATTTTTTATCCTTACGTAACAAATGAGTTATACGTATAGTATGTAATAATCTTTGGATCCCTTAATTTGAAAAACTAAAGTGAATGATAAAAAAGAAGAGTAAATTAGAAGCAATAACAGTAGAAAACGAAACAAACCTTCTTCAAAAATATTTCCTTCGTGCTGCATAGCCGAAGAAGCACTAACTTTCTCTGCTATTATATTCTTGGAATTCTCAGCCTTTGCCATCTTCAAAATTCTTTCTGCCTATAATAAAAATTAATTTTAATTAATTATTGGCAAAATCAAACAACGATACCAATAATGATCAAGAGTACACCTACAAGCATAAAATTGTACCCAAATATACCCATTAATATATAACATCTCATCCTCTTGAGTCTTGAAGTACTTTGAATGTTAAAATCAATTATACTAATTTAATTATATTTAATATTTATCTTTTTAATTAAGTCTGCTGAGATGGAGTTAAGACGGATCCATCTCTATAATCACGTGCCTCTGTTTTTTTTTTGTCAGAGTCGCTAAACCATGAGTTTAGAAGCAAATCTAGCTTATATATTTACAAATCATGTTTTAGACGGCTAATATCTATTGTATTGTACAAATAGAAGAGAAATATGTCATGTAAACTTGGTTGTAAACGCTACTTAATTAAACCGAGGAAGAATTATACATATCAAATTTATTACTTTATTTTTAGTTTTTTTTTTTATAAAATCACTTTATTTAAAATTAATTGTATGGAATACTAAATAAATTTCAATTGCATAAACAATTTTTAAAATCGAATACTCTTAAGCACCAAGGAAGAAAGGCAAACCTGATTTTTGGGAAGATCAAAGGCAGTGACCATTCCATTATAAAATATTGTCATGGGAGCAGTTTCCTCGCCTCCTTCATTCTTGCACCCTCTGTTCATTTTATATATATAGTTTACAACACAAGATTAGATCTCTACAAAAAAACCTACTTATTTTGCTAATCACCTAATTAAATTAAAGGAACGGGATTATAATTGTAAATTAGAAGAAAAATAGTGCAATTTAAATAAATTTACCCGGAAGGAGGAGGACCAACATAAAGCGGTAAAGGCGGCGAAACACAGTGAGCCCCGGTTGCGGACGCAATGACGCTCTTGATAACCTCCGGATTCATCTTCGAAATCGCCTTCTGGATGCCTAATTAACACAAATTCAGTTAGTTAATCACTTAATCGCATGGATTGAATGCTAATTAACGGAGACGTGAAGGATTTAAGCACCTCGGAAGTTTGGGCGGCGTTCTGAAGAGTATTTGTCGAGGCCGAGGAAATCGAGCTCCTGAACTACGACAGCTTGAGCTCCGGCCATGGCGGAAATTAAGAACGATTATATGAAAACGATGTTGGAGTGAATTTGAAAATTGAGGGGTGAATGAATGAATGCGTAGGTTTGCGTAGAAAGGAGGGAAGTAATTAATGGAGGGAAGGCAGGTGCGCACGAGAAATTTGTGAGAGGAGGGGAGGCAGGTGAACTGTTTGATGAAATGCGGGAAAGAGAGAGAGATAAAACCTGCAAATAGTCAGATTCAATGGCGCCAGCACAGCTTTGGAATATATAAAAGAGATTAAATTTATTAAAGTTAAGGGTACGGGACAAGCACGTCTTTCACGCGTTCTCCTTTATATATTTATTTATTATTTGTTGTTTTTTAAATTTTAAATCATGAATTGTTTGTTTAGGGATTTATGAATTTATCTTGTTACTGTTATTATTTGATAATTAATTTTGGTGGGCCCCGGGCTCGGGTGTTTGGTCATTAAATAATTGTGCTATGTTCGTTCAAAGAATAGAAGCGAAACTTTGGAATGATAATGATATGAATATGATGGGTGCGGTGCATATATTATGACATGGTTGGAAACTTGGAATGGAATGAGCACTATTGTACAATTATTGTGAGGTGGTGTTTTTTTTCATATATGAAAAAAAGCTGACGTATGAGATCAATTGTAATGTCAATTGATTTTAAGATGCTAGGTTTATTTGAAATTAAGGACCGATTCTTTTTTTGGTAAGCAAATTAATGACCGATTCTAGGTTCAAACGCTAGGGCTTTTTGAAACCTTTGTTTCGTAATTAGTGTGATTATTCTAGAGAGCGAGTTTGTTTTTCAATTCAGTGACATTGAAACATTTATAGGGGTCTTGATCACGAGAAGCTTGGCTTTACAAGTATGTGATATGTCCATTGCTAATTGCCACATTTTTAGGGAGACCTCGTGGCATACGGTTGGTTTAGCAATTAGCGTATATGTTGACCCGTGTTACTTGTGTTAGGTCGGCAACCTCGTGGTTTGGTTCTTAGGGAAACAGCAGTTGTTCATGTCTTCGGCCCATTCGCCAGCGTTGGTGAGTGGTGATCGACCCGCTGGGGCAATTTAGCACATGATAACGGGTAGCTTGATGGAGTATATCTATACTATCATCTCTATTCGAATAAATAAATCTTTTTTTTTGGTCGAACGAATAAATAAATCATTAAAATAACTAACAATGAATAAATTTTTAAAGTAAAAAATACTGAAGCTAAATTTAATAATTAAGCATACTATTTAATTTTTTATAAGGAAAGGAGTTAGGTGTTTCCCTCACCGTGACATCGAACGCTCTAGACCATTCATATGGGGGAGATCTTTAAGATCTTGCATTGTTGGTGTAGCTCATTTTTTTCTATGAAGTCCGCCACTTTGTTAATTTTTAGGAAGATGTGAGTTAATCGTCTTTCCTCGAGTCTCTTGAGATGAACGTACTATAATGTCTGATATATCCAATTCAACATCATCGAGACATCGAACGTCCTAAAGCATCCAAATAGATCGGATGAGATTTACAAGATCTTGCACTCTGGTTAATTTTTTCTATAAAGTACATCGCTTTGTTAACCGTGGCTCGTTATTTTTCAAGCTATTTCATAAGTTTAATCAACTCTAAAGACAACAATTTTAATTATAAAGTAAAATACTTGGTAAAGATGAAACTTTTTAGGCCACATTGTTAAACATGAAATTATTAATGCAGTATATTGCCTATAATATTATTTGCAATAAGTTTAGTTTTATGACCAATAAATAAATTAAATGGTTTAGTTTAGTTACGCAGTAATAGAATATTTGGTAATCCAATTTGTCCAACATTTGATCGAATTAGGCACATATAGTTGACCCGGTATTACGCATTCCTCAATTTGGTGCATTTTATACCCTAAGCGATTAGGCAAGATGTGCTATATATTGTTGAAGTTGAATAAATATCCCCCCGGTCTCTAGACTCTCTAGTAGATACCAATATCGACTTTTCCTAAATTTTCAGGCACATTGACAACGTGTTTTATTTATTACAACTTTATAATGAATTTCAAATTAACAAGGCTAGCTACCAGCTGACTTTTTTAGTTAAACAATAATGTAAGGAAAAGTTGGAGAAAAGGGACCATTACTTCAGGGAAACTTCAAGGAAGGTATGAATGGCTATTAAATATATATGTCATTTTCTTTTGTTGTGTTTGCCATTGTTTTGAACAAGTAATATAATATGTACGAGTCTTTTTTTTTTCTTTTCTAGTAGTAGTAATTTTTTTTTATGGATTTTATGAATGAAAGTGAATGGTCAATATGATTTGTGAGTTGTGTGTATGATCAATATTCTCTGTTGTGATGTAGGAGCATCATGATTCATAATAATATAATCACGTTATCTGTGGAAATTGAGTTACAAACCTTAATGGTACGACTATTATACATATCGTAGTAATGATGCTGATATACATGCTGTTTGATTTAAAGCAACCGCTACATTATTCAATATTTAGGATATAACCATTGAATGATCTTAATAAGTTATTAATCAATACAGTATAACTCTATAACCAATTAACCACCATATATACACAGCCAAACCACCTTTGATTCTCGAAATTTTTATATAAATTAACCTCCTTTTTATTGATAATTTGTCAATAATGGCCATTCAAGTCTAAATTTGTTTTGTTTTTAAGTGTGATGGATAAAGACTTTAGAGTATTATTCTGGAGGCTTAACTATTTGATTAGATATACGAAAACCAAGTCCAAATTTATTAGTTTCATACTACAAGATAATAACCATCACTAGGGTTGTAAATAAACTAAGTCGTTTGTTAGAAATTTGGTGTTCAACTCGATTAAGTCTTGTTAGCGTTCGACTCGATTTGAAACGAGCCAAGTTTGAACACACTTTTAAGGCTCGAAATATAAACGAATTGAGCTTAAGCACGAAATAACTTGGCTCGTTTGTTTATGAGCAAACTCGATTATATGCTCATGAGCAAGCTCCAATATACGTTCATAACAAACTAGATTATATATACATCATGAAAAAGCTCTACTATATGTATTATTGTACAATGTTTAGTTTAAGTTAGACTACGTAGTTTTCTCATATCGCATAAACTATGTAATTTAAATTTTAGTTTCATGTGATTGTATAAATGATCAGTTGTTCGCGAATTTGTCTCACATATATAGAAACTAAATGAGAGACTCGTGATCTAAGCTCGAGGTCGGTAATCATTTAAATAAACCAAACATAAATAAGTTTTTGAGCTCGAAATAAGCTCGTGTTCAAGTTGAAACTCGCCTATTTTTAATCAAGCAGAGCTTGAGCAACTCCAAGTTAGTCTCAGTTTGGCTTAATTACAACCCTAACCATCACCAATAAGCTAGAAAACAATATCTTTAACCATTTTATAGTTGTTTAAACTCGGCTCAGCTTAGTTAAATTAAAACCCTAACCATCACCAATAAGTTAGAAAACAATAACTTTAACCATTTTCTATATTTGATTGATTTTGTGCAAATTGATAAAATTTCGCCAAGTATAGTAAATGTTGAAATCGTTTTATTGAAGGTATGGAAAAAAATACACAGTCATTAATTCATCACAGTATTTCTTGTGAGTGTCCTGTTGTCGGTGCACCATCTGAATTGAAATTAAATCAATGTGGAACAATATTCCCATGTTTTGGTCCAATCAATGTACGGTTTTTGTGCTAGAGAGAGCATAAAAAATTAAGATATAGTTATTCCAAAATAATGTCATGATATATTCTCTTAACACTTTTATCAGGTATCCTGCAACTAAAGAAGTTGTTCTTCCTTCCTACCAAAAAGAAAAAGTTGTTCTTCCATCAAAACAAAAAAAAGAAAAATAGAAAATGTTCTTCTTTTTCAGCGCTACAGAGACGAGTTTGTGTTAATGCGGGACTTGGTTTCTGGGCCGTTAATCATCTGATAGTCATCTGAAAGGGGCCTAACAAGTTAGAATTGGGCCAGAATTTCAAAAAAACATTGGGCCTGTTCAGAAAGTGCATTACGCACTATGCTGGGTTGATGATGGCGGCGGGTCACTAATTTATATTTTAGATTTTAAGGTAATATGTAAATTGTATCTTAAGAATTCTACACCCTTATTTTTTTGATTAGTGATTTTGGTTACGAGTTTGAACATCGGGACAACCCGTAAAAAAAAAAGTTGACATGTAACCCGTTAAGGGTCCATTTGGTATAAATTCAGATATGGGAATGAGACAAGGTATCGGGTTGAATAGGTATGGGGATGGAATGTCATTCCTAATTAATAGTGTTTGGCTTATATTTGGGAATGAAATTTAGGATTTATTTTTTTATCTTAAATTCTATTGTTTTGTCCCAAATTCAACAAACATGCTCTATCTTTATACGTATACACATCTCCTATTTTACAAATTCTACAGTTCATTGTTCAAAAGGTGAACAAGAAAGCAGAAAACATAGAGAAAGTGGAAGGAGTACACCAATTTTTTATATTGCGTATTTTTTTAATCCGTCTGTATTGATCGGATTCAATTGAAAGTTTCAAACATTGGATACAAATCAAAGTCGCCGCAAAGGTGAGGGGTCGCGGGAGGAACGATGCCTTCGTCGGAGTATTTTCGGTAGGAGATGGTGAAGGCTCGCTCAGTTCGCCGGATCGAAGGGATCAAAGGAAAAGAGAGGGAGGAGAAGTGAGGAAGGCGAGGTTGAAGATAAAGAACAGTAGTTGAGCGGGAATGAAATCTCATACCCGAGGGAGGGGTAGAGTTTGAGAACCCCATACCTATCGGGTTTAGGGTATGGGTTTAAAAATGAAAAAATAGCATAACAAACACTAAGTATGGGGTTTCTATTCCCAAACCCGATACTTTCATTCCTCATACCCAATTACCAAACGCCCCCTAAAGGTTTTATGGGTCGGTTTGATCCGTTGATCCATTTGACCAGGTCAAATAGGGCATTTTAACCCATTTTACATGTTGATTCGCTTGACTTTTTGATATGTTTGGCTTTTAACTCGTTTGTTTTATTTAAACAAAAAAATTATTATTTACAACTAGTTCAAGAATTTTAGGATATTAATATATTATTCGAGCACCTCCAACTAGGGGCTCTCATATGAGGGACGATCCATATGTGCAAAGTTAGACATGTGCCAAGTTTTGGTTGGTTATTTGGTGCCAATTTAGATTTTTGACATTTCTACCAAAAAAATTATGTTGTCTAGATTGCAGTGAATTTATTTTTTTCCTAACTTATAAATTGATTTTTCAAACTTTGTTGTTTTTTTATTTTTTAAAAATGAATAAAATAAAATTATCTATCCATAAACACCAATTTTATGTATGTTTAAAATATAATAATAAAAATCATGTCTTAAATATGTGTGATATGTTTCTTAAATTCATTTTAATAAAAAAAATATTTTTTTCTATATATAGGATCCAATTATTTACTCAACCCACAAAAAAATGCATTCTCACTTTCATCTATTAAAATTTTTCCTTTCTTTCCCTTGAAATTATGGATCCAACCATCCTTTTATGCATAAGCGTTTTGTGCACGTGAATAATATATTTATATTGTCTTGTTTCAATATTATAATTATTCTATATTAAAATATTTAATTACAAGTTATTATAATATAATATATTAATATAAGATAAGATAAAAAATAATACTATTATAATATTATTTGAGAGTATATATGTAATTTGGTACAAAATAATGTTAGACAAACTTTTTTCAAAATAAGCATAGATGGTTTTGTCCTTAATATTATTTGAGAGTAAATATGTAATTTGATACAAAATAATTTTTATTTGATATATGCTAGACAAACTTTTTTCAAAATTGTCCTTAATATTTAAGTTGAGCCACTTATTCACATTATCACTAGTCACCACTATATTAATTTTATAATTCTGAAAACATATATTTTTCTTATAACAATAAGGCAAATATTAGGTTAAGTCCTAATCCAAAAGGGTTTCATGGTCTTGGGCGTCTCAAACTAGTCGAGACTGAATCTGAGCAGGGGTTAGGTTACTTAACTAAGTATAATAAGTAAGTCGGGGTCGAATCCAAAAGAATCTAGTATTTCTAAGCTAGTAGTTCTATCAACTAGGAATAAACGCAAGAAATTTTGATTAATTTATTTATTGGAAAGCAAGTAAGTCAACAAACAAAAAACAAGTTGTGTTTAAACAATTACAAGGAATCAATTTCATCCACAAATATCCATTTTTATTTAGCTTGTTGATCATCAACTCTTCCTCAAGTTCTTTCTTTGTTATGATTGTTCCTTTCATAATCTAAGGTAAATTAAGAATTCAACAAGCCTTGAACACTCTTATTATCAAATAATCATGAAACAATTACAATTCAATTTAATATTATCATTAAGAACAAGAACAACCAAGATGCATACAACACTAAACAACGATTTAAGCATTCAACACACAATCAAATCTCTTCTCAATAATCTAAATCCAACGAGTCACAAGATATTGAGTTTGCAATAAAAAATCAAGCTTTTCAACATAAAAAAGCTAAATCCTAGCAATAAAACAATATTAATCTCAACTAGTTGATCAAGCTAGAAGAAATCAATAACATTCATTCAACAATAAGCATAAGAGAATTAATACGTATTAAAACGATAGAACAAGAGTGAGCATTTCACAACTTACAAATCAAAAACTTCAATTGCAGATGAAAAAAGGAAAATTAGTTCTCCACAGAGGTCAAAAGGTCTATGATCACAGAAAAAAAGGTCTTAACAGAAACTTGAAACAAAGGTCTTAACAGAAACTCGAAACATGAAATATCCAAAAATAAAACAATGCTAAAAACATAAAGATAGAATAAACTCAAAAATAAAGGTCTTAACAGTGTGAATCAATAAAACTTAACGTAGAAACAAAGGTCTTAATAGAAACTTGAAACATCCAAAAATAAAACAATGCTAAAAACATAAAGATAGAATAAACTCAAAAGTCCGAAAGAAAATATCATCTAGTGCGACCCAACATACCTATGATCGCAGTTTGAAACCCGCGATCGCGGCTTGGTGCCCAGTGGTCGTGATTCTGAAACTTGTAACTTCTCATAGCGAGGGAAACTGCAGTTGCGGTTTCTAGCCCGTGATCGCGATTTTGTTTGTCGACAACATTTAGGCAGCATTTTTGGAAGCTGTTTTGACCCCTTCGATTGAGAATTTGTACTCAAAATAATAGATGTTAATTGTAGCTCTTTGAGTTAGCTTTCCTATGATACCAAAATGAGCTCTAATAGACCATTGTAGCTCTTGAACGAAGTGTCACAAGAAAGTGGTGTCAAAACAACAACTCCAATGCATGGCCCGGATTTAAGCGTTTTTTCCCCACAACCTCTTGGAGCTTAATACACATCAAAAGTGGCTATAATAATCTTGAAAAACACACTTGAACATTTCCAATCTTGAATCCACCGACTTAAGATGGCTTAGAACTCTATGCAACACGATTCTTGCTTCTCAAAAAGATCTAAAAATACTAATGTACAAGAGTAGACACCAAAATGCAAAAGCTACAAAAACCGCACCAAGATGAAAAAACTACAAAACCAAACCAAAATGAAAAAACTATAAAACCACAACAAATGCAAGCAATTACCTAAGATTTAAACATAAATATGTCCTAAAATTAATACCTAAATGCACGCTATCACTTAGTAATTAAACTCAACCGCACAACCTTGACTCGTACACAACTCATATTAGTTTCTCTGTGCTCCTTTCTTATTTAAACCCTAATTGCACTTAGCTCCTAGATCTCTCTTCAACGTGTAAAATGTATAAAAATATCCTAGACACATACCATATTTACATACTCATGGCTAGAAGAAATTCTATCCATAAATGTAAGATATAATATAATTTTTTTGGTGAAGAGCACTATTCATGAGAGTCGAACCGGAAATCTCTGGATATTACCCTAGGAGGCATAATCGTTTGACTAGATGCCCGAATGCATAAAATATAATATAATTACATAGACTTTATTTTATCTTATAAAACTATCCATAAATAAAATATATCGAAAAACCACTCTTGTTTGGCCTCAAATCTTCTTTTCTTGGTGATGATGTCCAAAACAGTAAAAGCAAGAAGTGGGCCCGGGGTACCAAGAGCAGGTGGGCCCGGAGGGACCCCCAAAGGCAATTTGGGGATCCACACCCATATCCTTCGTTTATTTAAAACAAAACTCACGCCCTCGCGAGGTCTCTCAACTCTCCGGGACGAGGTCTCGACCTCGTCACCGACTCTACTAACACACCCGCCCACTCGAACCAATCACAAGCGACCTCACTCCCGAACCAATCACCAGCAACCTCACTCCCGAACCAATCACAAGCGACCTCATTCTCGGACCAATCAAAAACCCTTATTCCGGGCATCCCACATCGAACCTTGGCCTAAACTCGGCCCCCCAATTCTCTATAAATAGAGAAGAACCTCATAGGAAGAAGGGGTCGAAAAACCACTTGAACTCAAGAACTCTCTTGCTTGTTAAAGATCGACATGATAGGAACATCGTCAAAAGACCTCGCTACAGACAGGAGAAATCCACAAAAGACCCCAAGTCGTACAGGGACCTCGCCCACACCAAAAACCTCGCTACAGAACCTCACAAAACTCTCTACACCACGTCCCCCAAATCTACCTCGCCCTAGAATCAACCTCGCAACATTTAGGTTTGATATCGGAACCTTGTAGGAGGTCTAGGTGTGATTCTCAAAGTTGTTCGTCAACCTCGTAGCGTAGCCGTTATTTCGGGTTTCATCATTGGCGCCGTCTGTGGGAACCTCTTCATCCTAAGCAGCTTCCCGTTTCAGTGCAAACCTTGATTCCTTAAAAACCCCTCAAAATGGCTTGCCCAAACAATTTCTTCCCCCAACATCCCGACAACATGGCTGAGACCCCTCCGTGGACAACGGCAGGTCCGTCGGGGTACCCTTTTGTGGTTCCGCCGGGTTGGACATACAACGTTTCACAAAACCCATACCCGTTCCAGGGATATGAACATGGTGGCGCTCCTTTCAACCCGTATCCCTACCCGGGGTACGGACAGTACCAACAGGGCCAAGCTCCCCCATATGTCCCGATTCCCTCCCTGGGGCAACCTCACTCCGAGTTTTGCCCGCGTATGTCCCGGGCTATATGCCGGGGCAGGAGGCGCCCACCAACGGGTCTACCACGGAGAGACCCTCCCGAGATCCGATGCAGATCTCGCGAGCCAGTTCACGACGTGCGGAGAGGCGCGACATGGAGTTGTCCGAAACAGCGGAAAGCGCGCCACGCCCTCTGGCGAGGTCAAAGTCGAAATCTGCTCGACCATCCGTCGAGAGTGGATACAAGAATCCCTTCGTGCCTGAGATCCAGGAGGCACACATGCCCAAAGGTTTCCATTGGCCGCAAATGGGACTCTACGACGGCACGACCGACCCCGAGGACCACATAAAACACTACGCCGTCCAGATGAACGTCAACTCCTACAATGACGCCATTTTCTGTCGCATCTTTCCTACCACTCTGGACAAGGCGGCAATGACGTGGTTCACCAGCCTTAAGGTCGAGTCGATAGCCTCGTTTTCCCAGCTATGCGATTCCTTCGTCGGGCACTTCAACGGCTTAAGGAAGCGCAAGAAGAACATGCGCGATCTCTGCGGCATTGAGCAGGGAGAGAACGAGAAGTTGGGTACCTTTTTTACAAGGTTCACCACCGCGGTCGCTGATATCGCGCAGATCGACGAGACGTCGGTGCGAGACATCCTCATGGGCAACCTTCGCCAGGGGGATTTCAAGTGTCACATTTTTCTCAAGAATCCGACGACGTATGAAAGCCTGCGTGCTCGGATCACGGCACAGGTCTACGCCGAGGACGCTGCTAGCCAGAGCTCGCGACCGAGGACCGACAAGGAAATCGTGATCGAGACTAAGGGAAAAGCTAAAGTGGCTGCGCCGGCCGCGAGGGACGCGTACATGACGCAAACTCACGACCGGCGCGCCGATTACAAAAGCAACAACAACAACAAAGACAACAACAATAACAACAGAGGCAACAACAACGACAATAGAAACAACAACCGCTATGATAACCGCGGGGGTGGCGGTGGGGGTTGGAACTGCTTCGGCGGAAATCCACGAGGTTACAAAGGCAAAGGTGGCCCCGCCCACAACCCAAACGAGAAAAAACGCGCCAACCCCGCGTCGGGGGCCAACCTCGTGCAGCAGGAACCAACCCGGTCCCGACCAAGCAACGCAGAGCAACAAGCCCCAGCGAGGCAGTCGCGCTCCGGACAAGCCGCGGCGCCCGATGGATACATCAACACCATCTCGGGTGGACCCTCGCTGGCAGGTTCAAGCCAGGCGGAAAGAAAGAGATACGCGAGGGCAAGTCACCATGAGCCCTCGATATACAGCGTGACACAGACCTCACGGTCCCTCGTGGGTATGGCCTTCTCCTCCGAGGACGCCGAGGACTCCATATGCCCCACTCCGACCCCCTGGTGATACACGCTCAATTGGGCTCAAAGATAGTATAGCGGATACTGGTGGACACGGGTTCTTCCGTGGACATCATGTATTTTGGCGCTTTCGAGCAATTGGGGATCTCCGCGACATCTTTGAGGCCCTAGGATGGGAAGCTCACCTCCTTCTCGGGAAACGAGGTCGATGTCGCTGGTCTCATAGACCTATGGATGACCCTCGGTACTGGCTCGACAACGAGAACCGAGGTGATAGAATTTACGGTGGTGCACCTACCCTCGGCCTACAATGCAATCATCGGGAGAGTCTCCTTGATGAAATTCCAGGCGGTGGTCTCCATCTACCACCTTAAAATGAAGTTCCCCACCGGCGGAGGTGTCGAAGAGGTGAAGGGCAACCAAGAAGAGGGCCGCGTCTGCTACATGACCTCGGCAAAACAAAAATGCTTCGTGTTCATGGTAGAGATTTCAGGCGAAGTAGATCTCGAGGTCCGAGATTTCACAATACCCACCCCCGAGGCAGAAAGAAGGGTGATTACCCCCTTCGAAAACATATCCGAGAAGATCTACCTTGGGGGTTGCCTCACTAGAGATGCAACAGCGTCACTAGAGGCCCTGCTTGCTGGGTCCCGCGACGTGTTCGCTGGACTGCAAAAGATCTCCGAGGTGTGCCTCGGACATTGGCCCAGCACTCCCTGAACATCGACGTCGCCATTCGCCCTGTGGTGCAGCGTCGAAGAAAAATGAACGAAGAAAGGGCAACCGCCGCAAATGAAGAGGTGGCCAAGCTGCTGGCCGCAGATTTCATACGCGAAGTCCAGTATCCGAAATAGCTGTCCAATGTCGTATTGGTCAAAAAGGCCAGCGGCAAGTGGCGGATGTGTGTAGACTTCAAGGACCTCAACAAGGCATGTCCCAAAGACAGCTACCCTTTGCCCTCGATCGATGCACTCATAGATTCCACCGCTGGGCACGAGGTCTTGAGCTTCCTCGACGCCTACTCGGGGTACAACCAGATCTCGATGAATCCTCGTGACTAGGAGGAGACTTCCTTTATCACCCAGCGGGGGACATACTGTTACAAGGTCATGCCGTTTGGCCTCAAGAACGTCGGGGCCACATTCCAACGCCTCATCGATCGGGTTTTCAAAGACCACCTGGACAGGAACGTATCCGCCTATGTTGACGACATCGTGGTACGAAGCAAGGGCCCCGAGGAGCACCTGGCTGACCTCGCCGAGGTTTTCACTACCCTCGGACACCACCAGCTCAGCCTGAACCCCGAGAAGTGCGTTTTCAGCGTATCATCGGGGAAGTTTTTGGGATTCATGATCAGCGAACGTGGGATCGACGTCAACCCTGCCAAAATAGAATCTATCATCGCAATGAGGTCTCCCCGATCTCGTACCGAGGTGCAACGACTCAACGACGCTGTAAATTACTTGGGGCGATTTTGCTCCCGTTTAGCAGATAAGTCCCTCCCATTCTTTGCCGCCCTCAAAAAGAATGACAAGTTCGTCTGGGACGAGAGACTCGAGACTGCCTTCTCCGAGTTGAAGATCTTCCTCACCAAGCTCCCCACCCTGTCACCTCCGCATGCGGGCGAAGACCTGCAACTATATGTAGCGGTGAGTCCCGAGACCGTCAGCGCGGTGCTCACAAGAGAAGCCATGCACCCGGTATACTTTGTGAGTCGCATGCTCCAGCCTGCGGAGCAGCGATACTCCCTGACAGAGAAAATGGCGCTGGCCGTAGTGACCGCCGCAAGGCGTCTACGCCCATACTTCCACGCACATCCCATCCAGGTCCTCTCGGACCTCCCACTCCGTCAAATTCTGCATCAGCCCGCCCTCTTCGGGTGTATGACCAAGTGGGCCGTCGAGCTCTCCGAGTTCGACATCAATTATCTCCCGAGGACCGCGATGAAGGGACAAGCCCTCGTCGACTTTATGGTGGAGGTCACCTTCCCCGAAACAGACACAAGCTCGGACGAATGTAAAGTGTTCGTTGATGGCTCGCGATGTGACGCCGGTGGCGGGGCCGGAGTGTTCCTCGCTGGCCCCTCATTCGAGACGGAGTATGCTCTCAACTTCGCCTTTGATGCCACCAACAACGACGCCGAGTATGAGGCCATGATCGTCGGGATCGAGATGGCGCTACTTAACGGAGCCCGCAAGATCAGGGTCTACACAGACTCCAAATTGGTGGCACGACAACTCAACGGCCAATACAACACCAGGACAGGTTTTCTGCCCGCCTACCGAGCAAAAGTGAAGGCCTTGGTCTCATGCCTAGAGACCTTCGCCGTGGAGTCAATCCCGCAGACCTCAAACACAAAGGCGGATGCCCTCGCCAGGTTAGGCTCCGCGCTTCCCTTGGATGTGGGGAACCGCGTGATGGTGGAGAGAAATCTCTCACGAAGCGTCGATAGTGAGGTCCTGTCCATAAGGACCGAGGACTGGAGGTTCCCAGTAACGAGGTATATACAAAGCGGCATCCTCCCAAAGGACCCCGCGCTGGCCAGGAAACTAAAAATGCAAGTTGCCCGCTACTGCGTCGTCGCTGACCAGCTTTACCGCCGTGGCTACGCTGAACCCAACCTGCTATGCATACCACCCGAGACCACAGATCACGTCCTCTACGAGACCCACGAGGGAGTTTGTGGAGGGCACCCGGGGTGGAGGTCTTTGGCACACAAGATCGTCCACTTGGGGTACTTCTGGCCCACTCTCCGACAAGATGCAAAGGCTTACGTCCAAAGATGCGTCGGATGCCAGAAACACGGGAACATCCAACACACCCCGACGGCTCCCCTCCGCAGCATTCACGCACCATGCTCATTCGCGATGTGGGGAATGGACATTTTAGGCCCTTTCCCCAAAGCTGTTGGCCAAGTGCAATACATTTTGGTCATCGTCGACTACTTCACGAAGTGGGTCGAAGCACAGGCAATGGCAAAAATCACCGGGGCAAAGGTCTGCGAATTCCTGTGGAAGAACCTAATCTGCCGTTTTGGTGTCCCCATGACAATCATGACCGATCATGGCCCCCAATTCGATTGCGAAGAGACTCGGACTTTCTGCTCTGAGCTGGGCATCGACCTCAACTTTTCCTCTGTGGCCCATCCCCATTCCAATGGCCAGGTAGAAAACGTCAACGCCCGCATCTTGACAGACCTAAAAAAGCGCCTGGGCATGGCACAAGGTCGTTGGGCCGAATTACTCCCACTCTTCCTCTGGACGTCTCGCACGACCTCGCGCCGCGCAACGGGCGAAAGCCCCTTCGCTCTTACCTACGGGGCGGAGGCCCTCATTCCCGTGGAAACCCTGATCCCATCGACGAGGGTGTACAACTTCGACGAAAAAGAAAACGAGTCCAACCTCAGGGTCGAACTGCAATTCCGAGACGAAATCCGCGAGGTGGCGGACTTGCGCTCTAGAGAATACAAGCGACGTGTCGCCGTATATCACGACAAGAAGGTCAGGACTCGCCTCTTGGTCACGGGAAACCTCGTGCTAAGACGCACCGAAGGGGGCAAATTGGACCCTAATTGGGAAGGACCCTACATCCTCGGAGAAGAAGTCGCGCCCGGGGCTTTTAAGCTCAGGGACGACGAGGGGCGCACACTGAGCAAAACATGGAACGTCGCGCGACTCAAAAAATATTACATGTAAAATCTCGAAACCCCGTTGTTCTTCACAGTTGATGAATAAAGGATTGCAGGCTTTTCTAAAAGAAAAACGCTCCCTCTCTCGTTGAGTCCACCCCTCGCTTTCCGCTTGGGGTTGGAGAATCTCGTTGAAAAGGTCCACCCCTCGCTCCCCGCTTGGGGTTGGAGAATCTCGTTTGAAAAAAAAAGGTCCACCCCT
Source organism: Fallopia convolvulus (assembly GCA_964016875.1). Lineage (NCBI taxonomy): Eukaryota > Viridiplantae > Streptophyta > Magnoliopsida > Caryophyllales > Polygonaceae > Fallopia > Fallopia convolvulus. The sequence goes on from OZ024732.1 coordinate 50,161,798, forward strand.
CGCTTCCCGCTTGGGGTTGGAGAATCTCGTTTGAAAAAAAAAGGTCCACCCCTCGCTTCCCGCTTGGGGTTGGAGAATCTCGTTTGAAAAAAAAGGTCCACCCCTCGCTTCCCGCTTGGGGTTGGAGAATCTCGTTGAAAAGGTCCACCCCTCGCTTCCCGCTTGGGGTTGGAGAATCTCGTTTGGAAAAAAAGGTACACCCCTCGCTTCCCGCTTGGGGTTGGAGAATCTCGTTGAAAAGGTCCACCCCTCGCTTCCCGCTTGGGGTTGGAGAATCTCGTTTGGAAAAAAAAGTCCACCCCTCGCTTCCCGCTTGGGGTTGGAGAATCTCGTTGAGTCCACCCCTCGCTTCCCGCTTGGGGTTGGAGAATCTCGTTGAGTCCACCCCTCGCTTCACGCTTGGGGTTGGAGAACATCGTTTAGTCCACCCCTCGCTTCCCGCTTGGGGTTGGAGAATCTCGTTGAAAAGGTCCACCCCTCGCTTCCCGCTTGGGGTTGGAGAATCTCGTTTGGAAAAAAAGGGTCCACCCCTCGCTTCCCGCTTGGGGTTGGAGAATCTCGTTGAGTCCACCCCTCGCTTCACGCTTGGGGTTGGAGAACCTCGTTAAGACCACCCCTCGCTTCCAGCTTGGGGTTGGAGAACCTCGTTTAGTCCACCCCTCGCTTCCCGCTTGGGGATGGAGAATCTCGTTTGAGAGTATGGTCCACCCCTCGCTTCCCGCTTGGGGTTGGAGAATCTCGTTTGAAAGAATGGTCCACCCCTCGCCTCCCGCTTGGGATACGAACGAGGTTCGTGGACCCCCTAAGAGGGCAGGATTCGCTGACAGTTATTCTAGGTTGGAACAAACTTCCAGAACAGCGAGGTCCGAACAGAGGCTCATGACCTCGATGCAGAACTACAATGCCCGATGTGGCCCGAGCCCCACAAAAGATGTGGCACTCGAACCATGGGGTTGGATGGATAAGGATAGACGTATGCAAGAAAGTCTAAAGCAAACAAACAAACAAACATAGGAAAAGAAAGTGACATAGGGAATAAAGATGAAAAGACCACAAATAAAGATATGCTTCGATTACAGACCCCGTAGGGTCACCCAAACAAAAAAAAAGAAGAAAGAGATGTTTTAATTACAAACCCTGTGGGGCCACAAAAAAAAAGAGTTGTCTTTATTTCTTCGAGGTTTCAGCCTCGGGACCGGTAAGATCGACGGTTCCGCCCTTAGAAGCTTCAACAGGGGCAGCGGAGACAAGAGGCGCGGGCGCATCGGTCGCGGGCTGAGGTCCCGTGGAGGTCAACTCCGGGTTCCCTCCAATAAGCTCCACCTCGGGGGGCGCGGTGCTGGACACAGTCCTGTCCTCGTTGAGGAAGAACTCGCATTCCCCATCGGGATCCTCCGACCCCAGCTCCCCCATGGTTTCATTGTAGTTGGGGTTGAAGAAGACAATCTGGGAGTCGAGGTGTCCATACTTGGCCACCGCCTGTTTGACGCCCATGCGGACCGCCAGGTGGAACATCTTCCTCACGCTCTCCACCAGCTCCGCCTTGTACTCTTCCGAGTCCACGTACTTGGGACCCGCGGCCACGACCTCCTCGTTAAGCTCAACAATACGCCCCACGAGGCGCCTGATCTCCTCCTCGGCCCTCAGAAACTCCGCTTCCTTCGCCTTGAAGAATTCATGTTCAGCGGAGAGCTTGCCCCGAAGCCCTTCAACCTCGCCCCGCATCACATCGGCCTCATCCCTCACCCTCTTCCCCCCCTCCTTCGCCGCCAGCGCCGCCTTTGCCTCCTCCCTCGCCGCGGTCTCCGCGGCCTCGACCCGCTTCTGGGTCGCAGCCTCTGCAGCCTTGGACCTTTCCGCGACCTCAGCCAGCTCCTTGGCCTGTCGCTCGCACACCTCGCTGCGGCCTCGAAGCGCCGCCTCTATCTTGTCCATCCTCGCATGAGCGAGGGCGATGCGACTCCGGTTATAATTGTCAAAAAAGGTGTGCTGCAAATTCACAGGAGGGTGAGAAAAGAAACAAGAAAGAGACAGGAATTAAACACACAAAAACAAAAGCTTACCATGGCCGAGTACCGAGCAGCCTCATCGTCAAGCGCCGCCTCGGTGAGGTTGTTGGCCCACGCGACCTCCTCCTTGTAATCCCCCCGGGCGCACTCCAACGGGGCCCCCCTGATGGGTCCAGGGCAGTGAAATCTTGCAGGATGGGGGCCTGCGACCTCGCGACTTCGCCCCTCGAAGTCGAAGGCAGGGATGATTTCCAGACCCCGCGAGCCTCGTTGATGGTCACCCATCCGGGATTTTTTCTTCTTTTCCCCAGGGGGAGACTCCGCTTCCTTCCTCTTCCGCCCGGCCTTGTCGTCGGACCCCCGAGGAAGATGGGAGGGCACCTTCGCGTTGGCCCCTTTTAGCGGGACCGCCTCAGACCTTTTTTCCCCTTGGGGCGGCCCCGCGACGTCCCACTAAGACGCCCTCGCGACGTTCCCCTTGGGCAGGACCCCCCTGTCGCGGTCGTCGGCGGAACAGGTTTCGGCTGGGTTGTGCCTGTCCTCGCTTGCGAGCTCGGCTCGTTAATTGTAATCCCCTTGGGAGCCCGGGGAGAAGGGGCTTTGGAACTAGAAGTCAAAGGTTGTTTCCCCTTTGACTTCGTGGTAAGAACGTGCAGAAGATCCATTGTCAAGAAAAAAGGCATAAAAAAGAAAAAGCAAGTTAAGACGAGGTCAAAAACAAATATAACGATATTTATAACCTCGTAACCTTACGAAGAAAAGAAAATCAATCAGAAAGAAAATAAAATACCCTCTCCACCCTCGCGAGGAGGAAACTGAGGCTCAAACCGGCCCGCTCAAGCCGGTCCTGAGAAAGGTAAATCTCGTATGGCGCCTGGTACGCTGTGGCGTATCGAGCATTGAGTGCTTGGAACTCAGCGACCTTGTACGGGCACACGCATCTCTCGAAGTTACCCGGCGCCACGGGGAAATTAAGATATCTCCCGCTGAGGTCTCGAACCAAAAACCACTTAGGTTTCCACGCCCCGACGTTCGATTGGGTCGTGGTGATTTTGACGTTCGGCGTGCTGAGATTGACAAGGGAACATCGAGGTTCTCTCCTCGCTAAAACTAACGCCGACAAATCATCAAGGTTCGGTTCGTCCATGAGCTCGCGGCTTCGAATTGTGTAGGCACACAGCAGCCGCCAGGCATTCGGGAACAACAGGGCAGGACAGACGCCCATGGCCCACAGGAAATCCACGATGTGTTGGGCCAAAGGCAGCCTGAAGCCCGCTTGAAGACTGAAGAGGTGCACGACCGCACACCCCTCATAGGACGCCACGGGTCGTCCCTCCTCCTCTGGGAGTGTCAGCTCGACTCCCTCGGGCCAGGGGAAGTCCACAGATACCTTCGCGAGGTCGTCCAGCTTTAGATCGGTGGCCGCCCTCTCGGACAGATAGGCCTCGGGAGTGCTCGAGCTCATTGGAATTCGTTCTTCGAGGACGACAGGGACGCCGGACACGGCGTCGGTAATATAGGCCTCGGGAAAGCTCGAGGGCATGTACGCAGCCGAGGCTGAGGCAATTGCCGCGTCCAACCTCGCCTCAACCTCGGCGACGATCACATCAGGAGAAGAAGAGGAGGCCATTTCAACACCAGAATAAATGCGCAAACGAGGAAAGAATGAATTGATCGAAGCAGCGGAGTCGCTGGACGAGGGCTCGTTGAAGACCAACGAAGGGGAACTTGGGTTTTGAGAATCACTTGGATCTACACTTCCTACAGATTCGGAGACCTCCTGATAGAAATTCTCTTGAAAGTTAAAAACAAAGCCGGGCGGTGGGCTCGCAGAAGCTCTCCTAGGCATGAAAAGACAACGTCCAGGCCGCGAAAAGCTAGCACCTGGAAAAGAAAAGGTCAGTAAAGACACTAAGGGCAAGGTAACTAAAGAGAAAAACATGAGGTCGTAACCTCGGGAAGAAAGAAGCGCGAGATCATGACCCCGGGAAAGAAAGAAGAACGAGATCATAACCTCGGGAGGAAAGAAGCCCGAGATCATAACCTCGGGAAGAAAGAGGCACGAGATCATAACCTCGGGAAGAAAGAAGCACGAGATCATAACCTCGAAAAGAAAAAAGCACGAGATCGTAACCTCGGGGAGAAAAGCAACGCGAGGAAGAAGGCCACGTGGCATCCTACGAGCTACTCTGACAAGATAGGACGTCAAAGAAGAATTTGAAGCGCCAAAAGAAAGGAAAGAGAAAGAAGGCCAACCAACGGTGGAAGCCAGCGGTGGAAGCCCAAACGTCCCGTCAATCAGACATCATGACGTTTGGGCTCCCGAGGGTTTCGAAATTCGAAAAGTGGTGGGCGGAGAAGAGGAAGTTTAACCGCCACCCCAAACAAGCAATAAACCCAAAAAACACAGCAATGAACTCACGGCGGTGACCGCCCCTCACCACCGTCCCCCCACCACAGCGCCGGCAAAGGACACCCATCAAAACACCATCATCAAATAAGTAAAAGAGAAAAAAAAAGGGGAAAGAAAAGAAAGAAAAAACACGGCGAACGAGTGAAGAGCAAAACGGGGAGAACGCCAAAAAACACCAGAAACACCCACCGTCGCTCCGCCACCGTGACACCGGCGCGAAACGCCAGGCGACACACAGTCACCCAACCAGAACACGAAACAAAAAACCGGCAAAGAAGAACTTAAAGCAAAAAACACCAGAAATCAAGAAAAAAGAGAGTCGGGGACTTGTGTAGAATCGGCGTGGAAGGAGCGATGACACGGTGTGGTCGTGGGTGGAAGTTCGTCGGAAACCGTCTCAGGAACCGTTTGCAGAAAACTGAGAAGATGAAAAAAGAGAGAGCGAAAAGGTTGAAGGAGAAGATGAAGAAGAAGCGTGTGAGATACGCCCTTATAAAGAGAAGGTTTGGGCCTTACCCCACCCACGAAAGGTTTATTGGGCCTACCCTACCAAAACGGCCCATTGGTCTAAAACGCGAAGAACAGGCCCGGGAGAATCCACCCGCGCGAGCGGAAGAGTAACCTAGGAAAGAAACCTCGCAAAAGAAGAAACCTCGCAGGATCCCCTCCTTATAAGTTATACCCCGTGGCCCCAAGAGACTTATGACCTGCGAACCTCGGAGCGAAGTCCCCAGGTCATGGGGTTGTGATGATGTCCAAAACAGTAAAAGCAAGAAGTGGGCCCGGGGTACCAAGAGCAGGTGGGCCCGGAGGGACCCCCAAAGGCAATTTGGGGATCCACACCCATATCCTTCGTTTATTTAAAACAAAACTCACGCCCTCGCGAGGTCTCTCAACTCTCCGGGACGAGGTCTCGACCTCGTCACCGACTCTACTAACACACCCGCCCACTCGAACCAATCACAAGCGACCTCACTCCCGAACCAATCACCAGCAACCTCACTCCCGAACCAATCACAAGCGACCTCATTCTCGGACCAATCAAAAACCCTTATTCCGGGCATCCCACATCGAACCTTGGCCTAAACTCGGCCCCCAATTCTCTATAAATAGAGAAGAACCTCATAGGAAGAAGGGGTCGAAAAACCACTTGAACTCAAGAACTCTCTTGCTTGTTAAAGATCGACGTGATAGGAACATCGTCAAAAGACCTCGCTACAGACAGGAGAAATCCACAAAAAGACCCCAAGTCGTACAGGGACCTCGCCCACACCAAAAACCTCGCTACAGAACCTCACAAAACTCTCTACACCACGTCCCCCAAATCTACCTCGCCCTAGAATCGACCTCGCAACATTTAGGTTTGATCTCGGAACCTTGTAGGAGGTCTAGGTGTGATTCTCAAAGTTGTTCGTCAACCTCGTAGCGTAGCCGTTATTTCGGGTTTCATCACTTGGACAATTAGATAAGCAATCAATCTTCTTAGCAACTCGGATGCCACATATGTGTCTCTCTAGTTTCTGCCTTCCATAAATAGCATTCCATGCCCTTGCTCTGTTCCTCTAGAAGCAACGAGCACATAAATAGTTTTTACTTCATTTCATCTTTTCCTTAAGGCTTGACAATTCTTCTTTACTTCTCCTTAAGTTAAGCACCTGGAATACTTTCAGATGCAAACCATAAAATACACAAGATTTTTCATCATTAAAACCTAAGGGAACAATCAGTTTTCTAATACCATTGTTTGGGTTGAGTTGGCTAAAAAGAGATTAAAATATCACCATCCTTTCTTAGACTAGTTATAAAGAGATTAAAATGCGAGATTCGTTTGTTTATGTGTCAATTAAGGGTCAGACCAATTACACTTACAGAGAATGTGTTGAATATATATTTCCACATCTGAATATTGAGACTAAGATTACTTAGTGTATATATATAACTATATAACCTTATAAGTTACACTATACCTATTTTTATATGATTTTTTGGGTTGGAATCTAGTTCATATAGTGCTTGTATCTGAGATCCGTACACAAATGACTTCTAACTTATCAACTTACAAGTTGTATTTAGATCTCTAATATTCAATTGATTAGTAGTAAGGAAGGATTAGACTTTTTGGCGTTGCTGGAAACTCTCTTAGACTACTCACAACCCAAAGCCCATTTTTGGGTTTTTAATCCCCCAAAACCAATTTTCTCACTCATCCACCTCATTTTAAAACCCATTCATACTTTATCCCCACAACACACATCCTCATTCTATTCTTTAAAATCCACTACTTTAATTTTATTTTTCATCTTTATTTACTCAATTATACTATAATAATATACATCTTAAGCTTTTTATTTTAGGCTGATTTCGGATGATATTTATTAAATTGGTATAATATTTAATTCAAATTTTTTAATTAAAATAATTTGACTATTATTCATATCAGTTTATATAAGCAACAAACAACACACTTCCTTTCACTTAAAATTGAAAATATCGGAATACATTAAAACGAATACATGAAACATATCAAACAACACACAAAAAAGCATACCAAAAAACATAGAAAAAATACACCAAACAAGTACACACGAATGTGTAATTACATACATAATGTCTTATACAACATATTTATTTAATGGATGTACTATATAAAACACATATTTCATGTCAAATATATTAATTATATTATTTTGCATAATCCATAAACATTAATTACTTAAAAAGGTACAAAGAATACTTTTAAACAATTTGTTTTACTTATACTTTTTATTTATATAAAAAAAAAATAATTTATCAAAACATATTCAAAATGGATCTCTATGAATAGATAAAATAAAAATAAAAATATTAAAATTATTTTTATGATTCAGTTTTTATGTTTTATGGCTGAAAATGGCTTGAAGTGTTTTAGGATTATACCGAAATTTGATTTGTTTTCCACCATAGAATCAAGTTGAGATGGACGGTTGTATTGAACTCATGAGTTGTACTGTTGGGGTTTTTAACAATTTGATGCGTCTCTATTTTGAAGGATTAATGAGGGGCGCCCCGGTCAGAGGTTTAGGGCGCCCCGGTTTTTACAGCGGTGGGCCCTACCGTAGCACATAGCAGCGGTAGGTTCTACCGCTTGCCTTTTTTTAAAAAAAAAAAATTGGGACAACGAGGCAGATTCCCGCGTGGGAATCTGCCTCTGCATGCAGAGGCAGCGGCAGCGGTGGTGGGAATCTGCCTCTGCATGCAGAGGCAGCGGCAGCGGCCACCGCTGCCGCTGCATGCTCCTGGGATAATTGCAGAATCCCAGTTTGACTGGGTGGAGCGGAGCGTTGGCATTAATGCCTTCGGCTCCTTCCTCCTTTCAAATTGATCCGAAACACTCTCCATTTACACACACAGTTTCCTCACTCCCTCTCCATTTTCATCCATCAAAGATCCTCCGAGCTCTCCAATTTTTGCCTCAATTTTTTTGAAGGTAGTCTCAAATCTGATTCCAAAATTCGTTAATTCGATTCAAGTGGTTCCAAAAATGAGGAGTTTATCGCTATCGGTATGTATGATTTTAATTTATTTTAATTGAATTATTTTAAGTTATTAAGGTTAAAACTAACTTAATTTTTTTATTAGAATTTGTTTGCCTCGAAGTCATCTTCAAGTAGACGGCGGAATGAATCCCGACGAAATATTAACTTAAATGAGAGCGAGGCAACCTCGAGAGTTCGAGAGGAGGTTGAAGTCCCGCTTCCGGAAGCGACGACGAGCCAACCCGTCGCCAACGTCGCCCCCGTCGCCCCCGTGGAGAGTTTAGGTACGCAAAATATTAAATTTATTTTTATATTATGAATTAATTATTAGTTTTATGTATTAAGTAGTTTATAGGTTAATTACCTAGAGTTTGATCGATTAGTTTATATGATAGTAAATTTATATGTTAATTTATGTGGTAAAAATAATTAATTAACTTAATCAATGTATAATTTATAGACTAATGTATGTATAATTATTAGTGACTAAGTAGTTGTAGAAATTAATTATAAATTTTCATAATTTTCATAATTAATTTATTTATGGTGTAATTATTAGTATTTTTCATTAATTATGAGTTTAAATTAGGTTCATACATGTTAGTAAGTTAATTTATAAGTATTATAAAAATAAGCGATTAAGTAGTTGTTGAGGGTGAATATGAATTTTTCTTAATGTGCATGGTTACTATATTTACGGATGAATTAGTAGTTTGATATATTAATTATATGCTTAAATGAGCATTATGCACGTTATTGGATTTTAGAGAAATATTGTAAAAAATGCATGCAGATGATATTTCAGCAATCTTTCGATTGCTGAATAGAAGTGGTGATACATTTCCGGACCTCTATGTGGACCGTACCCAGCCCACATTTGCTAATACGGGTTATGGTGAAGTTGGTCCATTATTCGCTCATGGGCAATACGGGGCCGCTCATGGGCAATACGGGGGTTACCAATTTCCCCTGCAATATCCAACACAAGAGGCGTATAATTACGGTAGTACGAGTTATATGTCATTCCAAGAAACGCAGTATGGTTGTAGTACGAGCTATATGCCACCGCCAGAGACGCAGTATGGTGGTACAAGCTATATGCCACCACAGGAGACGCACCATTATGGTAGTACGAGTCATATTACGCCACCAGAAGAGCCGTCTACGTTGATGACGTTGTACACAAACCCGGCTCCTGCGTCGTACACAAACCCACCCCCTCCCATGCGCTACTCGGCTCCTCCGGAGCCCGATATCCCGGCCCATGATTATGAGGTCCCGCCTTATGAGGACCCTGGATTAGCGGCCCCGGTCCATCCGGTGGGCGGATATGGTGGCGGTCCAAGCGACACGTCCTTACTCACCCACTTTCATACGCATAGGGCACATTACATATGGGATCACCAACAGGTAAGAACGACCTATAATTTTAAAATTTATGATATTATTTATAATGTTCAAAACTTAATTTTTGTTGTAATGTGAACAGTGGGCAAAAAACCTTAAGGTGCAAGGTCGGTCTGAGGCGTTACACTTCTTGAAAACCTTAGCGGACAACCATTCAAACCAGGATTGGGTGACGCTTGTAAACCAAAGCGGCTTGAGTCATCTGAAGGATTGGAAGTTCTGGGAAATGGACAGAGCGCTGATTTCTGCATTCGTGGAAAGATGGCACCCGGAAACGAATAGTTTCCACTTTCCTTGGGGGGAGATTACCATCACCCTCCACGACGTCTTAAAGATACTAAACCTTCCATTGAATGGCGCTAAGGTTAAGAAAGGGCTTTTGATTGATGAAGCTTTACGCCTGAGGATGGCGGAAATGCTAGGAGTTGAAGTTAGGGAGGTGAACAGGCAGACCTCAGGCGGTGGCATCAACACGGTGTTTTTGAGGGATAGGTTGACAGCCCTGGTGGCACAAGAAACGGACCCACATTTGATCGCATCTCTTTACTTGTTTATGTTGCTTGGAAACACGTTGTTTTTGGACAAGTCTGATGGCGCTACCCAGCTACAGCTCTTGCATCTGGTACTAGACCATACGACGACATCTCATTATGCATGGGCAGGGGGTACATTGGCCTACTTGTACAGGCAGTTGGGTTGTGCAAGCCGCAGAGATGCTGCGGGTATTAGTGGGTGCATGTACGTCCTACACGTGAGTATATCTAACCTTATATACACTTTAAATATATTGTAACGTTTTGTACACACATATAACCTAACATATTTATATATTTCACAGACTTGGATTTGGAGGTACTTTCCGACCTTTAGAGGTCGGTTGAGCAGATCGTTGGGTGATGATCCAACCCCGTACCATTCAGATCGGAACCGACACAGCAATGATGAAGAATGTCTTGCCATACGACGTCAATTAGATGAGATCAAGATTGATCAGGTTATGTGGATGCCGTGGGGCCAGGGCCAGGGCATGTATGTGGATGCCCTGATAAATATTTCGTTAATTTAATGCCAATAACTAATATTTGTGTTTAAGAGTTTTCTCGTAAGGAAAATTGATTAGCGTATCTGTTTGTGGTCCTAGTAAACAAATATAGACAATGATCCGTGTAGGCTCTAACAATGTGATCACGCCAAGGAGTAAGCCAGTTCCTCCGGAGGTACGCTAACAACAACGGACTGAGCTTTTTTTGTACTCCAATCTCACCAGTCTGCAATAGATGAAGTCGTGCCTCATACTCTGCTACGTTCGTTGAGCAAAATAGCTCCCATGCTTTGTTTCCAAACCACTCCGCAGTCCCCTCAGAAAACCCGTTCACCAAAGCGTACGCCTTGCAATTCCGCTTGATATGCACCCAACACAAAAGGTGTTTGACGTTGGGAAACAAGACCGCAACGGCGTTAACCTCGGCAATATCCTGATCTGTGACAATAACTTCTGGCATTTTCTCAACCATTTCGAACACCTCCCGCAACTGATATAACACCCATTCGTAGTGATCTTGGGTCTCTCTTGCCATAAATGCAAACCCAATACAAAAAGTGTGTCCGGTGCAAGTAAATCCTACCATCTCACTCAAAGGCATGTTATACCTGAAATGTTAATTAATTTGAATAAGTTAACGTGTAAAACTTACATTTCAAGTAAAAATGCTTTTATTATAATTACTTACAAGTTGGTTTTGTATGTCGCATCCATGATCACAACATACGGAAACAACTTCAGCAGATTCAACGACTTGGGATGGGCAAAGAAAAAGTCTATTATCTCGTTGCTTCCTTCCTCGGCTCAATAATCAAGATAATAGCCATTTGACTTTAAGAAATGGAGTGAGAATTGAGTCACATTCTTGAGCTCATCTCTTTCTTCAGTACATCGTGCCGAAAAGTGTACAACTGTCTCATCGAAGTTGTGATGTCCGGCCACTTTTTCACGCAAGTATGTCATAACAAACTTCGGGGCACCATGTGAGAGGGTTAATATCCTTGCATCCTCCTTTTGCTCATCAGTTAAGCGGCCGGCAAAAGGATATCCCTCCAGACCAGTGGAAAGGTCGTGGTTGTGGCTACCGGATTTCACGCTTAGCCGCCAATGATGGGTCCTCCTGTCCCGTTGGCCAACCAATTCGAACGGGAAGCCCATCTTCCTGCTACGTGGTTTTTCCTTTAGATCATCACCAACTTGTAGGGTCGGCATATTAACACCGGATTTGCCCTTCTTCTTTGGCTTGTACTCACCGACCAACACACATGCTAAAAGGACCTTCGTTTCCCATGAGTTCTTAATTGGCAACACCATGTTCAAATTACGTCCTACTTCTCTAGCCCATTTTAGCATATGATTCCGTTCCGACCACTCATTATCAGTCACAAAATAGGTAGAAAAATCGGGAAACTAGAAACAATTATGACAAATACTTCATTAATTAATTCGATTATAAACTCCCAAATTCAACACAATATGAGAAATTAAAACGAAAATTTTGCACTAACACAACTAATTTAACAATTATAACAACTATAAAATATGATTAGTTATAACAACCCTAAAAAATGATTGCTTATAATAAAAATAATAATTTAATAAATGATCGATTACATACCGCTTCTTCGTTTTGATGCAAAACCTCATCGTTTTGATGTCCACTATAAGGAATTCCTTCTAAACCGCCATATTGATCGTCGCTCACATTCACCGGATTTGAAGTAGAATAGCCATGTCCACCGTAAGGAATTCCTTCAAAACCGCCATATTGATCGTCGTTCACATTTACCGGATTTGAACTAGAATAGTCCTGCCCTTCGTTGAATGGCCAAAAACCCGACATTATTTTGGTAGAGGTAATTTTGGGGACGAATTTGAGATCTTTTTTCTTGTTACCGCGTTCCGACTTCGCCTCATTGCTCGGTATAAATAGCCGCGGTATTTTTTTTTTACTGAGGGCAAGGGAGCGGCAGCGGCCACCGCTGCCGCTCTATGCAATAATTTTTTTTTTAAAAAGGCAGCGGCAGCGGTGGCCGCTGCCGCTGCCATAATAACGACAATTTTTTTTTGTTTTTTAATGGGCAGCGGCAGCGGCCACAGCTGCCGTTGCCTTTTATTCAATTTTTTTTAAATTTAGAACGGTAGGGCACACCGCTGCTAAAAAGCCGGTGCACCCTATAACTCTGACCGAGGCGCAATTACTCGGCTTTTTGAAGACTTGAAAGTGGGTTTTTATTACTTTTGTACTGTACGTTAAAGATCAAATGATATTTTATTTTTAAAGACCCCCATTGTGAGTAGTCTTAGTATTGTTCGGCAAAGACCAGAAAAAATATAAATTTATATCTAGATCGTTATGTCGACCAAGAACGTTTCGAGTTATGTCGACCAAGAAAGAATACAGAGTTAAATTGTGGGCTCAAGTTCTCAGCTGTCATTCATGTACCGGCCCCTTAATTTCCTCTTTAATTCTTTACACAATGCATAATACAATTCCCTTTCCATTTTAGTTACTAAGAATAGTATGTATATAAAATAATGTATATTCCACGCACTTATAAGTTATAGCACGTACCCCGTGCTTGTTATTATACAATTTACCTTTCCTAGCTCGATCTGTTTTTGTTGAATATACTAGTATATTTTAGGAAGCGAAACGTCATGGATGACGAATCGTCACTTTGATATTGTATAATATATGATAGTACCCATAATGTTGTGTGCTAGCTCAAATATATAGGGTGGGTGGGCGAATCATCAATCTCAAAATACGATCTCTCTTTTCTTTTCATGTGTTTTGGATAGGACTCGAAACTACCACAATTTTTTAATTCAAATTATTCTTAATTATATCTTTCTTTAACTCTCAAGGGAACGTACGGCTCCCTTCGTAAGTTCTTCATGTATGTAACACTTGTGCTCTTTGTTACACAAACTTATCTATCTACAAAATCAATCAATCAATCAATACTAAAAATATAGTAAATGTAAATAAAATCACCCAAGTTATTTCTAATAAAAGCTTATGCATACATTCGATCAGCCCTATAAAAATGTCTATGTAAAATCATTGCTGAATTAAAATTTGTTTGCAAACAACCATCCAAAATCAAAATTTGCTAAATTTTCAATTTAAATTGATGATATGAATTCTAAATTAATTTGATATTTTGTGTTCGATTTTGCAGGTTGATTGGGAATTGGGTACACGTTTACATAATCTAGTCCGAATTGACAGAAAAGAGATTGAACTAGAGATTTCAGTTCGACCCTGGGTTCATAAAATTTCGCTTTTCTAGAAAACTGAAATAATTTAGGCCTAGAACATTGAGGACAACGCTATTTAAATTAATAAAAAAAAGTGTAGGAGAAGCTTTTAGATTTCTTTTCAATAAAAAAACTTTTTTTGGGTCATCCTTGTGCTTTTCAAGTGAACTTTAATTGTTTTTTTTGGTAGAAAGTGAACTTTAATTGTTTGTTAGTACATTATTTAGCTATACTTTTAAATATACGAACAGACGTCAAATTCTTTTGTCATAGGACTTAGTTAGAGTTTGATTGGACTACAAATAATAAATAAGAGGTGCTTTTTTATCAATTTTTCTCTTATAAAGAAGGGCGATTTTGTGCAAACAATTGACAAAAAAAAATAGCTTTATAAAAAGATTTCTATAAAGGGTGATTTTGAGCAAAGTAATTGAAATAGAGGGTGATTATATGGATTGACATTTTGACGCTAAATATAGTAGTACCTAGACAAACTTGAAAATTGAAATTACTATAACGAGTAAGAACACATGCGTTGCCGAATCAAGGGGAAAAGAAACGGCACATGGGTTGCCCCTTTCAGGGTAGAGAGATATTTTCAAGGTGGGCTCCACTTTTCCTCTTTCAAAAGCGAAAAGCGCAAAAGCGAACGATTCTCTTTCTCGCACAAATCCTCCACTTCACCCAAAATATCTCTCCATTATTATTGTACGAACGATTTGTAGCCTAAATTACACGAAACCACCTCTAAATTGTAACAGTTTTCATTAGACTGCCGATATTAAGATAATTTATAAAAATACCTGATAGCCGACATTATACAAACTTAGGGCTTGTTCGGTGCACACTCATTCTTTCTAATAATATATTACGGAGTATAATATATTAACAAGCAAAAGGTCTATTCGGATTTTTTATATCTTTCTCTCTTGTACTCCACTTTTTAGACATATTTCTAAAATCTCTTTTTCCAAAAAAACACATTATAATACATTTTCAAGCATAATAAGTGTAATGTCGAATAGAGCCTTATTATCTCATTTATAAATATTTTGATACATTTATGGTATCATGAAGTTGCCTTTGAAAATTTATCCAAACATTAATTGATATCCTAGATTGTCCACTTCTCTATGTTCATTACTTTGTTTTAATTTTTAATAGTGATATTAAATTTTTTTTTTGTCCAATGTATTTTAATAACTGTTCATAAATTAGACTCGAGGTGCACTGTAAATGTGGCGAGAAAAGTGAATTGTGGAATCCGAATCGCCCAAAAAATTAGGATAAGATCGAATAAGAAAAAAAAACAAGAGATTTTTTTAATACATATTACAAATTTTAGCAAAAAATAATTACAAATCTTTTTAATATCTTAATTATAATCAAATGCCATCTATTTCTTATCGGTATGTTTCATTATTTCATTTCCATTCCCTATTGTTCCTTTATATGAATCCCAACAACAACAAGGCAACAAATGATGCATTACAAATTTACAATTACCTTTATTTACTTTTACTCTCTTTCATCCCTTTCCCGAAATGTGAGAGTTGGCAAACAGAGTAAAGGAGTACGAGGATCTCAAAGTTAGGGCGATTTATTGTAATTTTCTCTCATCCGGAACTTTACAAAATTCCTCGAGTTTTGCTTAAATTAATTAAATATTATATCTCTTCGTTCATTATAGAAAGGGCAACAGAACCAGATTTCAAGTCTACATTCATCAAAGCCAAAAGCAGATACTGCCCTCAGACTCCATTTTCTTCCTCCACTTTCACATCCAAATGAAAACTCACAACACCGAACATCATCATCGGCGTCTTCCGCTCTGCGAATTCTGCAACGAGCGAAGCGTCGTGGTATTCTGCAAAGCCGATGACGCCAAGCTCTGCTTGGTGTGCGACCACCAGGTGCACTCGGCCAACGCGCTCTCTCTCAAGCACCTTCGCTCTCCGATCTCCGACGATCACTCCAATCCAGCTGAATCCTTCTACGGTTCGCCTTCCGCTCTCCATCTGGCTTCAATTTGGGGCCTGGATCTGAATCCCTCGCAATCGCATACGGAATTTTACGACGATGGCGATGGTGGATTCGATTCCTTCTGGATGGATTCCAAATCGGAGCTTATGGTTCCCGGCGAGGATCCTGGGACGTTTTACAATCTCTACACTAACCCTAATTATGATCAATGCCGGCTAATTCCTGATCACGATGGCCTGGAAGACGCGGATGGGATGGGATTTAGTAGCTCTCATCATCTGGAAGGCTCCGGGAAGAGAAGGAGTCAAGATCCGGAGGTGTTGAAGCAGCTATTGGAGCTCCGTAAGCTGCAACTGTTGGACGCTTCTGGAGGAGGAAATAGCGAGGCGGAGGAGGAGGCTGATAATTCAGTGGTGCCTAGGACGCCGAGCCAGGTCATGTGGGAGCTCCAAGGCGACGGTGAAGAAAGAGGAGGAGAAGGAGGAGGTGGTGGTGGTAGTGGTGGATCCAATTTGGAGAAGGAGAATCCTGCGTTAGTTAACCAGCATCATCAAAACGCGGCCTGGATTCATGCTTCCAATCAGATCAACCAGCCTACACAGGTTTTTTTCTCCGATTACCAAATCTTTCTGTGCGCTGGATTATTTATTACGAAGTATTAAACAAATCTTACCGATGCTGAGATGAATTGAGAAAGAATCCGCTACTTCAAAATGAAGTTGTGCATTTATCTGTGTCAACTCTTTACTTTCTGTATAATGGTATCTTTTACATGAATGGGAGAATGGATGATAAGTTTATAAGCAAATGAGCTGAAATGTCTGCCGGCTAATGCACCTTTTGTAACCCTCAGAGTGACCTCTGCAAAATTGCTGACTTTGGGATATTGCTCGACCAGCAATGCTCAACTTTGAAAAGATAATTCATTTCAATCTTAATCACTTACTTTTAACTCCAATAGTTTTGGAACAAGGTTAGCTGACTGCTTCTGGTTTGTTGCCTAATTTCTCAAATTTGATGGACACTGTAACTATTAGCTGTTAATGTGCCATTATCTTTGAGCAATACATTCTAAAAGGACTTGAGTCTATGGAACTCAGCATGTACAATAGAGAGTTTACTTGGAATATTAGCGAAGCCAATACACACATGCTGAATTTGAAGTTTCTAGTGAATGAATCAATATGTTAACATGTTGCTTCTCATAGAATGTTTTGGCTGCTCTTTGTTCATTTTCTGATGCTAATCAATCTTTATAATCCATGTCTGCAGATATGGGATTTCCATCTGGGTCAGACAAGACATCAAGAGGAGTCCAAGCATTTTGAGCTTGGCTTTGGCAGAACTGACACAGGATTCATGATCAATAACTCTAGCTCATTCATGAAAGAAAAGGATTTAGAAGACCTTCTCCGTGAGGAAATCGCAGATTATAGAGTAGGCTGCTCTTCTCTGTTGTTTTTTGTCAGTTAAAAAATGTTGGAAAGTGTGTTTCCATGTTGAATCCTCTCTACTCCAAAACTGATAAATGATGGTTTTTCCAACGCAGAATGATCACCATACAATCAGCCAGGGGGCAACAACATCAGAGAGCAATAACTTGCCAATTACCCAGTCGTCTTCTTGTTCGGCTTTTGGTAACCTGAGAAATTACGGCGCCTCACAAGATGTTCAGTTCATGGAACATTCATTACTTGGCCAGGTTGACAGCCTGAATACGGCGGCTGCATCCAAGGCTAACACGGAGATGCTGGCACAGAACAGAGGTAATGCAATGAAACGTTACAAGGAGAAGAAGAAAACGAGAAGGTATATTTTTGGCAAATCTACTCCAAATACTCAGAAACATTAACCACCATATGTTAAAAAAAAAGTGAACATATTTTATATGGCATAGTGCTGATGTTTTGATGGATGGGTATTAATAGGTACGAGAAGCACATAAGGTATGAGTCGAGGAAATTCAGAGCTGATACAAGGACGAGGGTAAAAGGGCGTTTTGTGAAGGCTACTGATGCTCCAGATAGTTAGAAACTGCACTCTTATGAGTTAAATTTTGTGTGTTTTTTTATCTTTTATTAGTGACTTGTCTAGTGTATAATCCGGGAGATTTGTCATTGCCATTTCTTTTTTTGGTCTTTCGGTTGGTTTTATAAATTGATTTGGCAGTAATTATACTAGAAGACTTCAATTAATCATTTTCAAACCCTCTTTCAAGCTCATTATTCACTTGCAAGTATAGCTAGTAATGAAATTTACAAGCAAAGGACCTGATGCTTATCCATCATCATCATTGACCCATTGAGGCTCCGCTACAGCGGAATCTGGGGGGACAAGATGGGGGTACCCCTGCCCAAGGGAAGGGGTACGCCCGATAGACCCAAGAATAATTGAAATTCAGCTATGTGACAATAATAATCAAATTTAGTTAGAATGCACCAAAAAGTGATATAGAGACTAAATCCATCTCAAAGACAGTGTATAAAAGCCAATGAGATGAGGATGCGCCCTAAGGACCAGATGCTTATCCAAATAAATAAATAAATCTCGTGTCTTAATTGTACATAATTGAGGTTTGCATTATCAAAATTCTTTTGGACCAGAATCAGCACATCATATTCTCTATGAGTTTTATTCGTTGATTGAATTCCTGTAACAAAAGATAATGATAACTTCAGGGACATGTATTGGACAATGACAGGTTAGGATGGCTGGATCACCATAATATCGAGCATGACATTTTAATTTTTTTTAAAAATAAAACACATTATCATTCATCTTTTTATATCGTGCTTTTGTATTAAGATTTCTTTTAATTATTTTTTAAAAAGGTTTATATTTTTCAAAATAGATAAATTTGGATTCTAATTATTCCATGTTCTTAATCAGGGTATAGGATTAAAAAAAACTAATCTTTAAATAGGGAATAAGATATAATTTAATATGAAAGATAAAGAATGATTGATTTCATATGAAAAAACTAACTAAATACAGGATTGGATTAATAAGTGAATTATAAACTGATTCCTTCTACCTAAGGTATGGTAAAAAAACTAATCTTTAAATAGGGGAATAAGTGAATTAGCGTGGGATTAGTCGGGTGCTACTAGCTCCCGATGCCCATGTAAACCAAAAGAATTTATACAGTTAATTATCTTGGTTATAAGAAATTTTTCCTGAGATGGTTAGAATTTTAATGAACCTAAATAAAGATGGTAACAAATTGAGACACGTCTTAACAGTATCAATCGGGGAGTAATGATCATTATGATCAACAATGGATATCATCTTTGCGGTGGCAGGTTTACATCATGGGAGGATATCTCTTGCAAATACTCATCAAGTAACTTGGCTACTCTCAGTATTGAACTATGAGAGGCAGTGTCGGTGATAGATTTCTTTATGATCGAATTTTGTTGTTAATCTTCCTTATTGTGAGCCATGTCGGTGATGCAAAAAAAATAGCCTTATGATGCATTATGAGCATATTTTATAGTAACAACTATTGCTAGATCATACATAAAACAAAACGGCCAAAACATACTTTGCAAAACCATACAAAATTTTTCCTTCTTTCAGAAGGACATGATGACAGAACTTAGCCACATATTCATCTACATACCCGATATATTTCCAAATAATAACAAGGGCTACCATTAAAAGAATTGAGATTATTTACAAGGATCTGAACCTGAAGGTAGTCCCAACCCCAGTGCCAACTTGGATGAACCAAGATTCTGTATAGGTACATCACCAGGTCAGTGTGTCTGTACGTTTATAAAGCCCAAATGGTGGAACAGACGAGGATTGTGCTTTTTTTTTCACACAAGTCTTTCCTTGGCCATGGCTGAGTAGTAGTCAACCTCGTCAACTCTATTTTGAACAGCTTTCGCCAGTGAAATTGGAGTCAAAGGAGGAGAAGAGAATTTACCATCACTAGCTTCATGTAGTCTGGATGATGGCGATACTGTTCTAGAGCTGGAAAGCGGAGGGACTGGCAACGGAGAAGCTATCCTTGGAGCTGAGAATTTATTAATATTATCGGAATGTCTTGACATTAATGGGGCTGAAAAACCGACCAAACCCGAAGGACTTGCAGGTTGATAACTTAAATAAGGCGGCGGCCTTGGAAGCTCATGAAGCTCGTTTATTCTTGGAGAAGAAGAAACGAGAGTAGGGGATGTGATTGGAGAGAGTTTTGGAGAGGACGTCGTCTGAGGGATCGGGTTTCTCAAAATAGGGCCAGATGAGAATTGCAGAGGCTCCGTGCCATACAGAGGGCGTCTAGAATTCCATGGCTTACTTGTTAAAGGTCCAGAGTATGACAGTCTTTTGATCTTTTTGGAGTTAGACAGGGGAGTCAGGTTTTCGGTCAACAAGGGAGGCGTTTTTTTGTTGTTATTGCTCTCTTTCAGAACTGGTGTGGATGGGTTTTCGGTTTCCACAGGCTTGTTTGGTGAGAGAGGGACTGAATGCCATAAGTTTTGTGAAGTTGTCTTCTTCTCTGGAGTAGGGTTTTCGTTTCCTGTAGCATACGGGCTTTTTGTGTCCCCTGGTGTTGGAAGCACATAAGAATGGAATCTCTTTGAAGATGATGGGCGCAATTGTCGTATTCTTGCAGCTGTATCAATTTTTCTTTGTGGAAGAAGTGGAGCTGACTGGCTAAGCAGCTTTTGTTCTCTGATCAAGTCGTAGCCAAAATCTAAATTTTCCTGCATATATGCCATGAAGGTTTATTTAAGTACTTTACTACTTAATTACTGATGATGAAA
The DNA here is from genome assembly GCA_964016875.1 of Fallopia convolvulus. Classification (NCBI taxonomy): domain Eukaryota; kingdom Viridiplantae; phylum Streptophyta; class Magnoliopsida; order Caryophyllales; family Polygonaceae; genus Fallopia; species Fallopia convolvulus. Next base: position 50,182,206 of record OZ024732.1, read on the forward strand.
AAAGACTGGTAAGAGTGAGAGCAAAAATGCTTTTTCCCTCATCATACCTTTGCAACATCCACTTTTGCAAAACGAGGATACTTGATATCCAAATCCACCTGATCAAATGTAAATAACCAAAGATGAGATAAGCAAATAATGCATGGAATCCATATTTGATAGTATCATCTTAGAGAATACTGTAATAGGTATAAATTCAATGAAAGCGTAAATCAAAACTGAAAACAAATCTTCAAAAACTCTAAGTAACTTTCACAACTATTTACCTCCATTGACTTTCGAGATGCAGAAGTAAGATTGTGTAGATAATGATTGTGACGATAATCAAAACTTATTTCCGCGTCATCATATTGATCATCATCCATACTTGTATCATCACTGTCATTGTCAGCATCATTTTCATCGTCATCGTCATCATCATCATCGGCGTCTTCTGACTCATCATCTTCAAGGCCAGTGAAATGGTACTCAATATGTTGCTGTTCGGTCACTGATTTTACATGTGGTTCTACAGCCTCGAGGGAGTTTAGAGACTTTTTGAAGAAAGACAGCTGATACAAGAGATGAAGAGGCTTATCAGAAAAGCTCGACACGAGAAACAACTCCAGATTACTAGTAGAGCCAAACATATTGATAAAAAGAATGAAGATTTGATGGGATACCTGAGCAGCATGGTGTCTTGCAGCCTGTGTAAGGAGACTTCTAGACTGTCCTTGCTTAAGTGACTTCATACGAAAAACAAATAATGTTGCTTCCTCATCAAACTCATCTCTAGCCACTTGTAACTGTTGGGATGAGAAATTTTCTCCTTTTCCACCTTTTGACCTCCCTTTCTCTTTGTGTTTTGTTCTCATGTAGTCATATAATTCCCTGCAAATCCAAATATCAGGATCAGAATACATTTTCTTGAACAGAAAATGAGCAGGTACAGGAGAAGAAATGCTCACCTCTTCTCATCGCATTGAAGCTTCATTTCCTGCAGCATTATAATAAGTTTGTAAGGTGTAGCCAATAAATTTGTAAAAGATATGCATACAGCGCAACAAAAACCAAACTGAAAATGAGAGAATTTAATATGGACAAACCTCAACTGTGTGAAGCTCATTAAGAAGAGATTCTGATGGACAAGTGATGGTCTGGAAGATATGAGCACGCTAAACATATAAAAAAAGAGGATCAGTAAATACAAAATTTTGGAGCAGTTAGAACATTGAGCATAGTGTTTAATCATCTTACATAGCTATCAACAAGCTTCTGAAGTTCAAACTGCACTTTACCCAGCATGATGAGAACTTTACCTGCACAAAAGATTAGCCCAGCTTTAAATCCATCTAAAATTTTGAGCCATTGCACAAACTCTGATACATTATTATCCAGATTCCAGACAACACATTAAGAAAGCAAGATATTTGATACGGAGTATATCTCTGTTCTCACCAGATTCTTCATCATCATTCAATGCAACTTTCTGAAGAAGGCAAGCACCCATCTCACGAAGCGACTCCGAAAACTCTGAAGGCAACAGCAATTACAAAGTTTAGTACATCTATAATAGGTATGAGCACATAGTGCCATTTTTATCACAAAAAAACAGATAAGCTAATCTTCTCAGAAATAACAATTTAATGCCGTGTCATTTTGATAGGTGAAAGAAAATCATTCTTTTTATTCTGACTAGAAAGAAAAGCATTCTTTGACTGGGAGATAGATGAGCAGTCCTATAAGAGTCTATTATGACCATCCATGACAAGGATATAGCTATACCGAATCGTATGAGCAAGGTTTTTATAAATATTCGTCAATGAACATTAATAACCAAAAGTAGATAACCATATTCTTGGAACAATTACGAGGAATTGAGACACCAAAGGCAAAAAACATGTAATTTGGAATACCATATGCACTATTTGCAGCAGCTGCGGCAGCTGATAGCAAGCTATCATAACAGTCTCTCATGTCTTCCATATCCTGCAAGTTTGATAATAAACACATAAGAACAAGGACCATAGAGCTGAAAGCAACGGTAAATCTATCAAGCAACCAAGTGAAAAGGCAATTTTTCTTTTTTTCTGAATACAAATTGCAATAGTTAGAATATGGAAACAATATTATCTTAAAAGGCCCCCAAACAAAGTAACAAGATATAGTATTGACAAAACAGAATTAGCTCATATCATCAATGTGCATAACTAGTTAACACCCCAATGTGTATGACCGCCACAAATCAGTCCATATTCACAGGAATCACAATGCTGTACACAATACATGGATTTCGATGGATGAAGATCAAAATAGACCTTTCTCAATAATAGAAAGAGCAGCATTAGAATGAGTTTACATGAAAATGTACTCAAGAGGATAGTTTGAAAAATGTGGCTCTCCTTTCTTAATCACAGACTTCAACACTTAGTGCTTCAAATTTGATTGATTCACTACTTTTTTTTCCATTCAAGCAGAACAAGATGAAAATTTTCTGATTAATGTGTCAGACTCCACATTTTACTCCAATGTGAATTGATTATTGAAACAACTTTGCACAGAAATGACTGTTTACTAGCCCAAAAAAAAAGTGAAATCGAAGCTAGCATCTTATTGTATCACCTGTCACCACTAATATTTTGCAGGACAAGGACTAGATTTAATTTCAAGTGCAAAATTAGGATGCTGAAAGTATTTAATCGAGAACGTAAATAGAGACACCAAAATCAGCAGCATGGCAAATCGTCTTAATTGGATTAATCCAAAGCCAGCAAATACTAATTGACGAAAGGAACGAAAATTGAAATTGATAACCAACCCTAACTATAAAGCTTCAAGAAAAAAAGGATTAAAAATGAAAATTAGATGAAATTAGAGGTGTGGCGGTAAGGGAAAAAGGGAGAGATACCTCAGAAGCCTTAGCAAGCTCATCCAATTGCGCCAATGGAAGAATCTTGTTGTCGCTACGCTCGTGTTTGTGGAGAGCTCCTCGCAATTTTTTGAGAGATGTCTTCATCTGATTCTGATTTTTTCTGTTTTCTTCTCGGACTACCAGATAGAGGGAAGAGAAGCCAAATAGCCAATGCCTTTTCAGGAGAGCTTTGAAAGTGGATGGAGATGGACGTTGAACGCAGAATTCGGAGAAATACGAACACCTTTTTCGTCTTTCTTTCTTCAACAGCGTAGAGCGGTAGAGGGAAGAAGAAACACGCTTAACGTTTCTTCTTTCAAAGTTTGCGTCCTACGACTACACAATTTCGCATTCTTCTTCTTCCGAATTGGAAATTGAAATACCTGCGAGAGAGGATTGGTTTCGCTATCGATCGTTGAAAATTGGAAACGTTGAAGGTGGAATTTTCTGTGTTTGAATTGAATCTTTTTCTAGGTTTTTGTTTGATTTTCCAGCCTTGAAAAATGTATAAATAACAATTAACAAATTAATGAGAGGATGGGAAAATAGGGAGGGGAAAGTAGAAGAAAGAAAGAAATAAAAAAGGGAAATTGAATAGAGAGGATTATTTATTATTTATGATGATGCGAAAATGGAGGGAGTGCGAACGTGTTGACTCTGCTCTCTCTTTATCGAAACGGAATGTGGGCCCCCACCACCTCTTACTTTCTTTCGCTAGGACTTTGACTGCCTCCACTTTACAAATATACTTTTCTCTTTGTTATGCTCCTAGATTGTATTACACGCTAGAGTTTTCGCCTAACCGCCTCTTCTTTTAGATATTTTCACTTAATCACCACCTATCTTTATTTTTTTTCAAACTTATCCCTTATTATAGAATCCTTACATCTAATCCCTTTATATTTTTATCAAAAACCACCCTTAGTTTCTTACTTTTCAATTTATCACCCCTTCAAAATAAAACTTCTTATTTTGTCATATACTCGTGATAAAGACCAGTTTTCCCCTTTTCAATTCAAGAGGGTGGTGTTTAATTTTATCAAAAATTATTGGTAATTTGGTAGTTAAATAAGCACCACCCTCTTAGAAAAGCCAGCCTCTCGATCATGACAAATAGTTATTATATTTGTAACAAATAGTTATTATATTTGTAACAAATAGTTATTATATTTGTAACAAATAGTTGTACTTGTCACTTACGATGAATAGTAATAACATGAAATAATCGTAAATCATGTCAAACAAAACAAACACAAGTTCCGTATTTCACATATCGATTCCACGAGCTTCATTTTTAGGCATGTATAATCAACTATTGCCATTGGTGTTGTTAAAAATACATCACCTCTTCTTATCATAAGTCATGAGTAAATATAGAATATTCGTATGTTCGATAATATAAGTAGATTTATTGTATAAAATATATCCTTATTTCTTTTTTTTGGTGGAATATATCCTTATTTCTATGGATACAAAAAAAAATACTCAACTATTTATTCTTACCTTACATTTTGATGAATTTTTTGCTTTAAAAAAGTAAAAGGGTATTATTACTGCGTAAAATGAAAATTTAAGAAGGAGATTGCACGGAGATGGTGCATAATCCAAGGCACACAAATTTTCGAAATCACAATAAAATTAGTGTATTTCCTTAGCTTGTACCATAAGTTTAATATAAAAATTATTTCGACTTATTTTTTTTTAAAAAAATTCGAACACATTTTTCACGACTAAATCACACTTTTTTTTGTGTTATTCATTTATCTTGTACGAATTTAATATAAAATTAATTTATAAATTATTTTCGACTTATTTTTACAAACACATTTTCACAACTCAAAATTCTTTTAGTAAAGAATTACAAAATATTAATTTGTTAGTTAGTGGTGGTTTTGGGATAGTAAAAAAATAGGTAAGGTGAAAGTGGTTTAAAAAATTTTAAAAAAAATTAAAAATTATTTTGAGATAGTGGGTAAGTGAAAATATTTAGAAAAAATAAAAAATATTTTAAATTGCCAAGTACCTTAAATTTTGACAAAAACTTTATTATTTCTTTATAATTGTAATTATTCCAATAAAAAAAAGGCTTTGCATTCACCTAGGAAAAAAATATTAAAAATTAATACTTTTTATTTCGAAACTGTTGGGATTCAATTGTGAATCCCACATGGGAAGTTGGGGTGAAAACAAGTTGTAGTATATAAGATCATGAGTCACTCCTCCTATCACCAATTGGTTTTAGGATGGAATCTTATGGAATTGTATACTATACTTGACAATTGGGCCAGTCTCCCCCGTAACAAGTGGTATCAGAGTTGATGATTGGCTTAGGGACTGGGAGGGTCTGCTGTTCGGGCTTATGAGGGATTTACAATTGATGTGGGAGATTGTTGGGGTCCAATTATAAATCCCACAAGGGAAGTTGGGCTTGAAAACAAGCTAGTATATAAGATCATGAACCACTCCTCCTACCACCAATTGGTTTTGGATGGAACCATATGGACAGTGGACTTGTATACTAGGCTTGACAATTGAGCTCGTCTCCCCCGTAACAATAACCCTATAGACTTGTATAATAAGCTTGATATTTGGATCCGTCTCCCCTGCAATAAAAACAAAATAATTTGATTAAAACTAGTAGTCCGTATAACATACGGGCCTAATTGAAAGTCTTATGAAAAATAATATAATCGGTACTTTGATCATTTAGAAGAGAGGCATGGAATGAATGACCAACAAATATTTAAAAGAATAAAAGAGCGAAAAACAAGGTGTGAAGCGGAAGCCAAAGTGGTTGAGATGTGTTGCGTATCGCGTGATGTGCATAAGATTATTGGATGCCCCTTTTGACTGGTCCTATATTGAAATCACATAGTATTATTCATATGTTGGTCAATGGTCAACCTCTCTTTTAGACCTTAGATATATGACATTTTAAACCTAGATTAGATCTAAAAAAACCTGGAGTAGATCTATAATATAATTTAGTTTGATGTGCCATTTTTTTATATAAAAGGTATGAATTAAGAGGACCACTTTATGGATGATAATTCGAAGCTCTATCTGACTTTGAAGCTGCTCATTAGGAACAATGTGGTCCATTTTTACAATTTTATCGGACATAATATTACATTTCTTGTTCACATGGAGCAAACCGTTTGATTCAAACTCTTGGGCGAAAACAAAATATTCGTAACGAGTAGTTCAAATTATGTGTCATTAATACTGTTATGCTATCCCCTTCAATTTCCATTCGTCATAAACATAGGTCTCGAGTTCTACTTATCCCCTCCATGAGAACCAATGTCTGAGTTTGTGAAATCGAGTTCATCTCGTATCTTTTTGCTCCCGTACCTATTATTTTGCATTTTGATCCCTAATTACAAATCTAGCAAATGCAGAGACATCCGTGAATTTGGATTCATCAAAGTTGAGTGTGAAGAAATCTTGTGCTGATTTGTGCAAATGCTTTTGTTTAGCTTTTCTCCGTTCTCTGAGTTTTAGTTACTTATTTTGGTGATTAGTTCAATAGATGAGCCTAGGAGCCTAATATAAGCGGTCTCTAATAAAGTTTACTATGTTGTGTATTGCTAGTATCTTTTCAACAATATCAAAATGGAAGATGTTGTTGGCCTTCGGACATCTAGTCAAGCGGTTAAGCCTCCAAGGATAGTACCTAAAGGTCTCCGGTTCGACTCACATGTGTAGTGCCCTTCACAAAAAAATGGAATATGTTGTTGTAGCATATATAGATTCCTCTCTTTTTCTTGGGCGATGAATTCTTTTACCATCGTTGTTTCACTCATTGCGATAGGATCAATTGCATAGACTTCTAGTGTCTCTTGCATAAGCCATTTGTCTTTCTAAAAAATGTATAGTTTCATCGTCTCCAACTTGTCAAATTATTACTTCTCTAAGACTAATTAATTTGGATTTTTACGATGAGTTGGCTTTTTATTTATAATTAAACAAGTATTCATTTTCCGATTCCGGATAATAAACTATGAAGTGCTTTTAAACCGAAAACTCCTTTGGAGTTTTATATGTAAACCAAAAACCTGAGGCGGACTAGTTATAAGGAAAATCGAGCACATAAACAACCGATCACATGGATGAATAATTGATTTAGTCCCTCTAATTCCTGAATAATTGAAACTAATAATCTGATCAAGAAAAGGCAAAACATAATCTGATCAAGAAAAGTTTAAAAAATAATTGAGACTTGTCAGATATTAAAAAAATTAATGGATTGACTCTTCACCTTTTATTCACACCAAAAAATAAAATAATAATTTGATACACTGATGATTAAAAAAGGAAAAGAACCTGAATAATTGAAACTAATAATAAAGGAAAAATTGCTTTAAATATCCCAACCTTTCATTCAGTTGCACACTCTACTCCGACCTTTTCGAATTTCACAAATTATCCTATACTTTGGGGATAATTGTGCACTTTATCCTCGAAGTGTCCACATTTTGGGTAAATTTATGGATTGACTCCTCACCTTTTTAATTTAGTATTTTATATTTAATTAGTTTGTGTCATTGTGTTTGAATAAACAAGCTAGAACATAAGTTGTACACTATCTTGTTGGTTAAGTTGGACAAGGTAGAACACAAGTTTTTAAACTATAATAAAAAAACAGGTTATGATTTTTTTTCTTGTGTCTAAATTTATTTCGAAAATAATAATGGAAAAGATAATTAAAATGAGCCACTTTGTAAAGTAAAAGTTATGGATCAATTATTTATGTGGTTAATTATAAAGGTGAGAAGTTATAACATAAGTTTTATAAAAAGGTTATGAAATCTTTTTTACTTGTATCCCTTTTTTTTTAAAGTAATACTGAAAAGAGTATTAAGATGAACTACTTTGTAAAGTAAAAGTTATGGTTTAATAATTTATATGGTCATTATAAAGGTGAGATTTATATTAGCAAATAATAACTAAAAGCAATTATATTATTTTTTATAAATGAGAAAATTAAACCTATAACTCTATAAGGCTATGTTGTAAATGGAAAAAAATTTGTGTACATGGATTAGACATTTTTGTTATAAAATGACAAAGTGAGGGATTAATTCATAATTTTACTCAAAGCGTGGACATTTCGAGGATAGAGTGCGCAACTATCGCCAAAATATAGGATATTTTGTGAAATTTGAAAAGATCGAGATAGAGCGCACAACTGAACGAAAGGTTGAGATATTTGGAACAATTTTTCGAATAATATTTGACAAGTCGACAACTAATGAACGATGATGCAAAATGATCGATGGTAGCCCAATTTCAGGCCGTTAGATATGAAACCGACTAAGCAATTTAGAATACATTATAGTGTATTAGCATTTACTGTACGTTTCTTCAATTGTTTGGTAGTAAAATGACGTAGGTGGTAGTGCATCTTTCTTGACCTTTGAAAATTTGTGATCATAGGCTAGCCGCTAGCCCCAGAATAATTATTTTTAGATTTTTCAACCAAAAAAAAATTTATTTTTAGATTTATATAGTGTTTGCAAGATTTCACTTCGATCTAAGCACTATTTGCAACTAGAGTGGAATTCGCTCAACTACACATTGACAATTTACTTGAAAAAATCACCATATGATGCAACATATGTTCTAAATAATAAAGAACAATCAATATTTTTTGAGATAAAAATGTATATATATATTTAAGTATTTAACATCGTACCATAAAGAAGGGATGAAATAATTTGTGTGATGAGTTGTGTTAGAAAATTCGACCTTATAACAAAGGTTGGACATACACAAACTTATAAGAGAAAAATTGGAACAAATAAGAACAAAGAACATAAGAGATTTTGTTAATGCAGTTCGTTAGAATGACTCCGTTTAGGAGCACTATCAAGCTAGGACTTTCACTAGAATTGAGGATTCCAAGGATTACAAGACTTATCTCTCTAATCTACACTAATCTAATCATAGATCGATACTTATGGAGAACCTTACGGTTAAAGATAGAAACAAGATATTCCAATGAACTTAATGATAGAAACAAATAAACCCCTAAATCTGTTCTTTCTTACACGTCAAGAAACTCGTCTCTATCACCAACTTGAACTCGGACGCGAGCGAGTCCCGGGAGCGCGGTCGCGCTTTCTCGACCCAGACCGCGCCCTTCTCATGACGCATTCTGTCGGAAAAGCGCGGGCTATCCAGCAGAGTGCGACATCGTCCTAGCCTACCCTAAGATTCTGTCTTCTTCTGCCTAGCTCTGAATCAGGATCTATAATTCCAACAAGTTATCTCACAACATCATTTAATCTAAGAAATAAATCGTTCCGATCAACTTGCCCATCATCACTTCCGAGTTTTTTACTCTCATCCAACCCAATTGTAATTATTGGGTTTCGGAACACCGAGTTAAATACACGAATGTTCCAATATTTCTTGTATTTTTTCGATTTGACCTTGCGATATATATATATATATATAGAGAGAGAGAGAGATTGAGGTTCAATAGAGAACAATTAAATATGAGAGAACAAGAGAGCAATTGTAGTCATTTAGATAATATTCCATTGGATGGCTCAGATTACATATTTAAAATTTTAACCCAATCCCTTAATTATAGCAAGTATTTATTGATTTTCGAATTTATAGCAAAAAACACAATCCCTTAATTATAGCAAGTATTTATTTATCAATTTTAAATTTCAACATCTGATGTGTATAAATTCTCTTCATTCAAATAATTGAATTCATCACCCTCGAACACTGAAATTGTATTACAAAATATGTCATGTATAATCAGGAATACCGATTGTATATAAGATAACATTACATGTATATAGACATAAATACGGTGTATATAGAGAACATTTATACATGTTTACGTAATACATATATCACATACTTTAATAAAGATGTTTTATACAGATTTAGGACATGTATATACACATCAGCGTATATGGATCACAGGTGTATGTAACATAGAGGTCGTGCATAGAAGTGTATATAAATTTTAATAATTGCATATAATAATACAACTATTGTATACTGAGATCAATATAGACACATCATACTCATTCGTGTATAATGAATATATTAATTTCTAATAATTGTACACATATATTAAAACGGTGTATATGCTCAACATTTGTACATTTTTTTTTGATTTACCGTAGAATTAAAAATAGTTTACAAATAAGTCATGTATATTAACTGTGAATTACATGTATATACGCTAATAACGAAGGTATACATAATTCAAATTGTACATGTAAAAGACATGTTTTCATTAATTGTACATACAATAATGCAAATAGTATCCAACCACATCAATTTTGTATATACATTTATTAAGTTGTTATATACAATATTACAATATATATATATATACAAAGGATCGGTGCTTGCTCGGCGTGGTGGTTCGTGGTGGCCAGAATTCTCCAACGAGCAGTTCCGACGTTCAGCGTGCAGTTCCGAGCAGTTCGACGTGGTGGTTCTTGGTGGCTTTGGCGACGTGGTGGTTCGATGGGGGTGGTTCCATTGACGCTTCCATCGCAATGGAGGTTGCGGTGGTTGCCGGAAATTGGTGGTTCGATGGTGGCTGGAAATTGTGGGCGATCGCGACTGTGAGAGGCAATCTATGGTTACAGCGGTGGCCATAATTTCTCAATGGAGGTTTGATGGCGTTGATTTGTCTCCAGAGATCTTATCCTCACAATTTTACACGTTAAAACAATTTTTGATTTTATCAAAATCTTAATTATGGTAGTTACAAGGAGTAAAACATGGGGAGAAGATTTCTCCTATTTTATTTTTCTATTTTTCTATTTTTGTATATTGTAGATATTAATCTCACCATCCATCCCAATCTCATCCAATTGATTCATGATTTTGAGTTGCATATTCATGATTTTGTATGGCTATATTCATATTTTTGAGTTGCATATTCATTCATTTTCATTCTTTCCATACTACATTATATTCATGATTATAAGTCGTATATTCATAAATTTATATAATTGTATTTTTAAAGCTTTTTCATATTTCATCTCTTTATCATGCTTAAAAAGTTATATAATCGTATTTTTAAGTTGTATATTCATAAAAAGCGAGTAACTCAACATAATGAATATGCAACTTAAAACTATGAATATAGTCATACAAAATCATACATATATAACTCAAAATAATGAATACAACCTGTGCACATATGCACACTCTAAGAACTCTTCTCACTTGAACTTAAAGATATATATATATATATATATAGACTACTATTAGAGAAGAATTTTGATATAATAATGCCCGTGAGATACAAACTACAAAAACGAACATAATTATAAAACAATGTTAAATGTATTTTTTCATTTTTTTATTTATTAGTAGAAGAGAGACTGAGATTCAAATTTCTTTTACTTACTATATTATAAATTATGGGTTTGGTTCAAATGAAACAAACTTTTATTTTAAACTATAAGACGCGTGCATTTTTTCTAGTTCGTATTGCACTTTTCATATTTTGTAGTGTATTTTTCGTATTTTGCAATGCACTTTAAAAAAAATAATCTTAAATCAATTTGGGAGATTGGTGCCTTCGTGTAAATTGTTGTTATGTGTACTATATTAGTGAGATTGATGGAAAAGTTAATTTTGGGAGGATTTGTACGAATTTGATAATGCACTTTCATTGATTTGTAGTGCACTTTTCGACTTTTCGTATGTGATAATGCACTTTTCATATAGAATATGAAAAGTGTACTACAAACTAGGAAAAATATATTATAAAATAGTTAATTAAAACATAAAAGTGGAATAGAGGATTATCACTTATCCAATGTCAACAGGCTCACAATTTTAGTGGATAAAGACATTTTTATATTTTTTTGTCCTTTTCACTTCTGTGCCCCCATTTTTCTAATCTTGGGCTATTAGCAACGGCCCGTATGGCCCAACAGATATTCGGCCCAATAATCCATAAGGGAGAAGGGAAGAGCGGCGATTGTGAAGAAACACTGATTGTCGAGTGGCGACGGCGGCGGAACTGCAGAAAGCGAGAGAGAATCGGAGTATGAGCATGGCAGGAAGCGGAGCATTCTGGGGAACAAGAGTGCTGGAGATTGTGAAGAAGCACGATTCTGGTGGTCTCGTTTGGAAGAGAATCAAGCTCACCTCTACTCGCAAACTCAACGCCAAGAAGCGTCTTCTCCGCGTTTGGCAGGTTTCTCCCTTCAATCCATCATGGTTTTATACTTTTATAGTTCATGATCTCTTCGCATTCTTTCTTCTCTTACGTGTTTACTTCGAACCGCTGATGGAAACACCACTATTGATAAATCCTACCTCACTTGGAGCGTTTAACTTTTAGGCCTCATTTGCAATCAATTGAATGCCATTTGAACTTGTTTTTGCTGTCCTCATTAGGAAATGTACTTTTTAATGAATCCTAAAGCAAGTTTCTTGACAATTCACTTTGCTGCTGGTGCTGCCAAATTTCATTTCTCCTTAATTGACTGCGATTTCGTGTAATTTTTGTGATTTCGTCTGTTCTTGAGTTCAGTTTAGATTCTGCTTGCTTGGGATTTTGGCATCATAATATGCTTCTAGCTAAATTAACACACATTTACACCAGTGGAAGTCCTCTTCTTCTAATTTAGTGACCACCCAAAACTGAAATCCAATGATAGTGTTGAGATTTTTTTTATACATATTCATGATACCAAGGAATCAGTCTGGTTGCTAAGTACATATTCTTAAGTTGTGCTTGATCTTATACTTGTACAGAAGTGGCTACTAATTAGTTGCTTGAAAACAACTTATAACCTTCTCAAAATAGGATTTCTAAGCATAAAGTTTTTTTCTTGCTCTTGCTAAGTACTGTTACGACAAGTTGTTTATATTGCTAAGACTGCCTTGCACCAATCTGTCAAGTTTGTAAATGCTAGTCTTGCTAGGAAGTAAATTATATTAATGTCTTTCACTAAGTGCAGTGTTCTGTACGAGGAATCTCCTATTTCCTCTCTATTAGCTATTGAAGTATTAAAAGCTGATTCTCATCCTTCCCCTTTTTCTTTCCTATTGATTCAAGTCACTTGCACATAAGTTGTGATTACTTGAAGGAAGGCCTCTAGTTCATGATTGCTAGAAATGGTTCACTAGGCTATCAAATACAAAGGCTTCTTCCTTGAAAAAAATGCTAAGGTTTTTTCGTAGACTCGTATTGATCCTTATGTCAAATGATTAAGGCCCACTCTGTTCTGTAATGGCGCTATTTGAAAAGAATTGAGTTGTTGCCTTGTTGGTTTGACGTATGTTTATTGTCAGAAATAGGCTTTGCATTGAAGTATTGTAGAAGTGTGGTAAAAGCTCATGATATTTTGCTATGGAATGGGATTTGTTCCTTGTTATCTTTGGTTTCAGTTTGTTGTTACTGTCTCTTCATAGGTAATAATATGCATTTTGAAAGCCAGAAATTAAAACGGTTAATTTGTTATTTGGATTTGTTTTTGCGTTGTACTAAAGTAACTTTACATGGTTGCTCATGAAAATGTCTTTCTAATTTATCAAACATCATGAAGGGCTATCATTCAAGCTTAATTACAATTCTGATACCAAAATACAATTTGTGTTTAGGGTTGAAAATGAGTGAATTCTTATGATGCTTCTATTTTGCAGAATGAGGCAGTTTTGAAGGCTTGTTCAGAGACACCTTCTTCAATAGCAAATGACACTAATGCTAGTGTGCCGAAAACAGGAGAGACAAGTTAAGGTTAGCAGCAACCAATAGGTTTTTTCATCTTGTTGCAGGAACCACCATTAATGTTTGGTTTCATCTACTAAATGCTCTCAGTATGAAACTCAGTTTTGCTACATGATTCCATTAGTGAAGAAGAAGATTTCATCAGTCTCATTTTATTCTCTTAAGACTATGTGGAACATAAAGGTGAATTGGAACATGTAGCAATATTCTATTTACCTTCTCTTCATTTTACCTCACTTATTCTGCCATCTACAGAAATAAATATTAGTATTGAAATGACTTTGGCCAAACAACACTAGTCTAATCTGGTGTTAATTTTTGGTGATCTTTGTAGCCATCTTATTTGGATTGTTCTTTTTCCATTACCATGAAATCATGAATAGATTGCAGTTGGGAGAATTTTATCTGGTTTCTGTTACGTCATATGACATCCAAGCTCCACCAAAGGACCACTATGACTTGGTGGAATATATGAAGTTTAGTGCACATAGCATTTACAAGGCATAAGAACTTTATAATAATTGTTAGGGGGATTTTGGTTCTCCACTTAAACATCTATCTGTTCTATTTAAAAAGTACACGACAGACTAATATTTATCGATGGGACAGCGTCTCTTCTCATTTAGAAGAGCTGCTTAATCTTTTGTTTTTATCTATTTGTTCCTCATATGGTGGTGAAAACTTGTAATGCAATTTGGATTTATTTTTAGATTAAAGTTTGTGCTTTGCCATCAGTTTGATCGGTACTATTATAAAGTGGTCCGTTTTTTGGTACAGAAGCAGGACAAGGATGGGCTGATTGTGACTATGAATTTTATGTATAGGATTTTATCAAAATACTCTTTGGTTTGCATTTTTAATTTCTCTTTCTTTTATGGGTTTTGTTTGTGGGTCTCCATGATACAATTTTCTATCAGTAACCTATGAACCTGGTATCATTATATTTTCCAATTGATTACAACTTTGGACCTCATAAAAAGTCATCTGAAATGAATCTATGGAAATCAAGAGAAATTTTGTTTTCATGTGCAGAAGTGGATGAGATTGTAGAGCTTTGCTTTCGTCATCTTTATGTAAGGGAGTGGTTTCTGAAAAAGGGGGAAATAATGGGTTATTTGATGCGTTTCTACGTAAGCTGCATCATTTCGCTGACAATTCAAAAATGATCAGAGTGGATAACACAAATAAGTATTTGGGAAATTTCTTGTTTGTGGAGTGCAAGTAATAGTTTCTTATGATATTTATCATCACTCAGTCCATCAAACAGAAACGCAATAAAAAGAAACGTATAATTGAGCAATAATGTTATTATGTATTCTTACTAAAGATGGCTGTTGTTGTCGCCAAGGGTCTTCTTGTGGTATGTGTGTGTGAGTTCATCTCCATCACCTGCTCAATCATTTCTTTCCCTTTTTAATTTCCTTATGTGAATATGTTGGGCCAAAAAACCCTAGGATAAGAAACACCCGGATGATGAAAAAATAACATTATCTTTCTTGAGCCATGATAATTAAACAGTAACGTTTGATATTATAGCTTATGAAGCAGTGTTTGATACGTACAATAATGTCTAACAACACTGTTGTTGTAATGGCGCTTGACGTGACAATCACGGCCGGCCATTACGAAACGTTAGCGAATTGTAGATAGTTTTTGCAAGGCAAATCCTATCAAAAATGTTGTTGATTGATCAAGTATTTGTCATTTAGTTATCCGCTGCTTCTCTTTGACCCAAATCCAATATTCCTTGGTAGTCTAAGACTCTTGATTATTGCAACTTGCAAGCTCAAACTTCAAACAATTTTTTGTCAATACTTCTGAAAAAATCCATAACTCACATGCTAGCTCATTTTGTATACATACCCTTATCACTTGAAAAGTTGCATAATGTTTCAAATTCTCTTATTTGGATACGAGGTAACAACAACAACACTATACCCAGTGTAACTTGCATGATCAGGGTCTGAGGGGTCAAGATGTACGCACCCATTTCGTTCGATTTGATGTAAAAAAAAAGTGTAAGAATGTATTTAATCTGATTTGTTTGAAGAGAGGAGGGAGGGAGCCGGGAGAGATAAGATATAAATGGTCAGGATTTAGGAAGACAATCTTAAATGAGAGCAGCAGTTGGGCAATAGGATAGGATCAGGGAGCTAGAGAGAGTGGGGGACCAATTGCACATGTTGCCAAATTGCCATCACAGACCCATCACACGAGTAGTAGTTAGTATCAAAATTTGAATACAGATGAAACGAAGGAGGCAAATTGATAACCACACAGATTTAGTTTGTGTTGCAAGATGAGGAGATTCTCATAAGTCATAAGGATTATGGACTTGTCACTTTCATTGTTGCGGAGATACTAAGCAACTCCTCCCTTTGAGGTCATCTCTTTTTGTGGGTCTTGTTATTTTTGCACCTAATTTGATTTTTCAAAAGCACCTTTACATTTTTTTTTGGGTTGAAACCCACACTTAATTTTTGTTCTTGTTGGGCTTCGTTTATGAAATACATTTCTTATACATAGTGTATGTATAGTGTCCATGGTTGGTTAACCATAAGTTCGGCTAACAAATATCTTAATTGTTATTGACTTGCCGTACGGCTATTAATGCTCGTAAACCATGTTTCGGTGCAGTTTTGGTTAACTAGGTTTAATAATGGCCACTTTGGTTTATCTATGTCAAATACACAACAACAACAACAACAACAACAACATCCATCTAGTGTACATTCCGCCTCAAGCAAGATCTGGAGGGCAAGATATATGCACCCTTATCCACGGACGGACGCATGATTTAACATTAGGGTAGGCTAATTGTCATTATTTTTTTTTGGGTGGACTAAATTACTTTAATTTAACTAATTTAACACTAAATTTAGTTTTTTTATTTTTTATTATTAAATTTACTCTATTTCTATAAAAAAATATTTTTCTAGGGTTTGCTGGAGCATACCCCAACCCACCCTTCGGTACGTTCCATCCCTGCCCTTATCTCGAATAACTTCGAAAGGGTGTTTCCGAAAGGTTCAACAAAAAAGTAAAAGGGAAAGAAGGCACCAACCCAAAACAAAAACTCGAGGAGCAAAGCTTAAAGCACACAAACACCCTCACACAAGGTTTTCCTAGGGTCTTACGCCAAACCCTTTACTAGAGATCTTCCATCGTAATCTTCTCCCTCTAGAGATCCCTACACTTACATAGGGCAAAGATAACCATCATAATCTTCCTTCAACTCTTTTTCAGTTTATCTCTACCCCTAAGCAAATCACCATTGAGCAAAACCTTCACACCTTCGGACCAGAGCATCAGGAAGGAGTCTCAATTCACATAATTTATCTCCTATACTACCCACTCTCACCTTGCTTTTAAGGACTACATTCCTGATCCATGTCTAATATGTGAACCGTTAGTGTCCATACAATATCAGTTCAATGCAATTAACCATGCCAACCCGCTTTTAATCCAATTAACCTAATTTTTTAGTGGTTTACTCTGTTTTGAGATTTCACTATATGCAAATAAGCAATATCATCCGAAAATTAACGAAAGTCAAACACACATGCATGATATCCTAGTTCAATAAGACTATGATAACTATACGTTTTGTTCATGTCTGTACTATTTCTTCGTAACTTGGCAAACTAGTGTCACGTCTTTTGCAATAACTCTAGGACCCCAAAACTGACCCAAGTGGTTGGTTTTTGCAGAACGAGTCAACCCTCCTTTTAAACTCATTCCCTTAACTAGTTGTTGTACTCCATTACTCTTTTACTTTCCCTGTCTGCTAGGCAACCTCTTCTATATGAAATATGAATTCTTCTCTCAATCAATTAAAAAAAAATTTATCAATGGGGGTGACGTGAACAACTCCAACAGCTAGCCTTAATTAACATGATTTGATGACTATGAAAGCCATTCTCACAAGAAAAACTTTGGACGGCAATTGTTTGCATAAATTATACCAAGTACGTACCTGATATTGCTAAAAGGAAAGAAAGCCTTATAATAAATAGCAAATGGTTGCAACTAACTAATGCATGGATAAAATTATTAACTTTTTTTTGAATGACAATTAATCAATTGATAAACTTAATTAATGCCTAATCCAGAGCTTAATGCCGTCCATTAAATGGGCCATGTCCACCTGGCACCCCCCACGTCTCCATCTCAAACCTTAGTCTCTGTCTCATTTGTGATTACCCTGTCACAATCATCTTGATTAGTTTAAGACTACTTCCTAATCTACCCTCTTGCTCCCATCAAAATGGAATTAATATAAACACGAGCCGGTCACGCTTCTGCTTAACTGATCATAAGTGGTGATTAATTAACTAATTGACATACGTTTGGAAATCAAACACGCCAAGATAATCAACCCTAGCTTCCATGTACGTTCTCGACACTTGTCGGAGCGGACTTAATTAGATTAGTCCTAATTAGATTAATTAATACTTAACCTTAATATAGCTCAACTTATTATCACATGGTAAGCTGATTAAGAGCTGATACCCATAGATTTAGTCTAGTATTTTAATTCACTTTTGTTTTGTGCTACTCTATGAGTCTTGGTTGATTCAAACTGAGCTTTGCTTTGCTTACTACTACATATATGCTTTGTGATATGTTGCAATAACTTACAGAACAATCAAACAAGTGGGTGAATTTGCCCAAAAAAAACATGTGATAAAAGAAGGAATATTAGATTTGTGAAAAATGTACAAAAGCCTTAAGGGGCACTCAATGTGCAATAGTGTCCACCAACCGAAGTCCTTCAAAATTTCAACCCTAATCTTGTGTGTACACATAACACATCCCTTATTTTGTTGGTTTCTCATCAGTTGCTTGTTCCATTAGAATACATGAGACAATCATAACAAAAGGCTGTGGAAATTTGTGCTGTTAATGTTTGTCTGTCTGTCTATCAATTTGACTTTAAAATTTTTTATATTAAATGGAACTTATTCCATACATTAATAAGTATAGTTTTGACTTCTTTATGTGTTGCCCCACTTTTTCTTTTTCTTTTTTCCTTTATTTTTTTTGTACATCCTTTTGAGATAGAAAGGAAATTGCAAAGACAAAAACCTCATGTGTGGCTTGTTTGAAAGTTGTAATGATCTTGCAAAGATTATATTCTTATTCCTTTCCCTTCACAAAGATCACATTTTCCCTCACTTTTACTGCTTTTTAAGCTTAGCTTACTTCGTGCGCATAACTTCTCAATTACTCCAATCTTTGAAAATCAATATTCTTTGGCTTTTAAGAACACATTTCAGGCTATCTTCCCTAAGAAAGTTATTTCTTTTCCTGAATTGGGATTAAATAAGACAGTAAAAAGAACAATAAACATGCCATTGAAGGGCTCTACTTAGATTAATTAATAAGCTGGGTAAAAAGAACATCAGGAAAGCAGGAAAGAAAGTCACAAACAAGGAAGAAGACTATTATTGATTGTTTGTTATGGCTTTCTCATAAGACTATTGCAGCTATCCTCTCGATCGGACGCCTCTGTTACCCCACTCGAACCCGAAGACGAAGAACAAGGAGCAACGTTCAAATCTGTTGTTCCCGTTTTTGCTCTGTCTCTTGTCATCATGAAATCATAGTAAACTGGTTTCCTACTGTTATCAATCACACCATTCTTGGTAGTGAAAGTATGGATGCTGGTGTGTTGCTGTTCTTCTTCTTCATTGCATTCCTCTTCTTGATTATTTCCGTTTGTATTCCTTTTCTTCAGAAATATGCGACAAAGCACCCAATCCTCAATTGATGATCCCTGTTCAAATAGCCACAAAATTTTCAATAAAGATTCAATCTTTAATGCTACTTTTGTAAATGCACTAGTTAATTTCTCATGATCAGCACATATACTCACTTGGGTAAGGTCATTGTTGAGAGATTGGGGAAAGTTTGCGAGGCGATACTCGTGCATAATCCAATCAGTCCTGGATCCATGGGGAGGCTTCCCTCTATAGAAAACAAGTGTCTTCTTCATCCCAACAACTTGCTGATTATTTTTGTTGATCATTCTAGTGGTATGATTATTTCCAGCAAGAACAATTGGCTTGTCTTTGCCAGTTGCCTTCCAATACCCAGAAACTGTTGCCCTATTTGATCTGTTCCCATTTGGGTACTTTGCTTCCCTTGTGCTGAAAAAGTACCTCTCTTGGGCCTTTTCACCTGCACCACCCAATTTTCACCCTCATCAATGACAATAATCAATGACATGAACGCTTTCCTACCTAACTTTCTCACTGCTTTTGCTCATGGGTAGTTGTTGAATTAACAGAATTTAGATGGGTAATTATTGAAAAGTCAGAAATATTAGTTCAGGCCTTGGTTCTAACAATGCTAAGGTGAAGAGGATCAAAAAGGGGGAAACTTTGATGCTCTCTGATGCTAAACAATTGATGGGTATTTGTCAAATTAACAGAATTCAAATGGGTTACAATTGAAATCTCAGAATTCATACCTTGTTTAAGACAATGCTAATTAGGTAATTTCTAGAAAAAGCCCCAAAAAGAAGAAGAAGAAGAAAAAGGATGAAACTTTTTTAACTAACCAGGTAAATCCCAAGGATCAGCCTTGCAAACATCAACTTCAGGGATGATGGAAGCAGGCAAAGGGCATGAGAGAACCTTCCTCTTAAGGTATTGCATTACCAACTCTTCATCTGTTGGGTGAAACCTAAAACCTGGTGGCAATTTCAGAACCCCATTCTTCACAAAATTGAGCCTCTCCATCTCAAAATCAAAGTACAACTTTTGTGTTTTCTTTTAATTGATGCTTGGTTCCACACAAGTCAGCTCAAACGAGGGAGGAAGAGAGAGAGATAGAGAGCTATCTAATTAAGCTTGAAGAAAGACTCTTTTATAATGGGCTAAGGTTGATTTTGAGGAGCCATTTTTTTTCTCTTTCTCTCAAGTGCAGAATCTATTGAGAACTGAAAAAGGTAAAGCAGGAGAGATATGGAAAAGAAGGTAATTATAGTTGTAGCAACATTATTAGTATTATTAGTATGAGTAGGACTCTTTTTGGGGTGCAAAAGAAGGGGGCCGGGGTAGAATATTAACAAAAGAAAAGTATTGGGTAGTTTTTGTAAAAAAGGGGAAGGAAAAGGGGAGAGTGGTGGGTTGGAGATTGGGAAGAGGAGAACAAAGTGTACCTTCTTTTATAGCATTCATGGGGAAGAAAGGATGATGGAGAAGGCAATGTTGAAAGTGAAATTTAGGAGGAATAAAGAATCATTGGCGTGTACAAGACTCAACCTTCTTTTCTTTTTTCTAATTTCTTCTATCCTTTGACATAAGCTAGCAATCACCAAAAAGCACTATGTATCTTTTTTTGTTTATAAATATTACAAGGTAAAAATACTAAACTATTTGGTTACAAAAGTTCAATTCAAATCATCAAAGTCATTGGTTTTCAAAAAATTACTCATAAAAGGCTCTCCAATGTGGTAGTCTTCAAATGGTGAGTTGATACATGAGTTGCCCCAATATCACGTTATCTAATTTTATTATTTTTTTCGAGATACATAGAATTAAGAAATATATGTGGCATTAGCTTCCAAATCTGTTTAATTGTTTCATACATATATTTTTATTTTAATTATGTTCATTCAATTTAGACTAAATGTCGATTCATCATCTCTCATTTGTGTAAATATTTTAATATATCCTCATGATACATAATATTAGTAATTGTTGGTCACATATCTTAAGTTTGGAGGTGGAAAATGACATTTATGAAATTATTTATGAGCAGAAGAAACCGGTTGCATGCAAGAAATAGAAGTCTAGAAATTTTTTGGCTTGTAAAAGAACCCCTTTTGTGTTGAGGAGAAATGAGAATCAGAATCCTATGTAGTTAATGTTAGTGATTGAGTTTACCGAAATGTCCTTTGTAGGAGGACGTCTATTTCAAGCTACCATCGGGCCAGAAGAATAAGATATATGAGATGAGATCTGAGATTAATACAACAAGTTAAAAAAGAAGAAGAGGAGAATAAAGTATGGAACTATAATTTAGGTTAAATTTCACATAACCATACAAAATCAACCTTAATTTAAACTCTACACACCAACCTATCCAACACATAAATTCAACAATTGAAAATATTATAACCAAAATAAATCCAGCAATTGAAAATATTATAAGCAAAATCAGGGGTACTTCAAAAACAACAATTTAAAGCCTTAAAGTGTTATTTGGTAGAGCATATGATATCAATCAAACACAAAAATCTTCTAATAAGACGAGACAAACCAAGTTAAAAATATCAATGCATTCATTCAACAACAACAACTAAGCATCCGTTTAGATTACACAATTTAATGCATTAAGTTGTGTTAAGTTATATTAAATGATTCGTTGATGCAACTTAATGTATTGAATTGTGTAATCCAAACAAGGGTAAGAAACTGAAAAACGGCCAAACAAGAAAGTGAGATCAAGGCCAAAAAAACATCGAAAGGAGGAAAGTAGATATGTGGGAGATTAAGATGTTGTGAGCTGACATACTACTTCATTTGAAAAGTATCAGAACTCACCACATCGACCACATTTTCAAGGAGATTAACCAGACTTCCTCGTAAAGGCTTCTCAGGATGGGTGCAACCTGACTTATGCAATTGTTAAAGTTCTTCATGATTTCACCCTTTTGAATGTTCTAGGGCAACCAGTGTCTAGATGATAGGGAGTAGGGACCCCTCATTTTTTTCTTTGTCGAAAAAGGGGAGTTACATGATTTCACTCTTATTTCGCTGTGTGCCAAATGGCTCACGCAAGCTAAAAAGGGGATTTACAATATGATTGTTTGCGTCTCTTCAAATTGTAAATGTTCTTCCCCTTATTCTAGATGTTCTACTTAACTTTCACAAATTAGTCAAAGTGTTTTCTCTATTAAAATAGCAACTTGGAACCTTTTAGAATTCTCTCTTGTAAATAGCGTGGTTCATTAGAGTGTTTCAACACGTCGAGTCTCTATTAACAAGGAGTTATATTGAGCTAGAGATGTTTTTAGACTCTTGCAACCTTTGTCTTTTTCAACTATTTATAGGTGTTGGAAAGGGTTGGAAGTTGGACTTTCTCGATGTGAGAGAGGTTTATTGCTTTAGCTGTCGATAATTGGTTGGCGGATTGTGAGGCATGCGGCGTGTTCATTTCCATTGGTAGAATATGATGTTTAGTTGAAGGTTTGAGATCCTCTAATGTTGACAAACAAGCAGATATGTGAGGTATCATTCGTCAACTAGTGGAAGATGTGGTTTATGTGACTTGCATCATAAGTCGATGAGCTTGGCATGTGACATGTCTAAGACATTAATGGTTGGAACCACGTTGAGTAACATGTGGCTTCATCTTATGGATAATCAACGCGTCAAATGCCACAGACATTGATCATGTAGATTGTGATCGTTGTTCGCACTTGAAATTTGATAGGAGTTGTGCTTATTTTGGTGGTTTTGCATTTTAGTTCATTAAGCGCGTGTTTTATACACTACCGAATCCGTTTTGTCGGACTTAATGTGCTTTGGCAAGAAGGATTCGGTTTGTATGTGGGGTATGTGTGTTTTGTTGAGAGGGTTTCTTGACAACAAATAAATTTATAATCAAGACCCCGATGAGTACAAGGGAGTCAGGTTCGTCCACGTGAGAAAGTCATGTACCAAATTTTATTATTTAGAGCGCAAGCAATCAACAAAAGCTAGGGTTTTAGCAAGGAAAGAGAAAATCTAAGGTAAAGGTATCACCGCAACAACAATCATGCATACAAACGCTTATAAAACATAAAGATCATGTTTTTACCACATAAAGGCGTCTACTAATAGCAAGTAAATCAACTAACTTTCGTTCAATCAATAAAGTTACTATCTATCTCTTCTACTTTAACTAGGATTGATCCGCTTTCGTTTCAAAACCCTAATTAGCTATTCAGATCCAAAGTCTCAACTTTCGCTTCAACAATAAATGAGAATTTCCTATCAACTTTTGTTTCAATGATTAAGAACAAGAGAATAGAATCATGCAATAAAGACAATCAAATCATGATCACAAACAAGCATGCACAACCATTGCTGGATTTAACACCAACCTTAGAGAGAGAGAGAGAACTACTCACTAATCATAATTGAAAAGAACATCTAAATTAAATTAAAGAGAAAAGAAAAGCTTACAACCGAATCCACAACGAAACTTGTCTTCCAATCAATCTACAAACTCTATTCTATCTCACACGCCTCTCCCTTCTGTCTTCTCTCCTCCTCTTCCCCTAAACTAGGTTAATTGGTTGGTAGAGAAAAACAAAGGCTAGACAAGAGTATTTATAGAGAAATTAATCTATCTAAAGCTACCTATAAGGAAATAAATCTTCTAATAAGATATATTCCTTAAAACTATCTAATAACATAAAAGGAAAGGGATAAAAGATCTTTCAAAGCATCGACTCCGTCTTCGTTACCGACCTGAGTGCCTCGGTACCGACCCTATCAGGGCCGGTAGACACTTGCTGAACTCTTCAGTTCTTTGCCTTTCCTGAGAACCTCGTTACCGACCATGTGCACCTCGGTATCGACCCCTACAGGCTCGGTATCGACCCCCTTCAGCACTGCAAACAGCTAAGAGTAAAACTTCAGCAGCGAGTTTGTTACACCTCGGTTTGATCGATTCTTTTTCCTATGTCTTTGTAACGAGTTTCTCTACTTCTTACTTAGCTTGAACTTGATCTTCAATGTCTCTCTTGAGTGTTATTTTTAAGTTCTTTCCTCCTTTCTTCAAAATATACCCTAAAACAGCTTCAAAACCAATAAAAACACCACCAAAGCTTATGTAGACTCCATATCTTATGGAAATACGAAAACTTATACAAACGACTCAAAACAAAACACAAAACTAAAGAAAAAGACTCAAACACAATAAAAACACACCCTAAAAACATGACTAAAAAGGCGGATATCATGTTTTTACCGGTGTTGTACGTTATAACGCGAGTTTGTATCCGTCATGCCTTCTCAATTTCTTCCCTTTCTTCGATCATCTTTCTTGTCATTTAGCATTTGAATTATCCGCTCCCTCAACATCATATACCTTGAAAATATCACATTCATGTTACCTAAAATACCGCGCACCATCAACACCTTCACCAATGTTTACCTTATTACATGATTCACCTACCACTCGGTTCATCCTTCACCCAAAACTCATAAGATCTTCACTTGTTTAGCCCCAAAAATATATCAGATTTTTATCTCATTTTCACTCATTTATTGAGATCAAGTGACTCGAATAAATGAATCCCTAATAGCTAATTTCAACTATTCAATTATTTATGGGCAAGACAGTGAAGTCATGATATGTTATCTAAACTGGTGACGGTGAAATTACAAAATGACCCTCGTGTCCAACTTCGATCGAGTGCACATATTCTTCTTTATGCACACATGGGAGATTGCAAAGAAGCGCCCCATGTCTGGTTATATAAAGATGAAGTTTACCACTTTTTTTGTACTCCCCTCGCTCACAACACCGCTTCTTCTTCAATAGGTTGGGCCCTGCCGGACCCACTACTAATTTTTTTTGGTTGAAGGACCCACTACTTAATTACCTTCCCCACTTTTTGTTTTCTTAATGTTATATTTTTAATCTCTTAGCTAAATTCACTTCTATCATTTCATAAAGCATGATTAATCACAATGAATGACTCAATGATGGGTCGATTGACCTCTAATTGTATTCATTCATCAAATTCAATTCATTCATTACTCAACTATATTTGTCCTTTATCTTTTTATTTCTTACTCTTAGCTCATTTTTCAATTGGTCAAAATTGCTCTTTGTTCGATTGAGATACTATATTGTTTCAAAAAAGGAAGGTCCTCCCACCTACAAGCAACTCCATACTGCTAAAAGTATTCAAACTTAAGTTTTTGTATACTGATGGAGCAAGAATAGTTCAAGTAAAAAATGACAAGAAAGAATGATCGAAGAAAAGTAAAAACCGAGGGGGCGTGACTTGTGCAAACTCGAAATTCAAGGTAATGGGATAGTGATACCTCTACAAACACACACCCCGCAAAAAACTTACAAAATCGGACGTCCCGTACTCACACACACGTTCGGGTAGAGAAGACGGCTTCATCGGCATATGAACAGATCGCATAGCCTACTAAAGACCAAGTGCGAGTGAATAGCTTTTGCAAAGCCCAATTGTAAAATGTGCACTCATATTGCATGACATCCAACTACCTTTCTGGCTTTCTCAAGCAGCGCGCTGAGTAAACGACAAGTGAGATCGTAATCCTTGAGGACCCTAATCAGTGATAATAATCTTTAAAATCAAAGACCTCACACTCCACCAATCAACGACCGACACCTCGAAGATCCGCAAATCTTTTCCACATCGGAAGACGTCAAAGCTCCAATTGGAACTACATCATCCACCAACGACGAGACAACACATCGCACACCTTACACTTCACCAATTAACAGTTGACATCTCGATGACCGACATATCTCTCACACATCAAATGTCAAAAATCCAATTGAAATCACATCTTCCACCAACGACAAGACAACACGTCACACACCTCACCCTTCACCAATCAACGTTTGACACCTCGAAGACCCAACAAATCTCTCTCCACATCAAAAGATAGACGAAACTATGATTGGAACTGCATCTTCCACCAACGAAAAGACAACACGTCGCATACCTCACACTCCACTAATCAACGACCGACACCTCACACTACAAAAAACCCGACATTTACCGAGAACAAAAGTCCTCGGTAAAACTGACAATTTTCTCGCTAAAGGAGGTTTACCGAGGACTTCCCGAGAACATGGGTGTTCTCGGTAATTCGATTGTAGCTAAATTTACCGAGGACATTGTCCTCGGTATTTACCGAGAACCTAATGTTCTCGGTATTGTCATAGGAATTTCCTCGCCACCGTATTCCTTCCACGACAACTATAGCGACGAAATTTAACGAGGACATGGGCTCTCGCTAATTAGCGAGAACTTGGGTTCTCTCTAATTAGTGCACAAGCCAAATTAGCGAGGGACACGGGTTCTCGGTATTTACCGAGAACCCATGTTCTCGGCAATAGGCTTACAAGCAAAATTACCGAGGACCCAAGTCCTCGGCAATTTGACCTGCCCATTTATTGATTTTTTTATATAATATTTATATATTAATTAATTATACTAGTCTAGAATTGGAAAGAAATAACAAAATAAATAACATAGAATTTAATAATAGAAATATTTTCATTGTTTGAATTCCATATGGACAACAGATGTTCAACACATCAAAAGAAACAACAGATGTTCAACACATCGAAAGAAAAATTGTTCGAAAGTAGAAGTAATGCTAGTCTAATGACCCTTAAGAAAATGCTAGCTAATGAAGTCCAATCTCATTTGTCGTTCTGTTCGCGTAAAAACTTTGTCATCTCCACTTGCATTTGGGCGCGGATCTCAGCAGTGAGACTCTCACGGATCTCAGCGCGAATCTCAGCGCGAATCGCAGCGTGGACATCCTCACGGATCTCAGCAGTGACATTCTCACGAATCTCACTCTCAAGTGTACGGCGGAGTTCACTGACCTTTTGTGTTACTCGGTCTTCAATATCCACCTGGTTTACAGAGGATGATGAAGAAGCGTTTGGATAATGTATGAAATCCGCCTGTCCCATTCCATAATGTATACATCTTGCCAGATTTGAAACATATCCATCTGGGAATCTTAAAGTTTTAAGCCACTCTAGTAAGATCTTCATCCCTTCTTTATCAAGTGTGTAAGAAGCCTTAGGATATTTCCCCGTTCGCGGATCCTTCTCTAGCTCCGGGCGACTACAAAGCACACTCATATCTTGTCGTGCTCTTGTATTGTCCTTCGTCTTGCCTTTCACATTCATTACTGTATTGAAAACATTGTCAAACACATTCTTCTCAATATGCATGACATCCAGATTGTGTCGAATCAGATTTGTACTCCAGTATGGCAAATCCCAAAATATGCTCCGCTTCTTCCACCCACAATACTTACATAGATTTGAGTTGACAGCTTTCGAACCATCATCAGTTACCCTCATGAAGCCATAGCCATCCAACTGTTGAAGTATTTTCGTCCCTGTTCGGTGTGGAGGAGGAAAAGGCATCTCTACTTTGTTCTTGCGGAAGTTTCTTTTGTTTCTCCTATACGGGTGATTACGATGCGTGAACTTCCTACTATTATCAAACCAACTAGTCTTTCGTCCTTCCTGTAAGGTAAAAGCCTGTAAGTACTCCATGCAATATGGACATGCGCGTTTTCCTGATGTACTCCAACCTGACAACATCGAATATGCAGGGAAGTCGCTAATTGTCCACATTAGTGATGCTCGAAGCTGAAAGTTTTGCTTTTTTGACACATCATATGTCTCAACCCCTACCTCCCATAAATTATTTAGTTCATCAATCAATGGTTGTAGGTACACATCAATATTCTGTTTCGGATTGCGAGGGCCAGGCACAATGATTGTCAAGAACATATAAGGCTCCTTCATACACATCCATGGTGACAAATTATATGGAGTTAAAATTACAGGCCATGAGTAATATTGTTGTCCCGACTGACCGAATGGCTGAAAGCCATCTGTGGACAATCCTAACCTGACATTTCTGGATTCAGAAGCAAAAAGTGGGTGTGCTTCGCTGAATGTCTTCCATGCTTCTGAGTCATACGGATGACACATCTCTCCATCTTTTGTCTCGTGTTCACTGTGTCATCTCATGAATTCAGCAGTTGCTGTAGATGCATACAAGCGTTGCAATCTGGGGGTAAGAGGAAAATAATACATCTGCTTGTGTGCAACTCTCTTAGGCCTACGAGCCCCTCCAAGTCTTTTGTATCTTTCACTCCCACAAACTTTGCAACAACTCAAGTCCTTGTCACCTCCCCAATAAATCATGCACCCTTGCAAGCAACAATCTATCTTCACCACCGGCAATCCCAAAGCTCTTACCAATTTCTTAGTTTCATAAAAGCTGTCAACCATTCTATTTCCTTCCGGCAAAACCTCCTTCACTAGTTGACATATGGCATCATAACATCTCTCTGACATATGATGCTCTGACTTGATATTCAATAAACGAGCAACCACTGACATTTGAGAGTAGTTCTTACAACCAGGCCACAGCTCAGTCTCAGCTGCCTCCAACATATTGAAGAACTCTTGTGCTTTAGGATTCGGAGGTTCCTCCATATGAGCATCCATATCATTAGCAAACTCATACATTTGTTCAAAATTTTGAGTTTGAAATGAATTTTCTTCAAGAGAAAATCCTCTACCAGCTGCGTCGAACACCATCTGGCGGTATGGATCTATAGGATCAAATTGCACTGGTTCACTCCAAGATGAACTAGATGAAGATGATGATTCTCCATGAAACCTCCACACGTAGTAATCAGGTATAAATCCTGATCTAACAAAGTGCACCCTCACCTCCTCCTCTGGCAGAAACTTCAGATTCTTACATATTTTACAAGGGCATCTAATATTCAATCCATCCAAGAACGCAAGCTGACGTTTAGCAAAATTAAGGAATCTTTCTACACCAACATAAAATGCAGGATTGTATTCTCCTTTTCTATTACGTCTTTCATACATCCATGACCTATCTGAAGGATCCATTTTTCCAACCTGTATTACCATGCATAAATTTTTTTAGTATCAATAATCCAATAAGTTACACAAACAACATACAAGTAATTAAAACAGGAACAATATTAATTCATTAAATAAATATCTATGACCAATACTTTTCAAACTACAATACTCATCTTAAATAGATCTAATACATGGCTAGCAATTAACTCATTTCTACATTTCACACTAAAATTGATGAAATTATAAACAACACATTAAAACACATATTTTAATTTCACTATCTTATAAACACAATCTTAAATTTTGATAAAAATCAATTAGGAAGAACCAAACTCCACACATTATCATATAAATTATAAGCAAACAAAATTATAATCTACCAATCTTAAGTTAACATTTCTATATAATTGAAGATTTAAAATATTGTAAGAAAACAAAATTACATGTTTTAGATAGAAAACTCACCTTAAAAACAATGACCTCGACGGAAATAGAACTTTAGGGTTGGGAATGTGAAAATGTAGAAGCCCCGAAAGAAAATTTTGTAGACTTTTATTAACTTTAATTTACCGAGAACACGAATCCTCGGAAACAAACAATTAGGCGGGAAAATTCCCGCCACTTTTACCGAGAACCATATCCTCGGTAAATTTCGGATAAAACCAATTTACCGAGAACCCGTGTCCTCGGTAAAATTGCGAGAACCATGGTCCTCGGTAAATTTCAGATACAACCGATTTACCGAGGACAGGGGTTCTCGATAAATTTACCGAGAACCCGTGTCCTCGGTAAATTTCAGATAAAACCGATTTACCGAGGACAATGGTTCTCCCTAATTTACCGAGAACCATAGTCCTCGGTAATCTCGAAATGCACCGAGGACTTTTGTTCTCGCTAATTTACCGAAGACCATTGCCCTCGGTAAATCGTCGCCAAAGTTTACGCGCCAAGATTGCCCGCCATAAAGTACCGTGAACATAGAGTGTTCTCGGTAAGTTCTCGGTAAATATGAGAAACTCGTATATTTGCCGACTAGTGCTTAATTTTCCTCGGTAAGTTCTTGGTAATTAGCGAGGACTTTATGTTTTCGGTAAATAGTCCTCGGTAATATGCAGTTTTTTTGTAGTGTCAAAGATCAATGAGGCTCTTCCGAATCGAGAAACCCCAAATTTCAATTCTCCACTAACGCCTATAAATAGTGAAAGAATGCGAAGATTGCAAGGGTTGAAAAAACATCTTTAGCTTAAGATCTTTTCTTATTTAAAAAGACCCGATGAGTTGAAACTTTTCAGAGAACTTCGTTATTTACAAGGGAGAATCCTAAAAGGTTTTATGTCGTATATTGTAAAAGAGAAAACCAAATTATAGTCAGTTCTAGAATATTAAAGAGAGCGCACATATAATCAAAATTGTAGAAACTCTTTTATAGTGTGCGTGAATCGTTCTCACGCGTAAAATAAAGCTCGAAACTTCAGCATACCTATTTAATATTAATTTAAGTCTTTAAATTTTAACGCTCATTCATTTCGGGTTTCAACCGATACGAGTCTACTACTATAGTCACTAGGCCAACTTATGATAAACAAATTTGGACGATTCGATTCTTATTAGCCATTTATAGTTACGTGCATGAATTGGTGAGGTGGATGTGGAGGGTAGGATTGTAAAGTAGCAAATGGGCTAGTGGACAAAAATGCCATCTTCAGGCTTCAAGGAGGATATGACCCATCTCAGATTTCGTTCGATCTTCCTGTCTCAACATTGCCATCTTAAAATTTGAGATGCTTCATTGCAATTGGCTTCTCCTAATTTCTCCAGCCTTCAATATCAATCTCATCAATACATACATATACATCAAACCCATCTCTCTCATTTGTATACATAGTTCCCAACTTGAGCTTGCTACCTCATCCTTTGCATCTAATAACCACTTGCGTTTCATTCATTTTGGCAACCCAATCAATATTTTTCATAGGGCTTCTTCATTACCACTAATATACATATCCATACGTAACCGATTACTTGCTATATGTAGCACGTAATTGTTTCAAAAAATACCTAGAATACTTATTTCTATGGATTTATATTATTTAGATGCCTTTTTACACTTAATACTTGATTATCTTTGGCTAAACTGCATATTAATTTGCTTTCAAATCCTTAGAGCTTGTCTCATGATAAGCCACAACGAACTTTTGTATGTTATTTTCATTTAAAACCTATAGAATAGGTTTTAAAATGTCAAGCCTCGTTAGCCTAGCTGGTAGCCTGATGAGGTCGATCCGTGACCATTAGGCTTAGGCCACAAGTTCAGGATTTATTAGTTTCTTTAGCACGTAATTCCTATGAACTAAAGAAAATAATACGTTGTAAAATTGAACGTATCGTCGACGTTTCGTTAACGTGTTATAATTAGAATAAAAATTACCCTTAACACTAACTAATGACCATCATAAGTGAAGAGACTATTAAAATTAACAATTTTCACCGTTTTCTTTTCACAAAATTTAAAATCTAATATGAGGATAAATAAAGGAATAGAAATCATCATAAATGTGGTTTAAAGTTGAGGATGAAACATACTCGAATTCACCCAAAACAATTTCTACACGAAGGGTTGAATTAGAGTGGTGGGTAAACGTGAGAGAACGGGAATACTCGAATAGTGAAGCCTCAAACATTGACAAACCAAGAAGAAACATAGAGCTATAGGTTCCGTAAGGAGAAGGGCAACCTCCTTTCCTTTTCTCTCTAGCTTTCTTTAATCTCTTGCCATGAAAAATTGAAATGTTTTAAATAAAGCAAGAAAAGACGTTTTTTATAGAAAGAAATTTGTCAAACAATCAAATAGCAATAAAGAAATAAAACCCAAGAGGAGGACAAGATTCCCACAAGCAAATGCTTGCTACCCACTTTGTGTATAAATTAAATAGTATTTTTCACAAAGTAAATGGCAAGAAAATAAAAATATAAATAAAGTAGGGCGATTTCTTGCGGCTATCTCCAACCTATTTAATTTGAATTCCCTCACCTTTAAAATCTTCTCTTGCTTTATCTTTATGAAATGTGAATGTGAGAGTGTGTGGTGGGAGGCGTCAATTAAAGAGCATTTGCGTGTGGGTGTTCGACAATTGAGTTTGATCGGCAAAGTCCACATTTAAGTGTTTTTGTACGTGTTTTCTAATAGTATTAATAATATTCGTTGTCACTTGTTACGCATGTTATTAAAAGAGGATAGCTTCGAAACCAATTATGGTTAATTAGCATTTACCCATCCCTTATACATAGTTTATTTTGTGAAAGATTGTTGATTTAGCGATTCTCAATTCAAATTTTGTTGGCAAATAGCCAACCCTAAACCTAAAATTTCAGAGAATCACAAACTAATACAAATGATAATTATATTAAGGTGAGTAAAATAATCACCAATCATTTTTCGCACCTAAGATGATATTTTTTTAAATTATATCATTTATTAAACAAATAATTTTTTTTTATTAAGTTGGTGTACTTAGTGATGGAGCCTAAATAATTCGAGTACGAAGCGAAAAGAAGTATGATCGAAGTAAAAGGAGAAAAGGGGGAAATAATACGTGCAAACTCGGAGTTCGAGGTCAATAGGATAATGATACCCCTAAAACCACGCATCCTACAAAAACTTTCAAACATCGAATACTCCTCACCCACACACATGCCTGACCGAACAAAGCGACTTTACTAGTAATAGGACCTCAAGGCAAGTAAATAGCTCCCATGAAACACAAGTGCAAATAATTAGCTCATAGGGTCTCACTACACTTCCTAAACAACGCATTAAATAACCAATAGGTGGGTCCCGAGCCGCGAGGACCCTAATCAGTGATGATGATCAATGACATTGAACACTTCATATTCCTCCAATCAATAGTGAACATCTTGAAGATCCTACGAATCTCTCCCGCATCGGAAACAACCAACACCTCGAAGATCAAACAAATCTCTCCCACATAAGAAGATATCGAAACTTCAACTAAAATCATGCACAATGCCTGGATATTTTCGTAATTAACGATCATTTCAGATTTCAACATTCAAGGTAACTTGTGCTCCCTTCGTTTAGATTTATATAAATAGTTGAATTCATTCGCCATACACAGTTTTTGTTAAAATTTTCTTGCATGAATAAAATATTTTTAAAAATTTCTAATTAAATAAATATTTAATTTTTTAAAATTTACAATGTCTAGATATTAGGAATATAAAATTTTGTTGTTTCAATTGGTATAAAAATTAATTAGATAAAATATAGAGGGATTCAAATCATTAATAAATATAATAATTGAAAAACATCATAAATTGACACATTTACAAATTGAATAATAGTTTGACATAAAGCCAAAAGATCTCTTCTTTAATATATAAACAAATAGATAGATTTGTTTTTTTTCATTCTATAATATTTTTAATTTTTTTTGGTTGAACTACAATAATTTTTACTTGACATAGTTTAACTCATTTTTCAAATAAAATTCCTATTATTAAATATAATTATATAAACTTATTATAAAAGTTGAAAATTCTTAACAAAAATGAGAGTATTCAAGTCAAAATAATTTCATAAATCCTCTACTATCAAGACAAAAAAAATTGCATTAATATATAATAAAAGTTGAAAGATCATAATAAGATTAAGGGTATTCAAGTTAAAATAATTAAATCAATTAAGATCTTGTTTGTCAAGTACAAAACGCTAGCGTTTAGCTTTTAAAATTTCATTTTAAATGTTATTAGGGTGTTTGGTAAAATTAAAACCCTATTTTTGAAATCATGAACCCTTTATAAAAAAAATTTAAAAGAACTTTAAATACAAAATCATTGATTTCTAGCTATAATTAGAAAAATCGATTAGCGGTCGATAGAGGTCTTTCTAGTTTTCAGAAGCTTGATTTTTGGAAACTACTTTAGAAATCTTTTTGTGATTTAAACTTGTGTTAGGAATTTCTTTTCCATATATGCCATCAACCAAAAAGGAAAATCATAGCTTTTTTTTAATAAATCACGTGTCCTATTTCGTCATTTTATAATTCTACTATATATATATATATAAAAGCAATAAGGTTTGGAGCCACCACATTGCGCCACGTCAGCTTTGTCCACATGTCGCTTCCAAAATACGCCACATCGGGTTTTGCCACATGTCGTCTTTTCCTTAAGCCAAGTCATGTAATTTTTGACACGTCATATGCCAAATCGTATTATTCTCACCCCGTCATTTGCATATCATATTTAACTATAATGATAAAAAAATGCTTTCCTTATTGAAAATATTTTATATAAACAGATAATTATAGGCCTATATATTTTGATAAATCTATGTTTTTTAATCAAAATATTTCCTTACGAGAAGTTTGGTCAAAATACTTTACTTTTATTGCAACTCACAAATTGAAAATTTACCATAACATTTTATGAGCATTGTATATATTATTCTCATTATTTAAAAAATTACCATAACATTTTATGAGCATTGTATATATTATTCTCATTATTTAAACTTAATAATCTAAATTTAATTTTTTTTATTTGATTTTGAAAAACAAAATAATTTTTATACATATTACAATCAATAAATTACTTACATTAAATTTTATATTATATTTTTATTTATTAGTATTTATTTTATAATATATCTAAAAAATATCGAGTCATAGTCGTGCATGGCACGACGGGACAACTAGTATAAACTAATCCAAAAGCTTCTTCCTCAACTAAACACATTAACATTTTATTTTTACTGGATCATTACTTCAATCGTTCTATTGACCGATATAACTACTACTACTACAACTATAGTTATCCACTAATTTTAGTTTTGGCAAATAAAACCTAAGTAATTTCTTAAATTTTAAGACAAATTCTAGGACGATAACTAAATCAACGGAGGGAGTAAATAACATATCAATCATGGGTGATTAAATATGAAAATTTAAAGGAAAGTTTTATGCACATTGGTGCATGTATAACTGGTAGTTTAGGGTAAAAAAAGAGTGCTTTTGAGAGTGCAACATACGTATCAACGTATGTATATTATAAGGCAACAATCGTTTAACGATTTGGTTATAAGATATCCCACTCTACTTCTTACCATCATCATGATTCATATTGAACACACAATATAATAAGCAAGCATATTTGTAATTGCGGTGTGTGCTGTAAATTCATTGCTTACAAAATAAAGCACAATTACATTTGCTTAATTAACTATGCAATTATTTAGATTTTTGGATACTAATAGAGAGGCATTCGGCAAATCCCAAAAGGAACTTCTAGAAAGAGATGCTAAAGAAGCAAGAGAACAAATTCAAAAGTTGCCATGAATCTATTAGTTGACTCCTCCTATTTTAATTTCCTCTTTCATTTTTTTCAGCAAATCATTACTTTGCCTTTAGAAAACAATGAGTACCCAATTGATTTCAATTTTCAACGATTTTATAGATATATAAATATTTTCCAAGAGTTTTGTTTCTTCAAGCTGAAGCAAGTTCTATACTATATTTTATTTATCATACATACAGTAT
The DNA here is from genome assembly GCA_964016875.1 of Fallopia convolvulus. Classification (NCBI taxonomy): domain Eukaryota; kingdom Viridiplantae; phylum Streptophyta; class Magnoliopsida; order Caryophyllales; family Polygonaceae; genus Fallopia; species Fallopia convolvulus. The sequence continues at coordinate 50,218,045 of OZ024732.1, forward strand.
ATAATAATAATAATCTTGTCCAAATTAAACCTTGTTAGGTGTATATTAATTACTCCGTAGAATCAATCAATCCTAGTTAAAATCTTCTCTATAAGAACTTCAAGCAACGCAAGAAATGCATAATTAGGCATGCTTATAATTACTTGTTGGAAAAATTTGTACTACATTAACGTGCCTCATTCTACTATAATTAATCTTAGACAAAATCTACTCTTTAAGCAAGGCAAGAAATGCATAATTATCACACGTCTACTTAACCTAATTGCCTAGCAAAATTAATAACTATCACTTTGAAAGTTTGCATATTTTTCCAAATCAGAAAATTGCAAAACTGATGTTAGAGACATACTACCACCCAATGTTCACTTATAAGGTGCAATCTTCCATTAATTAATTAAACAGAGTATTTTGATGAAGTATTTACATTAGATTAGTTTACACAAGAGCACATGAAACCAATGCTGTATATACATATTTCAGGTTCTTTCTTTTCTTAATCAAAATGGATAACTTCAAAAAAAAATGGTTTTGGTGAAATTCAAATATCTTGAATCATGATTAAAATGCAAATGAGAGTTAGTCAATGGGTCAATCAGCCTGTATTTTGCATCTGAATAAAATTCTATTCGAGGTCGAGTCATGATGAGTGAGACCCTTCAATGGCGACCCCTTCACCACAAAGCAATCTAATTTCCTGATATATTCCCCTTTGAAATCTGGGGCTTTTGCTTACCATTTAATTTTCTTGCGTGTTCATAAGAATTTCTCCCATCCAATTACCACAAAAACCAATCTATTCATTCAAGCCCTTGATTAAAAAAATATCTAGCCCATCAATGCATTTATTGATCCACTTGTTCATACAAACCATAAACTGCAGTTTGCTTCCTTTGCTAGCTTGCTGTTACATTTGGACGATTCAGCAACTGATTTTGACTGCTATTGAGGAATCTCAGCAAATTGGACAATCAATTGAGATTACTTTATGCAAATCTCATGGTGTAGAAACTGTAAATTCAACATTGTGCAAATTTGCTCCATCGATTCCATTTAAAGCATATCTATGAGCAAATCTGTATGTTCAGGGGGAAAAAAAATCTCCATCAAAGAGGTCACTAAAGATTCCACCTGTATTGATTGGTCTGTCAAGCTTCAGCAACCACACAAGAATATCACATGTTTCATGCCAGCTTCAAAATATGCACTAGTTGGTACTACCATATTGGGTTTTCATTGGATAATGGGATGTACCCACAACTTGTAACTTGTGAGCACTCCCCAGAAAAAAGGACAAAACAGATAGAAATAACACATGAAGAGTGACACTGAGCACATGCACTTGCAGAACTTGTAAATAAAGTTCAGGTAGTAAGTAGTAAAGGATCTAATGCTGCTAGTAATATTTTTATTTCTTTGCTGTCCTACATCAAAATATATGAGCACTCAAAGAGCATCTTAGGATGTGACTCTTACTTTATTTGTTCAGTGTGTCTACATTTTATGAAAGTTGTAGATTAGTATCATTAGTTATTGGTGTTCAGACATCAGCCTCATCAGGGACAGATTTCCAAAGTTGATGAATCAAAACAAGATAAACAAAACAGTAATTCCCTGTAGAGTGGCCAAAAGACCATATTCTCATATTTGAGGAAAAAGTAAGAAAATTCCTAGTATCATATACCAAGGACACAGCAAGTTCCACTACAGTACAGAGTCATGTATTACACGAAGCATCTTATGTTGCATAGTGCTTATTACTCTAATACAAAACAAAAGAAAGATACATTTATAGTTATGGCACAAATTACAGATTAAAAACTAATAAAGGACAGGAAGGGTCTTATGAGATGCACACAGAGCTGTCTGCGTGCCGAACAAGAAAGGAAGTTTACCTAAAAATAACCAAAGCCTGGATACATAATGTTTTATTCTTTCTTCCATTTGATAATTGGAACTTGGATGCAAGTACTGACATACTAACACTTGTATAGCATAATGCAGCAGGACAAGAACTTCGCGTGAATTATTATTGGGTCAAATTGACAGCCAGAAAAGCGGGGACTTAGTGATTCACAGGTGAAATTTGTTCAGCCATGACAAGAACCATCAAAGTTTGGCGAAGACAGGTTTTTTCTTCTGTGCAAATGCCAATGTGGCTTGTTTTAAATCATCAGATAGAAGCATAGAAGAGTTCCAAGTAGCAATATAATCTAACCCTTGTTCCACAGTTAGGTCCTTGCTCCTTAGCAGCACTTGTTTCGTACCCGTTACAGCAAGTGGAGATTTGGCAGCAATATCTGCAATCCAAGAAATTTTGTTCAGCAACTCGTTATTTGAATTTATAACTTACAAATTTCTAAACATGTTTAGAATCCTACAAGTTGTATGTGTTTTTTACCAGTTGTCTCAAACAACCATGGACTGTCCAAGTTCTAATTCTATCCTAAAGCCTAAACATGCAAAGTTCAGTTACTAGATCTGCAACATCCTAGGAATACCAATACATAAGCAATAGATGTCCGAAGAATACTGAACCATAGAAGGATCCCAATTCCAAATGTAGAGAGTGTTTGGTAAACTTCTGTTACATTATAAGTTTTTATTATCATCTCACTATCACCTAATATACACCTTATTAGCACTTTCTACCTAATCAGCACGTCTTACCAAACACACTCTTAGTTAAAACTTCTTATCCTTCAAAACTCAATAGTTTGCATCTTTAGGTCCGTTTGGATTGAACTTGAGAATGCTTTGTAATGCATTATCAACTGTAATCCAAGCGTACCCTTAGTCAATGCCTAAGAGTCCATAACAAATCAAATATTCATCGCTTTCATTCTTCTTTAGCTATTAGCATCCCAATACAATGATACAATGATACATTGATACACCACAATGCTTAGCCAATGCCTAAGAGTCCATGATAAATCAATACTCATCGTCATCATTTTCTTTAGGTATAAAGATCCCAATGCAGTGATACACCACAAGGATACTGATAACCATCTCAAACAGAGTTAAGATGGACTCAAATGAAAATACACTCAAACATATAATATAACATTGTTTGTTATCTACTTACCTTGTGCAAACAAGTGAACATAAACTTCCATTCTAATCAAAGCATAAAAATGAGATTCACACAACATTGCTGGTCAAATACCAAAGCTTGCCACTTCGCCAAGATTACTAGTATGTAGATGCAAATTTCACTCCGAAAATCACAGAAGTAATCAAGCCAAATCTCCAATTGCACTCAACCATAGTTGAAGTTCTAAAATTGCGGCAATACTCAAAGAAGGACTTGATATTTACCTTGGGCAATTTGTTGGACACCTGAATCCAAAGACTCCTTTGAGGGGAAAACCCTAGACACCAGCCCCAATTCTTTCGCCTCCGAACCAGAAAACCTCCGACCAGTAAGGGCGAGCTCCATAGCATTACCATACCCAACGATCGCCGGCAACCGCTGGAGCGTCCCCAAATCCGCCGCTATTGCCAGATCGACCTCCTTGACCGAGAAGAGCGCATCCTCCGAGCAATACCTCATATCACAAGCGCTGATGATGTCGATTCCGCCGCCGATACAAGCTCCATGGACCGCGGCAATAACCGGCTTCCGACACTGCTCGATCGCCGTGATCGCCGCCTGCATGAACTTGATGTCCCTCCTCAATTGCTCGCCGGCGCGTCCGTGGTCGAGGGGTTTCAGTTTCTGAGTGGTTGAGGCGAGGGTGTCGAGGTCGATGCCGGAGCAGAAACTGTTGCCTTGACCGGCGAGGACGATGACGGCGACATCGGGATTGGAGTCGAGGAGCGAGAGGGCTTTGGGGAATTCGGAGAAGAAGTCGAGGGATAGAGCGTTGCGGCGGGAGGGACGGTTGATGTAGAGGTGGAAGACGGAAGAATTGGGTGGGATCTGGACGACTTTTAGGGTTTTGAATTCCACCATTGGAGGTGAAGAGGAGGACGATGTTGATGAGTCCGGGGGTTAGCGGGACGAGGAGGATAGAGCGTTGGCGCGTTGTTGGTGGTACGTTTTACAAGGACCCATCAGCGACCGCGGCCACCTTGTTTGACGAACAAATGTCAAAAAAAGTGTGCGCGAAAACTAAAAATTATGCTATTTTTCAAGGCAAATGTGGCTATCAAATCAACACGTTAATTTAGAAAGATCAAACGTACACAATATGGTGTAATCTTGCTTAAAGCAGAATTTGGTGGGTCAAAATGTATATGCCTTTGAAAAACTCATGTTTATAAAAGGCTCAAAAAAATTATATTAGGAAGAGTTTTTTTGATGAAAATCATACTAGAAAGATTGAAATGGAGAGAATAAGAGAATCTCATATATGAGTTTGTTATTTCTATTATATAATTAGTTCTTTAATGAGCTTTTTTATGCACATAACAAATTCTTAATCCCCTCCTCAAGTTCAATTGGAGAGTGAGTGTATAAGTTCGAATTTACAAGACAAAAAGTTATGTTGTGATTTATCTAGAGACTTATAGTTAACAAATCTACTAATTAAAGTGAAGTGCAGATGTAAGAAGTTGTAAGGAAGCCATTATAAACTTTGTACTGTCATGACTATGTAAGGAGATGGTGAAGTGCAGATGGTCTTAGAAAGCTGTTGGAAGATGGTCTTAGAAAACTTTGACCCAACAGCTTTCCTATCCAATTTTCTATAATGGAGAATTCTCCAAAAGATTGAATTGTGTTCTCTATATTTAGAGAATTCTCCAAATTTATTTGGAGAATGCATTAATTAAAAGTGTATACATGAAAACTTGTGATTGGTTATATGAAATTTTATATAAAAAAATTATATATAAATAAAACTAATAAATGTAAGATTTTCTAAAATGAAGAAGTTGTTGGAGTTAAAGTAAATTTTATTTGGAGAATATGACTTTTGACTCTTCATTTTGGAAAAAATTATAGGAAAACTGTTAATACCTTCTCTAAATTATTGAGAACTGTAATTTTGAAGAGTTTAACATAAAAATTTACCTCAGCTTTCGCATTACATTCTCCATTATGGGGTGAAAGAAAAAGAGACACTACTCCTACCTTAAATTTATGAAGTTCTCTATAAATTTAAGGGGTTCTCCATTTTACTTTTTTTTTTCTTTTTTTTTAAGACAAATTAATGTGATTCATGGGGTTGAATGGAAATGACATTAGTTCGCTTTTTTCGGTTTCTCTTTCATTTTGATTTTTTTTTTCTTTGTGCAATATTGTAATATAAGGTAGATCATAAGAACATAGGTTAAAAAAAACCGTTTTTAATATAAAGTTGATCAGATTCATCTTTCAATCCAAAAATTATATTAATGGGTAAGGACCTCCTTATATATTGTATATTTTTCTCTAACTTTGTCGATGTGAGAACATTTTTCCCAACTCTCAGCACAGATGTTAAGTGTTAATTTACAATTTGAAATGAAAGTAACCATCGATCACATTGGGTTAGTTTCAAGAAGCCATCCCAAACCAAAACACTACTAAGTGCTATAATTTCTATGTACGTATTAGCTAGCGATTAGGTTAACTTGCTAGCGAGTAAGAGACAGAAGAAAAATAGAGTAAATAAATCTAAAATATGCAGAGTTAGCTAGCCAGAAGATCACAAATGAAATTGATGTGCCACGCTATTTACCTACCTATATCTGGCCTCCATTGTCATGCATGCAGGATGATTCCTATTTTATCAACACCCTCACTATATACTATACTTCTTCCTATATATAATTTTAATGATCAATTGCATATTTCCCATCTTCATGAGAGAGCTAGCTAGATCAAATCACCATTATTCACAACCGTAAAATATTGGCCACTTACGCATTATATTAATCTTCTTTGTATAATTAAGCTAGCAAGGCTTTCAATTGGAGTGTGTGTTATCGATCAAAATAAGATGCCGATTGCTTCTCACTCCACATTTACCACTGGAATGGGAATCTTAGGTAAATGATTACATCTCTAAGCTCTCTACTTATCTAGCTAATTTCCTTTGTAATGCTCAGTTGGGTTCCTTTAATTTTGTTATATTAGTTCAATAATCAATTAGCTAGATAATTACCTAGATAGAAGTTTAGGTTGAAAGCACTTATGTCACCTCTTTTTTGTGATTACTTGTTGATACATTTTTAAATAGGAGATGTTTAGGTTGAAAACACTTTTTTGGAATGGGGCGCATCCTCTTTGCTCATTGGCTTTTATATAATTTTGGTGCATCTCACTAGTTTCAGTTATCATTGTCACATAGTTAAAGTTTAGTTTTCCTTTGGTCTTCCGGGCAATGATAATACTTGGGCCTTCTTCATACACCCTCTCAATTTTATATTGAGGCAAGGGTGTATACATCATGGCCCCCAAATCCCGCCTGAGGGGGGTTAACACTGGGTTGATGTTGTTGTTGTTGTATAATTTAGCTTAACCACTAGTAAATCAACTTGGTAAATCTTGAATAATAAACTATGATCTTGATCAACTATTTTCTCTGACCTTTGTATTCTTAGGTAACACTGTTGCTGTCATGGTGTATCTATCTCCATTGTAAGAATGACCCTCATCCATCTTCTTCCTTTATTTTCTTTTCTTTGCTTGTTTTTAGACATTAATCCATTAATTACTGAAAAAAAATGTTGGTTTGGGCAGGCCAACTTTCATCCGAATTTACAAAAAACAATCTACAGAGGAATTTCAATCATTTCCATACTTGATGGCTTTGTTTAGCGCCATGCTTTGGTTGTATTATGCCTTACTTGATGGAAATGATGTCTTTCTCATGAGCATCAATGTCGTTGGATGCACCATTCAAGCAATTTACATTGCCATTTACTTTGCTTATGCAACTAAACAGGCCAAGGTAATTAATCAATCAATTAATCACTCTAGTCATCTTACTAAATTCTACCATTAACCCCTTTCTTGTTGGTTTGTAGATTTGGACGGCCAAGTTAATCTTTGTAATTTTGGTAACATTCTCCACAATTTTTGCTGCCATTCATTTTATGAAGACTAGTAGCCCTAAGAGACTCAAAGTGCTTGGGATTATTTGTGTGATCTTCTCTATAAGCGTCTTCGTAGCACCATTAACCATCATGGTAACTAAAAAAAGCCCATTTTAATTCACCTAACAAATAATATTGCATAAACAAAAATCTTATATCAATCTTTCCATTTGTAGGTAAAGGTAGTCCAAACAAAAAGCGTAAGGTTCATGCCATTTCCTCTCTCGTTCTTCCTTACATTAAACGCCATCATATGGTTCTTTTACGGCTTGTTACGCAAAGATGGTTTTATTTGGGTAAGTTAGATTACTGCCTTAATTTGACCTTAATGATATGCTTGACACTAACCTCACCTTTTTTATCTTACCAATTATATGTTTAGCTTCCGAATATAGTCGGATTTGTGTTTGGACTACTCCAAATGGCAATCTATGCCGTGTGTAAATACAGTTTTAACAATGAGCAAGATAAGGAGACAATGGCGGATCAAGACAAAGTGATGAATACTGGTCAAATTGATCAAGATCAAGCTCATCAGAACGAAAAAGATTTGCTCAAGGATTGTGGGAAGTTAGAGCATCAGAAGAGTATTCTTCAAGATCACAGCAAAGCCTTCGTTGCTGACTCTAAAGTTTAAATTTCTTATTCTTTCATGTTTTAATTTCTTAAGCTCTTTTAGTTTCGACAGCAAGAAAATGTTGAACAATTCTGCCTTGATTTATCCGAGTTTACAGTTACAAAAATTTATCCACTGAATTATGTTCTTTTTTGTCACATAGCTGAATTCAGTCCTCTTGTCTTGCTTTATGTCATCTCTAGATCTTTCGGAAACATTCTCTCGAGTTTCTCGGTGTAAAGTATGTACATCTCGACATCTCGGATCCCACTTCTGAGCAGTAAGTAGGAGTTTCATCAACAAATAATCAGAAACCAAACGATTCTACAACAAGGGCATGTTTGGCATGACAATTTACAGGGTCACCTTATGATCCATGCCTTGCCATACAATTGTAAAAAAAAATGACTATTCATGAAGATTGTTTGCCAAAAACACATTGAAAAGTTCAGCATTTGATAACATAGGTTCAGCAGCAGCAGCAGATAGTATCTGCTATGAACATTATATTTATGGGGGAGAAGGCATCAAATTTAAGTTCATAAGGAAGAGAGAGGGAGAAAAGTTCCTTGCTACAAAATGTCTAGGGACAACAACAAACTCCAACGAAGAACAACACAACAGCAAAAGCAGAAAACAACAAGATTATGTGATTTTTCATTCCCACATTCTTCTTTCTGCCATCTATTTCACCAAAGATATACACATTCTTTGCTACTAGCTATTCCTCGTAACTCCACTTCGGCATCTTCCATTATTCAAGAATAAGATCACCAATCAGTCCTTCAATAGACCCCAAAACTTCCTCAAAAGAAAGAAACACAATTTCCAATTAAACAAAAAAGAAGCTAAAAAGGGTACAGAAATCCTGCCTGTAAGAGCCTTTTCTTCTCATCCATTGTTACAATCTGCACTTCCTTGGGCACTTTGTCTTCTCTTCTCCCTAAGATTCTCTCCCCACATTTTGGCCTCGGCCACAGCTCGTTCCCTATCCAAATCCCGAGTCAGCATCCTAACTGTGTCTCTTGGAGAGTCGTCTTTGTCAGAGCCTTGCAGCAAATGCCCAGAGGATCCGCCTTCTTCACTTCTTCCGATTTTACTCTCCTCTCTTATCCTCCTCTCATCCTTGGAATCCTGGTTTGCCAGATAAGAAAGAGCGGTCACAACATCTCCTATAAGAGGACGCGCAGCTGCATTCTCCTGTATACACATTGATGCAACAGCTAAAGCTTGGTATAGCCCGCGCATCGGAAATTTGCCCTGTAACAATGGATCTGCCAATTTCACAAACTTCCTCCTGTCATTGAACAGTGGACGCGCCTACAAATGTTTGTACAAAAATTGCAATTAAAAACTAAATTTAGATCCAAAACTTAAGTAAAAACTAAGGGCTCATTTCGTATAACTTTTGAGTAGTCGCCTCAATCCTCAAAATTGACAACTAATCTGTTTTTAGGTTTGTAGAAAACTGAAAACTCAAAGTTGAACCAACCATATAAAATTTTACTCACCCATGCTACAAGGTTCTGCTCTCCTTGAGGTCGAGTGCTATCAATGGCTTGACGACCAGTTATAAGCTCCAAGAAGACTACGCCAAAACTATATACATCTGATTTAACAGTCAGTTGACCAGTCATAGCATATTCTGGGGCACAATAGCCATAAGTACCCATGACCCTTGTGGAAACATGTGACTTGTCCCCAGTGGGTCCCAGCTTGGCGAGTCCGAAATCAGAAAGCTTTGGATGGAATTCTTCTTCTAGCAATATGTTAGAGGATTTGAAGTCCCTATAAATTACAGGAGGGTTTGCTTTATCATGCAGGTACTCCAAACCTTTGGCTGCCCCTGCAGCTATTTTCATTCTTGTGTTCCAGTCAAGTGGTTCTTTGTCAGGAGGTAGTTCTACAAATTAGGAGCCATTGCTTAACAATTAGCTAGCTTCGAATCAACAGTGGGTAGATAAATCAAGAGGTTCCACAAGTAGTAAATGCCGAGGATGATTGACATGTGCATGACATTAATTTCACATGCATGAATATCAAGGCCCATGATGAAAGATAAAAAATACACCTTTATTATTACTATATGGTCCAAGTCTCCATGTATTTTCAGATACTAGATATACACCCATTACCCAAGTAATGCACCATGCTATAGCCTATAGCTAGTATTTCACAAAATGACCGCAAACATCTAACATACCTGTTCAGAATTCTAAGAGTGGTATTACAAAACACAAATTGCATTCAGCATAAATTCAACCTCAAGCTCAAAAGTTAAAACCTTAACAATTTCTAAATCCAACACAAGGTAAACTGCATAACCTTATTTTGATCATAATCACTAATCAAGCCTAATCTACTGTTTAGGTGACAACATTAATTAGTCATGGGTGGCAGGATCAACAAAGTGAATCATCAGTTTCTGTTATATATTACATCTTCCGACCTTAAAGAGAACAGGATAAGGGAATGAAAAAGGCACACTAAAAAAATTACCATGAAGATGATCTTCCAATGATCCCAGTGGCATGAACTCATAGACTAAGAGTCGTTGCTCCCCATCCGCACAATATCCAATCAGATTCACTAAGTTAGAATGATGTAGAAGGCTGAGCATCAGAACCTCTACTAAGAATTCCCGGTTGCCTTGAAGACCATCTTTGTCCAATTGTTTAACAGCAACAACCTGCCACATATCACACTAGTCACTCACTTTAGTCAAGCAGAGAAGAAATCAAACATAGCCCAGGCTGATTATAAGAAACCATTTTTATTCACCTCATGAAAGTTCACCAGTGCATCATAAGAAAATAGTGTGCAAGTGTGTAACAGGTTCACTCCACCTTTTTTTTTTTCTGATTTTCCTAGGATTTCATGTTCATATGATTACGCATTTGTCTCAAGTATAAGAAAACTTTAAATGGATATCAGTTGTTGGCTTGTTTGTAATTTACCACTATTCTTTTTACAATGTTATAAATAAGAGGGCATACAATGTAGACCAGTATGCTTGAAAATCAATCTTTAGCAGACAAGTCGTATGTGATTCATTCATTGAATCTTCAATTAAGACCAAGTGAAAGCAAGATTACCCGGCCATTCTCAAGCTGTCCCTTGTAAACACGTCCAAATCCCCCTTCACCAATGAAGCACTCTGGGTGAAAGTTCTTGGTGGCAGTTGCAAGTTCCCGGAAAGTGAATGTGTGAGCTGCAATATTGACATCAGGTGTATCCTTAGGACCTGAAGACTCACGCCTTATCCCCACATTATTCCTTACCTTCAATTTGTCGCCTCCTGCATTGAAATATAAATTCCATAATGAAAAGCTGAGGCATCATCTAACAAATCAAACTCAAAGGACAACACAACTTTACCAATCTCCAAACTGAATAAAAACAAAGAAAACCAAGAGAATGGTCTCAGTTTGTAAGGACTAGATAGAAAGAAAGTAAGTCATGTCATTAGTAATCATCAGATTCTCAAAATTAAAAAGGATGCAGAAATATATCATTTTACAGCACACATGATTGTAACATAACTGTTTCTAGAACAAGGGGGCAAATCTTGAATTTCCCCTAAATAATGAATTATAATCACCAGATTCACCACAGCTTATATGATTTCAAGATCTTAATATTTAACTGATAGGATGGAATCAGATTGTACAAGTATATATTGGGCGTTAAACCAACGCCAAAAGTGCATATATTCTTCCACCCCCATCTTAAGATGAACAAAAAAAGGACCACACAGATAACAACAAAGAACATCAATTCATCCAAATCAATACACAGAAAAGATCAAAAATCTGGAAATTGATTATACGTAATAATAGATAGCTGGATCAGATCAGTAAACCACCATTACACTACTACCCATTACACAAACTTAAATCCCAAAACTCGAAATTAAGATCAAGCACTAACCAGAAGACAATTTGGAGAAGTTATTATTGGCAAAAGATGCAGGAGCAGAATCCTTGCGATCATCCTTGTCCTCCTCCTGATTCAGTCTCTGTTCCTCCTTGGAATCAAAACAAGAAAAACAACCCATCGCACTCTTTAACTCCCCCAAAAGCCGCCTCAGAAATCGGGAAAAAGTTCGTCTCGAATCAGTCGGAAGCGAATAGCATCAAATCCAGGAAAGACTAAATCTTTATCATCCGTGTACTACTAGATGAGATGGGTCTACGATCCAATCTCATTAAAAAGGGAAATAAAGGCCCAAAATTTCGACACGGGAGACGTTTATGGAAGCAACCCGGAATAGAGAGAGGGGAAATTCGGTGGATAAGGAAGAGGGGAAGTGTAGGAAAGCAAAGAGAGACGGCTAGTTGTGTTGATGTGGGTTCGAAGAGGGCTTTTTTTATTGTACCAAAAATTGATTTGAAATGAAATGAGGAAGAGGAAGAAGAAGCGACCAAAACCAAGACAAAGCAATTAGCTCAAGGGCACGATTACGAAGAACCATCGCTCTCAATCTCATCTATCCATACATCTCTCCTTAGTCCTCCTTGCTTTGACCGGACTCGAGTTTTATTACGCATTAACTCTTTACACATTGTCACATTCTCTGCCTGCCCCCCTAAAAAAAATAATCTCTTTACACATTACTATACAAAGCTGATAAAGGTACTTGTATAAGGTATGTTTGGTGACGTAACTTTTTCCAGTGGAGTACTTTTGAACAATTATCATGTTATGCCAAACAATTATTCATATACTAGTTGTACTCGTCGTACCATATACGATTACGATTCGGTATTTTATACACATTATAAAATAAGATATTAATAAATAAAAATATAATATAAGTAATTTATTATTTGTGGAATGTATAATTTTTTTAATCAATATAAATACACTGGTCAAAAGATATATGCTAAAATATTTTATCTTTAATTTTAAATACTTGTATAAGGAAGTTTTCAAAAGATATTGTTATACTAAATATATACTATTTGATGTTAGAGATAAATTTATATAGTTAAAAAAGAATTTAATAGGAAGAAGTTATAATAATAGAACTTGATATTATTATTTTTTTTAAATATGAGGTGGGGCCAGAATCGTTCTGATGGCTCGAGAAGGTATAACTTTAATATATAGTTATAGATTTGTATATGATTAATAAGATAAATAAATGATCAGAATTATTCATAAGTTAATAAGGTACTCATTCATAATGCGCTAGACTGAGCCTTGCTTCGGTCTAATCCTTTCCTACTCAATAAAAAAAAAAAGTTAATAACGTATTTAGTTCTCGTTTGATTAACATATAAATTCGGGTGATTCGTGAATTGAAATTTCCGAGGAGGTTGTATTTGGTTAAACAAAATTTAACAAAAATATCAGCAGGTTAAATTCTTGCAAAGTGAAAGAAGTAGATTTGTCTAGTCATAAGCTTTACTTTCACCCCTTCAAATCACTTCGTGTGAAATACATTCTTATGATTTATAATTCATAAATTTACCCCGTAGTAGTACTATTACAATAGAAAGAGCGGGATTCAACCGAGTTAGTAAGACTTAGACTCGTAATATCAATATTATTGTGCATGTTTTTATAGGTTCATGAAAGTTGATGCGGAGTCGCCTAACTGCCTAACTTACTTTACTTATATAAACGCAGTATTAATTTCTCCTTTTCTGGTTCTTTTTCGTAGCAGTCTGTCCGTCTCTACTCGCTCCCACCTTAAATTCCTTGGAAACTGGCGCCGCACTCGTGGAACCCTTTCCCCTTATTCCTTCTCCGCCGAGGCACCTCCATCCATGGGCCTAGAATGACTTCTGAATTTTCCACCGGCGTAGTTTCTTTGGTTTCTCCTTGCTGAACAGGCGTGGATTGATCGCCGACCGTGGACGCGTTTTCCTTGTTGGCATCAATTTGCTTAGCTTCCGGACAATTGTGCATGAGATGTCCATAGAGACCACAGGAGAAGCAAATTTGGTGTAGACCTTCATACTCCAAGAAATACCTCTCGTCAACGGTGGAAGAGAAATCACAAGCAAGAGTTGGGCCACAAAAGAGGCCCAGAAGTAGCGAACAGCCCAAAAGACATGAACGGGCCCGGGATGTGGTAGTCCAAACTACCTTCAATCCTCAACGTTACCTTGTTAACCCAGAGGAGATAGCGGTGTTGGAGGGGCAGGCGGCCGCGACCCCTGTCGTGCCGGGGGCTTCGTGCCAGGAGTCGGAGGACCCCCTTCAGGTGGCGAATGACACCATTGCTGGGATAAGAAGCCAAATCCTAGCGATCGACAATGGATTGAGTGCAGCTGATAATGCTACGGCGATGGACACTACAGGGCATGAGGACGATTCGATGGTGGATGATGGGTCGAGCAGCCCTGCCACGGTGTCATCCTAGTCTGCTGTGTTGCTCGCCCCTGTCACCTAGCCCAATGAATTGTATCGTGTGGAATTGTCGTGGTGCCGGGAATCCCGGTTTCCGTCGAGCAATTAGATATATGATCAAAAAGAACAAAGTTGATGTGCTTGCTATCCTTGAGCCGAAAATCTCTGGGGATAGGGCGGACCATGTGTGCAATCGCCTAAAATTCTCCCATCAGGAGAGGGTGGAAGCAAGAGGCTTTTCCGGCGGGATTTGGCTCCTCTGGAACAATGCTAATCTCAATATTTCTATTATTAATCGTTTTGATCACTTCATCCATGCTCATGTCCTTTGCCTGAATAAGGGGTTTGATTTAATCATTGTGTATGCACCTCCTAGAGAGTCTGACAGAGAATCGTTCTGGGTTGATTTGCAGGAGTTGCTTCTTTCTATTACGGGACCGGTATTCGTCGGAGGCGATTTCAATTGCGTGCTCAACTCTTGGGAGAGCTTGGGGACTGCCGAGGCTCTTTCTCCGGATACTGAGGACTTCCAGGAATGTGTTGACAACACAGGGCTTCTTGACATGGGCTACAGTGGTGCGGATTTTACGTGGTTTACTGGGCGAGCAGCGCCGACTCGTAAAGCCCGAAGGCTGGACCGTGTGCTCACTAACGCGAGCGGCTCTTTGGATTGGCCTGAGGCTAGTGTTCGTCATTTGCCGATCTACAACTCGGATCATGCTCCTCTGCTTCTCAGGCTCAATCTTGAGAGGCCGATTATGCGTAATCGTCGTCCGTTCAGGTTTGAGGCAGCTTGGACAACTCACGAGACATTTGATGAGTTTGTGCTGTCGAATTGGGCAAGGGACCCCGACTTTCCATCGGCTCTTGATAACCTTAAGAAAGCCCTCCTTAATTGGAACAGAGACGTGTTTGGCAATATTCATGTCCGTAAGAAGAGGGCCCTTGACCGGCTTGAAGGGATTCAGAAAGCATACTCTAGGGGGGCGACTGATTCTCAGCTTGCTCTCGAAGCTCAAATCCAGGCTGAGCTCGGAAAAATTCTTGAGCAGGAAGAGCTTTTGTGGTTGCAGAAATCTCGGGTTGATTGGCTTCGGGATGGTGATCGCAATAGCTCCTTCTTCCACCTTTCCACGATTGTGAGGCGAAGACACAATAGAATTGATACGCTGAAGGGTGAAGACGGGAGGACAGTGGACGCCCCTGCTGAGGTCGAAAAAATTGCTCTCAATTTCTTTAAGGGTTTGTTTAGTCTTCAGGATGGGGTAGTGGATTTTGGGGTTCTTGCTGATAACTCCTTCCCTGATATCCCTACTGAGCTCCTTGCCAACTTGACCGTGATGCCTAGGATTGAGGAGATTGATGTGGCCATGAAGCAAATGGGGAGCTTGAAAGCTCCTGGGGTGCACGGTTTCCAGCCCCTTTTCTTCCATAGATGTTGGAGTACGGTTAAGGCGTCGGTTTATGATTTCGTTCGGAATTTCTTCATCTCTGGGAAGCTTAGAGCGAATGTGAATAAAACGCTGATTGTGTTACTGGCTAAGGTCGCGAAGCCCGAAGAGATCCGTCAATTCAGGCCGATCAGCCTTTGTAATGTGATTTACAAGCTTATCACGAAGATTTTGGTGAACCGGATGAGGCCAATCCTCACTACGATCATTAGCCCGATGCAGGGGAGTTTCCTCCCGGGTCGCAGATTACGGATAATATAGTTGTCGTCCAGGAAGTGGTGCACTCTATGCGTAGAAAACAGGGGAAGAAGGGTTGGATGATTCTCAAGATCGACATTGAGAAGGCGTATGATCGGATCCGATGGGATTTCATCATCAACTCTCGTGAGGCGGCTGGTTTTCCACAGAAGTGGAATGAATGGGTTAAGGAGTGTATTAGTTCCTCGTCCATGAGACTACTATGGAACGGCGAGATGACGGAGGTTTTCAAGCCAAAAAGAGGGGTTCGACAGGGAGATCCGATCTCTCCGTATCTCTTTATTTTGGGCATGGAACGTCTGAGCCATCTGATTCAAGAGTCGGTGGTGAAAGGGGATTGGAAGCCGATTAAGTTAACAAGAGCAGGGCCGGAGTTGTCTCATATTTTCTTTGCGGACGACGTGGTCCTTACGGCGGAAGCCTCGATAAGTCAGCTGAAAGTTATTACCGATATCCTGGACATTTTTTGTGAGTGCTCGGGTTTGAAAGTAAGCATGGCCAAGACCAAACTCTTTATTTCTAAGAATGTGGATCGAAGAGTGGTTGATGATATTAAGAAGGAGTGCAGATTTGATGTCACAACGGACCTGGGGAGCTATTTGGGCATGCCGGTTCTCCATAGCAAGGTTTCGAAGGACACCTTCGCCCACCTCGTGGATAAAGTGAACGCTCGGCTGACCGGTTGGAAGGGTCGTTACCTGAGCCTTGCGGGGCGTGTTACCCTTGTTAAATCGGTCTTGACCTCCATCCCGGTTTATGCAATGTCGTCGGTGATGCTCCCTACCGAGACTTGTAATAAGATTGACGGAATTGTGAGAAGATTTATTTGGAATGATTGTCCGGATAAGAGACGTATGCACCTTGCGAATTGGGAAGATGTTTGTCTTCCTAAAGAGTTGGGGGGTCTTGGAGTGAGAACCATGAAATCCCAGAACCTTGCTCTTATCGGGAAACTGGCTTGGAGGTTTCTAACTGAGCCCATCGGAGTTTGGAAGGAGGTCCTTCGTGCTAAGTACGTTCGAGAGTCAGGGAACCAGGTGGCTGCCGCGTCGAATGTATGGCAGGGAGTCACGAAGGGGTTGACGCAGGTGCTCAACAAAGGTGTCCGCTGGTGCGTTAGGGACGAGCGTTCGGCCCGTTTTTGGAGCGATAACTGGCTTGGTGACGCCCGGCTCTTGGATGTTGCGGTAGGGCCGATCGAGGAGGAAGAGCTGAATCTGAAGGTCAGGGATTTTTGGGCTACTGGTGTTGGTTGGGATTGGCATAAGTTTGAGGGGAGATTACCGAGTGGATTGATCTTGAAGTTGGCTGCGGTTGCTGTTGATGACGATGCCTGGGGGAGCGACGCTCTCTGCTGGACGGCGTGTCCCGATGGCAACTACTCTTCGGCGTCGGCGTACAGGATCATTAATCACTCGTCTCTGGCTTCTAACGACGTGGGCTTCTACCGCGCTGTTTGGCGCCTTAAAGTTCAAGAGAGGATTAGGACCTTTATTTGGTTAGCAAGCAGAGGAGGGATTTTAACGAACCATGAGAGGAAGAGAAGACACTTTGCGTCGGCGGATACCTGTGTGGTGTGCGGAGCTGCGGCCGAGTCGTTGATCCATCTTTTCAGGGAGTGCCCTAAGATTCGTAGTATTTGGAACCTTATGCCAATTCCTACGGATTTGACTGATTTCTTTCATCTCCCGTTCGCAGGTTGGATCAGGAGTAATGTGCTCTCCACGGCGCGGCTGCAAGGTGGGATCGAGTGGAAAGATGTGTTCGCGACGGCCCTTTGGTGGACCTGGCGATGGAGAAACGAGAAGACGTTCGGGAATGAACCTCACATCCCTGACGGCAGAGGCTTCGCGATCAACAAAACCATGGAGTATGCTGCGGCATGGAACGCTAGAGAGAAGAACGGTGTCAAACCTGCACGCTCGGAGGCCCTTATCGGCTGGACCGCCCCTCCCGAGGGCTGGGTCAAGATCAACTCGGACGGTGCGCTGCACAGCGATGGTCGGGCGTCGACTGGGGGTGTTATAAGAGACGACAATGGCCAATGGTGTTCGGGATTCGTCCATAACCTTGGGAGTTGCTCGGTCCCGATGGCCGAGCTTTGGGGTGCTCTTGATGGTCTCGACATTGCTTGGACCAACGGGCACAGGAACGTGCTGCTTGAGATTGATTCGAAGTTGGTGGTTGATCTCATCGGGATGAAACTGCGCCAGTCCCACCCGCTTTTCAGCCTGGTCTCTAGGGTCCAAGGCTTCTTGGCTCGGCATTGGAATGTCCGGGTCTACCACGTCTTTAGGGAAGCGAACTCCGTCGCCGACTCCCTCGCCGCCCTCGCCTTTTCTTTTCCGATTGGCTTGCATTTGCTCTCCAACCCGCCTGTGGGTTCGGTTTCTTTGTTGTCCGAGGACTCCTGTGGGCGTACTCGCCCTCGTTACATTTGCGTCTAATTTTTAATAAAATCCTAGGCTAAGCCTTTTTCCGACCAAAAAAAAAAATAAACGCAATATTAATTGTTAGTTCAAATTCATGTTTGAATTGAACCAAAAAATCATGTTTGAATTGTACAAAAAGAATACAGTAGTATGTTGAAATGGACTCTGTATTTTGGCATTTGTTCCTGATGTAGTTGTCGTCTACGTGATCAGCGGATTTCAATCCCCAATCTCCTCCTTAAACAAATGTCCAAATATTTCCTTTCTTCTTATAGGAAAAAACATTGCCCACTGATAATGTTGGTGAGATATATTCTCCTATATTTTCTATGCTAAACACTTTTTCATAATACAAATAAAAAGGGTAAAAAAAACACTTGTAGATTTTTAAAGGCTGAAATATTATAAGCTAAATTTGGAGTTAAAAGCTAAATTCTAGCCGGATTCATAATCCTTGGGTAATCATTCAGAGCAAATTACGCACATATTAGTAGAAGTTTAGTTGTAGTGGAAGAATTAATCAATTGATTTTTTTTTTTAATTTTAATCACTAACCATCAAGACAACGTAGTGGGCACGGTGGTTGTGGTGTGTAATGTGCATACAATATTTTTACCCTTCTCTTGTTAGTTGTTAGTTGTTACTCATTACTCCCTCTCTTTTATTTTACTCACGTTAATATGCTATTTAATTGATACTTAATCAATTAATATGATATATATTAAAATTAATTTCATAATTCGACCAAAAAAATAAAATCAATTTCATAATTGTGAACAATATACTCTATTAAACTATATATAGTTCACTGACGTTGCCCGTGGGATATTGAGCTTCTGCGTTCGGACATCCATTGCTTGTTGGCCCTGTTTCAGGATTGGAGTATCTCTCATACCGCTCGGGAGTGTAATTCTGTGGCGGACTTCATCGCGGGATCCTTCCGACGTGTCTCCTCCATCCCACTCGCAGTTGACCCAGGGTTTTTCACCCGTCATCCATCAGGATGCTATAGGGCGATCACTAGCTTGTTAGTGGTCACCCTAATTACTTTCCTTATCAAATATATATATAGTGCACTGAGCAAGTTAAGTTGGTTAAGAACAAGTATATGTATACAATCAACTCTAAATGTACTAATACTAGTGTTTAAAATGGAGAATTATTTGGCGCGTAGCTCATAAACTAAGTTTTGCATCGACCTACTCTATAGATAGGCAATATGAGTATATGAAGGTTGGTGAATAGTGATCATCTTTTGACATAATTAAACAAATTATATCTTCATACTGTTACTTATAGTTTAAATTAAATAAAAATTGGCCCTAATTAGATGAGAAGTTATTAGTTGAAAAGTACCTAAGCAACTAACTAACCCCACATTTCAAAAGTATAATGACAGTTGACTTTGGGTTTGTCATTTAGAATATTAGACGCGTTTAAACCAAGCATATGCTAGCTAAGTTAAGTTGGTCCACCTCTTGGATTTTTATATGGTTTTTTCATGTTTAGCATGTAATGAGGATTTAACTAACCATGGATCTTGTTTGAATAGTAATATTTACATTATTGAGTTTATATGTGTATTTAATTTAATTGTTGACGATAGTCGGCAACAAATTGTGATTGGAATATTCAAACTCAAGTATCAGAAGAAAGCTTAGCTTAATTTATGACAAGTTGCATGCATGTGCAGTGTGTGGTGGGGTAAATGCCATTTAAATTCTTACTGTACGTCACGATGGCAGATATATATATTGTGATCCGAGTTATAAAATCTAGAGTAAGTCAGCATGTATTTAGTTTGGTCCAATTTCTTAAATAATAACTTCAATTTAACAAATAATATATTTAATGGACTTGTTATCAGAATAATACAATAGATTGGTACAAAAATTGATATAGAATTCTCACACAACAATCAAATAAATTGAATAATAGAATCATATTGAACTAGAGCTCTGAAAAGTTGACCGAAATTGTTAATCCGATTCGACCTGTCCGAAAATTTTAGGGTTAAGACCTTAAAATTCGGGTCCGAAATCCGAAATCAATCGAACCTGATAGAATCCGAAACTCATTGGGTTGAAGCCCAAAACCCGTTGGGTTGGCCGATTTAGTATATTTATAGAATTTTATTTTGAAAATTATAATATATTTTATTATTAAAATAAATGAAAATAATATATTATAATTAAATATTATTATTTAATTAAAAATTGATTTTAATAATCATAAAAAAGATATTTTAGACTCGCTGGTCAACCTGACCTGACCGAAAACCCGTTGAAACTCGACCCGATTAACCCGTGACCCATAATGAAACCGAACTTGATTTAACCCGAATCCAAAAGAACCGAACTCGAACCCGCCCTACCCGACCCAATTGCCAGGTCTATATTGAACACATAGATTTAGGTTTTTAAGTTTTAAAAGAGAATATATAGTTCCACTTTATTAACGGGGCATCTCTTATAGAATAGAAGAAGACTTATTAGAGTTTTGGTTTGATAGGATGGGATTAATTAATTACTATTACTAATTTATTATTTGTAAAAGTTTTATTAAATTGGTTACCTAATTTAATTGGCCAAAAGTTTGTCCACAGCAGCTCCATTCAAATGTCGCAATTTTATAAAATTGCGCGTAGAGTTGTTCATCGGTTCAGGTAATTTGGTGTTTACCCGAAAATCGGACCAATCAAAGGTAGTTCGGTTCGGTCCTCATTTCAGGATTTTGGATATTTCGGTTTTTGGGTCGGATCGGTTCTTGGTTCGGTTCAATTAAACCAATATATTAAAACAAAGATAAAAAATATAAAAAATCTCCTTACTAGTTACTACTACACCTTCTTACAATCCTATATACCCAACCCATGTAAGGAACCCTAAATCCCCATTTTCATTATTAAATCGTCATCGCCCGGCCCTCGAGTCGACTCCTTGTCTCTAGTCTCCTCGAGTTCTTTGCTACAGTTGCGCCCTTGAGTCCTCGAGAGTCGCGGAGACGCGGACGGCGAACTAATTGTCCTCTCGTCTAGTCGTCGGTCGTCCTCGACTCCTCGAGGCGGCTCTGAACCTCTCACCGGCTCACCCTCTCCCTCGCGACTCCTTTAGTCCGCCTTCCGCGTCTCCGCGACTCTCGACCAATCAACCACTCGACCCTCTCAGCCACTACTCGCCTCTCCGGCACAAAATCGACTGTGAGTTCACTCATTCTCTGAAATTGGTTGATTCAGTAGTTCATAGTTGCTCTGTTGCTACTTCCTAGACGTTCTCCTTGCTCATGTCTCATGGGGGTCATTTTGCAGGTTTTGTATGACTTTTGTTTATCATTTTGCATGTTTTAGTTTGAGTGGTTTAAATGGTTTTAGTTCGAAATGATAAAAAAAAAAATAGTATATGTTTATTCGGTTTTTAGGTTTAAATCGGCTTAGTTCGGGTCAAAATTGGTTCGGTTTAGTTCAATTTAGGGTGTTTGGTTCTATATTATGGGTGGGTTTTGTACCTAATAGGTTACTTCGGTTCCTACCCAAACCAAACCGAATAAAACCGAACAAAAACTGAACTGAACCAAGCTTATTCGGTTTGGTCTTCATTTTCGAAAATTCCGAAATTCGGTTCCTCGGTTCGGTTCGGTTTTAGACTGATGAACAACCATAATCGCGCGCAATTAAAAAAAGACCTCTATCAGTGGCTCTTCATACGAGGGCCCTAGGATTCTCCATATATATGGTGTCTCTGTCAAGGTGACCGATTACCTTACGAAGAAGCCTTATCATGACCGGAAGTTCCATAGTCCCTTCGAGCTAAATCCATGCATATTGCGGTGCACCCCCTTTCTTCCATATATAAGCGACATTTACACCTCATATGACATACAAGCGAATTTTGCGCCTCATATGACATACGATCAAATTTTGTGCCACATATGATTTATGAGCAAATTTAGTTCATATGATTTTTAAGACATCATTATGCCTCTTCACTTTTTACCAAACATGCAAACCACATCCTTTATTCTTGCAGGATGTGTCGCACACGCCCTTCATTCCTCGTAAGATAAGCGGGAATAATCTAAACACCTGCGAAATGCTCAAACAATCTTCCAAATTTTGAATCCAACAAAGAAGATCGATCAACACCTCAACAAGAGCGTTTTCACAAAACGTTGACGAAACAAATCCTATTCCTAACTGATGAAGCCCCATTAAACCCGAGGGAGAAATTTCATGGGACAACCCCTCCCATGAAAAGAGTATTGTATTCGAGAACTTCTAAACTTTATTAAATATGGATCAATGCCTTACCCGAATAGCTCCCCTCGTTTCTTCCCGGGCTCATCGTTCTGTCCTCATGCGTTCTTCCCTTTCTCGTGAGTTGTCTTGCCTTCTCTCTCTAGACTGACTTCGTTTCCTTTCCCGAGATTGGCCTCGATATCGATTTCTTCCTCTTTCGCTCTCCTTATGGGTCGGATGACGCTCCTTGATCCGATCATCTCCTTGCGACAGTGATCTTCGCGACTCCTCGTGTCGCAGCTCGATTTCCGTCACTGTATGGTTGACTGCCTCGGGCCTCCACTCTTACGTCCTTTTTTGCTTGTGCTCCTAGTACGGGTGTCATTTCGCACTTTGTCGACAAGGCTCTCCACAATACTTTTGATGTCTTTTGGCGACGTCTCCTTCTGAATTTCATCCAGCGTCTCCTTCAAGCGTTGAATCTCCTTGTGAGCCTCGTACAATTCCAACTATTGCTCTCGGTAAAGGGCTTCGTCCGCGGAGCTCTTCTTTGTAACTCTTCTATGTTGCTATTCAAACGTTGTATCCTCGTCCCTTTCTGTAGAAGGTCGTTGTCCACGCTCGAGTTCGCCCGAGCCATACCGTCAGCAACACCGTTAGCGACTTCCTACTTGGTGTGATTCATCATGGTTTTGTTCGTTTTCCCCACAGATGGCACCAAATTGTTGATGCATAAATTAGTATAGTAGAATTCTCACACAACAACCAAATAAACAGAATAACGAAATCATACTAAACACAGATTTAGGGTTTTAAGTTTTTAAAGAGAAGATGTTCATTCTATTAATGGGGGCACCTCTTATATATGAGAAAAGGAGGCTTAGGCTGCGTTCGGCTGCAGCTTCTCCCAGCTTGTGAGAGATGGAGATGACGAAAGTCAGTTCTGGCGGATCCGTTTGGCGGGAGCGTCTTCTTCAAGCTTGTGAAGCTGGATCTAGCTTATTTTCTTTCCCCCCCCCCCAAGCTTGTGAGCTTGTCCAAAATAATCCATCTTCCCAAAAAATTCAAATTCCACCCGATACCCCCAGATAGTAATACATATCCAAGGTAGACTGTTCTTTGAGCTCCCAAAGAGAGGCGACGGATCCGTCGGGATCTGCTCAAACCCACGATTCCGTTCGAGATCTGGCCAAACCCGACGAAGATCTGAGCCCTCCTCTCCAGATCTGGTCCGAGATTTGTCAACGCGAACGACGAAGAAGGTACGATTTTCGATTGCTCTTCGTTTTTAGGGTTTTTGTGCGAATCTGGGTTTTTTGTGCGAATCCGTTGAAATCGAAATCGCTGAATCGAAATCGAAACCACTTTTCTTCGTTTTTAGGGTTTTTTGTAACGCCATTGGCATTTCCTCGCCACCTCCTATATACTTCTGTACAAATCAAAACCACTTTCCTTGAGCCCCATTTGAGTCGTTTGTTGTGTGTTTATTTTGGCTTTGAATCAATTAATAATGACACTGAATTGCAATAATCACCCTCCAATTTTGATCGACGACATTGAGAGAGATAATACAAGTGTAAAGTATGCCTGCCTGTTTGACCCCAATCTGATTGTTCTGGAACTATTCTTTTCTCCTATTTTGATTGTTTTTTTTAAACGTTCTTAAGGCGTAATTTCACCTTCAAATGCTCTTTTGATTCAAGATTCTGAGATGATGGATCATTTGGTTTGTTCTCATGAACTAGTTTTCTTGATGATCTTTGCCTTTCTGATTTTTGCATGGCTTTTTTGTCCTGAAGACCACACCCCAATACATACGTCAAATGTTTAATCAGAATCTATGAATGAACTTGCTCACAAAAAGGCAAAAAAAGCTTCTAACCTTGTTGCTTGTCTGATAAAATACAGACCTTTGAAGCTGATTCTTCCTTGACAAGTGATGAAAATGAAACCCTGCATTAAAAAAGGAGATATTTCTGAAACTGATCTAATACCCTCTTTCTTATTATAGGCTTTAGATCAAGAACATGGTATGTTTGATAAATCTTGTTATGCATGTATAGCTCATCATTTGCTTCACTTAGAAATATGTGTGTGCCAATAATAGACACAATGGTTTCGCAAGATTCATTTACCTCGGAGGATACACATATTTCTGACTATGAGGCTCCATTCTCTCCTACTGAGGTATGCAATGTGTGCTTGATTCATTAGTTCTCACACGATTAATGGCAATAAATGTTGGCACATGAGAACAAAGACAACTCTTTGCTTACTGTTATATATTTTTCAGTTGAATTATCTTGCCTTGTATTTTAAAACAGGTAAATTGGCACTTTTGCTTTATTAGGGGTTTGCAATAAAACAGGTCATAAGTCAATAGTATTTTTTGAAATCCATGTGTTATGCATTTGCACCTATCTTGTTTAGGCCTTGTATTAGATTTGAATCCACACACACTGTTTAGGCCCGGTATTAATTACACCATTCACAAGGTTAACCATTTTTTCAACATTTACAAGTGAATGTCATCATATGCATGATGTCGTTTTCTTTGCCAATTAATGGTAGATTTACTACATCAGTTCACATTTATTGGTATCTCTGAGGCTTTGTAAGTGCTGGACCTAATAACTATCCATGGAAATTGATGGTGATCTAAATGATTCTTATTGTTGATAATTTCTAAACTTTGGGTGTAAAATTTTGCTTGTTGATATTTAGTTTCACATTATATAGGCTATCTATGTGATGTGTTGTGCATAGAACATGCATCATGTTGTGCTATTAATAATGTGTGAACTTCTTAGTGGGTTAGATGCATTTCCCATTGGTTGCTGGATAGATTCATTTAGGATTAGGGTCTATGTTTGCATGAACTTCTGGATTATGCACATGAAAATTGCCACTTCTGGATTATGCACATGAAAATTGGCACTTCTGGATTATGCACATTTTTAAAACAATGTTGTGCACCATGAAAATTGGCACTTCTGGATTATGCACGTGAATTTCTTCACTTTGGTCTATTATCTTTTCAGGTTGAGTCCACCATGACTGACGAGTACTTGATGGATGAGGTTTCCGGTTGTCCTACGATTAGGCGTCTCCAAGCGGTAGCTCGCCGTTACAAGTTCCGTGCCTTCTTTGCAAATGAGGATTTGGAGAAAGAGCGCGCTCTTGTTGCCCAGTTGAAGATGGAAGTTGAACAAGACGCTGAAAGGATTTCTGACCTCACCACCTTCCTAGTCACGAGTGCTTTGGAGCGAGACGAAGCGAGGAAACAGCTCGAACCTGGAAAATATGTGCATGCGTCGTTGGAGTGATGGCCACTATTTATGTTCTAGTTCGTTGATTGTGTTATGTGTACGTGTAGTATGTTTGTTGTTATGGCATAGCTAGACACTAACAGAAATTGTTGTACTCTTTTGTTATGGCTTGTTTGTAGTTGGACTATGAAGGTTAGGTAGGTACCCTAGAAAACTAGAAAGTTAGTTCAATGCCTTTTGGTTGGAATTGTGTTGCCTGGACTTATCAGATCACATTGTGTTACAAATTCAATGTGGAAGTGACTTGACATTGCATTTATTTGTATCCAACTTATTCACTATGGTTGAATACAATAGTGCATGTAGTAAATGCCCTATGCCCATTTGCATTATATATGCATACTTCACCATATTTTCTTGCATTACCATATCGAGAAATCATCCCTTTGTAGGTAAAATCAGCAAAGCATATTCAAGGTAATACCATATCTTCTTTGGTCACTTAAGGGCTTTTACATGTATATTCAAAGTAAGATAATGTTTTATCCATATTGCATTTACATTTATATTGATAGCATAATGTCAATAATTTTTAGATGCCCCGTGACGTTTGGACGACGGAGAACAACGTCACCCTTCTGCGAATCTACCGAGATGAGTTGTTAATGACGGCTCCCGGCGAGTTTCCTAGATTGCGATCCATGGCGCAGTCATTCAATCAAGAAACTGGGGAGGATCTAAGGCCCCGGATGGTGAAGAATAGGATTCACTACAACAAGCAGGTTTGGCGCCAGTGGTGCGAGTTTAAACGTTTTGGGGGTGATGCTGCATGGGACATTAATTCAGGCCGAGTCGTTGCTGATGTTGAATGGTGGCAACGGATGCTCCAAGCATGTCCAGCTGCTAGAAGGTTTAGGAGCTCACATGTTGATTATGAAACCACCTTGCTTTGGGACGCGGTGTTTGCGGACTCCCATGGTTATGAACCAGACGGGGGTGCTCCTGGAGGTGCAACAACCTCATTTGATGAAGGTCCTTCGGATTATGAAGACGAAGACAACTAGCTATGGGTGATGACGTATTTCGTAAGGCCGGTGCTCCATGTCCATTGTTGTGTGATAGTTAATTTGTTCTACTTTTGTTTCTAGTGTAGTTCTCGTGTGCACTTTTTTTAAGTTCGCTTGTGTAATAATTGGTACGAGTTCCGGTTCTTCTTGTTGTAATATCGCACGTATTGTAAGGGTAATACACCTTCTAGAGTTCCTAGCCATATCCCTCCATAAAAAACTTATAAAGTAGTACAAATCCCTCAATAACAAACTTATAAAGTAGTACAACACACATAGTAGTTCGACTGCAAATCCCTCCATAACAAACTTATTTCAACCCTAATTCCTAATAAAACCTTCTAGAGTTCCATATCTGCAGGGCAATCTAATCTCTCAACGCTTTCATTCCACCGGGAGCGTCGTCTTCACCTTCTTCGGGAATTTGAGGAGGTGGTAGGTCTGGGTCTTCATATTCCTCTTCCAAGTACCGATCATTGACTCTTTTTTCCAATATGTAGTTGTGCATGGCGAAGCAAACAATGATAAGATCGATTTGGGTTTTAATTGGGTAACTCGCCATGTTGTTCAATATTCGAAAGCGTTTCTTAAGGACTCCAAAACACCGCTCTATGCAACTGCGCAATGATGAATGCATTTTGTTGAATGCTTGTGGAGCGTCCTTCGGCACAGCATTTTGGAATTGAGACTGGTGATACTTAACTTTTGAGTATGGAACCATGTAACCTTGCCTATCAGGATAACCTTTATCAACCAAGTAGTATCGCCCTGAAAAATACATGGTTGCTAGAATAATTTCCTCAAATCCCTATAACACATGAAAGCCTAGAATAGTTAATTTACCTGGAGGAGGATGTGGGAAGTTGAGCTCCGGTGTCCTTAAAGCGTGGTCAAACACCCTCGCATCGTGTGCGCTCCCTTCCCAACCAGCCGAGATGAAGGTGAAAAACATGTCAAAGTCGCAAACTGCCATGATGTTGAATGAGCACACTTGTTTGCGGTTTCGGTACGGCATCTGCTCTGCGCGTGGTACACATGCATTGATGTGTGTACCATCTATACACCCGATTGCACCCTATTATGAAATACAGTGACAACATTAATGCCAGAATATATAACATACAAATGCTATGTAGGGAAATACCTTGAAAAGTTGATATCGTTCATCACTTCTTATTTTTTCGGGAATGTCGGAAAAGAGGGGATCGCGAGGCCGAAGAAGGCGGCGTGCAAGGCCTTGAATGCCATGTCGCCTTCCCGTGATTGAATCTACAACCTCGTGTAGGACGCGACTAACGGTGTCCCCTGATCTCTGAAATCGTTCTGAGGTAGCTCTGTTCGATGCACCGACTGCAATAGTGTGAAGTAATATTCCAACTTTTTCCAATACAGACACATTTTTTGAGGGCTTCAATCCATGGTATTGTTGCAACTCGTCACAAAGACTTTGGAGGACGGTTCTCTCCATTCTGAAAGCGTTAATACACCTCACTTCCAACCCCGACTCCATAATCTCCCTCATCCATACAATCCCCGTAAAGGGCGAGTTGAAGCATGGTGTTTTGCGCAAGAACCTATCATGTAAAGACCAATAACGTAACACTTGAAAGAAATAATCGGAAATGGAAGGCATTGATTTCCATGTTTGCAACATAAATGCCAACATAAGTCACTAATAGTGCAAGAATATATTGATCGCCTATATTCCAAATCAGTTGAACAAGAGAATTATAACAATTGGCTATATATCACGCCTAATACCTATTGTAATATGCTGCCATGGCCGAGGCATGGTTCATCATGTGCAAATGGAACAACAATATGAGCTTGGCGCGCCTCGACAATCGGTTCCTAGCCATTATACCTACACAAATAAAGAACCCTTATCATTAAAGAGAATACAATAATGGCTCTGAGTGCCCAACATATTTGTTACAAAAGAACTTTTGAGATGTAACTTGAAAGTGAAATGCAATAGTTCACACATCTCTAAATTATACAAAAAATACACCAAGTCTTAAAACCACACAATAACGCAAGTTTGAAAAGAAACCAAGTCTGAAGACAACACTCCATAAAACCACAACTGAAAAGAAACCATGTCAAACTCCACAAATCAAGTGTGCTTCCTAAACTTGTACTCCAACCACGCCATCTTCTCTTGGTCGGATTGAAGGGTCATGAAGAGGCGTTGACTATGATCGTTGTTTAGCTCATCCACAACATAACACCAAAGAGGTGATATCTTTGTAATCTTCCCCTCCTGCACAAGTCGATTAATAACCGCAATTGCGTCGTCTACGTCATAGGCCCCCCCTTGTCGGGGCTCCCCTTACCACCCACATCCGCCTGCAATAGAGTCAAGAACTTGTCGCTCTTAGCCTCCATGTTCGTCATGTGTATAATCACTTCTGTACCCTGGTTGGATCGCTTTTTCTTTCGATTGGACAATTGTTTGAATGAGGCAGTTGTTGTGGACCTCTTGCCCATGGCATGGGATGGCTGTGAGCCGCCTACAGATGCCTCTGGGG
The DNA here is from genome assembly GCA_964016875.1 of Fallopia convolvulus. Classification (NCBI taxonomy): domain Eukaryota; kingdom Viridiplantae; phylum Streptophyta; class Magnoliopsida; order Caryophyllales; family Polygonaceae; genus Fallopia; species Fallopia convolvulus. The sequence continues at coordinate 50,247,289 of OZ024732.1, forward strand.
TGAATGCTGGGGCATTAGATTCAGTGAAACCCTCAAGACCTAAATCTTCTTCAGATAGAAGGTAGTCATCAATGTTGTCGTTCTCCTCCCTAGCAGCATCAACTTGACTACAGGAGGTGCGGTCCATGTTTGCTGAAACACAGTGCTGGCCCGTAGCACAAATGCTATTATAGACGGAATCCCATAACTCAATCAGTTCCAAGTCTACAGGCTTCCTTCGAAATCTCTTGTACTTGTCATTCTCCTACACAACAACACACAAGAAAAAAATTAAAACCGATAGTGTTCAAATCCGTAAGGCAAAATATGATTCATATATCCTAAACCACACAATAAATTACAATAAAATGTACCTTAATTTTTTTCGCCCACCACTCATCCGACGCCTCAATTGTACGTGTACTCTCATTCCATCCACAACCTGTTTCCTTATACTTTAAGTCTGTCCATGCCCTCAATAAACTCTTCATGTAATCAAATTTATTTTTGGCCTCTCTAGGAGTGACGTTCTTCCCATTGTTCTTTGTAAATTTTTCAGCTATTTCGGCCCAATTGAAATGTGTGTCCACACCATTCTTTTTATGGTACTCTCGGCATATAACAAGCAAATTTTTTTGCTCAGAATCACTCCAATGACACTTGCCCTCCTTTTTTGTCACCTCAGACATTGTCCTATATGGCTTGGAATTGTTTCATATTTCAAATATTTTAGGTTCCCACACACAAGCAAAAATCAATGAGATTGAACTAGCAAACAACAATTGACATAACAAAACCGAAAGCTACACACATATGCAATTATACTATAATCCATTATCACTATAACACAAGCACAATTATCACTCAATGTTTTGCACACATCAATGTTTTGCAGGACTATATAAAAGAAGGCACAAGACCATTTCTTCCAGTGTACTACATGTAATTGTAAATCAAGCCTTCAAGTGTACTACATGCTCCAAAGTTGTTCTCGGGAGAAGATATTCAATCTCAACAGCAGTCAAACACTAGTTATATACATTTTATTTGAAAAGCCTACATTCTTGTGATTATACATGCCTTCTTTAAGGGTGATAAAGGAGAATATATATTGTGATTGAAATTTCCAGTGGTGAATATATAAGCTCAAAATTTCCAGTGTTCTGCTATTTTTTTCTCCAAATACAATACACCTTCATGTTTTCTTGAAAGCGCAAAAAAAATTTTTGAAATTTATTCAACATTCATGCTACCAATGTACAAATTTTCTTAGCAAAAATACACAAAACACAGCAAGGGTCGAAGACTAACCTCAGAATTTTCTCTCCAACAGTGTTGTCGTCGAACTGAGACGCCCGCCGAACAGTGCTGCGTCGTCCAAATCTGGCCTGTGGTGCTCGAGTTCCGACTGGTGAGACGCCCGCCAAACAGTGATGCCTCGTCCGAACCTGGCCTGTTGTGCTCGAGTTCCGACTGGTGAGACGCTCGCTGGTTCGACGGCCGCCAACAACAGATTTCCCTGGCCGCTGCACCGTCTCGCTCGCCGCTACGAGTGAGAGTCGATTTCTGTGGGAATTGAAAAAACCCTAGAACGTGAATTGTGGTTGCTGCCTTGTCATAGAAGGAGATGAGGTTGAATTGTTGTTTTTTCAATCCTTAAGGGTGTTTTGGTCTTTTTAGGTCTTTAGTGAAGCCCATTTTGGTAAATATATGTATCTCCTTATTTTGTCCAGCTAGACCAACCGAACACACATTATACAGATTCAACTCGTTTTTCCAGTTCCAGCTTCCTACCCAAATCCAGCTCGGGTTTTCAGCTTCAGCTACAATTCCAGCTCCAGCTTCAGCTCCAGCTAGTGCGTCCGAACAGAGCCTTATTAGGATGTTGGTTGGATACGGATGAGATTAATAAATTGTTTATTATTACTAATTTATGATTTGTTAAGGTTTCATTAAATTGGTTAGCTAATTTAATTGGCCAAAATTTAATCCACCAATAACTATGAATTATATGTTGTAATATTTATGTGCATTAGTAAACAAACAAGCTAGGAATTGTGTAAAGACAATTCTTTGGACACAAAAGTAAAGTAAAAACGGAAGTATAAAAGAACCTCACTTCAAGTAACTAATTGAGTGAGTAAACCTCTACCTTCTTAGAGGAATTTGAATAGTATACTTATATCATTGATAGTTCCCTCGTTACAATACCAAGACACAAACTTCTCTATTTCCGGACAAAAAACCTACCCGAGTTCCTTCCTAGTCACACTACTTTGTCTCCTAACCTATAATTCATAAACCAATTCACTTAGCACAAGAATTTGAAACACGAGCACTAATCTTGCACGTAGTTCCTTCGCTTCAAGGTTCGTTCCCCAACATTGATCGAAAAATCTCGATCGTTGTTGCTCTCAAATTCTATACTCTCTCTCTCTCTCTCCCTCTCTCAAGACATATATCTAACACTTAGATCACCCGTACATTGGTACATATAGTATTTATCTTTTATCTTTGTCAAAGATATAGTTTCCATCCATAAGACAAGATCTATCCTAAGACGTAATCTTTTCTAAAGTAACTCTATCTGTCTATTTGATATCATGTCCCCACTTGATCATAAAATAGATAACTTTAGTTCCAATCTTCAATTCCTTGGAATTTTTTTATTTCCTCAATTGAAGATTTCTTCTATATACTTAATACCGTCTTTGACTATTCAACAGAAATCACACAGACTTGAACACGGTTCCTTATGAATTACAATTCCTCTTTGTTCCATTATTAACTTTTTTTATAGGAATTACAATTCCTGTAGTTCCTAAAAAAAATTGGACAAATTATAAAAACATAAAACCCACATTAATTTATCAATCATTAAAACAAAGTAAGAAACCGTTACAAACATAGTTCCAATTTCCAAACATATACCAAAATATATGTACTACTAGAGGACTGAGCACTGAACCACTGTGCTTGCATGTGTTAGCTTACCTAACATATTTTTCCGTAACTTATTAGCTAATAATCAACTAGTCCGTGTGACATGCATCGTTATATACATTAATGTAGTAAGTTCATCATCAACAAAATTACAGAAGAACAAATAATTAGGTGAGAACTCAGAAATTAATATCGGTTTCCTATCCTATATCCCAGTACTAATTTTAACTAAAACCCTAATATAAAAATAATAAATTCTATTGAAAAAATAATTCAATTTAAATAAATTCAATTTTAAAATATATTTTTATTTTTAGGCTCTTAATCTATGCCCTTAATTAAAACATAGGTTAGAAAAATCGAATTAATTTATGTAAGTGGCCATCTGATGAATGTTTAATCAAATGAGCCGTATAATCCAAAATTGATCGCACATTCATATTCACACCCAATAAAACCTTTTCTCACTTCCTAAGGATCGATCAAACGAAAATGCATTTTCAAACTACGACCAATTAGGGATATTTATAATGTACAAGAACCTTAATATGATAAGTTTCCTTCCTATAATTAATTTTTATATTTTATTAGATTTAAGAGATTGTGAATATAAACTACGAAATTAGGGTTGGAAATTCTCTATTTACTTTTAATTAAGCAAAAAAAATTTCGAGAATCTATGTTACGTTTAATCTTCCATCTTTTTTCTCTAGAAATTTTTTTGACCTTTATGCATTGTAATATTATTTTATTTCATTTTATTAGAGATAGAAGGAACTTACGTATCGAATTTGGAGAAAAAAAATACATTTTCATACGGTGCAATGTGATAGACTTGTAGAAGGAGAAGAAGAACAGAGCAAGAGAGGGAAAAGATTTCATTGATTAAATTGAATTGTTACAATGAGCACTCGGACTACTTATATAGAGAAGCTTCAATTAGAAGCAAGTTGATCAACTAACTAAACACATGTCAAGCACATGTTAACTCATAACGAACTCTCTAACAAATTCTAAAACAGAGAGCTAGGTTAGAAAATATTTGAAACCATCATGAGTAGATTGTTTGTATGGACCCCAAACATCAAGATGTATAAGCTGAAAAGGTCTCAAAGTAGTTATACTACTAGTAGGAAATGGTAGTCTTTGCATCCTTGCCTTTGCACATACAGAACAAGGTTTGTGTCTAAAACTATCATCTAACTCAAAGCAATGTAGTTGCTTGAGTTTAACAAAAGGCAAATGACCAAGCCTAGCATGTAAGACATCATAAGAGGTCACTTTATTTGCATAAGAAATGCTATTATCAACATAAGAAACTAAAGCAGGCTTGTGATCAGAAATCTCAGCAGGCTTCAAAATGTATAGACCTTGTGTAGCTTTACCAATCATCAAATTCGTCTTGTTGACTGAGTCCTGTAACATGCACATGTCATGTGAGAAAACAGTCTGACTTCGCATATCAGAGACCAACTTCCCTATAGAAATGAGATTACAAGTAAAAGTAGGCACGAAAAGAACATCTCGAAGCAACAAATTCCCAGATAACTGTACTGATCCAGACCTGTTGACATTGACTACATTTCCATTCGGCAAAGTCCCATAAATAACATGTCTCAATGGAGCTATATCATGTAATAACGACAGATTGCCACTCATATGATTGCTCGCTCCAGAGTCTAAAATCCAAGAAACTGAAGTAGAACTAGAGCAAAGAACTTTACCAGCAAATGCAGAGAAATCCCGAGTATTGTCTTTCACTCGATTGTTGATCAAAGCAAGAAGTTTGTTGTACTGATCCTGAAAAGAACTGGAGAGGAAGAACTAGGATCTGAAGCAGCTTGACCAGCGAAGCCTTTGGAACCTTCACTAGACTTGTCAGCACTTTTCTTGTTGTTCTTCTTGTAGTTTTCTGGAAAACCGATTATGAAGTAACATCGATCGATGTTATGGTTGGTCTTCTTGCAATTCGTACAGAATCGCTTCTCTTTGTAGTCAAATTTCTGTGAGGAAGGAACATTGGAGGAAGAACCAGAATTCTTCCTGTTATTGACAACATAACCAGTTGCAGCGTGCATTGATGAAGCTTCAGTAACAATCTGAGGAGAATTATGAATAGAACGTTGCTTTTCTTCATGTAGCAACAGACCATAAGCAGTACTCAGATTCCGCATAGGAGTCATCATCAAGATTGCACCACGAGTATTGATGAATTCATCATTTAATCCCATAAGGAAATGCAACAGTTTCTGGTTTTCTTCATACTCGATGATAGCCTTAGTAGCTCCACAAGAACAAGAAGGTAATTTGCGATAGCTTGCTAATTCATCAAAGATCGCTTTCATCTTTGTGTAATAAGATGAAATTGAATCAGATCCCTGAGATAGAGAAATCAGTTCCTTCTTGAGCGAGAAGAGTTGTGCACCGCTGAACTATCCAAATCTACTGTCCAGATCATCCCATATATCCTTTGCTAAATCAGTGTAATTGACAGAACTCTGAATTTCAGCAGACAAACAACTTAAGATCCAAGCAACGACCATATCGTTGCACCGTTCCCAGGCAGCAAAATCAGCATGATTCGGTGCAGGAGAAGGTATCGAACCTGTAACAAACCCCAATTTGTTTTTTGCGGACAAGGCGCGACACATGGTTCTCTTCCAATCTCCGAAATTTGCTCCACATAACGGTTTGGACACTAAAACCAGACTTGGATGATCTGATGGATGCAAGTACAATGTATTGGAGGAATCCATGGGAGGAGAAATGATTAGATCGGGCATGGAGTGCGGAAGAAATCAAAGATCGAGAAAAAAAACCCTAGGTTGATACCATGATAGAGTTGTAGAAGGAGAAGATGAAGAGAGCAAGAGAGGGAAAAGATTTCATTGATTGAATTGAATTGTTACAATGAGCACTCGGACGACTTATACAGAGAAGCTTTAATTAGAAGCAAGTTTGCTTAACTAACTAAACACGTGTCAAGCACATGTTAACTCATAACAAACTCTCTAATAAATTCTGAAACAGAGAGTTATATCCTCACACTGTGGGATTGCATCACAAATCACAATGCACGCAAATGGAAATTGATTTGTTTCCCTTGGCAAGTTCTATGAACAACAACAGACTTAATTTGAAATTGATGGTGAAAATGAATCAAAGTAGGTACAAATTTAGAATAACAATACTAAGAATGACTAGCTCTAGTAGCTACTTTTTTTTATAGCGTTTCACCAGAAAAAAAAAAAGCTACTTGTGAAGTGTGATAGCGTTGTTTGTTTGTTTGCCTTGTTTTTCCTATAAACAAATGTGGTCAAACTTGTTATGGAGCACGTTAGAGATGCGATATTTCCTTTGCCTACCACTACACACACATGTTATTATTTTTATTTATAGAAAGAGTTGCTAAAAAATATGTTGCAATTTGGAAATGCGGTGCTCCACTCGATCATGTCCTATTGTGTCACACACCACCGTGCAAGTTCGACACCTTACATATACTCCCGCCTTAATATTTACGTGATCTCCTAAAAACTAAAATTTTGTTTATATATAAATTTGATATTTTAGACAAACCGAGAGCCGAGTATTGAAGCTCGACTTAGTTGAAAATAGGCGAGCTCGAGCTCGAACGCGAGCTTAATTCGAACTCAAAATCTTGTTCATTTAAATGTTCACCGATTTCGAGCTTAGCTCAAGATAAGCTACCTGATCGGATAGCAAACCAAACCTTGCAACGCAAGGAACGATTCTGAACGGAATAAACAAGCACGAGGTTCGAAGAGGATTAGGGTTAAGGAGAAAGAGAGAGTTTAGGGCAGAAGAGATAATTTTTGCATAAATTCTCAACTTAGCTTACAAAGGTTTAAATAAGCTATGCCCTACCGGTTCAATAAAAACGACTCAGGAAAGAACCGGAAAGAAAACCTGAGAAGGGAGTAAAACTCCTGTTTAAAAAATACCCTAATAAAAATATGAAATAAAATAAAATAACAAAATAACTAATATTGATCCCTGAATCTGTTTGGAGCCCTACGCTGACGAACCGGTCTGGCCTGTGGTTCGACAGGTTGATCTATATGTGTATCAATTACCCTCCCCGTGAGATCCAGCTTGTCCTCAAGCTGTAAGTCCGGATAGTCCACCAGTAAGCGATCCCGCGGCTCCCATGTGGTGTCGGCCTCCGTACCATCTCCCCAAACCACAAGCCACTCAAGTGTAGGCGTGCCATTGATCAGGACATGGCGCTCGGCGATGGCACGTAAGGGTCGAACAAGTGGCCGGTCATGAAGAAATTCTGTAGGGAATGCAGGTTGAATGTGTTGGGTCCCCGAATTCACAAATGGTCGTAGAAGTGATACATGAAACACGTTATGAATTTTAGCGTTCTCCGGCAATGCTAGGCGATAAGCCACCTTTCCGATGCGTTCAAGGACGGAAAAGGGTCCATAGAACCGCCGGCTAAGCTTATACGAAAGGGGACGGGCGACGGAGTGCTGCCGGTACGGTTGTAATTTCAACAAAACCTGATCTCCCACTTGAAACTCAAGTTCTCGGCGATGGGCATTAGCGGAAGCCACCATTCGTTGTTGCATCTTACGCAAATTGGCTTTTATTAAATCCAATACCTCGGCACGCTCACGGATGGAGTCCGCAGCCACCGACGAGCTCGGCGTGTGTACGGTGCAACGAATGAGCGGGGGCGGGGCACGACCGTATAGGGCTTGAAATGGCGACATTCTAAGGCCCTCATGAAAAGTACAATTTAAGGCTAATTCCGCCCACGGAAGAAATCCGGACCACTTTTTGGGGCGACCGTGGGTAAAAGCTCTCAAGTATTGCTCTAATCCCCGGTTCCGGACCTCTGTCTGGCCGTCTTTCTGAGGATGATAGGCTGTACTGCGATGTAATGTTGTACCGCTCAGGCGATGGAGTTCCTTCCAAAAGGCACTGGTGAATATGGCATCACGGTCAGATAGAATTTGCGCAGGCGTGCCGTGGTGTTTTACTACAATGTCAACGAACAACGCGGCCACCTTAGGGCCATCGTAAGAGGTTCCCAAAGTACCAAAATGAGCATATTTAGACAAGCGATCCACCACCACCAGAATAGTGGTAAATCCCCGAGAAGGTGGTAACCCTGTAATGAAGTCCATAGAGACCTCGTCCCACACTTGTTCCGGAATAGGTAATGGCTGAAGCAATCCGGCAGGTTTCTTGGTACTGTATTTCGTAGACTGACATATCAGACAGGAATCCACAAAATTCTTCACATCGCTACGCATGCCTTGCCAATAGAATACTTCAGCGATCCGGGGAAAAGTACGGTCAACGCCGAGGTGGCCGGCGCTAGGCGAGGAATGGAACTCGGTCAACACCGCACTTTTGAGAGCAGACTCGCGTCCCAAAACTAAGCGGTGACCATAATACAAAACGCCGTCGTGCACCTGAAATGGTGCCGGAAGTGTCCCATCTGTCGCGGCTCGATGCAAGTCGAGCAAATCCCCGAGGGTGGTGTTTTCGGCCCTGACTCGATGCAAGAGATTTGGGATCGGTCCCGAGAAGGCTAAGAATTGCTGTAACTCGGTATCTTCATCAATCATGCGGCGGGACAGGGCATCCGCAACCCGATTGCTAGCGTCGGTTTTGTACTCAATGCGGAATTTGTAACCCATGAGTTTTCGAATAAAGAACTGCTGATCTGGGGTCTGTATTACTTGGTGTAGGAGCTCTTTCAAGCTTCGTTGATCTGACCGGATAAGAAATTCGCGCCCGAGTAGATACTGGCGCCACTTTTAAACGGCGGAGACAATTGCAAATAATTCTCGGTGATACGCTGAAGAACCGCGGCGACGCACGCCTAATGTTTTACTGAAAAAGGCTATCGGATGCTCGTCTTGGAGTAAAACCGCGCAAATACCCTGGTCTGACACATCGGTTTCGAGCACAAACTCCTTCGAAAAATCGGGCAACTGTAATACAGGAGGAGCGAGCATAGTGGCCTTAAGAAGCTGAAATGCATCGTCAGCAATAGGGGACCAGAGAAACTGATCTTTCTAAAGCAATGCTGTCAAAGGAGCTGCTAACGAGGCATAGTTCCGGATGAACTTGCGATAGTAACCTGTGAGGCCTAAAAAGCCCCTGAGCTGACGCACCGTGCGTGGCGTGGGCCAATCGGCCATAGCAGCGAGTTTGCTCGGGTCGGCCAAGAGGGTGTCGGCCGAAACAATATGTCCCAAATACTCGACCTTAGTCGTCCCAAATGCACACTTAGAACTCTTGACATAAAAGTGATTTGCTTGCAGTATTTGTAGAGCCATGTCTAGGTGACGCAAATGCAGGTCTAGAGTAGGACTGTAAATCAGAATATCGTCAAAGAAAACGATGATGAACTCACGTAAGAACTGAGCAAAAATATGATTCATAGCGGCCTGAAATGTAGACGGGGCATTCGTCAAGCCGAAAGGCATGACTAGGAATTCAAAATGCCCGTCGTGAGTACGAAAGGCTGTTTTATGAATGTCAGAATCATGCATCCGAATCTGATGATACCCAAAACGCAAATCCAATTTAGTAAAATAAATAGCTCCGCCCAGCTCATCAAATAATTCATCAGCTGTAGGGATCGAAAACTTATCTGTAATTGTGGCTGAGTTGAGAGCTCGATAGTCGACACAGAAACGAAACGAGCCATCTTTCTTTTTGACTAAGAGCGCAGGGAAAGAAAAAGGACTTGTACTATGCTGAATAATTCACTGACTGAGCATCTCTTGCACTTGTTTCTCAATTTCAGTTTTCTGGAAGTACGGATATCTATAAGGACGAACATTGACTGGCTTGGAGTTGCTGTGAAGGTGGATCCGATGGTCCCACATTCGCCTAGGTGGCAGGCCCGATGGCATTGAAAACACGGCTTCATGAGCACGTAAAATAGTAAGTATGTCCTCGGGTGTGTTGGGCGGAAAATCCAACGCCGGGGTCGGTGTGACCGACGAGGCGTCAGCAGGAATCGGAACCAATTCGAAGCACTCGGCCACCTCAGCTGCCGAAAATAGAGTCTGTAAAGTATTCAGCGAAATCAACTTAGGTCCCTGTCGGTCACCACACAGAAAAACAGACTGGCCCTGAAATGTGAATTCCATCGTCAGGTTGGCGTAATCATGTGTAACCTTCCCTAGAGTCTGCAACCACTGAACTCCGAGGACTACATGCGGACCATGAATCTGCAAGACAAAGAGATCAACAGCAAACTCGTGTCCTTGCAAAATTAAAGTAGTATTCAGGCATTTATGATCGCATACGAGAGACGCACCGTTACCAACATAAACTCGAAACGGTGGAATACGCGTCAAAGGCAGACGCAGTTCCTCTGTAACAGTGGGGTGCACGAAATTGTGTGTACTGCCCCCATCAATCAGAACCTGCATACAACGCTGATTAATCGACCCTGTGAGCTTGAGGGATTTCGGATTGGCAAAGCCTTCCATGGAGTTGATACTCGAGACGTCAGCCGTCACGGCGAATGGTTCATTGATCTGTTCGGCCGATTCCTCCTCATCTTCGTCATCCGGTCCTAACAAGGTGAACATCCTGTGCTTACAGCGATGTCCGGCCATGAAGGGTTCATCACAATTCCAACATAACCCTTTCTTAGATCGTTCCGCTCGCTATGCTTGTGTCAAACGTCTTATTGGAGGACGAGTCGTGGTATTAGAGCCTGCGGCCGGTGGTTGCGAAGGGTCGGATGTGGTCGACGGAGACGAAAACCCGGGGCTGGCTGAGGTATTGCGGAACGGCTGCGAGCCCCAGCGTTTCGATTGTTGTGCCGAAACAGTGTCTTCAAATGAAGCCGACAATTCCCGAGCCAAGGCGAAAGCTTGTGCTAGAGATGTTGGGGCACGAATATTGAGCTCGGCTTGATAGGCTGCTTGAGTCCGGACTTGAAAAAAGAGATAAGTAACGGTTCGGAAATTCCTTGCACTCGGTTCAATAACGATTCAAATTCCGTTTGGTACGCCAGGACTGTCGTCTTCTGTTGTAACTTCGATAACAATCCTGCATAGTCCTCATAGTATTGAGTATCAAATCGTTGACGAACGTCGTTGAGGAACGCTTGCCAAGTACCCCCAAGATGATTTGACGGTGATAACGAAACCAATCCGAGGCCGGGTAATCAATAAGGAGGCCGACTAGACGGAGACGATCAAAATCTGTCGTGTTAAAGTAATCGTAGTATTCATGTACCCTGAAGGTCCAGCCCTGCGGATCGGACCCGTTGAACCGAGGTGGATCGATCCTTAAGCGGGGCAAATTGTCATGGCCCGAAGGAGCTCGGATCTCAACGTTGCGTTGGCCGATTGCTGGTGCGACGGGGGCTAGGGCATGCGGCGGTCGAATTTGTAGCCCTAATTGGCCGCTGCCGTCCGGGACGTGAGCCGGCCCTAAGGGAACGGCCTGGTGTGGTGCACCCCCTGGAACCGGAATGGGATTGAGCGGTGGAAGACCCGCGAAAACCTGAGGCGCCGGTTGATGAATGGGTACGGTGTTAGCTCCAGTTGCGGGACTCGGCCGCTCGGTCAAGATCGCAGTCATGGCGTCGTGGCGCAGCCACTGCTCCTCTTGTTGACGCGCTAGGGTTTCTTGTTGACGGATGCTAGACTCCAACCCCTCGCGCAGGAGATCAATGGAGGTGGTGATTTTTGCTAGGGCAGCGGCGACGGAATCGGATTGGGCCTCTTCCGAACTCATTGTGCGCGAGTTCACGAGTGAAAGCACCAGTTGATAAGCTACCTGATCGATAGCAAACCAAACCTTGCAACGCAAGGAACGATTCTGAACGGAATAAACAAGCACGAGGTTCGAAGAGGATTAGGGTTAAGGAGAAAGAGAGAGTTTAGGGCAGAAGAGATAATTTTTGCATAAATTCTCAACTTAGCTTACAAAGGTTTAAATAAGCTATGCCCTACCGGTTCAATAAATGCGACTCAGGAAAGAACCGGAAAGAAAACCTGAGAAGGGAGTAAAACTCCTGTTTAAAAAATACCCTAATAAAAATATGAAATAAAATAAAATAACAAAATAACTAATATTGATCCCTGAATCTGTTTGGAGCCCTACGCTGACGAACCGGTCTGGCCTGTGGTTCGACAGGTTGATCTATATGTGTATCAGCTCATGAGCTTCTCATTTAGTTTTTTCGTGAGACAAGCTTACAAACAACTCGTTTACTTGATCATTTATACAAGCAAATTAAACTACATAATTTGAGAGAGTACAAAAAATATGTAGTTTTACACAAACTATATAATATAAATATAGTGGAGCTTATTCATTAATGTATGATCTAGTTTGTTATGAACTTGTAATCAAGATTGCTCATGTGCATATAACCGAGTTTGTTTATGAACAAATGAGTCAAGCTTTCTTGGGATCAAGCGCAGTTAATTTATCTTTCGAGCTTTAAATTTGTGCTCAAGTTCGATTTGTTTACAAATCGAGCTAAACACAAACACGACTTAACCAAGTCAAACACCGAGTTGTTCACGAACGGCTCTATTCATTTACCACGCTAGTTAATCATTTTTTTTTATTTTACCTCTCAACCTTAAGCTGCAGGAGCGATCGGGCCTGTGAGGATCTAATAAATTGGGCCAGCAAAATGGGGTCCAGAGTTTATCAATCCATTCAATCACGAAGAATGAAGGCCCAGTTAATTATTAACAAAATGGTTATACTTTTTTTGGTTGAAACAAAAAGGTTATACTTAGAAAGCAGCCGATGTTAGAAATATCCAAAATCGGGCTATTTTTGGATGAATATCCGATTAATCCCTATCATTCATGTACAGAAATTATAGCAACTCACACCCCAAAAATACATCAAAACAAATCAATCGTGATTAGCACAAATAAACAAACAATTATCAACAATCTCCCCCCTTTTCTAATACAACAACAAACAAGGTCAACTCTCTACGAATATTTCCCTCCAAAAATCCCAGGAAGATATACATCCCAATCACCCAATTATAGGCTTCAAATTATTAATCAGCCAATTAATGGGATTAATTCTTATTAATCAACCCTCCTAGACACACACAAACCTAAACACCATTTCAAAAAATTCTCCCCAAGAAAATTTCAGATCCCGTTAAAATGTCCAATGCTGAAAACAAGGAAAACACAGGCGCCAATCCACACGAATTGGGATCAGATGAAGCCAAATTGGGCGCCAAAGACGATCCCGATATCCATCTCGATCACCTCTGCAAACAAGTCTCCGAATTCGTCCCCTCCCTTTCTTCCATCGACGAATCTCATCCTCTCGAAACCCCTCAATTCCTCGACGATTTCCTCGAGACCATCGAATCCAAGCTCAAACACTACGAATCCGACCCTGCCAAAATGGTAGAATCCATCAAAAGCTCGCCTCTGTTCTTCAATTCCATCGATTGCCTCTCTTTGTTGATCCAATCGGTTTCGAAATTCAGATCCGTTTCGACCTCGGCCGTCCTCCTGATCAACCTAGCAACATCTCTTCTTCATAGGGCGATGCTGATTTTAGGAGCCGAACTCGCCGTCCTCGTAAGCAAAAACGAACAAGAACATGAAAAAGAGAAAGAGAACGAAAAAGAAAAAGAAAATTTCACTCCTTCAAAGAAACATGAACACGAACACGAACAAGAAAGGCAAGAATCAGATCCCAATCAAGATCAAGAAGAACAAAAAGCAGAGATCTTTCCTCCAATTTCGTCCGAAGACACCGCATTGATAAGCTCGATTACGAAAACGATGATCACGGCGGGATACAAAGGCGAGTGCAAGCGTCTATTCGTGAAGGCGAGGCGATCCGTCTTCGAAGACGAGATGACGTGTCACGGTTTCCAGAAGAACAGCATCGACGAAGTGCAGAAGATGCAATGGGAGGCCCTCGAATCCGAGATCGCCACGTGGATCCACGTCATCAAGCAATGCACCTCCTCCCTCTTCCCCGGAGAACTCAAATTCTACCAAACAATCTTCTCCTCCCAACTCTCCCAATCCAAACCGAAAACCGAAATCTGGAAAATCCTCTTCGACGATCTCGTTAGCGCCGTGATCCAAATGTTGCTAACCCTAGCTCACGCCGTGGCCCTGACGAAACGCTCCGCGGAGAAGCTCTTCAAGTTCCTCGACATGTACGAGGCGCTAAGGGACTTAGGGAAGTGGGTGGACGAGTCGTCGTCCACGTCATCTTTGACCAATGAGTGTGTTGATGAGCTGAAAGCCGAGCTGGCTCCAGCTGGCAGGCGGCTAGGAGAGGGCGCTGTCTCGATCTTCTGTGAGCTCGAGAACTCGATCAAGAACGATAACACGAAGCAACCGGTTGCATTCGGGGCGGTCCATCCTCTCACGCGCTACGTGATGAATTACTTGAAGTACGCGTGCGAGTACAAGGGCACGCTCACGGAGTTGTTCGTGCAAGAGACGACTTCGTTCGAGGATCAGCTCGTCAAGGTTATGGACTTGTTGGAGGCGAATGTGGAGGCCAAGTCGAACTTGTACAAGGACGCGTCTTTGAGGTGCATTTTCTTGATGAACAACGGCAGGTGCGTACAATAGTACCATAAGGTCTCCGTTTCAACTTTGATGGACAATGTCCTTTAAAAAACCGAAGAAGTCACTAATGTATTGTTTTTATGATAGGTACATGTTGCAAAAGATTAAGGGGTCAGATGAGATGCACGAGACATTGGTGGATATGTGGTGTAGGAAGAGATCGACGAATGTGAGGAGCTACCATAAGAATTACCAGAGGGATACTTGGGGGAAGTGTCTTCAATGTATGACTCAAGAAGGGCTTGTGGTGAATGGCAAGGTCTTGAAGCCGGTTTTGAAGGAGCGGTTCAAGAACTTTAACCAGTTGTTCGATGAGATTCATAAGACGCAGAGTGCGTGGGTGGTGAGTGACGAGCAGATGAAGAGTGAGCTTAGGGTTTCCATATCCGCGGTGATGATTCCGGCTTATAGAGCGTTTGTGGCGAGGTTTGGGCCGGTGTTTACCCCCGGGAGGCAGTATGAGAAGCATATTAAGCTTCAGCCTGAGGATATTGAAACTGCAATTGAAGAGTTGTTTGAAGGGAATTGCTAATTCATAGTGATCAATATTGAGATCAAATAGAATCTCTATTAGGATATTATGTATAATTAGATATTTTGTGATTATCTTTTTGTACTCCTCGGAGCCCAAGCTAGGGTTTTCCTATTTATTGTAATCTTGTTTTAATGAAAAGGCAGAGGAAAATTCCCAACTTTGAGTGTCTCGGATTTCTACATGGTATATGAGCCACAACCTTAAAAACAATTACCCACCTCGCGTCTCTTTCATTCACATCATCAATCCACTCAAAAAAAAAAAAATTATGTAACAATGTTCAGAATCACTTGAATGATTGCGTATGGCCAATCATACTATTCTTGTTGCCGTCGTTAAGGCGTTGACTAATGATGTTGCCGCCTCTACTACGGCTAGTTCTTCCCAACTGAAATGAGGAGACATAGATGTGATTTCTCCATACTATCTCCACCTGTCTGATCATACTGAATTAGCCATGTGATACTGAAAGCGAGTAACTCAACAGAGTTACACAATCATATTTTTAATTTGTATATCCATAAAAGTGAGTAACTCAATAGAATAAATATGCAAATAAATATGAATACAACCATACAAAACCATGAATATGTAACTCAAAATCATGAATACAAACTGAGAACACACATTCACACAATAAAAATCGTTTTACTTGAACTTAAATCTTAGGTCCAATTTGCTATCTAAGTCCAGCCCACTTTCTACTTAATTTGGGCCCTAAAATCCAACCGAAAAGGGATCGAATAATAGAAATTTGAACGCAAAACATATTGGCGCGCACAAGTGCACAACTTCAACGGTAAATAAGTTCCTGTCTTATTCCCTGCCAAGCCAGAGAAACATTTAAATAGGCCCACTGATCCACACTCGTTCGCCAATGCTATAATACATATATCGGTACAAATTAAGGCCTTTCCAGATGCCGGTACATGCACGTCGGTGCAATTTTTCTATTCTATATGTGCCCTGAAAACAATAATATTGCTAAAAACATAAATACTTAGATGATAAATTATCCAAGGAAACAGTAGTGCTTAGTTCAGCCTGCAATTTCCAGAGAATCATTAAAAAAATTGAAATCATTGCGTTTTGCTTCTATCATCTTCCTTGGCATTTATATAACGCTGATTAATTTGCAGGAGATGGATGTGTCATCCTGATGGATTTGAAGGAGTGTTTTCAGTAATCAGTATTATGTCATCACTTGATTAAGCTGGTATTGTGGCATGCACCTGAGATGATCCTCTAGGAGAGACACTAAAAATGAAAAGGCTTATTTATTTATATTTAATCCAAAACTCTAATGATTAAACATGATAATACTAATTACGTTACTATCGTTGATATTATTCTCACATCTAAAGGTTGTGACTAAATTAAACCACTATATAGATTTATGTACTACTCCTCTTATTACCAATTGGTTTTATAAGAATCTCACTGAATTTATGTGATTGGCCTAATATGCATATACACCCTCACATTAATTGTCCACGATATGATTTTTAAGTTGGAGGGTAGAGAGATAATATTCGGGTTACGGATGCATGCCTTAGTATGTGGGTAAATTTTTAAGGTCGTGATTCTTCAGACCGAGACTCTCGATCTGGCTTCTCTTTTGAAGCCTGATGAATCAAAGACTTTGTTGCACCAATAGACCTTGGATTGTACTCTACCACAATGTGAAGTTGATCTTTCCATCAAACTTGATATTCATCAAACTTGCACCTAGATCGAGACTCTCGGTCTGGTCAATCTAGTTGCAAGTTTGGGGGCCTTAGTTATTTCGTGTGCTTTGTTGTTCTCAGTTTTTGTGCATGGATATGTTTCGTGACCTTGACTTTTCTTGTGTTTTTATCGCAATTGTCTATCTTTTGCTCCTGGTTTTCGCCTCTATCTTGGTCTTTCAGAAGTACTCTTTGGGATTGTTCAAAGTATGAGGGCGTAAATCTCGACCTCCAACCCTACTAGTGCGGGATACATTGGGTAGTTGTTGTCATTGTTGTTGTTTGATGTGAAGTAGGAGTGTCCATGTAAAATTGAACCCTAAATCAATTTTTTGGGGCTAAGTGGACCATGCATACTTGATATCTTTTTCAAAATGATGTTAACCAAACCAGAATTTTTGGGTGTGATAGATTAAAAAATGGTAATTGAAGCACACTTATTATTTTTCATTTAGTTAAAAAACTACATAAAAAATGAATCAAGGGTAATTAATTGGTGGTTAATAATATCATAGGATTAGGATTAGTTTTTTTTTTTGAGAGGAGGATTAGGATTAGTTACTAACCAAGTTTATTGTTAGCCGAATTTAATTTGGTCTCCTTTAATGATTAGTAATAAGATAAGATTAATGTGTTGCTAAAGTTTATATTTGAGTTTCTCACGTATTAGATGCATTTCTTCCTTGCCTTAATTAACCGTACATTGTAACCAGGACATTATCCTCCGTATCAAATACTCCAGCAATAGCATGCTAATTACCAGTCAGAGATGGAGATCAGAGAGAGTACGTACTTTAACCATGTCCAAATGTTTTTACATCAATATTGGTAGTGTGTAAGTACTTATGCAATATATAGCAGAGCTAGCATTGAATTATAGATATGAATATATCATATATGGCATTTGCAATGTTGCATGGCATTATTAAACCTACCCAATTGAAAAAAAAAAAAGAAAAAAAAAGGGAAGTACACATAAATAAATGTATCATTTATGTAGAACCCAGAAGTAATAAATAAAGCATATATAATTATATATTCTGGTACAAATGAACAGTAACATAAACACAGTAACTTACATGTAAGAAAGAGGGCATTTAATACCTGGAGTAAAGTTTTGCAACAATGGCAGGTGGGCTTAATTCACGTACTCTGCCATTGCTGAGACATACTTTAGCTGCTTTTATGCTGTGTAGAAGAAGAGCAATAGATAGGATGCATCATGCATGTATAAAAATTAAACATAAAAAAGTGGTTTAATACTACGGAGTATTGTATAGTATAGTATAAATGTAGCATTGAAAAGGGGCAATAACCATACTTTAAGCCGGATTCGCCGATTCTACCACAAATGTACTCTCTAGGCCTAGGGCATACTCTCTCTCACACACATGACATACCCAATTTTACAGAGCTTCTGTGTTTGTTTTAAATTCAATAGCCTCACTTTTGTCGTTGCTTTAGGTGTACACAACATTTCCCTTTGCAAATGTTTTGTTAGTTACTACGTACGTACAAATACGCACAATTGTAATTGTAGCATTACAATTGCTAGCAAGCTACTCCCGGTACTACGTAATTACTAATGAAATGAAATGGTCCAAGACAAACCAACTATTTTGTTAATTGGTCCCTATATTTACTAAATATTGTCGTCGTTAGATTGGACACGGCTTATAGGAAGTTCTAAAGCACTGCAATTTGTTTTTATAAAAAATATAACTAACCATCTACCACATTTCCATACAATAAATTAAATAAAGAGCTAGAATTTGTATCAAAATAATCAATATGTGCAAGTTCTAAAAACAAACCTTATAATAAGTTGTTGCTTAAACCTCTAAAACAACAAACATTTACTTACAACATTTAGGAACGAAAAGGATATTTTTTTTTTCTAAATGGATGTAATATATACCCCCTATGTTCACTAAAAATTGTTTAAATAACGCTCCAAACGAACATCCCCACCTAACCCGCTTTGGGTCTAATGGAAAAGGTAAATCGTTGACTATGCAGGTTTTAAATCCGCGAAATAATATACACAGAGTAATTTTTTTTTATCTGATAAGATTAAGGGTAGCTCAAGTATTATTTACATTGGACTATCCAAGCACATGTAAATGGGTGAAAAATGATTTACTAACCAATTCTAAGAAATAAGGACAAACCGCCGTCCTGATGCTCAAACCTGAGACCTCTTGTAGATGGGCTAGAGGCTCAACCAGTTGAGACATGCGCGCATACACGTGGCACATTCTTAACTGTTGTTCCATGTGCCACATGGATTTTAATTACTAAAGATTATTATTTTAGTCTTTGACCCTAACATTAAGAAATTCAATTGTATTAACTTAAAACACTAGTGTCATGAGTACACCAACAACATTTTGTTGGGCCATTAACAGCTCAAAGTAAGGAACCTTAAAACATGTTTAAACATGCAACTAAACCCAAAACAAATAAAGATAACCAATTAATTAAATACCAAATGCACTGTACAAAGCGAAACAAACAAACAAACCGAAAAGAAGCACAGAGTTGTAAAAAAGTTAGGAGCTGCTTTTGTGGATGTGTGTGCGTGGGAGTGAGCTTTTGTCTGTTGATGTAACGACAACAGGACAGGCCCAGCCGTCCTTAACCCCTGACGCCAGTGAGCTTCGTATGACCTCATTCTTTACCCCTGCTGACCTGTCACTCTCTTCCTCTGCCAAGTCAAACTCAATTCAATTCAATGCATCATCCTTCCATCCCATCCCACATTATATACTGCTACTACTACTACATTATCTTCTTCTTTTTTCCCCCCAAATTCCATGTCACTCTCACGCACGCAAATTCTCCCATCATTATTAAAATAACCCAAACTGGGTTTTTATCCTAACTACTGTTCTAAATATTATATCTAGGCTCCATTTACGCTTAAGCAGCGTTGGAAGGTCCTAATCGCCTAGCCGTTCATCCCGTTTAGGATTGCCTAGACAATCGTTTTAACCGTCTAAGCACTAGGTGGTTCTTCTCTGACCAAACTTTGCTTAGTATTTTTTAGAACATTGATCCTAACATAATCAAGGCATTATCATTGTAAAATGTGTGTAATCCACATAGACAATTAAGATTAATACTCCAATGGGTGATAACTAACAAAACCTCCCTTGAATCAGCAGCATGGCGCACCCAGAAACACACAAGCCCAACAACACATGAAACTTATATAAAAAGGGGGCTTTATTTGTCCACATACAATAAATTAACATCAACTACACCAATATTATTATTATTTAAAAAAAAACAGGTTGAGCTTCATTAAAGGCATAGAGAGACCATAAGCCGCCTTGTGTAGCTGACACTGTTTAGCTTTACATTAAAGTTGCTGTCCACCCTGTGCCTGGCTTCCCTTTTATACTTGCACCAAAAATTTATGACCCTCCCATCCTTTTAAAGCAACAACAAAACAAGAACAACGCACGCCTTAAACCCTAATCAAATTACCATCCAACCCTTCTCCAATTCTCCCCCTCCTCCCTATATAAACCCCACACTCCATTGCCAAAACCCACCAATTCCAACACTCAAAACTTACACAACAACAAAGCTACAAAAATCAATTCTTTCCATACAAACATGCAATACCAATACTACATGCCGTCGTCTAACCCATCATCAGTGAGGCCAGCGACGACGTCGTCGGCTTCGTCAATGGAGCCGTTGGAGAGGGTGGCCAAGCTGGCGTCGGAGAGCGCCGTGGTGATATTCAGTATGAGCAGCTGTTGCATGTGCCACGCTGTCAAGAGGCTGTTTTGTGGGATGGGTGTGAATCCCAATGTGGTTGAGCTCGACCAAGATCCTAGGGGAAAGGAAATGGAGAGGGCTCTCATCAGGCTTTTGGGGACGTCGCCGGTTGTTCCGGTGGTGTTTATCGGCGGGAAGCTTGTCGGAGCGATGGATAGAGTTATGGCTTCTCATATTAATGGTACTTTGGTTCCTCTTCTTAAGAAAGCGGGTGCGCTTTGGCTTTGAGGGTTGTGAGGGTGGAGGTTTGTGAGGGATTTGGAAAGTTTGGGGCTGATTATGTAATTTTCTGAGATGTGTTCGTTTAGTTTTTTTTAAGGGGGGTTTGTTTATGAGTTTGATGGTGGTTTGATTAAGAAGGTGCAAATGAAAGTGCTCTACTACTTTGTATAGAGAAGAAGGTTATGGATGTTGAGGAAGACCGGAAATATTAATGAAAGCAAAAAAAAATATTAATTAAGGGTATTTGCATATTCGCTTCTTTCTTATTATTAATTTTGAATTTATTTTACTATTTTGTGCTAAGAGTATCATCGAGGACATGGAATGAATAACTTTTTAATGTCTATTCAAAAAAGCAAAGTGCGTTTTTCCGCCTTTTTTAATTTGATGACATATTGATGGGGCGATCAAGATTGCATCAGCAATTCAGTTGGTATCTTTCTGCGTCACCATCAAATATCAAATGGACTTTCTAAAAATCGAAAAGTAAATTCATCAAGGTAGGCATGGGCCAGATGATGTGCACATGTTTCTGATGGGATTAAAATATTGGGCCCAGGCCCAACTGTTCATATAACACTAGCCCAACCTCCCAATACAAGGACATACGGTATTTGTAATTTGCTACTCCCTATCAAAATATGTTTTGTGAGAAATGAGCTAGTTGATCTGTAATCACCCAAGTGTTGCTAACATTTTGTAAACGTTTTTGGCTCATTTGAATGAATTATTTATTTTTATTCAAAAAAATATATGAGTCTTTTAATCTTATCTTGTATCAAAATAGTGTATTTTTAGCATAAGAAGCATTGCCCAATCTCCTAATACAAAGACATATACTTAAAACTGGTGTTCACAATTGATAGACACTTCTCTCAAATGTTTGCATCTTCAAGAATCCGATCAACTACAGCGGCATAAACATTGCCCGACCAAAACTCTCAAATGATTGATTTTTATTTTTTTGAAAGGACTCTCAAATGATTAATTGAGGCCAGGTCAGATTGGGTTTTAGATATTCTAAAATAGTAATTATTTGAGGACGAAAATACAATAAAAATAAAATTTTAACTTTATTCTTTCACATCATTTTATATGGTGTAAAAAGTATATACATATAACATATGTAATATAATGGAAATACATTTATGGAGCACTTTTCATTTATATATAATAAAAAATAATATTACACTATTATTTTCATTATTATGTATCAGAGTTATACTTGCTTCCCCAAATCAATTTTTAATACGAGTTTCAATATGAAAAAAACATTTTTTATATTTAGAGCAAAATTTCTATTGCAAAAAACGCAAGCCATTCGTTGATATCAACCCTACAAATCTACAATTCGAATGCTTGACGAAACATATATGAGAATTCCTCTCATCGCTGTTTCTCTACAGATCAGCATTCACATGGCTTAAAAACACCGAATGACGTATACATAATTGGAAGAAAAAATTAATAGGACATGGTTAAACTTAATGATAAATGATTGCCTATGGATGTACTTAACTGTATATCCAATGCAACAAAACAAGTTTTGCAACTTCCATGAACAGAAAAAAAGTTGTCCAAATACCAAATGCATGAGCGCCATCAAACCTAATCAACAAAAAAACAAATTCAACCCACCCTCATTAGTCATTATCTCAATTCCCTCCTTTTTTTTTATCAAAAAACTTCACCAACAATCTTCCAAACTTCTACTTCACATGCCTTTGTTTGTAGTGCACACACAGAAAGACATTTTTCCAAGTAAGTTAAAATTTGGTCCCACCAACAACTCACGGACTCAATACCTCACGAAATTATCACTCCTCTCAAGTATTAAGTATTAACCTCCTAATCATTTATAAGATTCCCTCAATTCTGACTACTACTACTTCACATCTCTCTCTTACTAGTAGTAGAAGCTTCATAACTTGTTCCCATGGATCAATTTATTCTTCCCCTTCTCCTTGCAACTTTCTCACTCCTTCCTATCACTCTCCTTGCTCAATCCACCACAACCCCAGTCTCCGAAATCTCGGTCGAAGGAAGCGTCTACTGTGATCCTTGCTTCACCAATGACTTCTCCAAATTCAGCTATTTTATGTCAGGTACATACTTCACATCTCTTTTTTTCCATTATAAATTGATCCATATAATTCAGAAAAGAACACATCTTAAGATGAGCTGTTTGAGGAATTTTCAGGTGTGGATGTACACATACAATGCAAATTGAAGGCAAATCCACCAGGAACAGCAGAGCTAATCACATTCGCAGTCAATAGAACCACAAACCAAAATGGAGTATTCAGGCTAAAAATACCTCATGTCGACGGAGTTGATTGTGTAGAAGGTCCTCCAATCCAATTCTCTTGCCAAGCACTCTTATTACGAAGCTCGTCTCCTGCATGTAACGTCCCCACCTCGCGCACTACAACGTATCAACTGTCGGTCAAGTCAAAGCAGTCGAATCAATGCGTCTATAGTTACCCTGGATTGAGTTTCAGGCCTGCTCAAAGGAATGATACCTTATGTGGTAAGACAACAGAGGATTCAAAAGTCTATGTACCTCATAGCTTTGCCCATCCTCGGTTTCCATTCTTGAATTCGCCTCCTTTCCGGTTCCCACTCCCACGAAGACCCTTGAATCCATCAATTCCGTTGCTGTTTGCACCGCCGCCTCCACCAGCATTCAGATTAGAGGATCCAAGAACATGGTTTTCTACTAATCCTTTCCAATCGCCTTCGCCTCCGCCTCCACCACCTCCAATGTTTAATATGCATAACCCGAGAACTTGGCCGTTCATATCTACTACTCCGCCTGCAGGACCTCTAAACAAGAAGCCATGAGTCGTCTCCATCTGAAATAATTTATATCATTCAATATTATAGATACAAGTAAATGAAGTCTTACTACATACAGTACAATATCTGCAGCAAATGTAAGTGTATTCTTATTTCACATACCTATCAATATAATATATCATGAGTTTGTAGTCTCAGCTCCTCAGTAGCATTTTTGTTCTGCTTCATAACCTCAAAGGAAATCGAAGTATATTGAAGATGTACGATTAGGAGAAAAACAACACAAAAAAACAATACAGGGTCAGCAACAATATATAGGAAATCTCAAATCTAGCTTGCACTAGAATTAAAACTCTTGAATGAGCCCATGAAAATGTTATACCAAATACATAGCCACATAGGAATATATTAAGCGTGGTATCCTAAGTTTCTCAGCTGTAGAGACAATTCAGTTATTTTATTGCTATCACACACAGCCATAACCAGTAACAGAACAGATTTTCACAAAAATTGAAGTATCTGGTACGGTTACCTTGTAACAACACCTCATAAGAAATTATATAAATAGGAAAGAAAGACCAAACAAAGAGTTCTTACAGCTTCCATAGCAACAACAAACAACAGCGAATATTTCTTCTACAAGTTGACTACATGACACACATTCTATCTGAAATGCTGATGCCTGCTCTTGCCAATAACTTCTCTGACGCTTCTTTGGCCAGCAAAATAACCTCCTTCTGTACTCAAAGAGGATTTAAACTCACATGAGAAGATGAAAGTATGGAAATAGCAAAGTCATGTTTTATAAGACATCAAAACAATTTCAACCACCACAATTTTTAACCTCTCAATTAAATGAATTGAATTTGAATTTCATTTTCATTAGCAAAATTGAACAAAGGGTCGATTGCTTTCTCAGAATGCTGTCCAGTTTTTACAGCCAAAAAATATCATAAAAGAGATGCTGATGGAGAAAAGGAAATATGATACCTCGTCAATGTTTACAATCTTCCTATCTTTCATGATATACTGACCGTTGCATATGACAGACACAATATTTTCAGTTCTCATGCAATACACCAAGCTAGAAATGCTGCAAAGTAGCACATATAAGATTAAACACATTGATCAAACAACAACAACAACAACAACAACAACAACATCTACCCAGGGGGATCCCAGTATGACCAGGATCTGGGGGTCGAGATGAAAAGCTATATTTTCCAATAAAAAAACATTCATATAAGAAATAACAATATTTCATACCGATCATGAAAAGGGGCCATTGTCCAAGAGAAGGGATCAACAATTATAAAGTCAGCCTGCCAAATAATAGTACAATATACATTCAGATTCTGCTAAATGAGATATGAGTGTATGAGTATGAAACTGACATCAAAATATTAAAATTCATTCATCAAGATGCAAAAAAACCTATAAGAGCAGAGTAAGTTTCCAAGAGGACTTTTGCTTGGGGATTTCAACTCTCAAGGACTATGACAGATAAAATGGAAGGTTCTACTTCCTCAACGGTTCAGGATGAAATTTGGAGTTGTTTTGAAAGAGGTAAAACAAAGGTTGGTGTCTATGGTACAGGTGGAGCAAAACAATTGTGGCTAAGCACGTCAACAATAAGATTATTCGACTGAATGATCTTTTCAATCATGTCTATTATGTGACCGTAATACCGTATCACAAGACACCAGTTAAGTTGCAGAATGGTATTGCTAACGCATTTGGATTTACATTCATGTTTGAACACAAGCCAAAGAGAGCAGCTGAGCTCACAATGACAGTAGTGAAAAGCGAGATATGTCTACTGATCCTTGATGATGTGTGGGGAGGGCATCTCAATGGACAAGGTTGGGGCTTCAGTGGAAAGTGATGAGTGCAGGTTGCTTATGACCACTTGGAAGAAAGATTTATGTCGGAAAATGAACTGCTTTCCAGTTAAGTTGAAGCCTCCGTCAAAGCATGAGTCTTGGGATCTGTTTAAGAAGAAATTTGCAAAATTATGAAACACTTTATGATCAGGTTAAGGACACCGATGGATCAGTAGCTGAAGAATGTGCTGGATTACCACTTGGAATTATCACAGTGGATGGATTAATGAGGGGAGAAAGTAGTGAACTTGTATGGAGAGATATACTGAGAAGTTTGCAAAGCATCGAGAGTATGTTAAATCTCAAAACTGCTAAATACCTTTTTCTTCCATATGAATTTGGCTCCTACACTCGATGCTTTGCAAACTTCTCAGTGCTAGATCTCCACACATGTTCACTACTTACTCCCCTCATGGACCCAGCCACTGTGATAATTCCAAATGGTAATACAGCACATTCTTTAGCTACTGATCTATCAGTGTCCTTAACTTGATCAGAAAGTGCTTCATAATCTCTAAACTTCTTCTTAAACAGATCCCAGGACACAAGCTTTGACAGAGGCTTCAATTTAACTGGAAAGTAGTTCATTTTTCGACATACATCTTTCTTCCAAGTGGTCATAAGCAATCGGCACCCATCACCTTCCACCGAAACCCCAACCTTGTCCATTGAGATATCCTCCCACACTTCATCAAGGATCAGTAGATATATCTCTTTCTTCGCTACTGTCATACTGAGCTAAGTTGCTCTCTTTGGCTCGCCTTCAAACATGAATTTAATTCCAAATGCATTAGCAATACCATTTTGCATCTTAAAGACACTGGTGTCTAGTGATACGGTCACATAATAGGCATGATATTGTTGATGTGCTTGGCCATGCTTGTTTTGCCGACTCCACCCATAACATAGACACCAACCCTTGTTTTACCTCCTTTGAAACAACTCCAAACTTCATCCTAAACTGTTGAGGGAGTGGAATCTTATATTTTCTGTCACTAATTGCAGCCTTTCAGAATTGAAATCATCAAGAAAAAGTCATATCCATACCCATTCAGATTTTGCTAAATAAGGTATGATTAAGAAACTGACACCAAAATATTAATTCATTCATCAAGATGCAAAAACCAGCAGCAATACGGAGGAATGAGGCATGCCAAACAGCAAGAACAAACACACCTTTTTCCCAACTTCCAGTGAACCTATTTCATTGTCCCAGAGCACTGACTTGGCGCCATTTATTGTTGCCATTCTGAGCACATCTTCAGCAGGAAGTGCAGTAGGATCAGTAGTTCCATTTGCAAAAACTTCACGACCTTTGTTAATTAGTGAAGCAAGGTACATCTCATCAACTACACAAAATGTTATTAAAACAAAAAAAAATTAAAAATTGAGCATTATAGGTAACAAAATGTGACATTCTCAACTTGATTCCTTTGTTGATCCAGTATTGTCTATGGTTCAGAATTCTTTTTATTATGTTCTACTTCTCTGCATATAAATGGAAACACAAACCTATTATTTTCTTTCACAATATTCTCGAATATGCATTTTTTTATGGAATCAACTGAGTAAAGAAAAGGGGGAAATCACAAAATAAACTAATAAAAAAGCTGACCAAATGCACAAAGTCAGCTAGCATTCATACCAATGCTCATTCTATTGTTAGATGGTGCACCATCTGTTCCCAAGGAGACACAAACTCCAGCATGAAACATTTCTTTTATAGGTGCAAATCCAAGCATTCGCATTGCAGAAGCAGGACAGTGAGAAACCTTAACCCCAGCTTTTGAAAGAAAACCAATCTAGATAATAACAAAAAAATGTGAAGTCAATTGGTTATCATCTTCCATGATTTACAATATGTCTACAAGCTATATGAAGGTGAAAGATACCTCTTTATCATTTACCCAAACCGTGTGTGCGGATAATAAGTTACTCTTTAGAAAATTTATTTTCTCCAAATATGTGACTGTTCCATGATCAATCTCCCGATTGCGCATCACCACTTCATTCTCATAAGGTATCTCTGCAATATGCTACAAAGAAGAGATTATATGGATATTTATAAGTTGAAGAGAATATAGAGAAAAACTCATCAGAATAAAATAAAGGTGTTACCATGTGGATTCCAGTTCCAAGCTCCTCAGCTGTATCTCTTGTTTCAATCAACAACCGATCAGTTGCATTCATGATTTGTCTGATTCCGAGCCATATTCTAATGCGTCCTTCAGCTGTACCGTGGTGCTTCTTATAAAGTTGCTTCTGAACCTGCAACGTTTAATGCAAGCAAATCAATTTTGGTAATTTAATGCATGAATGGTCTCTAATTTGTAAGAAAAATGACAAGGATTCACCTCAATACACTTATCCGTTGTGCAACTGCTCCATGAAACAGGCAAGCCCTCACCAGAATCCATAGTTGATTGTGTTAAACATGCACGCAAACCTAATAATTCAACTGCCCTTGCCATATCAGATACGTGCTGCCCACCAGCTTCTGCAAAGCATGTTACCTATTTGAAAGTAGGCAGCGCAAATTAACACGAAAGAATGAAACAATATTGGAGCTAGAAACATCAAATTCGAAAAAAGAGGAAAAATATGGAACTGTTATTAGAAACTCATGGAATAAGAAGCCAGTGCAATGTCAAGTTCAGTTGTAGAAAAGGGGCAACCACAAATTGAAAGCTTTAGTTTCTTGACTTCATACACGGATATAGGCAATTCAGCATATAATGACACAGCTAATAATATTAATGCCTCTATCTCCATACCAATTAAAGGCCGCATGCCAACTACTGCTGCCCCACAGAAACCACAAAAAAAGGGAAGACAAACAGTTACCTAACAATAAAGTTGGTTCACCACCAAGTGTATGAATTAATGCTCTTATCTAATACGGAGTAGTGTATTTTATCAATCTAATTAACTGAATTTGAATTTGATGCCACAGATTGTGAACACTCACTCCGGAGTGGATGAGCTCAATCCCACATAACAACGTGGAGAGGTAAGAATCTTCCTCGGTCATATTTGATTCATAAGGCCAAATTCGACGATGCAACCATGTCATCAGATCAACGTCATCGGCGATTCCTCTTCCCAGTTGCTGCGAAGTGTGTACGTGTGTATTGATGAACCCTAACATGACCATCAAATTGAAGAACAAAAAATTTAAAAATCAATTATTGACCAAATTGAATAGATTAGGAGCAGCAAGAGAGTACCAGGTAGCAGGAATTGGCCATGAAGGTCGACGATCTCATGAGCGAGAGAAGAGAATCGGTCCATGATTTCGTTAGATTGACCGATTGCCTTTATCCTATCGCCTTCTACAACGAATCCACCGTTCTTGAAAACTCTGAGTTGCGAATCCATTGTAACGATGAGAGAATTGTGGAAAACAGTGATGTAACTGGATTTGATGGTCGCCATGGCCAAGGAATCCAACCTTTCTCTCTTCTTTTTTTTTTTGTCAAAGTCTTACCTTTCTCTCTTCTCCAGTCTCAGAGTAGTCAAGGACTCAAGGTACAAGGCCCTTTACCCGCCTTTTTCCACACACACTTATATTTAATTTTGGTAAAGTTTTCAGATGCATGATTTTTAATTAATAAACTAAATTGACCATAATGTATATTTTATAGGGAAATTCCGCGTGGCAATTCGAGGTTTTGCAAATATTACGTGATACACAAAGTTTTTCGGAATTTTGTGTGATGAACTCGAAATTTTGCAAATTCTGTGAAGTAGTCTCGAATTATTATAAAAGCTAAAATTATTTAAAATTTATCCCTATTTTCTTACTTAATTACATAAAATCATCTTTATTTTTTTTAATAAAAACTAACTTATTTTATTACTTTTAGAAAAAAAAATAGAAAATTTTAAAATTTACAAGTAAATAATGACACTACATATTATTATTATTTAAAGAAAACATCCCGTTTTCATTTTCTTTAAATCAACCTTTTAGAATTTCTATCACCATTTTTATATTTATTATTTATCTCATCCAATTTAATATTGAAGACTTATAAAAAAAAATTGTCTAATTCCTATTTATCTAATTCGTTTAATGTTCATACATACTTTTTAATTTCTCTTATATTAAATTTCTATTTATCTATTTATATACAAAATAGTTTATAGAACCAAATTTTTAATTAAATATTTATAAATTATTTTTATAGAATATTTTTTTTCCTAAGTAGCTATATTGTTCTTAATTTTTTTTTTATCCATGAATTTATTTTGAGTGTAAATTTATATCTTCTAAGTATTATTGTGGTATTTCTAACCTCAAAAACAATCTCATTTTTCTTAAAAAAAATATATTTACTAATATCCTATTTATAATATAAAAAAATCAAATTTAAGTAATAGCCATTTTGAAAAGGTTGATTTTTTTATAATATTGCATGGGCTTTTGATAATATAAAAATGGTGATAGAAATTCTAAAAGGTTGGTTTAAAAAAATGGGTGATTTTTTAAATAATAATATGTAGTGTCATTATTTATTTTTAAATTTTAAGTTTTTTTATTTTTTTATAAAACTAATAAAATTAGGTAGTTTTTAAAAAAAATAGAGGTGATTTTATGCAATTAAGTAAGAAAATAGGGCTAAATTTTTAATACTTTTAACTTTAATAATAATTCGAGACTACTACACGGAATTTGCAAAACCTCGAGTTCACCACGCGAAATTCCGACAAACCTTGACCACGAGGAATTTGCAAGACTTTAAGGTCGCCACGCGGAATTTCCCTATTTTAAATCAAGTAGTCTATAATAAGTTATATTAAATGGTGGTACATGATTAAATTAAGGCCATCATCAATGGTGGTACATATATAATTATTAACTAATTAAAGCCATCAGCAATGGTGATGCATAATTATTAAAATAGCTAGAGTTATAACCCCGTCCTTTGAACGGGACAACATTTTTATTCTACGTTTATATAATTTAAATATTTAGGCTTTTGGAAATTAAAACATGTGCTCAAACATACTAAATAAGAGTCAATTGAATTACATTATAAAATACCATAAATATTTATAGTACAAAAAATGCCAAAAATTGTAACTATATAAATGATTTGATCATTTAATCGGTGCATACATATTTAAGATATAGAAAGGTCTTACCTATCTTAATTTGATAGTTGAGGTATTATTTTAATTTTACTTGGATAATCTATCAACGATTTGTTTTCATATTTAACTTAATGTGGTTCTCGTGCATATGAAATTGTGAAAAATCGATAGTGATATTTTATATTTCATATGCATTCTATATCATACATAATTTGTATTTTTATTAATATTTGGAATAAGAAAATTTAAATTCTTTGAAATAAGAAGAATAGCCAATTATAAATATATTTAATTTGATTTCTTTCATATAAGTCTTTACGTACTTATTATATTTCATCATTGGTTGAAATTAATAAAAAAAGTAGCAGTGTATTTATTTGACCAACATGAATAACTTTACTAAGATTATAATTTAATTTTAATTAACTAATTAAATATTTAGTTTTAGGATTAATATTTAGATAAGAAGATTAAGATAATATTTCAATTTTAATTTTATTTGTTTTATTTTTCTAATCTGTAATAGAATTATTTATTTACCATTAAGATATTTAATTATAAAACTTTAAATTAAAATATTTAAATTTATAGATTTTACCAAATACTTTCTTAATAATTAAAATAAATTAATGTAGTAAGTTTTTCTAAAAAAATTCCACGAAAATCTTCTTTTATCTCCTCTATTAAAGAAAAATATTTATTGGATAAAAAATTCTTAGATTTTTTTTATCTTTTATTTTCAATTAACGGGGGAATTATGTTGACAAAGAAAATATTTTTTAATAGAATTTTCAAAATTGAAGGAACATTTATGAGGACAAGAGGGACAACTTTATATGTTGTTAAGATATAATTTATTATCTATGTTAACCCATTTATTTCTCTCTTTCACACTAGTGTACCCCTTAAGTACATAAAGGTACATAAGGGCCCGTTTGGTACCCATACCTAGATATCAAGTATGGGTATCGGGCTATACATGTTGTTTGGTATAAAAGTATATAGATATCAGCCCATATCTTGATATCTCCAAACCATTATTTTATGTGGGATCTAATATACCGAAAAAATGGACAGTATAACCCATTTCCTTTCTTCCTCTTTTTTTTCACGAAACCTGCTCTTGGACTTCTTCAATCTAGTGCCTCCTTCGAACTACTCATCATCTTCTCCGATTTGTCGCCTGCTTCGACAGATTTGCTTCGACCGGCAACCGGCGATTTTGTTCCGTCCAGACTGGTGAACGACAGATCTACCGACATATCTGCACCAATTTCGTTCAAACCGCTTGGATCTTTTTCTCCCTTTCACAGATTCATCCTTAATTTGGTGGAATTTTGAATGCGCAATCAATTGGGTGGTGAATCGTTAAATTTTTTTTTTGTTTCTTACTGGAATTTTGAATTTGTATCTTAGTGAGGATGCCTAACTGAATGCACAATCTTACTGGAATTTTTTGTTTTTGATTTGGATCTTTGATATTTAGATTTTTAGAATAACTAGTTTAATACCCGTGCTTTGCACGGGATTACTATAATATTTAATATTTTTAAAAAAGATTGAATTATACGTTTATGAGCTTAGAAAAATGCATTTTTTGAAAGAGAAGGATGGAAAATGTGAAAAAATCTAGTATTTTTCATCTATAATCCTCAAGTTAATATAGAAAAAAGAACAATGCATGTTTTGAACAAATAATTATTCCTATGATGAATACATGTAGATGATTCCAAATTTCAATCAATATAGTTAACTAAATAAAAAATGTGCATTATAATTCATTTGTTGTGCTCAAATGATAAAACATGTAAAATAAGCACAAATTAATCAAAACCAATAAAAATTAGAATTGTACAAAATAAATCTTTACATTAAATATAGTATGATGTAAAATAACAAAAAGACAGGGTACTTTATCTGGAGGGTAATAATCTCGTTATATAAAGAGGGTATATTTTGAACATTAATAGAAAGTAGGAACCAACTTTAATTATTTCTTATAATCTCTACATTAGCATCAATCAAGGCACAAAATTCAAAACAATGAAAGTATAATTAAGTTACTTTATCACCAGATTATGTTGTCATAAACTTTTCATTCATAATGAAAGTTGAGTTTCACCTTTTCTTATTAAAAAAATTATCTTTTTAAGAATTTGAATTTTTATATTTTAAAATACATGTAATGTAAGAAATATAACTTTAATATGTGAATTATGTATATTAAATTTCAATGATTTTTGTATTAATTAGTTAAGGACTTGTGAGGGTTTGAAAATGTAGTATGGATTTCACTAAAAATATAATAACTAATCAAGACCAAAAAAAATATAATAACTCATAATCATATAATACAATATTAATTGAACAAAATTTAATCATCATATTATAAATACTTAGATTATATATATATATATATAAAAATATACAATAATGCTTCCACACTCTAGAGAATAATCTATCCATGTATATAAATATTTGAGCATTTATTTAAATCAATGGATTATCTCATCTAAAATTGGAAAAAATAGATATCATATTATAAATACTAAGATTATATACATAACTGAATTTTTTGTCCTCCTTTCGACATTCTCAAGTTTTTTTCTTTGTATGTGTAAAATAAATTAGGGTAATGAACCTTTAATATTGACCAATATCTATTTTATAATTTTTCTAAACTCATCACATTCGAATATTCTCCACGGACATCTTTTTAGCTTTATACTCCGTCTGTTTGCTTCTTTCCTCCGACAAAGACAAGTCCGTCGCAATCCGTCCTCTTCACTCTATAATGGGTATTGTTTTTTTTTAATTCTTTCACATTTATTTTTTGGAAAAAACACAAAATTTAAAATAATTAATTCTTATTTTATTTTTATAGAAACAAATTTCTTCATGATGGAGGAGGATATACTTCGGGATCTTTGTCGTCAACATAACACCCCGACGAACAGATTAACAAGCATTTAAATGGCAATGCAATTGGATAACATCGACACCGTAAATGTAATGATTTTCTAAATCTAATTATATATATATATATATATATATATATATTTTATTCATTATTTAACATAAATTTATTTATCATTTAAATTAATTTGTTAATTTTGTAACCAACTCAATACTAACATGATTTTCACATGGAGCCATGGAGGAAGCCTTGGCGCTACACGCCCTTGCTGAAGAATATTGATTGGGATGTAGGAAGTGCAGCTCTTTACTTTACAATGAATCAATGAAACATTACGTATTATAGTAAGATGCATTCTGACTTTAGAATTCTAAACGTTTAATTTATATCCTAAACAATCTAAACTATCTCAAGTAAATATGTCAAATGGGTCGATCTATTCGGATGGATTGAAATCGGTTCACTATGGATTTGAATTGAATACAAATCTCAAACAAGATATGTGTCAATTAGCTCATTTTACACCATTATTTATCATTAGATAACTTCAATTATATATATACATAAAACATAAATTAGATATTGTATAGATACTTGAATCACAATGTTGGGCAATATCTTAATTGTATTTTTTATTTGGATTTTTCTTTTCTTATGCAAAGGACACTTGTGTTTCTTACGCCTTCCATGCTATGATGATAGGGCAAATGGATTTTATGGCGAAAAAGTACAATCAACCCAAGCCGCCAGAGTTATGCTTAGATCATTTTATAGAGAAGTTTGGAGTCATCGGCTTCAAGGACGGAATATAATGCAACTCATTAGAAGGATTCAAGAAGAAGGAGTAGTGACGGAAGAACACCGTGAGCAACGCGATGATCTTAATATAAGTAAAAAATTTCATTCAATAATCAAATTTTTTTCTAACCTCCCTAACCATATAAATGTATTCATATTTTATTGTTAGGTTCCAAAATATTACTTGGATCGGAGAGATATTGCCGATAGGTGTAACATTTTTGCACAAAACAAAAAAAATCTTAACGCGGTGCTTTAAAGATGCATGACACATAAAACAGCCGCCCCACATTGTACAGGCCCTGTGATAAAGTGACTTGCAAACCCGGTACAAACGATGAGATATCCCATTTTGTGTGCCTCATGGGTTGGTGAACTAACGCGGTGCATGTGGGATTGAAAACAATGATATGGGAGTATTTGAATTCATATGGACACACAATTTTTCAGAGTAGACCGGAGGCTATGGAGAGGTTGTGATGACAGGATTCTTGAAGTATATGTTGTTAGGGTGATGAAGTGGTGGCCTGGTGGACATAACTGAATGATTTAGTCTATTGCTAGTTGAATTCATGTTGTATGTACGGATTTTGTTTAAAAATATGTTAGATACATAAACTAAAATTTCAAATTTACCTAATTTATCAATATTTTAATCTTTAAAATTTGAAATGCCTACATATTAGGAGTGTTTAAGTATTTGTTATTTCAATAAGAATAAAAAAATTAGTTAAAATATAATGGGACTTAAATTATTGATAAAAATAATAATACAAAAATACCAAATAATAACACATAAGCAAATTGAATAATAGGTTGACATGTGGTCAAAAAGCTTCTTCTTTATAAGAATAAAAGATTTTCTAGTCTCTTCTCAAACAAATCTAGGATAAGTAATAATAATGTTAAAAAAAGATAATGTTGAATATTTCTTTAACAATTAAAATTAAGATTGGAGTGTTTGGTATCATAATAGTTATGTGTTTGTTTAATCACTAACTTATTTACATTATAATCCCCAATTGTCGGCTAACAAAATGCATTATGATTTTTTTTAAAATTTTATATTCCAATGCCCATTTATATGTATAATAATAACACATCCACCCATTTAGTCAAGGTTGCTTTTAAATTTTGTAGCTTCTAGTAGGATAAGTTAATCTTTTTTAATCAAAATCACAAGGGTTGTTGCACAGTTTCTTTATAAAAAAAATTTAAAGTAATAAAAATATATTTATTGAACCGTAATGTTTTAAAGAAAACAACTTATGTTTAAATGGATCCACTCAAATAATTAAAATAACTAAAAAATTAACCATCCATCTTTTCTATCTTCACTTTAACCATCTTGTTGTCAAACATGTTCATTGGCACCACCCATCTTTTTTGTAGTATCATCAACTTTAGTGCAATCTTGGTTCAATTTCCTCTTAGTAACCGAATGATCTCCATCTTCATTATCTTGTAGCTTATCAACTTCAATGCTATTATGGAAGCGCTTTATTGGTGTGATTATGGAGTTTGAAGCTACTTTAGAGTTTACGTCTTCTTCTTTAGTTAATGACAAAAAATTGTCCTCTTAAATAAAAAGCCAAACAAAACATTTGAAAGTAAGAATATAGTTTTTTTATCTATATAATAAGAATAATGGTCATCTGAATATGTATTCACCTGGGATTCTTTTGAAGATTTCACAAAGCTATCTATAATACTTAAATCATCAGTCATGTTGAACACTGTATAAACTAAACATTTAGAAAGATGACTAGTGTTGACATTTGAAGTTTAAACCCTAAACAATTTTTTTTTATTTAGGAATACATTTGAATCATTGGGAATCTTACTGGTATCATCTTCCTTAGAAAAAATATTCAAATTAATGGTGACTTGTAAAAAAAATTATATGTTAACCTATAATATAAGAGCAATATATAAAAAAAACAATTACTTTTTTATATGAGAATACCATCGCCAGACCTTCCAATCCCGAGCTCTTCTTCGTCGACATTCAGAGATCGGCACTGGTTCAAGGTAATAACTTTTACCCAATTTTTTTAGGGTTTTATTGCTTATTGAATTTTATATTTTCAATTTTCATAAATAATTTCATATATTGATACCAAATAATGTTTAATAAACTTGAGTGTCCATTAAATGGGTTGAAGATAACAAAGTGAGATAGTTTTCATTACACTGCGACTTGTGAAATAAATTTAAAAAATCTTAAGTAGGATAGTAATTCGTTAGCATTGTTGAATCATGTTAACTTCCTCTATGTTATGACTTTCTAATGCGTGATTAAACAATAGGTTCTTCATTCCATTTACACAGCCTTGCAAATTGAATAATAACAACATTCTTTGTTGGAGAAATACTGGTTAATTGTATGCACAGTTCTTTGCATATTCATCCCACATCGTACAATTTATAACTTTTTGCCTAAAATTTTAGAAAAATTAGTAGTGTAAATTAATTTAGTTCATTAAAAAGTTTTAATTAAGATTAATAGAATGTTAATTATGATTTAAAGAACATACCTAGTATCCATCAATTGAAAGCTTTACCTTTTACCCTTTTGACCTCCATGACTCTTGTCAAAGGTTGAAACATTTTCATCAATTGAAACCAATGATCCAATGACATCTGCTTAAAATGTTGTGAAAGAGGTAAAAATTACATAAACTAAAAATTACAAAAGGTGCAAGAAAATATAAGCATAAATTTTTACACCCCTAAAGGCGTATGAAACTCAAGTGAATAGTGCATCATCTCCACCGTTTACTATTTAACTAAAACTATCGTTTAGCTGTTGATTAATACGGTTATTTTTTTTCTTTCGCATTTTATCTAAAACTCCCTCGTTGAAACGATCCTTGTCCTCAAGGATCATAACCAAAGCCTCTTTGATGAACATTTGAAGATGATCTTGTAGCCTTGGTAGCATAGCACAAGTGAACAGCAAATAAAAAGCTTCACAAATCCAGTTCCATCTTGAGCATTCTCCACCTGAAGACAAATATTGTATATTTTCCATGCATCATATATGAAGTAGTAGCATAGGCAACACATGTGCAAGTCAAACAATCTCCATTCACCCTATGTAAGACATCATTGTGGAAAAATTGGGCTAACTCATCATTACAACTTCCATCATACAACTTGGAGACCTTACCAAAATTTCTATTCTAAAAGTTATATATTTGCATCAGCACATATTCATACCCTGAGATGTGAACTCATGCACCATTAGCAACCGTCCTTGAATAGAATATTTTCAATGTAGCGTGCTTTCGAACTTGTTTGATGTGCTCGCAATGTTCTCCACCTGGATGAAAGGTTAACATCACTATGCTTGCCTTCACCAAGCCAAGTACCTAAGCAACACCAATTAGAATCACATGAGCAGCCTTTGCATACAAGGACAAAGAGCAGCTTATTTCATCTTCTTTCCATGTTTGTGGATTAAGCAAAACAACCAGCTAAACATATGTATAAGTCATACCCATTGCAGGAGCCCCTTTAGAAGCAAGCTTAATTGAACATATGCATTGACTAAAGGTTTGGGGAGTAAAATACATTGCCATGGCACACATTCCAGCCTTGCTATTTCTCTTCTCAAGCTTAATTGAGATATAACTTTTTTTTTCTTATCTCAACCCAAATCAGAGTGTTTAGTGACAAACTCTTCTCTACTTCCCCTGATAATTTCAACTGGCATTTAGCATCGAGAAAATCATCCACATAAGCCAATTCGAGAGCAATTTCACAAGGTATTGGAGTAATCACAAAATAAGCATTTCAACTTGATGCTAGAACAATTTTCAACGTAGCTTCGCCAACATTTTGTAAGAATTTGCAAATTTTCTCAAGCCTTGATAGAAAAGGATAACAAA
Organism: Fallopia convolvulus; assembly: GCA_964016875.1. Lineage (NCBI taxonomy): Eukaryota > Viridiplantae > Streptophyta > Magnoliopsida > Caryophyllales > Polygonaceae > Fallopia > Fallopia convolvulus. The sequence goes on from OZ024732.1 coordinate 50,285,474, forward strand.
CTGAACCTCCAGTTACAGTTATGAAGTTTACCTTAATCAATTTTCCCCATAAACCACCAAATATAGATCCTTTCTTTCCAAAGCTAAATTCAATCAAATTCCGCACATTATCATTTTCCTCGGTTAATGGCTTATGATCGTCCCAGTGACACAACATAAAATATGATATTTCACTTACCTCATCATGCTCCAATGGAAACATTTTAACAAACATCTAGGAAAAGCTCAATGAATTTCTGTAACAGATGTCCTCCAGGATCAAAAGTACTGAACATTTTAACATCATTTGTTGCAGCTTGGTTACTCCCAAAGATCCACTTCTGAAATATAAGACTTACTTTAGCTTTTTTAAGATGTAAAGTAAGAAGCTCATGTTGATTCAATCGGATTCCAAGCAAAGCAGCTCCACATAAATTCATCATGCCATACAAATCTCCATCAGCAGCACATCTTAAATAACAATGCTTAAATTTTAATTGGAGTGAATCACAACAAGGTACCACAATCCTCCTCCGGGATCAAATACCAACTCTGTAGCATAAGTCTCCTTCACAAAGACCCTCAGACTGTCATCCTTCTCATTCAACCTTATTGATAACCTTTTTAATTCATATTCATTGTCGAACTGAGCATCTTCACCTGATCTCTCATGTGCTTTGGTGTTTAGGCGTAGCTTCCCATTCTCCACCTTTTGAGCTTTCAGATCATCTTGCCCTCAATTGAACTCACATATATAGCTTTGAAGCCAAATTCTGAAATGGGGACCTGAGGTTGTTGAACATCAATCCCAAATGGTGAAGGCCTAGATAAAGACGATGTGTCACTCTTATAGCATGCTATCAATTTGAAATTCCTGTTGAGAGGGCTTGATGAAATCCCTAAACAACACTCCTCCCGGATCAAAAGCAAATACTCCCACATAATCACGCTTTTGAATCTTGTCTTTGATCTCAGTAGGAGCATAATTTTCAATACGATCCCTTGCCTTCATTCCTTTCGATAGATGACTCGGGATTTCAGGATCATGGCCCCTTTGTGACTCAGGTATTTTATCGAACACATTCTTTAAGGCCTTCAAATCAATTTGTGGCTCAAGCATTTCGTTAAACGCCTGGTGTGCATCCAAACCTAAGGTCTCCTTGCAACTTTTGTTTCATCCTTCAACTAAATTTGAACCATTTGTTCAACTTGAATCACAATCTCATCAATTTTCAGCATATTAGAGATAGGATTTTCATTGAGTACCTTCCTTGCAATGGTCTGCTCGCCATCATCCTTCAAGAGAGTATCGATCTCACTCATGTCAGTTAAGTGAGGCATTTCTTCGAACATCTTGGGGGCAATTGGCTTTGAGCACTCCGAGAGCTCGATTGAGCCTGAGACCCAGCAAAGCAGCTTGTTTATCTCATCAAACGACTCATGGTCTTGGCTCTGTACGTCGTCGGGGATTCCTTCAAGCAAGCCGGTGAGCACCACACCACCGTTTTCATCGCATATGACTTGAACATGGGGTAGGTCGAAGTGTTGATAAATAAAATGCAAATAAAAACCCAACTCTTAAAATCATGTAACATATTGGGATTGCTAATTACTTACTATTAATAAATGTTTGATAACATTCCTTATACAAAACAATAAAAGGCGAAATTACCCTTCACATCTCAACAAAATTTCATCCGTTTTCCAAATAGACATTATAGACTCCCTCCCTTCTTCTCTTCCGCCCTAGTAATCTCCCCTTATCCACCTTGTTTCCTCCGGCTCCGCGAAAGCTGAATCTCATCCTTCTTCTCGAGCTTTTTAATGGCGGCTTCTTTCACTACTTTGGTAAGTTTCTATCGAACTCAATTATCCCTCCCCTTCCAGCTTCTCTCTCTTCTCCCTCTTCAAATTGTAGCAACTCATCAATCATCTGAAAACCTTTTGATTTCCCATCCGTACAGGCAAATGTCGATGCTGTCTCTGGTGCTAGGACCTTCGCTCATGTGAAAGCTTTCAATCCTATCCGCCGTGCTTCCGTCAAGCTTCCGTCGTCCTCTAGTTTCCTCTCCGCCGGCTCTTCTTTCTCTTGCTTGACCGTTTCATCTGCCTCTAGCCGGAAGAATGGTTTCGTTCCCGCTGTTCGAGCCTCAGCTGAGGTCAGTAGCTGAAACTGTTGTGGTCTTTTTCCTTCATATTATTGATGCTATGTCTTAAGATTGAATTGCATAGTTAGTTAGGTTTCCGGAGCTGAACATTGCACTTAATTTAATTTGAACTAGGAAATTGTTATTGCTGAGTTTGCCTACTGCTTAGTGCTTATTTAGATCTGATTATTTGTAGGAGGTGCCTGTGCAATCGAAGGTCACCAACAAGGTATACTTTGATATTAGCATTGGGAATCCAGTGGGTAAGCTCGCAGGAAGAGTTGTGATTGGTTTGTTTGGTGACGATGTGCCCCAGACAGCGGAGAACTTCAGAGCTCTTTGCACAGGTATAAAATGTTATCAATTGAGAATGCAAGTTTTGAATGGGGTGATTTAGAAGTTGTAAATTCCATCTTATAAACTTATACTTTCACTGAGTTTGTGGTATTTTTTGTGTTGAATAGGAGAAAAGGGCTTCGGCTACAAAGGCTCTGCATTCCACCGTGTTATCAAGGATTTTATGATTCAAGGCGGAGATTTTGATAAAGGAAATGTATGCACATTTTTAATTATCTATGCAGTTTGGATAAGTAATATTTATGGTTTTTACTCAACAAACAGGCTTTCATTTGATATAGTATGAAAATAGACCTCCTCGTGATATTGGTATGTACTCCTGTGGAAAAATGCTCATCATGATATTGCTGGGGAGATATATTTTGCATTTTTTGCATAATCATGTTCATATAATTCACTTCTGTTTCTTTGCATTACACGTAGCACCACATGTTTGATGTAATGTGTAACTAGAGATAGATGTGTTACACTTCAGGAGTGTAATATGTGACATCAGGTTTATGGTTGAGCATGAAAGTGAGTGTGTTTTCAGGCATCTAACTGTTTTATTCCAACTTTTTTCTTCTGCTTGTGCTTCTCGTGTTACCAACTGGCAACTGAACATCTTATAGTGTGTATATGAGATGGAAATATCAAATTCAGTGCTGTTTCACAGCCATACTGTCTAGTTTGATGGCCATTGAATAACTAGACAATAAATTTTCTGATGCATTAAGACAGCTCATTGCTCTTTCACTTGTTTATTTATCTTCAAAAAAGCAAACAGCATGGCATTGAATCTCTTTGCATACTAAAATGCGTGTATGTGAAGCTAATGAACAAGGCAATTTATGCAGGGAACTGGAGGTAAAAGTATCTACGGCCGCACATTCAAGGATGAAAACTTCAAATGTAAGATAAGCGAATCTTGTTAGAGTCATGAAAAAATAGAATGCTTATGGGCTTTAAAGTTCAAATTCAAGTCAGTACTATAATGGCACTATTGGCTGTAATTGGAATTATAATATTGTTTTGCAGTGGTTCACGTAGGACCTGGAGTTGTCAGCATGGCAAATGCAGGGCCCAACACCAACGGAAGTCAATTCTTCATATGCACTGTGAAGGTAATTCTGCTCTGAAAACATTATCTGCACATATGAAATGACAACTTGATTAAAAGGCATAACATTAGGTTTCTATGTCAACATTCTACTGTCTCAAATTTAAAGGAAGTGATGAATTGTGTATCTCTCAAATCACTAGTAGTTTCCATGTTACCCCCTATAAAACCTCATCTACATTGTATATAAGACTGCACTTGTCATCTTTTAATCCTTGATTTGTATATTTGTTTATAAAATATGGCAGACACCATGGCTGGACCAGAGGCACGTTGTATTTGGGCAAGTTTTGGAAGGCATGGATGTTGTGAAGCTAATTGAATCACAAGAGACTGATAGAGGAGACCGTCCAAAAAAGAGGGTGGTGATTAGTGACTGTGGTGAGCTACCTGTGGTTTAATTCCTGTAGTTGAATGAACCCACTAAGAATCTTGTCTCAGGTAAAGAGCTACTTAATAAGAGTGACCCTTTTTTGTTATTAGACTGTAAAGAGCTCTTTCGTGCTATTGTTAGTACTAAGCTGCAATTTTGTTGTGTTCCCTGGATATAGCCAAGGTTGATGTACAACCATGGATTATTAAGAAGCAAGCTTTTAGGGGCCTGCTTCCTGTTATGGATTGTACACTTTGAAGGCTCATGCTTTTGATATTTTGCCCCCTTTTGCATTGTGAAGCTTAAGCAGCGAGCTCTGGATTACTGCTAATTGCTTCTCCACTTATGGCTGTTTTCCTCAGTCAATTGCAGAGCTTCACTGCGAAGAATGGTATGCCAATTCCAAGCAACCAAATTGATGAGATAATACGTTCAACTGCTAATGAATTTATGAGCAAAATCCGGTTCTGATTAGTTTTGAGGTTAAGAGTTTTTGCAATCTTAAAAGGACCTAAAGATATTGTACATTATATATGACTGAAATTTCTGGGGGAGAAAAGCAGCACTTAGTATTATGTTTGAATAAGGTATGTTATCAAACATTTTATTAATGATAAAATAAACCTGACTATCAAACTGCAAACAAAATTATAATTATAATTGAGTAAATACAATTTCCTTACTTGCACAGTTGCACACCACAAAAGATACATGGTACTCGTGGATTTATGGGCCGTGGTTAGGAGTGTGTATAATTTATTGTCCATGTGTTTTGGGCCTTATGGCCAGTATGGCAGTGTGGGCTTATTATCCTTATATTATGGTATATCTATTGTCCGATAAGTTCTCAAATATGTGGAGTTTAACTATTTAAGGATGTCCCCTTCAGCCCTTCTAGTAGGTATACTAAGATTGATGAGATATAGATTTTTGTTTCGGTATTAGGGCATAGGATAAGCTTCCCGATTTAGAAAATAAAACCTTAAGAGGAAAGGTATATCCGTTGTAAAAATGATTTAAATTCCTAAATAAATAAAAATAAGAAATTTTTCTTAAACAGCAAGACTAACATTGCGTAGGCTTAGAAAATCTGTTTTTGTTTTTTGGTTGACCATATATTTGGATCTTAAACATCAGATGGACATTATGAATCTCATGGGTTCGTATATATGATTGAAATTAACCTTTTCGAATGTATATAACAGTATATTTTCCAAAAACTAAATTAAAAGGAAGTACGTGATACAAACTCAAAGGCTCAAGCACCTAGAGATTCCGTCTCAGATGTGGTTGTCATATCTGACAACTTTGGACTTGGAGTTTCGTCAAATTTAAGAAAATGTTCCCAACTCATTACAATTTTTGTAAAATCAAATACGTACGGACATGCTCTCATGCACATATAACACATAGCGGTTTCGAATACGTGAATTTATAATTTTTGGTAAATTGTAACTTTGCTACTTGTCATGAGTATATATATGACACGACTTGTGTTGAATGAGGGGGAACAAATAATTTTTTTTTTTTTGATTTTCAAGAACAAATAACTTATGTTAGTAATGTTACATCCTTTTTCCCAACTTAACAGCTTATATATATATTGAGGTCTTGTTCTCAAAAACTACTTTTCATCTATTAATTAATTTTAATATTTTAAAAATTTGTGCATTCTATCTTTATTTTTTATATTTTTAAGATATAAAAAATAATTTTTAACCCAAAAATTACTTGACTATGAATACGCATGTAACATGCTTGCAAATTGGTACATGAACTTTGTGATATAAAACTTCCTAAACTTGTGTATTATATGTATACCAAGCTATAGTGTAACGCCGAGATCAACATATTATGGATCCAGTTCAGGAGAGAACAATGCTTTGAGAGAACGGAAAATGTATGTCAGTCGTTCAATCACGTGCGTGATTTTTTTACGTACTCGAGTGTGTTTCAGGAGAGAACGCAAAACACATCTCAGTCGTTTTAATATAAATTGTGCATAATATTATAATTGACTATGCATGCCACTTTTTTTTATACTGGATGTGCATTATCTTGTTAGATGTAACCAATTGTGCATAATTTATAAGTGATTGTGCGTAATATTGTAACTAAGTGCATGTGACTTGTTTTATTAAGTGTGCATTATATTACAATCGAATGTGCATAATTGTGCAAGTGAATGTGCTTAATCCTATAAGTTATTGTGCATCATCTTATTATCATTTCATCATTTGTGCATAATATTGTCCATTTGTGCATAATATTGTAACTAAGTATGCATGTTTTTTGCAAACTCACTACATGTTCATCATGCACACCCGATTAAAAAAGTCAAGCACAATAAAAAATTATGCACAATCATTATAAGACTATCATGCACACTAAAATAAAATAAAAGTCATGCACAATCAATACAAGATCATGCACATTCAGTAAAAAAAAATTACGCACAATCATTTGCAACATTTTGCACCCTCGAATTAAAAAAATCAAGGTTGTTGTTTTTTCTAAATCGGACAACCACATCGTGTTTTTAGTTATCTCCATAGATATTAATTGTTCTTTCATGATCCATTCTCAAATATTATTAGGTATATCGAATTTTCACACTTTTTGTAAAGACATACTCCCTCCGTTCTATTCTACTTGTTTTTCTAACCTCAAAATTTTGTTCAACAAAACTTGTCCATTTAGGATTTTTATTTAATTAATATGTTGGAAAGTGTTCATATTGATTTTTTTTTCTCTCTATCTATTGGTTATAAAGAGTAGTTAGTAATTAATTGGTGATTCCATTTAGAAAATTTTGGATTTTCAATGATATTTTTTATATTTTCAATGAGTTTCTTAATATATGTGAAAAAATCTAAAAGGACAAGTAGAATAGAACGGAGAGAGTATACGATAAGAATCTAGATATAATGGGATCTAAATCTAAATCATCATAAATTCGCTTTTTAATTAATAATGACAAGATTAATGGCCAGAAGGTATTCTAAACGATCTCATGTAAGGTTATTAGGATCGGGATCCTAGGTTTGTTCGTTGAAGGCCTTTTGAATCGAATCATAAGATCGGATCGCTGAATCATAAGATCCTACATTATAACTTAAAGTAAGCAAGGATAACTTAATCGATTGTATATTTTGTTATATATATTAATTTAATTATTAAAAATATTGTAAGATGAATTAGTCAATTATTTTAATAGAAATGAGACGTTAAATATGTATTTCATATATTTTTTAAAAATGTTTTTAATTAAAAGTTAGTTTTAGTGTAATTGAGATAATGCAAAAAAAGGGGATGCATGTGTGGGAGTGATTGAGTCGACTGACTTGGGTGTCTCTTCTTGCATCGTACGACAGGGAACCGGTGGTCAACACACTTTGTATCTCCGACACCATCAATCCATGCCAACAACGTCTATCTACGCACGTGCCCTCTAACCATTCTCACGTGCACCCCTCTATCATTCACCTCCCGATTCCTTGTCAATTTCAAGATTCGATATTCCAATAACGTATAACCAAAACTATTGCATTCATAAGATCGATTCGTTCAATGGATCTAGTTTACAAGGCTGAACTAGTGTAGTTTCAGTTTCGTTTATCGAGTAGATTTGTTGTAAATCGAGAGAGGCCAATTAACTTCATAACTAAGAAACGAATAATATAATGTATTGGGAAAATCCGCGCAAGTGAAAAATGAGAATGGTTGGTTGCTATCGATCTATGTTTTATAAACGGGTGTACGTTTTTTTTTAGTTGACGCTTGGGATACTTTTTGCATTCATTTTATAGTATGTATGTGTATTGATTTTATACTATGTGTACACTTGTTTTACACACTGTGTATATATGTGATTGAATCACCTTTTTCTTTGATTTTTCATACAGTTAATTGATTTTTCCACACAGATTTTGTCCTTTTTTATTAAGGTTTTCACATATATCACTTTGGATCATCAGGTTTGAGTGTTGATTGTGAGATTGTGGAGTTCAATCAATTAAATCGCACCGGACATCAGCTTCTCCTTTTTCTTACTCTTTCTTTGGCGATTAGTCGATCAATTTCGAAAGTTTTGGCAAAAAGAATCCGATTATGAAAACATGACGAACGATGGTAAAAAAGACTAGCTTTATCGTCATATCAACAACACCGATCATTTTTCTTTTATTTAGTAACCATCTATGATTATCTCTAATTTCACATGTACATAATGTACAAATCAGTGAGAATCACACTCTCTACTAAAAATAAATTGTTTGCATGAATAGCAACGTCCACACATATTATAGTAAATATCATGTACACATTATGTGCAAATTATATTAATTAAACTCATATAGAAATAATATAAAGCTCGTGTATCAATTATATACATTTCATGTACACATAGTAAATAACTCATACACATATAATATACTGTAAAATTTATGCACATATAAACTCATGAACACAGTGTGTAAAACCCATGAACCTTATACACACAGAATAAACATGTATGATGCTTTTGACTTCAGAGAATCACAACCCTCCTCTTTTCCCCATAAATGAAAAATATGATGGGGGAGGGGTCAACATGTTTGACCGTATCCATATAAATATGAGCCAAAAATATAAATCTACTAAAACTTTATCATTAAATCAATTGACAATAAAAAAAATAATTCCATCATTTATATATCAGGTCTTTTTTTTTCTTTCAAATTACAGATGTAGGAAATCTTTTAACTCCACAAAATATATAACCAAGCAAGGTGCATTAATGTGGTAATTAATTAATTTGGTTAATATTTTTTTTTCCAATACTGTATATGAGAGTTCTTCAATATTGCAGAAATGACTATAAATATTAAAGAGTGATGTAAATCTATTTGCCTATTGTATCTAGTTAAGTTAATGTCGTAGATCATTATACATGCATCACATTATTGTAACTTGTACTTTGATTTTTTTTTAACTCATGGACGGTGTTGAATTATTGGTTTTGTTTTGATGTTGCCGTTTGCATTTTGACTAGTTGAATACTTGAATGTGTGTGTGTGTGTGAAAGCCCCACCTTGGTATTGTGATTAGATTCGTCTGCTTTTGGCTACTTTGTAGCTGAAAGTAAGTTTCGGAATAATGCAAAAGGGTCGCTCACTCACTGAAAAACACTTTCTTCCACCTACCTAGCTACTTTGTTTTTGTCATCCTTTAACTAGAAAAAGGAGGAACAAGTTCAGAAAAACAAAAGATGTTAGCACACTTACTTGGTTAATTTGCTTTTCTTATAGGACAATATGGTTTTAGTTCTAGTTGTGCTTTTCCAAAACTTATAAAAGAAAATGCTTCTTCATTCAACAAATTGTTTCATTTTGGATGGTGGTGTTTTCATCTCTTAAAGTATTTGGAGTGTGACTCAGATTAAATTTTTAAGATACAAACTTTATATAGGAGAAATGCAGGTCTTACTAGCATAGCTTCTTGTTGTGGCTAGTCTATTTGCTGTATTATTGAGCCTAGAAACTATAGCTTAACTGGTGTTACATGTAATGGTCTTTGATTTATGAAGTTTGGTTTCAAATTAAAAACATTATCCGACATAGTTTTTCTCTAATATATATGTACCGTCTAGTTACTTAGTATTAAGTATAGAGATTATAATATACAATATAAAGTTTTGATCTTTTCATTCCTCTTGATGAACCTTAACCTTCTTGATGGCATGGATTTTACATTAACTGTGCTTAACAATGTCCATGATCTGTCTTGGTACAACTATATTTTGTTTGTTTGTTTCTCTCTGGCAGCTTAGAATAATAGTAGTGCATTAAAGTAGTGAACAATCTCACCTTAGATCAAAGTAAAAATTACCCATTGGGCAACAACAATTCAGTTGCAGGTGGAAGAATATTTATCCCAGCCCCCACGTACTATTTACTATTACAATGGCAAAGAAGTGGAAATTTTCAAAGAGACCAACAATTCTGAGAAGCCTAAAAGAAAAAAGAAACAAAAACAGCAAGCTGAGGCTGACTTTACTCAGTAATTGATAACATTTGAATGGCCAGGGTGAAGGGATGCTTTTGGGAAAGTAATGCAGAATCTGGGGGAGAGTTTGTGATGTAGAATCCAGGTGGAAAGCCAGAAGAAAATCATGAGTTTGTTTGTGGGTTTTTACTTGGGGTAAAAAAAAAAACAGTCCTTGTCTACTTTACCCACATTCCTACTCAGCTTCAGTTTCTCTTCTTGTGAAAGACCTACCTAAATTACCCCCTTCAGGTAAAGACCCTTTCTGATCATGAGAATGTGGATACAGTTTTCTCCCTAACAAAAGTTTTCACCCAATATAATTTTCACAAACACACACAAAAAAAGAGCATGTAGTAGTGTTTTGGTTATGATGTTGTAGTTGTGTGGGAGAAGAAGGCTCTTGTTCCTCAAAATATCTAGCGACTATTACTCATATGAAGGTTATATGTGCGCCACCGCTCCAAATCCTCTGTCTCAAACCCATGTCCCATGACATTATAAGAAAAAAAAATGCATATATTATGCTTTTTGTTTACTATCATAGCATTAAATACTAGTTCTTACGTTACATATGATTTGGACTCTGATATGCCACATAGGTTGATATTAAATAGATGCATAAGAACATGCAATTACTTGGAGATTTGTATTTATGAGACTTAGTCCTATTCCTAATTACTTCAATCTCATGTTTAACATATAGTTTATTTCCTTCAATAGGCATATGCAATTAGATCACCATATCCTTCGCAAACCGCTTGTTCTTCTATTAGGAGTAAAGTAGGGTGGCCTTAAAGCACTAAGAGACCTCTGATTTTCTTCTATTGATTGATGTATTGCACCACACTTTTTTCCTTAACAGTAAAAGTCTTTGTATTTTTATCCATTGGGAATCTACCAAGTTTGGTTCAATATATTATACAAGCCAAGCCAGCCTTGCTACATTCTTGTGACAAAGTTTACCCTGTCCCCTTGTGAACTGATTTTTGATCTCTTCATTAACTTGGCCTCCTTTGCAGGCTCTTCAAGCATCTAACCCACCAAATTCCTCTCAAAAACTCAAATTCTAATGGAAGTGAACCCACCTCGTTCCCGGTCCAAGAAGCGAGCCCAAACCACCTGCCCCCATAGATCCTCGAGCTCAAGTTCAAATACATCCTCGTCGTCAACAATAACAACAAAAACATCATCCTCAACCTCATCAAGAAACCAAGGGAGGATTAGAAGGACAGGGGTCGAAACAGAAGAGACACACGACAAGTGCTCGGTCGAGTGCTCGGGAAAGAGCTGCCAAGCGTGCTCGGCCACCCTGGTGGCGGATTGCGTGGCGCTTTGTTGTTGCCCGCTCGCCGTGGTCAGCCTCCTAGTGCTGACCTTCATCAAGGTGCCTTATTTGATGGGGAGGAGGTGCATTGGGAGGAAGAAGAGGAGGAGCAAGAAGAAACCGAAAGGCGGGGCCCGGGAATTCGACAATGGTGATGGTTGTGGTGGTGGTGGTGAGATGAATGGCAAAGTGATGGAGAGATCAAGGGACATTGTGTTTGAGTTTGGGGAAGGTGAAATGTTGGAACAGAGGAAGAGTTTGTGTACAGGGTTGATTGAGCTTGATAATGTGTTGTTAGAGTTGTATCAAGTGGGTCATTTAGGGTTTGGGAGGGTTTCTTTTACTGGAATTCAACCATTATAATTGCAAGGGTGTTTGATGGAGAATTTTAGGAATTAGGGTGTTTTTTTAATGCTTGGTACATATCGAGAGACCGAGATTAAGCAGGTAGATTGAGATTTGAGAGATCGATAAAATAACTAAGAATGTATTATGATCTTTTTTATCTAAGTTTTTATCCTCCCATCCTTTTAAGGAGGTTTTTGTATTGTGGTACGACAACTAGATGAATGATCAATGTAAAAAAATAAGTGTACTAAATATATCGCTTCTCCTTTTAGAAATTAAAATCTTAATTAGTATTTTTTTTCGTCAAAAAGAATGAAAATCTAGCTTTGCCCAAATATGTCAAAGTATGATCCAACTAACTAGTTAACTTGTGGTAGGAAATTCTTGGCAAAACAATGAAAATAATTAGAGTTTGAAAATTTGAAACTCACACGTGTAATTGTTGGTGATATATATTGTTGTGTTTATCAAGGAAGGTTTTGTTTGATCGAAGTGATTGGCCGTGACACATACGTCAAATAACAATATTGTAGCATGCACTCGTACGTGTTTACTCGATTTTCGTATTGTTTAGTCGAAATATAAGCTGGATCGTGAAACTCAATGAATAATAAGACAAGCACTCGAATTTAAATAACGAAAACAAAAAGAGCTGCCAAGAACATTAAGGGCTAGATTTGTATTAGGATACATTTTTATTCCAAACTCTACAACTTTTGTAGTGAATTTAGAATTGATCATTTTTCTAACTTTGGCTTTTAAATTATTTTTAACTATATACCCTGTACAAATATTTAAAATATAGAAAATTTCTGGGCTTTCTCTTATTATAAACAAATATAATTAATCTAATCTAATAAAATCAGAAGTGCAATAGTTTGGCTGAAATTCAACACATTTAATTTAACGCATTTGGGTACAGAACTACACAACCTATACAAGTATTCATTTGCAAAGTTAGACTCCAATCACTCTTGAAAGGTAACTAGCAACTGCAAGTACTATCCTTGGTATATATTACAAATTTAAAATAGTTTGGCTACTAATTCACAATTTTTAAAGTTTGGATTATTTTAGCATTCAATTAATAGTTAATTTTATGGACGAAAAAATTGTTAATACATTATTTTGAGTTTTTTTTTCCAGTTTAACACAAATGTAATGAAAATGCATATTGGAATTTTCTTTTTGGTTATTTGATCATACGTAATTATTATTATTTTTGCAATAAATATACATTTTATAGATATTTTGTTACAGTTAAAAAAAATTATTACATATAAACCTATGAAAGGTACAAAAAGAAACGACAACATGTAAATTTACGGATGAAAACGAGGTTTATGAAGTTGGAAATATCTTTCAAAATAAGACATATTAATTACGTTACTACAATTATCACCAAATCAGAGTGGCGCAGCGGAAGCGTGGTGGGCCCATAACCCACAGGTCCCAGGATCGAAACCTGGCTCTGATATAAAAGAGTATAGCTTCCGGCCAATTTTTTTCAATCCATAGAACTTATGCCAACTCATAATTTATTTCTCTAAGTAGTTTGGATTGTCTCTTATACTATCTTCAATCTCATAATTTATTTCACTTGCAAGTATAAGCAACAGATATCATATTCTGGCTACTACTCTCTTCATTACCCTTGTAAAATTTATCAGTATACAATATGCTTAGCTTTCAAGTACAAACATTTTGGTTTAAACATGTAAATCTGATATGGAATTTCAACTTGTGACTTGTGAGGTTCTTTTGCATATCCATTATGATTCTGTCTATAAATATTGCATGCTTGCATCCATCACTTGCCAAATTTCAGTTCCTGCGTATCTGTGTCCACTGCTCTATTTCTGCAGCTTAGTTCAGCACATTCTCTGTATGGCATGGCCTCTCTAGTCTCTCCAGCTTTCAATGACATGGATGGATATTATATGGATGACTAATCATTTTATGAGCTTTGTCTTTTCATCCTTGAAACCAATTGCATTATATATATATTTCCATTCGCTTTAACTGACTGACAAACGGACAATTGCTTGAAAAACAGACCCATATCAATTGGGAAGTCTGATAGTTGCTTATGTTAAAAAGGGCCGTTGTTTTCTGTTGGTTTGGGAAGATTGAGTTGTCTACCTAAAATTCTTTTCCATGACAAAAGCTTTACACTCATGCGCAAAGCATTCTACAAATAGAAGCTTTAAGACAATCGCTCTTATGAGCTATGTTATCCGGAAACTCACCATTTCGTGTCCAAAAAGGCGAAACTCTTTCCTAGTGTAAAATTATGGCAACTACTCTTTCCGGAGACTCAGAAACTCTTTTGAGTGTATAATTATTGTAACTATACATTTCACCATGTCCGTATCGTTTCCATTTCCATTTCCGTAAACACTTCCCCATGCCCCTTTCGGGCTTCTCTAATGTGATTGACAGATTTGCCAAACAAACAGAACCTGAAAGGATGAAAATCTCACCATGTAAAGTTCATCAGAACCCTGAAGGAGCTAGTGTATGAAGTTTGTTTCTTGTAGAGCTTGAACCTCAATGTACATAATCAATAAGAACTTGCTTATCACAAACAGATTCACATGAATGCTGCAGGGTTTGAACTTTGAACAGCCATTTTGCGTCCTGCAGGGATAGATTAAGATACTTTTGAAGGTCCCAAATCAGACCGTTATCCCACATGGGACCGAGGTAAACCCCAGCACTAGAAAGCAAATCAGAGTTCAGACTGCAAAAATAGGAAAATTAGAGGACTGCTTTTACCAGGATGAGGAGGTATGTTATACAAGTTCAGCAGAAACATCACCCTGTTAATGATTCTATGATTTCATAAATATACACTTGCAACAAAATAATTCAGAGGCTCAAGAGTGATTGTACATGTAATGTACCATTTTCTACATTCATGGAAAGGTTGCTGCCAAATTAGCAGTACTACTAAAATCAACCCAAAACCAACTTGCAACATTCACAGCATGCAGGAATCAAACATGGACTAATAAGGTGCAAATGGTCACATTCCAAGTCAAAACACCTGGTGACACAAACTGCTCTAGCTACACCAATCAATTCTCTCTATAAAATAAGCAAGAGCCATAAACAATTCAAAAGAAACACCCAAAAGCTAACCCTCTAGCTAACGAGCTGGAACAGTTTGACTTGAGATATTAGAAGCACCACTTTAGTTTTTAACTATCCACCCATGAACATACCAACATAGAGAAAGTGTCTACAATTTTATGCTCACCTTTTTTCCTCCTAAGACTCGACATACTATTAAAAAGCTAATAAAAAGATAAATAAGAAGATGAACCTGTGCTTACAACATACATGAAATTGTTCTATGGGAGCGCCTTCACCTCATCCAACAAATCCTTCAGCCTGCTTTCCAGGTTCAATTTCATCTCACTTGACATTTTCCCATCACCTGCCTCTGCCACCATTGTCGACATCCCTTCAAGCTTCTGCTTCACTATCCCAAGCCCTCCATCAGATTCTGAAGCCTTGGGTTGTTTCTTAGACGATCTTTTCCTCTTTTGAGAATGTGAATCAGTAGGCTCCTTTGAGAATCCGTTCTCATCAACTTCCTTTTCCTCATATGTAGCTTTCAAAAGGCGAATCCTGTAGCTAACCTTAGCTTCTCCAAAAGGGCTACTTTCCTTTGAACTTTTACAGGCAGCTTCAGCATCAGAATTCCTCAGGAAAACAAGCTTCGCAGAAGAAGATTTTTGAGAAACCTTTGTCCTTGATGTGTCTAATGCACCATATTTGACATACATAGCACCAAGATCATCTTTTGATGGCACTGTGTAATCTGCTGGAAATTTTAGGTGCAGAGCTGCAGAATGGGGTGTTCCTGTGACATTATCATTTTTTTCCAAGTCCACTTCTTTTACCTTGTTTTTCAATTTAGGCTTTTCACCCTTAGCCTCTGACTTCTTCAAACTCTTCCTTCCTTTTAACCCATCCTTTTCTGAATCCACTTCTTTTCCCTTGTTTTTCAATTTAGCCTTTTCATGCTTGGTCTCTGACTTCTTCAAACTCTTCCTTCCTTCACTTGCAACTTCCTTTTCTGAATCCCCCTCTTTTGCCTTGTTTTTCAATTTATCTTTAACGCGCTTGCTCTCTGACTTCTTCAAATTCTTCTTTTTTTCATTCTCGACTTCGCCCTTTCCACCTGAATGATCATCAACCTCAGAAGGATTACAACTGGACTCATTCTGATACTTTGAGCTTCTATATGAACTCAAGAACCCCTTGACAGCATCCTCCTTTGATAACTGACCACTACGAGCTGCAGACCGGATTCCAGACAGCACATTGTTAGAAGATGCAATGCTTTTTGTACCACCTACCTTCCTACTAGAAGCTCTTCTCGGTGTACCAGGAATGGACCCATTTGACTTTCCTTGCTCAGCACCATCTTCTGTAGGGAGATTTTTCTTCAAAGTCTCATCAGAAGCAGACTTTGAACTAGTCTCTCCACTCGGGGAAACATTAGAAATTTCCATAGCCTTTGCTGCAGCCATTTGCCTATGGTATTCTATATTGGTATATGGTGGGGACAAATACTTGCTCTTCTTCCTTTCTCTCGTACGTGGACTCATCTCGCTTTCTTCTAAAGCCAAATGATTAGCTTCAACAACAACTGGTTTAGGAGTTTCTTTCACTTTCATTCTACTCGATCTGCTTCCAACTTTCTTCACATCTTCAGGCTTATCTCCATGACCAGTTTCAGCTTCACCCTTTGAAACATCTTTCAACTTCCTCTCTCTTTTCCCTGATTGATTGATCAAACTCTCATCTTCATCCTTCTTTTGAATCTCATCCACAGCCTTCCTCTTTTTCCTCACGGATTTTGAATCCGTTTTGACGCTTTTTTCCTCTTCAACTACACCACCATCTTCATCATTTGCCTTTTCACCACCATACAAAATCTCAGCAACACTCCTCTCTTTCCTTTTAGCAGACACTACAGAATCTGACATCCCAGGCAGAACATGAAACGGTCCTTCAACCGGACCACGAACTGAATCTTCAATTCCTGCTCTAACTCCTTCATCTTCTTCAGCTTCTTGCATTGCATTGCACTTCAAAAGCAAAGGCCCTTCTTTAGGCCTATAAACAGCCGACACCCAACTCTTCAAAGTAACCAACTCAAGCAAAGTATTAACAGAGGCATGATTTCCTACAACCCTAAGATCATCAAGAAAAGCTGCTGGATTAAACCTGTCCACAGAATACATTCCAATTCCGCCTTTATTTACATTAACTCCTCCTTTAATTCCTGCATTTAAAGCTAATCCCTGATCATAAACACTCTGCTCAATTCTTGGAGTACAATAACATGTCATATCCAACTCAACCAACCTACCAAATTCAGTCACAGCTTCCTCCACAGCATTGAGGAAGTTCTTGGAGTTGCTTTGCTTTGACATCTCCACAAAATTCTCCACAAATGGCTTCAGCTGAGACTCATCACACCAAGCGAATGTCGCGTCCCCAAAGTAAGCCACCAAAATCCTCCCCTCATGCTTGTACTTGAGTGCCTGCTGTGATGCATCAGCTGGATTAAAAACCCTACCTGGCCACCATGGGTGACTCTTCACTTTCCCCCACACAAAATCCCCAACAGAGAACTCGGATTCGTCTTCTTCTTCGTCTTCATCCTCCTCGTCCTCTGCCTTCTGCTCTTCTTCCTCCTCCTTTCCCTTCTCTCCATCTTTAACTAGCTTGAGTTTTTTGCTTGTATCCCCTGAATCTTCAGCAATTTTTTTCCTCCTAGATCTCCTCAGGATTACACTATCATCACTATCACCGCCGCCACTTGTGATTTCCATTTTCTCATCTGTTAAACCTAAATCTCCACGTTTGGATGGTTCCTTAGCCCCATCTTTGAGCTGGTGGGCACCTTTCTTGCCACTCCTTTTGCTAGAAAGCTCAGCCAAGGTCACAGACATATCATCTCCGCCATCAGTAGAAACCCTAGCCCCAAATTCCGTGTCTTTCTCAATCTGGGAATCTTCAGACCCGGGTAAATTGGGGCCATCGGGGACTTTTTTACAAATTTTACCATCTGGGTTTGAAGTTTCTAGGGTTTTTTGGGACTTTGCAGCTTCCCCATCATCCTTCACCATCTTTCTTCACTCTTCGCTCAAGGGGGCACGCAGAAATTTTTCTTCACAAAGCTGAAATGCGGGGAAAAACAAAAGGAAAAAACCTAGGATCAGCTAAAGAAAAATATCTATACATGTAAAGACAAAATACCCAAAATTAAATATTTTGTTTATTTCCTTTTCGAAAAGGAACCCACAGACATAAACAATCAAAGGCCACTGATAAAATTGAACCTAAACAAATAGTACTATTTAAATTAAAAATCTTGTTCATGGAAGGATAATGCTAATAGCTATAAAAAAAAAAAGTCTCCGCATAAAGAGAGAGACAGAACCTGAAAAAGATGAAGATGAAGATGAAAAATGAAGATTGAAGATAAGGCTTTATTCGCTGCTTTTGCTTCTTAAAGGAAGGATTTTTACCATGAAACCTGTGTTGTATTCTCCAGAATCTGCTAGCTTTCTCGGGTTGCTGGTCTCATGAGAGAGAGAAGAGAGAGATGAAGAGAGGAGAGAGAGGAATGAGAACGAAGCTCTACCAATCTACACAGATGCGCAGTTGAAGAATTTTGTTTCTTGCAATAAACTAAAGTCCAAGTAATTTTCTACAAAGTTTAAAAAATTCCAGGCGGTGACAAATAATATAAAAATATTGAAAAATCCGTTTAGAAAGCATTTTCCTTTTCTTTTTTATGATATCTCCAACAGAGCGAAACCAACACGCACGCTCTTCTATATGCGGTGGGGAACACTCGCGGGTTTAAGGCTGCCACGTTAGTGAAACACGAACCAAACGTCCCCCGGCCACGTGGTTGGAGAAGGAGGGCGCGTGAAGATGCTTTTCACTTTGATATCAGTGGAAGAGAGTCCTCCATGAAGTGACACGTGTCCATAAACGGACGGTGTAAGAGTGAGTGCCGAGGATCGACGGCTCTAAAACGGTATTCACTGGGGTTTGTTTGGTTAATCTTTCTTCGATTTGATCGTCTCTTTGTGCAGGAGAGAGTCTACCCTAATTCTTATCCGGTTCAGACGGGGAAAAAGATTGAAATTGAATAAATAAACATATTTTTTTGTTATATATGCCTCGGAAATTCTAGGGCCCTCGAAAATGTTATACAGTTAAAAGCCATCTATCGGTTAAAAACTCAAATTAGAGGGTTTTCCAAAATAATAGAGTTTGTTAGCCTACTAAAAAATAGTTGGTGTTTTTTAATTTGTTACTATATACATTTATACTGTTTATTTGATATATTACAATTAATTATAAGTTATAAAATTAATTTTTTATAAAACTATTGTAGCTTTCTAAGTTTTTGGGAAAAAATTAACAGTTTCTAAATTTAAAAAAATAATTATTTTTTAAATAAGAATAATCATATTATGAATTGAAATTTAAAATGATCACTTACTATAATAATCCAGTTAAACATTACAAACCATTGTTATATTTATATATATTTGAAACTCCAACTATTTTTAATA
Source organism: Fallopia convolvulus (assembly GCA_964016875.1). Lineage (NCBI taxonomy): Eukaryota > Viridiplantae > Streptophyta > Magnoliopsida > Caryophyllales > Polygonaceae > Fallopia > Fallopia convolvulus. The sequence goes on from OZ024732.1 coordinate 50,304,744, forward strand.
TTAGTTTTACATTTTCGATTAATTTTACAATTCTAATTAGTTTGTTTGTTGACTTAACAAAAATAGCCTGTGAGCATTTGGTTCGGCGGTTAAGATCTCACCGTTTCAAATTCTACGGGCGACGGTTTACCCATTCATCACTATAATTGGTTAGTAAACAGTTATTATCCCTAGTGAATGCTCTAGACAAGCTAAGGTAGTACTTAAAGCGATCATAATCCTTACCTTAACAAAAAACAATAGTCTGAACAAGAACTGGTGATGAGTTTATAGCATATTTTAAGTCACCAAATTTGTATTTGTGCTCATGTTTACTCACATCATTTTTGCCTTCTACAAGTAGATTTCAAGGTTTTTGTTGTGTACATGTAGTCATAAATATAATCAACCTTCTTGGGGTGATGAGGTTTTTTAGCGAGGAAAAGAAAATGTACGTGTTAGTTGATAACTTATGATAAATCTAAGAAAATTCGTAAAATTACATACAATGTTTGCTCTTTTTTAATAAATTGTCATTTATTATTTTTTCATTTAAAAAGTCGCATATTTTATATTTACCAACATATTGCCTTATAGTTGCACAAAAAGTCACCCATATTGAGGGTCTTCTTCATAAAATGTGGAAGTGAAGGTTGGGAAGATATAGGTGTATAACACCTCTCATTTTTTCTCAAAGATGATACATGTTGGTGACCTCAAACTTTACTGTTTAAAATTATTCAAGGCTTGATCCGAATAAAATATAAAGTTAAAAAATAAGAAAAATGATTGTGGGAGACTTTATTGAAAAAGAATATCTTTATTACAATTCTATGTGTAAGATAATGAGATCAAATTTTACAATACAATATAAATTATAGCGTAAGACTTATTAAATTACAATAAGAGGTCAACTCTTGCTCCTACACATCAACTAAGAAATTAAACACTTAATCAAATTCCACTTAAAGTATAAATCATCTTTACTTTATAACACATTTTGACTTAAAACTACAATTGCAGCTCGTCACTTTATAAGCTTACTTCTTACAACCTGAGAAAATATAGTCTAATGTGTTGCTTAGGAACGATTAACACCGACCAACCATGCAAGGAAAATGAAGTAGTCGGGTTAATCTTGTAACAAACTAGGCAAGTGAGAATTTATGTGAGGTTCTTGTCGTCTAACTAATTGTTAACATTGTACTCCGAATGGAAGCTGGACATGTACACAACTAAAATACTTCCATTTGAAATATGTAGGTGGACAAGAAGAATGCACATGAGAGAGCCCAAGGACAAACATGTCCTAAGGGAGAACTTACATATCTGCAAAACCTTTTTTTAGAATTTTTAACTTTTAATGACGTTTCATTGGAATAATTAAGACTCGACCAACTTCGCCGCATACGTGTTGTGTGAATTCACATCGGAAAGACAACGTTCTTAGAGCGAAGTTCGAACGATTTCCCGTAACGAGTGCTTCATTTGTGGAGTTCAATTAGGCCTGCAACATGCACTTATCTTATGTGATTAGCACTTTATTGTAACTATTATTTGATCTCGGACTTCCAGGTAAATTAACTTTAACAGGACATGTCACTCGGTTCAAGCCTCATAACACTAGCTAGGTGTTGAATGACACATTTCCAACAGTGGGAGATGAGAGCAATCAATCATCCTCAAATAATATCATTAGTGATGTAGTACCATTAATGTTGTTATAAAAAAAATATTTATGATGAGATGCACGTAAATAATGATATCACTATCATTACTTAAATACTAATTGAGTATGGCTTAACTAGCACAAAAGGCTACAAAATGATGCGAGCTGAAAAAAAAGAGGTTAAGTGTAGAAATAATACGACTCAATTTACAAAAATAATTTGTAAATCAAAGGAAGGATTTGTGTTTGGTTTAGGGAGTAATTTCGAGATGATTTGTGGACAATATTGGGTGATTCAATATTGGTGATGATGTAATTTTAGTCGTATTATACCTACCAAATAATCATAACTAACCAAAATAATGCATTTTGTAAGCAAGGTTCAATCACATCGAGACGTGTGTATTTGTGCGATTACTTTTATGTCAAGTATGAGAAATCAAAGGGGGAAGATTGATTGACTAAACTATGAACTAATGCAAGCAAACAAAATAAAAACAACTAATAAAATTTGATGAAAATATACATGAGAAGTATGCTTGGTTAACCAATATCCACTTGCATATTCAATTATTGATCATTAAAAAAAATATAACTCTATTCCTCTTCAATAACTTATTCTGAAAGTAATTATTCTAATTCCTTCAAACCGATAGTACTTAGATCAACCGGACTCTAAAAATACATATTATCAACCAATCTAGAAACCATCTAGATCAAATCAATAATAGCAATTAACACCAAGGAAATCAATAAGAACTATTGAATTTAAGCAACCAAACATAAACCAATTGGAAATTAATCCTCTTTGTAATCAACAAGTTCAACTAGCCATAAAGAAATACAATTGCTACTATGATCTATGTGATTAACCAGAAATCAATGGATGTAGCAGTAGATTGGTTCATGAGAATATTAGATGGCCAAAACAATAAAAACAAACCAATCATAAACAATAAGCACAGAGGATTAAAATTATTCAAAAAAAACTAAGAGAAAGAGTAAATCTTATATTAAATTATAAGTCTTAAGGTTCAATGGATTAATCAAACAAAGAGGGGTTCAGCTCTCCATAAAAATAAAATATTTACCAACTAGGGTTTTTGTCTTCAAAAGTATGAGACAATCCTTAAAATAACTAACATAAAGTATTTATACTAAGGAAACAATTTAGGACACAAGCCTACGAGGAAACAAAATAATCCCCAAGTCTAAAGATAGATTATTGGATGCGGGATAAAATGTGGGTGAAGAAGGCAAAGTGCGGGTGGAGTTTGGATTTCGCGAATGCGTTCTGCACTGTAGCCAAAGCGCGGGTGGAGATTATGCACGTGTGTTCTTATTAATGGCCCGCACTTTTCCTTTGACGGCACTTTCTAAGGTCATTTTGATCCTCTTCGAGTGGGAATTTGGACTCTGAGTATAAACATAAAATGTATCTTGTCGAGTTAGCTTTCCAATGAAACCAAATTGACCTTCATACAACCACTGTAGCTCTCAAACGAAGTGTCGCAAGATAGAGATATCGAAACAACAACTCCAATGCACGACCCGAATTTAAGATTACGTTCTTTTCCCATAACTTCTTGGACTTAATACTCATCAAAAGTGACTTTCATATCCTCGGAAAAGACACTTGAACATCTCCCATCTTGAATACTTCAACTTAAGATGACTTAGAACTCTATTCAATCGATCTTTGCTTTTTGAAAATGACCTAAAAACACGAAAATGCAAGAGTAGACACCAAAATACAAAAATATGAAAACTAAACAAAAAGCAAGCAACTACCTAAGTAATAAACATAAATATGCCCTAAAACTAACACCTAAATGTATGCTATCAATTGGGTAATTCAAGAGTCGAATCCCACTATTTTGAGAATGATGAATCTAAATATGGCCTTAGTTTCGACCAAATTGAACTAAAAATATGTGAACAAGCGCATGAAATGAAGTAAGCTGAAAAACAGAGCCAAAGTGTTTGAGTCGAAGGAAGCAGGTAGTTTATGTGAGATAAAACGTGAATTCAAAGCTATATTTATAAGCTAACATTGATAATATATATATATATATATATCTTAAAGAAGATAATATCGGATCAAAAGCTTTTTTTGATTGAATCGATTCCAAATCTAACTTTTAACAAAATAGAGCATTTTCTAAGTCGTTGCTAATTATATAAATTCAGACGGAATTCATGACTAATTCACTCAAAACTTTTAGGGAGAATCCATCATGATATGGGAAGAGTCTATCATTTTACAAATTCGAATTCCGTTGGGAAACGAATTCAAAATCGCTGATCGGAAATCTCGAACCGACTACAAAAAAGAAACAAGGTGTTGCACTCATTTTTTTTATTTTGTTTGCAAAAATTGCAAAAATGACCTCAAAGTTGTAGAAAGTGGCATTCTTGTCCTTATATTTTGATTTAATTGTACTTTTAGTCCAAATTTTCTAAAACATGAATTCCACCCTCATTTAATTACGAATGAAAATGAAAGGGTGTGAAATGTAATTTGTTTTTGCTAATATAAATTTTCAAGTTTATATTTAAACCAAAATGTTCATTTAGATCATAAACTTAATTGTAAAAATATTGTGCTCAATACTTTCCTACAAAAATTATTTCAAAAAATAACTTTAACTTAAGTTGAAAACAAAACAATATAAAATAAAGCTTTCAAACTAATTTTTTTATTAAACGTTTGAAAATTTTGGGGTATTACAATATTACTTCTTAAAATAGTTTCGTCCACAAAATAAATATAATATAATAGGTTAAGATAATTACTAATGTGCCCTTCTTTTAAGGAGAGGGTTATTACAAGGTATGGGGTGGGTGGCTCTTACTAACACTTAATTTTAGGGTGTTTTATGAGAAAAATTAAAAGAAAAAAAAACAAGATTGTTCTGTGTCTGTGTTTTTTTTTTACTTAGGTAAGAGTTAGGTTATAAAGGGGTTAAACCCCTTCACAACCTAGAACATCATTATGGATGAGAACACGGTTTTTAGTTAGTATGTATTTGTTATTGTGTTAAACTATGACTAAGGTATGTAACAAGATTAAGTAGTGAATGACACATTGAGGCATATGATATATTATAACAGCCTCGAAGGATTAAAGGTGAGCAAATGTATATGTTATCATCATTTCAATTTTCCAAAGACTAGATCTTGTACCTTTAAGAACATTTATTATGATGTAATTGTTGTCTAAACCAACGGATAAATTTGCATCTCGTAGTAGAAAGTGCATTTTCATCGGCTATCTATTTGGTAAAAAGGCTAGGTGATTATTTGATATTGACTCTAAGAGCATCCACAACCATGCAACCGCTACAGTGTCATGCACCCCTACTTTTTTCATTTCTCACTCTACCACATCATCTATGCACCCTAATACAATTTTTCCTACATCCATGCACCTCATGAACCCTTATTTTTCCCATTCTTAAATTTTTCTCTCTCTCTCTCCATATACAATTACAAATATACTCATTTCTCTAATAACAATTACATATATATCACAAAAACTATCATAAATAATCTAAAAATATATAATTAAATTTAAATGTAGTTAAATATATACAATATTGATGTCTATGAAAAATAATTTTTTTATAAATAATTTTACGTTTAAATTTTTCAAATTAATAATTTAAACAAATAAGGCATTTAAAATAATGCCCCCTAAGTGTATATAGCCCACATGTTGAAACTAATTTTAATGGCCACATGCGTGTTAACACACGCGATGCACCCCTGTAGCATGTGTGCTTTTTGGATTCATAAAATGACACTCATTTACATTGTACATGCAAAATTTCATTTGTTTATAATTTTACTGACACTATGCATCGGTCCATTGGACCATTGTAGATGCTCTAAGACATTCTTTGAATCTCAGGATCTTTTGTTTGATGAGACTGTCTCTCCGTTTGCATTTGTATTATTATTTATGATAATGATAATATGTTTGCACATCCGTCTGTCTTTGATATTGTGCTTGAGCCGCCTACTATAATGATGCCTGATGATAGGGGGATCTTAGACTCTTCTCCTATTGACTCTGGCGAACCTCCTACACTGTCGTTTTCAGTTTTTGAGCCACCCACAGCTCACTGAAGTACACGACCTCGACAACCCTCTACTCGGCTTCGTGACTTCATTTGTAACACAACCCGAGCTATAGACCCCCCCGGCTACTCCTCACACTGCTCCGACATCATCCTCACATATTCCCTACTCTATTGCCAATTATGTTAGTTGCAAGAATTTACCCATTCTGAGTTTATAGCAACTGTCACGACCTCCATTGAGCCGAGAACTTACATTGAAGCTGCCCATCATGCCGAGTGGCGTGATGCTATGTTGGCTGCTTTAGAAAAGAATGGTACTTGGAAAGTTGAAGACTTGAGCCGAGAACTTACATTGAAGCTGAGAACTTACATTGAAGTTGCCCATCATGCCGAGTGGCGTGATGCTATGTTGGCTGCTTTAGAAAAGAATGGTACTTGAAAAGTTGAAGAGTTGCTTGTCGGGAAGAAGCACATTGGTTGTAAATGGGTCTTTCGGATTAAGTATAAATCTGATGGGTCGATTGAGCGACAAAAAGCTCGTTTGTTTGTTCGTGGGAACAAGCAAGTCGAAGGTGTTGATTTTACTGCGACTTTTGCTCCTGTTACTAAGATGACATATGTTCAAGTTTTCTTATCTATGGCGACTATTCATGGTTGGTCAAATGGACATTCACAATGCATTATTGCATGGCAATTTTGACGAGGAGGTCTACATGAAACCACCTCTTGGCTTCTCAATGCCACCAAGCAAGGTCTGTCGTCTTCAAAAATCTTTGTACGACCTTCGACAAGCTCCTTGTAACTGGTTTGCTAAACTTGCTTACTTTCTTCTTAAGTTTGGTTTCACACAGTCTTATGCTGATTATTCTTTATTCTCTCTGACTCGGCGTGGCTCTACTTTGCACATTTAGCATACATCGATGATTTGATTACCGCATGAGATAACTTGACCGAGATCTCTCGGGTCAAGTCTTATATGAGCTTGTGCTTTCACATGAAAGACCTTGGTATTCTGTAATATTTTCTTGGTTTGGAAGTTGCTCATGGCAAGGAGGGCATTTATATCATCTCTCATCGCAAATATGCGCTCGAGATCTTATCCGAGGTTGGCCTCCTAGGAGCCAAACCCGCTAGTTTTATACTTTTGCAGAATCATTCCCTTAGCACTGATTCTGGACCAGACTATGCTCATTTGGTTCATTATCGTCGACTGATTGGACGCCTTATTTATCTGACCGTTACTCGGCCTGAGTTATCTCACTCCATTCATATCTTGTCTTAGTTCATGCAAGCACCCAAGGACGACCACTGGCAGGCCGCTTTGCGCATTCTTCATTATATTAAGGGCCATTCGAGAAAATAACCAGGGGCAGCCCAAGGCAGGTGCAAGCTGTGCACCTGCACAGGGCCCCCAAAAATTATAAGGCCCAACTTGTTTTTTTAAAGCCCATATGTAATTTTTACCATTAAAAAATATCAATATACTCTAATAATTAGCCTATCTTGAAACTAGCCAAATAGGTCCGCATGTTCATTCATTTCCCTTGTAGAATTCCCAATTTCCAATATCTTGTAATAATTACCCCTCATTTTGAATTGAATAATTTTATCTTTTATTAGGGCCCCTTTTATAAATCTGAACCAGGGCCTTCCAACACCATTAACCGCCACTGAAAATAACTTGCTCTCTCTTGTGATAGTTCCTTACAGGTGACAACTTATTGTGATTTTGATAAGGCCGGTTGTCCTCTTACGAGACGTTCTTGACTAGCTATTTTGTCTCTTTGGGCAATTCTCCTGTTTCTTGGAAAGAAGCAACAGACTGTCTCCCGTTCTTTTACAGAGCTTGAGTATCAAGCGATGGCATATGTTGCTTGTGAGCTTCTTTGGCTTAAGGCTTTTTTATGTGATTGCGGGTATTTGCATTACTCTCCTATGCGGTTGATATGTGATAGTCAGGTTGCTCTTCATATCGCTGCCAACCCGGTTTTCTATGAGCGTACCAAACATATCAAGATTGTCTGCCATTTTGTTCGCAATTTGATACAATCGATATGTGTTCGACATTCCTATGTTCGGTATAGTGATCAATTGGTAGACTTATTTAGAAAGGCGTTAGGTAGGTAAACTTTCTTGTATTTGTTGTCCAAGTTGGGCATTCATGATCTACATGCTCCAACTTGAGCTGGAGTATTATGATAGAATTATCTTAGAATAATTTATTCCTTTTATGTAATTATTTGTATTTTATCTCTTTGTAACTACATGGGGCCTAAGCTAGGGTTTCCCATATATATTGTAAATCTGATCAATGAGAAGGCAGAGGAAAATTCTCAAGAAACATACGCGTCTCTGATTTTACATAAATCAAAACTTGAAATCTTGCACATTAACAATACTATAAAATTGAAAAGGAGCATGCTTCACCTAAAATACAACAATGAATTGGAGGATCTCACCCATACTTTGCTAAGCCTAGCCAATGCTAGCTCAACCCATCGGTCTCGACAACATAAGTGTCCTTGTTTGCATCCCTCTCCTATCATAACCCATGTTCTTAACAATAGGTGTCATTTTTACCTAACCCTTTCATGACCGCATAAAAATTCAGCCCCAATGGTTGTAAGAGTATGTACAATGGTTAACCAAGAATTTTGGTCATCATATTATAAAGGGAAATTCCTTTTGGTGTCCTCGAGGTTTAGACTTTTCCTCTTGGTGCCCACAAAAAATTCTTATTCCTTTTGGTATCCATAAAGTTTAAAAAAGTCATTTTCGTCCTTAAATACACCAAAAGCCAAATTCTAGTTATTTTCCTCCAATTTTCGTTAACAATTTATTAAAAAAATAAAAAAAAATAAATATTCCTAAAATACACCCAAAGCCAAAAGTCCTTTTGATGGAACTTGATCTTCTTCTTCTTCGTCTTGCTCACAATGGGCCCCACTTGCGGCGTGCTAAAGAAGCGTTGCTTGTGACCATCGTCAGAGAATTCGGTATCGTCATAGCTTGCAACGACGGTGTCGGACTTCCGACGGGAGATGTACGGACAGACGGAGCGAGAGAAGTCTACTGGCGGCGGTAGATGGTGGGAGGGTGTTTAGTGTCAGATCTCCGATGATTGTCATCTTCGGGCGGTGGGAGCGGGAGCGTCTGTGATTGGGCATTGATGAGGGTGAGGATGCGTTGGCGGAGGCAGGAAGCGTGGACATCAATGACGCTATTGGGGGGTCTGACAAGTGCTTCTTGCATCTCATGGGCGACAATGACGTTGAAATGCTAAGGTCTCGTTTGGCTGCCGACGGTTGATTTATCTTCCTTTATGAGTGGATGGATGTTTAGAAGGTCTAGTAGTTATGTGTTCACGGTGAAAAATTCAAGTGAGTGAGGAAATTTAGGTTTTGAATTTCGGTCAAGGTAAAAAAAAAGAAATATTTATAATTTTTTAATTTTTTAATAAATTGTTAACAGAAATTAGAGAAAAATGGATGGAATTTGGCTTCGCGTCTATTTTAGGCTACGAAAAGGACTTTCTTAAACCTACAAGGGCACCAAAAGAAATAAGAATTTTTTTGAGCACTAAGAGGAAAAGTCTAAACCTCGAAGGTACCAAAATGAATTTTCCAATTATAAAAATATACCTTTTTCTTACTATTTATTTGATTAATTGATGGCAAAAAAATATGAACCAACTATACAGTTTTTAAAATGCCATACAATGAATAATTTTAGACATCATGATACCTAAGTTTTTAACCAAATTCTTCTTTCTCGTATTATTTTATGCTCATAAATGTTATGATAATGAAATTGGTCAACCATAGGTCCATAGCACATAATCTTAAGTGCATGTTCAATGGTAAAACTCCTAACTTCTTAGTAAAATTTAAAATAAAAAGGAAATTAATTTTATGTAAGAAAAATAAGAAAACTAAATAATTTTTGTCAAGCTACAAGAAACTTAACTGACACAAGTTCTTTGACAAAGTGGGCCCATTTCTCTTAAACCATCAATGAAAATAATTTTAACCTTTAAAAGTAAAATAAAGTGGATTTAATTACTTGACAAGTGGATAGAAGATATTCTAATTAATTTCACTAATATGAGAGATAATATTTTATGTTTATGTGGAAGATAGAGAATATTGAAAGTACAATAAGAAATTTAGGGTAAAGTTTACCATTGAAGATGATCTAAGCATAGAGTCCCATAATAGAGTCTTCTATTAATTTGGATATTTGAGTTTATTTTTTGGTTTTTACCAAAAGGGAAAAATTAGAGGGGAGTTAACAAGGTTATTAACTAAATTTGAGGGTTAAGGGCATAGAAAAGGGGTAGTTACTAGTTAGGGCATAGAACAAAAATAACATAGATGTGAGAGGCACCACACAAAATTCTAAAAATGTAGGGACACCACAGGAAATTAACTAAATTTGAGGGTTAAGAGACTAAAATTTCCTTTCTATTTATCTACAATATAATATAATTGTTATGAAGTCCAAATTTATGAAGTCCAAATTATCATACTACAAGCTATCTATTTACACACACATGTATTACACATATTATGTATGAACAAGTGTATAATGGAGGAAAATTTGTACAAGGTGAATTATTCACCTTCTTCACCTCCTTATTTCCATGCATAAATCATGGAGATTTACCAAAGTTTTACCCCACTCTTGGCCTATAAATATGGCCATCATCCATTGTAAAACTTGCACCAAAGTAGAGTAAGAAATACACTCTCTAAAGTTCTTACTCTCCCTCCCTCTCTTCTAATGATCTAAAAGTCCTCATAAAGTTTGTTTAAGTGTTTTCCCAAAAGTTAAAGTGATCTTGCTTTCATAAATCTTTTCATAACACGTTATCAACACGAGTCTCTAATTACCAATTGAGCTTCACTAATCACCAAGGTACAAATTCTATCTCTTTCTAATCTTAATCATACAACAAGTTTATTTCCTAAAACTGTTTTTGAGGAGTATGCTCTGTAGTTGCCCGATTTGGGATCTTCTACATCAGAAACTCGTTTTTCTTCCTAGATTTGAAACGATTTCTTACCAAAAATAAATCATGCTTTTGGATATGTAAAAGATACAAACAAAACATTACATTTGCTTACCTTTAAACCGATTTCTCCTTCGAAAATCTTCAACTTCACCACTTGGATTGGAAGTAAGTTTTAACCAAAATAATTATGAGCATGATGTTGGTAATCACAATAAGAACAAGACAAATGAAAAGCTCAAACAAAAATCTCCTATTACCGGCTCTAAGACGACGCATAATCTCGTCGTCGGCCATGGAGAATGTCGAAAGAAAAATTTGGTAAAGGTGGTCGAATATGGAGGTGGAGGAAGGAGATAAGGTCGGAAGTGAAAAAGTGAAAAGGGGGATGAAGGGAATCAGACTTTAAGGACTTCGGACTTTGGACTTAAAGGACCTCGGACTTTGGACTTAAAGGACCTCGAACTCTAAGGACTTTAAAACTTTAAAAATTCCCGTTATATAATTTTCTTTCATTTCATATGATCTCTTACTTTTGTCTTATGTTATTGTCTATGCCTATATCTATATTGATTACTTCTCTGACTCACGCAATCTTTCTTTATGCATTCCGAATATATCATCTACATGCATATATTTATTATTTGATATGACATGTCCTTCAATCGTCTTAGACACGACTCATGTATTATATTATTGATTATGTTAACCTTTAATTTGCATATCTTTATATGTAGCAACTAATGGCAAACATTGCTAAGAGGGAGTTTGACATCCTTGACCTATCGGGCCAGAAATACCTCGAATGGAGGGTAGATGCCATGGCTCACCTCAAGGCAAATGGCCTTGAGGAAACAATTGTGGCAAACAATTATGCCACCCCACAGGAAAAGGCGAAAGCCATTGTGTTCCTCCGCCACCACATTCATGAGAGTCTCAAAACTGAGTACTTATTTGTGGAGGATCCTATAGAATTGTGGGAGAGCCTGAATGAGCGCTATGCTCATCAAAATGAAGTTTTGCTCCCACAAGTAACACATGAGTGGAACACTATAAGGTTCCAGGACTTTAAGTCCATCACTGAGTACAACAGTGTTATCCACAGGATCACTTCTCAATTGAGACTATGTGGTAAAATGATCACTCAGGAAGAGATGTTGGAGAAAACTTTCTCCACTATGCATGCTTCAAACATATTATTGCAACAACAATATAGATTAAGAAATTTCAAAAGATATTCTGACTTGTTGAAAGTATTGTTGGTTGCTGAAAAGAATAATGAGCTCCTAATGAAAAACCACAACCTAAGGCCTACTGGCTCAACAGCTGCCCCAGAAGCAAATGCTATGAACAAAGCGTTCCATGATAGGAACGACAATGAACGTGGGCAGCAATCACGTCGTAACAATGGGCGTGGACGAGGTCGTGGTAACTATGGGAGTCGTGGTGGTCGTGGTGGTCGTGGTGGCCATGGACGTGGCCGAGTCTACAACAAAAGCCACGATAATCACCGTGGGAACCATGGCTACAAAGGGGGTGTGAAGCAACAGGTCCAGACGGGTCAATCCGGATCCTCCCAGAAATCCAAATCAGCATGCTACAGATGTGGCGTGACTGGTCACTGGTCAAAGGTATGCCGCACAGCTCCACACCTAGTGAAGCTATACCAAGCTGAAAAGAATAAAGAAAGGGCTACCGAGACCAACTACATCGATAATAACGATGTGGATGGGTCACCAGTGACTAGTTTGGATGTTAATGACTTTCTCAACTTTGAGAATGATGATGGCTATGCCTTAGGGGCTTAAATGAAAAGCACGAGCCCCTAAATATCTCTACTATCTCCCATATTATTGTATAATATTTGCAATGTATTTTTTATATCTCATGTTTTAACTTCTCTCTCGTAGGACCTTGTATAATAGTAATGGAATTATCCTTAATATATGAAGCTTTTATTTATGTCTTAATTCTCCTTTTCTTTATATTGATAGAAAACATGGACTTACCTAAAGTGAAACCCGATGGGAAGGAGCAATGTCTTTTGGACAGTGCGACAACACACACCATCTTGAGGAGTAAAGAATACTTTACCCAATTAAGAGCCTTTGAAAGCAATGTCACTACAATATCCGGTGTGTCAAAACTCATCGAAGGCTCTGGAAGAGCTGTCATTCTACTCCCAAAGGGAACAAAGCTAGTAATAAATGACGCACTATATTCGAGTAAATCTCGAAGAAATTTGCTAAGCTTTAAGGATGTGCGTCTAAATGGGTTTCATATGGAAACCATGAATGAAAATGGGAAAGAATACTTGTGCATCATAAAACATGAATCTGGCCATAAACAGATTCTCGAAAGGATGCCAACGCAAACCTCCGGATTATATCATACATACATTTATCCGTTTGAGGTCAATGCAATGTTTAACAAAAGGTCATATGACCAAACTACATTCACATTATGGCATGATCGATTGGGTCATCCAGGGGCAGTAATGATGCACAAAATCATAAAGAGCTCACTTGGACATACATTAAAGAACATTAAGGTTCTTCCGTCCAGTGATTTTAATTGCATTGCTTGCTCACTTGGAAAGCTAATTATCAGGCCTTCTAAAAACAAGATTGCAAGTGAGAATCCTGCATTCTTAGAAAGAATCCAAGGAGATATATGTGGGTCAATTGCTCCACCATGTGGACCATTCCGATACTTTATGGTGCTAATTGATGCATCTACACGTTGGTCACATGTAATCCTACTATCAACAAGAAATGTTGCATTTGCTAAACTCCTTGCCCAAATAATCCGATTGAGGGCCCAATTTCCGGATTATACAATAAAGAAAATCCGGCTCGATAATGCAGGAGAATTTACATCTCAAACATTCAATGACTATTGTATGTCAATTGGGCTTGATATAGAGCATCCAGTGGCTCATGTTCACACACAAAATGGTCTTGCTGAATCATTGATAAAGCGATTGCAATTAATTGCCAGACCATTATTGATGAAATCAAAATTACCACCATCGGCATGGGGACATGCAATATTACATGCAGCAACCTTAATTCGATTAAGGCCAAGTGCAAACCATGAACATTCTCCTATGCAACTTGTGTCCGGTAAGGAGCCAAATATTTCACATCTAAAAATATTTGGATGTGCGGTTTATGTCCCTATTGCTCCACCTCAGCGCACAAAGATGGGACCCCAAAGGAGATTGGGAATTTATGTTGGTTTTGAGTCTCCCTCGATAATCAAATATCTTGAACCAACAACTGGTGATTTATTTACAGCAAGATTTGCTGATTGCCATTTTGATGAAAATACATTCCCAGCCTTAGGGGGAGAAAAGAAAAATGGGGACCCACATGTGAAAGAAATCACATGGAATACAACCGCATTATCCCATCTTGATCCAAGAACAAAAATGTGTGAACAAGAAGTACAACGGATCATTCATTTGCAAAATGTAGCAAATCAGTTACCAGATGCATTTACTGATACACAGAAGGTAACTAAATCACATATACCTGCAGCAAATGCTCCAGCAAGAATTGAAATACCCAATGGATTGCCAGATGCATCCATCGCAAGCGAGTCTACAACACGCCGAAAGCGTGGTAGACCATTAGGCTCAAAAGATTTGAAACCGAGAAAGGCAAGAAGCCAAAAGGGTATAGCAGGAGAAGCCACAATGGATCATGAGAATGATGGTAAAGGCAAAGATATTGAAAATGAGAATACCTCAACAGAGGATGATATTCTAGACAAGAATAATGATATCGACAATTTTGAGATTTCCATAAACTATGTGTCCACATGCGCACAATGGAACCGAAAAGATGTAATTGTCGATGATATATTTGCCTACTCAGTGGCTAGTAATATTGTAATTGAAGATGATGATTTTGAGCCAAAATCGGTCGATGAATGTCGACGAAGAAATGATTGGCCAAAATGGAAAGAGGCTATTCAGGCAGAACTAAAATCGCTTGAAAAGCGAGAGGTCTTTGGACCAGTAGTTCGTACACCCAATGGTGTGAAACCAGTCGGTTATAAATGGGTCTTTGTACGTAAAAGAAATGAGAAAAACGAAATTGTAAGATATAAAGCAAGGCTTGTAGCACAAGGTTTTTCTCAGATCCATGGAATTGATTATGAAGAAACATACTCTCCGGTAGTTGATGCAACTACATTGAGATTCCTAATTGGCATGACTGTCTTTGAAAGGTTACAAATGCGCCTCATGGATGTCGTGACCGCATATTTATATGGATCACTTGATACAGACATCTACATGAGAGTCCCCGAAGGACTCAAGCTGCCTGAGGCCAATAATTGTGGACCTCGAGAAATGTTTTCCATAAAATTGAGGAGGTCATTGTATGGGCTAAAACAATCTGGACGAATGTGGTACAATCGCCTCAGTGAATACCTCATGAAAGAGGGATACAAGAACGACACCGTTTGTCCATGTGTTTTCATCAAGCGATCCGAAAAGGGATTCACTATTATCGCAGTTTATGTTGACGATTTAAACATCGTCGGAACTCCAAATGAGCTTCAAGATACTGCGAAATATTTGATGAAAGAATTCGAGATGAAAGATCTCGGACAAACAAAGCTTTGTCTTGGCTTACAAATTGAGTACTTAAGGGATGGAATCTTTATCCATCAGTCTAATTACACCGAGAAAGTTCTTAAGAGATTTTACATGGACAAAGCACACCCTTTGAGCTCTCCAATGGAAGTTCGATCCCTCAATGTAGAAAAGGATCAATTTCGTCCCCGAGAAGAGGACGAAGAGGTTCTTGGTCCTGAGGTACCATATTTAAGTGCAATTGGTGCTTTAATGTACTTAACTAACAATACAAGACCAGATATTGCTTTTGCAGTAAATTTGTTGTCCAGGTATAGCACTGCACCCACAAGGAGGCATTGGAACGGGATCAAACATGTATTCCGTTATCTCCGAGGCACACATGATCTTGGGTTGTATTATCGTAACCAAAGGGATGCGACCTTAATTGGATATGCAGATGCAGGGTACTTGTCTGACCCACACAAAGCCAAATCTCAAAATGGCTATGTGTTCACATACGGAGGCACTGCCATCTCTTGGAGATCAACGAAGCAGACTGTGACTGCCACATCATCAAATCAAGCAGAATTGATTGCACTATATGAGGCAGGAAGAGAATGTGTGTCCCTTCGAGCAATGATTCAATTCATCCAGAAAGAAAGTGGAATGAAGCCAATCACCGATGATCCAACAATTTTATATGAGGACAACTCAGCATGCGTTGCTCAGATGAAGAAGGGCTACATCAAAGGAGACCGCACAAAGCACATATCTCCAAAATTCTTCTCCACTCGTGAATTGGAAGAAGCTGGTGAAGTGGACATCCAACAAATTCGATCAAATGACAATTTGGCTGACTTGTTCACAAAGTCTTTAATCCCCAAGAAATTTGGAGAACTGGTATCCAGAATTGGAATGTGCAGACTTCGAGACATATGTTGAAGTCAGGGGGAGTATCATACGCGCTGCACTCTTTTTCCCTTCGATCAAGTTTTTTATCCCACTGGGTTTTGCTTGACAAGGTTTTTAATGAGGCAGCATCAAGGCGTACAATGGGATCAATGGTTGCACTCTTTTTCCCTTCGTTCAGGTTTTTATCTCACTCGGTTTTTCCTGACAAGGTTTTTAATGAGGCACCGTCTACCCATATCCTACTCCATGAAAAGAAGGTGAATATTCAAGGGGGAGTGTTATGAAGTCCAAATTTATGAAGTCCAAATTATCATACTACAAGCTATCTATTTACACACACATGTATTACACATATTATGTATGAACAAGTGTATAATGGAGGAAAATTTGTACAAGGTGAATTATTCACCTTCTTCACCTCCTTATTTCCATGCATAAATCATGGAGATTTACCAAAGTTTTACCCCACTCTTGGCCTATAAATATGGCCATCATCCATTGTAAAACTTGCACCAAAGTAGAGTAAGAAATACACTCTCTAAAGTTCTTACTCTCCCTCCCTCTCTTCTAATGATCTAAAAGTCCTCATAAAGTTTGTTTAAGTGTTTTCCCAAAAGTTAAAGTGATCTTGCTTTCATAAATCTTTTCATAACAATAATTAATAATTTATTTTCTATGATAATTATAATTAATATGTCCTTAACAGTAGTATAAAATTATCATTTAGTTGATGTTATGTAAAAATTTTAATTAATTAATTTTATTTATCTAAGTTTATCTTATTTCTTATTTCTTATATAAATCCATGCTCGAAACGTAGTTAATACAAGTTTTTTTTCTTACCGACATATGCAATCGATTTTTTTTAGCACGTAATATTTAGATTTTTTTTTTCCTTCTTGATTTTTCCATTGTTTAAATACCCCACCACCCAAACGTGTTTGGATCTCTTCCGCTCCTCCCTCTTTCCCGTACTTGATTGAGATAACCAGGAGAGAGAAAGAGAGAGGGGTTCATCGTAGAAGCAGGTTTCGCTAGTCAGCCCTTCGTTTTTCGTCTTCGCCGCCTCTCTCTTACCTTTGCGTAGATCATCATCCCTAGGTGAGTTCTCAACATCAGATCTGGAATTCCCCCTCTCAATTTCTGTTGGATTCTTTTCATGACTATCTTTGAGTTTATGGATTTCGTCTTCACTCTTGCTTGTTATCACGAGATACGAATTATCTTTGTGTCGTTTTGGAATCGTGTTTGTTATTTGTGTATATATTGGATACTTTGAGCTGTTGTTGCTCAGTGCTTCATATTCTCCAGATCTAGGAATTTACGCGCCTTATTATAAGGATAAGTTTTGTGGAACTGCATAGGCTTATTTGGTTGGGGTACATATGGTTTCAGGAATCGTATTTGAGATTCAAATCCCGGTTTATGGCGTTTATTCGTGGGATTTGTTTCTATTTTATAAAATGATTCCTCATACTGCCTTAGGAATCGATTCATCTGCTTCCAAACGTCTTTTAGTTGCTGGCTTCATCTTAGTGGTTTCGTATCTCTCATTGGAGGGGCACTTTCCCCATCCTTGAATTGATTGTAGGTGGTTTTTTGAAAGAATAGGTCAAAGGTGACGGTGGATTTGATGATAGTAGTGGATTGGTGGTCATTTTAAGAATAGCCAAAAGCTAATATTGATTCCTAGATAGGTTGCAAGTTGCAACCACCTTCCTTTAAGATCGTTTTCTAAAAATCCTGCTAAATACCTGCTTTCTTGTGCCCAAAACTCATGCTTTTAAAATTGAGAAATGCTTCGTTTCTGTTATTTCTTTTTAGCTGATCTCAGGTAAATGCATATGGGCATTGTAAATGCATGCTCAAGAACTTCTTTTTTTTCCGAATTGTAGTAGTTTTGCTGATTATGTTTTTTGGCGAATCGTTTGTTATAATTTCATGGCTAGAAGGTTTTTGTTTATACCTTTGTATCTGGATTTTTGGTAGGCCAAGATAAAACATGGCAGTTATAGCAGCAGCTTCTGCTGGTCCGCGATATGCACCTGATGATCCCACACTCCCTAAACCGTGGAAAGGTTTAATTGATGGAGATACTGGGTATTTGTACTATTGGAATCCTGAGACGAATGTCACTCAGTATGATAAGCCTGGTGCATCTTCAGATGGAGGATCTGCTCCGTTGAAGTTTTCCACAGTACACATCAGCTCTTCTGTGCATGTTCAACAAGCATCTGTACTGCAGCATAGAGAAAGCAGACATGATGAAGATGGTGACGATAAATATAGCAGAGTTAATGGAGTGAGAGTTCATCAGGTATAGCTTAACCTTTTATTTGTACTGCCTTGACAAATGTTGGCAGAAGAGGCTATTGAATTCTTTCTTATATGATGTTTGCACATCCTTTTTGATTCATGCTCATATATTAGAATCTTGTGTTCTGGATATGGATATGCGGCACAGGTGTTGCACTGTTGTTATTCCTTTCTTGTTCCTTTGACATGTTTAATAAACCAGATTTTTTTTTCTTATGAAGATTATTTACGGGTTGGAATGGATCTGTTGATATTCCTTTCTTGTCCTGTCGGGTCTTTTGGGTGCTCCCCCTCTGCGTTAAGCCAGGGGTGCCCCCTTCTTGACCCCCTAGATTTCCCGTAAGGGGAACTGCACTGGGTCAATGATGTTGTTAATCATGTGAATTGTATTTAATATGATTTGTTTTGTTCTTGTATCACTTTTTTTTTTTTTTGTCTGTAACTTCTAAAAGGTTGCTTGGATTCTTTTTGATTCTCTTACTGAATCCTTCTTTCATCTTCATTTAGAATGGGGGAGGTGCAAACTTGCATTCTCAGTATGCATCAAACGGACCAGCTGCCGCTGGTGGTGGAGTTCTGGGTGGATCTGGAGTTCCTGATGCTGGAAGTGCTTTATCTGCTGAGGCTTATTGCCGACGTCATGAGATTACTGTTACTGTTAGTATTTTGAACCTTTTGCACCTTGTTGTCTTGCAGCCAATGCTCTACATTTCTTTGCAGCTATTGTGTGAAATGCTTGTTCATCTAGTGAATTGCATGTCTAAATAGTAATTATATTTTTACATTTTTGTCTATCATCTTTATCTGTTTGAATGCTGGTCAAACTGCATTAATGCTTTTTTCACACAATCTTTTTGTTGATTTCTGATGAGTATATTTTTTGTTTGGACAGTATTCCTTTAGCTAAAATTTTCTGTAGTAAAGCCTTGGCTGCCTTTAGCTAACATTTCGTGTAGTAAAGCCTTGGCTGCCTTCAGCTAACATTTCCTGTAGGAAAACCTTGGCTGATAAGTACTTTTTCTTTTCACTTCAGGGAGGTAATGTGCCGCCTCCTTTCACATCTTTCCAAGCTACTGGATTCCCATCAGAGATTCTCAGAGAGGTATATGATGCTCTGCTTTTGCTGTCAGTTGTGTGTGTGTGTCTGTCTTTTTGTGATGTGTGGCATGCCTGTTTCACTTGCAAAGTTCTGCAATTGTGTTGGAGGTTCAAAGTTCACACTCATGTTTATTCCTTTGCATCTTATTGTCTTGTCGCAGGTGCGATATTTGCTCCAGGGAGGAGCTAATGTCGTACACTGTGTTACCCTCTGTTTGGGGCCTTGAGTATAACTGGAGTGCCCTTCTACACTGGACCATGTTTGACGCCGGCTTTACGAGCAACCCAAGTTCATGGCCGGCTGCTGTTGGTGATGATTCTGTCTACCACTTGGTCCAAACAGAAGGAGAGGCCTCCTGCTCTAGCTTGCATCTGCAAGTGCTGGCTATCTGCATGGGGGATGGTGCTTCTTCTTACAAAGGCCACTCCTCTAGATAACCTCTAAGCGAGTGCATTCGCTAAGCTGTTTGAATTTTGCTTTCCAGATGCAGCTGGCTGGATTCTCTTCCCCTACTCCAATTCAGGCTCAATCCTGGCCTGTTTGTCTTCAAGGGCGTGATATAGTGGCTATTGCCAAAACAGGATCTGGAAAGACTTTGGGCTACTTGATTCCAGGGTTTATTCACCTAAAACGCTTACGGAGTAATCCTCGTTTGGGACCAACAGTTTTGGTGCTTTCCCCAACAAGAGAATTGGCTACACAGATACAAGATGAAGCTGCGAAGTTTGGGAAGTCATCCAGAATTTCTTCTGCGGTATGCTACAATTCTTACATGTTAACATGTGCTTGCTTGATTTTGCCTAGCGGGCCCCATTTGAAGTTTTGATCAGTGGCCTTTATTATTTGACGACGTGGCAATAGAAATTGAAATATGAATCTTGATGTGTCTTAACTGTCGATTGAACTCTCATATGGTCTTTGTCTTATACTTATTATGTTGATTATGGGAGATTGGGAGTATAGATGCCATTTTATCCTATCACTGTACAACTGTAGATTTTAATAATTTGAGGTTCAATCTTTAGAATGTTGATATTCACAAGTAGTTCAGTACAAGATGGGGAAAAAATCTTTCTAGTGGCTGTTTTAACAGTATCAAGTTCTGAACCCTGCAAAATGTCTTCCTACTTCTTTTCATGCAAATGATGAATGTTAAAAGGGAATTTTCTTAAGCCTTAAGCGGCCTGGATGGCTGTTCAGTAACTCCCTGTTGTGTCAATAGTTTAATATAATTATATTCTGTGTTTTTTGAAATGTTATCAGCTGCACTGCATATAATTATTACATTATCTGTCTATTAAAATTTGGCATGGACATTCTTCTTTTACAGTGCTTATATGGAGGAGCACCAAAAGGTCCTCAATTGAGGGATTTAGACAGAGGTGTGGATATTGTGGTGGCTACTCCTGGTCGTTTGAATGATATTCTTGAGATGAAAAGGATCAGTCTTCATCAAGTTTCATACTTGGTACTGGATGAGGCGGACCGCATGCTGGATATGGGATTTGAGCCACAAATTAGAAAAATTGTGAAAGAAGTGCCTACTCGTCGGCAGACTCTCATGTACACTGCCACATGGCCTAAGGAGGTTCGCAAAATTGCTGCAGATTTACTGTTGAATCCCTGTCAGGTCAATATTGGAAATGTTGACGAACTTGTTGCTAACAAGTCGATTACCCAGGTATTACATTGTGCTGCTTTTTTTTACGTTGTGCTCCTTGTTTTTACAAAGGAAAATATTTCTGAAGGATTCAACTGGAGATAGGACTAGTGTGTGAGTGGATTATTGATTTAATACCTAAGAATGGAGTTTATAAAAGAGCATGGACTGAGATCCTATGTTTTCTAGCATATCGAGGTGATTTCACCAATGGAAAAGCAAAGACGTTTGGAGCAATTATTGCGATCTCAAGAGCCTGGATCCAAAGTTATCATCTTTTGTGCAACAAAAAAGATGTGTGACAGTCTTGCTCGCAGCATGAGTCGCCAGTTTGGTGCCTGTGCCATTCATGGAGACAAATCTCAGAGTGAGAGAGATTATGTTTTGAACCAATTCAGGTCAGGGAGATCACCAATCCTAGTGGCCACAGATGTTGCTGCTCGTGGTTTAGACATCAAAGATATAAGGTATTGGTGGTTGGTACTGCTAATCCTGTTTCATATTCTTGATTGCATGATTGTTGATTTAATGATTGAGCTCTTCTGCCTCTTCATGCTTAATGTTTTAATGCAAGTAATGCATTATCTTGGGAATCTTTACTTGGTGGAGTTAGTAAATGAGATGTTCTTTCTAGGTATATGTAGCATATTTTTCTGGGAGTAAGTTCGATTTCTAAAATAAATCTTTTTACAGGGTGGTAGTCAATTATGACTTCCCAAATGGGGTTGAGGACTATGTTCACAGGATAGGACGAACTGGGAGGGCAGGCGCTACTGGTTTGGCACATACATTTTTTACCGAAGGGGACTCAAAGCATGCCTCAGATCTCATGAAGATTTTGGAAGGTGCAAATCAGCGGGTCCCACCAGAGATTCGTGATATGGCTCTTCGTGGTGGTGGGGGATCGAGCAGAGGCCGGCGCTGGGGCGCGGGTCCCAGTGGTCGTGGAGGCAGGGGCGGCTGGAATTCATCTGGTGGTGGGAGATCAGACAGAGGAGGAGGCCGTGGATCTGGTTTTGATACACGTGACAGGTAAACATGTCTTCTTTGTACGGTTTTTTGTATCCATACTATGGGTCCGTTTTGCTAGCTTTTCTATTCCTTGATGGTTGGTTCATAAAATTATTGTTGAGATGTTTTCAATACAAATTGTTGCTATTGATTGGTGCAAGATGGTATATTTTTAACTTTCTAGTGCTTGGAGTGGAAAAATTGCTTAGTGCAGAAAAGAAATTTCCCGTGTGTTTTGTTTGATAGAATTGTACTTTATAGTGACAGGTTTTACTTTATTATCCCTGTTTGATACCTTTTGCCTTCCGTGTATGTGAACATAGGCCCTTTTGCGGTCTTGTTCTTGTTTGTTGTAATGTTTTCTGACCAACTTTATATCCAAACTCAAATGGCTGATGATGTAAATTACTATTATGCATCTGGGCAGATATGAGCGACCTAATGGGTATGGACCTGATCTGAAGCGGAGCCGTAGTCGGAGCCCGGAAAGACATCGTTTCCAGCCACCAAAAGCCCGCCGTTTCCACGATTGAGCGTGTGTGTGATAACATTATCACTTCAACCTTTCCTTGACACCAAAACAGATGGCATTCATGGCCTAGGGCGCACCAGCCGTTGTTAAGAGGGGTCGTCAAGCTTGAATTCAAGACTTATAAGAATGTTTTAGAGTTTGTTGATTTTGATTTAGAAACGGATAATACTATTTTTTTTAGTATCTTCAATGTCAGAATATTGCTTGGATCTTAATATCAAGGAAAATGTATCTAACAATTAACGATGTGCTTTTGGGTTAACGAAGTTGACAATCTACCATATCTTTGAAAAAATGTTCATGAATTCAAGAGAATTGTATCTGAAATTGCTAATTTGCTATCATCTTGAGACGATGTACCTCCTTGCGAGCCCCCACCTGGCAAATTAATGACTAGCGTCTACACTTTTATTGAGTTTTTTTCTTACCAACTTCCTATAAATTTTCGCGTCAATTATTGTAAGGAGGTTTTTATTCAGTAAGCATTGTGCCAAGCTAGTGAAGCTACTGATTTAGTAAATTATTTAATTTAATTTACTTCTCATAATCTACAACTTCTAACTAATTGCCAAATTAAACTAATTAGCAGAAATCACAACTTCTTAAATATCCATATTTCATGTCAAACCCATGTTAGGTGGTTACGAGTTTTTCATCTCATTTACTTTGCATGGTTCCATCTCTTTTCCAATCAGAGATTCACAGCAAAAGTTCTGCCTAAATTTGTACATCCTTGATCCTTACAAGTTGTTTATATACAAAGCACAATTTTCTTAACTAAAAACTTGGTCTCTTCACCCAGATCTTCAAGCTTTTATCTTGTACTATAGCTTCAGGCATGTGGAAATCAAAGCTATGCAACAGCACCATCTGAAATGGCAATCATATAGAGCAAGTAAAGCCAATATAATTAATGCTTACATATACATTTATGTGTACTTTAACCATAGAAATTCTAGTTTAGCTTATCGCCGATACCTAAATTCCAATATAAACCTTAATTTCAGCCTTTCTAAACGAGCAAGGAAATTTTGATCCTCAGCCTAGGCAGTGGCGTGTGAAGAAACAAGTTCTTCAACAGCACTGATTTAAATATATTACATAACTTTACTCCTTGAAGCTACAGATTGTCCCCTCAAAAGGCACTACCAGATTTTGTCTACTAACATTACACCTGTTGGTTCAAATCAAGTTCATAGCAATTAGCAAGCATAAGAGAATGTCTACTAACTAGTGTTCCTATCTCCTCCACTCAAACTCTCTGGTGATGCTCGTTTTCTCATGCTGCAATTTGCACTGGTGGTCATTGTTTTATCTTCATTCTTAGAATCAATGGTAGCACCATAAGTTAAGCTTCCTTGCTGCTCATTGGAATGGGGAAATATAGCAGATTTTTCACCTGCACATGTGTACCGTAAATTAATTTAGTCGATTTCAAACAAGAAATGTAACACAAGAAAAATATTGACAATGCAACACATGAATAGGCAAATGCAAGATATAAGAATCAACCACGGATGGGCAAGCATATATCCACAGAAAAGAGTCTTTAACAATTACAAAAGGAAGGAACATAAAACAACAGAACTTTTGTTTAGTGAGCATTAGGCAGGCTTGCATAATAATGGATTTGTCATTTGTCAATATGTAAGCTTGGATATAAATGAAATAGACAGGATCTTAATCTTTCTTTCATCTATGTTGAATTGTTCATAGAGCTTAGGGATCTGACTCTGCTGGCCATTCTCTTGGCTTGGGTAGGCATATTCAGTTCGCTAGGTTCAGGTTCTATTTCCTGATTTTTACATTATTTCGCTGTTGTACTCTCCTATTCTTTTCGTTCACAAGCCACTGTATTTAGTATATGGATTGTTTTTATATTGATCTAGAAAGGTCGAGTATACTTTATTTTGTATATAGGCTACTTATATTGTAATCTGGATTTTTTTCCCTTGTCTGCAGTAGAAAACTTGCGAAATTTTAGGAGCTTTATTATCAGTAAGCATGAACTCCTTGTCTGCAGACTGCAGCCATGAACTTTAGCCCAAATTGCAGCACCCATGAAATCATAATTAGTAAGGCATTCATTGAAGTTTATGCTTTACATGTTGGACCTAATGTGTGAAACGCACCAACATATTATCCATGCCTTGTTTTTTATTTTTCTAATGGTTTTAATTTGTTTGTTAGCCATGAATCAAATTTAGTAATCCTCTGTTCAAGAGTCATAGGCTACTTATATAGGCTACAAAAATTTCTTCAAGTCACAAACAATTAGCTTAGCACTAATATATTTACACAGTAAGACTAAAAAATCCAAGAAAATAACACAGCGAAAATGATTTTGTACCTTCACTCTTTTCCCTCTGAGTCTTGTCAACAAGCTCAGTTATCTTCTTCTTCCTTGATTGCTTTGTATTCTTCTTCACGGACTTAACGACCTTTTGCACATCGAAACGCCTCCCAGTCCTGCCCTTCATTCTCTCCAAATCTTGAATCATTTGACATAGCTCAAAAATTTTCTTCTCCTCCTCCATTTTTTGCTTCTTTGCTTCCATGACATGCTTGGCTTCTAAACTCGTAATCCTGCCTTGAGCCTCCTCCAACAAAACCTGGAGACGCTCAACCTCGGCCCTCAGTTTGTCATTCTCCTCAATGCCATTTTGAGCTACCTCAAAGTCGATTTGAAGCAGCCTCTTCTCCACTTCCAGCTCCCGGTATTTGTTCAAACTCCTCCCCAACTCCTCCTTCCACTTTCCACCTTCTGAGTCCAACTTCTCCTTCAACTCGGCACTCTTCTTTTTCCATTTCAAATACTTATTGTTGGTATTTGCTTCCTTGTCTTTCAAACCCATCATTTGTTCCACTAGGCTGTTTTTCTCCTCCTTCAGCTGCTCACACTGTGCTTCCAAATCAATGATTTGTTTTGCTAAATCAATGTCGCTTTGATCAATCTCCATCACTCTGTTTGAATACAGATATTGAAAGACACCAAACATACATATTAAGCAAAATCAACTAACACTATACAATCTGTTAAAAAAAAAAAAACCAGACATAAAACGTATGTTGGAATCGTTAAATAAGCTGTGAGCTAGCTAATTTCAGCTGTTGTCTTAAATTTCTTTGTATCAGATTTCCTGGCAAGTTGTGGTTTTGTTCAATCGAACAAAGAAAGGTTTCTCTTTTCCTACTCTACGTTGTGCCTTTCACTTTTTTTTCCCTAAAACTCTTCATTGGCTCATCCAATTTCTGAGCCTCGGGAGGATTATAACGAAATAAAAGCCCAAAACAGTTGAAATAGCAGCTGGAATTGAAAGTGTTCACTGACCTGATGTTACTATGGCGAGGGGAAAATCTGCTTGAAACACAGAGAAAAGACGAAATCAACCACGAGTAAGAAATCAGCCGGCGCTCCTGTTGAACGAGAGGAGGAGATGGACGAGCTTCAGAGACACAGAGCAAAAGAGGAAGAGCTAGATGGAAAAACTAGGGCTTGGATTAATCGTTTTGGGGTAAACTTGAGACTCAGAGAGTGAGTGAGACAGGAGTTGTAGAAGCGTGGAGAGATGATGGGTTTTCAATTCAATTTTTATTTTTAACGGCCAAATATGGAAACTTCTTTCTTTTAGCCCACCAGCTGGCACACACATATTATACATGAATTGCCAAGGCAAAACATTATCAATAAAAGAATGTCCTGCTGCAAGCTATAATGTTTTTTTATCTGTTTTATCTTCCCCTAAAATATCTTTTTCCAATTCTCCATGTGAAGCTGACTAGCTGAGGAGTCTGAGAAACTAAAGAGCACTTGGATTTCTCAAATATTTGGGGATTTTTTTCATGTATATACACAAATCTGGGATTTTTTTCAGCATTCCTAAATACAAAAGATTACAAGGAAACAGTAGGATTGTTCTGAGCCATGACAACTGGAGCTTCCATCAGGCAGGATCAGGCGGTCTCATCAGGTTTGTAGCGTGCATCCAAATTGTTCTTGTAAATTGCAAACAGCTCCAAGTGATGATGCCTTGCAATGACTCTACAATCATCCGGTCCGGCCGAACTGGTTTAACCCTTTCAAACTCAGCAACCGATTTCTTTAGCCTGCCTTCTGGATCACCGCTTGTAAGAAGCTCGCCCAGAGCCACTCCCCTGAAACAGATCATTCATACATAACCAACCAAACAAAGATATATGATTACTTGTTTCTTAGGCATGTATACCAGGAAAATGTTATTACTTGCTCTTCATAATAAAACAGATTTTATATATAGTCTGTTTCATAGGATGGCTTGAATCCTTTGTTATGAGAAGATGAACAATTTTTCCATTGACCCCAAAGACTTGTGTTTCCGATAGAGAACACAAACCGATCTCTTACAAAGTTCATCGTCGTTTACAAAAGCCGGATTGTGATATAAAATGGTTTATTTTAGTGCAAGTTTCAGTCAACATGTCCTAAATGTATCCGCTTGCTGATTTTACGAGGTGCTCGCGACTTCATTTGTGGCTGATTTCCAGGTAAAACTCTGCTTTCAAGCAAGCAGCTGTTCGAATAGGGCATTTGGTTTCATCTTCTTCTGGTAGTGTTTCTTCTGTTACTCCAGTTTGACGCTTCTGTTGCCCTTGTAAGATCAGATCAAATCAGTCGACCCGTTTCAACTGTCGTATGAAAAGTTTATGACTTTTACGTTTGTTCCAACTTCTAGTGTGAGAAATGTGATGCTCCAAACACAAATGACCAAAAAGAGTGAAAGGGAGAAACCATACCAGTAAATACAAATAAAAAACCAGTGTTAGCACTCAATAACCCCTTGAATAATCCCCTTGATAATGACTTTGTTCTGGCAGGACCTAGGCATTGCAACCACCCTTTACGCTGCTAGTGGCTTCAATTTTCAGCATGTAGCTCCTACATTTTAAAATGAGGCTTGAACCATTTATGTCAGTTCTTATGTTTTGCAAGAGGGGCATCGTAAATTTGATCAACTTCATCTTCAAGTGTATTTCTCAGCATTTTCCTCTCCAACCCCGCCTTTGATATCAATTTCATCTTCAAAATATGAATATAGAAACAGTTCCATTAATGTGTTGGTTACCCACATTTAAGGCTACATATTATTATGCAAATACTGTGTTCTTACAGCTTTTTCACTGAACCCAATTGCATAAACAAACTAAAACATGTCCAGGATTCTAAAGAATCCAAATCCCTTATTCAAATCATCAGATAAACCGAGTTCTTCTAAGCATTAATCTTAACAGCAGCAGCTTCAGTCAGCAGAGGCACCAGCTTTCCATCCCTGTGCAAAGCCATGGTAGCTGCAAGGCCAAGTGAAAGCATGAATGAAATCCATAAGAGAAAATCACTCTTACAACTTTGGAACAAGGCATTAAAAATTGAAGCAACTAGAGTCAGTCATACCATCACATCCGCCAATGTGCTTCCCTCCAATGAACACATTTGGCACAGTCCTCTGTTTAGTCCACTGAGCCAGCGCTCCTTGTATCTCGCTTCCATCACCTATAGGTTACACAATGGTTAAATAAGCCAGTGCTTGTTATTTGACAGTTCATTGAAGAAAATGAGGAGAAATTGAAACAGATGCTTGGAAAAGTAAAAAAACAACAACAACAAAGAGCAACTTGTGCTAATACAGAATAGAATCGGAAACAAAAAGACATGCAGAATTGTCAACATCATCGCCCAGTATAGTCCCGCACACGCAGGATCTGGGGAGTCAAGATGGGGGCACCCATACCATGATTTGGAGGATGCCTGATACACCCAAGGAAAACTGAAATTCAGCTATGTGACAAGAATAGCTGAATTTAGTTAAAATGCAGAATTGTGTAAGCTTCAATTAAAACAAGCTTGGACAAAAAAAATGGCGCAAGCTTCAATTAAAACAAGCTTGGACAAAAAAAAGGGTGCAAATACAATTCATATATGACATCTCCCAAAGGAAACCTAAACCATCGTACACTAGACATGCTTCATGTATATCAATCAAGTACACAGGTAGCAAGGAAAGAATGAAGTCTAATTTTTCCTAGATTTCACTTAAGAACAATAGTTGAAACTATAATCTATGCAGTGTTTCCACATCATCATGGCTGTGTTATTTCTACTGTTAATGTACAAACCCACAATCTAGACAAGTGAAAGCTAAAGCCTTTATAATGCAGATGTCACTACTCATAAGCAAATCACCAAATCTCCAATTGCAAAATAGTAGAAAATGACCAGCAACTTATTAACTTGGTAATCATACAGCTCAAGATTAACTATATGGGACTCAAAGAAAACAAAGCAGTCATAAAAGGAGCACTAGTGCACTACCAATTAATATAAAGTTAATGAAAACCCTACAAAATCAGCCGAAGAAATGAAAATACAACATGATCAAATAATTGAATCAGCCAAAGAAGACTAGTCCCTAATTAATTTGGTAATCACACATCTCAATCAGATTGAGTTTCCCGCAAACGACGAAGGATAAGGGGGAGAAGACTAACTCTCAGTGTCCAACTCGATGGCCTTGAAAGTGGCACCCAAGTTCGTTAGCAGGTTCTTCACATCCACACAGTAGGGGCAGTAACTCTTGCTAGAAAAATAAAACGGAACGAACCGATTAAACCCTAAAAAAATTCATCATTCATCAACCGAAATTTGGAGTATGATGATTGAAATGTTGAAAGAGAGACCTGAAAACAACAACGGAGTTGGTTGAGACTAGCCCTTGCGCCTTCTCTAACGCCATTGTTTTGAGCTCTAAAGTTTTCTTCTTTAGCCAAAGGAATTCGAGAGAACTAGATGTGTTGTGCAAGCGTGAGGGATCGAAGATAATGAAAATGACTCACATCACCCCTTTTATTTTGGAAAAATAATACAAAACCCCCAAATAACTCAGGTTTTTAAAAGAAAGAAAAATAGCCGAAATACCAAATTGGTATTCGAAAGTGTAACCTTTGGGCATTTGGGTTTTTGAAAAAATCTTTCAGACATTTGGCATTAAAAAAAATAAAAATTAGATGTTCGGGTATTAAAAAAATAAAGACTGGACGTTTGGTTATTAAAAAATAAAAATTGTTTTTTAGGTATTTTTTTATTAAAAATATATTTCATGCAAAAAAACTCATTTTTGCTAAAATAAAAAAATTTATTTTCCTTTCAAAGTAATACTCCAATAATACTCACATTTTGTTTCAAATTTGAAATTAAAATTTTTCAAATGAAGTCATCAATATTTTGTAAATAATTCAAAATTCCTAAATAAAGACATACTCACATTTGTTTGTAAATAAAAAATTCTCAATGAAATACGATTTTTAAATATTTGTGTCAAAACGCAGTCCGGTCAATTTATTATCATTATATATGTGTCAGCAATATCTCCAAAAGTAACAATATCAAAGACTATATTTGAAGTAAATAAGCAATACATATATTGCGACGGGATAATCAAATTATGCTTTAAAGCAAAATAAACTTCTATTGGCATGGAAAAATTTATTTTCAAACTTTTTACTAAATATGAGAGGATGTCCCTATTTAGGATTTTTTTATTTTTAATAAAATATGAGTGTTTTCTTATTAATTATAAATAAAAATAAAATTGGTTTAAACCTATAAAAAGGATTGTTAAACAATAAATAAGTGATTTGTGCGTGTAAATTGAGTTTTTTTGGTAAAATTGTTCTAAAATGGCTTATCTTTGCTTTTCTAATACCAGTATGTCCAAATTTTTGTTTATTAATATTTATTTAATACCCATCTGTTCAAATATTTTTTTATCAATACCCAAATGTCCAAAAAAGTGGATTTTTTTAAAACCAATTTGGTATTTCGACCAAAGAAAAATAATCTTTTTTTGGTGTGCCTTACAAATTAACCAATTAACTAATTAAGGGTCAGTTCGTCAACACATTATATAAACTAGCTTATGAAATTTATCACGTTTCTTGCAAAAAAAAACTCTATTGTATATTTGTATGTATTAGGTAATACTAGCTCATGAAAACTTATCGAGTTTATCGAACTAACTTATTTAGAATTTAGCGTGTTTTAATTTTAATTTTATTTATTTATTACTCCCTCTGTCCCAAATTATTTGTCCATAAAGGACTAATGACACAGTTATTAATAAAATGAAAAAGCATTCAAAATTTGTCATAAAGGAAGAAAGAGAGTGTGCCCAATAAAAGTACAATCCAAAAGGGAACTTTTCAGCCAATAGAATCACAAAGAATAAAAAAGGGGACCAATCAAAACCCAACATTCAATGCACACGGATTACACCCAAAGCCAATTTATGGCTTTATAAATACACTCACATACAACAGCTTACAATTTCAGAAGAGAACATTCTCTTACAAATCAGAAAGGAAAGAAAAAAACAGATCCATTTAAAGAGGAAATATTCTGCTTCCATTTTTTTTTCTACATCATTGCTTTAACCTCATGGCCTCAGTAATTGATTTAAATGAGGATCCACCTCCAGATTTTGTAGTCCCACCAGTACAATCTCAGTACAGCTTCGATCCAAACGAGCCAGCAGGGGAAATGGAGGAAGATGGGGGACTACACACACCAGAGGCGACACAACAGCAACCAACACCACGTTCACCTCATCAACCATCAAAGGCAAAGCTCAGCAGCGAAAAAAGGTTCCAAATTCTGATGAGACTGCATCAAATTCCAACAAAAAGGGGACATCTTATGAGGGGAGCAATGCAGGGAGTAGCAGCAGAATTTAATGTCTCAACAAGGACAACATCAAGAATATGGAACATGGCCAAACAACAAGTTCAAGCAAGTCAAAGGCCTAATGTGAGCACAAAATATCACAATGGAGGCAGAAAGAGAATTGAGGTAGATATTTCAAAAATCACAGCAGTTAACATGGGAGACAGAACCTGTATAAGAGACTTGGCAGCCAAGCTAGAAATGTCAAAAAGCACTACACATAGACTACTCAAAAGGGGACTCATACGACCACATACAAATGCCCTCAAACCAGGCCTCAAGGATGCAAACAAGATTACGAGGTTAGAATGGATTATAAGCCTTTTAAATGGAGCCACACCAGAAACAAAGACAAACTACTATCCCATGTTTGACTTTGTCCACATAGATGAAAAATGGTTCAATTTAAGCAAAAAAACTCAGCGTGTATATCTTGCACAAAATGAGAGAGGAAAATACAGAGCAGCTAGTTCAAGCAAGTTCATTCCCAAGGTCATGTTCACAGTTGCAGTGGCTAGACCTAGGTTTGATGCAAGTGGACAGTGCACATTTGATGGCAAGATAGGTGTTTTCCCATTTACATACAAGCAGGCAGCAAAGAGGAACTCAAAAAACAGAGTCAAGGGGACTATGGTAACCAAGCTGGTTGAATCTATCAACAAAAGGGTCACAAGAAGCATGTTGATAGAACAAATTGTACCAACAATCAAGGCTAAGTGGCCACAAGATGGTGCAGCTCACAGGGTAATTTTCATTCAACAAGACAATGCAAAGGCACATATAAGTCAACAAGATGCAGAATGGCAAAAGGTATACAAGCAAGATGGTTTCACTTTCATTTTAGTTCAACAGCCTCCAAACAGTCCTGATTTAAATATATTAGACCTAGGGTTTTTTAGGAGCATTCAATCTTTGATGCACAAAAAAATGCCTAAGGATATTGATGCAATGTTAGAGGCTGTTCATGAGGCATTCCATGAACTACAACCAAAGACTCTAGGTAATGTTTGGATGTCTCTTCAATATGTATTGAATGAAGTTTTAAAAGTCAAGGGTGGGAATGACTATGAATTACCACATGTCAACAAAAAAAGACTAGAAGCTCAAGGAAATCTGCCAACAACAGTTGAAGCACCAATGTGGGCTGTGCAAGAAGCATGGGACATCATTCATGCAAATAGAAATGAAGTGCAACAAGAACAAGTGTTTGAAGACAACACACAAGCAAGTGGACCAGATCAGGGAATGCAACCAGAAGAAGGAAGTGAAGAGGATCCGTTTGCAGAAACAAACTCATTGTAGAAAAAATGTGGGGTTGGAAATATTTTGTGTAGTTAAATTAAAAATGTGTAACTATTTTGCTTTATGTACAAACATTTTGGGAATGAAATGAACAAGTATGAAAATTGATCTCAGCAGTCCCCATACATCATCAACACAAGTTCACTCACATTACCCATGACAATTAGTTGCATGCCAAAGCCATTGTGATGGCTGGCTTTAACTAAAATGCCAAAGGTTGTAAGCCATTAAAGAACATGCATCTCAGTTTCAATAGGCATCATCATGGATCAAAAAAAAAATCTCAGAAGTCCCCATACATCATCAATACTTGTTCATCCTTACAAATGACAGCAAGTGGCGTGCCAGAGCCATTACCATGGCTGGCTTCCACTCAAATGTCATTGGTAAAGAGGCATACAAGGAACAAGCATCTCAGTTAAAGACATCATCATCATCGATTAAAAAAAATGTGTCACAGAATAGCAAGCATCTCAGTTCAAATGCATCAACCCTAGCTCTCTCAATCAATTGTGCCATAGTATGCAACAGGGGAGAAAATCATGCAAACATCATGTGTGGTTATCAAACAGGGGTCACAACCATGCACAAAGCAACCATGCACATGTCAACACATAATAGATCAACAGAGAACAGAGAACAGAGAACAGAGAACAGAGCACACAACAACCAACATGCAAGCAAAATTGCAAGACAAAGAACAAGGGGACTTAGCTAATCATCCCCGAGAGAATCAAGGGCAAATTCACCATCAATAGAAGTCGAATCAGCATCGCTCTCCACAAGATCAGGGGCCACTTCACCATTAGAGGACTTTATTGGACCGTTGACCTCACCAGACTCGGACTTCGCTGGTTCAACATTGATTTCCATCGACGATTCTAATCGCCATTGACTGTATGAGTGTACTCCCTTGCAATCAGGTCCCCAGTCACAGTTAGGCTCATCGGAGCATACAGGCTCCGACGAATCAAATGATCTTTGGGGACTGTCGTCACCTCCAAACAACGAATCCAAACTCATCTCGACTAGGGGACGTTTTATCTGCAATGACACACAAACAACGAAACAAATGAAAGAGTGAGGAGGTAGAAGGTGGATCGATCCAAGAGAGGAAAACACAAACACAAACAACAGACTTACCAGAGGAGGTAGAAGATGGCTCGATCCAAGCAACCAACATACATGCACGAACCAGAAAATATCTTAGATGAATCGATCCGAGAAGTTAATGCAAAGGAGAAGCAAACAAGCATCAACGAACCAGGGGAAATGGATCGAATAACTCACCAAAGGAGGCTTCAAATCAATTGATCCAGGGAACAACCAAGCATCAACCAACCAGATTACATGGACGAAGGAGCAATCGACAACAAAACAAGTGAAATGGTGAGAAAGAGGTGCACACAAGACATACAAATCCAAGAACGAAGCGGTATAACACTCACCAGACGAGATCGAGCCAACTTAAACAACAACAAAGCAAGAAACAGAGGAGGCCGAAGAGGGTTTCGATCGAGAGAGAGAGAGGGTTTTGATTGATGGAGAGAGTTTAGTGTGAGATCGAGAGAGTTTATAGTGAGATCGAGAATGAGAATCGAGGGTGGCGGCCAGAGGAAGTGAGAAAGCTAGGGTTTTCTCATGGGGAGCGTGAGAGAGCATTCAATTGAGAGAGAGAGCTTATCAAGAACAAGAGCGCCGCACAAATGAGAGAGAGCTAGGGTTAATGCATCGGAGAGAGCTAGGGTTACAACATTTATAGAGCCACAAATTGGATCAGGCCCAAAAATGCCCAACAATGGAGGTTTTGGATGGGTGTAGTGGTCCATCAATGGAGGAGCTACGAAAATGAGCCCAAAAAATTTGCCCCAAAGCCCATTAATAGGGATTTCATATGAAAGAGAAAAAAAAATGCCAAATTTGTGTAAATAAAAATATTTCTAATTTTTGTGTGTTTTTTTGCAATAAATTGTTTAAGTAGAATGATTTTATTGAGTTAAAAATTTGGAGAGAGATTAGTGGGGAAGAAAGAGTTGTAAATATAGGTAAAAGAGGTGATTGTGTAGGGGTAAGAGTGTAAAAATGTATTGATATAAATGGAAATATTTGAATGATGGACAAACTTATTGGAACGCTCGAAAAGTAAAGGCGGACAAATATTATGAGAAGGAGGGAGTATTATTTTGTTAATGCTAAATGCTTTTTTTAAATTTTATTTATCCAAAAAAATAAATACCCAAATCACTATCGAACACTCTTAATTTATCTGAAATATAAACACAAATTTATCTGAAATATAAACACTGAATTTGAGCACATAATTTCAACATCAGCACCAAAAAAATTTCAACACCATAAATTTTGACACCAATCCCCAATTACCGAACGTAACCTAATTCTATTGACCAAATTTAGTATCAAATAAGTCGAAAGAACTTTGATACGGAGTACTATTTAAAAGAACCAGTAGAATAAACTGGGTTCTTGGTATTGTTGCCAAGTGGGAGCAGAGTCAAGGAAGGTGTGGAGGAAAGTGTAGATTATCCTAGTATCCTGCAATTTTTCATAATACATAGTCAAAAGTCTTTGTGAAAGAAGACAAGTGAAGCATAATGTTATCAAAATCTCGATTCAGATCGTACGATCCTACT
This sequence comes from Fallopia convolvulus, assembly GCA_964016875.1. NCBI lineage: Eukaryota > Viridiplantae > Streptophyta > Magnoliopsida > Caryophyllales > Polygonaceae > Fallopia > Fallopia convolvulus. The sequence continues at coordinate 50,340,311 of OZ024732.1, forward strand.
TTCACAAAATGATTCGGATCGTATGTAGTAAATCGTAGTAGGATCGTAAGATCCTACTAAATCACACAAATTAAGTTACAAATCATCATTTTGGATATTTTTGCCCACTTTATCTATTAACTCGTTAACTTAATACATTTAAAAAAATATTTTATCTTATATATGGATTTGTTGCCTTTGGGGTATTTTATGAATAATATATATGTTTTTTAATGATTAACTTTCATATTTGATTGATATACAACATATTAATATTAATTCTTTCATTATTTTATTAATGTAGTAGGATCTTATGATCCTAACGATTCGATTTTACGATCCGATCCAAAAATCAAACAACCTTGGAAGCATTCATAAATACTTCAGCTGACCTATAAAGCCCCAATCTAAACTCAAGTTTGTCTAAATATGTGTAACGTTTCTAAAGAGCTTTCTCAGTTTCTCTGACCTTTTGTTGTTACATTTCACATCTTCCTTTATTTCTTGACTTTTTAGTTATATTTTTTTTTACATTGACTTTTTTTTTATTTGGTAAGATTCAGGGTAACCCAAATATTACTTAGACAAGCATTAAATTTTTTTTTTAAAATTTATCTTGCTCTTATTATCTTTGGTCTTTCAGCAACATTCTCTCAAGTCTCAAGTTACCAGGAATAAGGGAGTTTACATCTCAACTTCTCAAACCCAGCTTTGAGTGGGATTATATACTGGATTGATAAGTTTAACTATCCACATAAGTTTGGCACTTTGGGCGTAAGAACAAGGACCCGGATGAGACATGCCAACAAATTCCATCCTATCCAGTTCAGAAGCGGGGAAAAATAAGAAAATTCTATCCTCCAGATCAATTTTTTTTTTCTCCTACATCAATGAATAGAATATGGGAATTAAGTTCTCAGGAACTATCCTTTCCAAGAATTTGTCGACACGTGACACATCAAGAATCAAGTTCTTTTTTAACAGATTCTTGGTTACTTGAGCAAGAGAATGATACAACAAGAAGAAAAAGCAACAATCTACTCCAACCAACCTTCTTTTACCTTTACTCAAAAGTTTCAATCACAATAGACTTTCAAAGGCAACCACAAGTTGACAGCAAATGGAAACCATTCCAAAAAAGAGGCAATCAATCCTTCAGAATCTCATCATAATTTATAGCAAAAAAAAGGAATCAAGTTAGGTAATACTCCAAAATACAATATAACTGGCTAACTAATACTTTACTAGGGAAGTAGTAATCTTTAACTCCACAAAAGTTCACTTCAGCAATCAGAACATGGACTTCCCTGCAAGAACTTATCCAGATAAAAGGAAAAACAAGAACAATATTAACATCACAAAGAAGCATAATTAACCATGATAGGATGACTTAAGACTTATTCAAAGTCATTGTATAAATACAGCTGGAATAACAGCAAAGCATTGAGAATGAGGGCTTCCATCATTTTCCAATACAAGCAACATGAGTCTCTTAATCAAGTCAACCATGACTCTAATCTAATGACATCTCCTAAATAATTACCATATGAGGTCAAGGATACAAAATACGGAGTAATGATTAAGTTTACCAGCTTGCAAATTTTCCAAAAACCTTGCCTGGTCAATCCTAAGTGCATTAATGACAAAGTAATGAGCAAGTAAACCCGCTATGAGCTTATAATGAATTCTTAACTATGGAGTCAAAGTCAACTATTGAAATGTCTCATTCTCTATTCATTCATAATAGGAGAATCAAAGGGCAATGTTCCAATAAATAACAACCATACAAATTGAACACAGGACATATTGGTTTTAAGATTTTGAAATGGAGCAATAGCCCAATTTCAACACAATAATTTAGAAACATTGAATCCAGAATATAGAATTTAGGATTCTAAATACAAAAATATATCTTCATCTCTTTGTGGTTCACAGGATCAGTGATGGCTACTCCAACTCTACCAAACTGAGGAAAATACAAGCCCTGACGAATGTGAATAACCTACAATTAAACCCATAATCACATACAGGAAAGCGTAAAGAAAGGAAATCATACCTGTATGCTGAAGTTGAAATCTGGCAATTTTGTTTTGAACCTATTCTTATTCACAAAAGCAAATATAAACCAAACTTTTCCAATAAAAAAGTTCAGTAGCCTCTCTTTGATGTCAATATGTTCTTCATGTCTGTAATAACAAATAATTAACCATTCAATGGCTAGATAAAAGAGTTAGGTTCTTGGTCAAAAAAAAAAACGAGTTAGGGTCAGTGTGAATGGAATTAGTATAGACTGATTTAGTTGTAGATGAGGCAAAACCTTCTGTCAAACAAAATTCAGGGGTAACATACATAAACAAAGATAAATGAGGATACTTTCACAAAATCCAAGCTCACCATCTCATTGAATATAGCATCTACAAAGAGATCTAGGGCAACAAAAAAAGAGTAATTTACATGACTTCCCGCCACAAAAATCAATAGGTGGCCATCTAAAAGAGTAACACCACGAATTTCAGCTCTGGGCACAAGCTCAAGTCAGAATCTTCCGGTTAGATCTCCTTTTTTTGGTGTCACTTCCTACCTCCACTCTCCAATAGTCCAAATTCCTGTACACAGCTCTCCTATTACATAGACACATCAGCCACTTTCTCTTACACAATTTCCAGGCAAGAGATACCTGTACTTATCAGCATTTTCCAATAGAAAACCAGGAAGATGAACAGCCGAATGGGACCGAGGAATTGGCCCCAACTTCCCAATTATATCTTTAAAAGTGTACTCTTCCGGAAGCATGTCAAAAAGATCTGTCCCTTTACAGATGATATCCTGAATCCTTTGTGGGTTAAGATAGTGAGAAAACCTAACCCTGTCACTGTGACTGTAAGCTTTCATCTTAAATATGAACTCTTCAATGTAGCGAAAACAAAAGCTACAATGCCAACCACTATCTGAGAGAATAAGATCTGTTTGGCGGTAGTGTGCATACTTAGTCTTTCCTGGTTGATATCTGTGGATAGAAGCTCTCCAGCTATTGTCATCAGCCTTAAACTCAAATGAGTACAAATAATTCTTCAAACGTAGATGGAGAACAGGAGGAATGTCATCACACCACCTCAACAGATTGATTGTATGCCTGCTCGGTATTTCATCAACATCAGACATAATTAATAAGTCATCTTCTTCAATCCCACCAAGCCTGAGAAGCTGATCTAATGCTACCCTTTGATATGCCTCCTCAACAAAAGGGTTTTCACCTTTCCTAAATCTCCCTCCAATCCTCCCATAAGTAAGCCTAGGCTCCACAAATTTAAACCTGTCACGATGGATATCAAAGAAGAACGGCTTTCGAATGCCTGTGAAAGTGGAGTTTGATTCCAAGAGGACGAATTGTGTCACGTAAGGATACAGTTCCCTCCACCTGATTTCAAGCATGTCCACCTCATTGCTGAACAAAACAGCATCATACACTCTCCTTGGGTAATCACGAACTCCCCAACCATGGAGTTTGCAGAGATTCTCCATGGTCACATTCTCGTTGTAGTAATGAGTCATTTCTTGAAAAGGTTTAGGAGGTGACTCCCACAATGGTCTTAAGAAATAAGAAATCTTCTGCCCATGAAGATAAATGCCAACAATAAATGTTGGGATGACCATCATAATGAAGATAATGATTTTTAAGTCGATTCCGTGTAGGATGCATTTTAGCCTCGCCATGCTTAATGCTCCTCTTGATCCCTGATGTAAATGTAACAACAAAGAGTTAATATCTGAGCCAATCCTTTTACAAATTCTACATACAGAACCCCTAGCACATGAACCCCTAGCACATAATTTGATGAGGTAAGGATGAGGACATACACTAGGGAACAAATCACAGGCTAAGAGAATCAAATATTTTTTTGCCTGAAACCAATCAAATTACAAAATATGGGTTCTAAAGATCGACCCACACCAAATACGTGAATCTCTGTCTTTTATAATAATTTTAAAAAAAAAAAAATCGAACGTGCAAAAGCAAAAGGGAGAATTTGGGTTCATCTTAGCTGGTGAGAATTCAACAGCCAAATAATAATCAATCGTAGACCTAGAAACCTATTTTTTGCAATTGAGAAAAGAAAACCCACAACATGAACTACCAGCTCCAATTATTCGACATAAATCTAGGGTTTAATCAAAACATGGGCACATTGTGCTACCAGGCTCTTCGAATTAGTGTCAAACCATGCAAAACAAAGGCATTGGCATATCGAAATCAACAATGCTCACATTAAAGCAAAATCTGAAACATGACGACCAGAAAATCACACGAACAGGATCTCAAAAAACTGAAACAAAAAAACAAATAGCTCCTTTTACCTCGCCACAATAATCTTCGCAAAAATCGTCCGTCTTCTTCGAATTATAGTATCCTTCCGGCATCATTATTTGGAGGGGCAACGAAACAGATAAAATGTCGAAAGCAACAGCACCTCTCTGTACCAACGAAAATCAGCCAAATTCGAGATCGTCTGAATCCAGATCGAGCGGCGGAAATTTAGCCCCGGGAAGTTTATATTGTGGGGTTTGAAAGAGAGAGGAGATAGGAGGGAAGAGGTGGGAGGAAAAGGGTCTTCCGAGGATTCTACGCCGAGGGGAGGCGAACAATTATAGCCGTTTGGTGGCTTCTCTCTCTAGAAACCAGACGAGAGAAAGAGAGAGAAGAGAAGAGAGAAAAATAGAGTTTGGGAAATTTTAGGAAAAGAGAAGTTTTTGGGGGGAGAGAATTGTGGTGGTGGTGGCCTCCATGGATCGAAGCTGGCATGGTGGAAGGTAATGATGCGGCGGTCCGGGGATTTTTTTAATAAATCAATTGAACGAACTTAATACAACTGTTTATTTTTCATTGGTTAACTATTTTTAGAGATTATTATATCTAGTATAAAAATTAGATATGATAAAAAAAATATGAAGAGATAATTTAAATATATATCTTACGGGAATAATCATAAATATCTATTTTAAGTCTGTTAAAAAATTATATCACGTGGTATTATTTAAATAAATAGATGTTAAATTAAAAAAAATAATGTCAATTTTTTTAGTAAATATTAGAATAATTTATATTATTTTTAATATATATGCATTTAAAAGATTTTATAAAATAAATAACAATTCAATCTTTATATTAATGTTTTCTATATTTATTAACTTATCTTATTCAATAAATTAAATTACAAAAATTATTTTAGTTAATATTTTTATAAATTATAGTGTTTGGTTCAAATGAAACAAACTCTTCTTCTATAACATTAGATGTATGCACTTTTCCTAATCGGATATTTATAACAATAAAAATTTTACATTATAGAAGAATAAAGAACTTTTGGTCATTTACAATGATAATATAATTATTTCAATAAGGTTGGTCATCTAAAAAAAATAAAAATTTCCAAAAAATTGATCATAATAATTTTTTGTTTTAAACTATTAGATTAAGTTTAGGTAAAATATTCTACATAAAGATAGAATAATGGTTAGAGTAAAAAAATATGTAATATTCTTTTCAACTATCATTCCCTAAAATCAATTTCATAAACGTTATTAACAAACTCAAAAGTTAGGAATGCGGTATTTAGTCTATATAAGAACAAATCTCCGAGCCTAGATGGCATGATTCCTGAATTTTACCAGAAATATTGGAACACGATCGGTGTATCGATTATTTAAGGTAGTTATGGCTTTTTTCACATCAAGTTTTATACTAAAGGAAATTAACCATATTTTTATCTCCTTAATACCAAAATGCGACTACCCGACAACGATTAACTATTATAGACCTATTAGTTTATGTCCACTATATACAAGATCATTGCAAAGATATTAGCTGAAAGACTGAAGAAGGTTTTACCACATATAATTGATCCTCTTCAAGGAGTTTTGTTATGAGTTGTGCTATACAGGATAGTGTTCGTATAGCTCATGAGATCTTTCATACGTTTCGACAACGAAAAGGAAAGATAGGATGGATAACTATTAAATTAGATATGAAAAAGGCTTATGACCGCGCAGATTGGGATTTTCTAGACGGGTAATGCATGCATATGGGTTTCATCCCAAATTTATAACATGGATAATGCAATGTGTAAAATACTGTAACGTTTTCTGTATTACTCAATAATGAACCAACATACATTTTTTACCCAGAACGAGGATTACGCCAAGGAGATCCATTATCCCCATTACTATTTATCTTGAGCGATGAAATCCAAGGATGTTGATTGCATAAGGAAAGCATGACCCATCCCAAAAATGTTGGATTTCAGGTTGTTCGAGGAGGAACCAGGATTCCGCTTTTGTCATTCGCATACGATATAATAATCTAATCCAGCTTCCACAGTAGCGTTTAGGAATATCAAATGTATTTTAGAAGACTATTGTGATATATCAGCACAAAATATCAATTTCCATAAATCAGTGTTTCAAACGACTAAAGGAGTAATGACATCGACGAAAGACTTCTCCAAGAAGAACTAGGTATACCTCATACAAGTTCTTTAAAAAAGTACTTAGGATGTCCTATCATAAATTCAAAAGTAACACGGAGAACATTCAAACCTGTGATCAGATCAGTTGAACAACAACTCTCGAAATGGAAAGCAAACTCTTTATCTCAGGCAGGAAGAACAACCTTAATTAAATCGGTATTGGCCACAAAAGCCTTTTTATACAATGCAGAACTTTATGTTACCAGAAGGAACGTTAAATAAGTTAGATATCGTAAATAGAGAGTTTTTCTGGAATAAATCGAATGGACATACTCCTCTTATAAGCTGGGATAGAATTTGTCGCTCGAAGAAAAAGGGTGGTCTCGGCCTTCGAAAATCGGTTCACGTCAACAAAGCTTTGCAAATGAAATTATTGTGGAAAATTTTAGCAGAACCAACGAATATGTGGTTCCGTATTGTATCGGAAAAAAATCTAAAGAACACGAACTTATTAGAATATTCACATCCCTGAAATGCTTCATGGCAGTGGAAAAAATTGATCACGCGTAAATTAGAATCCCAAAAAAGACTAATTTGGCAAATAGGTGATGGAAAAACCGTTAGGTTTTGGAAAGATCAGTGGGTGACTAATCAGGCACTAGTAGATATTTGCCTTGAAACACCCGACTCAGATACTAATGCCACAATATCGGTATTTATTGACATAGATGAACGATGGAAAGACCAAGAGTTATATAAAGTATTAAGACGCGAATGGGCAAAACGAATTATGGCGATATTAATTCTGAAAAGCCAAATTAGAGATAGATTGTATTGGTTTCCCAAAAAGAATGGATGATTCTCTACACACTCTGCTACTTCTTTCATATGGCATGAGCAACAAATAAGTGACTGTGAATTTGAATGGATTTCGAACTTAGATATAAGCCCAAAATGTAAATTATTTCTTTGGAAAATTTGTTCAGATGGATTACCGACAAAAGATAAACTAATTCAACGTCACACGAGAGTAACTTCCGAGTGCCCGTTATGCTCAATTTCAAATGAAACAACAAAGCATTTACTGTTGGAGTGTCCATTTACGTTGCATGCATTATATAAAGTGGATGGATTTTATTGCATATTTAACCAACAGACTAGGAAACCAATATGTGAAGAAAATTCTAAAGAACCTGAAAGAATCAATGAACTCGCATAAGTTTAATGAATTAATTATACCTTGGTGGAGTATATGGTATTATAGAAACATAACAGTATTTAGTCAACCTTTGGATGGATCTTCAAGAACGATAGAAGACTACATAAAAACCCAAGTAATGATGTCGAAAAAAGTAAAAGAGAACTTTAAGGATGATAATGGCGTGCCAGTTCGAACTACAACTAAGAGGAAAGATTATAAATGGCATAAACCAGAATATGGATTTGTAAAACTTAATTTTGATGGATCTAAAAAACAAACTAGAATGGCAACAAACTAGAATGGACAAACTATTTCGATGAATGCTTTTGCAAACGACCACTGGAGTATAATCCAAGTGGAAACAACAACAATGTACGAGGCTGTATGTGAAACCGGGAAGAGAAATTTGGCCAAGATCATTATCGAAGGAGATAGCCTAATTGCTATAAAAGCGTTACGAGGAAATAAATCGTGCCCATGGAAAATTGAAATGTTAATATCAGATACACTGGTTTTGTTGCAGTCGTTTGAGGTAATCAAAATTTCACATGTACCTCGTATTTGCAATAAGGTTGTTGATTTGATTACGGGGTTACACCATTTTTGCAGTTCTCATCAAATTCAGACACACTCAGGACTTAAGGTCCTCATCCACAAGGATACTATAGGTTGATTTTGTCAGCCTAATTTTTTCCTATTCTAAAAAAAATAAAAAAAATAAACGTTATTAAATATTAGTATTGACGGTATGTTTTTATAAAAAAATTAAATTCAGAATAAATAAATTTATACTCTTTAACTAATTATTTATTTTATTATATTTTAAAAAATTCATATAGGTACTTGCCCTTAAACTATTTGTTTTGTATTTCGACTCTACGTTGCATAATTCATATTATGAATATTTTCTAAAACTTAACTTTGCATAAATGGAAGACAGACTATTGTTGATTATCTTTTTAATTTAATTTGTTTATCAAATCTTATCCATTTTTTTCCCAAACAAATCCCGCTTTAAAATCCAAAATCGCTAGCAGTATCTTCGTTCAGTCCCCATTCCCCAAGACTTTGAGAAAAAGACTTTAGCTTATCAATTGAGTTAGAAATTCACATCAATCCGCCATCGAATTGAAGAAAAGCTCTCCAAAGAGAATAATCAGAAGCAGCAGAGCAGCCATGGCGGCAATCGAGCACAAGGCCTACGCGAGAATCGGGCTTTTGGGCAACCCAAGCGACGTTTACAATGGCAAAACCCTCTCCTTCAGCCTCGGCAATTTCTTCGCTTCTGTCAAATTGGAGCCCTCCGATCATCTTTCCATCCTTCCTCACCCCTTTCACGATCTCGTCCAGTTCAATTCTATTGACCATCTGGTTCCTTCTCTATCTTTCCCCTAGATTTAATTTTTATTTGGTGGATTTGGTTGTTGTTCGTGTTGAGTTTTAAATGCAATTCATACCTTACTGTTTATGTTTCATTTCGTGTATAAGGCTGAAATTTGTTAAATTAGCTGATCATACCAGGCTTTTGATCGGATTAAGATTCACAATCCGATGACCTGATAGTTTGATACTCCTACTCTTCTTTAGACATCCAAATGCTAGTGGTCCTTGAAGTGCATATTACTAGGTTTGAATGAATTCTTCATTTTACATGTTCAGATTCCAACAGAATTTTCACATGGTTAGCTAATCTGCAATTTACCTACCATCAGATTTTGGTCTGAAACAGTCCATGCTACAAATGTACTAGGTCCCTTCCAAATAGATGATTACACGTATATTCTTTGCAATTTTTGGGCACCATATGAACTCAATCTACCATGCTGACCCAGAAAGCATATGATTCTTTTCCCTAAAATTGTTTGAATATAGTGCAATTGTGGACTTTTAGGACCACATAGATTAATTGATCAATGGTTATTTTTACACCATATATGAAGGTATTCCAGTTTGATTTTTTGTTTAAATTTTATGCATTCACTATTTGTTTGTGTAATTTGAAATATGCGTTAATCAAATAAGTTGGATTAATATTTGTTTGAGAAGTTGAGTTTGTAACTTTGCTTGCAGGTCAGTCGCTTAGAGAGTGAGGGTTACTATGGAGGGGTACGTTTGCTCATGGCTATCTGCAAAGTGTTCTGGAGATATTGTAAACAAAATAAGATTGACCTAAATGGTCAAAATTTCACTCTTTCATATGATACAAACATCCCTCGACAGGTTTGTATTTGCTCTAGCAAATTAGTTATGAATTTGCATGTTTTTTCACCATTTCCAGCTAACGATTTAGTCTTGTGCTTACATTCTAAAGAGATTTTTGACATTTCAGACAGGGCTTTCAGGTTCCAGTGCCATTGTATGTGCTGCCTTAAATTGCCTACTTGATTTCTACGAAGTAAGATCCTTGATTAAGGTACAAGAGAGGCCTAATCTTATCCTTAATGCTGAAAAAGAACTCGGTATTGTTGCTGGTCTCCAGGACCGGGTTGCACAGGTTTATGGGGGACTAGTTTATATGGTATGTGGTTTAGATACTTGTGTTGATAATGCATTTCTAAATGTAATATCTTATGCCTTATGTCTCTCTCTCTCTCTCTTTTTATTTATGTTCTCTTTACAGGACTTTGACAAGGAGTATATGGATAAATTTGGTTATGGAAAATATACACCAATGGATGTCAGCCTTCTCCCTAATCTTCATCTCATTTATGCTGAAAATCCAAGTGACTCTGGAAAGGTTAGCAAAGTGCTTTAGTGTTCTTCTGTGGTTATGCTATCCTGCATTATTCCATAGGCTTATTTTTCCACTTAGCACACTTGATTACAAACTCATTGATCAATTGATTCTTCGTATGGTGACTGAGTATTATAGCATATATTCATCATTTTTTTGTTTGCAAATTGTGATAAAACTTGTTGGATGTAATTGTAAAATAGATCATGTACTAGCTTGTGATTTGTGAGTCAAAATAAATTCTAGCCATATGAAATTTCATATGGCTACCCTAGATACACAAATACCTCAAATTTAGTGTTATAGGTTTATAGTTGATTGAAAGTCTGATAAATTTAACCTGCATAATGATCAACGCTATTAAACTTTTTTTTGCATCTTTATTATCAAAGCCCCATTTTGGCAAGGACAAATGTTCTCATCATTCATAATCAATCATTGCAACAGCAGGCCATGATATGGAACATCAACATGTGATGCACAATTAGATTATTAAGCAACACTAATTCAGGTTCCATGTCATATTTTTTTGGGCGATTGAAAAAGAGCCAATTAAGCAAAGATTTTTCCCATTTGTAGTACTTGCATGAACTTTATCCATCAGCCACCTCCAAGTTTGGCTCTAGGTGCATTGTTGCTCAGAAGGTGAATTTGATATGTCTGAGCTGATCAATTTGCTATTTCCAACAGACGAGAGGATTTATAGTGATTATTTATCATTTGAGAGGGAAAAAGATTTATGGACAAGTGGGACATGATAGGATGCAGACCCATACAATGGTGCCCCCATACTTATTGTATGAGCCCATTCTCTTCTGAAGAACTCCCTTGATTTTTGTGTTTGGTAGGATGGAAAGTTTATTCAGAAATTTTGCAGTCAAGGTTATTCTGAACAGTTATCAAATAAATTAGCCTGCAATGAAAATAAGATGGCTGATCAATGATGCACTTATGCCCTGTTCACTTGGGAGGAATCATGTCATATATAGTATGAAGTTCTCAAGTCTAAACTAATAGGGAGATCAATTTTCTAGTGAAGGAATTTACCACCAGAGTTTTCTTTAAGAATAAATTTTGCTTCGAAGTTATTAGCAACATTGCTCATGGTCTATATCATTCTGGATTTTAAGATTATGCTTCTGTGTCTACATTACATACTTGAGATTGATAGTCGGTCACAATTTTTATTGGGTTGCATTTGTTATGATTTATGACATTTCTCTATTTCCCTATCCGTAACAGGTCCATAGTACAGTTCGACAAAGATGGCTTGATGGTGATCAGTTCATAAGATCATCAATTGAAAAAGTTGCTGACATAGCAGCTGAAGGAACACAGGCATTACTTAGAAAGGACTTCCTCAAATTTGCAGAACTTATGAACCATAACTTTGACCTTCGGAGGTAAAAATCATCTCTCACCCACTAAACCACACCTCTCTTTCTATTGGGCTGTGATGATCCATAATTAACCATAATCTACGGCTATGATTTTTGTTCTACAGGAGTATGTTTGGAGATGACGTTCTTGGGGCTATGAACTTAAAAATGGTGGAGATTCCCCGAAGATTAGGTGCTGCGTCAAAGTTTACTGGAAGCGGTGGAGCGGTGGTTGTGTATTGTCCAGAAGGAGCGTCACCGATAGAACGCCTGGAGGAAGAATGCAAGAAAGCAGGTTTCATTATTGAGCCTGTGAAAGTGATGCCAACAAATCTCAATGAAATTGATCTGAAAACCATGTCATCATCCCCTTGAAAAGGCTGTAGGAAATTAGGAATGTGAATCAGTCATCCAATTTCATGACTTTCTTTTTAGTGTCCTTGTTATACATTTGATTTTTTTGGGTCAAGTTTGTTTTACATTTGATGTGAATGAAATAACAGCACAATTTGCCGGTCCACTTTAGGTTTATGTAGATTTGGGCTTATGGCTTATGGGTTTTCATATTTCCCGGCTTGGGTGTGCGATCAGATGCACGAACATATACTCCGTATAATTCAAGAATTCAGATTAATATCCAATCGGAATATAGACGGATCGGATTCAAGTAATTTCTCCAGGGTCCAACTTACATTCTTCTGGCAATTTTCCATAAATTAACGCCAGCTCACACGTAAAAAAATCCAAGGATTTACCCAAAGTGTAAAGCTAAAGTAACCTCAAGAAAAATAGAGATTCGAATCCCACACATATTTACTATTAGCTCATACCATGAACTCAGATCATTGTGCATATTACTGTATATGAATCGTTGAAGTAGACAGTGAGCTTTTTTTTAAAGAAAATAATATTAATAACTATTTAGAATAAAATAAGAAATTTCAAGAATACAATATAGTTTGCTTTTTTTTTCTTCCATCTTTGTTGCCCATAGCTATTTTGAACTAAAAGATTCTTGTTATACATTCATTGCTAAACTTAACTTTTGTAAGGGTGAGTAAACAAATGAGATTAAAACTATCAGTAGTTCCTAAAAATTCATAAATTCTCTAACATTGCAGAGAATATTAGTTTAGGCATTTCAGATGCTGTAAATCCTGTAATGCTATAACTTGGCAAGTATTCTGAAATACTCAATTTATGATCAAAATTAATAAACCCTAGAACCAACAAAAATCATTATAGATTTAATTCAAACAATTCGATCGATTGAAACATTCACGTCTCAATTTTTTGTGATGGAAAGTATTAGCATAAAATCATACAAGGAAATTATTAGCCTATTGAGATTGGATCTCACCAGAAATTCAAGAAATAAAAATGAAGAAACCTTATTAGAATCAACAAATTAAAATCATACTACTGTTATACTTCTTTACATTCCGTCTATTCAATCAATCGATTGAAGCAAGGTATCAAATTGATTGCTACGTCTTTACATTAGCATACTTTAGCCTCATAATAACCATGAGCTAATCTCCTAGGAGGAAGAGCCCTAGTAGCCCTCCGCCTATGAACCGGATACCCGCAATATCCCGCAACGAATAAAACAGAAGTAATCCCATACATAAACCCCTTAAACCTGCGGTAACTCTCGCCGGAGCTCTCCTTCACAGTCCGCACCGCCCGTACAAACACCTTCGCCGTCAACAGGCTGTCGGACCCCGCCGTGTGGGCCCGGCCTTGATCCCTCGTCTCCCCCACCGCGGCCGCGATCTTCTCCAGCCCCATGTACTTGAACTCCTCCCCAGCCATGAACTTCAAGTCGAAAATCCCGCCTCGGAAAAACTCGCCCGAAACCCTAGCGAACTCCTTAATCTCCGGAAGCTTCCGGTGGTTCCCGGCCAGCGAAACGATGAGATAGGCCACATCGTAGAGCCCGTGGAACGTCACCCACTCAATCTCCCCACCGTAACTCTTCCGAATCTTCTTGAAAAGCTCGACGAGTTGCCACATCCGCACGCCGTTGGAGAGGTTCTTAGCGAAGTCGATTCCGTGGGACGCAAGGAACGGGATCGAATCCGGCGCGTGCTCGTGGATGTTGGGGTCGAATCCGGCCATGTTGAACTGCCAAACGCCAGCGATGAACCCGGTGGCCGGGTCGAAAACCGTGAGTCCGAGTTGGATAAGCTTCGTGCGCTCCACGTTAAATTTGAGGTCGCGGTACTTTTGGTCTTCGCTAGCATCCCGCGGTGTGTTGTTGAGGAAGCCCGGGAATTCGGTGTCGAAAGCGATGGTTTTGAACTGAGAAAGCGAGAGTAGAAGACTCTCTTCTTCATCCTGGAAGTTGTCGCGGTATACGTCTGTGATCGCTATGGCCATGGTAAATTCGTAAATGTAAATATTTTGTTTTGTTTCTCGATGCCCGGTTAAATGTTACTCCGTATTATATAGAATTTGTTGCTGGACTTCCAAGCAGTATGCTTTCCTTAAATAAAAATAACGAAATCTATAATCATAGTAGATAATATACGAGTTCCCAAGAATAAAATGAAGCAAACCAATTAGAAATTGAATATTAAAATATTCAATATGTATAAATCTTTCTAGTTTCCAAAAATATAATGAAGCAGCAAACTAAATATAAAAGAATATTAGAATACTCAAAAAGTAAAAATCTTTCCCGTTCCCAAATATAATATTAAGCAAACTAATTTATAAAAATATTTAGATAAAATTATGTAATTTTTTTTTCATCTAATTTTTGAAATGATAAATATTTTTAACGGAGAAAATATAAATCAACAAATTTTCCCATTTCAAGGTTTTTAAATGCCCTTGGGCATAGATTTGAAAAACGGGTTGCATATGGACAAATTAATAAATTGTTTTTAGAAAAAATTATACTATATTATAAGATAAAATAAGCGAGCCTTAGAAATATGATATAATTTAAATCCACCAATAAGTATCTTATAGTATCATGTTTGCTAAATTCAGTCATGTCAATGTGTTATATACGCATATATTAAAAAATTCTAAGAATAAAGTGCAGTATGTGAGACATTCTTTCATTCTCACACATATCGTTTATTTATTTTTAAAATATTCAAATTATACCCATTACCTTCCTCTCAACTTAAACTAACTAGTTTTACCCGTCGTACCATGTACGATTACGAACCGATATTTTATAAACATTATAAATAAGATGTTAATAAATAAAAATAAAATATAAACTTTCATATGAGTAAATTTAAAGTACTAAACTTTCAAATATTATATTTTTCATATTTTATTACTTTTTATGTGCGTAAATTTATTTCAATATATCTATTAAATATTTTATTATCTATTTTTATTAATTTTAAAAATTATAAATATTTATCATTAATTTTTTTTATAAAATAAAATCACTATATATCTATAAATAAATTCGTCAAAAGATATATGATAAAATATTTATATTTATTTTAAAAATAATTTAAATATTTTATCTTTAATTTTAAATACTTGTATAAGAAAGCTTTCAAAAAATATTAATATACTAAATAGATATTTGTTTGATGTTACAGATAAATTTAAATAGTTAAAAAGAATTTAATAGAAAGAAGTTATAATAATAGAAATAAAAATTAATTTTCTAAATATGAGGTGGGGCTAGAATCATTCTAGTGGCTCGAAAAGGTACAACTTTAATATATAGTTATAGATATTACCTATTTTTATTATTTTTAAACATTATAAGTATTTATCATTAAATTTTTATTATAAAAGAAAAAATATATCTATAAATAAATTCGTGAAAAGACATCATGTTAAAAGATAAAAGATATTTATACTTATACAAGAATACTTTAAATTTGTTATCTTTAATTTTAAATATTTTTATAAGGAAGTTTTCAAAAGATATTGTTATATGAATAGATATTTATTTGATGTTACAGATATATTTAAATAGTTAAAGAAGAATTTAATAGAAAAAAGTTAAAATATTAGAACTAAAAAATAATTTTGTAAATATGAGGTGGGGCCAGAATCGTTCTGGTAGCTCGAAAAGGGATAACTTTAATATATACTTATAGATTGTCCATCATCTTCCAATATTATATAGTTCAATTAGCAAAGTTTGTATATAAGTTTATAACAAGAGTAAAGATGATATAAATATGACCTTTAGTGAGATTGTTAAATAATTTTTA
Source organism: Fallopia convolvulus (assembly GCA_964016875.1). NCBI lineage: Eukaryota > Viridiplantae > Streptophyta > Magnoliopsida > Caryophyllales > Polygonaceae > Fallopia > Fallopia convolvulus. The sequence goes on from OZ024732.1 coordinate 50,356,270, forward strand.
AAATAAAATAATCAGTAAAATATATTACATACTACACGTATAAATGTATAATAGAATATTTTGATACATCTTCTAATTTAGAGAGTGTTTTAAATTGCACAAGATTTACATAAAATAAAAATTATTTTTTAATCATAAAAAATTATATCTCATATTTAAAGAAAAAATATATAACAATTTATATTATCAATAACATATGTAGTTATATATTTATTATGAACACGTATATAATATTTTGCACAAGATTTACATAAGATAAAAATTATTTTTTAATCATAAAAAATTATATCTCATATTTAAAGAAAAAATATATACCAATTTATATTATCAATAACATATGTAGTTATATATTTATTATGAACACGTATATAATATGAATATTGATAAAATATATTAATTTTTGCATATATCTATAGTGTTAAAAATAAAAAAAAAATGCACATGTGTGTGTTTAGGATTTAATCTATCCTAATAATATCATTGGATTTATCCGATTGTGCACGCGTTAATGCAATATACATAATAATATATTAGGATAAAATTATGTTATTTTTTTTATTTCTTATACTTTAAGATAGAATTTTTATAATAACTTATATATTAAAAAATTATATATATGGAAAAATTTTACATTGCATGTAGTTTATAATACTAGTCTTAATTCTCGTGTCCTATACAAAAATTTTATATAGTTATTATTTTTATTTATTTAAGATAGACATTTTTGTACTGGATGATTCAACGACATCATTGGACCAGGAAGATTTGCGAGACTTGGAGGTGGATTTGCACTTGGATGATGAAGTCTCCTTAGAAGGGGTGGGTGATGACTTAAGGAGGGAGAGAGACGGTCAAGGAAGTATCCGTGACAGAAGGAGTTTCAAGCTCTCAACCTTCCTCTTCTGTTTGGCCTCGACGCTTTTCAAGGTTGATAAAGTGGCATCACCTGATCTTCTTGTTCTAGAACCTGAACAAAGAGGGATAAAGTGAATGAAAAAGGGATATAAAAAATAGAAGATAATGAAAGAGAAGTTGCTTACAAGACATATCGGAATCCTCTAAAGAGACAATACAAAACTTGACTATTTCTGGATATGATCTATCACCTTGGGAAAGGGCTTGAATACGAATAATGACTCGAGAAGAAACGTCTCGAGGTTCCAAAGTTGAAGTGTCCACTGCACAATACACAAGAAAGTGATCAACACATTAATACTTTCTAACAAACATGCAAGCACAAATTAGAATAACACATTACCTGAAGAGTGCCAACGAGACTTAAAAAAATCGCAATCGAAGCCTAAAGACGACACTTTACAAAGGAAAACTTGTCGGCCCACCCATGATGATCAGCTTTCGATACATCCAAAGTCAGATCAGACCTGTCTCTATGAGTTTTTAGGGTGTAGCGACCCGCACCACCCTTTGACAGACATCAAGTGTGGAAAAGGTCTCTGGCTCTAAACTGAATATCATTCTCCGAGCAAAGAAAATCGACGACCAACAAGATTCTCCATGCCTAAGAGAGTAATTGGCCGGAAGATAGGTCTAGGTTTCTAAAAGATCGATTACCAGTGGAGACAAGGGAAAGCGGTGACCAATGCGAAAGGGGTATTCATAAAAACACACCCAATTGTCGCAAAAGGAGTCGACCCACTCCCCTTGCTTGGGTGGGTAGATGAAAAATGATGATGGAAAGACAACATATAAGGCAAAAGACGTTGGGTCAGTGGAGCAACTAACTTTATGATAAGAAGAGGGAAGGAGTCGAGAAGATTTAAAGAATCGGGCCATAAGAAGAATCAAAATCACTAATCGGCGAAGAAAGCGGGATAAGGATTAAAAAGACAACGAGGAAGGAAGAGGAATCGTACTTGGTGAGGGAAAATTCGAGAATGGAGATTTGGAGTGTCTCCGAAACGTCATAAATAGAAGACTGATTGATGGGACGACTCGATCTGCGTGTGACGATTTCCAAGACCAAATACAAACCCGCTTGAAGTTTCCGAAGGGAAATTTTAGCGGGCTTGAGGGGGTATTGTTGGGCCATCAGAATTTGGATTCGACCAAGATAACGGCCCATCTCTCGATCCATCAGTTACGAGCATTCCACGATTTAATGAGGGAGTGAAGAGGACGAGAGTAAGGCGTTAGATAGTAGTGAATGCGGGTGAGAGATCTTCGAAGATATGGCGCAACCACTCAACAGCTCTTTGAGGTGCAATATAAAGGGAGAACAAAGGACGGAGGAGGACACATGCTCTACAGAACTCTGCTAGTAACTATCATTCTCAATCTACTCCCACTCTCAAATCGTCATCATTTCGGTTGTTATTACTTATTGAATAAATCCGTGTATTCGGGCAACATATCGACTACTTTCTTCATATTGATATTGTTCTGCAATTCTTTCTCGATTGAACATGCAATTCTTTAAATTATAGCTCTATTTCCTTTTAATTTTGTTATTGATTCAATTACGTTTTACTATAACTCGATCATTTTAATGTGTCTACATGTTTAGTTTGATGTGTGACTAAGGTTCCTACATTTTAGTGAATAACGCATTTAAGTGTTAATTTCGCCCAAAACGGTATTCTGGTTGAATTCCGTTTTTCCTAAACATTAGTTGATGATCTAGAAGAAAACAAGTCGAGTACATACCTGGAGATTGAAATATATTAAAGAAAGAGTACATATTGATTAGAAAAAAAAAACCGATACTTGCAGCCAGATTCCATTAATCTCAAGTGCAACTTGTGTTGTTGATAGCGTGATAAAATATTGTGGGTGAGGAAAAACAAGAGCATAAGGAAAAGAAAATTATGTGTTTTTATTAGATCATCCATCCATAAGAGTGTTTATATAAAGACTACAAATCTTAGAAATAAAGTCTAAGTTTAAAATTTTATACGTACATTCAATAATATAACTAGTTGAAGTCTCGTGATATTTACGGGATAATTTTACTAAGAAACCATACAATTCTACAATATTAATTTGAAATACTAAATATATTTATATAATATCATAATAAATTATGCAATAGACAAATGCATAAGAAGATAAAGAAAATCTAATTTTATAATTTAAATTAATTAAAATTCAATTTTTTTTGACATTTACATTTAATCTTAATCATCAACATAAAATTATATATTTTTCTCAAAATAAAAATATATCAACATAACAAAATTTATTATTTAAAATTATATCATTATATAGATATAAATTTTATACTTGGAGCTCAAGCTTGTTAAAAGATAATTTTTTTTATTAAAACCCTAAATCTTGTTAAGAGATAAAAATATTAAATTAATATGGAAAATATCATCTCATAGGAATTTATATATATAGAAATTATATAAATATGTTATCTATTATAGTAAACTAATTCATAATCCATAGATAGAAAATTATATACATAAAAATTATATAAACATATTATCTATTTAGTATATATAGCAAGAATATTATAAGTTGTTACAAAATTTATTAAAATACAATTTTACATTAATTTATTTAAAAATACCACGTGACGCAAATTTTACAACAAACTTGGGTTCTGCTTTATAACGTATTAGTATAAATAACATTATATATTATTTTTTGAGCAATAAATATTTGATTTCACTTGTTAAACCAAACAAGGGATAGTACGTATTTGATAAGGTACTTATTTAATTAGTCGAAATAAAAATGATAAAGTGATAGGAATCTTTATCAATCAAATGGAATGTTGCGTGCATCCTGCCCCTACAATGGAGTCCTTAACAAACCCCCACTAACATTAACATGTTTTTGAATAAAATTGTGTAATATAAGCAAGCTAGGAATCAATACTTGCTTCCCTCTAATTTGTACTAGGTTCTTACTTGTGTCGATGCATAGTAAAACTATCTTCTCAGACAAGGCAGACTGTTAATTTTTTTTTTGGTAGAAAGGCAGACTGTTAATTTACCCGGCCAATTAATTGCCTTCTTTAATTTGACTAATTTAGTTGAATAGTTGACCTATATATGAAGTAACCTTGTGTTGGTGTATAAAATCTCGGTTTCAATTCGTCTTTAATACACCAATTAAGAACTCCTCCTCTTCCGCTCCGTCTTCAATCTCTTGACCTAGAAAACCTGCAAAACAATGGACAAATGGGCGGGGACCACCTAATCCACCTCCGATGCCTAAGTCAGAAGAGCAATTGTCGTTTGAGCGTGTCTTAACGCCCCTACTGCTGCTGTGCAGCCTTCGAGGTACAACAAGAGAGCGATGAAACCCTAAACAGTCGAGCTAAGCGAATATTAGCCTGCCTAGGATTTCTGAATATGCTATGCACATGTGTCTCTCCCTACACGCCCTAGGGCGTGTATTTATAATGGAAGAAGGAGAGAAGGGGACCGAAAATTCTATCTGTATGACCGAAAATATTATCCTTCCAGGGCTGGCCGACTGCCTTAAAGCCCAAGTCAGGAATATTCCACCCTCTCTCCAGTTTTAATTCTATCCTTAATAAAAGATAGAATCTTCCATTAAGTTGCATAACCGCCATATAAACTATATATATTATAAAATAGAAAAATTTGAACAATTAATGACCTATTCAAATGGCTTAAATATTATTTTTAAATTTATTATAATCCATCTATTTAACTATCTAGAAAATTATAGCTCATTTATGACCAATATATAATTAAGGAGAAGAATAAAAAATAAGAAAAAAAACTTATTTAGTGATAAATTTTCATATTCCTTAATCATCAACTTTTCTAATATGAAAAGTCACCTCATCAACTTTTCATATTCCTTATTTAGTTCATGATTGGGCATACAAATTTATTTCTAAATGTATACGAAATACAAATTTCTATTGTTAAGTTCTATAAATTATTTTTATAACATATTTCTTTAATATTTTTTTATGAGTTAGAAGTGAAAGGAAGAATGGTCTTGATAAAAAAATATTACTAAAAATAATATTAATTACAAGATTTAATTAATAAAATATTTGAATGCACAATCTATGTCAAATGTAGAAGAATGAAGATAATATTAGAAAAATAAGTTTTGGAGGAAGAACCTTGGAAAGAGTTGTACAAATTTTTTTTTTCCAAAAAATGCAAACTTTTATAAAGAATCATTCGAAGATTGGATAAAATAAAATAGTGATAATCTCTATAGAGTAAACTATTGTAACAAAGACTCAAAATTCAATCTTATAAAGTTTGGTTTTTTATTTTATTTTTAATATTTTAAAAATCTATCAAATTAATTAGTATGAAAATAATAAATAATTTTAACTTACTTTCATATTAGATATGCATTAGATTATGTGACCTTACAACATTTGAAATTACACAAAAAAATAGAATTAATCTTTGATATTAGATTATTTATTCAACAATTTTTTTTGTATCCTTTCATATTACACATAAGACACAACCTTTGATATTACAATATGCATTTAAAGACATTAAATTATAACCATTAATATTACAAATAAAAGTAAAATAAAAGAAGATAAGATCAACCTTTGATATTCTAAACAAAAGATAAGATCAAAATTAAAATTAACCTTTGATATTATATTATTTATTTAGAAACTTTTGTAGTAACCTTTAGTATTTATTCCACACAACCTTTCATATTACAATATGAATTTAAAGTCATTAAATTATAATCATTGATGTTACAAATAAAATTAAAAATAAAAGAAGATAAGATCAACCTTTGGTATTCCAAACAAAAGATAAGATCAAATTTAAATATATAACCTTTCGTATTCCACTCTCTTTCTCACTATATAAGTTTTTTACTTTTGTATAATCACATCACAATTTCATTCACTACAAAGCAGAAAATAAAAGACAACTGTCAAATTGTTGAAAAAATATAGATCAATCAAGAAACTCTTGAAGATGGATAAAGTGAAAAAAAGCAATAAACGCGAGATGAGTGAAGCGTACATGCCATCCAAGCAATAAAAGCATTTAGTTTAGGTTAATATTCTGCAATTTTTATTTCATTATTATTTTTATTCTATAATAATGATTTTAAGTCAATATTTGTGACAATAAAGTAAAAATATAATAATTTAAACATATTTTTCTAGCAATTTAATCTAATGAATTTTAGGTACATTAAATTTTCATTTTCTTTAACCAATGAATTTTATCCAACGTTTTTCATTAAATTTTGAAATAATTAGGTTTAAAGTAAGTATTTCTAATTTTTAATCTAACCAATCAACATGTAGATCTAAAAACCTATAAACTTAAAAAAATGACAATTAATGTTCATACATCCAATATAATATGAAACCAAAATAATAAAACAACTTTTTTACGAGGAAAAAAATATGTAACAATAATATGTAGCATAAATAAAAATAACCCGTGCGTAGCACGGGTCATCCTCCTAGTTTTATATGGAAAATAATAAAAATAACTGCGCAATAATTTTAATAAATACCTTTATAGCAAAAATAACTATGGTAATTATGTTTGTTTTACCCGCTCACACCTTGATTCTAATACTTTTAGTGCTCTCAATTGAATGGATGCATGATATACATGTAACATCTTTCTATCTGATTGCCATTAATTAAACATGAGACATGCAGCTTTAAAAAGACTGGCTAGCTAGCTAGTAATCATCTGATCAACAAATATTCGATGTAAAATATACTTAGTTGTATGGTAAGTTGAAATCAAATGAAAAAACACTTCTTATTTTTTTTATCGAGACATGTTGAAACGATGTTCACTAGATAGGGCGAGGTTAATCACGTCCCGCGATTTTACCTTCGATTGAAGTCGGTTCGATCTAGAGTTGTGTTCTACGTAGTTCAATGAATGGAACATAAAGACGCACCTTATTTTTAGAAGATAGAGAGTTTTTTTTACTTGATCATTAAGTAGCTAGGATAATATTGCAGTAATATCTGTCTCATCCTAAGCATAGTATCATCATTAAAGGTATCTCAATTTTATGCTGAGGTGAATGTGTGTGCACAAGATTAGAAATGATGTCATCAGAAGCAAGATAGGGGTGACCAGCTTAGGGGACAAGGTATGAGAGACTCGACTTCGCTGATTTGGGCACGTGCAGAGGAGGGGTCCTGGAGAGCCGATCAGAAGGTGCGAAAGATTGGCTTTGGAGGCCGGACTTCCACAGAGGTAGAGGACCACCAAAGAAATGCTAGAAGGACATCATAAAACAGGATTTAGAACTTCTGGGGACTTCAGTTGATTTGGCAGAGGTCATGGACGATTGGAGAGAGAGGATAAGAGTGATAGACAACTAGCTGACACGAAAGAGGGCATGATTCCATGCTTCACTAGGGCGTGTTCGTGTTTGTGTGTTGCTTTTGCTTTTGTTTGTTACTTTTGTCTCTTTCGCACTTTGTCAACTGTTTTCTACTTTGTGTGTCTTGGTGTTTCGTACTAACTTTCTGAGTTGTGCAGAGTTTGGGTAGTGTGAATTGTGTAGTTTGGGCTCCACGCGGGTTTATCGGGCGTATCCCCTTCCCTTGGGCGAGGGTATATCTTCATCTTGACCCCCCAGATTTCGCTGTAACGAAACCTCACTGGGTCAATGTTGTTGTGTATCCTTAGGTCAATAAAATTTATCCCTACAAATCCCTCTTGGTTCCTTGTTGGTCTTTTTTAACGATTTTGTTGATCTTTCGTATTGGTCACATTAGCCATTCGATTTGTACAAACCTTGTCGGTCTTAGACTTGTCACCTTTTCCATTATTTCATGTCAGCCATTCGATTGACCTTATCGATCGTTTGCATTGGCCACATTACTCATTTTTGGCCTAGAGAGCGATTTATGGGGTGAAACCCTAACCAATCAAGTTGGGGGGGGGGGGGGGGGGGGGGGGGGGGAGAGAATTGATGAAGATAACCACTCCCATTCCTGAATGGTTGCTAGCAATGCGGAAATTGAACCCGAGGCCCTAAAAGTCATCCAGGCTATTCCAGCTTAAGCCAAGCAAGCTTTGGCAAATTTGTTGAAAGAGTATAATGATTTGTTGTGGGGTGGCATGGGGCCGGGTATGATATGGAAGAAGACTCGGATGACTCCTTGGAGCTGAATGATGAAGATTCAAACCAGATTTGGAAGACCCGAGATAGATTGTGGTGAAGCCTTTCCTCATGCTGATCTATTTGAGGAAGGTGATGCTATAGATGCGAGACCCATTGCCTTTGTTGATGCTAATCTGGTTGAACCAACTGTTGCCATCAATGTCCCACCAATATCTTTTGACCAGCTAGTGTCGATTGGGTTGATCATGTGGTTGTTACAAGAGATGATGAGGATGTTATGGCTACGAAAAAAGTGATTGCTTTGAAGAGTTATCCCTCGAACGAGAATAAGTTGTTGAATTTTCGACTCTACTTCACAACAACAAACTACCAGGACAATAGGCAATTTGCTCGAGCTTGAGGTTCCAATTGTAGCTGGCTTGTATGAAGCTAGATAGATTAAAGAACAATCAAGGTCTTATTACAAAGGTAGGCATCGAACACCCGCCAAAGTCTTAATTGGTAATAGGGGAGTTACAAAAGAAGTTGGATTGAACTTTATTTTAAATGTGGCCAAGGATGTTTACAAAATTTCAGCAGAGGAAGTAGCAAATGTCAAATGTGAATGGGTCACTACCCTTATTGGTGCATTGTTTGGTAATAGAATACCCTTTGATGCCATACTAGAATACATGAAGGAGCATTGGCATGTCCCACAATAATTTCAATTTTAATTTAGTAGACAATCGATTGTGGGTCCTAGAAAGGGCCTTGGCTCGTACAGGTAACAAATTGTTGGTTCTTAAAGAATTGGAAGACTGGAATGGCGATTGATTGGACTAGTTTCAAATCAATACTGGTTTGGGCCAAGATTATAGACATCGATCCCATGCTCCTTTCTTCGAGACATATGTTAGAAGTTATTGGGAATATGATAGGGAAACAATTTGATAGCATTACTCACGAGGTGGAGAGGCTCTCGTATGCACGCTTACTTGTGGAAGTCACTTAAGAGGAAACTAATAGAACTCTTATCTTGAAAGTTATGATGATCCCATCATAGCTTTCGCTTTCAAGATAAGAGTTTGTTTCAGGATAAGAGTGTTTCATTTGAATCAAACTCGACTACATATTTACATATTACCTAAAGGGGAATGTATATTTATGCGTGATTATGATTCTCATAAAATCTCACATATAGACCTGTTAAATGGATCGTTCATGTTGGACTTGTGTTCGATTCAATCGGGTTCGGATCGTCAGGTTATCAAACTTTTATAGACAATTATGTCGAGTCACTTCAGATTTGGTGGTGCCAGTTTGATACTACCCAATGGGTCAAGATCATCAAATTTATAAACCTTTTTATGATTAATTTTTAAGATTAAATAATATTAGTTAATAGTAATAATATTGTAAGAGCACCCCATTGGGGGTCTTTATATGAGTCCTCAACACAAAAAAAGAAAAAGAAAAATTAAAACAAATGGAAAATGGGTGAAGGACGTGAGGATGTCCCTCATAAGAGAGACTTTGAGAGCCCTTGAGGAATTCACACGTGGCGTGCACCGATTGTCTTATATTCCTCCCATTGGATACGCACCACGTGTCATCATCTGGACGGATGAGATTTAATAATAAAAAATAAATATAAAAAGCATAAATCTTGATTTATTCACTAAATTTTTTGTATTTTTTTAATGCATAAAATTATATTCTCTATCTATACAAATCCATTTTACATAACAATTATATATATAATTAAAACATAAATATAGTTAGTGTAATAATTTATATTTTTTTTTGGTAGAAAAAATAATGATTGATATTGAAAATTTAGTTATAAATGATTATAATATTATAGATATTATATGTAGGACATATGATATTATTATAATATTATTTGTGAGTATATATGTAATTTGTTATAAAATATTAAAAATTTAAAAAAAATATGAGAGACCATTGAGTCTCTACTAATGAAAGCACTAAAATCCACCAAGTCTCTAAGAATAAAATGACTAAAAAAATAAAATTAGATGCCCTAAGCTTTTGTCATGATTTATCAAAGAAACTATCTTCAATATCATGCAATTTTTGGAAGGATTGTTGCTCAAGTACTACTAATATCACGTGATTTTGTCTTCTCACAATACTTAACTAATTTGGAAAAAGTAAAAGAACACCATTATATGCCTCAATGAAGCCAAGTACAAAACATCAAAACTTACTCTTCAATATTGTCTTTTCTTCATAGACCACTTTGAAAGCTAAGAATTCACAACCTTTTCATTTTATTCCATTTCCCATCCCCTGCTACATATATATAAACCCATCTCAATTCTGATTTTTAGTCACACAATTAACAAAATCTCTCCCATATCCAATCACCCCCTAACAGTACACCTAAAAACATGTCAAACAACCAAACCGGCCCAAGCTCCCTCCGCCCACTCCAGCCCAAGCCCGCATTCGACCCGTCCCAAGACCCCGAACCGTCTTCTGGCCACAACACCATGGCTCCTCCAGCGAACCCAATTGGCCCGGCGACCAACCCAATGGGGCCGACCGGGTTTGGGCACTTGGGCACCATGATGAGTAGACCGCTTTCAAGCAAGGGTTGGATGACGGGGACGGCGCCTCGCAACAATGAAGCGGCGCTCTACTTCAATTCTGATGACCGGGTGCTGAGCAAGCACGTGGAGGACACGCACTTTCCCGACGATAGCCGGGTCGACCCAGTCCGGCCGTTGTTCTACCTTGTGCAAGAGCTTTTTGCACAGACTGCTCATACCGTCCAAGAATCTGTTCCGGTATGATCAGTAGATTAATTAGTATGCAAAATATAAGAACTAGTTAAACCTGCCATGCACTACGACTTAAATTTAAAAATATTTTTTTATTATAATTAATATATTTGTCAAAAATGTAATGTAAATTTTAATATAATTTTGTATAAATAGGTTGTTTTTATCCAAAAAAGAGATTGTTTCAAAATATAATTTGGTATTTAATAGATTAGTATGTAAAAAAATATTAAAAAAATAACTTTGGTGTACAAATTTTGATACGTTATTTCACATTTTGTTTCATAATATAAGAATTCTTGTTAAGATACTCCATTAATCTATTTGATTACTTTATGTTTCAACTTTCAACCAAAATATGATCTAGGAGACTAATCTGCTCAAATTTTGTTTAATAAACCAATCACGTCTAATTCGTTGAGGTTGATTATATAGGGAGCTCTTGCTCGCAAGGATTTGGTGCTAGGAAGAACCCTGCAAGCAAACGTTGGCATCCCCAACTTGCCCCTCATAACAGAGCGCATCTCGTCCGAGGTAACTTTTTCTTAACATGAAATTTGCAATAAGAAAACTTTAGACGAGAAAATGTTCAATAATTTGTCGCCCAAATTTATCCTTGACGGAACGAATTTGATCTTATGATTCAGAAGATGTAAAGATATAAATACGTGGGTCATTTTTTGTGAGCAAAAGCTAATTCATTGCTGTATACTTCTATAGTTCTATAGAAAGTAACTAAGTAACGTACAAGCATGGCATTATTCCACTAATTTAACAAACAAATTAGCTTAATAGAAAAAATCTTGACCCACAAATATGACCAACTAACAAATGATAAACTAACAAAATAGAGCTAGGGCTAGGACAACTTAATGTTTCAACTTTTTGGAGTAGTATAACATCACTTTCGCTATGTTTTGTGCAACGCAAAGAATATTTCATGCCCTAAAATAACTTTTTGATGAAAAGATTATTCCTTGCCTAAATCTTCGGACAATGATATGATTTGTCGCTCTAAAGTTTATTTCAAAAAACTATATGTTTGAAAGTAGGACTATAAGAGGGGTACCTACATTAACATATATACCATCCTTCAAAAAACAACAAACATGTGGAAGAAATCATTCCCACATCGGAAAACTAAAGATAAATTAGCCTAAATATATACCTATGGTTACTCCTCCTATTGCCAATTGGTTTTAGGATGGAACCCTATGGGCTTATGTGACGGGTCTATCGTGCATGTGCGCAGGACGGTCTCCCCCTCCGTCCGTATTGTGGCCCGCCGAACTTTGACATGGTATCAGAGCGGTTTGATCTTGGGTCCCTGGTTTATGGGGTTTTAGGATGGAACCCATGGACTTATGTGATGGGCTTATGTGACGGGGCTATCGCGCATATGCGCAGGACGGTCTCCCCCTCCGTCCGTATTGTGGCCCGCCGAACTTTGACAAAACATAACATTCTAAAGCATGTTTTTTTGTTGAATTATAAAGCCTTTTTTTTGTAAGAAAACAACTTATATATATGATCAATTAACGCAGCTAGCAAGCAGGCGATGGGGCGCCACCACGAGCGACGCCCATGAAACCACCATGGCCGTCTTGAAGCTCCTATCCCACTTCACATGGGAAGCTAAAGTAGTATTTTCCCTAACGGCATTCGCCATGAGCTACGGTGAGTTTTGGTTGCTATCCCAAATCTTCTCGTCGAACCAGCTCGCCAAGTCAATGGCGACGCTCAAGCAAATCCCCTTGGCTATGGAGCATACTGGCTCCTACAAGAACATCTTTGAAGCAGTCGATGACCTCATCCAAGCAATGCTCGACGTCACCGATTGCATCATCCAATTCAGGGAGCTTCCTCCGGTGTACGTATCGGAGGATGATCCCGCTGTCAAGGCCGCTAGGACTCATGTGCCTATCGCCGTGTATTGGACCATTAGGAGTGCTATCACCGCCGCTACACAAATCACTGCCCTCACTAATCTCAGCTATGAGTAAGTAGCTAGTCAAGTAATTGTGTTAAGTTGATAATGTTTTCTTCTCCGTCCTTATTCAAATCAATGATGTTAATTTTTCTTATCAAGGTACATTACGTCTGCTACGGATGTGTATGAGTTGCAAAATCGAACCCACAAGCTGAAGACTATACATCACCATTTTATGATGATATTGAGGAAGTTGAAGGACCGTATAGGTAAGACCTCTAGCTAGCTACTAGTTCATCAAGTTTGTGTAAGAAATTAATATATATATATATATATATATATATATTTGTCACTTAATTGGTAACATTTGAAATGACAAAGGAAAGTTGCAACATTTTTTGTTTGATGTAGATGAGAAAAGAGAGAACGAGGCTTATGAGATGCTAAGGAATGTGATCTACAACATGATCCATGTCGACAACATGCCTGTTCTAAGCCGCATCATAATCCAAGACGAGTTGCCTACACTTTATGATGGAGCCACCAAAGGAAGGGTATGAAAATTGCATAAAATATTGAACTTCATCTCCTTTACATTTCACCCATCTTTCTCAATCTTATTGATGTTGAATCGATGAAGGCGCATCTCGATGTCCTAAGGAGGAAGAACGTTATGTTGCTCATATCAGACCTTAACATCTCCTCAGAGGAGCTCTCCATTCTAGAACAAATATACAATGATTCCCAGACTCATCAATATCAGGTCTTATGGCTTCCTATAGTAGACCAAACCATTCAATGGAACGACGCCATGCAGGCCCAATTCGAGAGGCTACGAGGATCCATGCCTTGGTACACCGTCTACCATCCTTCAAAGATCACCAAGGCCTTCATCAAGTTTTCCAGGGTAGATTGGAACTTCAGGAGCAAGCCCGTGCTTGTGGTCTTGGATCCAAGAGGAAAGGTTTTGTGCCCCAACGCCATCCATATGATGTGGATTTGGGGTAGCAATGCTTTCCCCTTCACCACCGATAGGGAGGCGATGTTGTGGAATGAGGAACTTTGGAAGCTTGAGCTCCTCATTGATGGCATTGATCAGACTATTTTAGATTGGGTATGCTTCACTTTCCAATTTTTAATACTCAAAACTTTTAAACTTAGAATTCAGCTTATAAGTTAGAGTTGTGATTTATTAGCTCATCGGGTTCCATCCTAAAACCAATTGGCAATAGGATGAGTAATCTGTTGAGTCTGAGTTATATACTAGTCTATTTAATTAGTCTCAACTTTTAGATGTGGGATGGACATTCTAACATGATTTAACTCGATCTATGTTTCAATGTGTAGATAAGAGAGGATAAGTTCATCTTTATCTATGGTGGGGACGACATTAATCTGATCCGTAGATTTACAACGGAGGCTCGCGCGCTAGCGCAGGCAGCAGGGATCAAACTCGAGATGATGTACGTAGGAAAAGGCGACAAGAAAGACCTCGTGGGCAAGATTTGCGCGTCGATTGTGAATGAAAAGATGAGCAATTGTTGGCATGACCCGGCCATGGTGTGGTTCTTCTGGAAGAGGATAGAGAGCATGCTTTTCTCCAAGATGGAGCTCAAGAAGGCTGACGACCACTCTGACATAATCATCCAAGAGATCAAGAGGGTTCTTAGCTACGACAAGTTCCCGGGAGGGTGGGCCCTTCTAAGCAAGGGCTCTGAGGTGATCCTCCATGGACCCATGTCCGCAATTGTCACGGCCATTCTAAGGTACGAGCGTGAGGCGCCCTTTTGGAAGAATGAGATTCCTCAAAAGACGTTCTCGGAAGCGTTCAAGCACGTGGTGGCCGGGATACACATCAAGGATCTGCCTTGTTGTAGGTTCGAGTTCCCGGCTATAGCTGACCCTATGGGGTTGCTTTGCCCCGAGTGTCATAGGAGCATGGAGAAGCACACGACGTTCGTTTGTTGCCATGAAGGCGCCCTCCCGCAGCTTGCAAGTGCTAGTTCTGCTCCTGTTGCCTCCCTTGACAATATTAGACTTTAAAGTGGTTGGTTTTGGGTCGACCACTAGGTCGATCAACCTTATAAATTATAATTGACGCTAGCTCGATCGGATACGGCGTATGCTGTTGGATTCTAAATAAGATCTTGTTTGATCTCTAAGTTAATCATTTGAATTTTATTGTTTTGTGTTAGTGTAATTTTTGTACGTGCAAGGTGATGTCTTTGCTTTGTAACTTGTTCGTGATTACACTTTTTTGTATGAGCAAATTTGTTGTGTTCTTTGAATCTATTAATAGAGGTGATCTCCTCCAAAACCAAAGCTTGTTGGTCGATCTTAAATTATAATAAGAGCCCGCTCGGTAATGGTCTTGATTTCGGTAAAGCAGTTGATGGTATTGATTTGAGTTGATGTTAAAATTCATAGAAAATATCGATTCCATAAACTAAATCTAAATCTCATTCGACTCAGAAACTCGAATCAACCAGAAACGAAACAGAAAAACATGCAGGTAAACGAAAAAAACAAGTGGACACAAGCAATTGGTGACGCAGTTCGGCAAAGCCTACATCTGCGGAGTTTCGGAGAGGAAGCTCGTCTCAACAATTTCACTAGATCTCAGAAGTTTACAAAGCAGGTTACACAAGCAACAAGAAGAGCGAAGAACAACCAAAGAACAAACAGATTTAAAGGTACAAGAACGGAGAAACACAGAAAAGGGAAGAAGAGAAGATCTAGGGTTTCGGCCCCCTAAGGCTGACAAAGCTCGGAGATGGAGCTTTGTTGGATCTGGACCACGAAGTTGAAGAACCGAGATCTGGCTTCCTCAAACACCAATCGTCGGACCACCGGAGAAGCACTCAAGCCACCGGATTCTCTCTCTCTTTCTTTTCTCTCTCTCTTTTCTTTAGCTTTCTTTTGGATGCGCCGTCATGAATGAGCTCCGAAAGAAGCGAAACAAGCTTCTTATAGCTAGGTCAAGCAAGGAGCTCTCCTCAAAAGCGGATAAGGAGATTGGGCCAAGTCTTCAAAGTAACACCAAGGCCCAAAATCAAAGTTGAAGCCCAATAACATTTCTAGCTAGCTCAACTCGGTTAAGCCTGGTTTAAAGCCGTCCAACCGGGTTTAACCCGAGGTTGCTTTAATCCGGTTCACCTTGTTTTAGTAGACTATAAATGCTATTGAACCCGGTTCTGTACTTAGTAAATTCTTCTACCTCAATTCATGTTGTTATAAGTGCCATACCTATACTTATGTCACTAGGAATAATACTTAGCTTAACTATAGAACGTAACACTACATAATGGATGTTCATTAGAACTAGTTGAAATAAGTGTTCTAGGACAATTATTATGTCCATAGTTGGCCTTTTCGTTTTGATGTTGACAAGCCTTCGTTTTATTTGCATCCAAGAATGAATGTGAGATTTTGACTCCAATGAAGAAAGTTCAATTCATATAGCCGCATTGACACCAACTGGGATCCAAGTTGGTCAAAATTTGATAGCACCAAAGGATCAGTAGAAACGACTCCTCTTCACAGCTTGAATTCCAGTTGGATAGAAACGACTCCTCTTTTCAGCTTGAATCCCAGTTGGATAGAAACGACTCCTCTTCTCAGCTTGAATCCAAGTTGGTCAAAATTTGATAACCCCTCCCAACGTTAACTAGCTTATGGAGCTTATTTCCTACTTTTTTTCAAATTCTCATTGGGCCGGCTCTGATACCATGTAGAGATAGGTAGAAGATGATGAAATTGCATAACTTTATTAATGAGAGATAGAGACAGGCACGGAACTAGGGGTGGGCTGGTGTGTGCTCCAGCCCACCCCAAAAACTAAAATATATTAATAATAGTAGAATTAAAATTTACATAAGTAAACTAGTCTGAGTGGAATTGGACTTGTGCTTGTTTCATGTACTATCATGTTCGAATCTCACCAGCTCTCTTCCCTCTTTTTTATCCCCTTCACGTGATTCTCTCCTGTTTTTGTTATTTCTCCCCTGGCTTTTAACTAATTATAAATTTTATCCTATATTTTATCCAATTTTAAAATTTACCCATAATTTAGCCTACCCTGAGTTTAAGGGCTAGTTCCGTCCCTGGATAGAGAGTATTTATACATGAATTACATAGGATAATATGACAAGAATAACATAGAATAATAACCTAAAATATTAAGAAATATATTGTTGACCTAAATACAAAATACTAGCACATAATAAAAGATATTATGATCTCAATAAAGTAAGCTTTAGTCTTTCAAATTTCTTCTTCAAAGAGAAAAATTGTAGTAAAGAACATTCAAATCTACTCTTGCCGTCGACTCCCTTTCATCGTAGAACACTTCTATAATTGCAACCCTCATTGTCATCTCCCCTGTAACCCTCGACGTCGTCTCCCCCTACAACCTTCGACTCCTCTTCTCAGCTTCATACGTGGGCGGATTTAGGGGGCTGCGGGCGGAGGCGGCCGCCCCCACCTCGGGCCGAAGGAGTGATAAATTTAACCTAAAAAGCCCGGGAGATTAAAAAAAAAAGCTTTTGCCCCCATATCCAGTCCGGGGCAAGACTGAGACAAGGCAGAAGGTGGGGAAGAGTGGTACTGGAATTGGGAAGAGTCGATTATTAATTTGTACAAAGTCCGCCCCAAACAGGCCCTAAATCAATTACTAGCCTTATTATAAGCACATCTAAGTAATCTAACTAGATTTTTGTATTTACTAAAACATCTCAAACTTTAGCTAACTATTATAAACTGGACACTTTTTTATGACGACGACAAATTTTGCTAGGTGACTACAAGGTATACACGAGTAATTGAGTAAGGTAAAAACTAATTATACTACAAGCTTATAATCATTGATCCAGAAATAAAATTGATAAAAAAAAACTTATAATGATAATAACCAATAAGTTCTCTCTTAGGAGGAGATGACCTAGCTCTCTCAATAGATGCAAAGTAAAATAGAGCAATATTTGCTCATACAAAATATTCAATCATGAGCAAATATAAAGCGAACATATCGCCTTTGCACGTGATTCTTTATACAATTACAAAACCAAAAACACAAACAACACAATTCAAATCGATCAATAGAGAGATCAAACATGATCTTATTTAGAATCCAACAACTGCATAGGTCGGATCCGATCGAGCTGGTTCCAATTTTAATATCGATGTATCGACCTATTGGTCGACCCAAAACCCACAAACTCAAGGCTTGATATTGTCAGCGGAGGAACTAGCACTTGCAAGCTGCGGGAGGCCACCTTCATGGCAACAAACGAACGTCGTGTGCTTCTCCATGCTCCTATGACACTCGGGACAAAGCAACCCCATAGGGTCAGCTATAGCCGGGAACTCGAACCTACAACAAGGCAGATCCTGGACATGTATCCCCGCCACCACATGCTTGAACGCTTCCGAGAACGTCTTCCTAGGAATCTCGTTCTTCCAAAAGGGAGCCTCGCGCTCGTACCTTATAATAGCTGTGACGATTGCGGACATTGGTCCATGTAGGATCACCTCAGAGCCCTTGCTCAGAAGGGCCCACCCTCCCGGGAACTTGTCGTAGCTAAGAAGCTTCTTGATCTCTTGGATGATTATGTCGGTGTGGTCGTCGACTTTCTTGAGCTCCATCTTGGAGAAAAGCATGCTCTCTATCCTCTTCCAGAAGAACCACACCATGGGCGGGTCTTGCCAGCAATTGCTCATGTTTTCACTCATAATGGATGCGCAAATCTTGCGCACGAGGTCTTCTTGCCACCTTTTCCTACGTACATCATCTCGAGTTTGATCCCTGCCGCCTGTGCTAGAGTGTGCGCCTCCCTTGTAAATCTACGGATCAGATCAGTGCTGTCCCCGCCATAGATGAAGATGAACTTATCCTCTCTTATCTATATACACACAATGAAAAGAATTGAAGGCTATAGATCGAATGCAAGAGAAAGATTCATATCATTAACCCAGTGTGGCTCCGTTACAGCAAAATTTGGGAGAATTTAAGAGAAAGATGGTTGATTTTAAAAAGTTTGAGTATCTAAAATTGGAAAGTTAAGCAAACATACCCAATCTAAAATAGTTTGGTCAATGCCATCAATGAGGAGCTCAAGCCTCCAAAGCTCATCGTTCCACAACATCATCTCCCTGTCGGTGGTGAAAGGGAAAGCGTTGCTACCCCAAATCCACATCATATGGATGGCATTCGGGCTCAAAACCTTACCCCTTTGATCCAATACCACGAGCACAGGCTTGCTCCTAAAGTTCCAATCCACCCTAGAAAATTTGATGAACGCCTTGGTGATCTTTGAAGGGTGGTAGACAGCGTACCAAGGCATGGTGCCTCGTAGCCTCTCGAATTGGAGTTGCATTGCATCAGTCCACTCAAGGGTTTGGTCTACAATTGGAAGCCATAAAACCTCATATGCATGAATCTTGGAATCATTGTATATTTGTTCAAGAATGGAGAGCTCCTCCGTGGAGATATTTAGGTCCGATATGAGTAAGATAACGTTTTTCCTCCGTAGGACGTCCACGTGGACCTTCAATGAAACATGTTGCAAATTTAGAAAGATATATCGAATATATAAAGTACTAGGCTGGCCAGTTTTGATTCCATAGATCTTAATTGATTAGTTTAGATGAATGACTAGTTATATTAAGCAATGTTAACACACCCTTCCTTTGGTGGCTCCATCGTAAAGTGTAGGCATCTCTTCTTGCATTATGATGCGGCTTAGAACAGGCATGTTGTCAACATGGATCATGTTGTAGATCACATTCCTTAGCATCTCATAAGCCTCGTTCTCTCTTTTCTCATCTACAACAAATAAATTTTTTGCAATTTTCCTTTGTCATTTCAAATATTACCCAAATAATCGACGAGATATAGATATCTATTGAACGCTGATATTAGTTCTTACCTATATGCTCCTTCAATTTCTTCAATATCATCATAAAATGGTGATGTATGGTCTTCAACTTGTGGGTACGATTCTGCAACTCATACACATCCGAAGCAGATGTAATGTACCTAGAACACAACAAGATTCGTATACTTAAGATACTTCTATAATATATGCATATACATTAGGGGCTCTAAACTATTTACTTACTCATATCCAAGATTAGTGAGGGCAGTGATTTGTGTAGCTGCGGTGACAGCACTCCTAATAGCCCAATACACGGCAATCGGCACATGAGTCCTAGCAGCCTTCACCGCGGGATCATCCTCCGATATGTAAGCCGGCGGAAGCTCCTTGAATTGCATGATGCAATCGGTGACGTCGAGCATTGCTTGGATGAGGTCATCAACTGCTTCAAAGATGTTCTTAAAGGACCCACTCTGCTCCAGGGCTAAGGGGATTTGCTTGATCGTCGCCATTGACTTGGCGAGCTGGTTCGACGAGAAGATTTGGGATAGCAACCAAAATTCACCGTAGCTTATGGCGAATGCCGTTAGGCAAAACACTACTTTCGCCTCCCATGTGAAGCTTGATAGGAGCTTCAAGATTGCCATGGTGGTCTCATGGGCGTCGCTCGTGGTGGTGCCCCATCGCCTGCTTGCTAACTGCATTAATTAATAGATGTTAATTGATGTTATACAAGAAAAAAACTATATATGATTACTAGCTGCTATTTGTTGACCTCAAATGAGATGCGCTCGGTTATGAGGGGCAAGTTGGGGGTGCCAATGCTTGATTGCAGGGTTTCTTCCTAGCACTAAGTCCTTGCGAGCAAGAGCTCCCTAATGTACAACATTAATGAACATATATATTAGATACAATTATACAAATCATAAGTACACATACACACAAAAATAATCAATCAATCAATATATATACCGGAACAGATTCTTGGACAGTATGAGCAGTCTGGGCAAAAAGCTCCTGCACAAGGATGAACAGGGGCCGGACCTCGTGGAACCGACTATCGTCAGGGAAGTGCGTGTCCTTCACGTGCTTGCTGAGCACCCGGTCATCTGAGTTGAAGTAGAGGGCCGCTTCATTGTTGCGAGGCGTCGTCGTCGTCTTCCAACCCTTGCTTGAAAGCGGTCTAGTCATCATGCCCGAGGGCATGGGCCCAGCCAGCTGGCTCGTTAGGTTGGTTGCTGGGCCAACTGGGGCTGGCGCAGGAGCAGCTGTGGCGGTGGGTGCCGCCGGGTCTTGCACTTGGACCGGGTCGGATACGGGTTTGGGCTGGAGTGGGTGAAGGGTGCTGGGTCCAGTTGGGTTTGACATTTTGGACAAGTTGAGAGAGGAGTAAGAGTTTGTAGACGTGGGAAGTTATTGATGATTGAGTTGTGTGACAAAAATGCAAATTGGGGGTGGCTTTAAATAGGAGATGGAAATGGAGATGGAGTAAAGTAAAAAAAGTGAATCTACTTCTTAGCTTGGAAAGTGGTTTATGAAGAAAACAATATTCAAGATTAAGTTTTGGTCTTTGATTTGTTGCCTTGTTTTGAGGTTTTAACGTACGTACGATGTTCTTTTACACTGTCCAAATTAGTAAAAATTTTCGAGGAGACAAAATCAGGAGCAGCAACTAGCTGTGTTAGATTTGCTACGTGAAGCTTTGTCCAAGAATCTTCCACGATGTTCCTACTTTTTCAAAACAATCTTCCAATTAAATGATTTAGTAGGATTTGCTCCCAAAAAAAGAGGGATTTAGCGGGATGTATGCTTAAAAAAAGTTAAGAGTACTCTTTCAATTTTAAGCCATGTTTGGTATATCAGCTGGTTAGAGTTAGGGCTGTAATCGAACCGAGTCGAGCCGAGCTTTGAGTTGTTCAAGCTTGACTCGGTTAAAAATAGACGAGTTCGAGCTTGAACGCGGGCTTGGTTCAAGTTTAAGTTATTGTTTGAGTTTCGCTCATTTAAATGTTCATCGAACTCGAGCTTGTTCGCGAACCTCTCATTTAGTTTTTTCGATAGACAAATTCGTGAACAACTCGTTTACTTGATCAATTATACAAGTAAATGAAACTAAAAATTAAACTACGTGGTTTGAGAAATACCACCAAAACTATATAATTTAACATAAATGTTATATTGTATATAATATATAACATAGTATAGTTTATTTATGAACATGTAATCTAGTTTTTTATGAGTTTATAATCGAGCTTGATCATGAGTATAAAATCGAGTTTGCTCATGAGCAAACGAGCCGAGTTATCTTGTGCTCAAGCTCAGTTCATTTATCTTTCGAGCCTTAAAATTGTGCTCAAGCTTGATTCGTTTACAAACCGAGCCAAACACGAACAAGATTTAACCGAGCCGAACACCGAATTTCTCACGAACGGCTCGGTTCATTTACACCCCTAATTTTTTTTTTGAAGAAATGAGCTACTAGCTCATTACATAGCCAACACTAGGATGCCCGTACATTACAAGGCCACCCTAAATCATCACTGCGGATGATCTTTAGAAAATCAAATAACAGAGGATGAGTCTGTATCCAGACACTAAAACTAGAAGAATCCGAAGGATCAAACAACGATCCCGGGAAAAAAATGAGAAATAGCAAAACTAAGATCTGAAAAAACAAAACACCTTCTGGCGATAAAATCCGCCGCCGAATTACACTCCCTGAAACAATGAAAAAACACCACACAGGGAATAAAAGTAGCAAAATGACGGATGTCATTTACAATAGTTTGGATTTTTCAAGTTGGCGTTGAATGAGTAGCCAGAGATAGAGAGGTAAAATCGAATCATTAGCTTGAGTTGAAACTTGAAACTAAAGTTGGATTTATCAATTTAACTAGTTGATGTAAATGTGTCTTGTTATGACGTAGTTCAAATTATAAAATTATCATATTCTTTATTTACATTTGTTGCATTTTGATTAAATTAATATAAGCAAGGATATTTTAAAAATAATATTAAAATTTCTTATATGTATATTTTAGAAAACTATATGTATCTTGTATGGAAAAAATGTCATATTTAAAAATAAAACTAATATATTAATTATCTTAATTAATATATAAATATAATAGTAATCCAATTAAATATAAACAAATTAGATAGATTTAGAAAAAATGGATGATGTGGTTCAATTTGGAATCGTTTTATATATTATTTTAACCGGCATGAGAATGAAACTTATCCTAAAATTTGGAAATGATTATCATTTGTTAGATCAAATAATATGGATGGTTATGATGGACACGTCCTTTCTTATAACTTTTAAGTCCCAAGGGCAAAAACATATATCATTTTGCTTATTCTAATATCCTTATCATCACCGTAGCAATAACACAACAATATTACAGACTTCCAAGCAGGGGCGTAGTCAGAAAATTGTCATTGTAGAGGCCAATTTTTTTTCCAACATAGCTAATGTATGTTTCAAGAAAGATATAGAAATAAAAAATATAAATTTAGAGAAAAAATGAACATATTTTATACAGGAGAGAATAAAATATTTCAAAATACAATTACATTAAGAAAATAAGAGTTTATAATGACAACTTATGTAATTATGAATTATGTTTCATAATACATTTAAGTTAAGAAAATAAAAATGTTTCATAATACAAATTAATTGAATATATAAATATTAAAAGCTCGTAACTAAAACATAAAACTAAAACTAAAACCCTCGTGGTAATAATGAATTGTATAATTTGAGACATCCCAATAATAACTTATTATTTCAAAGTTTTCGTGTTCAATCACATTATGAAAGTGGGAAGTTTAACAAAAGATAAAAACATTATAACTAAGTAAATGACTTGTTAAAAATTGTTTTTATATGTTCAATCTTCAAACGTTCATAACTTTTTGCTCAAATGTCAGAATGGAGCTTATAATATATCAAATCGAAGCTATGAACAAGAGGAACATATAAATGGAAAAAAAAAATTGAATTGGGGGGTCCATGGCCCCCACCCGCCCCCAAATAGCTCCGCCCCTGCTTCCAAGTGTGTTCGATCGCACTCTTCAATGGAGTTTTGATCTTCCATCATTCATGAGTTTCTAAACACTCATTCAATCGAATTTTCTATTGTCATGGATTCAAGTTCAAGTACGTGGTTTATCCTCTTTTGAATTTGATTTTTATTTTCCTTAAGTTTAGGTTTGTTTACACCTTTTAAATCCCAACTGGTATCAATTTGTGTATGAATCGATCCCAAGTTTCGAGTATATAGTGTTTTCATATTGATTTTCCATTATCCATTTTCGAAATTTGTTTCTATGATATTTTTGTGGAAGAGCTATGACATGCATATAAATTGTTTGATGAAAGTCCTAAGAGTCAAGAGCTTCTTAAAGTTATAAAGAAAGCATTGAAATACTTCAAATTTGATGCACATATTCATGGTTTGCAAGCATTTAACGTTGTAATCTTCTTAATGTGTTTGAGTCTTCATTAGGTTTTGAAGAAGCAAAGTCTCAAAACAATCAACCTTCATATAATTCGAGCTTTCAAGAGTAGAAAACTACTACTACTATATATGATCAAGTTGGACTTAATTTTATATTATATGATCCTCATATATTTTCGTGTGAACCTTATAGTAGTACATTGTGAACTGATTCTGCTTTTGTTGATTATTCTCACATTATTCCTTTATTGCAGGTTGTTCATTAATGTAAGTTAATGTGAAAGATGTTTTGTCTCATGGGTGTAGTGCGGACAATATTAATGGCATTAGTATTGAGTAGTCATATTTAAGTTTCATTATTTAGTTTAGCTCTCTTAAGGCGGGTCAATGTATTCTGTTCTCGGTTGTCCGGATGAAATCAAACCTACCCAAGAAATGTGATTTAATTAGCGTATTAAAGGAAGGCACTCATTTTTAAACCAATGCTTGAATGAAAGTCGAAGCTGAGAATTTGCAACTTTAAGGCTTGAATGCTAGTATGTGACGTCATAAAATGTACGGGCCTCGTTTCAAAATATGTGAACATACATAGTCAATATGTAAACATAAATAATTAATTAATATGTGAATGTTAAAGTAATATATACGAACATGAATGAATTATCTTATGAAGATCTTTACCTTATTAAAAAATAAACAAAAATACACATTAAGGCCTCGTTTGGTTTGTCGTGACATGTGAAAACGTAAACGTAAACGGATACCAAATGAATCTAGACCATTTTTAGTGTAATAATACATTTATATAAAAAAAATCATCCAACAACTTGTCCATTGTAAAAGGGAGATATAAGGGAGTGATTCCTCCATTTTGTTACCCACCCCTTTGATGGAGAAATGATTGAGGTGGAGCAAACCTCTTTTTACAATGGAAAAGAGGATGTGCAAAACAAGTTGATTTCTTTTTGTCAATGTATCATGACATTAAAATGGACTATATTCATTTCCATTCCGCTTATGTTTGTTCCTATATGACCATTAAAGCGTTTTTCATACGGACCAAGTGGGAGAATGAAAGAAATTAATAACCAACAAGTATTGACTTGTGGGTATTTCGAATATCTCATTATGTGGCCCAGATAACATTAAGTTTATTTATGAAATTACTGGTTTGATAAGATAAGATTACCCTAGAAGATATGATTTTCTATAAATATAAAGATATTATTTATTAACGATCAACTTTGATTAATAGTTGAGATTATATTTTTAGAGGATTTTGGTCCCTTTCTCTATCTATATAAATAATCCGAATTTCATCATTAGAGTTATTATTTCATAATACATGATATTAATGTAAGGGTAAGAGAGAGAGAAGGTACTTTTCAAAGGCTGTATTTTGCTTTAACAGATCGGAGGACCTCATCCTCCTTGTTATATATCTTTATAACTTTGTAACTAAGAGTGATCAAAGATCCTAAATTACAGTCATATTTAGATTTAAGTTTACATGACACTGACTCCCCTGAGAAGATATAAGACATGCGAAATTAGCTTATAATATTTCATGCGAAATTAGCTTATAGAACAGTTAAGTGGAGTCATGTCAAAAATGTCGACCATGATCGAGATGAGAATCATGACATATACAAGCTTAAGGCTATTAGCCTCACGCCAATATTACACGGGGATTTTTAAGGAAACTGGCATTATTTTTTAGAGCGAATTACCGAAAATTATGCGTATGTTAGGGAGATTTGCTCTAAATACATCTACCCTAGTACAAATAGCAAAAATAAGTCTTTGTAAAAATTTGAGTCACATGATAAATTTGAAATATTTTTTGATTTTTGATTTTTCATTTTTAATCCACTTCTACCTCAACCACTTCCCCATTATCTCAAAAACTATCATCCACTCTTTCTTTTCTTCTAAACAAATTAAAATTTTATAATTTTTATTATTAAAGAAAACTACCATCCACTCTTTTCTTCTAAACAAATTAAAATTTTATAATTTTTGTTACTAAAGAAAATAAGATTCAATCGTGAAAATTTATTTTGAATAGATATTTAAATAATAATTTAGAAATAAAATTATTTTAAAATATATCCGTACAAGGTACGTGAATTACAACTCTTAATCTAATAGTACAAGCATAAATTTCAACAATACATTTGCAATAAAAAAAATTAATTTATCACTGGGCATTTTAAACTATGAATAATTTCGGAAAAGCGAAAAGCCATGACAATCTATTATCTATAGTAGGTAGAAGAGAGGATTCATATGGTGTGATAAAATCATTCAACTTATGCTCCTAAGTCCTAATGCGTCTTCTACTTAACGGCTATAAAAAGAGCACAAAGCTGCACATACACAACACACACAGCAGCAACAAAACTTAGTGGAGTCCATTGATCGAGAGACCGATCAATCGAAATGGCAGCAGCTACCGGCACTCAAAGTGGGCTACCGGCTTCTTTCACCCAGCTAGTGTCCCTAGCGGGGCGTGGAGGAGGAGGAGGAGGAAAGCTGCAGGTGGCCGGTTCCGAGTACGGAGGGTTAGCCCTGTTCATGGGCGCCGATGAGCAGCGCCTGTCTAAGCTGTTGGTGGAGAAGCATTCCCCCGACGGCCGCCGCCTCGACATCGGCTACCTTCTCAACCTTGTCGAGGATATCTTTAGGCGCGCTACTCAGACCGTCAACAAGGTATACATATACACTATACTTTTTATGCACACTTTTACCCTTAGCCCCACATTTAACTTCTCATAATAGGGGCTGAAATAATGTGTACAAGAGATAAATGTATACTTTGTTTTTTTCGAACTTATATTAACAAAAAGTTACTAATATTATAATTATGATAATAACATGTTTCATTTCCTCTTAAAAACTTTTTCAACCAATTTTAATTTTTTTATATTTTCAACACCATAAGAACTATAATGTATATGGGACATTTTTATTATTATTTTGGTCAATGTATATGGGCCATTTATTACCAAAAACTCTTTATATATAATCTATGTAGTGTAGATAAGAGATAAAAATTAAAAAAAAAACTAATAAAATTCTTATCAATCACTCATTACCAAAAACTCTCTTTTGTTATTTGTTCAAATTGTTCAATAAAATTATTAACATTGGCTCATGATATTTGGAATCTTTAATCAACTAATCAATGATTAATTAGGGCACCGAGGCCCAAGCTACATCCCCAAGCACGAGCACGGGCTGGGGTTTACCCACAAAACCGGCGTCCAAATTCGACTCATTCCCGGACCTTCCCCTCACGATCGAGCGCGTGGCGTGCGAGATGGGCTGCAAATGCCTGGGCGGCGCCGAGGCCCACGACGCCACCGTCTCAGTCCTCGACATCCTGGCCCGCCACCCATGGGAGGCGAAGCTGGTGCTGACGTTGGCGGCCTTCTCCGTCAACTACGGCGAATTCCTCCTCCTCAACCAGATCTACGCCACCAACTCCTTGGCCAAGTCCATGGCCAGCCTCAAGCAGCTGCCGCCGTCGATCCTCCAGGGAGACTTCGACGAGACGCTCAAGCGCCAGCTGGAGGCCATCGGAGGACTCATCAGGGTCATGCTTGACGTCACCAAGCTTGTTGTGGATTTCAGCCAGCTTTCGTCGACGGATTACGTCACCCCTGACGAGCCCGCCTTGAAAGCCGTGCTCGCTCATCTTCCGATCACGGTGTACTGGATTATTCGGAGCACGGTGGCTGCTGCTACTCAGATCACCATGATCACCACCACTACTACCCCTGAGTACGTATGTTAGTTAATTATTAATTGAGGAGTTTTGTATCTTGCTTAACAATTTGGTAGTAATTGATCATTTGCAGGTTCATGCCATCAACCACAGAGCTAGAACTCGCTAATTGGGCTAACAATTTGAAGCAGACTTTGGAGTTCCTACAGAAAATGAAGAATTCTGTGCAGAATGTTATCAGTAAGCACTCATGCTTTCTTATATGCTTAATTGGATCGATTGACATGCTTTCTTATATGCTACTTATAATACATAGATGCAAAGCTGGAGGAGGAAGATTACAAAAATATTTGGAAGATTATCTTCGATATAATTCATCAAGACAACATGACTGTCATCCAGACCCTAATTTCCTCCAAGGAGCTTCCACTTTTCGATGGTGCTACAGGAAAGAGGGTAATCATAATACAATAATATCTAAACATATCTTAGATTAACTTGTTACTGATCAATTTACAATATTTTGAACACGTACACGCAGGTTGAACTCAACGTTCTTTTTAGGAAAACCGTGCTATTGCTCATAACCGGGCCGGACGTGGATCAGGACCAGCTAACCATGCTTACAAACATATACAAAGAGCCCATGGAACAGGAGTACACCATCGTGTGGGTCCCCGTGGTGGACCCTTCCATCAAATGGACGGATTTGATGCAATCAAAGCTTGGAGAATTGCAGAGCATGATGCCATGGTATTCGGTTTATAATCCATCCATCATCAGTAGGGCGACGATTAGGTTCTTCCAAGAGAACTTGAGTTTCAAGGGGAAGCCGATCCTCGTGTCCCTGGACACTCAGGGGAAGATCACCTCCAATAACGCGCTTCCGATGTTGTGGATTTGGAAGAACAAAGCATCCCCCTTCTCTACCGCCAAGGAAGGAGACTTGTGGAAGAAGGAATCGCCCTTAAAGCTTGAGCTTTTGGTGGACAACATTGATCCAACCATATCAAAATGGGTAAGTATATGATCAATTCAATTTCATGTTTCATAAAGATATATGTATGGTTTTTGCTATAAACTTGAATTATGTGTATCATGGGCAGATGAAGGATGACAAATACATTTTTGTGTACGGAGGAGAGGACATTGAGTGGATTAAGAAGTTCACCAAGCTGGCCAAGGATGTCGCAACAGCCGCTAAAATCAACCTCGAGTTGGTCTACGTAGGCAAGAGTTGCAAGAGAGAGACGGTCCGAAAAATAACCGACATAATGAAGGAAGAGAAGCTAGGATACTACTTACAGGACGACATAGCAAGCAACAACATGTGGTATTTCTGGACCCGGCTCGAGAGCATGCTCAGCTCAAAGATCCAGCTGGGCAAGGTGGACGACGCGTCCGACAAGGTCACCCAAGAGATCAAGAAGATCATCAGCTATGACAAGAACGTTGTGGGCGGGTGGGCCGTCATTTGCAAGGGATCCCAGGCGTTTACGAGCGTGCCGGGGACCACGATCTGCGAGTCGTTGGGCAAGTACGAGGAGTGGAAGGGGAAAGTTGTGGAGGGAGGCATCAACTTCAAAGATGTGCTGATTGAAACGATTAAGGATGGTGCAGGGTCCGACGACACTTGTTTCCGGTTCGAGTTCCCGGTTTCGGGTGGGAAGATTCCAGAGGCTATGAAGTGCCCAGGGTGCCAGAATCATATGGAGAATTACATCACTTTTGTGTGTTGTCATGATGGCGGCGCCCCACTTGCCAATGCCGCGCCTAGGAGTTTGTGGCTAGATTGATTGTTTGTGGATCATACAATGATTTCAGGGTACGTTAGTCGAAATCGTGCTAGAGTGTGTTGAGGGACCAGGAAATAAGGAAGTTGTTGCTTCTTGTTCTTTTTTTTTTCTTTGTGTGTGTGTGTGTTAGTTGAGTTAGTCTGAGGAGAGGTGGTCTTGTAGTATGGAGGCAAGCTTGTTATTCCCTCTACCATGATGTTTAATTCATGGTCTACGTAATAAAATTTCCACTCTTTGGCTTGTTATGTGATTGGTATGCAATATAATTTGGCTTTTTTACCGGAAACCACCCGTGCAATATGCCATATTAGCGTAAACCACCCTTTCAATGGCTATTTACCGAGAACCACCCCTACAATGCCTTCCGTTAGGTTTTTACCACCCAATTAAAATTTTCCGTCAAAAATCCCGTTAACTTGTGCAATGACCCTTTTGCCCCTCTTTTTCCCCCCAAATTACATCTCAAACTCCCCCCTTTTCCTTCACCTCCCTAAAGATCTCCGCCTTCAACCTCTCCGTCCCCTCCGACGCCGCCGCCTTCTCACACCTCGCCTCCAAGCTCGACTTCACTCTCTCCGCCAAATTCACCGTCACCGTTGCCTCCTCTGTTGGGGTCGAGGTCGGCAACGCTACTCTCTCGGCGTTCACGCATTCCCCCGGGAACACGACGATTCTGAGGGGGACGGTGGCCAGCGACCCGAATCGTGACTAGATTCGGACTCCGCGAGCAAGTTGAAGTCGGGTCTGGGGAAGAAGCGCGGGTACCCGCTCAACGTGCGAGTGGATACGAAAGTGGAGGTGAAGAGGGGGAAGATGAAGAGCAAGAATGTTGGGATCCGAGTGAGTTGCGATGGGATCCGGGGATTCGTACCCAAACGGAACGCCACCAGCAAGAGGACGACGCCGGCGCTCACTTCCACTTCCGGCGGGGACCTTTTAGCTTTTCACTACTTTTTTTGGGAACAATTCAAATCTGGGAACAATTCGGCTGTGGGAAAGGTCGTCGAATCGAACGCGAACATTTCGTCGGGGAAAAGCGAGGTGGGCGTGTCGAAATCGAAATCGAAATCCAAGCCGGGATCTTTTTCGGCCTTTACGGGCTCTGGGTCGGGCTCGAACCTCGGGTTGATGGACTCAGCCTTGTCATTGTTGGAGTACCGAAACTGGAGGACGGAGGTGGGTGAGCAGAGTGGCTGTATGGCGGAGGGGCCTTTGTCGGAGCGGGATTGGCGAAGTTGGTGAGGGCGTAGGGGCCACGCAGCTGTATGGCGGCGTTGTCGTATACCATGGTGGCCTCCTCGATGGTGTTGTAGGTGCCAAGCCAGAGCCTCACGCACTGGAGCGGGTCCCGAATCTCATTCGAGGGAGAAAGAGGCAATGTAATTTGGGGAAAAAAAGAGGGGCAAAAGGGTCATTGCACAAGTTAACGGAATTTCTGACGGAAAATTTTAATTGGGTGGTAAAAATCTAACGGAAGGCATTGTAGGGATAGTTCTCAGTAAATAGCCATTGAAAGGGTGGTTTACGCTAATATGCCATATATATTATACGGGTGGTTTCCGGTAAAAAAAGTCATATAATTTATTCGAATTGAGGTAGTTGTATTTGAATCATACGGAACTGGAATATGAAAGGGGGTAAGTTTAATGTCCAATGTTACTTTGTTTTTTGCAAAGTTGTTGACTTTCAATTTGATGCTATTTTTTTTGGTCAAGTCAATTTGATGCTACTAGTTATACTTGTCGTGTCTTGCACGATTACATGAATTTAATACTTAATTTATTTAATGAATATGATTTTAATTTAATATAAAAAACTTATTTATTAGTAAAAAAATAAATAAATTTTACAATTAATGTCATGTGAAAACGGGACCAAAATTATTAAGTTGAACCCACTATAACTTTGATGGCTTAATGATAATTTATTTATGGATAAATATAAATAAAAGTTATTTGAATTAGAATCATTTAATTTTAAAAATCTTTTACAAAAAATATAAAAAAGGTAAAAATACTCTAAATTCTTGTAATTTTTTTTATCAAATTCAATTCCTTAAAAAAATTTGAATAAAAATTAAAAGTATACTTAATAAGAAACAATGAAAAAATATAAATAAAGAATGAATTTTCTAATGATAAGAAAATCATTTATATTTACATAAATAATTCAAAAAGAAAATCAAGGAAAAGATAACGTAATTTTTTTTTATCAAAAGTCAAATTAGGCAAGTAAGTATCTAGATTGAATGTTCTATTTTTTATCAAAAAAAATTTAGATAAATCTTTTACATAAATAGATAAAAAAATAAATAAAAGATAAAATAATTTTCTTTAATTTTAAATAAAATTCGAATTTAATTTTTTCATATAAATAGATAGAAATTTATTAATTGGAAAAACTAAATTAATATATCTATCTTAATATAAAATATCTAATGTTTAATAATTTATTTTAATTTTAGATAAAAATCTTTTCGATCTATCCTAATTCCTAATATATAATAGATAACATCTTTATTTTAGATAGAATTTTTTATAGATTAATTTATCATATTTCTATATTATCCTAAAATAATATCAACATATATGAATTTCCAAATAAAAAAAAATCCTATGTGGCGAAATCCTAGGTGGCTTAACGTGAGAACGACACGTAAAAAAATCCTAAGTGGCGCAATGTGATGGCTTTATTCCTTGCGTCTTTTATATATATACATAGATTTGGCAAAATACTTGTGTTCAATCATTTAACATCTGGTGTTGTGGTCGATCTTGTGTGTATTGCTAGATGCTTTTGACTCTTCCCAATTTTGGACCGATATGCTGGGGGAGCTGAACTGAGTAATTACTTTAATTTAGGTGATTTAACAAGGTTTATGATACGCTAGAATATTATCCGAAATTAGGGTTATTAGATTATATTTAGGATAATTAGAATATTATCTTTCCAGATTTGATTTTATTTTTTTAGGAAGAGTATTTTTTTATTATATCAGCAATTAGGGTTTTTCGTATTATTTAGATATCAGGGTTGTTATAAATACCCTTAAGTTGTTAGGCTGCTATCAATCAATCAATAAAGTCAGTTAATTAATTTCTCTCTTTGCTCTAAATTTATTATTGTTCTTCAACCCGTGGCTACTGATGCGACCTTGCCTAGGCTTGGACCCGATCCCGGCCAGCCCGAGACTCCCTAGGCCTTGACGACCCCCTTGGCGTAGGACTTAGTCATATATTATGTATTTCCCTATTTCAGCATATTTCCATTTATGTCTTTCTTAATTTAGTTGTTGCTATTTTTAGTATTGCTATTTATGTTTTATGGGCTTTTTGACGTTGGGCCTTGCTTACATGCAAACCCTAGTCCATTAAGCATTTGTTTCTTATTAGGGTTTCGAGAGCCTCCTCTTTATAAGGAGATCTCGAGCTCAATTATTAGTTGAGCGCACGTTCGTGTTTAATAAAGTAGAGGTTTGCTCCTTATTTTACTCTTGTGCTTGCGCCGTTATGATACTATCAATCAAAGCTCTCGGTTTTCTCCATTGTTCGTTCCGAATTCAATCCAATCAAAGCCTTCCGCTACGCCAAATTGAGACCTACTACTCAAGCCACCGATCGATTCGAGGCATCCCATTCGAGGGACGCATCAACTGGTATCAGAGTCACGGTTTGAGTAAGTCTCGTGTCTTATAAGTTATTCAAACTCTTATTCACGCAAATTATCATCATTTTTTTAATCTATCCTTTCTTGCTTTCAAAAGAAAAATTCAGAAAATTAAGGGAAAAAAAAATCGAACCGAGACCCAGTGGTATCGAGCAAGGCTTGAACCATTTTGTGCCCTAAAATTTTCTTCCCTTACATTTGTGGTGTGATAAATTGAGTTGCTTGCTTGATTAATACGAATTCATCCATAACTGGTTTGTGATTGATAGGCCCGATCTTCTACGTTCATGCATATGTTTTTGTTTGGACGTTTCTCCGATTAATATTCTAGTGGGAACAAAATCTTTTTAGTTATCCGCCTATCTTCGTACCATATCTCTTGTTCTGATCTTTGGAAAGATTGTACGGAGTATATTATAAATTTATCTTGTGGCTTCACGTAAGCCATTTGATTTCTCTTTGCCATTCCATTTCTTCCATGAGATATACTTTCTTTTATTAATCTTTTGTCTTTATACCTTAAATAATTCATAGGAAGTTGCCCTCTGCATGTTCCCATCAACTTAAAAAAAAAAAAGAGAGAAAGAGACAAGTTGTAAAAAAAAAGAAAAAAAAGTTGGCTGCAATTCAAAAAAAAAAAATAACAGCTTCGGTTTATTATTAAAACAATTCCTTACTAGACCTAGTCGGATCGAACTTGGTTTGATCCGATTTGTTCTCCTTTCTTGCTTAATCAATTACATGTAAATTGTTTTGGTAGAATAGTTTGTCTTGTAAGTTGCTTAATTATAACGCCACATATTGTATTTAGCCTTAAGCCGCCCTCTCGGCTAGTTAAATCAGCCTTGACCTTTGCGTGTTTAATTGTTTGAGTGCTTATATTGACTGTGAGTATCTATACCGTTGGTTCGCTTTTACTTCCGCATTGTTATGTCTCATACAGGAATTCACTGACGACGCTTTGCCGGATATGATGATCTTGAGGCGTTTTTGGATTGGGCAAAGCACATGGCAACCTACTTCGGCCAACGAGACTACGACAAATTTGAGCAATGTGACATTGCCATTGGTTGCTTCACTAGCTACGCTCGAGATTGGTTTGAGCGTTTGGAGGATGATCGATGGTATAGGAAGCGACCCCCAATTGAGACATGGTGCCAACTTGTGTACTATATGGCTGGAGACTTTGCGCCTAATGTGGACGTCGTAGCCTTTCAAGAGTATCTTTTAAGGCGCATGGCCAAACAACGAGGGATGTACAGGTTCAATACGACGAAGGAACCAAAGCGAGCACCGTTGGGCACAGGTCGTGTGACATCAACACCATTGCCCGTGGTCACGCCCGTGGCCGCGCCACACATGGTCGTGGTCGAGGACACCGAGGAGTCAGTCACGCCTTTTGTCTCGCCCATCACCACGCCACATGTGCCCGTGGTCGAGGCCACCGAGGAGCCAACCGAGTATGTTGGCACGCCCGTGAACGTGCCGATCTTTGAGTCGATACCCGAGTCCGCTCCGACACCACAGTTGATTCCAATGCTGGAGTACATCGAGGCCACCACGCCTTCTGTTTTGAGTCCCGCCCTTGAGGCCGAAGACGCGCCGCAATCGCTACCAGCACCAACACCTTTCTTGGACTTGTCTTCAACGTTGGATTGGCCACTTCCCATGCCCTTACCTTGGTTTTCTGGTGTCGAGTCTGAGAGCCTGTTTGAGCCTACATCGACGCCTTATATATTGACTTTTGAGAAGACGGAGGACGATGACAAGCTCCACTTCATTGTTGTTTTGGTCGCCTTTTCCTTCACCAACTCGAAGCGAGGACGCTTCAAATCTAAGCGGGGGAGAATGATGCGACCTTGCCTAGGCTTGGACCCGATCCCGGCCAGCCCCACACTCCCTAGGCCTTGGTGACCCCCTTGGCGTAGGACTTAGTCATATATTATGTATTTCCCTATTTCAGCATATTTCCATTTATGTCTTTCTTAATTTAGTTGTTGCTATTTTTATTATTGCTATTTATGTTTTATGGGCTTTTGACGTTGGGCCTTGCTTGCATGCAAACCCTAGTCCATTAAGCATTGTTTCTTATTAGGGTTTCGAGAGCCTCCTCTCTATAAGGAGATCTCGAGCTCATTTATTAGTTGAGCGCACGTTAGGGTTTAATAAAGTAGAGGTTTGCTCCTTATTTACTCTCGTGCTTGCGCCGTTACGATACTATCAATCAAAGCTCTCGGTTTTCTCCATTGTTCGTTCCGAATTCAACCCAATCAAAGCCTTCCGCTACGCCAAATTGAGACCTACTACTCAAGCCACCGATCGATCCGAGGCATCCCATTCGAGGGACGCATCAGCTACCAACCACGTTTATTGAGCCAAACCCACATCGGGTGCGTCTCAATCGAGTCGGAGTCCACACCGGATTAGGCTCAACCCCCTTGACCAACAAGGGTTCGATACGCGATCCACATCGGGTCCGTATCAATTGGTGCTTTCATTGAGAGTGAGTCCACATCGGATCAATCTCGCCTTCTTCTACCACCACCATGTTCGTAGTTCCAAGCCATATTCGGGACCTTCCCCCACATATAGAGTTGAAGATCCGTAATCGATATATGGAATATGAGATTCGTTATCGTCAAATAGATATGGAAGCTGAGAATCGTCGTCATCGGATACATCAGATTTTTGATAGATTGGAACTCCAGTCCGCAGCTGTGAACGAGCCGCCGCAAAACCCTGTCCCGGCAACAAATCTCGCGCTGCGGCAACCGAGCCCGCGCCCGTGGACAGCATCCCCGCAATTGCGCGCGGCCCACCAGCCCGCGGCCGCGGCCCCTGAGCCGGCGCCCGCGGCCATCCCCTCGACGCCCGTGGCTACCTTCCCGACACCCGCGGCTCGTCCCATCGCGACCGTTGATGCACCGCCTCACCAAGACCCCCTTCCAAAAATTAGTGTTGTGGCCCTGGTTGCGTATTCGGTTGAGTGGAGACGCCATACGCTTAAGACTGAGCGTATTTCGCTGTTTTGTTTTGTGATTTTGGCGACCACTTTGCATCGATCGACTCATTTGTGTTCGACCCTGGAGGATTTGATTGCGGCTTTCGCAACCTCCTCTTGATTTCCGCCTCGAGGACGAGTCGATTCTCACCGGGGGAGTAATTGATACGCTAGAATATTATCCGAAATTAGGGTTATTAGATTATATTTAGGATAATTAGAATATTATAATTCCATATTTTATTTTATCTTTTTAGGAAGAGTATTTTTTTATTATATCAACAATTAGGGTTTTTCGTATTATTTAGATATCAGGGTTGTTATAAATACCCTTAAGTTGTTAGGCTGCTATCAATCAATCAATAAAGTCAGTTAATTAATTTCTCCATTTGCTCTAAATTTATTATCGTTCTTCAACCCGTGGCTACCAACCACGTTTATCGAGCCAAACCCACATCGGGTGCGTCTCAATCGAGTTGGAGTCCACACCGGATTAGGCTCAACCCCTTGACCACCAAGGGTTCGATACGCGATCCACATCGAGTTCGTATCAGTTTAAGATGAACATTATGGACAAAACTCAATGAGATTCCCCTACATTATATCACATTGAATTAAGATTGTCCGGTTCCATGCCTATTTAGCTAAATAAACTTTTTATTTCATGGGTTCAGTTGTAGGCTTGTAGCGGCCGGTTTAGGCTTTTTTTCTTTCACACATACCTTTCTATTTTGTTCTAGAGACACGTTATATGTAATTGCAAACTCTTTGAAGCTGATTATCCACATCAACAACAACATTTACCCAGTGGAGCTTTCCTTGCGGGAAATCTGGGGGGTCAAGATAGAGGAACCCCGGACTTGAAGCGACGGGGGAGCGACCAAAAGACCCAACGTGACCACAAAGCAAGACAAAGAACAAGGCAACCAAAAGAAAAACCGAAAACAAAGTAAAAACGAAACGAAAGTGAAACATAAAACCAAGACGTAAACCAAGGCATAGCTCTGAAGCCTCAAGGTCTCTATGGGCCGATTTGTCCACGTGACTCACTGTCCACCATTCTAATCTTCTCCCTCCAACTATCCCTGCATAATGTCAGATTTGTCGAAATTCCCAAATGGGTGACATCTTGCTTTATATTATCCTTCCAGCACTTCTTCGGTCGTCCCCTCCTTGTACGTATGACTCCAATGGCTAAGCTCTCAAACCTACGGACTGGTGCTTCAGGGCCCTCCTCTGAACATGTCCAAACCAGTGCAATCTTGATTCTCGCAGCTTATCCCCTAAACTGGTTATCCAATTAATACAAAATCTTATTTCTATCCTAAAAAATTTCTCAAAACCCTATGTCACCAAAAGCTCTCTAGATCGTGCCTTCTCAATTTCGTGCTTGATCTATAGAATTTGGAACACTAGATCGTTCACACGTGCCTTTCTATTTTGTTTCAGAGACACGCTATATGTAATTGCAAACTCTTTGAAGCTGATTATCCAATTAATACAAAATCTTATTCAATCCTAAAATTCCTCTCAAAACCCTAAAAGCTCTCTAGATCGTGCCTTCTCAATTTCGTGCTTGATCTTTAGAATCTGGAACACTAGCTTCAAATCCCTTGAATCTTTGGTTGGGATTATCTTTTGTTACGAATTCCTGTCACAATTGGTATCAGAGCTCATCCTTCGACAACCACGATAGAAACCTGTAAGGACACGATTCAAGACCTAGTTAGCAAGAGTGAGAGACACGAAGTTGTGTTAGAAAAGCTCAGGTTGACACGGGAGGAAAATAGAGACAAATTCGATGATCTCCAAGCTAGCATCAAAGAGATGAAGGAGGTAAGTATCTCCTAGAGCAAAAGGTCAACCAATCGGCGACTACCATCTGTTCGCAAGAGATTGGGGTTCATCGTGACCAATTCCACTCCCCTACCACCGGATCCACCTGATTGGGAAGAATCGTTCAACCTTGAATGAATCAGATTGTGAACATGAACTCATGAATAGGATGTGGATAACCAGATTGGGGGTTCATTTTGTTACTTGTGTTTTTTTATCCTAGATGTAAAATACAAGGTTTGCAAGATATTTTTAATGCATACTTTGAGTTATTAAATTTAGAAGAGTATTATCAAAATCGGAATGATGTCATTATGGAACGTGTTAGATCTCTTGTTGATGGTTTGTATAAGGTTTATTATAGCACATGTAGTGGGGCGCCTTCTTCGCCTCAATTACCCACATCCTCCTCCTCGTCTTGCCTTTCGTTCCTAGGAACGAGTTCTCATTTATTGCAAAATATTACAAAAAGACCAAGATACACGAGCTCACATACGTAGTTCGATACTTATCTAACTACTACCTTTGAGTTTGTAGAAGAATTTGAAGTTTTAGATTGGTGGAAGCAACACAATAGGACATATCCAACACTAGCAAAGATTGCCGATCAAGTACTAGCCGTTCCCGTCTCAACGGTAGCGGTGGAGCAAAATTATAGCCAATGTGACAACATCCTAGACGATAGGAGATGAAGATTGGCACTCAATGCATTGGAACCTCAAGATTGTTTCAACGATTGGAAGAGAGTGGAGCTTAGAGCACACTCGATGAACTATACAGAGTCGTTGGTGATATGCTTGATGACGACGACGACAAAAGTCGGGCTTCTTCCGCCGGTTCCAAAGGGTCGTCTTAGGTAAATGGTCGAGTGGGGTTTCGTATCAAATTTAAGAGAACTATGGTTCCTTTATAACTCCAAGATGATACATAGGTAACTTAGTATTAAGTTCAAGCCATTCTTTCCCTTAATTATACAATCGAAAATATTACGTCTCGGACCCTCGGAATGCATGACTGTAGTGGTGTGGTGGTCGGTGATGAAGAAGGATGAGTGTGGACGAAAACTCAATCAAATTCTTCAGAGAGTGATTTTTTAAAGGCCTGGAACCGGGACCGGAGTACCGGGAGTTAGCCGCTCTTGGTCCCGGTTCCACCCTTCCAGGGAACTGACTGTTCCGAAACTGGACCGACGACTAAGCCAAGGCAAATAAAGTCGTAATTATCACTAAAAATAGGGGTAAATTCGTCAGTGCGGCTTAATTTTGGTGCGATGCCGAATCGCAATTCTTCAAGACTATGGAAGTATAACCTGCTCTACTGGAGATGGCCACTGCTTTCCCCACTCTATATATACTGCGAGGAGTTCCAATCAGGATTCTCGCCGCTGCTTCTTCGTCCTCCGCTTCAACTATCACTTGCCGCTCCCGCCGCCTTCTTACCACCAACGCCTCCAAATTCAAATCCTCTAATTTCTCATCGCCACCGATCATGGCGGCTGCGACGGTTAATCCCCAGGCAAAGAGGACTTCTCCGCCGGTGGCGAACAAGAAGAGGCACGAACTGGAGTTGTTCGGTGACGTCAGGGTGGACAACTACTACTGGCTTCGAGACGACTCTCGATCGAACCCGGACGTTCTCTCCCATCTCCACGCCGAGAATGCCTATACCGATTTCATCATGTCTGGTTCGTTTCTCTCTTCATTATCCGGTGTATTCAGCTTTCTTTTTTCCTTCAATTTTGGAGCTTGTGTTGCGAAAATGACCTGATTGAACTTAAATTCAAATGAATTCGTCAGCCACGAAGTATTGAAGAGTTTGCCTTGTGCTCTAATTGCATATCCGCTTGCAGTTAAGAGCAATAGAAAGAATAAAGTATGAAAGTAAGCTAATGATCTTAAAGTTCGCTCCTCAGTTACCCCTCAATTTGTACCGTTCGCTCCTTCATATCCAAAGTAGATAACTTTTTTTAATCCAATTGGCACCTCTGAAACCCTTCGAACTAGCATACTATTTTGGAACTTGACGATGGATCTTTATGGTAAATGGCAATGTACTTTCATATTTAATTTGATACTTCTAACTTTAGTCTACTAGTATTTAACCCTCATCCCTGGACACTAATATAGTAATATCCATGGGCATTGCTCTCTCTTTGTCTCCATTACCTAATTTTGTGTCAGAATTTGAGTTTAGAGTTGAACAGCTAAGTTTCTTAAAGAAGTTTGGAAATTTGGGTTTGAAGTTGAATGTGGAGTTTAGTGTTTGTAATGTTGGCAATTTTTCTTAGTTTAAAACAGTTCAGTTAGATAAATAGAATGGAAAAGTAATAATGTGTTACATCTTGTTAATGTGATTGATAAATATGTGTTCATTTTAATTGTTAGATACCAAGCAATTTGAAGATCAACTATACAAAGAGATCAGAGGGCGAATAAAGGAAGATGACATATCTGTACCTGTTCGGAAAGGCTCCTACTACTACTATAAAAGAATGCTAGAGGGAAAGGAATATGTTCAGCATTGCAGACGCCGTGTGCCTGATTGTGATGCCCCACTTTCTGTACATGACACCATGCCAGCTGGAGCTGATGCTCCTCATGAGCATGTCATATTGGATGAGAATATTAAGGCACAAGAGCATGCATATTATGAAATTGGATGTTTCAAAGTAAGTTTTAGACTCTTGCAGTAATTGTCTTGCATCGGGTCTTTTGATCGCTCCCCCGTTGCTTTAAGCCAGGGATGCCTCCATCCTGACCCCCCAGATTTCCCGTAAGGGAAGCCCACTGGGTCAATGTTGTTGTTGTTGACTTGTTGTTGCAGTGATTGTCCTGCATGTAATCCCAACTTTACTCACTAGTTTTAAATTTGCTTTCTTTAGCCTAGTCCAGACAATAAGTTGGTTGCATACGCTGAAGATACAAAAGGAGATGAGATCTACACTGTGTACATAATTGATGCTGAGAGTCTACAACTTGTTGGGAACCCTCTTAAAAGTGTAACATCTTACATTGAGTGGGCTGGAAATGGGGCCTTGATGTATGTCACAATGGACAATATTCTCCGTCCTGACAAGGTACCTATGTAATGTTGTGCTAATATTTGGAGAATTTGTTCCTATGTTATTTTGTTGTGTTTATTTTTGTTTTATTCATTCATAACAGGTGTGGTTACATAAGATTGGAACAGAGCAATCAAATGACTCTTGTCTTTATGATGAGAAGGATGACAAGTTTTCAGTTGATCTTCATGCTTCAGAAAGTAGAAAATATTTGTTTGTTGGATCTGAAAGTAAAACTACAAGGTTTGTGTTTTATTTAGACGTCTCAAATCTTGAAGATGGGCTTAAGGTTTTGACACCTAGATTGGATGGCATTGACACATCAGCCAATCATCGCGGAGATCATTTCTTTATCCAACGGAGGAGTGATGAATGTTTCAATTCAGAATTGCTAGCTTGTCCAGTAGATAATGTGTCTGCTACTACACTCTTGATTCCACATAGGGCTAGGTATGTTTAATTTCTTTACTTCTTTTTCTGCTGTTTATCTAATAAATTCTGTAAATTAACAAGTGTTCATTGTTTTATAGTGTAAAACTTCAGGACATAAATCTTTTTCAGGATCATCTTGTCACATATGAACGTGAGAATGGATTGCCCAAACTAGTCGTGTATTGTCTTCCTCTAGTTGGCGAGCCCTTGAAAAGCCTTGATGATGGGAAAGCTATTGACCTTTTTGACCCTGTATACTGTGTATACCCTATGAAGTCAGAGTTTTTCTCCAGTATACTACGATTTTCGTATAGCTCACTGAGAACTCCGCCATCTGTATATGACTATGACATGCTTTCTGGAGAATCTGTCTTGAAGAAAACTGAGCCAGTAAGTTCATGCTTAAAAGATCATTAAATACCTCATTTAGATTACTGTCATAAAATGACATGTTTTCTCTGCCAAGGAGTTGTTTGTATTAATACAAAGTTTGGTTTATCAGGTACTGGGAGGTTTTGATGCATCTAATTATGTAACCGAAAGAAAATTCGCCACAGCTTCAGATGGTGTTCAAGTTCCTATATCTATTGTTTACCGGAAGAACCTTGTCAAGCTTGATGGTTCTGATCCATTATTTTTATATGGATATGGATCTTATGAGGTATTTGACGATGTATCAGATTATAAATAGTTTCATGCTTTGATGTATTGTCTTTTAGATCCCTGAAAAATTCTATTTCTAGCATATAAAATTTGCACTGTATGAATCTTGTGATTGAGAAAAAAGGAAAGTAGGATAGTGAATTAGACGTAGTGCCTAGTATCAATGAAATGTTGATAGCTTTTGTCCTTTGATTTATTACATATTTAATTTACATTAATGTATATGTTTCACTTAGGAGACTTTTGTTCTTCTGTCAGATTTGTATTGATGCCGATTTCAAAGCAACAAGGCTATCC
The DNA here is from genome assembly GCA_964016875.1 of Fallopia convolvulus. Lineage (NCBI taxonomy): Eukaryota > Viridiplantae > Streptophyta > Magnoliopsida > Caryophyllales > Polygonaceae > Fallopia > Fallopia convolvulus. The sequence continues at coordinate 50,398,855 of OZ024732.1, forward strand.
TTGTTGGACAGAGGGTTTGTTTATGCTATAGCTCATATCCGTGGGGGTGGAGAAATGGGAAGGCATTGGTATGAGAATGGAAAGTTTTTGAAGAAAAAAAACACCTTTACTGATTTTATTGCGTGTGCTGAGTACTTACTAGACAACAAATATGGGTCAAAGGAAAAGTTGTGCATAGAAGGAAGAAGTGCAGGGGGCTTGCTTATGGGTGCTGTTCTCAATATGCGTCCTGATCTGTTCAAGGTCGCTGTTGCTGGAGTGCCTTTTGTTGATGTTCTGACAACAATGCTTGATCCAACAATTCCTCTTACGACTGCTGAATGGGAGGTTATTTCTCTTTCTTTGCATTTCTCTGTTTTTCTTATTTTTTGGATTGAATTATTTTAGTTACACCAAAAGCACTGATGCATGTGAGTTTTCTAATTTGATGAGATTACCTGTGAAGAGAATGTATGCATTTTTCGCAAACTTATGATTTTGATATTACATTTAGTTGTCTAGAACTTTCTACTGCATTATAAAACATGTTAAAATATTCTGGTTATTCATGGTGTCCCACTGATATACATTACCTAATAATTAAATTATTTCCAAGTGAAAGTTTTCCTTAAGGTAACATCTTCTTATAAGCTATATTCTAATTTTCAAATGATTGATATTTTTGGACGAAATGTCAATATTCATTTTGTGCTTCAAATTTATGAAGCTTGAAGGAAGTGATCTTGACATGCTAATATGTCTTAGTAATATTACAAGTGACATGACAAGGCATCCTATTTCAACGGGAACAATCATATAGTTATCTTGAGTCCTGACATTTGGATTTTGGGTTTAAGTTCGAAATTGGTTAAGGTCTAAATGAATGTTCTGTTGACACATTCAAAAACGCAATGTGGGCCCTATAAATGTGACATAGATATCCTATATATGGATACAAGTATTTAATCAGATTTGTGTCATAAACTCATAATAGATAGGCAAGTTTTGCCATCCTATGGTTTATTTAACTGATAATGACAACTTTGACTCAGTTTATCGAATAATCTTTGCTTTATCATGCTGCTTGTGGTCGAATCAATTAGAATGGGACAACCTGTGACATTGACAGTGAAAATTCTACAATATTCTAACATATTTCTTATTGGTGTTTTAGTATTCCCAAGGCTGTAACTATCTTGGAACATATTTCTTATTGGTGTTTTAGTATTCCCATGGCTGTAACTATCTTGACTTACAAATTAATGAATTCTTTTTCTGCCAATTGCATGTTTTTCCCTCTTTTGGTGTAGGAATGGGGTGATCCTAGAACAGAAGAATTTTATCACTACATGAAATCATATTCCCCCGTGGATAATGTAAGTTATACTACATATGAAATTTGTTTATCCACCATCTTAATGTTGTCTTTAACCTTGGTTCACACAAGTACTTAACAGATCATCAAATTTGGTATCCTTCTGGGCAGGTTAAGGCTCAAAATTATCCTCACATACTTGTTACAGCTGGACTGCATGGTAAAAACAATCTTTCCTGAATTGCTCTCAGTTAGTTAATTTGATATTGACCAACTTCCAATTTGTGCCTTTGCGCATTATTGTCTTTTTACACAATGTCTTACATCTATCTTATACTTGCTCAAGAGTTGGCACGTTGCATTTGATTTATTTGGATTTATATTGTGCTTATTTATTTTTATGTTTATATCGACTTATTAAGATAATGTCAAGCTCACATCCAGAATTCTATTCTACATTGCATGTATTATGGCAGATCCTCGTGTAATGTACTCAGAGCCCGCCAAATTCGTTGCCAAGCTGAGAGAACTAAAGACTGACAATAACATCTTGCTGTTTAAATGTGAACTTGGTGCTGGTCACTTCTCTAAATCAGGAAGGTCAGTGCTTTCTTTATATTGGAGAAATTCTGTTTCTCGTTAATGATAGTTTCTCGTTAATGATAAGTAGAGCTCAAGAAATCTGACAGCTATAATATTCAATAAAAATTTGCTTTGGTCGAGAAGCTACTATAAATCAAGATTTGATATATAATTTTTGGTGTAGGTTTGAGAAACTCCAAGAAGGCGCCTTTACTTATGCATTCATTTTTAAGACACTGAACATGATTCCTTCTGTTGGATCCACCACTGAGAACTGAGAAGAGCTGGATTTGTACTAGCCCTTTTATTTCCATGGCATGATAACGTGCTCACGGTGAGTGACATGTATGCATTCATTCTGAGTGAATGTTGTTCTTGTTTGATTACCCAAAAAAAATTATTTGTTCTGATATCTCTATAATTCTGGATGACAGATTCTCTTCATCATATGCCATTGTGTCAAGCAAATATTTTTGTACACGCAAATTCTACAGTTTTTGTTTCTATTGAAGCTCAGGAAACTTGCTCTCTTTACAAATTCTGGATGAAAGTTTTCACTTCATTGTTGAAGCTCGTGTCTTTGTACTCTTCCAAAGCTTGTTGCACTTGCTCAATTTTTTTTTTTGGTCGAAGCACTTGCTCATTTTTAAATTACGTTTAACGTGATCACGTACCGTTAAAAGCTATTGTACTCTTTCGACCAAAAAAAAAAAGCTATTGTACTCTTCCTAAGCTTGCTGCACTTGCTCATTTTTTACATTATGCTTACGTGACCACGTACCGTTAAAAGCTATGTCAATAGAAGTAGTATTATAGGAGAGTACCGGTTCTCCTTCTACCGAAAAACAATAATGCATCAAATAACGCAATTCAAGAAATGTATAGTACCGTTACGTTCAATGCTCCAACAATTCCTCGTACATACCCTGTCTCCCAAATTTGCTAAATTATTAATGAAAAACATAAATGTTCTAACCCCTATATTTAACATTATTTGTGTCTTGTTTTGGGTAATTACTTTTTTCTATTTATTAACGGTTTCTCTTACCTATATATGTCGGCATAGGTTAAGCATACTTGCTAGTTGCTATACAAGGTAACTAAACTCTATTGAAAAATTAATGAATCCTTTTAAAAACTAATTAATCCTAAATAAATTAAAATTTTAAAAAAAATTATCATTTTAAGGAGTTTAATCTATGTTCAAAAAATCAATTTATTAATATTCATTTTCCAATTTGTTCATTGACGTGAGACGCCTCTCACTCCTCCATGCTAAATGGCTTAAACGTATAATTAAACGTATAAAAATTTAATTTATAAGTAGATATTGTGGATTGTAGAAATAACACATTAAAATTAATAATCTAAATATTAGTATGAACTATGAAGGATTATAGAAATAACACATGCAAGAGATAACGATGAAACCTCACTCGTTTATCAACATGACATGATTAATCATACATACTTATCTCAAAACATTACCGAGCCTACAACGGCATGCTAAGTTACAAAGGTAGGTTATATGAATGGATTCGACATCACATGCAAACAAACAATGCATACTTATCTACACCCGTAACAAACTCATTAGCCACCACCCATAAAACCCCTCCAAATTAAACCACACACCCAAAAAATCTCCCACAACAACAAACTCTCCCTACAAACCTCCAAATCAGATCAAAATCAAAGCAAATCCAAAAACCCAAACTTCGCCAAATCAATGGCGCCGCCGTCCTCCCTCCCTCTCTCTGGCACCGCCGTCTCCTCCAAATCCTCCGACGAGGACCGCCTCCGGGCGATCCTGAACTCGGCGCTCCCCTTCCTGCGCGGCGAACTCGAGAAAGTGGACCCCGCCCTCCCGTCTCTCATCTCCGTGCTCCGATCGGTCGGCGCCGGCGAGTGCTGGCACAAGCACGGCAGTTTCCTGGACCATCTCGTCGACATGTACCGGATCCTGAAGCTATGGCGGTGCCCGGACGCCGCCTGCCTCTGCGGCCTCTTCCACTCCGCCTACTCCAACTCCTACGTCAACCTCGCCATCTTCCACCCCTCCACCGGCCGCGACGTCGTCCGGTCGCACGTCGGCGACGCCGCCGAGCGCCTCATCCACCTCTTCTGCGTGGTGCCGCGCCAGCCACTCATCCACGACGATCTACTATTTAAGTACTCTGATGACGAGATCGCCGATCACCTGAGGGAGTCGGCGCCGGAGAACGGAGGGAGGTCGGGAGGGAAGTGGAGGGAGAAGGTGAGGTCGCTGGTGCCGGAGGAGGGGGTTGTGGTGAAGCATATAAAGAGCGGGGAGGAAGTTAGGGTTTCGAGGAGAGTTGTGGCTTTGTTCTTGATGATGACAATGGCGGATTTCAGTGACCAGCTGTTTGGGTTTCAGGACCAGCTGTTTGACAACGACGATGGCCGCCTCGAGTTTCGAGGTATGCTCCCATCCTTCTTTGTTTTTTCCAATTTGGTTCTCTTTCGATTTACTTGTTTGCAATGTTGTAAAACATGCTATACGGCCTAAATGGATAAGACGGTCTCTTAAAAACGCTGAAAGGAGAAACAAGTTAGCATTTTCTAGTGCATAGGTAGGATCTAGAAGGAGCTAGGCGGAGATTTTTAGAACAATGTTTGTACTCCTTGCCCTGTTTGCCTAATTTTACAATTGAAAGATTCTACGTTACAAATAATGAAAATAAAATTCTCTAAGAAAATGTATTATAAAGTATGAAGTATGTTCCTAATTTAGATGTACTTTAATTTAATTAACCCTTGATAAAATGGAGTGTATCCAACCCCAATTGTAGAACATGTCTCATATTCACACTCACAATGTCAAATAGTACATTACTTTTTTGGAAAACGATCGGTGCTAATAATTCAAACAAAATAGGTAACAAAACAGTGCATGCTCGTGATAGTCTCTTCTGATATTAATGTGTCATGTACTACTCCATATCACAACAAAAGTAGAAATGGACATCATATTGTATGTATAGTACTATAGTCCTTAAGTCCCAACTCTCAATTATTGGGCCATGAAAATGTTTAATGTGAATGAAAATCACAGACATCCGAAAATTAGGTAAAAAAATGATCAAACTTTGTACCTACAATTAACTAAACCTCACATTAGCATGATCGGATTGGATTCTAAATTTGGCATTACAAAAGCTTCATTTAAGATTAATCACTTGATTTTGCCGGTGCTTTCATTTGCAGGCAACACTTTCACGGCCCTGTGGCCAGGCAACGGAAAGCCAGGGCTATGGCTGAACTCAATCTCAAGAATGGGAGGAATCTACACTCTCCTCCTCCGAGAAGAAAGCCTCTTCATCCAAGAAAGAATCCGATCAGGAGGCGTCGAACTCGACCCATCACGAGACGAGGATTTAGAACTCGTAACGCCCCCTGTTTTCGAAAACTGCACGAAACTTGTAAGCCCTCCAGACCAAATCCTGGCCCGGGACTTGTACTGGGAAGCCGTGGCCAACTCGAAGGGTGTCGCATTAGAGAAGGTGAAGGAGTTGCTGTTGAAAAGCGTCGAGAAGAACCCGTTCGTGGGGGAGCCGTTCGTTGTATTAGGCCAGGTGTATTTGTCGAAAGGGCGGTACGAGGAGGCGGAGAAGGCGGCGGAGACGGGGCTGAGGTTGTTGTTGGAGTGGGGGAGTCCGTGGGATAAGAGGACGTCGTGGGAAGGGTGGATTGCTTGGGCTAGGGTTTTGGTGATGAAGGCTAAGGATAAGTCTTGGCCTGACAACTCTTGGGGAATTCTAAACTTGGGTCTTGTTAAGTAAATGTGTCTTAATAAGGTTGATATAGCTTTTATTGCCCTTATTTGCCTTTGACTCTTTGAGGCTAGTCTCTTATTAAGCCTTTGGATGTAGAGATATTTTATGATTGGTTAGGATTTTTTTTTTGTGGGGGTATGTTACGAGTTTACAATTTACATGCTATTTTTACAAAGTTGGATGCCAAATTTGAGTAAGAACATCTCGTGACTAATCACTAGAAATGATTTAATCAAGATTATTGAAATACAAAATTTTAGGGTTAGGATCGTTGAGTGTTTTTAGATTGGATCGTAAGACCAAATTGTGGAATCCTATACCTATTATTATAATGAATATAATATAGTTAATATGGATGTTAATAGATAGATAAAAATATTATATATATAATTTCATATAATTTTTTATGCTAAATCATTATTATTTTATAAGTTTTGGGCAGACGTGATGCTCTTGAAGATAGACTCATTCCTTGCTTGCCAGAGGAAAGTAATGAAGAGCGCAACCTTGGACTTGACAATGACGCTTCCCTTGTGCCAGTTGTGCGTGTATTGGACCATTGGTGAAAGGACAAGGACCAAGGTCTCCAGGAGATTCTCATGTAGAGAAAAAGCTCCTTGAGAGCAGAATGCATGAAGCTGCAATGTAACGAAATATGCTCAATTCATTTATGTGGTATTGCTACAAAGAGTATGAGGCGACCCTTTGTGTGAAGACAGTTCTGCAAAAGAAGCCAGGATTCCAAAACACGAATTGCTCCTTTAGTGCATAGAAAATTATAAGCTTGAGAAGTTGAGAAAGTGTTGTCAATTCCTTGAGAGAGATTATGGTCAAATCATTTGTGAAGATTACCGTTAACTGAGTCTTGCGCACTTACGGAATGAGAAATTGGATTGTTTTCATGTAGCTGACGTAAAAATAAAAACCAAAAAAACAAACAAATTGGGAGCAACGCTGAGAAATGAGAATCAACCCAGCAAGGGTAGCCTGCCATAGCAACAATACCTTCAACAAAAGTTGCACATTTTCCCATCAAAACCACAAGTCATGATCAACCACACCACCGCGCTAAAATTCATGTACAAAAAGTTGAGTTCCCAAATTATGGCCCCACCAACCGACTAACATACGGTGATATATACACACTTGTCAAAACACATCCCTCCCCATTTACAAGCAACTACATTAACAACATTCATCAATAGTTTTCCTCCTCATATGAGAACTTGTTGTCACTGCCTCCAACACTCGAGCCTTCAATTCCATCTCCAGATGCCACTTGGCTATGATGATCCATTGCACCACTGTTTGAACCAGTAAGTACCTTGCTGAAGCCCATGGATCTCTCGGACAATGAAACCAAGTTCACTGCAGCAATACCATTGGTAATTGAATCAACATCACTGGTTCCAGCATAAAATCCTCTGCTCCCGGCTGCCATGAACAGGCTCGGTTTGTCCTCAGCATTCAAGACAGAAGGCAAGGGCAATATACCCATCAAAGAGGAGTTGGGTTGGCTTGAACTGCTGCTTAAGAGCAGCCTCAGTGTCTCTCTGGCACCTTTCTCCACCATTGACTCGGTCTCTGGGATCATCAAAGAAGGAATAGCAGTGGGGCCCGCACTCACCAGATAGCCTTGTCCCGAGGAACAAACATCAATGACTGGGATGTGGACAATGGGGTCACACATAAGGGGAGTGAAAGTGGGGATTTGCTGTGAGCTCTGATTGGAGAGTAACGAGGACGGGAAATCTAAAGGAGGTACATCAGCTAAGTTTAAAGGCAGTGTTACTGGTTCAGTCCTTGTGGATGGTAGAAGTTGAGAGAGAGTTGGTAGGGAAAAAGGCATTGCTTCAACGGGGAGCAAAGGGAGCTGTGTGGATATGGTTGATGGTGTGGTACAGGGTGGGCACCAGCAATAGTAAGGGGAGAAGAGGGGGCCCATCGAAGGACGTTCAGATGATGATGAACTAAGAATTGGTGGTAAGGAAACAGTTCTTAGTGATTCAAGGAAAGCCAATGCAGAGACCGAGTTGCTGACTTCTGGAAGGGTAAGAATCTTACCAGTTTCAGAAGGGTAGGAGTTTGCTGTGGCTATACCCGAAGAACAAACAGAGAGGTGGATATCCCCACGGCGTGGCTTTGACTTCTCTCTGGATGAAGTTCTCAGAGAGGACAAGCTTCTGGTAAGGCTGCCTTCTTTAAACGAGTTTGATCTAGGACTTAGACTGCCTTGGTACAATGTGTGTGTCTTCAGCGGTTGACTTCCATTATGACGATAGCGGGAGGATTTTGCTGACATCAAAGAAGAACGAGTGCTCCGACCTGGTTCATAGGCATCAGATATTGCATCCAGCAGAATGGTAGATGATGATGCTGTGTTTGATCCTATGTTGATAGCACTTGAACCCAGAAGATATGTACGAAGATGAGTAGCAAAACAATCAAGGCGTGATTCATTAATGCCTGTTAATGATGCCAGTGTAGGCTTCCTTTCCAACAAGTCCTTCATCTATACCAAAGAGGAGAAAACTATTAGTAACTATATCTCACATATTCTGCATAAGGTGATGCGTGCAGTAATTCAGAAAGAAAACTGGTTTCCAAAAATGGTAAATATTCTGCCAAAAGTGTGCAGCAGGCGATTCAGTCAAATGCTAACAACAATAAGAGCACAATGATTTAAAAGCAGGAAGGTGGCAAGAAAGATTTAACTAGTTTGAAATACCTTGGACAGCAAATCCTTGCCAAGAAGCATTGACTTCTCTGATAGCCAGAAGTAAAAAACTTCTATATCAGGAACCCGAATCAAAAAAGATCGACCAGATGTGTCAGTGGGAATCTCTTCAACTGCCACATGTGAAACCTCAGAAATACCATTGACAGTGGCAATTCTCTCTGCTTGACCATCATCCCCCACAAATGTAATCCGCAAATCAGAAGATGGCAAGAGGGCAACATTTAAAGTTCCCCTGATAAGATGAAAGTTAAGCAAAATTAAGAATACAAACAAACAAATATAAGAAAAAACAACATTATGTCATGTCAATACGATAATAAAAAAACCACAACAGTCCAGAGCACAACATGAAATTTTACGGAAGCAATCTTTACAGATCAATGCATGTGTTGAAAGAAATAAGAGTCCATGCCTTTCCAAGAAAATTGGACTAGACAACAGAAGTTGAGACTAAAAAAAATTCTCCACTTAAATTGTGGGTGCTATATATAAAATCTCACAAGTTGCAAGGATGGAAAGAAACCCAAAAGCTATGAAACCAGACCAGTAGTGCAATACAGCAAAAATGCACAAAATTTATAATAAAAGACATAAGACATGTATATGTTTTTCAGTTGGGCTAAAATATTGTATCCTGAGAAATTAAATACCCTTTCAGCAATTATTCAAGGACCTACAATTCTGCAAATTTCTAGCATTCGCTAAAATTACAAATTATACTACAGAATAATCGTATCAAGATAACTCAAATCACAGGTTACATATGGCTCAAAGATATTTCAGCATTCATAACATCATTAGAAATAAGTGATTGCATGTAAAGATCAACCTTCACTATTGAAAATATCATTTAAGAAAAAGAACAAAGCAGAATAAAACCTGAAATGCAATACAGAACCAAAATCCCAAATACAGAAAAAGGAAGCTAACTATGACATAAAGTACGTAACTACCTTTACATCATCTTAATTCAGAGATCATAATAGATAAGCCCACTTTACCTACAAGTGAAAAGATAACTTTGGAAATAGGAACATTGCCAATATTAATATGCTAAAGCACAGAAGTACAGAACCTATGCTCTCTATTTACCCAGATCTTGCAAATGTCACAAAAGTTAAAAGACTGAACTCTGTCACCCCTTCTAGGTAAAATCTCTCAATAGCTAAAGTAATTGATGCCAAGATTAACTTGTGTTATATATATAATAATTTGGCCAAAAAAACAAAAGCAGAAAAGTATTAATAAAGTTTCAGCATGTAAAGCAAGAGCTGAGCATTGTTATAAACTTTTTCAGCCTATTATTCATCCAAAAATACAAAATAAATATACAAGAATAAGAAATGATAGCATCTCATTAAGCACAAGAGTATATTTTCACATTTACACACTCCACCTGGTTTATTTTTAAATGATCCAAATCCAACATCTTGGCCCCATGGAAACCTCAGAATAGCCTGTAACAGACATTAGCTTTCCTAAACACTCATTGAGATCAAACCAAAAATATGAATAGTGATAATGCACTTGTACAGATCAAACAAAGTATACATTTTAGTGACGTATAACAAGAAAAAGCATGAATATCCGAAAATACAGTGCGAGAGAAAAACATTTAATAACAGTTAGGTGACAATAAAAAACACAAAGAATCAGCTCATGTCACAAGCAAGGAAAGAATGTGAGTACGACAATAACAAAGAATGACATGTTATATCATCAGATATCATCAATATTGATCTTCAAACTAAAAAACAAAAAGAAATAAAGGATACCAAAAATAGCTTGAGAACGCATTTAATATGTGGCGTATACTACTTGAAAGGTGTTAGGGTGGAGTTGGATCGCAATTAATGCAAGATAATGCATTATTTGGTGCGATCCAAACACACCATGAGAATACCTAATGAAACTTTAACCGGTTAATACTGACATACTATTTATTCTCTAATTATGTTTGCATTTGTAGTAATGATTCACATGTAAGGAAAGAATTGTTCCAAATAGTTATTTGTAAAAACCACCAGTGTATTAAAAGGCGTCGCCCAGGCGCGCTTTGAGCACGCCATCGCGGCATCGCCTGCATCATGCAGGCAGAGGCTGCCTGTAAGAGGCGGCTCCGAGGTGTCGCCCTGCCTTTTTGAACACTGAAAACCACTGATATGTTATTAATGTACTATAATGTTGGAGTTTCCAGGAATCAAGATAAACCTCAATGTTAGAATAAAGGTAACTAAAGAATAATAAACCTAGAAAACACAAGAGGCACAAGGCAAGGCACATAGAAAAGAGAAATGTAATCCAGCACAGTTTTAAGCCCAATTCAAACACATGAAGTTAAGTATACAACTGTGCAGAAACTACCTTGATGAAGTTGGACAAAGTGTTGTTCCATGCTTGATAATCTTCCCCACACGAATGGAAACCAAAGGTATGCATAAACATCTCGCCAGTAATCCAACTTCTGCTGCCTCAAAATGCTGCAAACACAAAGGAGGAACATTATTTGCTTATGTCGATGGGATATGATTCATCATATGAAAGATGGAAAGAAACTGCGGGCTGAGGCTGAACAATAATCATCAATTAATTAGATACAACACAATAAACCTTCCAATAGCACAGATGACCCTATCATGAAATCTCCCACTCATTATTCAAAAGAAACAAATATTCTATCCGATTATCTTGGTTTATGTGATCGTAATCCTTGACATACCTCGCTGAGATAAGTGAGAATCCGATCTTCAGCAACACCAGAGGCGTTTGCCTTCAATAGCGGCTTCATCCTTTCGTCTGCACGACAAGCACCGATAGCCTGCATATCCAGAGCCTGCAACCACTGTAAAAAGTTGTTCTCTCTTTCCCTCTGCTGAAGCAACAAATCACAGTCGCCGCCCAATAAACTCTCAGCCAATCGATCAGCCAAGCTCGTACCATTTCTCGAACCTCTACTCTCCCCGGAAAAACTCAAATTACCGACAGATCTTGGAGCAGAGCCAACAACCTCGCCGGGGCTAGCTACCGACGACGATGACATATCGCCTTCTTCCTCACAATCTCTCCTATCACATCGGCCAGCACCGTTGATTTTGCCGCCGTTCACAGAATCGTTTTTCTTGTCATCTGCCATCTCCGAACTATTCTTTAAAATCTTTTTAAAGTTTCAATTTAATTGGTTAAATCTAACTGTTGGTTGAAACCAAACCCTAGCTTTCTCCGATTCCAAAAATTAGGAAGAATTTTTCTTCCGATCGAATCAAATCAATCAAGGAGACAATCGAGGAGTCGAGACACGAAAACGAAACCTCAAGAGGCACCAATAGTTCAACAACCACCAATAGGATTCAGCAAAAAAAAGTCCGAATCGAAAACAAGAATCCAACAGCAGATGCCCACCACAAATTAAATTCGCTCGATTGAGTAGATGACTGAGAGAAGGAGAGAGCGAAAGCGAGAGAAGGGATGGATGATTGGAGGAGGAAGCAAAAATATCTAACGAGCGAAAGTCGATTGGAGAGGAACGAAGAGATAAGGGCTGCCGAGGGGTCCGGTTAACATTATAACTGGGCGAATTTTTTTTGATTTTTTTTCCTTCAACAAGTTACAGGCGCATCCAGTTTTTACCCGGTTCTCTACATAAAAAGGTAAAAACGATTCTTACTTTTTTCCCAGGTCCTTACCCGATTAAGTTGGGCCGAATAAATGGATGGGCCCCTCAACTTACAACTTTTGTTCTCTCTGACTTCCAACTAAAAAATTTCCTATTAAACCCCAAACGTTACACTTTTGTTCTACTGACCCCATTTTTCAGATCGTGAACTAGACGCGCGATGACATGTTGCCACATAAGATTTTTTTGATGACATGTAAGCCACGTGTGCCATATTTTTATGACTAGATCCCATTGTGATATATAATATGTATACCTCACCAAAAAAAAAGATGTATATTATATAGTTTGAAACTATATACAGTTGAATGATAAAAGGGAGGGAGAGAGGCATTGGAGGGAGATTTCACAGACTCGGTCGGACGAACCCTAAAGCGAAAAACCCCAAGTTTGAGGGGCTCAAAGATCGCTAGGTCGAAGAACGAAGGGGACACGCGAAATTGTAGTCTTCTCCATCATCAATCTCATCTTCTCATCAACCCTGAAGATCGAGATCACATGAAGACGAGCTGGACGATTTCGAAGAGGTTAGTATCATCGAAATCTCATCTTCTCCATCCATCAGTTTAGTTGAAGATTTTGTTTTCGATTTGTTCCGTTCGAGCAAAATTGTGGCCTTATTATGTTGATGGATTATGTTTGTCTAGGAATGGGGTCGAAATTCGTGAATATAGTTTGGCATCATGGTGGTACGTTTGTCGATTCTCTAATGCTGCATATTTAACTCAATTTCCAGAAGCATATAGCAATAGAGTCAACACAGATGTCTTCAGTTACTTTGAGTTATGTTGGTATGTCGAGAGCTTGGGTTATCAATCATTCGAAGGGATATTATATAAAGGGTTGAATGATTCATTTACAACAATGGATGATCAAACACTGGTGGAGCTTGCTAATAGAGTAGATGATGATGACACAATTCATTTCTACATTAAGCATGAGATTTCACAACCTATACTGGTAGAAGATCCAAACTTGGTGGTGGCTGATGAATTACCTCAGGGGTTAACTCCAAATGACCCAGTGGTTGTGGAAGAAGATTTACAGCTCACTATTGTAGATGATTTAGGTGTTGATGAAGATGAAGTTGCTGATTTAGGTGTTGATGGAAATGTTGATGGTAATGTTGTTGAGCAAACTGATGGGGAAAAAGAAGTTGGTGATGAAGTTGGGGATGAAGAAGTTGGGGATGAAGAAGCTGGTGATGAAGTTGGGGATGAATCTGTTGATGGAGATACTCAGAGTGGTGATGACAACTACAGTGGTGATTCAACTGAGATCCAAGCTCAATGATAATAGTGAGGTGGATGATGAATTGAGGGAGGTTAGGCAAAGAGCAAGAGACCTTAGAGCAAGGAAAAAGGTGCATAAGAAAAATACACAAATTGCTCCAATCACATTGGGTGAGGTGGGCAATGATGAGGGATATGAAAAGTGGGGTGAGACTGGGCATGACTACAAAGGAGAGGTTGGTGGAGATGAACCATACTATGGTAGTGAATCAGACTATAGTATGGAGAGTTTTGAGTCTGGAGATGATACTGAAGGAGTAAGGGAGGTGAAAAGGAGGAAGAGTAGGCATGTAGTTTATAATCCTGATTGTGAGTATCCAATATGGGAGGTGGGAATGGTTTTTGAGAGTGTGGAGCAGTTTAGAGAGGCAATTGCTAAGTATTATGTGCACAGGGGAGTCAAGCTCAAGCTTAAGCCTAATGAGAGACTCAGGGTTGTGGCAAAGTGTCAACATACAGGCTGTAAATGGACCTTGCGTGCCAGTTATGATGGCCCAAGTAAGAACTTCATGGTGAAGACATATAGGCCTAGGCATGACTGTAGGAGGTACCACAATAACAAGATGTGCAATTCAAAGTTCCTAGCAAAGTATTTTGAGGCCAGAGTGATTTCACAACCTTCTATCAAGCTATGGGAGCTCCAAGATCTGTGTAGGAAAGAGTTAAAGATGTATGTGGGAGTGTCGACTTGTAGGAGAGCAAAGCATAGGATATTGGGGAAGAATATTGGTGACTACACTGAAGAGTATGCAAAGTTGCATGCTTATGTTGATGAGGTTAATAGATCAAACCCTGGATCCACATGCTTTGTTGTTGTTGACAAAGAAACTGAACCAGGAAAAGAGGTGTTCAAAAGATTCTACACATGTTTCAAAGCTATGAAGGAAGGTTGGAAGAATGGGTGTAGGAGGATTATTGGTATTGATGGATGCTTTCTCAAAGGAGCTGTTGAGGGCCAGTTGTTTGTGGTTGTAGGCAAAGATGAAAATGGCCAGATGTTTCTCATTGCTTGGGAAGTAACTTCACAAGAGTCAACTGTGACATGGACAAGGTTTATCAGGACCTTGCAAGCAGATTTGGAACTTGGAAGAGGAGAAGGACTCACAATGATTTCTGACATGCATTTGATAAGATTGTACATTCAATTTCTCTTTAGTTTTAATTGATAAAATCTGCCTAACCTCTTATTCATCTCTTTGCATACAGGGTATTAGAGTTGCTATACAAAATGAGCTACATCAAGCAGAACATAGGCTTTGTGCAAGGCATATTTATGCAAATTGGGCAAAGGAGTGGAGAGGGACAGACAGAAGGAAAAAATTTTGGGCTTGTTGTTGGTCTACCTTCCTAGTTCAGTTGAAGGACAACCTTGATGCCCTTACCAGGTTAGGAAATGGTCTTAGTGATGATTTCTTATCTTATGGGAAGGAGAATTTCTGTAAGGCATTCTGTAAGACTGAAGTCCAGTGTGATACTGTGGAAAATAACATGTGTGAGACATTTAATAGCTGGATATTAGGTGCTAGGCATAAGTCAATAATCACCATGCCTGAAGAAATTAGGAAACAAGTAATGGCTAGGATTACAAAGATGAATGCCTTTGCTAGGACTTGGATATGTGATATTGCACCAATTGCCTTGTATAAATTGGAGAGAAACAAGGATAAGGCAATGCAGTGCAACCTGATATGGAATGGAGCTATTGGATTTGAGGTTGAAGATGGAGATTATGGCCATGTGGTTGATTTAAAGGAGCAAACATGTAGTTGTAGAAGTTGGCAGTTAAAAGGCATCCCTTGTGCCCATGCAATATGTGCAATGCACCAAGTGAATATGAACCCTGATGACTATGTGGTGCATTGGTATAAGAAGGAGACATATTTGAAGGCCTATGCATACCACATTCAACCTGTCTTAGGCATTAAGATGTGGCCACCATCTGATCATCCAGAGATTATGGCACCACCAGTTTAAGAGAGAAGGGGAAGGAAGAAGATAAGTCGAAGAAAGCCAAGAGATGAACCTAAGAAATCTGGTAAGATGTCTAAAAAAGGGGCTATCATGACTTGTAGTGTGTGCAAGAAACAGGGACATAACAAAAAAGGGTGCCTAAGCAAAGGAAGGCAGCCTGTTGCATCAACTTCTGTTGGTCCACCTCCACCACCACCACCACCAGCACCACATGCTCCTGCTCCACCACCACCACCAGCACCCCATGCTCATGCTCCACCACCACCACCACCAGCACCACATGCTCCTGCTCCACTACCAACACGAGCACCAGCAGCACAAGGAAGGGGAAGGATGATGGGATTGGGCGTCTACACCAACCCTGACACTGGTGTTACTATAAAAATGAGTACCCTAACTTGTTCCCATTGTGACTTAAAATTCCCTTTTTAAAATCCTATGTTTGAATGTGTTTTTCTTTGGTGCATTTAACAGCCAGGGCTTCAATCCCAGAGGTTGTTGAGGGGGAGGAATCCACCAAAGGATGCAACTCAATCAGTGGAATTCACAATGAAGAAGAAGGGACTGAAATGGCAAGGGAATGCAGCTGTGACTAGGAGGCAATTAAGGAAAGGGGGAGGTCAATCATCTCAAGACAATCCATTGACAAGCCAAACTAGTTCAAGCAGGCCATAGGATATCTCTTATGTAGTTTTAGACTTATCAAGCCAGCAAGCCAATATCTATGTTTTGTAGTAGCAACCTGTTGCACAAACATGAAAAGCTTTTGTATCTATGTGTTGGTCCTAGCTATTTGTTGCACAAACAATCTGTTGCAAGCTTTTGTACTTAGTCCTAGCTATCTGTTGCACAAACAATCTGTTGCAAGCTTTTGTACTTAGTCCTAGCTATCTGTTGCACAAACAATCTGTTGCAAGCTTTTGTACTCAGTGTTGTTGCAATCTCATGTATGAGCTGTTGAATGGGAAATGCTGAATTTTTAGCAAGCTCTTGCAAGCTTTGGTTAAATATGTTGATTTTTTCGTTAAAAAGGTATCTGTTGCAAGCTTATTTATAAAGTCTGTTGCCATAGAAAACTGAGGCCAATTGAATGAGTTATGACATCTGTTGCAACAGTTTTGAATTTGAATTTTCAGCACCAATTCAACACATTGCATATAGACACACCAATTCACACACATATGTTGCAACTGTTGCACACATTGTTCAAGGCTTATTCAGCATCAAAAATTAAAAACTATTGCACACACACCAATTGAGCATCAAAAATTGAAAAATATTGCACACACACCAATTGAGCATCAAAAATTGAAAATTGTTGCACATATTCAACAATTCAATACCAGTCAAAGTGGTATGTAGCTTCCATTGATGCAAAATTCTACAAACCATACACTTAATCCATGTTTCCATTAATTGAAATTCATCTAGGTAGACTTAGTACATTACATAGCTTTCATTACATAGCTTTCAAGAGATGAAGCCCTATGTTGTACTAATAGAACCAAATAAATGTTGGCTTTACGCTTCGCCTTCTTCCTCGCTTGTTCAGTCTCCTTCACTCTTCTTAGCAACCCCGAGATGACATTGTTTGCATGATCCGGCAATGGATCATCAACCCACATAAAGAATCGACAAGCTCCAACCCTCTGCCAAAAAAACACAAAAACTAAGCACCACATTTGGCCAAATCATAAACCCTAAAATCCAAATAATGAAATTGACTTACTCCATAATGTGGACACCCAAAAAAACGCCTTCCCGGATTAGATACAGTCCAAGAGTGCTTGATTGAAGCGGAAACTCCACAATTACAATCCGGAATCCCTAATCCACGACCTCCATTATTGCGGGATAACATGCTCCAACCTCCGACATTGGAAGAGCTTCTGAAACTCGAAGTAGCCATGGTTGCTCAGCTCAAATCTCGACCGATGGATTTCGCCCTCTCTCTCTAAGATTTGAGCAGATTTGGAGATGGCCGAATGTCGTTGGGATGGTGAAGAGAGGAAGATAAGGGGGTGAGAAATCGCAAATCTATTTGGGCATTTAAATGTTTTTTTTTTCAATTATCCTAATCATCACCGTAACACGGATGTAACTCGCAAATCTATATCGTAATACTCACGCGCGTTGTCAGATCATCAAAATGGGGTCAATAGAACAAAAGTATAACGTTTGGGGGTTTAATAGGAAATTTTTTAGTTGGGGGGTCTGAGAGAACAAAAGTTATAAGTTGAGAGGTCCATCCATGTATTCGGCCGATTAAGTTGAGAGATATAAGGGTAACTAATAAGGAAAAAAAATCAACCAAAAAAAACTAATAAGAAAAAAATTGTTTTAAAATAAATTTAAATAAATACAACTATTTAAACAAAAATTAATACAAATTTTCCAATTATGTTTTCGGCAAGTTAGGTGATGTGTAAAATTAGTTGATGTCTAAGTATCTTACAATCATGCACCACGATTTTTTTAAATAAATATTATAATATATTAGATTTAGAGGTAACATATTAGTTTAAATAATATTATTTTAGTATTTATAAAATTTGATGTTCTAGGTCAATCTGAACCCGCACAAAACCCGTAATAATTCAAATTAGTTGATCCGTAAATTTAAACAACCTAAACATGTACTCAACCAATCTCGAAATGATAAACCTAAACCTAACCGAACAGACCCAATTAATAAGTCTATTCTT
Source organism: Fallopia convolvulus (assembly GCA_964016875.1). Lineage (NCBI taxonomy): Eukaryota > Viridiplantae > Streptophyta > Magnoliopsida > Caryophyllales > Polygonaceae > Fallopia > Fallopia convolvulus. The sequence continues at coordinate 50,416,909 of OZ024732.1, forward strand.
CATAAAATATATAAATCCTTATATATCATTACTCATATGTAGATAAATCTTTATAACAAAAAATGAGTTATAAAATCGCATCCATAATTTTAATATCATATACAAGTTGATATTCCTAACCTGTTGGGTCGACCCGAACCTACACGAAACCCGCAATGATCCTGGCCAATTGACACGAAAATTTTAACTATCCAAACATATAATCAACTCAATCTTGAAATGACTGAACTCAAACTCGATCGAACTAAACCGATTAACAATTCCATTCTTCGCAAATAGATAAATTATTATAATTATATATATATCTCACTCTCTATACAGTATACATAGATAAGTCCTAATAAAAAGTTGAGTTATAAAATCATAGCATAATGTAAATAATCATAAAAAAGACGACGATCTTGGTTGTTTGACCCGAACCTGCACGAAACCCACAATGATATGACTCAATTGACTTGTACATTTTAAACTTTAATGACCCTACTTGTTTTCGATATTCCTTTTTATTAAATATTCCTTTTTATTTCTTATCAAACGAATGACATCTTAAAAAAATCCTACCTATTATTAGCATGATAGTGGGGTACTCAACTCGATCTCGAAATGATCGAACCCGGTCTGATCCGATTAATAAGTCTATTCTCCCTACATAGATAAATCCTTCTACTGGGTTGGAATATAGAAGAAAAGAAGAATAGAGGCCCATCCACATATGTATTAAGAAGTGAGGAGGGATTCCGAGCCCAACCCATTTTCCCCTCAGTGTTCATGCCAAAATTTTCGGCCTCGTCTCGTGTTGGTATAAATTCTAACCCTTTGTACCATTTTTATATTTTTAATTAATTTTAAAAATATGTATAATGATTTTTATAACGATAATTTAGTATAAGTTATAACCCGAAACTTGTATAAGGAATATACAAAAGACGTTATCATGCTCATTAGTAAATTTATAATTTTTATAAATTTACAAATCATTTTTATAAAAATAACGAAAATGATGAATTAGTCATGGGCATTGAATTATAAATTATTAATGGAATAATAATTTATTTTTTGTACTATTTTGGAGGAATATAGATTGCTCCATATAGTTTTTATATTTGCCTTCACAATGCGTTAAAACCACCACTTCTATCCGAGAGCTGGTTTCACATTGTCAACCAACTCTTGGAACGAACTATTTTCATATACGATGTGTTTGTCGTTTTTTAATTTATGTGTTCAAGATGATTTACAAGTGCTACATGGTTTAATTGCTCCTATTAAGTTTGTTGCTGGGCGTATGTGGGCTAGTCAACGAACCACCAACGAGTGGAAAAAGTTTTTCAAGGACAAATAATTTCCAAAAGATGTTGCCCTTGGAACTTCACTTATAAATTACTTCATTCATGCTTGCCTTACACAAATCTTTTATATTCTTTTGCCGCAAAATTTATTCCGAACTCTCTTGGTATTGTACTTGTTTGGGATTATTGTTACAAAATCTTTGAAATTTTAAAAGTTTTCAAATTTGAAACTTTAACTTTTATTCATGTGTATGAACCTTCTTCTCATTTATTTTGTGTGGAAGCTTTAAATGCTTTTAGTACTTTCTATGAGGGACGTCAATTCCTCAAACTTGTTAGTGATATTAAAGTTATAAAGTTAAAATGGTTGAACTATTACAAAGTTGCTCCTGATATTTATCTTGTTGCAACGCAATATAAAATAGAGGAATTCAATTTTAATTTTAGCATATTGTTATATGGATTTTTAATCGTTGATAAATGGTCACTATTTACAATTTAGTCCTTTTTCATTTCACTTAAGAGAGTAATTACATAAAAAATCACCTAAGTTTTAATATTGTATTTCTCAAAATACCAATTCTTGTCATATTTGAAGTATAGCTCAATTTATATATTTTGGGAAAAATCATAAAACATCACCTTTATTTACACTTTTTTTTAATAAAAACCTTAGTTCTTTATAAAAAGAAATTGTTTTTTTTTTAACTTCCTAAACATATACCCCCAAAAAATTCTAGATCTTTCAAGAAAATACTTATAATTTATAAAGTTTAGAAAGAATTTTAAGAAATGTTAAATTGTATAAAGGCCCTCAAATATATTCAGAAACCACCCACTTTTTTGAAATATTATATCTTATAAGATTTCACTCAATGAGTTTTTTTAAACAACTATAAACATATTTTTCCTAAAAAATTTAGGATAGTTGATTGTAAAAAAACTTCAAAATCAAAGTAAAAAAAAAAGCATCAAATAGTTACATTCTATAAAAGACTACCGATTGAAATAAGCATTTACAAGATTTAAAAACTATAGTGAAGTAACCTAATAAATTAGGGGGTATAGAGAAAATTCACTCGGTCCCCAAATTGGAAATATGTCCCAAATTTGTCTAATACTGTACTCGTATAAGGTGGGGAAGAGGTGAGAGGGAATTGAGAGGGCTTTTGGCTCCCGAAGAAAGGGCTTTAAATTTCAAAATCAAGCGAGTAGCCGAGTAACGCCTGCTTCATGTATGCCACTTAAATCTCCCTCGGATTCGTCCTATCAAATCCCTGCCATTAAACGCGAAGCTCCTGAGATTTCTCTCTCCATCATGCCTAGAACAAATCACTGCAGCTTGATTGTGATTCTGTTGAAATCCATGGCTTGTTTCTTTCGCTGTTTTGGAGTCCGATACACTGATCGTCGGCATGTTGTCTCAAGTTCCGATTCTACGCTTACCAATCCCGTTGTAATCTTTCATTTCCTTCCGAGCTTCCGAAATTCTTGTGATTCGTTCTTTTCATCTGTAGTCTAGATTGTTGATGTTTGATTTTATCTAATCTCATTTTTTTAATGTTTGCGATTATCTATCAGGAGCCCGTAGCTTCAAGGAATCAGAATGTATCTTTGCTATTTTCATCAGACGGTACAGTTTGTCAATTTTACTGCTTAGTTATGTTCTTTGCTTTTTAAATCTAAAATACAAATTTTGTGTGCGTTGTTTGGATCGAAGAGAGAGGAACTGTAGCTATCGAAGAGAGAGACAGCCATGAACATCGAGCTGCGGGGACTGAATTTGACGATTGGGAGCTTAGGGATGAAGTAAGTCGAAAGTTTCTCTCAACTTAAATTGGCTGAGGACTGATATAGATAGAAAGCTGCTCTATGTTCATGTGTATGATTCTGTATGTATGTTTTCAAATTGTTTTGTGTATAAGTATTCGTGTAATGGTTTATCTAGTGAAGTGTGTGTTGTCTACCATTTAAGGGGTAATTCTTTTGTTTTCTGATGAATTCTTCTAGTATAAAATTGAATTTGATCTCGGATCAAGTTGAAAATTTGGGATCTGTACGTATAATGAGACTTGTTCAATTGTTTAGTAATTCTGTTGTCTTATGCTAGCATTTGGGTAGACATACAAGGATCAAGGATCACTTGTCAGACTGCTTGTCTGAAACTGATATGGCAGTTGGGAATCTTCTAATTTGTTCCACAATTTCTCTATAGAAGTAAATGAATGGCTACTATATTATGTTTCTTCCAGCTTTGCATTAGCGGAACACATACTCGATTTTAATCTGTTTTATATCCTTGCATTTATGTTCAACTGAATTTAGGCAAAGCGATATGGTAATTGTTGTAACTTTCTTCTGATATGCTAATCCTTCAGTTTCTGCATTGGTTGAGGTATCCTGATGTGTTAACCTTCAATATGCTGTGAATGATATGTAAACAGGCCAAATTTCTTAAAGCATGTGGTACTCTCCAAGAGACCCCAGATGAAATTCGGAAGCTGTCCAAGAAACTGAAGGATTCTGTTGGAGAAGATTCAGAATCTAATTACCACTCCTGGCTTCCTAATATCTCCACCATCGACCTCCTTGAGAATGATAAGTTATCAGGTCAACTTCCTGCTCCAGTAAGGTTTGATGAAGAAGATACAACAGTAACTGCTGCTGTGGATAGCTCTACTCCTTGCAGGTCCAAATTTATCCTTTTCTCTTAACTAGTTTAGAGTTGACACTTGTGTAAAGTTGCATAAATGAACTTGGATACTTCAGGCAACACATTCAACAAGCTAATAAAGCTTGTATCTGGGCAGTGTTGGTTGTTTTATTTAGTCTTGAATATATTTACCTGAAGAATTTATGGGGCGCATCTACATGCTCATTGGCTTTTATACACTGCCTTTGAGATGGATTTAGTCTATATCAATTTTGGTGCATTCTAACTAAATTCAGTTATTATTGTCACATAGCTGAATTTCGGTTTTTATTGGGTCTATCGGGCGTACCCCCTTACCTTGGGCAGGGGTACCCCCATCTTGACCCCTCAGATTCCGCTATAGCGGATCCCCACTGGGTCAATGAAGATGATGAAGAATTGATGTTGGGACAACTTATGAGCTGAATAAGGAAAAGAAAACCTGTTGGTTCTTTGTTCTCATTTTTATCTTGTCTATTTTATTTGAGTTCAGTTATTAGCTCATGGGTTGCACAACCTTATTCGGTTCATATTTCTTCTGTTAGCAGTATAATCAATGAACAAAGTGATGTGCGCATTTCTATCAGTTCTCTGGAAGATGCTGCAGATAGCAACAATACTACAGCCAACCTTCAGGTTAACGGCAGCAGACCTGATGCTACAAATATGTCAGTTTCACCTGCGCCTGCTGCTTGCAAAAGTGAATTTCTAAACAGATCTGTGCGGTTTGCAAGTGAATCATTTCCCTCTGAATGCTCCCCTCGAACTTGTATTCAACACCGAGAGAAGCCTGAGTTAAAAGATCATGGCAGCCTGGTCAAGCATTCTCCTTATCCTACACCACTACACCTGACTCATGACATGCAAACTCCAGGGACAGTTTTTGCTAGTGGGAATAATGCCCGAGTGAGGGCTCAATATGTCTACACCACCATCAATTCATCTGAAATTACAGATCATTCATCTATCAGCGAAGGGGTATCTCTTGGTTCCACAAAGAATGCTAATTGTAACTCAGAAACGAGTCTAAGTAAAAGCTCTATTAAGGGAGATGTTACTGTGGGTACTGACTTATCTTCTAGGATCAAAACACCAGCTTTGGATGGAGCTGGCAATGAAAGGAAGTATAAACCTGGATGCAACCAGGGGGACAGACCCATTATTGGGTTGGTTGCAGAACACTGGAAAGAAGAGGATGTTTCTCAGATCTCACCTAAGGAATGGGATGGTAATGGGATCCCAAATACAACTACAAAATACAAGGAGGTATCTCTACATCTCTATACTATTCATGTGATCCATTAGCCATTTTGTGGTTGAGGCTACTTTAGAAATATTGTATCTCTTGCAGGATCAGAAAGTCCATTGGCATGCAACCCCTTTCGAGGAAAGGTTGGAAAAGGCTCTATCTGAAGAGACTTTCATCCCTCGAAGGTACAATATGTTCTTGTAGCTTTTTGGAGTAAACTCCCTAAATAAATTTGAATTGCATTCATCATGGGTATTTTCTTAACATAATCACATGATACACTTAATAACACTAGCTAAGTTTACCTCTATTTCAACATTGGTTTGACTGTGGATATTTGTTGGATTGGTTAAATCTTGGTGTGGATAGGTCTCTATAAAATCAATCATGTTATGATGCAACTCTTCTGCTGATATGCATGATATCTCAATTCCCTAAGACCATTTATATATTTGTTCTTGGTTTGAGTGATAATATTACAAGCAGATTGAATCTTCTCAGTCTTATGTCCCCTTCCTTAAAAAATGCCTTAATATTATCGTGATCATTGAATCTTCTCTAATCTACCAAATAGAATGAAAATTCTACATAGTGGCTTTGAGGCTCTGGACTTATTTTTGTGCATTGTAGATATTTATTCTTTAAGACCCTAAGCTTTATGCACATCATACCAATTTCGAATTCAAGTTAATAAATTTATTAGAAAATAACAATAACAACCATATTTGACTAAACAGTATCCAAGTGCACGATTTCTAATAAGAATGTCTATCAATTGCATTTCAAGAAAATATAAACCTCTGTTATGGCACATGTAAGTGTCCAAAGGCTAAAAAGACAGTTTGTTAATAGTCCTGTCTATTTTGTTGGGTAGAAAGAGTCCTGTCTGTTTATGTTTATGTATTTTTAACAATACTAATAACTTTGTTAATTTACAGAAAACCTGCCATCATGGAAGCTGTGGTCTTTGAAGATGACGAAGAGAGGGACACTGCTACGTGCAAGCTTCAATCACTGAAGCCATCAAAACCTCTGGCTTCGTATTGATTCATATACCTATTATCTCTTGTGATTAACTAGTGTTGCCATGTTGGTGGACATTTCATCCACTATCATATTTCGAATTATAGTTTGGAAATTAAGAAACTAGCTCATGATCGGAGTGAGTATAACCTGTCTGCTAGAGAAGAGGAAAATTGTATGTTTGCATATGGTGAAGGAATTGATGGATTTGTGGCATAAGATTTTTCCGCTTATAGAGCCTGAAAATTTGAATCTTTCTTGGCATTGTTGGCCGGTTCTGCATCTCTTACGGTTACCTTGTTTGAAAGTGTATTTCTGATTGCTCGATGACAGCGTGAGTGATTCATGTTTGGTTGGACAAGGTAAACCTGATGAAAGAATTGTCAACAAGCTTGTAGCTAAATAGGTAGTTACAAGTATGTTCGAACAAAACAATGCATAAAATGTTTGCCTTTTGATGTCAATACGTGGTGACAATAAAAGTGGCACTAGCCATCATGTCAGGTTGCAACCCTGATGAGTAGGAGATTTTAGAGATTTATATTAGACCAATAAATTACATTACCACCATCGGATTAGCATTCTCTACATGTTAATTAATTCTATTTATAATTAAGGTTGAATTATAGTATTGAATTATAGGTAAAAAAAAACTCATAATTTAGCAAATTGGCCCGACCACTCATGTAGCAGTGTCAGTTATGAACAAGGAAACACATTTAAAATGAAAGAAACAGAAATTAAAGAATCAAGAGTAACCTTTATAGTAAAACATATCAACATCTTCACTAAAACTGAACAGTCAAGTTCTATCTAACTGCTCAATCCAGCTACATCCATCACGTTTTCTACTTCCTTTTTTATCTATTAATTTTTTTAAATAAGCCACTTGGTCCCATAAGCCAGCTTCTGCATGTATCTGAGCCAGTGTCACATATGTAGAAACATCATCTGGTTGTAAATTGATGAGCTGATTAGCTGCTTCTATTCCAGGCTTTATCTCACCATAAGATCTGCAGGAACTCAAGAAGGAGCTCAACATAACATTATTGGTTTGGAAAGGCATCTCTTCCATTAGTTGCTTTGCCTTCACTATATGCCCTTTTCTTGCATAAAGATCAATCAAACAAGCATACTGATCCAGTTTAGGAGCCAGGCCACTGTCTGTCATTTTTTTGAAGTAGTCAATGCCTTTATCAAGTAATCCGGCATGGTTACAAGCTGTCAGTATTGCAGTAAAACATACATGATCAGGCTCAAATCTTCCTTCCATCATTGCATGATCAAATAGCTCCAATCCCTCTAATGCACTTCCGTGTTGTGCATATCCTTCAACCATTGAAGTCCAAAGAACAATGTTTTTTTCAGCTGTTTGATCAAAGATAGCACGGGCTTCATCAATGCTGCCACATTTGGAGTACATATCAATCAAAGCACAACTCACAAACAAGCTACACAATGACCCAACTTTGATTACCAAACAATGCACCTGTTTTCCAAGGCCAAGTGTTGTTTGGCTTCCACAAGCACTCAGAATGATGCTCATAGTATAATCAGTAGGTTGCAAATTGATGTTCCTCATTCTAGAAAACAATTTCAACGCTTCTTCATAATGAAGGTTTTGGGAATACCCAGAAATCATTGAGTTATAAAGGACATCATCACAGTTCACAGTTGACGTTAATATTAAAGCAGCTCCGCAAATTTCCCCACATTTTGTATAAAAATCAATCAGAGTGCTAGCGACAAAGCTGTTAGTGTCAAATCCAAGTTTCATAACATGTGCATGGAATAAGGCACCTTGCTCAAGCCTTGTCTTTACAACAGCGCATGAGTTGATGATGCCAACGTAAGTAAAGGAATTGGGTTTAACATGTGTAGCCAGCATCTCCTTGAACAATGAAATTGCTTCAGTAATGCACCCAATTCGGCCATACCCAGATATGATGGATGTCCAAGATATCTGATCATGTTGTTTCATGCTATCAAAGACCCTCCTGGCATCCTCTATTAAATCACATTTTGCATAGAAGTCCACAAGAGCACTGTTTAGAATTAGATTATCCTCAAATCCATTGTGAATTATCAATCCATGAATTTGCACACCCAAGTTACAGTTTAGTGTTTTTGTACAAGAATGAAGATCGGTACATAAAGCAGACTCTTTTCCAGAGCTCTTTTCAGACCCTTTTCCAGGATTAAATTCCACTATTTTACGGTGCTTGCTGACACTGCTCGGATTTGGAGGATCATAAAGTAAATCAGATGGATGGGGCAATGAACTTACAGATTGAAACTTAATTGGGTGATGAGTTTTGTCATTTAGTTGGTGTACAGCAGCTGAAGAAAGAAGACACTTAGCATATTGGCTGAAAATGCAAAAGGGAGGAAGCACACGATGGGCAGAATATCCAAACAGCAGAAAGGAAGGACTGAAAGTAGAGCAGAGCTTTGCAAGATGTAATATCATCAGATTGGTAATTGTCGGATACAACTGCTCATGAAATTGCGAGCCATCCCTGAATAAGTGTTAGAGGAAAAATTATAACCTTCAACAACAACAAATTAGAGTAAGCAGACAATGCACACATGAAACAAGTGCAAATTGAATACATCTCCAAATTTCTCAACTGATCAAGAACATCGATATCACTATGACGCCACCAATTAAATGGAGCAATTGGAGCTGTACTTACTATACAACTTAAAAACTCAAAATCATTGTTGTTAAAATTCATTATATGTAATCCAAATCAGTAGAACCATCACTGTGATAAAAAAAAAATGCTATGTTTAAAGTGGACAAAAGGATGAACAGGTTGAGGAAATGATATTGGCAGCCAGTGGCGGAGGCAGGTGGGGGAGCGCCGCCCCCACAGCGGCTGGGAATTCTCAGCCAGGCGCCAGCGGCAAAAAAACAAATGAAAATTTGGATCATTCCCAATTGAGAAATAAGAACCACGGTTGACATGAAGACATTAGGAAACAAAATTCAATTGAGAACGGAAAGTTCAAACCGATCAATTTTGGAGACGAAATTGTAGACTTGCAGGAGGCAGAGAAGATATGCCGGCGGTGAAGAATTCGAATCTTGCTCCCGAGTCCGTCGTTCCGTCCTGGTTCTCTCTCTGGTTCTGCTTCTGGTTCCGTCCTAGGAAATGAACTTGGGCTTGTTTAAAGAGAGGCCCGCTGGACAAAAAAAAAAAAAAAAGCTCCGCGCCGTGGTATTATAAGGATGAACAAGTTTATAAGAATTTACTAAGTTTTATAACAATGAACAAAATATGAAGCAAATGAAATAAAGATGGTCAATATATCAATTAATGATAATATAAAAGGATTTTTTTAATGTGTGCCCATGGACACACAATTAGGATTCTAATCTTGGTAAATCTGAATATTGTTTGTTAATTTTGATTTTTTTAAAAGGGTTCATTAATTCCAATTTAGGGAATAGTTTTGAAATAGTTTCCCAACTTAGCACTTTTTTTTGTGTGCCCATGGACACACATTAGACGAAACGAATATAAAATTATGAAGAATTACGAGAGAAGGAATATGAAAATATTAATTTCTTATGTGTATATTCAGAAGAACTAATAATTTGAAGAAGTTAAGGATAAAATCTTACAAATTTACACATTGAACTAGAAGGCTATGCCCGTGCTTCGCACAGGTCCATAGTCTTTTGCTTATAATATTCTTATGTGTTTATATTTTGGTTGTGTCGGATATTATGTTTAAACAATATTTTATCATTCCATTGCACGGATTTAGTAGTGAACTATTGTTCTAATTGAACTATTAATCTCTGCACTTATTTCTAATTCCTACTAATTCTTTTTAGTGTGCACGTTTTCTACTTAATATTATGAAATCTATTCAATATCTACTAATAATTTATTTTGATTTCGTAAAATGATTAATTTATTAATGTTTATTATTTTTTATTAAATTTTTTGTAAAAGGTTTTTTAATATAAAAATATAGGCATGATATTATAGTGGAAGACCAAAAGGCTAAGGTGAAGTATTTATATGTATGATATTAAATAAATATTATCTGTGGAAGACTAAGATAAATTAAGATTAAGTATGTATGATGTATGATGTAGTATGGTGTATGATAATAAGTAAATATTATGTGTGAAAATCCAAGAGGCAAAGATAAACTATATATGATTGATGTATGATATTATGTTTGGAAGGTCAAGAGGCTAAGGTAGAGTATTTAAAATATGTATGACATTAATTCTATAGGAGGCAATTGAATGCTTTAAATTCAAAACATTCAATGTAAAAAAATACAAATTTACATATAGGTTAGATGTTACACAATAATGTACTATATTTTTTGTGAAATAATGAGCATATTTGATTCCTTCAAATTCTCCTTAATCAAAAAATTAGGATTTTGCATAATGTGCAGTCACGAATTAGGGTTTGGGTTGTCTTGCAAGGAAAGCAAGGAGCCAGGGGAAGAATTAGGGTTAGGAGTGTGCGGTGGGGCATAGCAGGGTTGGGCTGGGCAGGGGGCGGTTCATGAACAAGGCCGGGTTCAGGGAGAACCGGACAATGTATTTCGGCCCATAAATCGAGCGCCGGTTCAGCGAGCGGGCCAAATTTGGGTGGGTTAGTTTGGAGAAAGGGAAAAACATGCTCAACAAAGGAACACATGCATGTCTAGAGGTGTAGATTTTATAGGTGGCGGGATCAAGGTAAAGAAAGGCGCTTTGAGTAAGAGAGTAGCCAACAAAGATGCAAGGCAAGGATTTAGGATCAAACTTGTTGGAATTTTAGGGCTTTAACTAAGGAAAACAAAGACAACCAAAACTTTTTAACTTTTGATAATTAGGTTGAGTTTGAATTTTTTTGAGAAACGGAGAGAGATTTTGAAGGGTTGGAGTAGGCATTCTATTGATTGGATAGACAACGGTTTGAAAAGCAAACGTCCACAATTGTCAGCATAATGGGTTTTCCGAACGTCGTCATAGACATATCGTTGAAACCGGTCTTGCTTTATTGACACATTCCGGCGGTTTGGAGAAAAGATTTGAGCGCTACGTACTCACCCCATTGTCAGAATAGAGAATTTTAATTTTAGTTTGGAAGAAGCTTTCAACAAGAACTTTGAACTTAATAAAGATGGATTTAGTGTCAGATTTGTTTTTGAGAGGATAGAGCCAAATGTATTTGGTAAAGTGATCAACAAAGATGACATAATAACGATAACCCTCAAACGAGAACATTGGTGACATACAAACATCAGAAAAGATTGGGATAAGTAGAAGAGATTGAGGAAACACCAAAAGGCAGCTTATGGCTTTTATTCATAGAACGAGAAGAACAATAATCAAACTTGCTACTAGAACTAGGAAATTGAAAAGTGTTTTGCATTAATTTTAAAATAGGCGGTGCTGGATGCCCCAACTTGTGATGCCAAAGCGAGCCAGCGGAAAGTTGAGCATTGAGAACTCTAGGACGAACAATGGAAGACAAAAAGTAGACACCATTGATGAAAGGACCACTAAGAAGAGTTTGACCGGTTGAGAGATCCTTCAAAAGAAAAGAGTTGGGTAAGAATTCAACAGAAAGATTATTTTGAGAAGTGAATTTTGAAATCGAAATAATATTGTTGGAAATCTCAGGGACATGAAAAACATTATCTAAGATAAAAGTTTTGGTTGTTGTTTGTAATGAAAGTTATCTAAGATTAGAGATTTGAAGGCCCTTACCATTCCCAACAAGAAGTTCATCAGGACCATCATAAGGGTAGTGAAGGCTGATGTTTTTGAGATCATTCGTGACACTATGTGATGCGCAACTATCCATGATCCAAGGCTGAGGATTGGTTAAGACTTGATTTGCTTGAGGCGGTGGAGGAGTTTGCGGCCGATAGGGATTGGGGGAGGACGAAGGTGGGGTGCAACTCAATGGAACTCACTACAAAAATCAACCACGTGACCTATCTCGCGACACAATTGGCATCGACCTAGGAAAGGGAAAGGTAGAGGGCGATTAGGGTTTTGCATATTAGGGTTAGGGTTTTGCATGGGGGAAAAGTGATTTTGCATGGGAGGAGGATTAGGGTAATATTTTTGAGGAGGGGGAGGGTAGTTTTGTGTAGGCTGGTGGGGCGGAAACTGAGGTTGATGGGACCAGTTTTGGGCCGGCGCCGAACAGGATTTGGAGCGGGATCTCGACTGCACATTCATGGCACTGGCGGGCTCGTTGGAAGTTGTTATTGCACCCTCGGTTTTGAGCTCTAGTTCACGAACAATGAGTCGCAAATGCAACTCTTCGAACGAGATCAGAGTTTCCCGATTATGAACTCCATCAATTACGGCCTGATATGAAAAATCTAACCCTTTCAGGACATAATCAATTAAATCTTCGGGATCGAGTGTCTTGCCTAGAGTGGTGAGAAGATCCGCACAATTTTTGATGCTTTGCATAAAATCAGTTATGGAAGAGGCACCCTTCTTGAGACTTGTGATTTTATCTTTTGAGTTGTTTAATGTGCCCCCGGGAAGGTTTAGCGTATGTATCCTCAAGAAGTTTCCAAGCAACATGGGAGTTTGCGGCTTGAGTGATAAGTGGTCCCACATTGGAAGAGAGAGTCCAACCAAGGCTCCAAAGAGGAGTTGACCTTGTCGTTGCCAAGTCTGAACCGCCGGGTTAGGAGTAGCAACCGCGGTTCCAAGGGGCATGGTGGGCGGGCAAGGATGAGAACCATCAAGGTATTTGAAAAGCCCATAGCCAACCAAGATGGATTTGATTTGTATTTTCCATATGATATAGTTTGTGGAGTTGAGTTTGATGACATTGGAGAAATTAACCATAAAGAGAGGTTTGGTAGGCTCAGCCTCGTTCGGAATCGAGTGAGACGAAGGGGCAGCCATGGAGTTTCGGAAAAAAACGTGTGTTTTGAGAGTTGGAGAAGGTAGTTTGGATCATGCTTTGGATACCATATAGAATTGTACGAACTTATAAATATTATTGATACAAGGATCTCTTTAAATAGATATTACAAGTAAAGATTATTCTCCAAGAAAGTAACATATCTAAGGCTTTCTAAATACAAAACACATATCTTAACTATAAGGAAAGTATAATAATAAGACTAATACAAAAGATATAATCTTCTAAATATTATCTCTAACAGTTAGTAAATGTCCGACAAGCACCATCATTGTGGCAAACACATTTTTGAATGGCAGTTATAAATGGTGTTGGGTTATTAGGCTGTAGTTGAGAAAGGGTTTCCCATACATTATTCATGAATGTGTTCTTTAATTTCTATAGATATGCTTCTTGGTGGACATGAAGAGTTTTCCTTTTAGATGTGCTATTCTGGTTGAAATAGACAAGTTGTTTGGTGATATAGAAAGAGTCCTTTTTGAAATTGTTTTACTTTGGAATTTTGTGTTACTTGGTTGTTTTTTGTAACATCCCCGACCAAAGTGCATACGTCATTTTGCATTCATATAATATTAGGAGCATATGCATAGCATATGGACATGATATATAGTGAGTTTTTAAAAATAATACTCCCTCCGTTCTATTCTACTTGTCCATGAAGGCCTAATACACATATATTAAGGCATGGTATAATCTTACCAAATTACCCTTATTAATTATACCTTTCTCTTAATTTAAGAGACTTTTCCCAAGTGTATTAATTACAAACAAGGGTACAAATGGAAAATCTTGTACAAATATAGCTTCAAGGACAAATAGAACTGAAAAAAAGTTTAAGGCTTCATGGACAAGTAGAATAGAACGGAGGGAGTATTTATTTTCTAATTAAGTTTATTATATTTTAAAAAGTTTTTAAGAAAAAGTTAATTATTAATTATTTGAGGGTAAAGTTTGTAGTAAACGAGATTTGAGGGTGGAAAGTGTGATTTCTATAAACTTTTGCCGACTTTCTCATGTTAATATATATGTGTGAGGCATGTGTTAGCTACGTAAACTCAAAAGAAAAAAAAGAGAGAGATGATTCAGAGAGAAAGAAAACGAGTTTGATTTTGGTTGTTTTTGCTGGGACTGGTATAAGATCTCTTCTATCGGGTTTTAATCTCGATGTATAAGTTTCATTTGGTAAGTTTTTAATTAGTTAATGGATTAATTGGATTTCACTGAAATTTCTAGATCTAGATCTACAATTGCTTTTGATTCGAAAATCAGTCGACTTATAGTTCTCAGAGGGTGTTTTCGATATCGGATTTATATTCGGTAAAAGATTTGAGAGTATTTTTAGGGTTTCGTTTTGTAAGGATATTAGGGAGCCCTTTGATCAAGTTTTTCAGAAAGATTTGAACTAGAAAAATGTTCTTATATATATAGTATATTGTTGTCAAGTTTTAAAGGATTTTGAATTATATGCAAGGAGTTATAATGCATTCTGGCATTTCATTGCATTTGGGGTTAGGATTTGTAAGAGTAAATAACCTAATTTGCATTGGGTTACATATAGGAGCCCAAGTAATAGACCTTGGTCAGAGTCAAGGGGGAGAAATATAGTATCTGCCTTAAACAGGTGAGTATAGACCGGAGATTCAACCCTATGTGGGATATGGATATATGTGATATATGAACTATATGGATACATGTGCTATATGAACTATATGGATATATGTGTTATATGAATCATATGGATACATGTGTTATATGTGATAGTTCTAAAATTCCCAGAGCTGTTTGCACAGAAAGTATGTTAACAGATGACATATGATATATGGTTGCATGATGCACTTGATTGCATAGCATATTGCAATGAGATTAAAAGGACCTGTGACGGTCTTGCCTAAACCGTAATTCAGGAAATCTACGAATTTCTTTGTTAAAGCGACCTACGGGTCATACATGATCTACGGATCATACAGGGACCACAAGAGTCAATATTCAGGAAATCTTCGGATTTCTTTGCTAAAGGGACCATAAGAGTCCATATACAGTAAACCCGGGGCAGATTCTGGTTTGAACAGTTCACAGAATAAAAAATCGAAAACATCAGTATTTGCATTTGCATAGTAAATTCCTATATGACATATGTATAATATGTATGTATATGCACGTGGACTAAATGTTTGACTCTGTGTGAAATAATTGATGATGGTTTATATTCACTGAGTATGCGACTCATGCAAATCGAAAAATAATTTTTCAGGCTCAACTAGAACTTTCTGATGTGTGTCTCTTTTAGAGGTGACATTCATACAGGTCGGCCGACTGAAGCTCTAAGCAACCTTCTCCTCCTCATTTTGCATCATAGACATATGTGTCGTAACAGAAGTTAGAGTGACAGATGTATTAGTATAAAAGTAAAGACATATAGTTGTGTGTGTGTGCAACCTTTTATGGTTGTTATTGTTTGCTATGTGCTTACGTGAATAGTTGTTATATGTGAATTATCTCTTTATATAAGAGATAAGTTTTACAAAGTATACGTCATAGGGTATAAGGGTGTCACATTTTTGGAGGCAGTGGTTTTGGTTTTGGGTGGACTTATTTCTAGCATCGAGCAATGGAGCTCGAGTACTTGTCTCATTTCTCAAATGAAGCTTGGGATCTTAATCCTCCTTGAATTAGTTGCAACATCATTGGCTACAAGTGGGTATTTTGAATCAAATATCACCTTTATAGTTTATTCGATTAGTACGTACGAAGTAAGGCTAGCAGTAGCCAAAGGTTTTCATTAACGCGTTGGTTGTGATCATTTTATAGAAACAAAATGGCGTTGTTGTTAAGCTTTTTGTTAGAAGATTTAGAGTTTTGATGGTTCTAGGAAAGTCAGTAACTCTAAGTTTGCAAGTCGAGTCGGCGACTTGACAAAGTCACTGACATGACCAACTGGCGGAAAAACTATTTAAGGAAGGAACGCACAGATTGCGTGCGGTTACTTGAAAACAGATGGAGTGTTTATTTTAGGAGAAGATCATCACAAAAGAGTATTAAAATCAGAAGAAGAATGATTTGATCTTCAAGAGAATATTTCGTGTGCATGAATGTTATATTAGGAAAGATATGTAAAGATTGAGTGTGTGTCACTTCCCTAATCGAATGGGATTTGATACACACGAGATCTCTCTTGCCCTAGCTTAAGTACCATAGTATTTAGGTATTGAAGGAATTCTTGAACAAATAAATTTATAACAAGACTCCGCTGAGTATAGCGGAGTCAGGTTCGTCCACGGAAATGAGAATAGTGTTAAAGATTAGTCGATAACCTAAGAAAAGCAAAGAAGTATCAAGCAAACAACGCCGGTATCGAACCAGAATGGGTCGTGCACGACCCTAAGGGGGTCGTTCCTGGGGACAGAAAATCACATGAACACACAAACAAGCAAAGCAAAGGCTCGAGCACGATGGGTAGGTCGAGATCGAAGCAAAGACACGAGAGTTAAATCAAATATAAAGGGCAAATCCTAGGGCTAGGGCTACCACAACAACATTCACACATGCTTTTAACGAGAATTCACAATTATCATGCAATCTAGATCATAGAAAAGTCAACTGTCGCAAACAATTCAAGTTATTCAATCAACTGTCGCAAATTAAACAACTTTCTATCTATCCTTCAACCTAGGAATATCAACTGTCGCAAATAATCCTATTAGAACTAGTCAAAGCAATCAACTTAACACTTTCGCTTTTAGGTTAATTGCAAGACATGCCTCAACTTTCGCAAAGGATTTAAGCACAAAATAGATAGATATGATCTTCAAGCATTCAAGTCATGAATTCAAGTTTAGACATGCATGATTGTGTTGGGTTTTCATCCAACCCTAGAATCTAAGAGACTACTCACTCATGGTGAGATAAAATGCAAACATGATTGATTAATAAAATCGAAAATTGCAAATAAACTAGAAAAAAGTCTTACAATTTTCTCCAACTTGTCTTCCACGTCTTCTACCAAACAAACACACTACGTTCGACTAAAATCCGGACCCCTAAAACAAAGAGTTTAGCCTCCTTTTATAGAGAGAAAGGAGTCCTAATAAACCTAGGAAACAAGATCAAACAACTTCCTAAACTAAAAGATAGAATATTTTACAAAAGATCACGGAATCTAGCAAGAGTCGGCGCCATGCACGACCCAAAGTGGGTCGTGCACGACCCTCCAAGGGTCGGTCCTGAGGGCTGGTAATCTCCATGGGTCTAGCACGACCATGATAGGGTCGTGCACGACCCTTATAGGGTCGTGCCCGAGAGCTTGAATCTTGGTTGGGTCGAGGATTCGTTACAACTCCGGTTGACTCGATTCTTTTTCCTATATTCTTGTAACGAAATTCTCTATCTCTTTCAAAGCTCAAACTTGATCTTTAATGACTTTACTTGAGCACTTAATCTCCATCTTCTCTTTCAATGCTCCAAACTCTTCTTTTAAGCTCCAAAACTCCTACAAAACGACATAAAAGATGCGTAGTTTCCGAATCTCAAGGAAATACGAAAACTAAAGCAAAAAGACTCAAAAACACAAAACTCTAGCATGAAAACCAACTCAGTCTAATCTATCTAGACACTAAAAACCTACCTAAAAAGCGGATATCATTAGGTTAGAAGGCAAGACTGTGAGCGTCATTTGCAATTCTTGTAATAAAGAAAGAGTGAACTTGTGTGTGATATTGACAGTGTGAGTGCAAAGGTAGAGCGTGGTTCAAGGGTGTGGGATTCATTCTTGTACACGGGAGAGCTAATTTGTAAATACTCAAGAAATCAATAGAGTGAGTCTAAGGACTCTTGAAATCCGACCAAGTGAGAAGCTTAGAAGGAAGTGGTTTTTCTCTAAGTAAACAAGTTGGTGTTAAATTCCTGCGGGCCAATATGACGTGGGGGTACACATGTCAGTTCATGCGCACAAGCTTGTTCGGCCCAACACATAAGCCCGTGAGGTTCCATCCTAAAACCAATTGGCAATAGGAGGAGTAGCCCAAGGGTATATATGTTGGACAAGTCATATCAGAATTCCAGATGTGGGATAAACAACCTTTCACACGCCCCCTCAAGTACAACTACCTGACCCCGCAATATGCCAGTTGCAAGACATGTCTTCAGGCCGGCCCATATAGGCCAGGAGTCCTGAACAAGTTCTGATACCATGTTAAATTCCGGCGGGCCAATATGATGTGGGGGTACACACGTCGATACATGCGCACATGCGCGACAGGCCCAACACATAAGCCCATGGGGTTCCATCCTAAAACCAATTGGCAATAGGAGGAGTAGCCCAAGGGTATATATGTTGGACAAGTAATATCAGAATTCCCGATGTGGGATAAACAATCTTTCACAATTTACAAAGAGTTTCTACTATACATCTCTTGTCATTGACAGTTGGTAACGTTTGTTTTTCCTGTTTGTTTATTCCGCTGTAAAACTACTCAAAGTCGCCGACTTCGCAGGAGTCGCCGACTCATTTAAGTACTATAACGATACTACACTTGTTACTGTAAGAACCATTCTTGTTGTTATGGTTGTGTTCGGCTAATCGCTCAGAAAAATTGATGTAAACAATGCCCTTTTACATGTCTCCTTGTATGGAGATGTATAAATGGAACAACCTCTATGGTATACTCACTCGTCTTGGCTTGAATTATTCAAGATTAGTTGTTCGTCTCAACGATTCTCTATACAAGATTTGAGCATTTAAACCTATTCCTTTGGGATTGAGGTCAAGTTCAATAAAAAAAAAGTTTGTTTCTCAATGAACAAAAACAAATTACCAATGCAATCTCCTACACAAAGTCAAAATGGCAGAACATGTGTGTACTGTGTAGTGTGTACACCGACTTCTCTCTAGATACAATCACACACACATATATATATAGTCTTCTTGAATCTCCTACTGATTACAATATGATACACGTACGACAATCTTTAATATTTATCAGGTGGGACATTAGCTATATATAGTTAATAAATTATTCCAATTCATGCAATCTCTTACCACAACCCATTGGAGTGCCTTGATATTCCTATTGCGTTATCTTGAACGGACTTTGGACAAATTAAGGTCGTACCATCATCAACAATTACAACTTTTGCTTCACATACGTAGATTGGGCAGGAAATCGAGATGAGTACGTTCACGTCGACAACTAGATATATATTTACTAGACTTAGGGTGAACACTGAACATTGATTTCATGGAGTTTCTAAAAGAAGGAATATGTAGCATGTGTCCTCCATGAAAGTTGATTATAGAGCATTGGCGGATTCCATTGCTGAGCTACTACGAATTTCGTCTCTGCCATCATATATGTGAACTGTGAAGATAGTTTAGGAGCCAGGAGCTTAGTAATAATATAATCAGGTTCATTCGAGAATAACACGCGCATACGTGTCATAGCATATTAAATTTTGTACATTAATTGCTATAATTCTATTGAAGATCAATTGGTCGATGTTTACACCAAATTACTTGTAATTTTTTAGTTTAATTTATTCTTTATTCTTATATCTAATCACTTACATATTATTTAAATAATAGTAAAATATTTATTTAAAAATTTCATATACCCAATATTTATTTAAAAAAGCTCATGAGCAAGACGCATACTACGTATCTTTCTAAAGTTTTTATTCCAATTAATTATTTCCCAAAATTCAACCTCCCTACAAATCAAAATCCCTCTCCATGTTCCACAATTGACCAACCACATATGTTTCCCAGCTCAATTCCCCTCACATCTCTCATTTTCGAGTTCCAATCATGGGTAAGAGGGCTTCACTCCTCAGAAGTGAGCCAGAGCAACCCCCTAAAAACGACACCGTTCTCCCCACTACCGTCTCCCTTGCCGGCATGTTCGACTGCTCAAACTCACGACCACCAGATCGGCAAGACCTCAGCATCGCGGCCACCAGATCGGCAAGACCTCACCGTTGTACTCCCACTACCACCTCCCTCGACGGCATGTTCGACCCCCCGGACTTGTTCTATTCACTACCACCTCCCTCGCTGGCATGTTCAACTTCCCGCACTCGCGACCACCAGATGTGCAAGACCTACAACAATATCAAGATCACAATTCTTTGCTTGTTCATCACCATACTTGTCCTCTCGGGCACAATACTCGCCCCATAGCCCGACGTCGAGAAGCATAATATTGTGGAGGATTTAATGTCGAGATCCGATTTAACAAGAAGTTGCCAAACGATAAGCCGCCAATAAATCTAATTGTTGGAAGATTAATTCAGATGGTTAAATGAAAACAAAATTTAAATAAAGGGTGATTTTTCGTAAAAAACGACATAAGGAGTGATTATATGCAAACTCAATAAGATAAGGGGTGATTTTGTGTATTTTACCCTTCATTAAAATCATCTCTAACTACAAAAATGACCATAGTCAGCAAATTTCAGCCATTTGGTCAAAGCTATGACATTTACAAAATCAGACCTTAAAAAAAAGGCATAAAAAACACCATTCAAAACTTTAAAAAAGAATATGAAATGGGGCAAATGAGGCAGGCAATGTTCCTCTTGAGCGTAATTCCAGTAATTATACATGTGAGAAATGAAACCCGAGCCCCTTTACTCTCTCCCCCAGAGCGTTGAACAGCCCCATCTGTTGAAACACAAAAACCCTAGATCCCAATTTCTCGCTCGATTTGGGGCAATTATCAGCCTCACAATCGTCTCTTTAATCTATGAAAATGAGCTCCCTAATCTTGTATACAGATATGGGCGATTTCCTGGGCAAATCTCGAGATCAATTTGGAGAGCCAACAAAATCAGCAAAGGTTTCCCGACTCAAATCGGCGCTCGGAGTACTGTTGGTGCCGTAGTCCTGTCTCCTTCCCTTCTCCATTTGAGGGCTAGGTGGCGATATAGGCTCTCTCTCGTGGATCTACGAACGACTTGGCGGCTCGGGTTGGTTCGGTTTTGGCATAGTGCGTTACTATTCCTCAAGAGAATGTTTGGGGTGGCTTGGAGGCCACAAATGAAACGGAAATTCCGAGATAGGGGACAGATGGAAGATCTTTGGAGGGCTACTTCCCCTCAAGGCTGGTCATACTCAACTGGATGGAGAAAATCGAGACTCGACAGGTTGTATCTTTCCTCTTCTGACTCTGTATCACTGTTTCTAGTTAACATAATCTCTGAGTGTGGGGTGTTTTCCCTTAAATTGATCCTCTGTGAAGTTTGTTTCCTCACCTCTTTGAATTATTGCCCTTGTTCTGTCTACCGATTCCTAATTCACTATCAAATTCAAAACCCTATTGTGAAGACAAATTATTCATCAATGGAGAAAAATAAACAATCTTTGAAGATGGATTTGTACTCTAGAAAACCTGATGCTAAAGACCAAGAACATGAAGAAACATTTGATCAGCCGAGAAGGCACACTACTAGGGTCGATCAGACCTTTAAGAGTAGTAGAAAAAAGAATTCAAAAAACCCCTTTCAGGCTTGTCCTTTTGGGACAAAAAACCACTCTGTTTGTTTAATTAATGAACTATGGAAAAATCCTTTTGCTGATCGGGTGAGCCTCTGGGCAAATTCCTTGGAGAAAACTGCCCAATTTGTCAATTATATGTTTCTCGCTATAAAGAAAATCTTATCTGAAGAATCTGATGTTTTGAACATCATTGAACTACATGAATCCATGCCTACTATGGTCGAGGAGACCCGAAATAGTAGTGCTCAGAAAAACAAAATTGAAGCTAGTCCCAGAGGGACTTACAAAAACAAGAAACCCTTTGATGAATCCAGACTCACTATGGTTAAAGAGACCAGAAATAGTGATGTCTATTTGAACAAGATGAATGGTAGCTCCTTTGGAAAGTACAGTGATAAAGGAAAACATGATGTGATGATAACACCTATCATGTTTTGGTGGTTCATGACATATCTTGCATATATGTGTGTTGTTAGGTGTGAAATAATGAATGATGAGGATTGTAGCCTTGTATGGAGAAATCCATGGATATATGTTATGTATGAGAAACCTCAATTGATGGTAGTTAACCCTAGCATAAAATGTATGGAAAAGGTGCCTTCTAGAAATGCAACAGATATGCTATTGAATGAAACACATTGGGATTATCCTTACTTTTATTCTCAATTTGAAAATTTGCATTTGGTGCTTATGAATGTAAGTCTGAAATCTATGAACAATCTGCCTGCCTTTAGATGGTCTGGTGACCCTTGGTGGAATTTATTTAGAGCTAAAAACTCTGAACCTGAACGCAAATGGAAGCAAGATTTGTTTGTAGACTGTTTTGTGCCTAATATTGAAAGGAATACTAAACACCTGCCAAATGAAGAGTATCATATTTTTGAATATGCTGATGGCCATGACTTAAGATTCCTAAAATTATGCAATAATCTTTGGCATGAGATTGAAAATCAAAGCTGGAATACTAATAATGAGCCCATAAATGATAATAAAAGGAACACTAAGATGCAGACTAGCCATAAAACCTCTTACACTCATTTGAATGGAAAAATACTAAAAGCAAAATGCAAAAGTGGTATCTCCAATTTTAAACTCTACTTAGAACGAGTGGAAAATTGCATGTTTAGCTCTTATAAGACTCATTTGGTGTATTGTTCGAGTAAGTTAATACCCTGTAGAAAGATGGTTATACATAACCAAAATGTGTCTCTTTTCTTTCCAATTGTGAACTCTGTTGAACAATTTGATGTGTATCCCTATTCTTTACTTGTGAGATGCAGTGCTTCACTGCACAAAAGAATGTATGGCTTCACATGGTGCTATGATATGTGGCAAATTAAAGTTTATAACCCCTACCCAGACATGGAAACTTACATACAGATACTGAATATAAACTGTCATGAGCAACTCACTACTTACATACATGAGCTACTTACTATGCCTAAGAATGTGAACTTTAATAGCATGAATGAAAGGTCACAACAATTATCTGAGACTCCTACCCGAGTCAATGGTGATAAAATCCACGAATTCATAGAAAACAAAACCTGGCACCACATTGCTCACAACACCTGGTTGTTGATGTTTATCCTTTTGGATATTCTCACTAAGCATTGTTTTAACTATCATACTAAGACTAATATGTACATTGATGTACCAAAAATCTTCCCTTTGCCGGAGATGAATAAGAAAAATATTAAGGTGAAGAAGCCATGTGTTGATGTTGACCAATATGGAACAAGCACTGAATTTCAACCCATATGCAAGCAGGATCTTGGCACCAACAATGTGCTCCCTAGTCTTGTACAAGATAGCAGGCATGGAAAATTTACTAAAGGACGAAGACCAAATGATATATGTCAAAAAGAACCTTTAGGAAATACTGACAGGAGAAATGTTGTTTGTTTTTTACACTCTGAAGTTTTAAGTTTACAGTATAGCCTCTATACAGAAAATACATGTTCGGTTCTTTTTGATATATACCATAATTTGAATACCAATTTCAAAGACCTAAATTATAAGCACTTTCGAAGAACACCCTATGATGGGGTAACAGTGTATACAAATTGTTATTATGAAAGTCTGTATATGGAATAGCAGAGGCATTGGCCGAAAATCGTTTTGGCCGGAAATAGATTCCTTTTGTAAGATTGAAAAAATACAACTCATGGCAGTTGTAGAAACTAAAACGGAAAGCTTACCTTCTGATCAATTGTGGAGACGAGCTGGCTTTGATAATATTGTGTGGTCTCCTGCTAGAGGACGATCAGGGGGAATATGTGTGCTATGGAAGGATCACCAACTGAATAATGAAAGATTAGAAGTACTAATACAGGAACCACGATTTATCATACTTAAATATACAAATTTAGTTACTAATTACATACTTGCTATTTGCTTGGTTTATGCACCACCACAAGAAAGTGAAAAGGATGCATTTTGGAACAACTTAACCCAATATTTACAAAACTTATACCTTCCCACCATTGTAATGGGTGATCTCAATGAAATTTAAGACCCAACAGAAAAGAAAGGAGGACTACACCCTGACAGTTCTAGATTCGAAAGATTGATAAAATTTAAGAATGAATGTGATCTTCGGGATATCCCAACCTTAGGTAGCCGATTTACTTGGAGAAAAAACAAGACAGAAATAGATAATATTTACGAAAAATTGGATAGAGCACTTCTTAGTGATCAGATTCTCCAATGGTTCCCTGAAATAATAACACAACACTATGCATTCTCCTCCTCAGATCACTGTAAAATCTCTATTGAACTGTCTAATGGACAAAACTTTAAAGCACAACCCTTTAAATTTGAAAAAATGTGGACCCAACGAAAAGATTTCACAAATGTAGTTAAACAAGCGTGGCGAGTAAGTTATAATGGTTCTCTCATGTACCAACTAGCTAAAAAGACTCAACTCCTCAAACAACATGCGAAACAATGGAACAAGAGGACCTTTGGTAACACCTTTGAACAACTACGAACTATTGAAGAGGAGCTACAACATATCCAAAACCAAATCCAGATCTCACCAAACCCAGAAAAGATTCAGAAACAACTCAGATTAATTGGGAAGAAAGAAAAAATTCTAAATTTCCACAAAACATACTGGAAACAGAGAGCTAAAACAAAGCACATTAAACTAACAGACACAAACACAGGATACTTTCACAAAGTTGCCAACGGCAAGCGAAATAGGAAAATAATTAGGGAAACAAAAACCAACGATGGAGCACAAATTTATGGCGAAATGAACATAAGAAATGAAATTCGGAATGACTTCAAGAAACGATACACTAAAGAACCGATAAATGTGTCAATTCTAAATGACTACTTAGGATTAATAGGTAATGAAGTATCAAGAAACGAGAACATGGAACTAATAAAGCCAGTATCAAATGAAGAAATTAAGAATGCAATCATGAGTATAGTATCAGATAAATCACCAGGACCAGATGGTATGACTGCAGAATTTTACAAAAAATATTGGGATATTGTGGGTCCAGCTGTAATCAAAGCTGTTAAGAGCTTCTTCCATTCCGGAAAAATACTTAAACAAATTAACCACACTTTCATCACCCTGATCCCTAAAAAAGATAACCCGAGCTCAACAAATCACTACAGGCCCATCAGTCTGTGTTCCACAATTTATAAGACAATTGCAAAAATCATTACAGAGCGTCTAAAGAGAGTTATGGATCACCTTATCCACCCTTTGCAAGGAGCATTTGTAGCCAACAGAGTCATACAAGATAACATATTAGTTGCTCATGAAATCTTTCACTCATTCAAAAATAGAAAAAATAAGGATGGATGGGTAGCAATCAAGTTGGACATGGAAAAGGCTTACGATCGTGTGGATTGGGATTTCCTCTTCCTTGTTCTAAGGAAATTTGGTTTTGATAGCAAGTTTATAGGATGGATAGAAGAATGTGTCAAAACGGTATCACTTTCTGTTTTGGTGAACAATGGACCTACAGAACCATTTACCCCTGAGCGAGGTCTAAGACAAGGTGATCCACTTTCTCCTTACCTCTTTATCTTAGGTACAGAAATCCTAGCAAGGAAACTCCAACAAGTAAGCATGGAAACAAATAAAACGGTAGGATTCACACTTGCTCGTGGAGGAACCAAAATACCATTTCTCTCCTTTGCTGATGACATTATAATATTCTCCAAAGCAACACAGTCAGCTTGTCTATCTGTTAAGAATATTATAGATGAATATTGTGCCTTGTCTGGTCAAAAAGTAAATTACCACAAATCGGGGTTCCAAACTTCCCGTGTAGTTCCAAACCAACAAAAAATAAGCATCCAAACTGCACTACAAATCACTACCATGATGAACCTAGATAAATACCTTGGATGCCCAATCGTTAATGGCACTGTTAATAAGGACACCTTTAGGGATACTGTGGGGGCAAACCAAAGATCAATTAAGCAAATGGAAAGCTAATTCACTATCTCAAGAAGGTCGAACTGTGCTGATCCGCTCAAATTTAGCAGCTAAACCTAATTACATTATGCAAAGCTTTATGCTACCAACGAGTGTACACACAGAACTTGACAAAACAAATAGGGGGTTCTTTTGGAACAAGCATCAAAACTATAAACCCCTCATTGGTTGGGACAGAATCTGCAAACCAAAATTATATGGTGGTCTTGGACTTAGAAAAGCGGAACACATGAACAAAGCTCTTCAAATGAAACTACTATGGAAAATTATTGCGGAACCTCACAACATTTGGGTTCGCTTAATCAAAGAGAAATACCTCCGAAATAATGACATCTTTTCATACAAAATCAAGCCCAATACGTCATGGCAATGGAGAAATCTAATCAAACTAAAACCTCTTTTCGAGAAAGGTCTCATTTGGCAAGTAGGAGATGGAAAAACTATTAACTTCTGGACGGATAGATGGGTCATGGCCGAACCATTAATAAACTACGCAACCAATAAAGACAGAATTAACACAAAGGCCAAAGTTGTTGATTTCCTCACAACAGAGAAACAATGGAACACAACCGCCATACAACAACACTTATCGATGGAAATCGTGGATAAAATCAATGACATAGTTACTCCGGAAAATGATATTACAGACCGACTATATTGGTCTCCGAGTAAAAACGGGTGGTTTTCCACTTCATCAGCCATAAACCATATAACAAACTTAAATAATTACAACCCAAGTATGAACAATTGGATTTGGAAACTTGATACTCTTCCTAAAGTTAAAAATTTTCTGTGGAAAATAGATAATGACGGTGTACCAACAAAAACCCGATTACAAGCTAACCACATTCCGGTATCGGGGGGCTGCCTTCTATGCCATTGTACCACTGAGGACATTAACCACCTCATTAGCAAATGCCCACACACTCACCGAGTATGCCATAAAATAAACCCCAAGTTCAACCAAATTCTAAACCACATTGATACAAGAAACAAACTACCCCGGCAAGTTATTAGTGAGATAAGGCAACAACTAACCGAAAAAGAATTCAATGATCTTGCAGTGTGCTGGTGGGGAATCTGGCATCAACGGAACAAACTTGTGTTCCAGCAGGCCCCGAATGACTTCATTCCTGATTTGGCTCAATACATAAAAATGCAAATACATGCATGGGAAACTGCAAAACAATGGACAGAAGATGAAACTAAAACAACACAAACTCATCAAAGAAGACGTAAACCAAAGGAAAAGACATGGAAAAAACCACCCCTAGGTTTTTGTAAGCTCAACTTTGATGGATCTAAGATATCAAACGGCTCTACAACGTCTGGAACAATAATTCGTGGGCATAATGCAGAGGTCATTGATATATCTACAACAAAACATGGTAACATTTCAGTTAATAAAGTAGAAGCTTTGGCTCTTCGAGATGGTATCTCAAGGGCCAAGATTTTAGGAATTAAACACTTGGAAATTGAAGGAGACAACCTAATCATTTTAAATGCGATTAGGAAACTGGGGCAGTGCCCATGGGATACTGACATTATCGTGTCTGATATTTCAGCTTCGCTTGCGTGGTTCGACTCTATTCGTATAAACCATGTCAACCGAAACTGTAATGCTGTGGCTGATAAGATTGCTAAGCTGGGCCACAGCTTCCCGTTGAATTCCATTTTGAATCATCAAGAACTTCTAGTTCTCATCCGCAAGGATGCTCTAGGACAACCTCCGTAAGGAGGTTATCCTAATTATTACCTTATCAAAAAAAAATAAAAAATGAGGCAGGCAGTGAATAGGTAAAGGACTCGAGTCAGAGACGAGTGGCAGGAGATTGAGAAATGGCCAAGTTTTCAGTATCCGTCTATTATTATTATTATTGCCCCTCTGTGGCCCCCTCCCAACTACATCTGCCATTATACACGACCCCATGAAATCCATCCTCCAAACGTGACTTTTTCAAACCAAAATTTACGGTAACCTTTCTTCCTTTCTTTCCCAGACTAACCTTTCAGCTCACAAAAGCAAATTTAGCAAGTTACAGCTCAGACTCTACTCTACTTTTTCAGATCAAATTGTAGTAACTTTCAGCCCAAATTACTCCACCCAAATACTCCAATGTACTCCTTATTCAACGAAACCAATTATACAACTCTCGTTTGATTCATAAATTAATCTGAAAGCTACAGTTCAGATTACTGTACTTATTACCCAAAAACAATACTAACCCAAAACAGCCAGATACGGGTCCTATACAGTATCTATCTCCTTTGTAGCCATAGCATTTTCTCATTAATATCCAGGATCACTATTCCAAACCCACTTCAACTACTGTTGCATAAATCCAAATAAAGCTACCAAAAGTTCACAGAATCAAGAGCACCATATTCATGGAGCCATGGAGGATAAGATAAGGCAAAGAAGAACAAACAAACCATGGCTTGAATATTTTTTTTCATCCTTATTATTCACACCAATAGCTTGCAGAACAAAAAGAAAGAAAAGAGGCATGTCATTACATACAAAGCAGCTGCAACACATTATTCTGCACAGTCAACAGGTAAAATAAACATGACTAGAAAATTGCTGACAAGTTTTGCTAAGAAGAAATGTCATACATTATAAACTCCTGTGTAACGGCTCCTTTGAGACCGATACACAAGATTGAGACTCCGAGGAGGAGGAAGATGAAGAAGCAGACGCGGGAGCCTGCAGGCAAGCACTTTGGGTGGCTATGGAGTCACCAAAGCTCAATCACACACCCAAATTGTACTACTGACTCAGAAGACAAACTAATAGAGATGATGAGTAGAGCACAAATACAAGGACAATCTGCAGAAATCAAATCACTCTTAACTATATGTATTCTGGACAATCTGAATTCAGTTCATATCTAACAGGGATTCTGTCCAAATCCAGAATTCCAGCTTGATGAAACCCCTCATTTAATAATCAGCCTCTCGTTCCATTGGAGTAAATTCAATTGCAACAGACAAGTAGAACAATCAAATTCAAGGTTGATGATCCTCAATTTGCTGCTGATTAGACTGTCCTTCCCTTCCCTTCTGGCAAGTCATGATTTACTTCTTAATCACTGAACCCTAAAACCCTAAATTGGGGTGAAGAAAAGGAGCTCCAGAGCGATTCTTGGTAAGCTAAAACCCTAAATTGAGCCCAATTCTCAGTTCTACCAACACACTAGAGTTGAAATACAGTAAAATCCCTAATTATTCAGCTCTCGAACCAACAAAAGCACACTAACAACAGGAAGAATAATAGAAGAGGTGAAAACAAAAACCCTAGCCCTAAACAAAGACAGAAAAAATAGAAAGTAAAAATTCGCTCTTCACACAGGAGGACACTACTGAAGACGGAAATTACATACATTATCGAACAAATTCAGCGGGAATCGTCCTCTCTCCGCCCCGAAGAGTGTCCGCCGGAGGCCGGTGGCCCGGACAACGAAGCCAGCAAATTGAGGTGGCCTTGCGTCGGAAGGTAATTCCCAACCCTAGCAGCAGAGGCCTCTCCCATGCTCTGCTGAACGAATCTTCCAGCCATGGCCATCGCCGCCGCCTGAGACCCCATGGTCGCAGCGGCTGCGGCGGCCTGCGCCTGCGGAGAAGCGACGACCATCTCCGGCGGAGCGGCGGCGAAGCTCCATACCTGGCCAAAGTCGGAAGCCCGTGCCGGAATGGCCCAGTATCCATTGTGGCCAGGCCCCACCATCGCCTGAGACACGGTGGAGACGTCGTCCTTGTCGATGGAGTCGTTCTCCTCGGGGCGGAGGCGCTTGCCGAGGATGAAGGGCGCGGGGCCGCCGTGCATGGCGGAGGTGGTGACGGCGGCGGAGGAGGAAGGGGAGCCGCCGAAGCGGAGGGAGGGGGATGAGGTGGAGAAGTTGGCGGGGGTGGTGCCGGTGCCGGTGGCGGCGATAATGGCGTGCTCGGCGTGGCGGAGGAGCCACTCTATGGTCTGGCCGTCGGACTTGTGGCCGAGCTCGCGCGTGAGCTGGAAGACGCGGGCGGCGCAGATGATGGGCATGCGGATGCGGCGGCCGCGGCCGTCGACCTTGCTGTGGCGGTCCTTGGCGGGGGGCTTCTTGACCGCGAGGGCGGTGGTGGTGGTGGTGGAGGCCTGCTGGCGGCCGTGCTCGACGATGGCTCCATTGCAGGCGGGGTTGTTGGGTCCGTCGGAGGCAGCCATGGAACGAGGGTTTTGGAGGGAGGGTTGTGGCGGAGGATGATCCCACCAGTGGGATGATTGATGATGATGAGAGAGAAGGAGAGAGACAGATGGAGAGAGAGAGAGAGAGAGAGGGAGGAAATGAATAAAATGATTGAGGGGCAGGAGCTGGTGGAGATAGGAAGGAGGGCACATGGGTGGTGGGGTCCACTCCCCCCACTCTGGACCCCACCTTACAGCACATACTCTCACATATACGAGTCCTTTCTTGTTGTTTTTTACGTTTTTATTTTTGGTAAGTTTCAGTGTAGGAACTTATACGATAAAAATTCAAAATTTTGTGTCATGTTTGTTTTTAATTTTCCCCTATGGGTTGTATGTTCATTAGTTGTATAATGATGAGATTAAACTAGAATATGCTACTTTTTTTAACTGAACATGAGTTTAGAGATAAAAAATACATTTTATGTGATGCACTAGTTCATGTCCATGTCACCATGTATATACAATTTCATTATTTATAATTATGTATTGATTATTTTATATAATCAAATTATTATAATTATATAAAATTAAAGAGAGAATATGTAGACATATATGATGTCAATACAGTATATTGGAAATATTTTATTAAATGATTAAAAAAATTGAGAAATATCGTTAAGTGATAAAAAAAATTCTTATTTGGTGATTAACTGAGATTAAATTGATTCCATCGCTTTGGCGAAAATCTTTTCGCAAATGTTTTGGCAACCAAAAAAATTAAGTTTGATTATTCCATGGTTAAATGCAAATTTTGCTTATGAAAAAAGTGATTGCGAAGAGAGTGAGGTAGGTAAATTAGGATTCATTTTGTAGGAAAACGTATCCTCCATTTAATGAAGTGATAAGCACAACAAGCTAAAGTTTTCCTGTATTTGTCAAACAGTTTGTTTTGTTTAATCACATTGTTTGGTTTAAGGAAGGATGACGCAAAATTTGAAATTAGAGTAGAAAACAACACAAGATTTGGCATTTAAGGAGAAAATTAATTGGGAAGGCATAGCAAATAGACAAAAGAGGCGATAGTGTGTGGATAGACTGGAAGTGGGAGTTTGTTGGAGGAGGTCAGACTTGTAGGCCCCACTCCTTCTAACAATATTAAAAATCCAATTAAAACTGATTCGCTTTGAAATTGATTTTGTACAGGTTACTCGACATTTATAGTAATTTTGGGTGTCTTGGCCGACAGTCGGGATATATATTTGATGGTCAAATCATATGTTAGTTAATTAAATCAGTTCAAAATTGTTATTATATCGTTAATGATCGAATAGCTAGGAATTGATTATTTCTAAGGACATTATTAAATATTAATAATATTATAAATATAATTTGCCATATGTTAATTTGTTCGTGTTCTTACACCCAACAGTAAAATTGACAGATAGTTTGATTTGCTTGTGCTGGTAT
Organism: Fallopia convolvulus; assembly: GCA_964016875.1. Classification (NCBI taxonomy): domain Eukaryota; kingdom Viridiplantae; phylum Streptophyta; class Magnoliopsida; order Caryophyllales; family Polygonaceae; genus Fallopia; species Fallopia convolvulus. Next base: position 50,448,670 of record OZ024732.1, read on the forward strand.
TTATTTTTCATATAAAATTATAAATGGGTCGACTCAATATGTCACCTTAAATAATTGGCATAATAAATGAATATAAATGTAAAACAGCCCCCAGCCAGCTCATCCCCATAGTACTTTCTTGGCTTTCATTTTTGAGGAGAAGAGTGTGGTCGCTTACGGAAAAAGCTTTTTGTAATTGTAAATTGTTAGTTTCTTTATTCTTAACATGTTTTTCCCCTTTTCATTTGATGTATTTTTATATTTTATAGTAAACTTTGTTTTATTAATGTGTGCACATGAGAAAAATTCTTTTTTTTTTTATTTTTCTATGAACTCAATTTCATGGGTATAAATAAAATACTGAATTCTATTTCACCGTGTCACACAACCAGGGTTCAACAACCCTCGTGTTTTAGCTCAAAAGACATCACCAAACACTCATTATATACATATAATTAATTTTTAAGTTTATTTTCAGTGCCAAGTTCCTTTTCTGTTTTAGGAAATAATGTTAAATGTGCTTATAATCTCTGTCTTCTGTGAAAAGTTTGTGCTGAACAGAGCACAATATAAATATTGAACGGTGGTCAACCAGTACGCAATAAATATACCCTTTCCTCAATACTAAAATAGCAATAAAAAACTGCATTTAGGCCAATTAATCAGAACATTATCAAGATTGTGGACTGTGAAAACTATAAAGCTCATGTTAACTTGTTTTTGTTCCTCACAGAGGTGAATATCATACGGAGTAATTCATAACAAATCACGTTTCTTCAAAACTATGATGGAACTTTGTAATGTTTTTTCTTTCCCTTGTAGATACATCACTGTTACGTTGGTGTAATTTTTGAAGAAATGCACGATTCCTATCCTTGAGACAACCTCATAGTTTGTCTAAGAGCAAAAATGTGCCTATCTACTGTACTGATGAAGAAGATCTGCACCCTTAATAAACTTCTAACTTAAATTGACATGAACAACGCCTAGGTTAAGATAAAACTTAAAAATTGACCCTAAAACCGCCCAACTAGGTATAGATATAGATAGATTGATAATCTACTTTAGATTGGGTCTAAGCCTGTTGGTTCCCCACGAAGAAGGTACCTGGGCACATGCATGTGAATTCTAATCTGTGTTTTCTTGTCTGTACAAAACTTCCATGGTGTTCCAGGCCTCAATGGAAAGTGAGCAAAGCAAAGGGTTTGAATTTAGCATTGCCAAACTTCTTTACACATAAATTAGAAAGCCTAGCAAACAAAAGAACCAAAAAATAGACTGCAAGGTCGATCAAGAATGAATGTATAATAAAAAGATGTTCCCTTTTAAATAAAACATATTGCACAACAAGAGCAAGAATACTATGGTTAATGCAACAGAACATTTCGTCTTTGATACAATACAGAGAGAGACGTATAAATTCATCGTGTTCACTTCAACTACTTTGAAATAGCAACACAAGATCCAATGGCCTTACCCGGTTTCCATGAGTATTTGCAGCAGTATAATCTTTATACTTCTACGAAGTCTTTTCAGATGTAGACACCTCTGTGCTGCAAACAGGACAAACCTGCAATTGAAGAAAATTGTCGATCAATTCACAGTTTTTCGGTCAAGGAATTAGGAAATTCAAGAAGGAATTAGAAGCTTCTAACTCAACCTAGAGAAGTGGAAATCAATTCACAGTGTTTTTTTTAACCGTGATTGTTTTATATTTCAGGTCCTGTTAACTTGTTAAGGCACAAGGGTAAAGATCTTTGTCCAGGCTATGTTTGTTTTGTCGAAAGTATCAACATTATTATCGCCCAGTATAGTCCTGCTCAAGCGGGATTTGGGGGGGTCAAGATGGGGGCACCCATAACCTGAACATGTCAGGAGGATGCTCCCGAAACACTCGAGGAAAACTGAAATTCAGCTATGTGACAATAATAACTGAATTTAGTTAGAATGCACCAAAATTGATATAGGGACTAAATCTATCTCAAAGGCACTATATAAAAGCCAATGAGCATGAGGATGCGCCTCAAAAGTATATTGATAAAATGCGTGGGCAAGGCACTAAGACACCTAAGTTAGGCCAAACTGTACAAATCTCATAAAATATCATGTCCATGGCTCAAAATTATCGACCATAACTTTATTGGATTCCCATGTAAAAAACTGTCGTGACTGACAAAATATCAACACATGAAAAACAATAAAATTGAATAGACAGTACAGAAAAGAGCACATACATATCAACAGATGAGTGAAAATGTTCAGGAGTTTATGTTAGATGTCTAAAGTGCACATTCAAAGGTCATTTGGTTTGATTAGCTTATGAATGATTGAAACCAAAGGTTCAGCTCCAGGAGTGACAGATATGCATGCAAGTTTTATCAATATTTCCAGATTCTCTTGTCAACAGAAACACAGATGAACTCAAACCAGCAATGACTCCCACATAATTCAAATTTACACGAACAGGATAACAATAGGGACATCATAAAAGAACACATGAATCTTTAAAACCAAAGGCTGAAAATATAGTTAAAGAGAGAATTCGACGCGATTATCAATTTTAAATCACTTAACAGTATGAACTTCCATACCTTATTTATTTTCAACCAATTACTGATGCACTCAGAATGATAGGAGTGCTTGCAATTGAGCAGAGTCAGTGTTTCACCATCCTCATATTCCAACCGGCAGACGACACACCTGAAACACCACAGAATAAGATCTTGAGCTCGTGACCAGAACGAAAGATCCAAATACACAAATAATTAGCACATAGACAGTAGACACTTACGTGCCAGGTTCTTCATCTTGCATGTCTTCAGACTTGTAATTTATTGAAGGCAAAGATGCAATTGTATCAGCAGACAGTCCCCTGCTCTCAGTTCCAACTACTTCACCTAAAGCAATCAACTCCTGAGTAAAAGATAAGATATAATCAGCAAACTCCTCCAATGGCTAAACGAAAATTTCAGCATCTACATTTACCTCATAGGAAAGCTCATCGGGATCTACCTCCTCCCATGCTTCCTGGAAGTCCAAAAACCAAAATGATAATCATTTGAACTTGAACTAAACCAATTCGGATCAGAATAAAACACTATGCATGTCAATAGATCACTAACTTATCATTGAATTTGAATAATAATAGTCCATACTACATAACTATTCAGCAATTTACATCAAATATACACGTGCTACAAAAGACGAAATGCTTGCAGCAGCACAAGCTATAAGGGGGGAAACATCTCAAACAGGCAGAACCACAAATAGAACAAAGGGAAAAAGCAAATCCATGATCTTACTTCATATCCACTGGAAAAACACTATGATTTGGAGGGGGGAATAAAATCCTTTTTTTTAATTTCAAACTTCTTTTAGTATTTACGATCTGAAAGAATGAATTGCAGCAAAAAAAAAAATACATAGAAATATTCCTTTCTCCACAGCATATGCTGTCCACATTGCCAATTCGTAAACAATGAATATTATTAACAAAATGAAAAATCCCCGTTCATAGACCATACGAAATCGAACTTGAATGTTTGCTGACAAAATTCAAACATGAGAGTTGTCGAGCCTTTCCTAAAGATAACCCTATAATAAGGCTATGGATCACAAATCACAATTAGTTTGGCGGCCTCAGCCAATTTAGTATATTGATAAGTTAAACACCCATCCCAACCACATGATATGGCGTACATGTGCCTTTCCCTTCCAATTTAAAACTACACAGGAAGCTTTCCGCTATCATGAATAGGTTTGGTTGTTTGCTCATAAACATTGAATATGCGGTGAAAGAAAATAAAGTTTGGCTCATAACTTGGGAGAGTGAAAGGTGAAGGCAGCCCTCACAGTAAAAGAAGCTTTCATAACTAAAAGATTCATTTTTCCACAGCCTAACAATCTTGCACTTGGTTGCCCACATTTATGACAGATATAAGAGCCTAATAAAACAATTTGATTCTGTTTCAGTGGATCTGTTGTTCCACTTTGAAAGAGTGGGTGCAGCTCTTCAATCCCGTCATTCTAAGTTCTAATCAACTTGTCATTTTTTATGGGAATTATTTTTGGGGTCAAAGGTTCTGATGTCTAAGTATTTAAACAGCATTTACTAAATTCAGTACTTCATATTGCACCAATAGAAGTTATTAAGAGAGAGAGAAAAAAACTAATAAGGGCTTGTTTGTTTCTATACCGCCGGTATCAGGAATCGGGTTAGGAATGAGTGAAACCGATACTAGTGTTTGTTATAGCAATTGGTATGGGAATGAGTGATTCCCATTCCAACAAAATTGCCTTGATGCCATACCCAAGCCAAAACCAAGGTATGAGTCATTCCATGTCCATGCTTCTTCCTTCTCTTGAGGCCTCTCGTCAGCAACTGTGGATGGAGATTCAGAGTCGTCGGAGATCTGGACGGAGATTCGGAGCCGTCGTCTGAGATTCACCGGATCTGGAAGTTCGTTCTTCCTTCTTGGCCTCGTTAGCAGAGCATCAGAGATCGCCCAGGTGTGGAGAAAGAAAGTGACAGAGAATGAAGAAAAAAGAAGGAGAAGGAGAGGAAGATAAAGAACAGAGAAGGAGAGGCGTGAAAAGAGCAGATCTGGCAAACCTAGTTGATTCCTAATATATTTAACCAAACACAAAAATAGGTATCACTTAAACCGATTCCTTATCCCAACCCGATTCCAACCCGATTCCTTATCCCAACCCGATTCCAGGTATAGAAACAAACGGGCCCTAAGTTAATTTAGAGTTTAGTTTACCTTTTAGAGACAGTCATCACCATGTATAAATTAAGTCTTAGCTATGTTGGATACAAGACTACAAGAGATGGGAGGAGAGATCAAGGTTTTCCACATAAAAGAGAGGAACACATCTTCTGATAGTTTCTTTAAAAACTTATGAATCTAAGTCCCATAAAAGTAAACAAGACCCTATTTTCTTTCCCAAATTCATCACCAATGCCATTATTAACTATCCGCTATCTGCACCAAGTTAGTTGTCATTATCAACGTCATAAAAGCAGACACTCTACCAGCCTGTACAAGGTGCACATCAATTCTGAACAAGTGTAGAATAGGATAATTTAGTACCTGTGAGTTACCACCATGGTCCTCCAAATCCTCTACTTCTCCTGTAAACAAATGATCAACCCATGAGTGAAGATAAAAGGATACAATTGCAACACTATATCATGATTGAATTCCAGATATACATACTTTCAGTAATACCAGCCATAGCCATCAATCGAGCAGCCATTTCCCTCTCCTCTGCATCCTGTAAAGCACGTGCATATGCCTCATCATCTGGAAAAGATGCTGGATCAACTTCAACAGCAGGGGCCTCACTTTCCCCAGAATCAGTACCAGCATGCACATCAGATGCATCATCCACGTCTTCATCTTCGTCTTCCTCTTCATCATCTTCATCATCATCATCATCATCAAATTCACTGTCTTCAATGTCATCATCATTTTCACTGTCATCATCAAGTTCATTGACATCATTATCATCATCATGCTCATATTCATCCTCTTGATCTTCATCTATTCCATCATATGCATGACCATCTGGATCATTATAATCAACATTTTCATTATCGAAATAGTATTCCTCTTCCCAGCTTCCATAATTGCTGCTATTTCCATTCATACTTAGCATCATGTAAGCCCTTTCCTGCTCGAAATGAAGCAGTCCAATCAATCAACAAAATAGAGTCTAGAAAAGTTACTGATGTGAAACAATCCCACCTGACTTTAACAAATATATGATGATGGTAATGGAAGAAATACATTTAAAATAAAAATCAAAAGGATGAATAGATTAAAACATTTAGAATAACTTTGAGAGAATATATCAATTTTTTATTTATTTTTTCTTTACCTCAATTTGAAGGAAACTCGGACACAAGGAATTACTATGGTGCTCTCATCAATTGCTTGGAAATAGCATAATGTAATTGGTATATTTAAGTACATAAAGACAATGACACAATGTAGTGCGAGTAATTATTCATAGTGAAATAAATCATTTGTTTTGAATATGCATCGACACTTTAAACACAAATTATATATCAAAAGAAATTTTACATGCATATATACTACCTTGCAATATTTTTAGAGGGGTAAGAGGTTCAAGAATTGTGAATTTTCCACTCTGATAACGGCAGCTATAGTTGTTCAACTTCATTAGTTTATCTTATGAATTAAAAATAAATCCTAATGCTTCAATGTTTAGAATTTCCCTGAATGACGAATAAAAGGGACCTTCCACACATCATCCAATTTATTACAAATGTGCAACACCGCAGATTTGAAGAATCAAAAAAGTTTTCCTATCCAAAATCCTACTAAACCTTCAAATATAATTATCTGTCAGGAACTACTAAAATCCAACCGTGCAGAGAATCCATAAATTGAAAGCAAGAGAAAGAAATTACGAGCTTCAATTAATCGTTACCAACAAACAACAAGAATCATGATAGCATATCAATTAAAACTCATAAAAAGGATCAAACGTTACAAAGAAAGAGAGACGGAAAGAGACAGAGAGAGCAAGAACCTGTTCCTGCAAGGTACGCGCGAGAGCAAGGTCAGCCTCAACCTGACTGAGGTTTGTGAAGGGAGTTCTTGACGAAGCCTGGCGAGAGGATCGCCCGGCGTCGGATTCAGCAGCAGCAATCGCCGCATCGCCAGCGGCGTCCTCGTCGGCAGCGTTCGTGGCAGAATTAGGGTTTTCTGCGACAGCGTTTTCGGCGGTGAGCTTCGGCGCGCCGTCATCACCTCCGTGCTTGGAGTTCTCATCCATTATTTCTTCCTTTGAAATCTCCTCTATGGTTTGTCCAACCAAAAGCTACAACAACGATCTAATGTTCTTGTGCTTTTGGTTTTTTGAAATTCAAACTTTAGGGATTTCGCTTACAAAGTTGATTTCAGCTGTTCACGAGAGAGAAAGAAAGGATCTGCAAAACGTTAAACGCGACCGAAACCAAAATAAGGCCGATCCAGCAGGATTTAAATTTTGTTTTTGTTTGAATTTCGGAAGGATTAGGGATTGCGTGTGTAAAAATAACACAATATTATTATATGAAACGTCTAAAATTTTCAATCCCAAAAAATCTACCCAAAATAAAAAATACATCATACAAAATTACAAATACATACAACCAATATGAAGGAATATTACGGCGGCGGCGTAATACCAGAGGAGAATATACGCGCCCTAAATAAATTGATTTTACGAGTTAAGCACCAGTGCACCACGAAATCTAACGTCCACTTTGGTACGGTAATACTTTACTAGACGTTTGGTAAAAGTAATGTAACTACGCAAACAAAATTTAACACCCATAATAAAATAACAAGGGTGTGTTATCACAAAAAATTGTACTATTATAAGTTTTATTTGTCATTGTCATCCCAGTTCACGGAGAGCTTTGCTCCATCAAACGCCTACGTCTGGAGTTCGAGTCTCGCGAGGGCCCCTTTATTTTGGGTGAGATCTGCTCTTCCAACAAGTTCATTTCTCCTCCACTGAGAATCGAACACTCGACCTCAACGAAACGTAGCCCTTCCCACTACGCTCCATACTTGTTGCCTTGTTGGTACTATTATAGTTTATAACATTCCATTGTAAACTTTTTATATAAATAAATTTGTAGGCCCGACGAACCAATTATACTCAAAGATATTGTTACTTGGTAATTGGTATCGATGTACTATAATTACTCCGGAAAAAAAAACAGGGCAACAAATGTCGAGCATACGACGATGCCGCCCATTTTCATTTCGTGGAAGTCCCCAACGTACTATAATTAAAGTCATAGAATTCATCTACGGAGTATTTTATATGGCGTCGGTTTTAACTAGGCAACATAAATATTTTAATTTTTCCATTTACATTTGTGCTCTTCTTTTATTTAAGTACCTACCATCTTTATTTTCTTATAATAATATTCTTTATATTACTCCCTCCGTCCCATTAAGTTTGTCCAAAAGCACATTTTTTGTCCCAAAATGTTTGTCCAAATTTTACAAACTTCAATACAATCTCAAATTCCAATACTCCTTCCTTTATTTCAATTGGTTGATTTAACTATAAAATTAATTTAATTCTATCTTCTTACCTTTTTAATTTCCCAATACAATTTCTACACACTCCAATACACTTTATACACTTTCTTAATATGTGTGGTTTTCGTCCTTTTGGACAAACTTAATGGGACGAAGGGAGTATTAATGTACAATAATATTTATAGATCATAAAATTTGGCAAATGGTAAACCAACAAAGTGCACGAACCAAATAAACTGACTTGCACTGGTCAACTTGACCCAAGGGAAGAAAGAAGGGTGAAACTAGAGATGGCAATGAGGCAAGTTTGGGGCGGGGACTATACCCTCTTCGTCTCCATCCCTATTTAGAATTTTACTATCCATATCCATACCCATACCCATACCCATATTCATACATATCCGGGATTGAAAACCTTCCCCATCCCCATTGAATCCCCGATTCCCCGTCCTCATCGGGGATTCTCCATCCCCATTTATCACCCTCACCCCTTAGAATCCCCACAGATTTCCCCATTTAAATACTCATTAAAATCTACATATAATTTTAATGATTTTTTATATTCATGTAATATTATATTCATTATTTATGATTTTGAAATAAAAATACCATTATATAAAGAATGAGATTGATAAGAAAGAGAGTTTTTTTTTGGCAAAAACCACCTTTTAAAGTATGTTTTCTTAAGAAACCACCTTTTAAAATTTTCTTTGAATAAAAACATTTTTTATAATACAAACACTCAATTTAAACTACCTTAAGTTATTTTTCGGCGAAAATTTACCCTAATTGGACCAAAATTCCCTTTTAAATTTATTTTATTTTCTTTTTAATAATTCCTTTATACAAAATAATTAAAAATTTAATTATTTTAAGAAAACAGAAGTTGGTGTAGTTTCTTTTATAACATCGCCTTACATTTTTAAAAAAATTAATTATTTTTTATAAATGAATAATTAAAAAAGAAAAGAAAAGAAAATATGTTTGAAAGGGCATTTTGGTCCAATTAGAGTATAATCTTGCTGGAAAATCACTTAAGGTGGTTCAATTTGAGTGTATGTATTATAAAAGATGTTTTTACTTAAAGAAAACTTTAAAATGTGGTTTCTTAAAAAAGCCATATTTTAAAAGGTGATTTTTGGCAAAAAAAAAACCTAAGAAAAATAATAACATTAAAAATTAAAATATTTATCATTTTAAACTTATATGTTATTTCTATGGGTCTCCTCGGGTTCTCCAACGGAGATTCCCCATGGATATCCCTGGTGGGTATAGAAACGGGGTGGGTAGTGGGTTGGGGACGTCTATCCCCGCCCCCATTCGGGGAATCATTTATCCCCCAGTTTTTATCCCCATCTTCGTTTAAAATACCATCTCCATCCCCATGTTGGGGAATCCCCACGGTGAATGAGGATTCCCCACCCCATTTCCATCCCTAGATGAAACTTGTCATCCAAGTAAAGGGGATGGGGCAAGGATCGAACATAAGACCTCCCCATGCCTCAATATTAATGACTCTTGATGCACATAGTAGTACAAAAGTTGTGCACACAAGATAATGATTATCTATAAAAATAGGGTCATGTTATGCAACATTTTTAAAATTAGTTTGCAACTTTTAATTTTTTAAAATTACAAAAATCAGTCCAAATTTACTTTTTCCTCCTTCCCTTCTCATTCTGTATTGTACACAACTCTAATTCAAATCTAAATCTCTTCATACTCTTATTGTTTAGAGAATATCGAGTAACAATGAAAAAAACCCCGAATATGCGTTACGTAATCGAGATTACATGGTACATTTACCATTCATATAAGAGCTTTTTTTTTCGCAGTTGTACATGCATGTGCGCGGATTGCGTGCAAAACAATTGTGCACGCAATTTGCAAGTGTGTATAATAGCAGTGCACACAAAAAGATTGTGTGACATCAAATTTTTGCGTGCAAAATCTGTATGCACGCGAAAAATTTGTGTGCTTCATCCGCAAACTGCAGGATGAATCACGTAAATGCTCGACGAAGGTCGAAATCAACAAGCGAGTGAGCGATGAGAAGTTTGAACGTTAAAAGAGAATTTTGAATGGGGATTCAAAGAGTTTTGACTTTTGAGTGAAGAGAGGGGGAATCGTGAAACCCTAATCTTCTTTAAAACGAGACTTTAATTTGGGCTTATTTTATAATAAATAGAAAATAGAGAATTTCAAACTAAAAAGGTGGGGTGTTGCATAGCTGGTATGTAAAAGTAAAGGAGGAAGAAACAAGGCACATTTGACCAAATTATGGGTCAATATGGTAAAAATACATCTTATAAAAAGGATCCACATGATACTACAAGCCCCCGCCCTCAAACAACACCTCAAAATGGATTGTCCGATCCTATAACCAAGTCAAACAAGCTATACAAAAACTATAGGAAGAAACAAAGCAAAATTTGTAATCTTGCCCTCAAAGCATGAGCTTCTCGTCCAACATGGTTATCTTTCGTCGTTAAGCCTCCATTTGCAAGCTTTTACGATGGAGTCGGCGTATTGGGTCTCATCGAGATGCACTCCTCTAAACTTGTGGTTGATTCTAAACCTCCAAAAAGGATAGACCCTAGCATTGATTGCAAGGAGTTTAACTTGGAAGGTGAGTCTGTTCTTGCTTGCTAAGGAGGCAACAACCCCGTCCATTCTCCAGAACTCTCAAAATGTCTTTGGATACCAGCCCAACCATAAATAACGATAAGGGTCTTCTTCGCAAAAAATACATTCAAATTAAAGATGATTTCCACTTTTCGGGTTATTCTTCCAAAGAATGGATGTGTCGTTAACACCGGCGGAGCATGGCAAGCCAAAAGATATAGTTCCATTTTTTCTGTTGAATGTCACTCCAAATAACCTCACACCATGGAAGATTGTCTCTCTTATCTCTAAAGAGGTTGTTAAAAAGGTGATTGTCTTGCTTACCGTTTGGCTTGGAGAAGATCAAGGTGTTTTCAGCCACCCATGAAGTCCAAATCCATGATTCGATGCTTACCTCTCTCATCCTCCAAAAAATCAACTCACATTGTGTGATTTTTAGCCACCCTTGAAGTCCATAGATTAACTTTGCCGGTTTATTTCATGGCCGAGTTTAAAGAAAAGTGTCTTGTCCATGCCCCAACAATTCTTTGAATCTAAGACCACCCTCATTAATTGGTTTGCTACAAACCAACTTTTTTTTGTCAAAGAAATATGCGAAGACCATAGAGATGTATACGAGAAACGTTCCATGGTGCGACACAGTCCTTGCAATTGTCAATTATCTTCTTTTAAAAGGCGAATTCTTTAACCATAACTTATCAAATTAAGAGTGAAATACATGCACAAAGACGTTAATTGCCTCTACTTTTTCATTCAGGTCTTGTTATAAATTACATTACAAATAAGAGCAAGAGCACTGAACGAACTCAAACATTACACACTGCTCCAAATCTCTTCGATTCAGTTAACATTACTGATCAGACAAGCACAGCAGTTTCGTCACCGGACAAAAGTGGATAATCAGACAGACAAAACAGAGCTAGATGCAGATTTTACAGCATAATCTAGAAGCAAAACTAATCACGTTGATTACACCAGCTGGTAAGTGATAACTAGTTGAAATGAGATGTATAGAAGGGCAAGCCCTATACTGGAACTAAAATCCATATAAGCTGAACAATAGGCTGCAGAGATTTACGTTTCAGTCTGAGGTGGATGGGCTATCGTATTGTTTCTTATTACTGCTCCTGTGTGCATGATCGTTGAAGAATTCCACAGCTTTCTGTGCCGCATGCAGGATCATTTTCTTAACCTGCAATTCAAGACACTGAGATCTTAAATGATAGTATACCCATTATATATACGTATATGCATATGTATGCTAAATGCCATAAATGCAACTTACCTCCAACTTCTCCTCTTTGCCCCAGTAGTTATAAGGAAGTACACGGAATTCTTCAGTCAATCGAATGCACTCATTGACACTCTCAGGAGATACAAAATGAAGCGCAACCATAATACAAGACTGAAGAGAACATTTGTTAATTCCAGCACACTAATCAGTAATCAGAGATTAGAACAGAAACATAAGCACAGTTTCTTTTTTTTTTCGCAAGTGGTAAACTAGTATAGAAAGGGGGAAAAGAGAGTATACACAAATACCAACATCAAAAAGATAATTGGCTGTAAAATAAAAACAAGCAGTAACCCCAGCTTTTCCTTTAATGGACAAACCATTCAAAGTTCAAGCAAGACGAGGGTCTCAGTTAATATTGCTTATAAATTGGTTATTTTTGAATAGCTATATAGTAGTTATAAAGATTCATATGCATATGAAAGCATGACAAAGTTTAATTTTTTTACAAGGATAAGTAATCAGAGCAGTTCATCCTAAGGGTAAGAACAGCTAATCAACCCGCTCAAGCTAGAACAAAAGCCCATGCCTGACGCACTTACCCATCAAAGTCGGTCGGCCAGCCGGGCCACATATGTTGTCGAAACCTACCCTTTTTGTCGGGCAAGTGGGTCAGGCCTGACAAAAAAGCATCACACAACTTCAAGGAACATGGTTCTCATTGAAAATATATTTTTCATTCAAAATCCAACCAAATGGTCTCCAAATTTGAGGAATTCCACCTTTACAGAGTAAATGGTACCCTATGATTTGTCTAGTTAATAGTCTACATCTTCCATCAAGTGTACAATGTACCCGTCTAATGTACCGTGGTGGACTTCAGCGCGGTTATTTGCAGGCCTCGGCTCCAAACGCCGCTACATCTAGCTTTGTATTACATGAAGATAGTGACAAGTGAACTTGGTGGGGAAGTAGAAAAGAAATTAGCTGGTAATTGAGGTGTGAAAGCTCAATTGGTCACACCATGCTTGGATTTGAGATATAACGTATGTCAAAAGAACGAAACCTAGTAGGGTGATTTTGTGACAAAAGGCAGCAAAAAGTTTACTGAAGACACTTGCTGAAAATTTTCCAAAAAAAAGACACTTGCTGAATTTAAGTAAAATGACATCAATAAATTCAACTACAACATTTGAAGTGGACAAAGTGCTTCAGGAAAGCTTGAAATTATGAAAATTAGGTAACTAAGGAAGTGCTTCGAGATATAGGTTAGTGAATTGCATGAGACAAGAATGTTATAAAATTGGCCGATTTAATCTCAAATAGTTATACTCCCTTCATTCAATAATAAGTGTCATTCTAGCCTTCAATTCTGTTCATAAATATTTGTCATTCTAGTTATTTTAGCCTTCACTTTACATAATTGCTGTTGTAATTATCAGTAGATTTTAGTAGTGGTTTTCAATAAAATAAAAAGGTGGGGTAATAAATGACGGTACAATAGTATACTGTATTTGTTAACCTCCTTATAAATCATGAAAAATGGTAGATGACAAGCATTATTGATCAGGGGGAGTAAAAGATACAAGGCAGAAACATGGAATCTTAAAGATTGATCTCTTAGGTTACCTAATTAAGGCAGTTTCGACATGATATTGTGTATTTGTATGACTAATATGCATGATCAATGTAAAAGTATTCTCAAAGTCGCATGCAGAATAATAATTTGCCAGCTGCTGTACAAAATGCTTTTTAATTAGTGCAGTTTATTTCAAAATAAAAACAAGGTGGTTGTCATAACAAATTTCAAAACATTCAGAATGATGATATATTCAAAACATCTAAAAACAATAAATTAAACTTGCATTGAGTTTAAATTGTGTACCTTTAAGTTCCTAACTTGATGAACACATCCTGCAGGAATGAACACAGCATCACCAAGCTTTTGCACAAATGTCCATGGCTCGATTCCTGCATAAATAAATAAAAATATACGTCATATCTGCAATGTTAGCAGATGTCAGATGGTACCAATAAGTCCTTTTGCAGCTATTTTTTCACAGACCATATTCATCCTTAAGCCTTCTTTTATGCTCCTCGGTCAGGTACATAGTTTGGTCATGTATTGGATGTACAACCTGTTACATTACAGAAAGAGAAACTCATAAAACATGATAACTGTAATGATGAGTAATTAATCATCACACAAAAGAAACTAAAGACTTGTGAAACATCATGCTACGAGTAACCAGAAAGTAGAGAAAAGGATATTATCCATTTGCTGTACAGAGTGCTTTCTATTACCTTTTGAAGTGGCAAACAGTGGGTGTGCCTAAATTCCTTGAAGTGCTTCTTTAGATATTCTTGTAACTTATCAACATCTTCCCGACGGAAGATGTCCCAGAGAGCACCTCCTTCTACAGATAGATTTTCTTCTGCATCAAGATAATTTCCATTTCCTGTATCTCCCATCTTTATCTGGCTATGCATATTTGATTTCTTCCCCTTATTTCCACTACTACAGCCATATAGTTCAACTTGATCTTGGGCAAAGTGCTTTTGCTTCAAATCGCGAATTTTTTCGAGCTGGTAAGAGTAGAATTTGACTTCTGCAGTATGTGTCAAGATATTCACCTGAGACATGAACATTCAAAAGTTGCAAATTACAGAAAGTAAAAATGTAGCAGCAATCATGACTAGAATGTTCTACTATAGTATCCTAGTCATCATTTGGCATGCAGACCGTCTTCAAGATAACAATAAAAGAATTTCACAAAATCAATAGGCACTCATAAATTAAAAAAAAATATCATTCTGATGAAGCTTTATCACCTAATCACCTATAAAAGAAGAAACAAAAATTCAGCTCAAAATCTTTAAGTATTTAAACAGCAAGAGTAGTGAAAAATGCGACTGGCAGAGATATGGACACAGAGGGACAACTAAGAATAAGAGGTTTCAAAAAACTTTAAGCTATGACAATGGTCCTTATAAACCAATGACACAAACAATGAGACAAAGCAGGAAAAATAGAGTGCATAAATTGCCTTGAATGATGATTTTTTTTTTCTATTAAGTATTTGGGTACAAATACCAAGACCAATAATAAATCACACATTTGCAAAGCAACTACACATACTCATAAGAAAAATAAAAATAAGAGTAAGGAACAGAGTCTATTATTCAGAATATAATAGAACCAGCCTTGTCATCAAGCCCTAAAATGCTTTACGTGTTACCAAGAATGTCTGTTTTATGCCTCAGTGTCTGTTTTATGAACCCCCAAGGGCCTTGACTAAACAGCCCTTCCATTCAGCTTCAGAAGTCAGTAGCTCATTTTCATATCATACAAAGCAAGCAAGAAAAGAAATTAATTGAAAATGAGTACCACATCAGACATGTCAGTGTGAAGCTTAGTTACAGAGTCTCCACGTCCCAGTTCTTGTGCAAAACCATATGCAATGTAGGTCTTTGGTCCCATATCAGGCTTTGAGTTTTCAGACAAGTTGACAGCAAGGTTTAAAACACCTTGTCTTGAGTGTGTATACTCCTTAAACGGTAAAGCACATAGGAATTCAGCCCAATGTCGCTGTGGTAACTGCTTCTCGAATTCTGTAGACTGTGACCAGGCTTTCAGTTTCAATATTTGAGGCCACATTTCACTGTCTTTTCTACCTTCAAGATACCCTTTGAAAAATTCATGAATATTGACATCAGCCTGTTGATTTGTTTAATGAATATCAAATATCAAAAAGAGTCAAAACAGCAGGAAAAAAAGCATCAGAAGTGGGAAACAATAGCATTGGAAGCATTAATTGCCAAATCATTATGCATCAACAGGCTTTTTTTCTGCTGTTGATGTCATTAGAATGAATAAAGGTGACCAATATGAAGAGTCTCAAAGATTAGGGAGCAAATTTGTGATTTAGCCTTAGTTCTAATAAAGAAAAACAATGCTGTCAAAAATATACTTGAGAGGACAATAAAAGTAGTGGCTTTTTGGATAAATAAGCATGTCACTTTTCCCCTCTTGTAGCAGACAAACATTCGCTTCAACACACAAAAAAAAATGTCTTAACTTCATAATTTTCTCAACTAGCAGCAATTATAATATGTCAAAAACGATTTTTGAACAACGAAAAAATCAAATCTGCATCGTAAGACTTAAATTCCTAAAATGCCTAGCTTCTTTAACAAAAAAAATTAACAGAAACCTATATATGAGTGATGAACAATCACAAATGTTAGATGAGAATCTAGGAATCTGACCTCAGACCAATCAAGACAATCAATCGCCATAACACCCAGGTTTAAACTACGATTCGAATTTTTCATCTGACGGACAGCACGCAACATAACCTTTGGGTCCCAACTCAATCCATTTCCATTTTCCAGCACATTTCTGACAATAACAGGTTGTGCTTTTGCCCAATGCCACTGGAAATGTCTTAAGTCTCCTTCCTGGATACTTCTGGCATCAGGAGAATATAAATAGTTATCATTGCCATTTTTACGATCTGCTGCTTTTAGAACTTCTCCTTCGATGGAATCAAGGTTTTCTGCAGAGATACAAGAACAAGTAGGCGTATAAACAGCGTCAATCTCAAACTTCCTATCGCAATTGTTTAAAATTTCTTCAGCTTGCTTGACCAGATCTGAAACACTCTTTTCGAACAAATATCTCAACTCGAGCATAGCCTTGCAACACTCTGTCAGGGGGCAGGAAATGCTGCCATTTTCATTTGCCTTCCACACTAACTTCGGCATTAATGTTTCATTATCCTTACACTTCTCTGAAGATATCAAATGGGATTTTTTAGGTTTAAGGGAAAAGCCATCATTCATGTCCCCATGCAAGTAGCCTAATCCTCTAAATCTGATTTCCGTCTCCTCAGCCACATCACTTCCTTGCAGATGTCCATCACGGATCTCTTGGCAACAAGTGAGGCACATATCACAGGAGCAATTTGGACAACTTCTAAAGAAATCAAAAATAGATGTTTTACAGTTGTCACTGCAACAAAAAAGAGAGGAATAGGCATCAGCATACTAACTACAGCCCTCCATCCATATTATGCATCATTCGGTCACTTTTCAGATAGGATGTTACAAGTATTCCATTAAAAAGTAGAAAATAAATTCAAGGGAAACCAAAAAATACACTACCAGTAGACACATTCGTCGAGGGGGCATGGAGTATATTCCAGTCTTACATCTGATACTGGCAGCCCTGTGAAAGAACAGTCAGTCAGGAAACCAACAATGAAATCAAAAAACAAAACAAAAAAAAATAGCTGGAGGAGCTTCATATGTCATATCTTCACAAGTCCACATTAGTGTACATTGAGCATAGTGTGTCAGCCATATCGGCCACAAAAATTACAGGAGGACTATCTGTGAATTATCTATATGAATGTTTAGGCCTTTTAATTGCTTTGAACAGATAGTGCAAACTATCAGAATATTATCTAATATAAATAGGCAAATCTTTGATTGCTATAAAGATTAAGAATATATGTTCAAACAACTGAGGAAACCAACAATGAAATCACAAAACAAAATAAAAAAATAGCTGGCATAAATATAATCAAAGAATTATTCTAAAGAAATAAGGAATAAATAACATGTACATGTCTATCATATCCAAATGACAACAAAATAAGCTTAAATACTCCAGCATATATGTGGGCATGATATAATAAACAAGAGTATTGATGTTATGTAAAGCAAAGATATACTTTACAGAACACAAGAAAACCTTGAATCTTGGCCTCGACCTCTTTCTCCAACATTTGATCTTCATTCATTTGCTTTAGGGATGGCAAAATGATTTCAAGTAAATACAGCCAATATCGAAGCTCTTTCTCTATACTACGTTCAAATTCAGTTTTTTCCATCAACTGCAAGTAACATGAGATAATGTCATAATGATAATCAGATAATCTTGGAGGTAGTAAATTCAAAGCAATAAATTAACAGGCACAGCATATCCATTCCAAGTGTGACGCCGGTTCATGGAATCATTTCGTACCATATACAGTAAATTAAGCAAAAACATATTATCTCAATACGTAACAGAAGGCAAACACCATGACAGACAGATACCTGCCAACGAGCTTCTCGGCTACCCATACGCAAGCAACACGCGCAATTGCAATTACCAAGGCAGAATGGACAAGCTTCAGCAATCTTCTCTTCAGACACTCCAGGGTACCTATAATTCCATACAGGCCAAAGAAAACTAAAACCAAAACCAAGACAATGTATATTTTGCAATACAATGTGTCTAGCATCCACAACCAATACATTATATAATGCAATATGTATATGATTAAGAATCACAAAAAAAACATTGAAGATAAACAAAATTACAATTTACATATATTCTGAAAAGGCAGGTCGATTTTTACCTAATCCAAGAGGACAAACATATATACAGCAACATAGAAAAAAATGCAGGAGTGGCAAAGCAATTGTAGCCAAGCATAGAAATGCACAAATAGCCAAATTTTCCCATTGAGACAGACAACCGATTAGGCAGAAAAATTGCTAGAAAGAAATCTATTCACCCTACAAAGCAAATGAGTTGATGAATAGCATCTCAAGAGAAGAAATACCAATTATGTATGCAAGGAATGCAATATCTTTTACTCGGGCACTTGGTGCAACGGACAACTCTTCCTTTGTCACTCCTCTGGCATTGATGGCACATATTGGACTCTTTTTTAATCCCCTGAGATTCAGGTAAAACAAAGGCAAAAAATTGGATATGAAAACTCGGGTCTTGAAAGAAAACTAAATAAAAAAAAGAAGCAGGAAGAAGATAACAGGGATGAAACTAAGTACGCTATCATCCTTCTTAATCCCGGGCATCGGGGCCTCCACGGTGCTGTTTGATCCAGTGAATTTAGTGTTGCCTTCTTTTACAGAATCAGCTTCCTCATCTGCAATCGGACTAGCGTCATTCGTTCTCCTCCTCTTCGCAGACCCATTTGAATCATCTTCCCTGTCAGAGACATTTTCGCAAACATCTTCCGTGCGCTTCTTCTTTTCACGCCCCCATGCCGCCGAGCCTCTGCCCCTTCCGCGACCTCCACCTTTCGCAAACATCTTCCGTTATCTAGTAAGCATCAGTGAATTTAGTGTTGCCGTCTTTTACATCACTATCGTCGGGGTAATAATCGCAACTCGAGACCCCAAAGTTTTGATATTGCCGGAGAGTTTTCCTGTACCTAGCCTTTCTCCTCAGAACCCTAGGACTAGGATTCTCCCCCTCTTCTCCGTTAACGCCCTCTTCATGATCACCGCCTTAGGCCTTGCAGCCATTAAGCCTGGCCGAAACAGAAGCAGGCTTCTCCTTTACCTCCTCCTCAACCACAACGGCCGCGCGATCTGCTTCTGGTTAAGGAGGGATTGTTTTGAACGCTCCCGCCAAAAGAGAGATTCTTTCAGTGGGCGAGGAGCCCTGGGATTTCAATCCACCTGCAATAGGAACTTAGAAAAAAGTTGATTCAAGTTCCAGAGGGAATAATTAACAGACCATTTATATCGCCATACCTATATAACAGATACACCCTAAAGTCCCCAATGTTAAAGGGACTGGGCTGTTTTCAATACTTTGTGATTTTGATTAATAAAATGTGACCAGACCTTGCAATAAATCCCGGTAAGATGATACACATCACAATCATCAACATCATTTTAATCACCAATATGTAAATATATTAGCATAATGCATGAAGACCAAGGCTATCAATCGCATTTGACATTTGTTGAAAGCATTGGATTCTATTCTCAAATTATTTTACAAGTTGCAATCTTATTGTTTTATTGTGTTCAAATAAAGTTTAAGAACCAAAGGAAAACAAAAATAGGAAGGGACAAATAACTTTTCATTATCACATTTATGAAAAACATGGAAAATCGCGGAACAAAAATTATGATAAAAGGCTAATCTATATGGTGCATCAATGACGCAACTTTATACTTTGCATATGAAATAGCCACTCAATACATTATTTAAAAGCATCACATTTTTATAGATAAAATAGTCAGACACTATTTTTTAACAGCTCCAATTTACATCGCACAAACAATTTTGCTTATGGCTTTATCCGTCCATTTCTAATGAATAAATATAGATCGTTCACGAAAAAATCAATGGACAAGTTAGGATCATTCATACAAATATAATAGACGAATGTTAACGCATTCTTCAAACAAGATCTTATCATATAAAATAGACGGACATACTAGTCGGTTAATTATTGATTGAAGATTGTCGTTCTAAAAAACCTACTTTATGTACATTAGAAATGAATTGACTAAGTGTTTTTTTTCCATTACAAATAAAATAACAAAATGTTAGCGGTCCATTGAAAATGAGCACAAAGATTAATAATTTTTGTGATCGAAAAATTCAAACTGCCATAATCAATATGTCGTAGTGTGAAATTGAACAGCACAACTAGACTTAAAGATGAAATTAGTACAAATCTGATTATAATCCATTTTCATCACAAATTTGGAACATCTACAGTATAAGAAATATTTTGATATAAACCCTAATCCTAATAATTTGATCGGTGCTTGCCAGGGAATAGAGTCGGGCTGGTGGCTTGCCTCGAACTAAGCAAGTACAAAATGCTAACTAAGCAAGTACAGACTACAAGTAATAAGTTGAAAATCTAAACATACAAACCCTAAACCAACTACTACAAGGAATATAAATACAATACATGGAAGAAGCCTAAAGATAAAGTTTCAGCTATTTCATCAACGAACGCTCGTAAGTTTCGGTTTCAAGTGAAAGGTCTCCTCATGCCATCAAAACCTGAAGTGTGTATATCTGCCTCGTTAATTTTAAACATCTTTAGCTTCTTACATTAGCGCACCTCCCTTGCCATATGAACTTCATGACATAATTGACATTTTTCATTAGCTTATTTCTCCCTTCGTTTAAGAAGCTCAACGCCTTCATCATACCTTGTCGACACAACATGTTGTCCTCTTCTTCTTTTTGCAACAATATTGATACAAATTTGACACTGAATAGGATGCTCAATAATCATACTTCTTGTAGTATCTGAATGCGGGCAAAATGACAGGAATTGTAGACAAGTCTCAAAGCAATGGAAACATAATTTAAAATCAGATGAAGAGTACAAGTACAAAATTATCAACGGATTACTTGTTATAATTGTTCATGAATTCCACAGCTCTCTGTGCCACATGCAGGATCATTTTCTTAATCTACATTTCAAGACATTGAGATCTTAAATGATAGCACAAATGATATATACGAATGCGTAAATGTATGCTAAATGCCATAAATTTTAGCTTACCTCCAACTTGTCCTCTTTGCTCCTGTGGTTATGAGGAAGTACACGGATTTCTTTAGTCAATCGAATGCACTCATTGACACTCTCAGGTGACACAAAATCAAGCGCAACCTTAATGCAGGACTGCAGTGAGCATTTGTTAATTCAAGCACACTAACCAGTAATCAGTAAATCAGTAATCAGAGATCAGAACAGAAGCATAAGCACAGTTAACATATTGGTTATAAATTTGCACAGTTAATATTGCTTATGTAAATAGAGCAGTTCATCCTGAGGGTGAGAACTCTAAATTATTGGTTGTTGGATTGATACTCTATCGCCAACATTTGTCAACCACTCTGCTTCTCTACAAAAACTGATAATAATCCACTATTGACTGACATAATTAATTCTAATTTCCATGGCATTCCCATTTTTCTACTAGGTAAATTATTAAAACACATGTTATCCATTCCTACTAGGACGGCTTTGTTGCCATATGTTTCTCGACTACAAAGGAGGCCTGCTTTTAAGTATTTAGGTTTAATGGATGAGATGAATTACATGCGAGGATTCCTCAAAATTGGCTGAATAGCAAGATTCTTGCTTCTCAAATTCTCTTCTATTAACAACGATCTGGTTCTAACATTTAACATCTCTCGTCAAGCCACAAATTAGGGTCTGCTTAGCGCTCACACCTTCACATTATAGACTCTTTATTAGCACCTTAACAGCAGAAATTGGTACTTATCCTTGGCTGACCAAGCTGGTTTGCCACTAGGGATATGTCTATGAGCAACTTTTAGGTCGCAAGCATGAAACAGGGGATGGCCACTTAGAGAGTTTTCTTGTGGGCCCTCCTGCTCAAGTGCGATTGGTCATGCATTCACCTCGCCATTGTTCTTGTCAACAAATGAGGTGGGTCAATATGTGGCAGTGTTCCGCAAGCCATGTTCGATTGTTCAAGTCACTCTTTAAAAGAAGCTTGGATCTTTCTTTGTTCAACAACAAAATCTACCCAAAGAATTCCAAATGAGTAAGGTCTAGGGGGTGTTTCTGGGGAGTTATACACACCCTTACCCTGAGCAAGTTATGAGGCTGTTTCTGATAGACCCAAAGAAAGCATAATCAAAGAGCAAATATAGGAACAAATGCAAAAACCCACAACAAAAGAGCACACGCCACCACACTAGAGCAAGAAACACTAGAACACACATAGTGAGTGACAACCCTAGGAGGCATGGACGGCTCATTTATAGTGACCTTGCTAGACTTCTAAGCAAGTCGGCCTTCCATTTTAGCTTGACGACTTATGATCCATTCATTAGCAGCCTTTAAGGCTTGCTACACTTCTCGAGAAAAAGTACTTTTAAGTGCTTATTTCTCTTGAAATACGTGAAATACAAATAAGCAATACTTTTTAAGAAAATATACTTATTCTTCAGAATTGTAGCAAGCCCTTAGCTTGATGGCTTGTTACCTTGGAAAAGATCCTTGATTTGTCACACAAATCATCTTTTTGACATCCTTCATCTGTATTGTTGATTGATTGTCATCATGTATCTTGTGTGGGCCCTGATACTCATGTTAATACGGAGAACTTGAGTGATTCAATTCCTGCTCTTGATTTTGTAACTTCAATATGTAATTTTTTGGCAATGCCTTGACTAGAAATTTTCATTCTTAGTATAGACCTTATCAAACATAGGCTCAGGCTGGATATAGGTCGGGCTCAACCCCATTCTTCAACCCACTTGTACATACTCACCCACCAAGATCTTGAACATACTCTCACCTCCCAGGCCGAGCTACCCGCTTTATTCCTTTCAAAAAACTTATTTTACCAATAATATTTAGAAAAATTATACATTATTGGCAAAACATAATCAATAAACTAGAATATCATCAAAAAAAGCCAAAATTGCCGAAAATGAACGCGCGTACACGCACCACCTTTCTCTTTCTTCTCCTGGGCTTTAACCTAGCGAATTACTGGCCGCCGCCGCCGCTGAACCGGAATTCCAAATCTGATGCAATCAAAGAGCCGAACAGGCTCCCCCCCAGTCCCGATCCAACTCAATCTTTATCCACACCCGCGCCATAGAAAGTTTCGCAAATCACGCAACTCATCCTACTCTCGATGGTGGATACGATGTCAGCCAGGAAAAAATCGCCATGGATCTAAACCAAATAGACTCAATGATGTCAGAGCTATGGCCCTTGGCGCTAGGCTGGCGGCCCTTCTCCTTCCCTTCTCAAGTTCCCAATATTCACCTTGGGGATTCCAAACGACGAAAGACAAAAGCATGGGCTTTCTCTCAGAACGCTCCTGCGGCAAAGTGCGGCGACGGTTCGCCTCCTCAAGGCCGGAGGTCATCATTTGGCCTTCCTTTCTAGTGCATGGCTATGGTCCTAGACCCCCTGTGGCCTGTGCTCGTCCACGGTACTGGGGCAGTTGTATCGCCTATTTAAGGTGCCTTGTATTCTCCTACTCCCTCATCCTTCACTCGCACCTCTCATCCTCCCTCCAAGTCTCTTTTACTTCAAGTCCGCTCTCCCCCCTCCCATGGCTGACCATGCTGACAAGAGCAATACTCCCATTGAGAACCCAAACCTGAATGCCCAAAAGGCCTCCAACAATGCCCAAAAGGCCACTGGTGAACCCAGTAATCAAACAAACCCAAAACATGATCAAAACCCCATCGCGCTCAAGCTGTCAAAATTGAAAATCGATCCGGCTGAATACCTAGCTACTCTTGCTAAAGCAAGAGACATTACTGAAAAAACCATGGCAGCTTCACTATTTGGATTTGTAGTGGGAGAGCCTATTGAGTTCACCAAGCTCAGAGCAAGACTTAGAAACCAATGGCGCAACTTGGTTGGACCAGACATTGCCATCCTGAATAGGCAAAACTTCTGGTTTGAAGTCAAATTCAAGAATGCAAAGGATCGCAAAAAGGTATGGGATGCAAGGCCCTTCCCTGTTGCTGGACAAATCCTGGTACTTCGAGAATGGAGACCCGATTTCAACCCTTCAAAGGAACCAAAAAACCGTGTTGACCTCTGGTTCCGTATACCAAAACTCTCTCCCTTATACCTTACCCAAGATGCACTCCCAACAATACTCAAAGCTAATGGGCTGGGCAACTTTCTCAAATTTGAGACCCAATACAATCGCATCTGCTCTGAGATGGAGATTGATGCAATCCATACAGAGTCGATTATTGGTCCGGATGAAAATGGAGAGTTCAACGAACTTAATGTTTGGTTTGAAAACAACCAAAAGGGGTGTGGGTACTGCGGCGAGAGGGATCATCTTTTCAACAATTGCCCGGAGAAGGAAAAATCGCCAAGCAACATTCGCTCTTCCCAACAAACTTGGTCACAAAAGACCCAAAACCCAACTAAGCCCAAAACACACAACAAAACCCCGAACAACACCACAATGACCTCTACTAAAGGGAAAAATAAGATGAACCAGAATTTGAATGAAGAAGAGGTGCATGCTGATCAGAGGGGTGGTGGCATCACAACCAAGGTATCGGCAGCTGAAAAAAAAGACTATGTTGAAGTGTTACGGAGCGTCCCGACCAACACTGCTGGGGTGTTTCCTACTGGAGAAGGAGCCCGAGTGGTGAATGACACTCCCCCTGCCCCGAAGTCGAAGGTGGAGGATGTGGTGCCTCCGACTGGTGGTACTGAGGAGGGGATTGATGGCCCAAAAGTGCTGATGGATGAAAACAATTATGAGGATGATGACCTGCTTGATGATGAACTTGTTGATGGTAACCTCTCAGGCAGCGAGTTTGAAGACGCCTCAGACAACCAACAAGAAGGAGATAATGAAGAGCTGGATGAACTCATGTCTGCAGGTTCGGGTAACTCTCTCAAGGCCTCGGAGTCACTTAAGGCGCATGTTCTTGAGGTGGGCCAGGGCATTGCCGAAATGGAAACTTCAGATTCTAGCCGGAAAAGACGTAACGATGGTGATGAAGACACCGCGACCTCTGCTCCACAAGGGCCCAAGAAAAAGAGGTTTTAATGATTGTGACACCAACAAAAGCCAAGTGGCTCCCTGCTCAGAGTAGGGAGTATGCTTTCTTAAAGAATACTAGTGACATTAAAAATCACCTATGTCCTTGTTTCCACCCTGTGTGCTTCACTTGTAGACTCGACATCTTTGTTTGTGTTTGTTTTTTGTTCTCCGTTCTGTTGGCCTGTGTGCCACTTTCCTTCTGGTTTGGGTGTCTCGCTTTTGTTGTTTGGGCTGTCTGGTCTGTGTGTCTCGCTAAGGGGGTTCCTGCCCTTAGCGTGGTTGTTGTTGTTTGTGTCGTCGAGAGCAATTTACAAGTGTTTCTACTGTTGGTCTACTACTCCTGTGTTGCATTTGCGGTTTTTCGTCTTGCCTGGTGTTGCGTTTATTTTTT
This sequence comes from Fallopia convolvulus, assembly GCA_964016875.1. Taxonomy (NCBI): domain Eukaryota; kingdom Viridiplantae; phylum Streptophyta; class Magnoliopsida; order Caryophyllales; family Polygonaceae; genus Fallopia; species Fallopia convolvulus. The sequence goes on from OZ024732.1 coordinate 50,474,330, forward strand.
GCCTCCTTGGTCTGTTGTCAAGGCGGCCGTTGATCTCTGTTTAATGCTTGTGTATCAGGTGCCGGAAACCAACAGTTCTTGGCTGCTTGATGCCCCAACAAATCTTTGGCCTCTCGTTCCGGACGATAGTGGAGCGTTTCACTTTAGTCAAAGGCAAATCTTCAAGGAAACTCGTCCTTTCCGAGTGAGTAATTTTCTCACTATCTTTGATTTAATTAGAATATGTATTAGTCACCAGCTTCAAAAGGGCTATGTAATCTGGTATCCCATCACAAAGGGCAAATGTGTGAGTAAACGCGCTTGTGTACTGATCATCTGCTACTGTGAGTATGTGCTTTTAGCATTGGTGTTTAATCCACTCGTACGTACTTATTACTACCAATTTCTTTGAACTCCCAAATGTGGACATGATGTTATTAAACATGATCATCTATATTCTTGCAAGTGGAACTTGTATGCAGGGGTGTTCGACCACTTATGCAAATTAACCGTTATTATTAGTGCACCCCACCCAAATTCATTTGTGTGGAAATGGGATAAGGCACCCAATACCAATCAACAGGTAATAAGGAAAAAAGCCAAAAAATTACTTGGAAAAAAAAATAAAGTATCCAGTATTGTCCCTTTATGGGGTGGAATTGCTTCCATGATATTTCTGTGCCGAAACACCCGGTTGATAACCCAACCTAGACAAAGGCATAAACTACCAAGTACCCAAGCGATTGGTATACGAAACTATAAAATGCCACAATTAAGTAACGCACCCCCAATTACAATAAACGGGATAGAAACCCATAACTATAGGGCCAAAAGCCAATTCACACATATAATAGGCAATCAAAAGCCTAACACCATCAAAAAAGGAATGGGAATAACAAACCCATATAAAACAAAAGCTAGAACAGTTATAGATGGTATTGTAAACCAAACAAGATTTGATACGAAGCCGCATCAAGGTGGAAAAAACCAACTTGAAAATTACATACGGTTTCCAAGTCTGGAAAAAGAGGAATGGCATATGAAAATATTTGTAAGAGAATCAAGATTGAACAAAATGCTCGGTGCAAGTCCTAGTGACATGCCTGCGAGAATAAAAAACACTAGTAAAAGCGGGTTTATAAAATCCCAAAATATATTTTACCAACACGACTCTTTACATGTTATTAAAGGCAATCAAACAAAAAACAGAAATAGTCAGTTTACAGGGCCAAAACCCGAACCAAAGATAGTTTATATATGAAGATATGCCTTTGGAATTGTAGGGGCCTTAAAAAACCTACCCGGTGGACAAAAATAAACGCCCTTTGTGATTTGGAAAGAATTCAATTAATAGCACTGGTGGAAACAAAAACACAACAACTCCCTAACCCAAGCAAATGGGAAAAACTCGGTTTTGATTCCTTCGATTTTAACCCTACAAATGGCATGTCTGGTGGTATCCTTATTCTTTGGAAGTATCACCAGTTGATGAACGAAAGCCTAAAAGTACACTTCAAAGAAAAACGCTTCATAGCGCTAAAATACTCAAACCTGGAAAACAATAGAACTCTTATATTAATTGTTGCTTATGCACCCCCCAACCCACAAGAAAAGAATGAGTTTTGGCAAAAACTCACAACATTTATCAATCAATGCAATTCACCTTATATAGTAATAGGAGACCTCAACGAAATTCAGAGCCCAAATGAAAAATTGGGTGGAGCAACTCCAAATCCGTCTAGATATGAACGACTCCTAAAATTTAAAAATGACTGTGATCTGCTTGATATCCCAACAAGTGGAAACAAATACACATGGAGAAAATCCAAGTCAATGGATAACAACACATTTGAAAAACTAGATAGAACACTTGTAAGTGATCAAATTATACAATGGTACCCCACCATCTTCACCAAGAATCACCAATTCTCTTCGTCAGATCACTGTCCCATTACATGTGAAATTCCGACTGAAAGCACCATCAAAGCAAGACCGTTTAAATTTGAAAAAATGTGGACAACTCGAAAGGATTTCGCAAATGTTGTAAAACAGGCCTGGAGATACAACCCTAGCGGATCACACATGTTCAGACTAACAAAGAAAACACAACTACTGAAAACGAAAGCAAAGGAGTGGAATAAGCACACATTTGGAAACATTTTTGAACAAATCAAAAAAGTAAACAAAGAACTCCTACAAATACAAAAGGACATAATCGAAAACAACAACAGTAATCTCATTGGAAAACAAGAAAAATTGGAGAAGAAAAGAGATTGTTTGATCCAGTTTCACCACTCCTACTGGAAGCAAAGAGGGAAAAACTCTCACTTAAAATTAAATGATAAAAACACTAAGTACTTCCATCGGATTGCAACTGGGCGGAGAAACAAAACAATCATCAAGGAACTAAAACAAGAGAAAGAATCACATTAATAGGGCTACAAAACATAAAAAGCGAAGTTAAAAAAGAATTCCAATCAAGATTCCAACATTTCGAAACGAATCGCACGAAAATGAATACAATAACAGATAACATTAAAAAAGAAATAACGAGAGAAGACAACATAATGCTTACAAAGCCCATTACAAACCAAGAAATAAAAAATGCTGTCTTTGATATCGAGGACGACAAATCACCAGGTCCTGATGGCATGTCAGCATGTTTTTACAAGAAATACTGACACATAATTGGGCCCGACGTCATAAGAGCTGTAAAGAGTTTTTTTCACTCAGGAAAAATGTTAAAACAAATTAATCATACGTTCATCACACTGTTGCCAAAATGCGATAACCCAAACACAACTAACCATTATAGACCTATCAGCTTATGCAACACGATTTACAACTCATATCAAAAATCATAACAGCAAGACTTAAAAAGGTACTGGGAAAACTAATTCACCCGATGCAGTCTGCATTTGTAGACAACAGAAGCATACATGACAATACTCTAATAGCGCACGAGATCTTCCACTCGTTCAGAAATAAAAAAGGAGTGGGAGGATAGTTAGCTATTAAGCTAGATATGGAGAAAGCGTATGACAGAATCTGCTGGGATTTTATAATCCATGTCCTAGAAAAATTTGGGTTTGACAAAAAATTCATAAACTGGATTAAAGAATGTATACAAACAATATCATTTTCAGTCCTTGTTAACAACGGACCAACAGATCTTTTTAAGCCTCAAAAAGGGCTTCGCCAAGGTGACCCCTTATCTCCATACCTATTTATACTTGCAGCTGAAGTTCTCGCAAGACAACTTCAGATTGCAAGCTCTAACACTAAAAGTGGAATAGGAATTCAAATCTCTAGAGGTGGTACCAAAATACCCTTTCTAGCCTATGCAGATGATATTATTATCTTTGCAAACACAAAAAATCAAACATGTCAGCAGATAAAACAAATTTTGGACGACTTTTGCGAAATATCTGGACAAAAGGTCAACTACCATAAATCAGCATTCCAAGTCACAAAAAACACCAATAACAGTGCTAAAAACCAAATCAAACAAATTCTACACATCACAAACACTACATCTCTAGACAAATACCTAGGATGCCCCATTATTAACGAACGAGTAAACAAAAACACGTTCAACGACATAACTCATAAAACCAAAAACCAATTATCAAAATGGAAAGAAAATACGCTATCGCAAGAAGGCTGAAAACACTAATAAAAGCTAATCTGTCAGCGCAACCAAACTACCTGATGGAATCATTCTACCTACCAAAATCAATTCATAAAGAATTGGATAGAACAAACAAGAATTTTTTCTGGAATAAGAAAAACGGACACAAACCCCTTATAAGCTGGAACTCCATTTGCAGACCTCATAAATTAGGAGGTTTGGGGATCACAAAAGCAGATGATATGAACCAAGCACTACAATTAAAACTATTATGGAAAATAGTCGCTGAACCATCTAATATATGGGTTAAAATAGTAAAAGAAAAATATATTAGAAATCAAAACTTTTTTAACTACAAAAAACAATCTAATACATCCTGGCAATGGGCTAAGCTTATCAGCCTTCATAAACAATTCCTATCCGGACTCTACTGGCAGGTAGGAGACGGAAAAACCATTAAGTTTTGGAAAGACTGTTGGTCTGGAGACAAACCACTCACACCAAGAGAAAACCTTCCAATCCCTCATGACATGGAGGAAACTGTAAGTAAATACATCAAAGATGATAAGACCTGGAACATTCCACTTCTAAAAAGGAACCTCCAACCGGAGAAAGCGGATCAGATATCTCAAATTATAATTTCACAAACTTACGTCCAAGACAGACTATATTGGAAACCAAGTAAGAATGGATGGTTCTCGACTCAAGCAACTGTAGATTGGATCCATAAAAATAAAGAAGATACATCACAAGACCTAGAATGGATTTGGAAACTCAAAATTCCACCAAAACAAAAAAACTTCTTGTGGAAATTCTGCCGTAATGGCCTTCCTACTAAAACTAGACTTGCTGCAAACCACATAGGAGTTCCACAAGGTTGTGTTTTCTGTAATAACACCAATGAAGATTCACACCATCTCTTTATGAATTGCCAGATGGCAACTGAAGTACTGAACAAATCAGTCAATAGCAAAACAACCAGAATAATAGGAAATATAAATCCAGATGATAGAAAACCTAAAGAGATCATAGAAGATATAAAATCTAAGACAACGACGGAGGAATTTGAAGACCTTGTTGGAATCTGGTGGAGCATTTGGTTCTTCAGAAACAAACTAATATTCGAACCCGATATCCAGACTAATATCAATCCGATGGTCGTGTTTGAGTTCTACAAAAAACAGAGAGCCGATTGGAGACAAGCAAACCAATTAGAATGTGGTGAAAAGACCAAAGGCCATAAGAAGAGGAAAAACTCGAAATGGATTAAACCCCCTCGTAACCACATCAAACTCAATTTTGATGGTGCTGTCAATTCATCTGGTGTTGCCACTTTTGGGTTTATTTTCAGGAATGAATCTGGTGCACCCATTTTTCACGACGGAGGGTTCATCGGGAACCACTCGGTGGTGTTTACGGAGGCTTACGCGCTCCGTCAAGGGATCTTGGAGGCCATCTATCGTGGTTATCCCCGTTTGATTATTGAAGGTGACAATTTGCAAGTCGTTAATGCAGTGCTGGGAAGTTGGAGCTGTCCTTGGGAGGTAGAGATGATGCGGACGGACATTCTTGGGCTGCTTGGAAATTTTCAGAGTTGGAAGATTTCGCATGTTCCACGTGATGCGAATGTTGCTGCTGACTACATTGCCAACTCATTCCGCTGTGTTTCGACTTCGCCTATTTGTTATGATTTGGGTCTTCGGGACCTCATCCGTAAGGATGCTCTAGGATAGTGCCTTTTCTGATGTATATGGCCTAGCCTAATTCCTTTCCTTATCAAAAAAACAAAACAAAACTAGAATACATGAAAACATAATTTATAAATACAACAACGACAACATCAACCCAGTGTTAACCCGCCTCAGGCAGGATCTGGGGGGTCATGATGTACACACCCTTGCCCCAATATAAAATCGAGAGGGTGTATGAAGAAGGCCCAAGTATTATCATTGGCTGGAAGACCCAAGGAAAACTAAAATTCAGCTATGTGAAAATGATAACTGAATCTAGTTAGAATGCACCAAAATTGATATAGAAGTTATATCCATCTCAAAGGCTTGTATAAAAGCCAACGAGCATGAGAATGCACCTCATGAAAACATAATTTATAAGTATAATGGAATTATAAATATATATATATATATATTAAGATTATATATTTTATATATGTATTTGGGGCGCATCCTCATGCTCATTGGCTTTTATACAGTGCCTTTGAGATGGATTTTGTCCCTATATCAATTTTGGTGCATCCTAACTAAATTCAGTTATTATTGTCACATAGCTGAATTTCAGTTTTTCTTGGGTCTATTCGGGCGTACCCCCTTCCCTTGGCCATGGGTACCCCCATCTTGACCCCCCAGATTCCGCTGTAGCGGAGCTTCACTGGATCAATGATGATGATGATGATATTTTATATATGTATATAACACAAGTCGACGGGGCAGGCTAATCAACACGCTCAAGCTAGAACTAAAGTCCATGCCTGGCACACTTGCCCATTAAAATCGGCCAGCCAAGCTAACATATTGCTGTCGAAACATGCCCTTTTTTGTCAGGCGACCATCACATAGCTTTGAGGAGCATGATGTGATTGGAATATATTTTGCGTTCATAATCCAACCACAATTGTCTCCAAATAAAAATATTCCACATTTGCAGAGGTAATGATACCCTATGAGCTTAGTTCATAGTCTACATCTTTCATTGAGTAAAGTGTCCGGTGTACCAATCTAATATACTAAGGTGGAGTTCAACGCGGATATGTGCATGCCTCGACTCCATACGCCGCTACAACAAGCTTTGAATTACATGAGATAGTGAAAAGTGATCTTGGTGGGGAAGTTTGGAAGTAGAAAATAAATTAGCTAGAAATTGAGGTGTGGAAGCTCAAATGGTCACACCATACTCGGATTGAGATATAACTCGTGTCAAAAGAACAAAACCTAGTAGGGTGATTTTGTGACAAAAGGCACCAAAAAGTTTACTGAAGACACTTGCCAAATTTAAGAAAAAATGACCTCAATAAATTCAACTACTCCATGAGAAGTGGGCAAAGCTCCAAATACAAAATACTAAAAATGAAAATGCTAAACTGATGATAAGCTAATAGATGCAGAGGATTTGTAGCTACTGTGCTACTGAACAGAAGCTTGAAATTATGAAAACAGGGTGAATATGGAAAGTGCTTCAGAGCATAGGTTAGTGAATTGCATCGGACAAGAATGTTTTAGAATACAGTTGATTGCTTCAACTTCCATTTTCTCTTCCACCAAGCCACGTGTTTCCCTCCTAAATATCTCTCAATGGTTTGCTATCACTATATATACCTGATCAAATTCAGGAAACAATCCAACCAAAATCCAAATTCTTCCGAATGAAACTCTTCAAGCTCTAGAGATCTTCCTAGGGGCATAACAATACTGATTTTGCTAATTTCAATAGTCTCCAGTTCCTCCACTAATAGTATACAGTCAAGTCCATAATCTGTAAAGTCACGCTTATTTATTCTCAAATAGGTATAACAGATATAAGGCAGAAACATGGAATCTTAAAGATTGATCTCTGAAATCACCTAATCAAGGTAGTTTCTACATGATTTTGTGTAAACGTATGACTAATATGCAAGACCAATGTAAACTGTTTTCAAAGTCACATGCAGAATGAAATTTGCCAGCAGCTATACAAAATGCTTTCTAATTATTGTAGTTTATTTCGAACTAATAACCTACCATAAGGAAATAAGGTGGTTGCCATAACAAATTTCAAAATGGTCAAAACATCTAGAAACAATAAATTACAATTGGCAATGACGAGTTTGAATTGTATACCTTTAAGTTTCTAACTTGATGAACACATCCAGCAGGAATGAGCACAGCATCACCAAGGTTTTGCACAAATGTCCATGGCTCGATTCCTACATGAATACAAAAAAAAACATACAGCATATTTGCAATATTAGCAGACGTCAGAGGGTACCAATAACCTTTTGCAGCTAATTATTCACAAACCATATTCATCCTTGAGCCTTCTTTTGTGCTCCTCGGTCAGGTATATAGTTTGGTCGTGTATTGGATGTACAACCTGTTAGATTACAGAGAGAAACTCGTAAAACATGTTAACTGTAAGGCTGAGTAAATAATCATACCATAAAAGAAACTCAAGACTTGTGAAACATCAATGCTATGAGTAACCAGAGAATAGAGAAAAAGATTTTATAACAGCTTTCTTTTACCTTTTCAAGTGGCAAACAGAAGGTGTGCCTAAATTCCTTGAAGTGCTTCTTAAGATATTCTTGTAACTTATCAACATCTTCCCGACGGAAGATGTCCCAAAGAGCACCTCCTTCGACAGATAAATTTTCTTCTGAATCAAGATAATTTCCTTTTCCTGTGTCTCTCATCTTTACCTGGTTATGTACATTTAATTTTATGTTCCCCTTATTTCCACTACTCTCCGGAGTATCATTTTCAGCCCTTTCTGTATCATCACCACCTTTGTCATCTAAAGGCACAACCATGCCACCAGCAACTGTTTTAGCACCCTCTTCAGAGAAAGTAAGCCCAGTCATCTGGGTATTTGATTCCTTTTCAGAACAATCTTCATGATGAATTCCTATACCCACATCTGTGTCTGGAACCCCTTCAGATTGTCCATGAGATTCATTGTTCCCAACAGGCTGACAGTCCTCCACACATCGAGAGGCCAATGTTTCTTCACCGGTTGCAGTAGCACTAAGTGTGCGAGATCCATCATTCACAAGCTCATCATGCGCAGCTTTTAGGTCAAACTCACCACCAGTTGTAAAACACTGATGCTCATGTGCATCATGAACAGAAATGCATGTGTCACCCTTCACATCTGAACAACAGCCATACAATTCAACTTGATCTTGGGCAAAGTGTTTTTGCTTCAAGTCGTGAATTTTTTTTAGCTGTTGATCGTATAACTTGACTTCTGCAGTATGTGTCAAGATATTCACCTGAGGCATGAACATTAAAAAGTTGCAAATTAACCAAAGAAGTTTAGCAGGCAATCATGACTAGAATGGGGGTACAGAAGCATCCCAATCATCATTTGGAATGCAATCATGCAGACCATCTGCAAGATAACAATAAAGGAATTCTCAATATTAATAAGCACTCATAAATTTAGAAACAAGATCAATGTAGCTCAGCTTTAGTCATTCTGATAATGTACGGTCACCTATAAATGAAGAAACAAATTTCAGCTCATTGTATTGATGTATTTAAACAAGCAATTGTGGAAATTAAAAATGTGCCTGACAAAGATATGGGACAGAGGGACAGCTGAGAATAAAAGGTTTCAAAAAACTTTAAACTATGGGAAGGAAGGGTCCTTATAACCCAAAGACACCTTATAACCTAAAGAAACAAACAATGAGACAAAGCTGGAAAAAAAGGAGTGCATGAATTGCCTTGAATAATAAATTTTTTCTATTAGGTATTTAGGTACAGATACCAAGATGAATAACAGATCACGCATTTTTAAGTACATTACAAAGCAACTACACATGTTCACAAGGTTAAATAATATTAGAAGGAACAAATTTTATTATTCAGAATGTATGATACCAGCCTTGTCATCAGGCCCCAAAATGCTTTGGGTATTACCAAGAATGTCTGTTTTATGCAACGATGACTGTTTTAATAAACCCCTAAGGGCCTTGACTAAACAAGTAAACAGCCCTTCCATTCAGACTTCAGCAGGTCGGTAGCTCATTTTTAAATTAAACAAAGCAAGCAAGAGAAAGATTAATTGAAATTGAGTACCACATCAGACATGTCAGAGTGAAGCTTAGTTACAGAGTCTCCACGACCCAGTTCTTGTGCAAAACCATAAGCAACGTAGGTCTTTGTTCCAATATCAGGATTTAGTGAATAATAATAGCGGGCAGCGAGGTTGCTGGCAGCGAGGTTTAAGAAACCTCGTCTGGAGTGTGTATACTCCTTAAATGGTAAAGCACATAGGAATTCAGCCCCGTGCCGTGGTAACTGCTTCTCAAATTCTGTACATTGTGGCCAGTCTTTCAGTTTCAAAATTTGAGGCCACATTTCTGTGTCTGCTCTACCTTCAAGATACCCTTTGAAAAATTGACGAATATTGACATCAACCTGTTGATGTTGTTTAATCAATATCAGATATCAAAAAGAGTCAAACAATAGGAAGGGAAACATTAGAAGTGGGAAACATTACCATGGGAGCATTAGTGCCAAATCATTTATATGAAAACCAAACGCAACACAATTACAAATGCAAACTGGGGGCTTCAATCCTGTTAGCCCTAACCTTTCATTCAATCTGACTATAATTCTAAACCAGTAGTTGTTCAATTAAGCTGTTAGTGATTCTGTGGTGTCATCTAACATCAGATGTGATTTCCTACTAATAAATGGGTTGATATTATTGAAACTAACTGATAACCTAGTTCAAACTAGGACAAAACCAAAATCAGTTAAAATCCTGACTACAATGCCACAATCGTCAGGCACTCCTGCCGCTCAAAGCCCCGATGTCTCAGATACACCTTAATTTGCAGTCATTTGTAATCTCATTTATCATCCACACCAGTAGCAGTTCAATTAAGGTGCACAACTGCATAGCAAGACTATACCAGTGCAGTGGAACTAGTTGTGCCATCAACAGCCAGCAATGCCTCGCATGTCAGTGTTTTTGAAATGCTGTGTTCATGTGTGTTCATTGGGGTACAAATCTTTGCGGATTGGACATCAAAGTTTGGGATTTTAGCGTAATTTAGAACTAGTTTTATCATCATAGCAGTCCTGACTATCATACTACTCCACCACACCCTTCTTAAATCATCGGGGAGAACTTCTCCTTGGTTCTCTCTAGTCTAAAGGCCCTTCTCCATTCAAAACAACAACAACAACATTGACAGTGTAATTCCATTTCAGCTCGGAGGGGGGGGGGGGGGGGGGGGGGGGGGGGGGTCCCCTTCTCCATTCAAACCCTAAATCCTAATTATATTTTTTTTGGGTATTTCCAAGGGCACTACCCATGGGAGTGGAATCGTAGACCCCATATTACTACTCTGAGGTCCTAGCCGCTTGACTAGAAGCCCAAAGGACAAACCCTAATTATATTGTTTTGCCATAATTTATGGTAACTTCAAAAGTTTCCAAATATAAACCCCCATTAATTATACAAATATATCAAGTCATTTTACAGATTTATTGAACAAAAAAGTCGTTGCTACATATTTGTCATAATTTAAGGATGTTATTAGAATAAATAATGGGTTAGAGGCCAAATGTGTAATTCAGCCCTATTAACAAAAAAAAAATCAATGATGTGGAACATATAATTGAGAGGACAATAAAAAAATTTAGGAAACTGAACAATCACAAATGTTAAAAATATAGGAAACTGACCTCAGACCAATCAAGACAATCAATTACAGTAGCATCCAGGTTTAACCTATAATCGAAATGTATTTTCTGTCGGACAGCACGCAACATAACCATTGGGTCCCAACTCAAGCCAGTTCCATTTTCCAGCACATTTCTGACAATAACAGGTTGTCCTTTTGCCCAATGCCACTGGAAATGTCTCAACTCACCTTCGTTACTCAAGCCAACATTCTCGCTTCCGCTTCGTCCACCACAGCTCACGCCGTCCTGGATACTTCTAGCATCAGGATAGTATAAATAATTATCATTGCCATTTTCACGATTTGCTGCTTTTAGAACTTCACCTTCGATAGAATCAAGGTTTTCTGAGGAGATACAAGAACAAGTGGGCATATTAGCAGCTTCAACCTTAAACTTCCTATCGCAATTGGTTAAAATTTCTTCAGCTTGCTTGACCAGATCTGAAACACTATTTTTTAGCATATATCTCAACTCGAGCATAGCCTTGCAACACTCTGTCCGGGGGCAGGAAATGCTACCATTTTCATTTGCCTTCCACACTAACTTTGGCATTGATGTTTTATCATCCTCACACTTCTCTAAAGATATCAAACAGGATCTTTTAGGTTTAAGTGAAAAGTCATCATTCATGTCCCCATGCAAGTGCAAGTAGCCTAATCCTCTAGATCCGATTTCCATCTCCTCAGCCACATCACTTCCTTGCAGATGTCCATCACGGATCTCTTGGCAACAAGTGAGGCACATATCACAGGAACAATTTGGACAACTTCTAAAGAAATCAAAAATAGATGTTTCACAGATGTCACTGCAACAAAACAAAGAGTATAGGCATCAGCATACTAACTACAGCCCTCCATCCATATTATGCATCATTCGGTCACTTTTCAGATAGGATATTACAAGTATTCCATTAAAAAGTAGAAATAAAATTCAAGGGAAACCAAAAAAATACACTACCAGTAGACAAATCCATCCAGGGGGTATGGAGTATATTCCAGTCTTACATCTGATACAGGCAGCCCTGTGAAAGAACAATCAGTCAGTATGTTGTAATGACCTTTAAAGGAGCTTCATATGTCATATCTTTACAAGTCCACATAGTGTACATTGAGCATAGTGTGTCAGCCATATCTGCCACAAAAATTAGTGGACTATCTGTAAATTATCTATATGAATGTTTAGGCCTTTTAATTGCTTTCAAGAAATAGTGTAAACTATCAGAATATTATCTGATAATAATTAGGCAAATCTTTGATTGTTATAAAGATTAAGAATATATGTTCCAACAACTGAGGCAACAACAAAGTACCATTGAGAGTTCTAGAAACCAACAATTAAATAACAAAAAAAAAAAAAAAAGCTGGTACAAATATAATTAAAGTATTATTCTACAGAAATAAGGAATATCACATGTACATGTGTAACATGTCTATCATATCCAAAGGACAAAACAATAAGCTTAAATACTCCAGCATATATGTGGGCATGAGATATAATAAAACAAGAGTGTTGATGTCATGTGAAGATATACTATACAGAACACTAGTATACCTTGAATCTTGGCCTCGACCTCTTTCTCCAACATTTGATCTTCATTCATTTGCTTTACTGATGGCAAAATGATTTCAAGAAAATACAGCCAATATCGAAGCTCTTTTCCATAACTACAATGCAATTGAGCTATTTTCCACGCCTGCAAGTAGCATGAGATATAATCAGATAATTTTGAAGGTAGTAAATTCTAAGCAATAAATTAACAAGCAAAGCATATCCATTCCAAGTGTGATGCTGGTTCATGGAATCATTTCGTACCATATACAGTAAATTAAACAAAAGCATATTATCTCAATACGTATAAGAAGGCAAACACCATGACAGATAGATAGATACCTGGTTACGAGCGTCTTGGTTACTTAAACGCAAGCAAGCCGTGCAATTGCAATTACCAAGGCAGAATGGACAAGCTTCAGCAATCTTCTCTTCAGAAACTCCTGAGTACCTGTAATTCCATACAGGCCAAACAAAACTAAAACCTAAAGCAAGACAATGCATATTTTGCAATACAATGTGTCTAGCATCCACAACCAATACATTATATAAATATATGATTAAGAATCGCAAAAAATAACCATTGAAGATAAACAAAATTACAATTCACATATATTCTGAAAAGTCAGGTCGATTTTACCTAATCCAAGAGGACAAACATATATACAGCAACATAGAAAAAAATACAGGTGGCAAAGTAATTGTAGCCGGGCATAGTCGCATAGATATATTATAACAAATGCACAAAAGCCAAATTTTCCCATTGAGACAGACAACAGATTAGGCAGAAAAATTGCTAAAAAGAAATCTATTCACCCTACAAAGCAAATGAGTTGATGAATAGCATCTCAGAGAGAGAGAGAGAGAGAGAGAGAGAAGAAGAAGAGATACCAATTATGTATGCAAGGAATGCAATATCTTTTATTCGAGCACTTGGTGCAACGGACAACTCTTCCTTTGTCACTCCTCTGGCATTGATGGCACATATTGAACTCTTTTTTAATCCCCTGAGATTCGGGTAAAACAAAGGCAAAAAATTGGATATGAAAACTAAGTTCTTGAAAGAAAACTAAATTAAAAAAAAGCAGGAAGACGATAACAGGGATGAAACTAAGTACGCTATCATCCTTCTTAATCCCGGGCATCGGCGCCTCCTCAGTGTTGTTTGATCTAGTGAATTTAGTGTTGCCTTCTTTTACAGAATCAGCTTCCTCGTCTGCAATCGGGCTAGCTTCATTCGTACTCCTCCTCTTCGCAGACCCATTTGAATCATCTTCCTTGTCAGAGACATTTTCGCAAACATCTTCCGTGCGCTTCTTCTTTTCACGCCCCCATGCCGCCGAGCCTCTGCCCCTTCCGCGACCTCCACCTTTCGCAAACATCTTCCGTTATCTAGTAAGCATCAGTGAATTTAGTGTTGCCGTCTTTTACATCACTATCGTCGGGGTAATAATCGCAACTCGAGACCCCAAAGTTTTGATATTGCCGGACAGCTTTCCTTGCCCTAGCCTTTCTCCTCAGAACCCTAGGACTAGGCCTTAGGTCTTACAGCCATTAACCCTGGCCGAACCAGAAGCAGCCTTCTCCTTTTCCTCCTCCTTAACCACAACGGCCGCGCGATCTGCTTCTGGTTAAGGAGGAAATGTAGGTATTGTTTTGAAAGCTCCCGCCAAAAGAGATTCTTTCAGTGGGAAAGAATCTGTACTTGAATCTGGCCCAATAACGAAACAAAATACTAAGTCACAAAAGGGCGAGCCCCGCAATGGGAACTTGTAAAGTGTATTTTCTCGTTGATTGAAGTTCGAGAGGCAATAGAGAACAGACTATACATGGAGTGTGTACTTTTACTGTCCAACCGGGTTTTCTAGATGTGTACGGACCCAAACAGCCCATGCCCTCAAGTCAAAACAACTCTCAGAACTATCCATGTGCGGTTTATGGGTCGAACCGAAAAAAAAACAGTGTAACCGTGGTCGGCCGGTTCCAGTTTCGGTCCCGGTTCCACATTCTCTGGAACCATGCCGATTCACCGGTTCTATCATTATAAAAAAAAAAAAAAAAAATATTGAAAATGGAAAACCACGATCACACTTTTTTACATTTTGTTTCAAGACCACTGTCGTGTTTTGTATTTTCAATGGATTTTTATGTTTTTTAAAGGGAGGGAACCGAAACTGAACCGAACCGAGGAACCCGTTTTACATGTTACGAGTCGATCCGCTGACTTGTAAAAAAAATAAAGTCGATCCGTGACTTGACCCGCAACCTGTAAAATGGGTTATGAGTTTACGGGTAGGGTTACGAGTTGGCCCGTTTGACTGGGTCGAAAAGGGGTCAAACGGGTGACCCTTTTAAACCCATTTTGACCTATTTGACCTGTAAAATTTTAATCCTCCCTTTCACTAACTACACCAATTAATTTTTATTTTTATTTTTTAACATTACGGGTCAACCCGTTACCCATAAATTAAAAAACTGTGACCCCGTTACCCCACTCTAAACTAAAAAAATTTGACTCTGACTCGTTACCCGACTCTAAACTAAAAAAAATTGACACGTAACCTGTAAAATTACGAGGGGATTAAGTCGGGTTACATGTCAACCCGCCTGTTGAAAACCCCTACTATAAATCCATCGATGCATTATTTTCTTCCATACAATAGGCATGTTTGTTTCTTTAGCTAGGAGCGTAGAGCACTATTCAAACATGGCTGAGGAAGCACATGTATTATAGAAATGCTTGGTTTTATATTCACTAGCATCAATGTTTCGCCTCATTTAAGTTGTTTAATATAGATTTTGCTAGATGATCAAGTTTTTCTACCTAGTAAACTCGCCCTAAATCATCGCAAGTTTGCTTGTAGCTTTGTGAAGACAATAGTTGCTATTGTTCACAAATGGGTTGGTATTGGGGCTTAGTTTAACTCTCTTGAAAAGGTTGGTCGAATTGGTTCACTAGTAGTAGACAAAGAAGGAACAATATCTTCCAACAAAATTGGTTGTTGTAATGGCTTTTAGCTACTTCACCCGATGGATGCCTAATGAGGTAATTTTCAGAAACTCAACTCCAAATGCTACTTGCATGCCAACAAAATCATAGATGAATGAAAATCAAGGATCATCGTAAAACCGAAGCTAGTGGGAAGAAGATGACAAACTATGTGTAACAGGTTGCATTTGTGACGTTCTCCTTTGAGCTTTTATTCTTTTTGTTGGCTTGTGATGGGTAGATTGGGTCCCTTGCTCCTCTCTATGTTGAGTGTTTTTTGAGTTATCAAAGCATGTGAAGCATAAAAGGGCATGGCCTTCGTCTAAGTATCCTGATCTTAGTTTCTTTATGTGCTTAAGCATGAGGATAAGACACTTTTTGGATCCTTGCTAGGCAGAGGATAACTCTTTTTTGGACCTGTTTTTTGTTGTCTTTGTTCTATGGGCTTTGAATCTAGGTTTTTTGGTAGATCTTTTGTATAAGCACTCCCACGTAAAACATATTATCCTTGTTGAGTAGTTTCTGCTTAAGCAGAACTATGACGATGCAAATAATATGTGACCCAACAACTAGGCTTTGATAATCTCTTGCTTAGTACTAGTGCATTTGCATTACAATGTGCTAAGACAGAATTTTGTCGGGTAATTGGTAGTGCATAGAGCCTCGTTTTTTTTTTTTTTTTTTTCACGTATACTCATTGTTCTGTATAAGTTGGTTGTACTCTCCCCACTGTCCATGACCACTACCACCCCCAAGAACCCGACTTCATGTTCTAGGGGAACAATACAAAGTAGTTTGATTCAAAATAATGTTTTTAAAAATAAAATTCAATTGTTACATATGTTTCTGAAAATTTGTAAAAAATGTGATTGGTTCTTGGTTCTCAGCTCAGCGTTCTCACCCGATAGATGGTGTCCATGCCACAGATGGTGTTGGCGACGCATGGTGTGTCGACCAAGTTTGCCCCAAACAAGACAGATCCACTTCTCAACAAAAAGCTCATAATTAATAGGTACGGTAGTACCACTTGACTAAATTCAATACATGCTTTCAAACCAAAATGAATACCTTGACCGAAGAATCATTTAATTGACCGAACCCTTGCAAACATGCAAGTTTTTTAACTAGCAAGCATGATATTCCTAAATAATGATGCGGGCACCAGTTCTCCTCAAATTATAAAGAAAAGGCTTAAAAATTAGCATGAAGACCAGTTTTACTTCTTCAGCTTTGGTTCTTGGAGATGAGCGATTAAGCTCCAATCTTCAGTGATCTACAGCCAAAATCAGAAGAAATTTGCAGTTACGAGATTGCAAAGTTACTTTATTGAAGAACTATTGGAAATATAGATTATAGATCGAAGAAATTGGAGAAAAAAAATTATAAACCAAGCAGAAAGACCGGCTATGAGAAAAAAGACAACGACAGGTGACAACTTTGCCCGCCAACACAATACGTAGTCCTAACAAGTTAGAACTAACATTACAAAAAAGCTAACCAGTTAGCAAACAAAATAGCAAGAAGTCATTACTGTGAAATTACACAATTTCTGAGACAAAAGGTTTATCAATAAGTTGGAACTGAAAAATGGGTAGCCTAATTCTTACCTAGAAAAAAAGGTAAAAAAGATGTATATTCATCAAGGTCAGTAGTGCTATCATAAATCTTTGCTCCTCTATTATTATTATCATTCTGAGCGCACATTGACAGCTTTAGGCGACTAAGATTCTCTAACATTAATCTATATCCATAAGCATTGAAAAAAATGCTGTTTCCATATCAGATTCTCCCATAATAACAGTATAATCACTCGATGCAAGAGTTCACACAAGCACACAATGAGCATTACCCAGTACTACAACATAGAACAGTAAACAACAACATTAACCCAGTGTTAACCCTCCTCGGGCAGGATCTGGAGGGCCATGATGTACACACCCTTGCCCCAATATAAAATCGAGAGGGTGTATGAAGAATAGAACGGTAAGAAATCTCTAATATTAATCTATACCCGTAGTAAGCATTGAAAACACGTTATTTCCATATCAGATTTTCAATTAATGACAGTATAATCATTCTAGATGCAAGAGTTTACACAAGCACACAATGAGCATTACTTAGTACTACACGCAATAAAAAAACTACCTTGAGAGACACGCTAAATCACTCTGTTCAGATTAACCTCAATATTGCATTATCTTGCATTAAAAATAAAAATTTATTGCATTGCAACTTACAGATTTATTGCATTATAATATAGAAGATAGTACATTATGTGTAATCCAAACACACTAATGGAAACCACAAGTATAAAGGATAACCAAGTGCCAAAAAAAGCAAATGATGAAAAGCAAGGCAAGCTAAACTAACCTTTGAACCAGGCTAGTCTTAAGCTTTATCCTTGTCATCAGTCACAGTCTCCACAGCATCACTAACCAAACCCAGAGGCCGCTGATCAAGGACTTCATCGATAAGACCAAACTCTTTTGCTTCTGCAGGGGTCATGAAATTATCTCTATCCATGTTCTTCTCAATGATGTCAACTGGCTGTCCTGTATGCTTTGCATACAATGCATTCAAAGAATCCCAAACTCGAACAATCTGTTTTGTGTGAATTGTCAGGTCTTTTGCTTGCCCACTATATCCTCCAGACGGCTGGTGGATCATGACAGATGCATTTGGTAGGGCTTTCCTTTCACCCTTAGCACCTGCTGCCAATAGAAGTGAACCCATTGATGCAGCTTGTCCCATGCAAATGGTACTAATGGGGCATCGGATGTACTGCATTGTGTCATAGATTGCTAGACCTGCATCAGAGATCCAAGAAGAACTTATCAGTCATTAGCAAATATACAAGTCTAATAAGAAAAACAAGTACTTCCACTGCAAAACACTCCAACTTGGTGCAAGTTGAAATTGCTTCTACATAAAAAATCAAAGCTGGTTAAGTGGTAATTAATATTTGATCATACTTAGAAAAAAAGGAAATAGTGGTGTAACAGCAAATTAATCATATTTTGTAAAACAAAATTCTAATGACAGAATGAAAGAAGAACATTTTAAGTCATGGCGGAGTTGTATTGTTATATGGCGTGACTGGCAGCATGCTACTATCCAAGGAATTGATTGATGAAGCCTACTTTGGTATATCCTGAAGATTCATATCATTTTGGTAAGGTTAAACTGTAGTTTTAGCTCTCTTACAAGAGCATTGTCATCATAGCATAAAAATAATATAATGTTGAGTAATGGTTGAAGATAGCCACCATGTTTGGGTTTTTGGAAAAAAAAAAAAAGGAACCAGAAAGGTTTCAAATTATACATCAGTCATATTGACTAAACTTTCTCAAATAGATAAATCTGCAAAAAAATTATGCAACTTTGTCACTCCAAGATTTTCAGTCTTCAATTTTAAACAAGATGGGGGGAAAACTTAAGGCAAGTTTGTGTGATCAACTTCAGAAAAGATCTCTTGTCAGTTGGTTATACAGAAAAAAAAAAGAATAAGATGAATGCTCATTGGAAGGGATTATGGAATCTCAAACATTCTAACAAAATGTGCAGTCTTCTTCATGAGAAATTGATGCCCTAAATGGAAGAGTGATAGACAGTCTCACAGTCATCCCTTGCCCAAGGATGAATATTTACTCAAAAGTTCTTACATAGCTGATAGGTTAAAGAGTTGTGGTAATGTCAATGCAAAAAATAATAGGAAACAGGGACAACTCATCGACCAATGATCTTACTAGTCTTAGCATTCTAGCATATCCAAGTACACACATCAGAAGAGATACTAACCAAGCAAAAAATATACATTAGAGTTTAAAAATGATTCACAATTAACAATGCCTCATTCATCTGTCATTTAGACAGAAGTAGTCTTCAATTTGAATATCTCTACTGCCATAAGCCTGTAACTACCTAAACATCCAACTACCGTGAAAATTAAAATGGACAAACACACCACTTTGCTGTATACAACTTGATGAGGTCCTTTAATTTTAAATCTCACTGTGAGGAACATCACAAGAAGTTAGTACCAGTGTCCAACTCATCATGCATCAGAAGACAAGGTTTTTAAACCTTTGAGGCTTGAGCAACATTGAGATTATATATGAAACATGTATGTCTACATCATAGTCCAATGGTTCATGCCTAGAACCGTTGCTCAAACTCCTCGATACTTGGACCTTCTATTAAACTATTCTTTTAATTTAATAGCTTAGCTGCCTTTTGTCACCCCAATGAAAGTAGCCTAAAAGTAGTGCACGTTCTTACAAATACACAGATGTATTACTCCTTTAATAGCTTACATTGTGTGGTTTGTGCCTATAATCATCAAAACTGAAAACTACCAAGCTTTACCTAACCCCTTTTATTAAGTAATGCCTAAGATATTTGGATTAAGAATTTCTATTGTGCCTTTAATAATCAAAACAGGAAAGTACCAAGCTTTGCCCAACCCCTTTTATTAACAGTTATTTATCAACATTTAGTTAGAAAATGCTTTTCCTACTCATATCAAGACATTAAACTTGTTATACTACTAATAACACAGAGCAATTAAATGTAAGAACAGTATTCCTAGATCAAAGCCTAGGCTAGACACCTAGCAGCAATACAATTGAAAGTTCAGCATCAGTATAGGCTTGCTACATATGTCTTAACAGCCAATCCAGTTATAGAATAGTAAGGGAATCGTATTAGCCAATTTTTGGTCCTAAAATCTTTTTTTGCCACACTAGGACGACCATTTAGTACATGAGATGAACCAACAGAAATGGAGACACATAAGGAATAGAGAATATCAAGATCAGTAACGGGATTTGCTGACAGCAACACCAAGTAATTACTAAATCTACGTTTTACACGCAATAGAACAGAAAATTGGGGAAGAAATCAGAAACATCAACCGCGCAAAACATGAAATTGACAAATCAACAGCGAGCTCAAACGAACCTGCGGTGACGACACCCCCGGGGGAATTGATGTACATGTAGATAGGCTTGGAAGGGTTTTCCGATTCGAGAAAGAGGAGCTGCGCAACCACGACGTGGGCGGTATCGTCGGCAATCGGGCCATTGATGCAGATGATTCGCTCCTTGAGGAGGCGAGAGAAGATGTCGTAGGCTCGCTCTCCCCTGGAGGAATGCTCAATCACCATAGGAATCAGACTGTAAGACCTCCGATGAGGAGCCGTGATAGAGCTTCTCGTAAGATGAGTGAAGGCCGAGGAGGTTCGGGCTATGGCGGAGAAGGCTAAGGATCTCATCTTCACGACTATGGGAGAGGAGTGACGGGAAGAGGGCGGGTGGAATCACTCAAGGGAGTAATGGGGAAAAACCGAAGAACCGGAGAAGGAGAGATGTTTTGACCTTCGAGAGAAGATTTGAACCGGAGAAGTGGCTAGGCTTAACAAAAAATCGGTCCGGGTCAAAAGATTGGATCCATCCAGATCGGAGAACAATGATCCTAAACCGGACCGGCTCGGTCCACAAACCACAAACCACTTTCTACAAGTTAAATATTAGTACTATGTATTAATTTACATGTTATTCCTAAATTATCAACATTATGAATTATGATACTACCAACTGTTGTTTTTAAAATACTAAATGTTAAAAAACCAAAGCATGACAATCATAAAAGTATTAAGCATGTGATTTTTAGTGTTGTACTAAGATATGAGGCCATTGAGAACCATTTCTTTTTGTTTGCTAAGGATCAATTTTTCCAAGACCAAAACATCATCTCTATGTTGCGATTTCCTTCCTTTTTTCATTGAGTAACAATCCTAGTTTTCATTTTCATCTCTACTGTCTTTAATTGGTGCATGTTTGCATACCGAGAACCTGAATCTTTGGAGCTAGGGGATGGTGGTTCAGCATTTGAGGTGGCAACAATAATTTTCCCTTTGCGTTTTAATACTGATTGGCTTGGAGGACGAACAATGTGCTTGTTCCTCGTATTCTTCGCCATTATACGAAGTTGGTTGGTTGGAGTGGTCGGAATATATGCCCATATCATTTAACCTCGACCTCTTCGAGCTTCTTCCAATCCTAGATTAAGCATTCCCTTCTTTTTGAGACATCATTTTGACATGCCATTTTCCCTCGTTAATGAGCGTTCTCCATGCACTCTCCAGAGTAAATTTGCTCCAAAGTCCAAATATCATTCCCGTAGATAGTGTATGCCTTAATTCAAACATTGGCCCTTAACTCACCACAACAGATTTGTCTACTTGATTGTTCATAATGACCTACACAGTTGAGAACAAGTTGTTGAGTTTTGCAACACCTAGCTTTGCAAGTATTCATAGCCTTAGAGGGTGATTTTTGGATTTTATTATCATCAAGGTAGTACCTAGCAAATTGCTTTCAAAGTGCATTGCCTCTTGACTCTTGATGGGTGCTATTAACAGAGATTTTCATGGACTAAGAACAAAATGTTAAAGCACATACAATAATGCTTGGAATAGAAAGATATCCCTCAAACCCATAAGATAAATCCCATGTCAACTTTAGTGAAGAAATAGAGTCCCATGTCATGTACCGCTTTCAGCTTAAGTTATCAATCCATAAACTTCATTGACAAAATGGGGTTCGACACCAACATTTATACATGATCCAGCTTTGAGGAAAATCAGTCAGTTTGATTTGTCAATTTCGGTTTCAGTAACTTGCATCTTTAAAGTGAACCCATAAGCTTCTCTCAAGCTGATGTCCTTGTAAATTTTATGAAGCAGTTCATATATTCATATATACATACACACATACAAACATGCAATTTACAAAGCAATTCATGACCTAATGGACTTTTATAGTCCAAAGGCCAAATGAACCCTAAATCAAAAGTGTCCTGCATAGTTATGCAGACCATGTACAAAAGATTTAAGGCCAAGCATTTCTGTATGTTGAAAGTAAGACGGTAAATTTAGCTCTCAGAGTATGTGAACTGTCAAGTCTCTAGAGAGTTTGAAGCATTTGAGCTCAATGGATTCCTGTCTATATACTTTTTGCCTAATGGAATATGCTTGCTTACAAGGGGTTCAAGTTAACACACGTCTTCCGTTATTTCACTGTGGCTACTGGCCAGTAACAGAAGCTGATAAAAATGATACAAGGTAATTTTGCAAATTTTATGACTCAAACCGATTCCTGAAATTAGATGTTAGATTAGAGAAACTAGGTTGAATAAGCAATTGGCTCATTCCTCGCCTTTTCATGAAAATTAGCTGTTTTGGCATTAGTCACTTAAGCAGAGTAGAAGAAGAAAACAGAAAACCAGTAAACTAAAAAATTAAATTCAGGCTGAAAAAGGTTAAGAAAACAAAAACAAAAGAACCAGCTCAGATTAAACCTTTGCTTCGAAACTTAATCATCAGTCTACTACCAGACCAGAACTCTGGTGGCAGCCGTAAGTCCGGCCTTTTAATCCTCATTGCCAGTTAAAGCTTTTGCTCTTTCGATTATACAAATACGAATATAACATAGAATTGAGAGGTTGGCCGAGAGGTTGGCGAGAGAAGAGAAGGAACTCAAGGATAGCGGCGGGCTTGTAATACCTAAGCGAGAAAGGCTTTATATAATAGCTTAATAAATTTAAAAGTAACATTTTTCTCAGAATAGACCGGAAACAGAAAGTATTAATTTTAAGACTTGCATAATAAAATAACAAATCAGAGTGGCACAGCGGAAGCGTGGTGGGCCCATAACCCACAGGTCCCAGGATCGAAACCTGGCTCTGATATGAAAGAGTAGCTTCCGGCCAATTTTTTTTAATTTTTTAATAAGAAATTCAATCCATACAACTCATGCCAACTCATAATTTATTTCTCTAAGTTGTTTGATTTGTCTCTTATATTCAATCTCATAATTTATTCCACTTGCAACTATAAGCAACAGCTATCATATTCTGGCTACTAGTCTCTTCATTACCCTTGTATACAATATGCTTAGCTTTCAAGGTTCTTTTTGCATATCCATTATCATTGTGTCTATAAAGATTGCATGCTTGCATCCATCCATCACTCACCAAATTTCAGCTCCTGCGTATCTGTGTACACTGCTCTATTTCTGCAGCTTAGTTCAGCACATTCTCTGTATGGCATAGCCTCTCTCCAACTTTCAATGACATGGATGGATATTATATGATGACTGATCATTTTATGAGCTTTATCTTTTCATCCTTGAAACAAATTTCATTATGTTTATTTCCTTTCACTTTAACTGACAATTGCTTGGAAAACAAAACCATATCAATTGGGAACTCTGATAGTTGCTTAGGTTAAAAACACATGCTTAGCTTCTCATGCCTTGGAAATGAGGGCCATTATTTTGGTTTGTTCCTAAATTTTTTTCCAAGACATTCATGTGCAAAGCATTCTACAATTGGAAGCTTTGAGACAAAATTGCTCATATGAGCTATGTTATCTAGAAACTCCAATAGGACAACGTTTTTTCGTTTCTGTAAAGATGCAAAACTCTTTCCCTAGTGTAAAATTATGACAACTACTCTTTTTGGAAACTCGGAAACTCTTTCAAAGTGTATAATTATTGTAACTATACTTCCCCCATGTCCGTAACACTTCCATTTCCTGTTTCCATTTCCATATACATTTCTCCATGCCCCTCTTTCAGGCTTTCTCTAGGGCATGTGTTGACAGATTTGGCAAACAAACAGAAACTGAATGGATGAAAAGCTCAACATGTAAAGTTCATCAGAACCCCTGGTGTATAAAGTTTGTTTCCTGCAGAGCTTGAACTTCATTGTACCCAATGAATAAGAACTTGCTAACCACAAACAGATTCAGATGAATGCTGCAGGATTTGAACTTTGAACCATTTTGAGTCCTGCAGGGATCAATAAAATACTTTGGTAGGTCCTAAATCAGAACATTATCCCACATGGGACCGAGATAAACCCCAGCATTTGAAAGCAAATCAGAATTCAGAAACTGCAGAAATAGGAAAAATTAGAGGACTGCCTTTACCAAAATGAGGTATGTTATACAAGTTCAGCAGAAACACCACCATGTTCATGATTCTATGATTTCATAAACAATATACACTTGCAAAAAAATAATTCAGAGGCTCAAGAGAAAACTCATAAAAAGGAAGGTATTTGAGTCTGTCTTAAAAATGATCCCATCACCAGTCAGAACCCCCAGATTGACGTATTACATAATTTGAATAGTAAGGTTAATGTGAAGAATAATGTAATAATTGATCTACATTTCTAGAATAATTGGGCATTTGGCCGCGGATGTAATTTAATTATGAAACATGCCTTTAGAAAGACATAAGAAAGTAACATAATGATGAACAACCAAAGAATCCTTTCTACAAGAGCTCAAACTGGAGATAAAACTTTTTTTTTTCTATTTGACAAGGCCAACTCCTGCTCAGTTGCTCATAGCTTGAAGTTGCTTCTTTGTTCACCAATTTCGGTTTTTTTTTGTATCCTTTTGTTCATCTCTAAAATAAACAGAACGATAGTATTGTTAAGAGGGGTTTTTACCATAAATCATTCATAAACGTGCACAACATAGCAATGCAAAACAGAAGCATGGAATTTCTATGGAACCATTGCTATTATCAGAGCGACATACATAAAATGGATAACATACCAGTATAAGAGCCACACATTATAAGCATATCCGGAGTTTTGGTCAAAACAGCAATGCTAGAGAAACCCATTGAACAACCTTCCATTTACCTGCAAGCATTGTTATAAGATTGTAAGTATTAACCCAAAAAACTACTTTAAATTGAAGTTCAAGGATACTTACAAATTAGCTCTTGAACTGAGCACAGAAATCAGTATATGGTCTAAAGTTCTGTTGCCGTTTCTTGAATAGTTCCTTCAAAATGGAATATGAATGCATTTCCTTAGGCCCAATATTCCACTCACTTGAATTGTCAAACTCTAGATCAATTGGACACAGATCATCAAAGAACTTTGAGCCATCAGAACTCTTATCACTTCCATGTTTGTCACCACACACCTTGGCAATCATTGATGTGTATCGTGTATGATCACGAAGGCCTTCCTCTTTCTCAACGTCGGGCAAAGCATCTGAGAATGCAGACGGTTTGTATAAGTATAAACTTTTATTCCTAGAAGCATCCCAGGTTTCTTCACTGTCTTTGAAAAGAGATACTAAGTAGTCTTCAGCAACATCAGTATTTGAATGACCAACACACATTTCTCTTGAGGCATTCAAAACATCCTGTGACTCACGTGTGATTTCTGCGTCAGGTGAGAATTGGTTCACCTTATCCAAATAAGAACGGCCATTTTCGTCAATCTCCTTAAGTGTAAGTGAGACGGAAAGAGGAATTACTGGCCCAACAAAATCATTACCAGGTTTTATCCTTTTAGACCACTTGTTACTACGGTCAGAAGGTTTCCTTAAAACGAAAGGCGGCAATCGGTTTTGATCTGGAACAGCTGAGAAGTCCAAGGATACCTTCTTGCTATTAAAAAGAACAGCAAAGCATTCTTCATAATTAGAAAAGGCCATTCCCAGAATATTCACAGGTAACCTAGTCCACAACCTTTTAGAAGCTGCCTCATAGATACTTGATGGCATGCTAATATCCTTCAAAGCATCAGAAACTGAAAAGGATGATGTTGACTCAGTCAACCCGTATGCCTTTAGCTTCTCAGATATAAATTCATGGGAAGGGCCTGCAGAAGGCTTACTTCTGTCAGAAACAGCAGATAATCTTTTGAATTTTGAAAAGAGAACGTTGGTTAGAGAGCCGTTCATATATGCATAGAGATATTCAAGTCTGATATACTTAAACCTCCTCTGAAAACTGTACTCCTCCTCATCCTTAGAACGAACAAGAAAATCGTTGGCATCGAATGGTGATTCTACATGAGTAGGCTCAACTTTATTTGACAAATCCCAACAAGCCCTGAATCTCTGTGATTCAAGCGTCCCGGAAGACATCAATCTAATGAGCACAAACCCAGCATCTTCATCATCTGACTTGGACATTAGAGAAGACATGCCTTTATCAAGAATGAAAAACCCAAGAGCTAATTGCTTTTTCTGTTGCCAATCAATCCATTCAGGAAGATCTTCCTTTGCAAACACTTCTCTGATGGGACAGTTGCTACAAGGACAATCAAGGCCAGATAATGATAAATCTGAAGGGATATCCCACGCATAAAAAGGAGTGGAAACTTTAATAGGCTTATTTGAAGACCTAGGCTGTTTTAGAGATGGGAGAGAGGGTCCATAAGAGAAGAGGCTAAAATCACCAGTCCAAAACGACCCCAAAACAATGGCATAGCCCATTTTAGATGCCTGATTGAATTCATCATTGCCTGAATTAGCCCTGAGTTCTGATAGAGGGAAGACACTCATGTGACATGGGTAATGAAGACCATGCAACCATTGTAACGCAGGTTTGCATGGTGCTCGAATGTCAATAAGAACTAACCAGCATTCTGAAGCAACAGCATAAAAGAAGCCACCAGATCCAGCCTTAGAAAAGGCCACAAACCGATCCTTTTCAACAGCATCAATCACACCCAGTAACTCAATCTTCATCAAACAATCGGCGGAACACTTGTCAAACCGAAAATCAGCAAGGAAAACAGCATCAGACTTCGCCACAACCAAAATCCTAGGGTGCCAAGTGAATTCACAGCTCAACCATCCACCCTCGGCCAATTTATGATATTCACCCCATGATACCGGCGGCAACTTCGTCCCTCTAAATCTGTCAGAATAAGTTGACCTAGCATCACTCACATCAAACAAGAACAATTGGCCACTTTCTAACAGCACCAGGCTTTCCTTTGGTAGATGTGGATTCCAGCAAATATGCGCAACACCTGAACTCTTAAACAACTTACTACCTAAAAAATCCAAAACAGGTGTCTCAAAATCGGTACCACGCGCTACAAACGTAACCCTAAACCAATATATCGAGTACATAGTAGAGGCCATCAAAAACCCTACACAATCATCATCGTCATCCGCCGCCGCCTGTGAGGCGGCCAATTGAACAATCCTGTAACCGAAGCTATTCGGCGACAGAAAGACATCACCTTTAGTACACAATTGAGAATCTCTTACCGATAAGTGGACAAACCCGACGCGATCGAGGTTGTCGCCGGTGGGGAAGAAAGCGAGAGTTGAGCGGCCGTCGGGGCAGGGGAGGGGTTCGAGGCGGTTCCGGGAAAAGGAGGAGGTGGAGGAGGGGAGGTATTCGGATTCTAAGTCGGCGGATATGACGGCGGAAGTGGTGGGAAGGGCGGCGGCGGCGGAGGAAGTTTGGAGGAACCTCGGGAGAGAGATGCCGGGAAGGGGAGGGAGAGAGGGAGGGGAGAGAGATTGGGAGGATATGAGAGTGGATGAAGTGGCCGGAAGGGGGCGGAATAAGAGAGGGCCCAGGGCGGAAGAGGAGTCAGCACGGCGGAGGAGCGGCGGCACGTGGTATGAATGGGAGGTAGGCCAAAGGAACCTCCACTCTTCTGAGAACCTCATTGTAGGAAAGCGGAAAGCCTCCAAGGAATTGCAAATTTGGAATCAATAAATAAGTTCGGCTTGTATCCTCTCTCCTTTTCCTTTAACTACGCGCGCGGGAGTTGATCCGATTTTGTTTGTTTTAGCCTAACCTGTGTATTGGAAGTAAAATGGAATTGGTAATCAACAAAAGTCACAAAAAATTTGTAGTAGTAGTTAATAAGGAAAAATGTTAAACACAAGATCACAAAATTGCCAAAGCAATGATCTATTCAGTGTCAGCACACAAGTTCCATTCAATGTCTCGGTACTCATGGTTCCTAGTGTATTTTCTATACCAAAGGATAATCCAATTAACAAAAAATAATAATTTAAGTGCATATCAACGCATACATGCATAGATAGGAGAAACTCCACATAGAAGTATATACAAGATGACACCAGGCACCATCACCCCCAAATATGTAGCCACCTCAAGCCCATAGGTTCTCTTTAACACCTCACTATTTATGTAAGGCCAATTGATCAAAAACCACCCATATGATATGATACATTGCAGATAACCACCCATATAATGTTAAATTGCCGCAAACCACCCATATATCCATCTCCGTTACCAATCAACCACCCAATTCCAAAGTTCCGTTAAATCTCTGTTAAAAATGTGAATTTACAGCTTTATCCTTATAATTTTACTATATTATAATAAATTAAAGGCTATGATTAAAAAAATAAAAAAGCCTAATTTCATCTGCGCTCATCTTGTTCGGTATCTTGTTCATTCATCTATATACATCCACTGTAAATTGAGGGCCACAATTAATTAATTGAAGAGGAAGATTAAAAAAAAGGACAAGAGTCTGCGCTCATATTTTTCATCATTGTTCGAATCTTTTTTTAAATTAGGCTTTTTAGATCTGATTTTCAGTGGCTGTTTAGGAGCCTAATTTCAGTTCTCGCTTTCAATGAGGGTGGGCAGCGGTGTCACAACAGAGAGAGTATAAAGGCTCGATCAGAAGGCGGCGCTTGGCAGCAATGTCTTCAGCGGAGGAGAAGGAGCCAAGAGCAAGGAGGGAGGGTGGGGAGTATTGATGTGAGATTCCAGAGATAGAGATCCTCAATATCGATACCCCATCCTCCATAGATCTATATATCTCCCATCCTCCATAGATCTATAGATCTTCGGCGGCGCTTGGCAATAGTTTGCTGCCCTCTATACCCGAAATTCCATAGCTAATACTCCAAAGGGTATGAGAGAAGACAAATTGGAAGTCGAGGGAAAGGAGGGGCTTTGAGAACTGGCAAAAAAAATTTAATAGTTTCTTTTCTAATTGGGTATGTTTTTTTTCAAATTAATAAATAGATTTAAGAAGAAAAAGTTTTTAAAAATAAAACTTAACAGAGATTTAACGGAATTTTTGAATTGGGTGGTTGATTGGTAACGAAGATGAACATATGGGTGGTTTGTGACAATTTAACATTATATGGGTGGTTATCTGCAATGTATCATATCATATGGGTGGTTTTCGGTCAATTGGCCTTTATGTAAATCTTTCTCTTGTATCAACCAATAAACACCTAAAATCAACAACTATATTAAAATTTGAAAAGACAAAGTTTAACAGCTTACACCATCAAATAGCATAGAATTCCATACAAATCACAACAAATAACAAATACATCATTCAGATCCATTGCATTACACTTAATTTTGTATCCAAACAAACAAATTTTTTTAAAAAAGGAATTCTAATTAGCTTATATATACTCCCCATAAACACGAGCTTGGCAAAAATATTAACCTTAGGATTTTTGTCTGAAACCTTTCTAAGAAACAGTATGTAAGTTAAGCAAATTCAACAAATCACCGAATTAGTTTCATGTCACAGTGTGTACAACTCACCAGGTCGAAAGAAGACAGGGGCAAATGCACCACAATAGCATGTACCCCAAGTATATACCTACAATAACAGAAAAGTAGAAGCCATCAATGATGACAAAATTTAAGGGCTTGTGTGGTTCATCTTTGATAGGGTCCAACTGAATCAAGCAAGCAAAAATGAGGAAATCAGACACCCAAAAGATCAAGAGACAAATGATCGTAAACAAAGTTCAAGTAAGATCCAAAAACCGGGCTTAACTGATGTTGTAGTGCATAAAAAAATACAAAAGTGAAGTTGCCTAATGTCCTAAACTGAAGAGGCTGAGATTCAGCAAGGAAAGCAAAAAAACAGCAGAAAAACATCCACCAAAGCAGGAAAAATCAACAACATATTAACCCATGATGTAGCCAAGATTTGAACTAAACCTTCAACCATTAAAACACTACAAAACCAGCAGCAAAAGGCACCTGAATCCGGTCTAAACTGAAATTTGATCGCATTAAAAAACCAACTAATTGATTTTTTGGGGGTTTCTTTCTCTCAAGGCAATCAGAATGTATATGTTAGCTTATCCCTTGACCTTTACTATTGTAAGGAAAATGCCAGATCCTAGAAGCTCTTATGTGAAAGGACACAGCTTCAGAACTATAAAGAGGGGCTATGCAAACTTGCAAAGCCTATTTTTCAGTTACCAACCAGCTACCTACAATCAAGGAGGAGGCTCTTATGTGAAAGGACAAAAAAAAGGTTTTAGGGCGGCAAATTGGTAAGACATATTTTATTTCAAAATTGGTTGTTGTCATCATTTTAATGCTGCAGACATGAAAGGAGCAAGCTTTATTATTTTTCAAACAACAATGCATATAGATTAAGTTGCATCACAAGTCCACCTTTCATGCTCTTGACTACTTAAAATTTGCAAATTCGTATATATCTCATGCTTTAGCTATGTTACCTCATATTTTAGATAGATGTCTACACTACATGTAAATTGAGTTATCATTAAATTGCTCATAATGAAAATGGGCACAAATAAGTATTAAATCCCAACAATTAAGATGAATCAGAGCTTACTATATAGTAAGTGAAGGTCACTGTGGTATTCTTGTAGGTTGAATTCTTTACACGGTCTTTGTTCATTGGGTTATAGAAATTCTGAATGCCAAATCACAACAAAGGGAGTAACAATCCCGAAGAAAAAGGCAAGCAAATGAGACCTAACATCCAATTTCAGCAGATCACCAACAATTTAATGACAAAACACGACCACGAAGAGGAATGAGCAGTACTTTTAAGGAAGATCTCAACAACCTTTGAGTCTAGGCTAAAGTTCTTTGGCATTCTTGATAATGATTTTGCTCCTATTATGATACAGGAAGATCAAAGGTGTATATATAGTCAGAAATCAGCCATTTTGAATGATGTAGAAGTTGGCACAGCAAAGCAAAGTGTCGCATTATAAATCTTTGTCCGAAATAGTGCAACCAATGATGGTTGATGATATTAATGATGATTCAAGTTTCAAAGATGTTACAGTACCTAGTCCATTGACTCAATACGAATTTAGAAGATCAATTTGACCTCTCATTAATCTCATGTGATTGTTTGGTTGAAAAGAATTCAGAAGTAAATGAATGTGAAGAGATTTATAAGATTGTGATCTCTCTTTCTGTATCAATGCGACAATGGCCAAAAGAAACATTCAAATGTGAAGAGATTGATGAGAATGTGATTTCTGTTATAAAAATTCATACTTTGAAGCATTTTATTGATTGATCTTTCTAAACATCTTGTGCTCGTGGATGCAATTACCTCACTCACTCCCTGCAGGCGATTTGCTTAAGATGAGTAACTACTCATCATTCCCTTCGTTGTTGTTCTTGCAACACCACAACTCAGGTACAACTGTACAAGTATACAAAAAAAAAAAATCAGTCTTATTAATTTACATTTCATTTCTTGCACTGAACTTGGCATTTTTTTGGTGTTTTTTATGCAGAAATTCGGCCCAAATCATGTAACTGATCCAAGCATTTCCTTACAAATGTGCAATAACATGTATTTCTCCATACTAATCCATAAATTCATACTACTACTAATCAACATAAAGCTGTCGTTTTCTTATTATAGCTTTTGTGTGTGTATCAGTGTATGTGTTTGTAGGAATGAGACAAATCAAATATCTCTTCATTAATCTGAAGGGCTAGAGACCCATCAAGCTCAGCTTAATCATGCACGCACCGCGTTTTCTTCTGGATTCTCGTGCCTCACACCGACTGGGTTGCCCTTAATCTTCTTACATTCTGCTCTAATCAATTATTTAGCAAATCTCAATTCAGTTGCTGATATTTGTAATTGTTTGATTTGAAATAGCCGCGCGTCTGGTACAATGAATTCTCTTGTGCCGAATATAATTAACGGATGCAGCTCTAGCAATGCTGAGAAGAACAGACGTTTTGGGCCACCATTTCAATCAGTAATGTACTGCATGTTACTACTAAATCAAAACTTACAGACTTCATAAATTGATAATATATATGCCAATTCGCCTAGGATAAGGAGGACCTTGTAACTGATAAAAATACCCAATAAATATTGCATTATTCATATTACACTAATGACTTTAATATTAAAATACCCAATAAATATTGCATTATTCATATTACACTAACGACTTGAATAAATATTACATTATTTATATTGTCTGGGACGAGATGTGGCTGGAGAGGGACATCTTCGATTCTGACTAGGAAATAGGCTGCTGCATCCACTTAGGAGGCGGCCAAAATATCTTGGTACGACGGCGTTTCTTCTTATAGCTTAAAATGTCACATTCATCCAAGTCGTAGACTTCGTACGCCTCATGTGGAATGCGCTTGAAACCATACTTGGTGGTATAAGGACTGTTCAAAAAAGGATGTGTAAGATAGACACAATTTCCCTTGTAGCCTTTGAAATCCTTTGCTGAAAGGCCAATGGATACATCAGAGCTCGAAAGTAAAATGGTGTCCCCCAAGTTGGTAATAGCACGCCAGCAATTGAGCATCCATTTGAAAATACGCACCTCGTGCGGCATAGATGCGAATTCACATATCGATATTACTGATACTAAATATAAATCAGACTCAAATGCTACAAGATTATTATCCATTACTCTTTTGTAGGTCAGGATATGATGATACAGATCCAATGGGGGAAGAAGAACTTTTTTAAGATTGAGGTCGGAATCGAGAGAAAGCAAGCATCCCTTGTCAGTGACGGCATGATATATGCCTTTGAAAAGAATCACATCATGAAACTTATAATCCTCACAACGAATAGCAGTCCAAGCCGAATCTCCATCGTTGCAGTAATACATGTTTCCACTATAAACCACCACCACAACAGTAAAAGCAACTGTTGAGAGTTATCCCACATGGGAAACTTGAGACTAAGAAAGCTTAGTATATAATCCAATGAGCTACTCCACTCATTGCCATATGGTTTTGGGTTGGAACCTCATTGGGCTTGTATGCTAGGCCTGGTTGAAACCTCATTGGGCTTGTATGCTAGGCCCGTTACACGCACGACCCCCAGATTATCGGCCCACCGGACTTTATCAGCAACCTTCTTTACAAAATTGGGTAGGAATAGTACCTTGCGGAGGTCATAAGAACCGACATCGTCGATCCTATAACACTTGCAAACCTCAGAAACACGAAGCTGGAGAAGATCGAGAGAGTTCCGAACGGAATTGGGAGGGCAACTCACCCTATGCGTGTTCAATAGGTCAACCAGAGTGAAGGTGTTGGGTGCGGAATCCAACGACTTTACCAACCAACCATGGGAAGGGTCGTCGGACGGCGAGATATTGTAGATACAGCTGCAATTCGGCATCACAGGATTTGAAGTGCCTGTCGTTTCAGGTATGCGAGGGAGATTGATCGGGGAGCGATTCCGATGACGAGGACAGGCGAGAGAGGTTCGCCAATTTCTACACACCGATCGAAGACGGACATCGTATAGACTGGAATCCAGTAAAGCTCGAATACGTTCCAAGGATAATGGAGTCAGATCGCTCCACGGCGGACTTGTTCCCGACGATGATGATCGGCGAGAGAGCTTCTACGATTTTGGTGTTAGACGCTTCCGTGAGAGTCGAAGGATGTCGCCGGCTGATTTGATGGATACAGAGCCCAATGTTACAGTAAATCAGCAATTGTAACACACGTGTCTGTATTTTGTTATTGAGTCTGTTCAGTTTATAAGCTCTTGTCCAACACTGTAATCAGTCATTCAGAAAAATACAATTCCTTTCCTTTCTAAAATACTCTATATTACATTTCTCTAGCTTTCTCTGGTGATCGTGATTCTCAATTCGATCGATCATCGGGTTGGTTTGTGAGTTGTTGTTTTCAATAGAACATTAGCTCTCTTTCAATCCTATCCTTCTTCTATCAATACAGTTTTACTGTATTAAAGGTATCAGAGCTCAACAACCTACGACCATGGCGGACACGAGATCACACGCGATTTTGAGGGAAACGATGTTGCTTGAAGCGAAAGAGGTCGTAGCTTCCAAATTCGAGCGTCTGGAGGCAAAATTACAACGGATGGATGTGGAACTCAAGGAAAATTTGGCACCAATATTAGAAGCCATCAAGAAAATTCTAGCTGGTACGAGTAATACAGCAAGCAGCGAACGAATTCCGATGATTGGAGGTGTAAATTCATCGCCAATTCATTCGAATTTTCAAGATCCTTCAAGAAACAGACACATATATTCAGTCGGTTCTTGGAATTGTACAACAATGGCGGCTTCGATCGGTACCGGGAAATTCACAGTGATGGAGGATCTACACGAAAGGAAATCTCGCAACTATTGTTCTCCTTGTTATGGTGGATTAATTGATCCAATTTCTGAGTTGAAAATTTTGGAGCACACAGGGAGTATCAATGAGTATTATAAAGCTTTGGATTCAATTCGAAAGTGCATTAATCTGCCAGAGGAGTTCTTCAGCAGTTGGTCCATCACAAGATTAAGGCCTGATATGAGAAAGGAGTTACAAAAATGTTGAATTACATCAGTGGGGCAAGCATATCCACTTAGCACGATATATGAGCTCGCTCATCCGAAGAGCGTTGTTTTTGTTGTTGAATTGAGTGAGCCTTCGCCATATTCAAATCAAAAGCAGAACACTAAGGCCATCTCCAACAGCTTCCCTAAAATTTTCTCTAAAATGGGGCAAGAAATGTGATATTCCTTAAAAATATTTTGCTTCAACTCCAACAGCTTCTTCATTATAGAGAGTCTTGTATTTATTATATATATAAATATTTATTAAAATATTATAAAATATAATATAACCAATTGAAAGTTGCCATGATAACATATGTAATTAATACATTCCCTAAATATTTTTGGAGAATGTAGGGAAGATAGCTCATTTTTTCTCATCCCTCCCCATTATAGAGAATGTGATGGAGAAGCTGTTGAAGCAAAAACTTATACCAAATTCTCCAAATTCACATTTTCCAATAGTTTGGAGAAGCTGTTGTAGATGGTCTAACAGAATTCCTTTTTACAACCTTTCTACTAACCCTATCTCTAACCAGGCATTATAGAGCATAACATAAAGTTTAGGCCCGTAGCTAACCCATCACAAGATGTTCTAATTCCTTTTTGAATCTCTCCATTTTTATCCAAATTATGTATCAAACATATTACCCCTACCGGTATGTGTAACACCCCTATTTTGCAACGATAGGTGTTACCGTCAGTGACCTCGGATTTTACCATCCAAAGTCACCCAAGGCTTTATAAGGTATTAAGTTAAATAAAACATGCGGAAATATAAAATTATTACATAGAAAAGAGTTGCTCACATGTGAGACTGTAGAAGGATTAGTTACATACCATGGTTTAGTTTAGCAAAACATAAAATCTTAAGAGTCGTTAGGCAGCGGAATATAAATTAACATTGTTTAAACCAACGTGGAGAAAACCCAAAAGTAAACAAACTGCAATCTTGGAATATTTCCGACCTTCCTTCCTTCACTTGGGTAGTCTTCGCCCTTTACACCTTTGGTGGAGGTTTCCTAGATTCTGGCATTCGGCGCGAAGGGCGGAAAATGTCAGGCAGAAATGCGGAAAAACAAAATTAGTATAAAGAGACTAAGCAAGCGAGAACGGACATCCTTAAGGTAGTTTGGTAAAGTATCGAAATTATTACGAGGTATTCGGGATGTGTTTCGAGAAGTTTTTACTTTAAGTGGAGCTATTAAGATCGGAAAATGAGTGAATCTCGAGATGAGATAACTCTTAAACCGAAAGAACAAACTACGAGATTGTAGAATGTCTTAGAATAGAACAAATGTTGGGAACGTTAATTACACACAACTTCTAGAAAACCTCTTGCGCCCTTGCAGACCGAGAGTCGGATCGATTTGAGACCGGTCCGGTTTTGGTTTCTTTTAAGGTGCATTAGCACTTACTTTCTTTAGTGATAAAAACTTTCACATTAGTTAACGATTTTTAAGAGTGTGGGGGCCATGAATGGGCCGACGTACCACTTACGGGAACTGAGTTCCGGCACCTAGCTAGGGTGCACACGTCCCTCCTCCGAGTAGGAGCAGACATAGATCATGATCCGTACAGTCGAGGGAAGAGAGGGCATGGTGCCATACCACTCGACATCTTATATAGAGATGTTCGGGCCGAGCCCGCACCCCTTGCTGCACTACTTACGAATTTAATTATGAATCTCGAAAAGAGATTTTAAACAAGCAAACTACACAACGAGTCTAGCAATAATTCCTATTAACGATAGTAATAGTAATAATGCTAACAATGGTCATTATTTCTAACAATCAATATTTCCTAGGTTCGTTTTATTTAGCAAGCAAGATGTTCCCAACATTGAATAAGTTAACGGAAATCGAATTTATCGAAAAGGTTCAAGTAGAATGTCCACTTGCCTTGGATGTCTTTCAGAATTATTCGTAACTCGGAAACATAAACTCTAGAGACGTCGAGCGCTTCGACCTATTTGACCGAAAGGAAGACGAACGAATTCGTATTAAAATCTTTATTTTAATATTAAATTACACTTTTCTCTTATTTCCCTCTTCTAAGAGAAAGAATCTACTATATATTTAATAAAAGCAATAAGGTTTGGAGCCACCACAATGCGCCACCTAGGATTTTGCCACATGTCGTTCTGAAATTACGCCATCTCAGCTTTTGCCACATGTCATTACCATATTAAATAACATAATTTTTCTTTTTTTCTAAAAATATCACATAAAATTATTCTATTAATATATTTGCCATGTCATTTACACATCATAAAAATATTTTTATAAAAAAACTAAAATTATCATATAAAAATTGTCATAATTTTTCTTTTTTCTAAAAATACCATATAAACTTATTCCGAGATTACGTATATGGAAGAAGATATTTTTTCCAAATTATACAAATAAAATATTAAGTCTTCTAAAAAAAGGTCAATATTTGAAATACAATAAAACTAATAAGATTACTCATTTTTTATCTACTCATAGCTTTTGTTTTTTTATAATAATAGTGACTCATACCAAATTTCATTATTATGTGGTACTTCACTTTATTTTGGTTAAATTGTAATGGATTTTTATATATAGAGATCAAAATTTGAAAAGATTTGGTGAATCTTTTATTTAAGATATACTTAATTTTTTTTCTAAGATTTATTGGTTGTATTTTCGGATTTTTAGCTTTTTTATTTAACCGTATGAACTTACAAATCATTGTTAGTCCTCAAAACAACTAAATTGTACAAACTATGATTTGATTACAGATAAATTGATGAAAATCACAATTTCGAACAATGTAAGTTCGATTTTATAAATCAAGCAAAATTGATATTATTGTAGGTAAGAAATTCTTACCATATTTTTCGACAAAAAAAAAGAAATTCTAACCATATTTATAATTATATGTACCTATTTTCTTTGTTATTTGAAAATTAAAATATATTTCGAGTCTTATTTACTAAAATTTTAAAAATATATATATATATATATATATATATATATATATATATATATATATAAATTGACAAATATGTTTTTTTTGCTCCATGGTGTGACGTAAATTAATTTCACATAGTTAGGTCTTAACTCATTTAAGTTTTTTAGTTTGCATAATAGTCCATCTGAACCATCTTGGTAGATGATCTTTCCAGCTTAGAATCAATATATCTATTACTAATAACTAAAGCCGGAATAATTTCTGCCACCATGTTGCGCCACATCACATTTTTATTAAAATAATAATTTTTATAGTTAATTAAGCAAAAAAGTTATCTCCAAGTAAACATAAAGATAGAACAATATTTGTAAAAATTTATCTCCAAATAAACATAAAAATAAAATAATATTAGTATATTTTACCAATAAAGATAAAAAAGGGCATTATATTTATCATATTTGTAAAAGATAAATTAAAAAATATAAGAAAAACATGTACATGTGGTCACATATATATCTTTGAAATAAAAATATCCATATAAATGATAATATCTTTGAAATATCCATCTATATATCTATAACTATATATTAAATCCGAACCTTTCCGAGCTACCAGAACAATTTTGGCCCCACCTTATATTTAAAAAGTAATTTTGTATTCTTATTATTTATAATTTTCCAAAAATCTATAAACCAACATTCTAATATATTTAATAAACAATTAAAAGAAAGGAAATATAAGAAATAAGTTTTTTTTAATATATAATGATAGATTGTTATCATAATAAGGTAGGAAAATATTTTTACTATTAATTTTTTCTATCTAAAACTAACATTCCACTATATTTAATATTTGGAAAATTTTAATTCGAATATTAGTTAAAAATTAAAAACAATTAATTTATATTTATCTGTTTATCTGTTTATGTAAAAGATTTATGTAAAAGATTAAAAAAATTATGTTAAATCAAATTTAGATAAAAAAATAAAAAATAAAAAAATTTATATAATTAATTGCCTAAATTAAATTTATTTATAATAACTATAGCCGAAGCAATTTTTGTCACAACATTGCGCCACATTACACCTTTATTAAAATAATAGTTTTTTATAGTTAATTAAGCAAACAAGTTATCTCCAAATAAACATAAAGATAAAATAATATTTGTAAAATTCTATCTCCAAATAAACATAAAGATAAAATAATATTAGTATATTTTACCAATATAGATAAAAAAGGACATTATATTTATCATATTTGTAAAAGATAAATTACAAAAATATAAGAAAAATATGTACATGTGGTCACATATATATCTTTGAAATAAAAATATCGATGTAAATGATAATATCTTTGAAACATCCATCTATATATCTATAACTATATATTAAATCCAAACCTTTTCGAGCCACCAAAACAATTCTGACCCCACCTTATATTTAAAAAGTAATTTTGTATTCTTATTATTTATAATTTTTTCTTTTAAATTTTCTAAAAATCTATCTAAATTTTATAAAAACCAAAATTCTAATATATTTAATAAAAAATTAAAAGAAAGGAAAAATAAAACATAATATTTTTAATATATAATGATAGATTGCTATCATAATAAGGTAGGAAGATATTTTTAATATTAATTTTTTCTATCAAAAACTAAAATTACTCACTATATTTTATATTTGGAAAAAATTAATTCGAATTTTAATTAAAAATTAATTTTTTTTATCTTTATCATTTTATCTATTTATGTAAAAGATTTATATAAAAGATTAAAAAATTATCATAAATAAAATTTATATAAAAAAATATACATTTTAATATTTATATAACTACTTGCCTAAATTAAATTTTTATATAAAAAATTATATTATCTTTTCCTTAATTTCCTTTTTGGATTATTTATATTAATATAAAAGTTTTTTTATCTTTAAAGAAATTCTATATTCATTCATATTTTTTTCTTATTAATTATGTTTTTAAATTTTTATTGAAAATTAAAGAATTGAATTTGATTAAAAAATTATAGAATTTAAATTATTTTTTAGCTATTTAATTATAAATTTTAATGGTTCTAATTAAAATAATTTTTATTTATACTTTTTCATAAATAAATTATCATTAATCTATCAAACTTATATTGGACTCACTTTAACAACTTTAGTTGTACCTCACATTATATTGGCTCAACTTAATGATTTTTTAATAAATATGTTATTTTTTTGTATTTAATTAAAATACTATTCATTAAATAAATTAAGTATTAAATTCATATAGTCATGCACGACACAACGAGTATAACAATTTAAACCTGGTTATGAAATATTGTCAAGGAAAAAGAGCAATGTAGATTATTTTATCTGAATAATCTATGTTTATCTTCAATTTTAAACTTAATAATCTAGATTTGATTTGTTTAATTTGATTTCAAAAACAAAATAATTATTATACATATTATAGGCAATAAATTACTTACATTAAATTTTATATTATATTTTATTTATTAATATCTTTTATAATGTATCTAAAAAAATGTAAAGACATAGTCGTGCTAGGCACGACGGGTTCAACTAGTATTAAATCAAAATTATTTTAGTTAACAATTTAGATATGGGATAGAAAATAATAATCTTTATTATTATTTTCAAGATAATACTCTTTATGATTTTAAAATATTTATTTTAAAGAAACATGTAAAATCTTATTTAAATATAAAGGAAATTCCTTTTAAACCATATGCAATAATTAAAATATACTTAAAATATGATTTGCATGCATTTTATTATATCTAATGTCAAACTTTATTTTACTCCCAAAATTTTATGTGACAAGGCTAATTTTAACAAGCAAGCATATTTTAACTATGAATAAACTCTTTTTACAACTATCAAAAATTTTATACCAACTATTTAGTAAAATATTATTATTATGATCAACATAGATATCAAATGTCATGAATGATATATTATAAAAATATAATAGTCTCTAATTGACATGCATGCATATATTACCTTATAAAATACTTTATTTCCCACATGCAAAAATAATATATTGATTAATAAGAGGAATGTATACATATTTATTTCTACCTAGTGAATAAAATTAGGTTGCATGCAAGAAAGGGTTTCTCCCAAAGATTTTTATAAAAAAATCCATGTACAACTATTTTACTTTTCTTAAGTGAATAAAACCCTTATAAGTTCATATTTAATTCTAGGCGGTTCCAAATATTTTATCAATATTTATTTTAGCTAGAAATGACATGCAAAAGAGTTTTAAACTATAAAAACTCTTTTTAAAAAAAATTACATGCAAGAGAATTTAATTTATAAAAACTCTTTTAAAAGTACATGCAAAGGCACTTTCAATTTAAAAGATCAAGTTTATCTTTACTAGACATATTGATATTAAAAATTCATATAAAAATAATTTAAATGCTTATAAAGGACATGCATGAAGATTGCATGCATGTAAGGTTATCTTATAAGATTATCAAGACAAAACTTTATTAAACAAAGATTTTTTGTATAAACAAAGAAAGAGATCTAAGCTTTTTAAATTAAATAAAAATCAGAATTTTTCAAGTAAATAACCATTTTTATAGATTTTTGTAATAACTGCGGTTTTTGGAGGATATTTTTTGAATTTTCTCTGATATCGTTTTAACGCTTAATCCAATATTTTCGTTGGAGATTAAAGCCTAGAAAATTCTTGGTGATATTCTAAAATCAAAAAGAAATGATTTTATGGATCGGTGTGAATTCTAGGATTTTTCGGTGGAAAAAGAATATTTATTGGATAAGCCGTCTTTTTAATTATGTACCGGAAAGGATTTAAAATACGAAACGGAAGCCTTAAAAATTGAGGGTAGCGTGATAAAATCATGGAAAATTGATTTTATTGGTCTACATAATTTACGGGACGTTTTGTATTTAGTAAATTTTTTCACCCGAGGTACATAATTTTACCGCTTTAACGCGAGGCCCGTTCCGAGACGGATTTGATTTACAAACCGCCTCTCATATGTCTTATACTTGAAGGAACCGTGGGAGATAAGAATTGAAATGAATCTTCTCCTTAGAATATCATTCGGCCTTAGTCAAAGTCTACATAAATTTTTTTTTTTTGAAAATTGAGGAAGTTGAGAGAGATAAGGACGGAACGAGAGAAGACTCGGGAACAATTCAACCTTCACCGTCGGCGATCACTTTGCCGTCTACCTCTTCTTCCGCCATCTCTACCCAGCTCACCTCCCTCTCCTCACCTCTTCTTCTTCTTTATGGATCCATGGCTGCTGCTATAAACCAAAAAACCATGAGAGAAATCAGGCGGGACACCAATCGGGAGGAAAGAATTGAATTCGTCACCGCCGATTGCCTTCCTCTGCTCCTCCGCCTACTCTGCCACCGCATCTTCTTCCTCTCTGTGTTATTAGGCGTTGTTGCTGCTGCAACACCGAACCACCGGTCTCTCTCGCTGCCCCGCTCGAGAAGGAGAGGAGCAAGACGGAGCATGGATGCGGGAGGAAGAATCGTTACCGCCGGTCACCTTTTCGCCTCGCCGTACGTCGTCTTCGGCGACCACTAGCATGTCCGACCACCACCCACCGCAAGGTCCTCTGTCGGGCAACACTCAGCCACCCTCGGGCTCAAGGATCGAGCCATGATCGAGCCACACGAGCCATGGGTTCGAGTGAAGGTATATACGATCGAAATTAATTAGCGGGGTGGTTACGGAGCCACCGAAAGGACCTTTCGGTTCCGCTTTGCTAAGTAAATTTATGGTTTTTATAATCTTGACGTTAATACGGTTCCACAGGTTCAAACCGCTCGAGAAACGGATGTCTGGATCGTTACTTATAGCGAATACAAGTTTAGACATCGGTTGTCAGGTAAAGGACTTCGGATAATTACTTGGGATTCGTCGTTAATCTGTTTGAGCTGAAATTTGGTAATCTTGTAGTACTGTTACTAATGAACAATTTTTATTTATAAAATTATTTCAAAAGGGAAGCGGATAATTAGTTATAATTCCGCCAAGATGGCTCCTTGAAGCATAATAACTAAGGATTTATATATATATATATATCGATATTCGGAAATCAAATCGTTTATCGATTAGGAAGTTTTAGGATTGGATTATACAACTAAAAATTGTATCCATGAGCTCCTTGTTGAAGAATCTGTTGTTATAATTGGCAGAAGGCAGATAAAGATTTCTGTTGGAATCGTTGAGAGCTTTGAGCGCGCCTTATAAGGCAAGTGGACGATTCTCTCTTGCGTTATTGTTATTAAATGAGGAATTGGATCCCATTTAATATTTGCGTTGGGAACAACTTGTATGATTAATAAAATATGATAGGTCGTTATATTTGTTAGAAATAATGACCATGTTGTTTATTCAGTTTCGCGTTAGAATTGGAATTAGGTCCGTTATGTGTGGCCTTGTATGTTGTCTCATGCTGAGACATTATTGTGAAGTAAGTTAATTTTTTTAGGGGTAGGAGCCGAGTCTCCGATGACCTCTTTATAACAAAGTCTATGTTGGGAGGTTTAGCTCGTTACTATCATATCCCAACATTCGGGTCATGACTCATACCTCACTCAACGCTGGAAGAGGTGTTTATGCACTCTAGCTAAGTGCAAATTGGTACTAGGTGTTCGTCAATGATCATGGATTTCATCCCTCTCATCTTGACGTCTCCATGTACAGGTGGATTCTCTGCGGTTTTAGCCGCTTAAAAGTTACCAACATGTTTGTGAGAAGTTCTGAAAGTAATAAATATAAGTGCGTTAGGCACATTAATGTACCCGAATGGTTAGTCTATTCGGTAACCATTCTTGCTCCCGGTTATGAATGATTCTTAATCAAACTTTGATTAAGTGAATCTGAATAGTCGATGGAGGCTTTTCAAAATGTTATGTGATGAATATGAGTTCCCAACAATTGTTTAAGCTTCTTAAAAGAAACCACAAGCGGTGGTGTTCTCTCTCTTGACTATGCGAGTCTCCTTCTTATTCTCTATAAGACTGCTAACTGTTGGATCATAATCCAAGTCTATTCGGATTTTGGATGCCAATATGTTTAGTTACAATCATAAGAACCAAGTTAGATTCTCCGCTTGCTAGTCTATCATTAGACTAACCCGTCCTTTTTCTTTTCTTTTATTTGGTTGGCTGGTGTCCACCGTTGGGTTACGATACATCAGGTTCTTCTTGGAAGTTGATTCAAGAGACGGGTTCAGATGTTTGAAGCTCCAGAAGTTGAAGAAAGGTTTCCAATGGCTATACTTGAATGAAGATCATGATTGAACTACTTCAAAGCGAAGCTGAGTTTCAGAAAAATAGAACTCAAGGAAGACCTGATGAAGATTTTGTTTAAATAGAAGGTTGTTCTATTTATTTATTCTTTTTGAATTAAGGTTTGTATAAGACCAATTGTATGTATTCCGCTGTAATGTTTTTAGTTTGTTCAGTAAGTTTAAAGCCTTGGGTAGCTTCGGTTTAGTCTTAATCAGGGTTACTGGCGGTAATACCTCCAAGGTAGGAAGGGGGTGTTACAATCTTGGATTTATAAAATTTTATTTTATAACTTGTAAAAATAAATCTCCTTAAAAATCATTACATGCAAGTCATTTTTTTTCTCATAAAACATGTACAAGACTATATTATGTAAAATCTGATTTTTCTAGATTAAGAAGGGAAAATGGGCCTAATAATATACTTAGCACTTAAAATCAACCCATAAGAGTTTAATAAAAAGGGCCAATAATATACTCCTTCTTCTTCTGTATTCTGAAAGAACGCAGGAACCAGAGAAAGTTACAGGATGGACGACGACCACAGGGAA
Source organism: Fallopia convolvulus (assembly GCA_964016875.1). NCBI lineage: Eukaryota > Viridiplantae > Streptophyta > Magnoliopsida > Caryophyllales > Polygonaceae > Fallopia > Fallopia convolvulus. Next base: position 50,519,098 of record OZ024732.1, read on the forward strand.
GGAGGAGATGGCTCGCTGGAGGCTCCGGCCAGGCACCTCGACGACGGCGTAGGGGCAGCGCGACCAGGCAAGGAGATCGGAGGTGGTCGGGCACCCAAAAAAAAACCTAATTTCTTTGATTTTTGGAGAAAAAAATCAAATTGCTCTTGAGGGGTTTTGGAGAGTAAATTGGGAGTGTTGGGGAGTAGAGGGTGCTTTATCTGAGTTGTATGAAGCCTTTAAATAGGCAAAGAAGTGTAGAGAGGAAAATCAAATTCATGATTACATACACCCTCTTCAATGGTGAGTGGAAAATTTGTTAAAATAATCTATTAAAATCTAGAGTGGAAGAGAATATTGTCTGCATAAGATCATACCCAAATCCCCTCTCTTTAATGCCCAATTCGAGCCTCAACCGGATCGAAAATTCGGATTGGCAAAAATTTCACGGAAAAGAATGGGTTTATATACAACTGGTTGTCTTAATATATCAGAAAAATAAACTAGCATAAATGGTAGAGGAGTGTGGGAAGGAACAAAAGGTCAAGGTTCCTTTCCCACCTCTTGTTTCTTTTATTTTTATAAAACCCCTTTTAAGAGATTTATGGGCTTTTTAGATGGGTCGGGCTAAGGCCCATTTCCTTCTTTTTAGGAAAGAAATAATGAAAGGACTTGAGAATTGAATTTCCGTTATGATATAAAAATTTATTAAATTCTATTTACTCGAATAATTATTTCCTAAGAAATAAAATTATAATCTATTTATTTTAGAAATATATTTGAATGAAAAAGAAATTTTGTGATTTTATTTTATTTAATAATTAATTAATGAGAAAAAAATTATTATAAAAATAGCGGTAATTACAGTATGCAGAATAAAAAGAACATGATTAAGATAATTTACTTGAGATATACTGCTATGTAACACAATAGCCTTCAACTCCAGATTGGATAGCAGACCTCGTAAGAGAGAGTATTCAGCAGGGGTTCGTCCAAAAACCATCATTGTACGTCCTTGTAGCTGACGCAGAAGGTACACAAGTCCACAATCCTGTCAAAAATTGGAAAACGAGTGGAAATCGGAAATAGAAACTGCAGAAATAGTAAACCGAACTACAAAAATTGGCGGTTCGTTTGCGCACTCTCAATTTTGTGTTGCGCACTTAGATATGGGCGGATTTCCGTCCCGCACAAAAAAAATGGCACAAATATGGGCGGGTTTCAAACTCGCACAAGAAAATAGCTCAAATACATAAAAATCATATATTTATGGGCTGATTTAGGATCAACCCAAAACAGGAGTTCGCATCCGAAAAACCGGAGTGTGCAAAATTTCGCTGCAAAAATTTCTTATAGGTAGTAAATAGTAAATCGAACCACAAATATTCCATCTAGGTAGAAAATCGTAAATAGAAAGTAGAAGAAGTCCAAGAAAACTTCGAAAATAGAAATCAGACAGACTAAGAATGCAAACAATCGCAGAATTACAACTCGAATTTCAAATCGAACTTTAGAGTGGAAAGTGGAGAAATGGCAGAGACGGATCGAAGCAACTTACAGACGAAGGATCTCGTAATCGTTCATTCTCCGCGCGTTTCAAAGGGAGCGAGAAAGTGTTACAATGTTATATCTATTATAAAGTCCGGTCTAGTTTATTTCCCGGTTTACACCCGGTTGGTACTTGTTATTTGTAAACCCGGATACTTTCCCGTTTAGGGTTTCTTTCCCGTTTTGTAAAGGCTATATAAGCCTCACTTCATCTTTCAGAAGGGATATGAGTGAAACAGTATCTTCTACTATCTCTGTCAATCTCTCAAATTCAATCCTCGTCTAGATCATTTTCGGTTGATTTTCTGATTTCTTAATCGACCCTTGTGATTTAGCAACTGGTTTCGAGCCTCCAAGTTCCTAATTCAGCATTTATCCTTGCAAATTCAGTTGAACGGCATCAGTGGTATCAAAGCCATCGATCTTCTGCCTGAATCATGCCTGAAAAGGTGACAAATCAGGACATTAGCTCACAAAACCTCGCTCTGATACCAATGTTATAGGATATCGAAGCGGGGGAAGAACCACCCCTAAAAGCTAGCCAATAGGGGTGCGGAACCCACCACTTATATACCACACATTGGAGGTGGTGACTTTTCAATGTGTGAATTCCCACCATAAGGAATTCCCTGCAACAGAAAGCTGTAAGAGTTGATGTGATGTATCAAAATTGTGATGTGATGTATGAGAAATTAAATAGACAATTTCTTCTTTCGCACGCCCTGTGTTTGGGGATTTTTTTAGGGAAGGCGCGCTCAAAAAAATAAATTAATTTCGGATATTGTAAATACTTTCGGATAAAGTTGTATTAATATGGAATCAATTAGTAAATTAAATTTAAATATCCCACTAAAAATAAGGACTTCTCGCGAAAAAATATCCGAAATGAGCTCTTAACTAAAAATCGACTTGCGGAAAATCATATTCCGTCAAGGAAAAATGACTGCCTATTATAATATAAAAAGACATTTATACTCTACTAAAAATCCCACCTACTAAAACAACTCTCAACTCAATTAACCCAAATTTAGCGCAAATTATTGTCCAAATTGAACCCGAAAATAAGTAACTACCCCAAAACAAATACTAGATAAAATCTGTTCCATGTCAAATATGAATGATATGGAAACTTTAACTATTGTTTGGTGGATTATACGGTATTTAAGAACAAGCAAGTCTTTGACACAATTCATGGACAAAACCTCAACACCCAAAACAACATTTGTAAATTTATCCGATCTTAGAGGCTTGATTGGAAAAATGCCGGAAAACTAAATGATTGTAGCTGGAGTTCGGGAGGCCTAAGGGGTAGAAACATGCGAGCCATGGCAAAGTGGTAAAAACCAAAGCTTAATCACGTTAAGCTTAATTTTGATGTTGTAGTTAATCTAGATGATACTTCCACTGTTGTGTTCATCCTTCGCGACCATGTTAGCTCACCAATCCATCATGTCGACGGGGGATTGATAGGTCGCGAATCCATTTTGATCACCGAGGCCAAAGCCATTTGATGTGGTTGTTCCCACATTCAGATAGAGGGTGATAGTTTGCACCTCGTGAATGTCGTTCTTAAATATTGGCACTGTCCATGGGAGATCGAGTTGATTAGGTTCAAAATTCTCTGTTTCCTTGGATATTTCTAGAGTTGGAGTATCTCCCATGTATTCCGGGAGTGTAATTATGTGACATGCAACATTGATAGATCGTTTAGGTGTGTCTCCTCCGTCCCGCTTGCAGTTGACTTGGGTTTTTGGAACCTCATCGAAAGGATGTTCTAGGGAGACCATTTGTTTTTTTTTAATATTGGCACTGTCCATGGGAGATCGAGTTGATTAGGTCCGAAATTCTCTACTTCCTTGGGTATTTCTGGAGTTGGAGTATCTCCCATGTGTTTCCGGGAGTGTAACTATGTGACAGGCAACATTGTTGGATCGTTTAGGCGTGTCTCCTCAGTCCCACTCGTAGTTGACTTGGGGTTTTGGAACCTTATCGAAAGGATGTTCTAGAGCGGCTATCTGGTTGTTAGGTGGCCCCGTAATTTCTTTCCTTATCAAAAAAGGAGTTGTATTTTCTAATAAGTAATGGGTCAAATTTCTTAGGTTTTGTTTGGTTTGATTCCTTGGTAATCGGGAATGAGAATCAAATTATTTTAATATGTTTTGTTTGGTAGGATAAAATCTGGAAAAGATTTCATTTTTGAAAATTTTCATTCCAAGGCAAATTTAATTCCAACAAAAAATAGAAGTTATTTTTCCATTCAGAAAAATCTAATTCTTCATTCAAACCCTAAAAACCCCTAAACCTTAAATTACAAATTATGAAAACCATAAATCTTAAATCCTTAACCACCATCATCATCACAACAACAACAACATCTACCCAAGTGGATCTTGGTACAAGCAAGATTGGGGGGGGGGGGGGGGGGTCGGGATGTATGTACGCTTGCCCCGAGCAGAAGTCAGGAGTATATGTCTAGCGGGCCTAAAGCCAAAAGAAAAGCAAAAGGGCAAAAACAAAAATACTAGATGTGGAAAGGGGTAGAAAGGGGGCAAAAACGAAAAAGTACACAAGAAACCCAAAGAGCGAGAAAAGAAACTTAAAAGAGGAGAAAACGAGCAAGACACTCCCTCCAACTCTTCACCACTATTATATTCTTCTCACGCCACTGATCCTTTTACATGGCCAAATCTGCTGAAATTTCCAAAAAGGGGAGGTTCTGCTTTATGACTTTCCTCCCAAGCGCACTTCCTCATCTGGCTCCACCTCCTAATCAATATACTATAACTAAAGTTGAATCTCTCTATCATACGTGTCGTCATCTTAACTATGCCATATAGGCGTTTTAATTTTTTTTATTTACCTTTTTTCCCTTAATTTTTTTTCAGTATTTACAATCCGTATATAATATAATAATATTCCTTATATTACTTATAAAAATATTATATTGACTATATTTGGAAAACATAGATTACTCCTTTACTTTATTAAAAGATTATATATATATATATATTTGGAAGACATATGATCCATATCTATTAAAATATTATAATTGGTTAAAATTTAATCGAGAAGATTTTAATTAGTTGAATCTCACATATATAATAAATTTATAAATCTTACTTCTTATCTATCTTTTTCATAATTATTTAAACTATCATGTTTTACCTATTAATTTAATTCGTATATTTGGAAGACATATGATCCATATCTATTGATCCAACAATTTTCCCTTTTATTGATGATGACAAACTTATATGTAAATGCAACTAGGCAAATAAAAGCTAGCATGAGTTTTGAAGATAATTAGTTCCCCGTGAGATAGAGATGCAATTCTATTTTTCAAGATTTTTTAAGTAGATAGTCCCCCTTTAGCAAGGGAATCATTATTCTGTATTCTCTTAAACAACGCATCTCTGCATTTTTCCACTTTTCCCTTTTGACATCATTGAAAAGAGTTAGGCACGATCAAAAGAGAAAAAGCATGGCAAGCACAATCATAACTAGAGAATAACTTGCATTTGCATCAATAGTGAAAAGATCATACAAGGAAGAGAACAAAACAAACTTAAAACATGTTGGGATTTGAGAAAATAGGCTAGGGGGAGATGGTTGTGAGGGCTTGTTCAGGAGTGAGAAGAGGAATGATGTAAGGCTCGAGGCCTTAGAAGCACTATCACATGCCAACCCGAGGACTTCCCAAAAGGTCACCCATCCTGATACTACTTTCGCCCTTGCACGCTTAACTTTAGAGTTCTTTGTTCTCACTCGAACCCTGAAAAGGAAGAAATCTTGTTGACATAGGTAGTAGCTCAATCCCCTATAAACCATTGGGGTGTTACAATCTCCCCCACTTAAACACTTAGCGACCTCGTCAAGGCCTAAGCACTGCCCTCTAGATTGAGTCACTGCCCTACGGACCAAGTGCACTCATATCCTAGAGTCGGCTTTGATACCATTTGTAAGGCCCGAGGCCTTAGAAGCGCTATCCTATGCCAACCCGAGGACTTCGTAGGAGGTCACACATCCTAGTACTACTCTCGTCCTTGCACACTTAACTTTAGAGTTCTTTATTCTCACTCGAACCCTGAAAGGAAGAGCTCTTGTTGACATAGGTAGCACCTCAATCCCTTATAAATCATCGGGTGTTACATGTGTCAAGGAGGAAAAGTTGAAGCTTTGTGCTTCCTTTGGTACATTGCTGTTTAGAGTCTTTTCTTTTTGGGTTGTGGGTCTCCTTTTATGCTGGTTCGTTTGTCAATAGTCCCTCTTATTTTTGTTGTCGAGTGTTGTGGTATTCCACCCCATGACGACATAGGAGAATAAGTTGCCTTCCTAGTTGCTAGCTACTCTAATGAAGTTTGGTACTTCAGTTGGACCCTAGATGGGCTTTGGAGCTATAGTCTTGGTTTTGTATCTTACGTCCTTAAACTTTTTATGGTGTTTGGATCTTGTGTCCCCCCTATTAACACAAAGTTTACAATTAAGCATAATTATTATGTCGTGAGTTTGAATTCCTTTTATTTTCATTGTAATAGCAATTGCTCCTATGAACAAAAATGACTCTAGTACGTGTTTTGAAGTTAAGAATAAATATATGAAAGTTGATTCACATGGAAATGAGGTTTATTTTTTTCCATGGATTTCATTAGAAACTCTATGAGTGAAATAGTAAAATCTTATAAAAAAAAACTAGTTACCCATTATTATTGACAATTCTCCGAAGTACACCAAGAACTAAAAATTACATACCTATTCAAGTCTTTTTTCTTTGGATTTCATTAGAAACTCTACGAGTGAAATACTAAACTCTTATAGCAAATTAATAAACTTTAGATAAAATAATTAAAAAAATATAATGTTGATATGAAAAGAAAAAATCTAATCTCAACCATTGGTATTTTTATTTAATGATCAAAAATTTTCAAACTTTATTTATAGAGTTTTTTTGCCAATTCTACCGAAACTAGAAAGGAGTAAAGTAGATGGAATTTATAACCTCGATCTTGACCCGGCCAATTAACGGTAAACTAATTAATTCCTTACAAGACTGGTTCAAACCTTGATCAGGTCGGTCGGGGGGGGGGGGGGGGGGGTCTCTAGTGCTCTGTAGAGGGTAGTCTGGAGAATGACCAGATCTAGACGTCCGATGACGATTTCCGGTGTTTGTTTCAGTTCCTTTGTTAATATCCGTCGTATTTTACGGTTTCCTTGCCCTAAATACCATCTCTTGTCTATATTTCCCCTAATTCATCCTTTTGTTTCTACCATGGAACCGACAATTTTGTGATAGATCTTGGAGAATCTTCCTTTTCAATTATCCCTTTTCAATCTCTGTTTGATTGGAAATTCAGTTGCCCCAAAGCAATTGATTGTCAATGCATTCCGAAACACATTCCGCACGATTTGGCGCCCTAAATTCGGTCTTGTTATGCATGATATTGGGAATGACTTCTTTGTTTTCCAATTCTTTCACAATGATGATAGAAGGCGTGTGTTGGATTGTCTCCCATGGGCTTTTTCCGACCAGTTGTTCATCCTTCGAGATTTTGATGGCCTTCAGCAACCGTTTGTTTAACATTTCTCCAATTATCTTTTTTGGATCCAGATTCCTAACATGGCTCTTGGTTTGCTAAGTGCTATTGCTGCATGTAATCATATTGGAGTTTTTATGGAGTTTGATGATTCAGACTCTCTCAATCTGGATTATGTATTGCGTATATGGGTGCAAATTGATATTTTCAATCTTGTTGGCAACTCTGTTGCTTCGCCAATCGTTCGCCGCTCATGTATACCAAGTGCTGACAAAGATCAGAAGCAAGATTGGTTTGACAAATCAAATCACGACGGTGTCAAGATAGCTACGGATACTTTCTGTTCCGCTGATGATGGGTTATTTTTACTAAGACAAACTTGCATGAGTGCTCCACACAAACTGATAATTTTTTCGGTAATTTTACACGAGCATCTGGTAAAAAACGTCATATAGCAATTTCAAAAGTTTATTTATGGAATAATGTATCGGTCATACGATTTCGCCTTACTTTCTTTATAGGAGCTACTCGTTTATCTACATATCTTTCAAATATTGATTCATTTGTAGTCGATTGTCGATATCTTATAGTTTGGTTTTTCCTTGTAAGTTCTATACATGTCACTAAACATGAGTCTATTGTATTTCTTAATAATTTATAATAATACACTATATTTCTTTCAAAAAAATTAATTCCTTACAAAATGTTGATGCCGATCAGGAATTGGATTGGTTGCACAAATTTCTGGCTTTGTCTGTTTCGAGTCCAAATTCTTGTGCTGTAACTGAAACTGTGGCAGTTACTCCTGTTCTCTCAACCAAACATGCTCCTGATAACCAACCTACTATACAGTGTCATCCTAATCAACAGGTTTTGACTCCTGCAGATTCTCAACCTAATGTTTCAGACTCCAATCGTCCAAAGCGGAAGGCAAGTTCTGGTTCATTGGTTGGAAATATAAAAAAACAAAAATTTACTTCATCGGAGGTTTCTTCAGACTTCCAAGTAGCGAGTGAGGGTAGTGACCCCTCTCGCGAAGGGCCATGAAAATATTTTCCTGGAACTGTCGGGGTTTGGGCAACCGCCGGACAGTTAGCACCCTCCGAAGTTGGATTTGGAGGGATCGCCCTTCCATTATCTTTTTAATGGAAACTATGATATCGAAAAGAGATCAAGAAATTGCTTTGAGGAGATGTGGCTTTACTAATGGGTTCTGCTTGGACAGTATGGGCACTTATGGTGGTTTGGGATTGTGGTGGTGTGACAGTGTTGATGTTTCTATACGCTCTTTCTCGAATCACCATATTCAGGCTTTGGTTAAGGATCCAGGTAAAGGTTTATGGTTGTTCACAGGGATTTATGGTTATTCAGAATCCTCTCAGAAACGCCTTACATGTGACTTAATGCGTCGGGTTTCTACAGATAATGCTCTTCCTTCTATCTTTCTTGGGGATTTTAATCTAATCCTTCACTCTGGTGAAAAGTATGGTGGTGCAGCTATTCGTGATCAAGATGTGACTCCTTTTAGAGATGTGATTGGCGATCTTGCTCTTTGTGATATGGGTTGTTCTGGGGGTATCTTCACTTGGGAGCGACATTATCAGGATGGTAGACTTTTAAAGGAGCGTCTGGACCGTGGTCTTTGTACGCAATCTCTTTATTCTCTTTATCCACGGGCTTCTATCTCTTGTTTTCCTCGTCTTCAATCAGATCATTCTCTTCTCTGTCTACATTTGCTTGGTCAGGAAGCACCAGTTCATAGTCGAAGGAGACAATTTAGATTTGAAACGTTGTGGTTATCCCATTCCGGTTGTGAAGGTGTTATACGTGATGCTTTGAATTCCTCAGCCTGTAATCCTGTCCAAAAAATCCAGTTATGTGCTGAAAATCTATCTTCCTGGGCTGATAAGGAGTTTCATGATCGAAAGCGGAAGATAAACAAGCTGGAAAGGTATCTATTGTATTTACAACAGCGTCCGCCGGATGGTTCTACACTTCGGTTATGTGAGGACACTTTTGCCTCGCTAGAACAACTTAAACGAGATGAGGAATCATACTAGTTTTTACGGTCCCGATCTAATGAACTTAAGGATGGTGACAAGAACACGCCTTATTTTCATCATAAAGCTTCACAACGTAAGTCCACAAATCGAATACGTGGTATTTTTACTTCTGCAGGGGCTTGGGATGAATCTGAAGCAGTCATTGAGGCTGAGGTTGTGGATTTTTACACTGATTTGTTTCGTTCTCAAGGGTCTGTGGATACTGATGTTGTTCTACACGGTTTAGAACCGAAGATCACACCTGAGATTAACTTATTCCTTGATGCTGAGCCAACTTTGGATGAAATTCGTTATGCTTTATTCCAAATGTATCCGACAAAGGCACCTGGGATTGATGGAATGCATGCTGTTTTCTTTCAGAAATTTTGGCATATTGTTGGTGCTGATGTCGTTTCTTACATCCAGCGTTGGTGGAGAGGTGAAATTGATATTCGGGATGTCAATCATACCGTTGTTGTGTTGATTCCGAAAGTTAAGGATCCTAAGTACTTACGGGAGTACAAGCCTATTAGTCTCTGCATAACTTTATACAAGATAGCATCTAAGACCCTAGCCAATCGTCTAAAACCTTATCTCAGTTTGTTAATTAGCAACACTCAAAGTGCTTTTGTTCCTAATCGAATGCGCTTCTTGCTTTTGAAGCCTTTCATTTTATGAAGAATAAAAGACATGGCTCAGATGGTTGTTTTGGGTTGAAATTAGATATGATGAAGGCGTATGACCGCGTTGAATGGTCTTTTCTCCAAGATCTGCATCAGCGTTTAGGGTTTTCTTCAGCATGGGTTCGCAGAATGATGGATTGTTTGCAATCAGTAACTTTTTCTTTCAAGTTCAATGGTGGAATTCATGGAATGCTATCTCCATCTCGGGGAGTCCGGCAAGGTTGCCCTCTCTCTCCGTATTTATTTATTCTGTGTTCAAAGGCTTTATCTCAATTACTATGTAAGGTTGTTATGAATAAACAGTTACATGGTCTACAAATTAGCCGAGGGGCACCAATTATCTCGCACTTGCTATTTGCGGATGACTGTCTCTTATTTGCTAAAGCGAATGTTAGTGAATGCTCGGCTCTAACTGAAATTCTCAGTTTATATGAAAGAGCATTCGGTCAGAAAGTCAATATGCAAAAGTCTGAAGTTTGTTTTAGCAGGATTGTTTCACAACAGCAAAGAACAGAAATAACGCATTTTCTTCAAGTTCGAGAGGTGGATATGCATTCTCGTTACTTGGGTCTTCCGACTATTGTAAGACGATCGAAGAAGGTAGTTTTTAGTTGCATCAAAGACATGATTTGGAAAAAGGCCCATGGGTGGAAAGAAAAACTTTTATCTCAAGCGGGGCGGGAAACGCTTATAAAATCAGTATTACAATCTATACCACTGTATGTTATGAGTGTTTTCCGCTTACTGCAGACTTTGATTGATGATATACACTCGATGTTAGCCAGATTTTGGTGGGGATCGAAGAATAATGAGCGGAAAATTCATTGTAGAAGCTGGGACTTTCTTTGTAAATCGAAGCAACATGGCGGTATGGGATTCCGAAATCTCAAAATTTTTAATGAGGCTTTACTAGCAAAACAATGTTGGCGATTGCATCATTCAAGCGATTCACTGGTGGCCTCGATTTTACGGACTCGTTATTACAGACATTCTTCATTTCTAGAATCTTACCTTGGAGCAAATCCGAGTTACACTTGGCGTTCAATTTGGGGAGCCAAATCACTTCTTTTAGAAGGAGCTGGATGGAGAATTGGTAGGGGGATTTCGACTTCTTGCTGGAATGATAAGTGGCCACCTTCTCATGGTTCTTTCCGATCTCCTACTGCGGGGCCTGTGGTCGATGTTTCCTTGCGTGTTGCTGATTTAATTCAGCAAAATTCTGGTACCTGGGATGTGCCCCTTATTACGCAGTTGTTTACTTCTCTTGATGCTAGTACTATTTTAAGTATTCCGCTCACATCTGGATCTTGTCATGATGTTTTAATGTGGCCACATACTTCAAATGGAGTTTATACTGTAAAATCAGGCTACTGGTTTGGAGTTAATGGTAGTTCTACTGATTTTGGCCAGGACGAAGGCTTTTGGAAGTGTTTGTGGCATTTGAATGTTCCACCTAAGCTACGTACTTTTGCTTGGCGGGCTATGTCAGGGGCTTTAAGTGTGAAGGCAGGTTCATATACCCGACATGTAGTGGTGGATGATCTTTGTGATAGGTGTTCATGTTCAGCTGAAACAATTTGGCATTCACTCTTTACTTGTGCTCATTCTCAATCTTTTTGGTGCCATAGTTTTATTTATAATTCCCTCACTCAGGCAACATTTACACAGTTTGTTGATTTGGCAAAGCATATTTTAGATATTCATGGTGTTGAGGGTCTTGTTGAATTTCTGTTGTTGTCATGGATATCTTGGACCAATCGCAATGATCAGGTTTTTGGGCGTAATGTTAATTCACCCATCACTCTTGCTGTTGGTTTTAGACGCCTGGTTTCAGATTACACTACCATACATTCAACACCACTTATTCCACCGTGTCAGCAGGCTGTTTTGGGATGGTGTCCTCCTTCTGCTGGTTTTTTAAAGGTCAATACCGATGCTGTTGTAATGACCAGTGTTGGGGTTGGCCTTGGTGTGGTGATCAGGGATAGTTACGGTTTTGTAGTTGCTTCTGCTGTGAAACGTCTAAATGTCACCTGGTCACCCGATTTAGCGGAAGCACATGCTCTTCTCTTTGTTCTGCAAGTTGCTCATAACATTGGTGCCCTTAATGTTGAAGCCGAAACAGATGCCCTCACTTTGGTATTGGCTATCCAGTCTAAGAAGCCTAATTTAACTTATGTAGGTGCTGTTGTTGAAGAAATATATAGATTTATCTCAAACTTTAATCTATGTACTTGTAAGCATGTTCGTCGTGCTTGTAATTCTGTAGCTCATTATGTTGCTCGTCTTCTTTCGGAGTCGGGTACTGAGCAAATATTCTCTACTGTAATTCCCCAAGGTATTTTAAACTTGGCGGAAATGGATATATAAAATAAATATATCTTTTCTCTCTAAAAAAAAAGGTTGAGGATGAATCCACATGTTTTTTTCTCCGCGCACAAGATTTGGCACGCTTCATGAAGCGAGTCGCTTCATAATGCGAGCCATCAATGGATACCCGAGCGGATTTTTTACAAAATCGGCAAAATGACACGCTTCACGAAGCGTAAGGCAATATTGTGCGATTTCCTTACCCAATCCAATATTTTTTTTACTTATATAGGTTCCTCTCGTCGATAGCTTCGATTTGATAGGTAACAAGCTCAAATCCGACACCCGAACAAAAAGTTATGAACGTTTTAAGATTGGACATACACATACTACTTTCACACGTCGTTTATTTAGGATAAGATTTAAGATAAAACATATAATAAGATTTTTTGGTAAGTGTTAGAGTTTATGGTTAGGATAAGGCTTTATGGTAGGGTTTGGGGTAAGGTTTATGGTAAATATTATGGTTTAGGGTAGGATTTGAATGAGGTTTAAAGTTTGGGTATGTGATATAGTATAGGGTTTGGATGTATAGTTTAAATCAAGGCTTAATGGTAGGGTTTTAGATAAGGTCTAGTGTGAGGGTAGCGTTTAAGACAAGTCTTAAGGTAGGATATTGAGTAAGGTTTAGGGTTTATTGTAGATTTTTAATGAAGTTTATGATTTAGGTATATGATTTAGGATAGAGTATATATTTTTAGGGCTTAGGGTTTGGATAAGGGTTCTACGGCAAGGCTTAAGTATAGGGTTTTAAGTAAGGTCTAGGGTTTATAGTAGAGTTTGAGTAAAGGGTTTAAGATAAGGCTTAAGGTCGGATTTAGGGTAAGGTTTATTGTTTATGGTAGGGTTGTGGTTTATGCTTAAAGTAAGGCTTTAGGGTAACCTAACTTATACGGAGCATATGTTAAAATTTTGGTTTAATTAACCAAACTGATATTTTTCACGGTCTTACAGGTTGGTTACGGATCGACATATTCATAATTTTAGTTAACCGAAAAATCAAAATATAGTTTTTAATTTGTAAAAAAAATATTAAATATATTTTGTCTTAATAGAATTATATGCTTATTTTCAGAATTTGAAATTATATTTGATTTTGAAAATATTATTTTATATTTTCATCATTGATTAGTTAAATGCGTCTTTTTTTAATTATTTAACTCCTAAAATGTTATATATATATATATATAGAATACATATTGTAAAGATAATTTAAAACATAACCACCATGTAAAATAATATTTATTTTAAAATTTTAACCGAGCGGTAATATTTTTAATATAAAGCAATTGTTGTTCAAGTGTATTCTTATAATATAAAATTAAATAAATAGTTATGGGTTAACGAGAAAACCGAACCAAAATTCAGTTAACAAATCTCTGATCAACCGAGAATAAATGGTCGATTTTGGTTAATGATTTTAATTAACTAAAATCATAAAATAAATAGTTATTGGTTAACGAGAAAGCCTTACCCTAACCATAAACCCTAATACTTACGATAAACATAAACCATCCCAAAATATTATATACTAAGTCCTATCTTAAATAAAACATCATGTTAAAGTAGTTTGCGTATGTCCAATCTTAAAACGCTCATAACTTTTTGCTCGGGTGTCGGATCTGAGCTTATTACCTATCAAATCGAAGCTATCGACGAGAGGAACTTATATATGTAAAAAAATATTGGATTGGGTAAGGAAATCACACAATATTGCCTTACGCTTCGTAAAGCGTGTCATTTTTGTCGATTCTGTAAAAATTCCGCTCGGATATCCGTATATAGCTCGCATTATGATGCGACTCGCTTCATGAAGCGTGCCAAATCTTGTGCGCCGAGAAAAAATTATGAGTGTATATAGATTTCCCGAAAAAAAAAACTTTTAAGTACCAGACCAGTGCGTATATGAACACCAATTGCAAATGTGGCCCAAGTCTAACATTTTGGCCCAATTTTTCCATACCGGGTCTCGTGTGTCCAACTGGCCCAAAATCAAGATTCCCTATGCCACCGACCGCCCTCTCCTTGTGCTTGATGCCCCTCTTGACTTTCTCGAGTCTAGAGTCTACTAGCGTCTTCGTCTTCTCTAAACTCTCTATTTCCCCCAAATTTCTTAACCCCCTGTTTCTCGAATCTCGCCTGCTAGACCACGCGCTACCGGCTACCGGAGAAACCTGATTTCCGCCGGATATTGACATGGCGGACTGGGCGCCGGTGCTAGTTGGGGTGGTGCTTTTCATCCTCCTGCAACCGGGGCTTCTGTTTCAGATACCGGGATACAACCGGCCGTTCGAGTTTGGCGGGATGAAGACCAACGGAAAAGCTGTCTTCATTCATACTCTCATCTTTTTCGCTATCTACGCCATCCTCATCCTCGCCGTTCATCTTCACATCTACACCGGCTGATCGGTTTCGCTTTGCTGCATCCGACGGTCAGGATTATCGATCTACCTCTCTTTTTCTCTTCTTCTTTTTTCGTAATTTGCTCTTGTAATTTGTAGTTTTGAATTTGATGTTGTAATTTCCGATTTGGGCAATAAAAGTGTTCGCCCTGTCCATGCCTGTTGTAATTTCCTTTTGGCCCTTTCTTAATTTTCTGAGTATAAAATCAATGGTGCTTAAGTTTTTCTAGTTAATTGATATAGAGAAACATTTATGTTCATATAAACTGTTAGAAAATGTGCTTGCGCTGGTAATTTTGGTTTTAGTGGTGGTCTTACCTAATCTTTGTTTAAAGATTTGGTAGAGAGTGGGGACGTGTTGTGTGTGTTGACAATGTCAAATTTTCACGTGGGACAATACTAGCTTAGCATAATCCTGAAATCTCAACTGGCTTGGCGTTTCAATGTCCAAGTTTTCAATGAAATTGGACGACGATCTAGGAATCTCTGGTTTTTATATTCTTTGGAAATTGATTGGTACAAATGAAAGGCATCTTTATTTTGATCAAGAAGAGAAAGGCATCTTGTTTTTCTTTACCAAAAATAAGCAAGGAAAGTGATCGGAATGTTATATTACGTTGGATTCCACTTTGGGTTTTTTTTCCATCTTCTTTATCCATCTCGATCTTTTTGAAAGATTTTTCTATTAGGAAATTGATTGGGGGTCTATTATCTCAAAAAAAAAAATTCCAGACATAGGCCATACTAATACATTTTATGATGAGACTTTGGAGGTTTGGACCAGCTGTTAACTGGGTGAAAGTTAATGAACATTTACTAGACCTTTGGGGTTTAGATTAGTTGTCAATTGAGTGGAAGTTAATGAGAATGCCTATTTTATTATGAAGTTCCAAACAACTTGACAAGCATTGTCAAGGCTCAGGTGGTTGTTGCCTTCAATCTCAAGCTGAGAAAAGCCACTACTCATTGCCCATTTGATGCTTTTCTTCCTTCCGCCATTAACAATGACTGTTTTCCTGATTATCCATCAACCACCGCAAATTGCCTTGGCATTATGGTCACGGATAATACAACCATATGTAGTATTGTCTTCTGAACCGTTCTAACGGCGTCAAAATTGAGTTTGTATATTGCCATCTAATTCCTTTTCTTTCCTTTTTGATAAGCTAGTACTAAAGCCAAGTTTGAGACCTTATGTGACATAGGATATGGTATAACACTATGTAAACATTCTAGGTAGATCAAATATTTTCAATACTATTTATTAAGCTCGATTAAACCATTGAACTGGACTTGTAAGCCACACCCCAGTTCTTACCGGTTTGGAGGCAACAAGACCACATTACAAATTTACAATTGGTTCTTTTGAGAGGTAATGCCTTGTCTACGCCGACAACAACTTCTTGTATATTTCCAATATTTTATATAATGGTTTTTAAACCAATGCTCCGATTCAAGGTTAGAAAAACCGAATATATGATGCGACTTCCTTTTAAACAGTCTATATATATGAATAACATGACTACATTACAATATCAAGATTTATTTCGTCCTTAGAGGCTAGACTTAATGTTATACCTAATGTTAAACCTGGATATTCTGCGATTAAAAGGGCCAAGACAAGACTCACGCACGATAACTTGTGGAAATTTTATTCAAAGGCAACAACTCCCATGGGTATAGTTATAACCTCCTTTAGACTCAATCTCCACAACCTTAAAGAGGAGGATTTTGAGGACAAGGTTAGAACACTTTTAGGAATTGAATAATACCCAATTAAGTATGTTCCTATGACATTATATTTTACTCTATTAATAGGGAATGTCTTACAACCTAATGACCACGGACGTGAGTACGTCATTATCTACTAGTTAGACCGGTGAGGTTTGACATAGGAATATTTTTTGTAAAACATTCCTGATATCTTCATTTTCTAATGCGATTTCTCACATGTAATCACATAATTAATCACACACATTACACATAGCCACTATAGATGTCAAATTCATACTGACCAAGCATGTATGAGCTTTGATTCAAAGCCTTGAACTCGCCATAGTATAAGGCTTTGAACTCACGTAGTTCTTTTGACATACTGTAATTGCTTAGTTACATAATAAGCATTTTTTTTTGTTATTTATATTGATTTTGCATTCAACTTCCGTTACTTTTTTTTATTGCATTCGATTAATTCATTATTCGTATCATATATCAAGGATGATCGATGGATACCCTTTGACAATCAATCTATCCCTCAATTATTGAACAAAATGTGTACTTAATTTGTGCATTTTTTTTGTTTAAAACACATATAAAATTACTCAACAAGAAACTCGAATCAGGCACATAAGTTAGCAAAGCTTAACAACGTCAAAATTACCCAACAAGCTAAGCTAGGCTAGCAACCCTCTTTTTTGAACAACAATATCAAGAACTAAATTTTACGCACATATACATAAGAGAATGAAAGATCGATCATGATATTAAAGAAGTTCGATGGAGGAACGTACAGCAGATAGAATTTATAAGCTCGTGACACAGATTAACGATCAACTAATTATTAATTCCTTACAAAATGGGATTTAATTATTAAGTACCAGAGCGTATATGAACACCAATTGCAATGGTGACGATGGTGTGGATGCAAAAGAAGATGACGGCGTGAAGCAACACCGAGATCCCGCTCGTCGTCATGTTTCCGAACTCGAACACTCTCGTCCTTGCCGGAAGCTGGAACAGCAGCCCCGGCGACAACAGTATGAACAACGCCACCGCCACCACCACCGGCCCCCAATCCGTCACCATCGAGGATCGATCGACAATGGAAAAGCAAATACGTTTTGGAGCTAGCACCGGCCCTTAGACGAGAGTTAGTTGTTGGGTCTTATTAATTTGATTGTGCTGAAGAATTGAATTGGTTTCCTACTTTCTACTTTCCTTGGTGAAGAAGGTTTGAGAAAATGGAAGAGGCTAGATAATGTGTAACACTTTTTCGCTTTGGGGCATTTTATGTTTGTTTTATGTGTGGAACGTGATGATGGCTAAGTTATTGAAATTAAAGAGATGTGTACATTCAGCATTTGCATTTCTTTCTTTTTGATCTGTAGCTCTGTTTTTTCTTGCCCCCCTTTAATTAATTTGTAGCTTTATGTATATAACTGATTGAGGGTGGTGGATCCTTTACAGAAAGTTTCACGTATTCAAAAGAGATGGATATATGTATAGTGGGATTGTGGGAAAGTATACTGTAAGTTCCTTAGCCAGCTTAATTACATTTTCATATATGGAGTGCATTTTAGGAATTAATCAATTGAAGACATGCCACGCCGTGTATGTGTGGCAATTTGTCTTTATTCAACTCTTAATATATACCAGCAGCAAAACTGAACTTTACACCACAATCCATGTAAAAAGTAAAAACTACACTAAAAAGCACCAGAACATAACAATTTGACCCCAGAACAATGACCTAACTTGCTAATTCAAAATGTGATCTAACTTGACCCAAAAAAAAAATGTGACATCCAATCAGGTATTAAACTACTCCTTAGTTAATTGACCTACATCACTACATGGCATCCGATACTTACCTTGCTACTTGCTAGGCATCTAACGTCAAAATATTAATATATCAAGTAAGTTATATGCCTAAATGTGTGGATGCAGGAAACCCATTTGATCATCATGTGCTTAATTGCTTGTGACCAAAGTATTGCACAAACTCATAACACAATACATATATACATATGTATGAAACATCAATGCATCAGATTCTCTACTTCCCTTGTTGGGTCACCTCCTCACTCAATTCTCCTACAAACATTCCAATCCGCTATAAATTACAACCAGTACAGTTGATCTTCACTACATTCATCATATTCGTACTCTTACCAGTCTAGGATCGAAGATCGAACAAGAGGGTGTTAATTTAAACTATTGGTTTTTAGAATAATGGCGGATTGGGGGCCAGTGGTGGTGGCGCTGGTGTTGTTCGTGCTGTTGAGCCCGGGATTGCTGTTTCAGCTGCCCGGGAAGAACAAAGTCGTCGAGTTCAGTAGTATGCAGACGAGCGGGGTTTCGATACTCGTCCACACCGCCATCTACTTTGTCCTCATCACCATCTTCCTCATCGCCATCGGCATTCATATCTACACTGGCTAGCTAATTGACTCACTCAACAAATCCATCCATCCATGGATTCATTTCTTGTTTTTCATTGAATTGGTTACTTCCTTTCTTGTTTGGTTGATTAATTTTCATGTTCTATGATTTGATTCACTCTTGTTTGGTTTCCTTGCTTGTAATCATTGGATCATCAATAGATGTTTCTCATGATTTTCTAAGAACTCAAGATATACGGGTTTACCAATTGAACATCAAGGAGTTAGCAATCTTATTTTATTGAAAAGGAATCTTGTTAAAGTGGTACAAAGATCGCTCTAAACAGAGAACCAACATTACACTCAACAAATACAAGCACTAATTATTTATAACACATTGGGGCCGTGTGGGAGTAATTTACTTACCCCACCTATTTGTGCTGTTTGGAGTCACTTAACGAGCATCAGATACACGGTGAACTGATTTGGAGAATTCGACATGAAACGTGCGAATCTCCATGGGAGCAAGCTCCACTATGAGCTTTGCAGGATCCACAGGTCTTCCTCTGCTCGCCATTGATGAAAGATCACCTGTTTCTCCTTCTACCTTCCATTTTAGTCTCTTCTTCTCCATTTCAGCCCTCTCTTGGTTGGCTGATAAGCTCAATTCCGTCACTTTACCAATCTACAATATTAAGAATATTGAAACATAAGGCATGAAAACTTGCAAGAAATGGAAAGACATTTAGATTACAATTGAATATAACATATGTAGGATTATTTCTACCTTTTTGTGTGGGAAAAGCTTCTTCAGCTCCACATTTGTCATGACGGAATGATCCTCGTCCTCTCCGACCTATCCATACAAGACAAATGAATTGCAAAAAGATTTGAATTTTTAGTAAGTTAATTATAACTTCAAGAACAGACTAAATATACATTCATAGTGGATCGACTTAGAAAATGTATTGGTTACATCAGTTTTGGAAGAAATAGTACCTCGTATAAATGTGCGAGACGAAGAAGAGCTTTTCCATCAGCAAGCTCCTGAACATTTTTAAATATGTGAATTTTTACAGCAAGCAGTAGATTATTATTCAATTTATTTAACTATTTCAATGAGGTTGATCAACTGTACCTGGAGTGTTAATATGGCAACATTGTGAGGTAAACTATAAGAAGAATCGATTCCAGAAAAAGTGGTCACATGATCACTCAGCCAGCTATCTCCTTCCTATAGAATGAAGTAATCATCATTAAGCCATTTCAAAAACAATGAAATTCATTCGCCTTGTAATCTATGTTTGGCAACCTGTTCACTGAAGGCCAACAGAAAAGGAGAGTATATCTCCTGACCAACTGTACGCCTCCATTTAGCGCCCTCTCCAAGAGAATCAATTTTAAAATACAGTTTCCCGACCACCTAAATCAATGTCATAGATGGTAATGTGAGAAATTCATCTGCATAAAGCAGTACTATATGCTTAGGACATGAATAATCTTAGGATAGATAGGCATACCTGCAATCCTGTACATTTCTTGATGCAGACAGTTTCATTAAGAGCTTCAGCTACACCTCTTCCATCATCTTTTAGCAACCTCCTACAGAGTGAAATCAATGGTAGATTTTAGAAGAGGGCAATCAAATTGTGAAAATCAAGAACAGATTGTACAAGGCAAAATTTGTATTATACCTATGAAGCATGAGCTCCAATTGACCATCCAAAATACTAGCGCCTCCAATAGCTCTATCCACCAAAACTGAGAACTCATTCTTATCATCATGCATATACATTCCAAGATTGAGCTGAAAGAGAATATAACAACAAAATTCAGTGCTACCATTTAATTTGATCATGTTTTTTTTATGGCATAATTTGCTCATGTTTATATTGACTTGTAGTGGTACACTGGTACTTTAGGCCTTGTTTTTAAGTTCCCCTTCCGTTTTTGTATTTATAAACAAGTATGTCATCTAGATAGTAATTCTATCACAGAACTTGAGTACCTAATCAGTAAACTTGCAAACTTGAGCAGAAGTCACAGTTAAAATTTACAAGAATTTTCATATATTGGTTCTCTCACATGTCTATTAATGGACAACACTAAAACTTAAAAGCAATAGAAGTTATAACTGCTAATCATTTATACTAAAACATACAGGATAGTAGTTTCCAGCGACAGGCTCGTTCACTTGTAGCTTCCAGTCAGTTCTGTAATCACGAATCTGTACATAAAGACAAGTGTATTAGTTATATTGGCTAACAGTTATTGTTACATGAGGAGGAAGTACCAATTGACATACCCTTTTAATGAAGTCACGCCCACTAGAATCAGTATAGAATGTTTTGTCGGTCTTCATTTCTGTAGTAATTTTAGTCACAACTTCTTTTCCAACGCCATCATCAATCGGTATAGGGCCCAACTGAGCATAAATTGCAGTATTACATTATCAGAATGGATAAATAGAAAAATGTTAAGCCTATACGCTAACAGAGCACGAAAAAGTTTTTTAAATACTATGCCATAGATAAGGAAGCCATAAACTGAAATTCATATATTATTAAAATAAAAAGTCATCCAAAAGACAGCAAATATAGGACTCCAGTTTTATTATTAATCACAAGGTGATAAACTTTTGCACTAGTATGACAAACAATTTCACAAGAGAACTTCACATGTTAAGAGTATTAGGTTGCCATGCCATGAAACCTCATGCCCATTGGTTATCTTTTTCTCTTACTTTTGCTCCAAAATTTTTATATCATTCAAGTCTTTCCCATATGTAAAATAAAAAACAATTTAAATACTTGATGGCTTACAGCATATTCAACTTCAACATGATCCTTCCCCTTGTAAAGCCTTGTGATCTGCAAATTTATAGAAAGAACCACTCGATCAAAAATACATATGTTTTATTATAATATTGTTTTGTCCCTCAAAAGCATTAAATATTTATTTCAAAGAGCTTGTCAATTAGCTAGTTAGATCAAGATCGATAGGTGAAATAAAGAAAGAACCTGATATATCCAGGAATTGATTTGCTGATGAACTTCGTCTATTAATGGACCACGCACAACAGTTGGTGAACTCTGTCATAAAGAAAATCTCAGATAGGTGCTAAAACAATCTTTTTAGTTCTCTACTCGAACCAAATTTAAGGATAAGGACCTGTATGTCAGGATTTATTTCATAGGTACCATTTGGACGGAATATATAAGCACCTGAGGCCTGCATGGATCAATATTAGATCAATTATCAATAGAAAATCTAACACAACATTAAAGAGCTAAACTTGTACCTGTGGGTCCTTCATTGTACCACGATATCCAGCATAATAGCTATATGAGATATCCACATTTTCCTCAACCTGCATTTTAGGAAAAGTGCACTTAGGGATGAGGAATCACTGGTCAATTTCTTACATAGATAGGCAATTATGTACCGAGCATTTGCTGTTACTATAATGGATTGGATTGCTCCCATTGGTAGAGAATGTAAGCTTCAAATTATCTGGACCTAACACAAAAGTAGATTTTCTACTTTTTTTATATGATTGGAAGGAGGACCTTGTTGATTTAGCACCTGCATTGATTTTAACCAAGGGTGAAGCAAAAAAGGAGAAAAGCATTTATTTAAAAGAGCCAATGACATAATAAAAACATACCTTTCCCATTAGATATAACATAAGTGCTGAAACCAAGAGGTGGAGCGGATGCTGTAAATGCGACCCAATACTTTGACCTATCTCTTAACTCTACTCCCAAGTAAGCTTCTACATGGTAATTCCTTATGCTCATTTGGGCATCAGAAAATGGAATGAGCTGTGTTTCAATTTCTTTTCCGTCATGGTCACGGACGATAATATGTTTGTTGTTGACCTAGTGAAGCTTGATCTCAGTAAAACTTGAAAATTATAGAATTGCAGCATACTTCTTCATTTTACCTAAAATAATAGGACTTACAGGAATTCTAACGATATCTTCTCTTTTCCATCCAAGAGCATTGTAGACAACGACAATCTTCCATCACGAAAGTACAACATGAAATGAGATCTCAGATATAGGGGTAATATTGCTGAGTTTCAAGAAGAAATCTTTAAAAAATAGAAGAGAGCAATTCTTACCAAGCTTTTCCCATTAGAGAAAACACCTTCTGATTGAGGACAATAACTTATATTGAGTAGAGGACACTGGAAGATAATCAGGAAATAGAAAAATCAGTTCATACTTCATAGATAGGCCAACTATAATTTATAAAGATAGATATGTAGAAAGCAAACAGTCTGTTGTATGCATTCTCAATACTTTGGGAACAATATGGAATCAAAGTCCTAAGACCATTTTCAAATATCTAAATAGTTACGGGTTTAAGAATTTTTCACTACCTGTTGAAATTTGGTAGCTGGATTCTGACAACCAACAGATGGACTAGATTCAACTAAGCAACCAATTGAGGATGCAACCGCCATTTCAGCCTGCATATAACATTGATAATTTAGCAGATGAAAGTTCAACTAGAGAAAGAAAATAAGGTCAGGCAATTACAGAGAAAAGATTATTGATATACCTCTTTGTAACCCATTGAGAGTCTTTTTGCATAATCATTAGCAACATGTTGTTTTGAAGTGCCACTAACTCCATCATGATGTTGTAAAACAGCTAGAGCCTCTCCTAGTAAGTCTGTTTTTGGTCCTGAACTACTCCTTCCTCGGAGAAACTCTAGTTGCCTTGCAGCCTGAATTTTTCCAAGAAAACAAATTAAGATGATAACTAACTAGTCCCGACAATCAGTAAAAATAGCTTTTCATCTAAGTAAAGTATTTAATAATACCAGATAGTAGCCACTCAAATCTCTGACATATCGTTTTAATGCTGGCCTACTGCTAAAATATCCTGTCCAGTAAGCATTTATTCCATCAGCGTACCTGGTCAACAGTAGACATTATGAAGTTTAGTACACATGTTTGGGGTAAAATTATATCAGAAGCAACATACTTCCAATTGTGCTGAAGATTTTAAACTTAATTACGGGAAGTAATCTTCGGTTTTAAGTGGCCAAGATTCATCAGCTGCATGCTTTGCATCCAGATATATGGATGGAGTTGAGTAGAGTGCATTGACCCGCCCATCCTACAGGTGGAATCAATAATAAATGTTAAGTTAACGCAAAAGACACGGAACAAATCCATCATTTATAACAAATCATTTGTCATGTCTAAGTCCATTTCCTTTTCCACGTAATTAAAAATCCGTTAATATGTTTTCTAAGTGAATTTTATCCTTAGTCCTTAACCTCTCAATTTTATATTGTTAGTTCCTACATTTTGAATAGATCAACTTAATCCCCAACATTAATAAAGCATGTCTTAAATAGTTCTGTTGTCAAAACTCAGACGACAATTTAATGCGGTAGGCCAATCTGTACACTCCATTGTTTATCACTAAATATTTAAACAAGAAAATTACAAACACAATCTTAAACCCCCCAAATAACTGTTTATTTTCCTTCTCTCCTCCCTATTACTCTTTGCTTATCTCTATGTAACAAGAAAATGTAGGTGTAAATAGGCCACCAGTGAACCACATACAAGTTAGTGAGGATTCATATCTGAGAGCATAATATTCAGTTTTAACAAGGGATCAAGATAGAAAGTAGCAACCAACAATAAAAGAACAAATAATTACCATGTTAACATAGTGAATCAGTTTGTCCATATTCCTGAACCATGTATGTGCATATTGATACTTGAAATCTGTTCCCATTGTCCACATTATATGATTTGTTCGGGTTATGTTTGCCTGTGAATGAAAGAAAAGAACGAAACAATGAGAGTTCATCATTTAATCCAAACCGATTTTTGAGAGCACACTCTTAACCAAGGCTACATGAATTAGATATATGGCTAATCTAACCATGTTAAACATCTTATGTTGAGAAACAGAAGGAAAATGACATGCTATTATTTCAATTATTATGGAACATATAGAGAACCAGGAACATATGATATAAATATCA
The DNA here is from genome assembly GCA_964016875.1 of Fallopia convolvulus. Taxonomy (NCBI): domain Eukaryota; kingdom Viridiplantae; phylum Streptophyta; class Magnoliopsida; order Caryophyllales; family Polygonaceae; genus Fallopia; species Fallopia convolvulus. The sequence continues at coordinate 50,543,771 of OZ024732.1, forward strand.
ATGAAATACATGATCCCTTGTATTCATACAAAATCATACTATAATCCATCTCAACAAACTACAGATCAAAATAAAATTCCAAGTAGACTGGCTTTAGGCCTTGAAGCTGATAAACCTCGTCTTCAGTTATCATTCATTGGCTCATTGCATTACTAGATGGCCAAGTTGAATCTGGGCACTTGCAACATCAGTTGCATAAATTAACTCAGAGCTCGACAAAAAATTATCCATAATAATTACCTGAGCTATTGCAGCAGCAACAAAGTCATTCACTCGACTTTCAACATTGTAGTCAAACAAATTGATGTCATCCTTCATGAAAGAGAGAAGTCATATTGCAATCTCAAGGAGATAAGAAAACAAATGATGGAAATAGAATATGGCATTGCACAAAGTGTTTACTTGGACAACCGGTGAATCATCATTGACTTCAAAGTAAAAACCTGATGGAGGCTCATAGTTTTTAGGAAATGCACCAGCAAAAATCTGTAAAATCAAAACAATAATTCTATCATTAATGATGAAAACAAACAACTCAACTAGAAGTGGATCACAAGATGCACCTGTGCAGTAGAACCAAGACTTTTAGAGGCCTGCCAGATAACTTCAAGACTCTTCTCGCCTTTGCGCTTGGCCCTATCTTGGTAGTCAATTCGCCCAAAGAAAACAGAATCAAACCCCACCTACACCAAATGTAAAAGCTGCTAAAAAATATTTCTATCTTAAAATTTAAGAATTCCCAGCAATGTCAAAAAATATTCCACAGCTTGACAGCGTTGGGTATCGTTAAACATGACTACCATACCTACTATTAATCTGAGTGTTTGACTGAAGATGAGCTTACCTCTGCACCCAATAAATAAGCTTGCACAGCTGAATGTCCAAAGGGATCAATTTGCCATCCAATTCTTGGTAATATACCAAATTCCTCTTTGATGAATCGATGCCCTAAAGTCGTCTGATCAATCATGTCAATGTAATGTGGTGCAGCCTCATCATGCATGCAATAACCCCCATTTCTGGAACAGGGGAGTAATTAGTCAAACGAGGAAAATAAAGGCTTAAGATGTGTACAGAAAATTGTCAGAGATGAATAATTGTTTTACATGAACTCTAGCTGGCCTGAATCAACAAGTTTCTTGACAACATCTTGCACAACTTCACATTGTTCTCTCCACCAACGCTGGAAAAATGCCTGCAAAGATAACAAAAAAACAACTAGCAATCACAAACTTTATAGGCAAAAAGTAATGACCATAGGTGGAATGCCAATTAGCATAACCATGGTCCATAATACAACTATTTCACACATTTTTTGTGAGAACACAATGTTTTTTTACAAAATCAAGCAAAGCATAATCTAGATTCACTATACAAGCTAAACTGCTGAGCGCATAGGGGAATGTGATATGCCTTTCAATGATCCGAATTCATCAGCTTGAAATGCAACTACATCTATGCTCAGGACTAACAATCAAGAATTTATGTTTGTAGGACAGTAAAACACATTTACCCTCTTACATACTAGCCACAAACATATTCCTTCAAACTGGACAATGGCCATTTCATTGATCAGTCACATTGAGAAATTCCAAACTGGCAATTTCAAAGAGGGAGAGAGAGGAACAATGAAACTTGCCATTTCCACATATATGAACTTTCTGTTCTTGTCAGCCAAGAGAGCAGGAACAAGTGAATCCAAAATGTTCTGCACACAAGCTCCCTACAAAATCAACCAAAAAATAGGAAAAGTCAATCACAACAGGAAAAAATCCAAATTGAGCAATAAAAATCCCCAAATTTTCAAATTGGAATCGAGAAAGATAGAGGGAGGACCTGGATGGAGTTATTAGACCCGACATAGTACTGGTCGATCGTCTTCAACCAGCCGACGTCGTCGTGTGTGTGAGGCACCATATGAACATTAATTTTGCCGGGCACAATCGTCGCCGTTGTATTGTAAACCATGTATTTGGATTCCACCACTCCACAGATGCTCGCCAGAAGCACCACCGCCACCGCCAGCAACGCCTCCATTGGAACGGAAGTATAAGCGAGCAATTGTTTGTCTATGGAATTTGGGATTTTCGAAATGCTGCGGAGGAACTGAGTCAGCTAGAGAAGAACATCAATTATTTGTCCTGTGTAATAATGGGGATGCGGATAAGTCTGCATAATTTTTGTAATAAAAAAAAACATAGTTAAGAGACAATACAGAGGCGGCCGGTGGATGACCACATTATGTCACGCGCCACCGGCCCCACCAACCCATTGAAATAAATCGTCCGATGACGGGGAGATGGTCCAGATGGATATTAACCCGTGTATGCATTTGTCTTAAGGCTGTAATTAAAGTTTTACAGTATAAGGCCATTCATTTTCCGATTGTCTACATAAATTTGGCTAAGCAAAGAAAGACGTTATAACTTATAACTATATTGATGCCCTAGCCACAAAACATGATTAAAACCACCATTACACTTAGCAAATACAAGCACCATTTATAACACATCGAGGATCATTTACTTATTCGACCTATTCATACGGTTTAGAGTCAAGTCATTCACGCGTGCCGTGAACTGTGTTGAAGAATTCGACATGAAACGTGCGAATTTCCATTGGAGCAAGCTCCACTATGAGTGTTGCAGGATCTACAGATCCTCCCCTGCTTACTTTGAATGATTCAGTACCTGCATCTCTTTCTACCTTCCATTTTAGTCTCTTCTTCTCCATTTCAGCCCTTTCTTGGTTGGCCGATAAGCTCATTTCCGTCACTTTACCAATCTACAATCATCAAGAAAATATTAGTATTAAAGCAATCGGCATGCAAATTTGCAAGAAAGGGGAGCCATTTTAGATTTCAATTGAATACAGCATTTTCATTGTATTATGTTTACCTTCTTATGTGGGAAAAGCTTCTTCAGCTCCACTTTTGTCATGCCTGAAAGATCCCTGTCCTCTCCCACCTATTCATACAACACAGATGAATTACAGCTGAACAATTTGTAAAATAAACAAAAATACACATTAATTAGATGATTTTATATGAGATTTAACCTCGTATAGATGTCCTAGGCGAAGAAGAACTTTTCCATCAGCAAGCTCCTGTATACATTATTAAAATATGAGCATCAGCCTCTTTTTAAAGCAACCAATGTTTCAAGTATGAATCAACTTTGAACTATCTCAATGAGGCTGACCAGCTGTACCTCAAGTGTTAAAATCACGACATTGTCAGGTAGCGTATATGAAGGATCGATTCCAGAGAAGGTGGTTACATGTTTACTCAGCCAGTTATCTCCATCCTGCATATAGAAAGAAAAAGTTCATCATTTGTTAAGACAAACCATTTCAAAACAAAATGAATTGATCATTTGCTTTGTAAGGTATGTTTGGCTACCTGTTGTTCACTGAAGGCTAACAGAAAAGGAGAGTATATCTCCTGACCAACTGTACGCCTCCATTTAGCGCCCTCTCCAACAGAATTGATTTTGAAATACAGTTTTCCAACCACCTAAAATATATTAGATGATCAATGTAAGAAATTCATCCATGTAAAGCGCGTGTAACTTTTTGATTCGAAGCTATTAGCCCTATTGCCTCAAAAAATCCTAAATGATAGAGTTGGTTGATAGGCTTCTAAATTCAAGTTTCTAATTTTGTACTTCCGAATTAAAAAACTGAATCCAATATCTACAAACCTATTATTTATCAGAGTTGTAACTTGTGTATTTGCTACAATACATCAGTAGTGCACAGCAACACAAGAACACTAAAATTAGCCTCCAACCAAAAACTGAACACTATGGGTGCAATCAGCTCAAGCAATTTATGCTTGAAATGTTAATGATCTTAAGATACGTAAGCGTACCTGCAATCCTTTACACTTGTCATCGATGCACACCATCTCATTAAGAGCTTCCTCAACACCCCTATCATCATCTTTTAGCAACCTCCTACGAAGTCAAATCAACGAAAGAGAATGAAAAGAGGAGGAAATCATAACATGAACAAATTACATAAGGGAAAGTTTGTGCAATACCTATGGAGCATGAGTTCTAATTGACCATCCAAAATACTAGCACCTCCAATAGCTCTATCCACCAAAACCGAGAACTCGTTCTTTTCATCATGCATATACATTCCAAGATTGAGCTGAATGGGCATCAGAGCTCAAACTTTTCAGTGCTCCCATTTGATTTGCTTATGTTTATACAAGTATTTCATCTAAATCCTTGCTCAATAACAGAATACTTTCCATATATCACCTCTCCAACATGTCTATTAATGGAAAACACTAAAATTAAAACAATAGTCAAGTATTGTTAAAGTTTTATGCTAAAACATACAGGATAGTAGTTTCCAGCCACAGGCTCGTTCACTTGTAGCTCCCAGTCTGTTCTGTAATCACGAATCTGTAGGATAAGGCAAAAATATATTAGTCATAATCATATTGCCCAAGGATTATTGTTACATAAGTACCAATTAACATACCCTTTTGATGAAGTCGCGTCCATTAGAATCAGTATAGAATGTTTTGTTGGTCTTCATTTTTGTAGTAAATTTAGTCACAACTTCTTTTCCAAAGCCATGAATTGGTATAGGGCCCAACTGAAAACAAAGAGCATCTGTCAATCATATCGTCAGAATATCTGACAGAAGTACTTACCTTTTTACCATAAAAATAATGAAAAGTGAACTAATTACTAAGCCACAGATATAAGGAAGCTATCAACTGAAAAAAAAAGAGTCATCCTAAACAACAACACATCAACCTAGTGTTAACCCGACGGGATCTGGGGGGCCATGATGTACACACCCTTGCCCCAATATAAAATCGAGAGGGTGTATGAAGAAGGCCCAAGTATTATAATTTCCCGGAAGACCCAAGGGAAAACTAAAATCCAGCTATGTGACAATGATAACTGAATCTAGTTAGAATGCACCAATATTGATATAGGGGTTATATCCATCTCAAAGACATTGTATAAAAGCCAATGAACATGAGGATGTGCCCCATAAGAAAACAAAAATGGACTTAAGTTTTATTATTAATCGCAAGGTGATGATTTAATGTTAAGGAGTAATGGATTACTGTCATGCCATGAAAACATAAAAAATATTTGATGATAAGCTTACAGCATATTCAACTTCAACATGATCCTTCCCCTTGTAAAGCCTTGTGGTCTGCAAATTTATAGAAAGAAACACTATATTAAACAATAAAAACATCATTGTTTCATATAGGTAATTCACCGATTGGATCAAGATCAATAGGTGAAAGACACAAAGAACCTGATGTATCCAGGAATTGATACGTTGATGAACTTCCTCAATTAACGGACCATGAACAACAGTTAATGAACTCTGTCAGCAAAAAAAATCTCAGATAGATGCTAAAACAGCTTTTTTTTCTCCTCCAATAGAACCAAGATGTAATGATAAGAACCTGTATATCAGGCTTTATTCCATAGGTACCATTTGGACGGAAAATATATGCACCTGATGCCTGAATGAAGTTGAAATTAAATCAAATAGAAAATTTATCACAACATTGTTTCTTTGTCACAGGCTCAGATAGGAAAGAGCTAAGCTTGTACCTGAGTATCGTCCATTGTACCACTATAGGAAGCATAATAGCTGTATGAGATACCCACACTTTCCTCAACCTACATTCAGAAAATGTGCACTATGAGATGATGAATTACTAGTCAATTTCTTATATAAATAGCCAGTTATGTACCGAGTATTTGCTGTTACTGTAATGGACTTTTGCCCCATCTGTAGAGAAAGTAAGCTTCAAATTATCTGGACCTATATCAAAAGTTGATTTTCTGCTTTTCTTATATGATTGTAAGGAGGAACGTGTTGATTTAGCGCCTGCATTTATATAGAAAAGAGGGTATGCAAGAAAAAACATTAGAAGGTGAACCAAAAAAAACAGAAAAAAACATTTATTTAGAAAAGCCAACAAAAACCTACCTTTTCCATTAGATATAATGTATGTGCTGAAGCCAAGAGGCGGAGCAGATGCTCTAAATGCAACCCAATACTTAGCCGTATCTTTTAACTCTATGCCCAAGTAAGCTGCTACATGGTAATTCCTTACACTCATTTGGACATCAGAAAATGGCATGAGCTGTGTTTCAATCTCTCTTCCGTTGTGGTCACGGACGATAATATTTTCATTGTTGACCTAGTGCAGCTTGATCTATGTTAAACTAAGAAGAATAGAGTTGCAGCATACATCTTCCTCAAATAATAAGAGTATAAGACTTACAGGTATTCTAATAATATCTTCTCTTTTCCATCCAAGAGCATTGTAGACAACTACAATCTGTCATTAAATAAGTACAACACGAAAGAAGATCTCAGATAAAACGGCATTATTTCTGAATTTCAAGAGGAATAAAAAAGCAGAAGAAGAAAAGAACAGAGCAATATTTTACCAAGTTTTTCCCAATGGAGAAACCACTTTCTGATGGAGGACAATAACTTATATTGAGCAGTGGGCACTGAGAGACAATCAGACTAACTGTAATAAGTATTAATATTGTATCATAAATTTATAACAAAAGTCTCCTCATTTGCACATATCTAATTTGGTCTTACAGGTTTAAGTATCACTACCTGTTGAAATTTGGTAGCTGGATTCTGACAACCAACAGATGGACTAGATTCAACCAAGCAACCAATTGAGGATGCAACAGTCATCTCAGCCTGCATATAGCATTGACAGCTTATCAGATGAAAGTTCAACTAGGGAAGGAAAATAAGGTCAGAAAACAGCAGAGTATAAACCTCTTTGTAGCCCATTGATAGTCTTTTTGCATAATCATCAGCAACATGCTGTTTTGAAGTGCCACTGACTGCATCATGGTGTTGTGCTATAGCTAAAGCCTCTCCTAGTAAGTCCGTTCTCGGGCCTGAACTACTCCTTCCTCGGAGAAACTCTAGTTGTCTTGCAGCCTGGTTTTTGTTTCCCAAGAAAACAAATAAAGATCATAACTAACTCATCCCAACAATCAATAAAATTAGCATTTCATACACACCAGATAGTAGCCGCTCAAATCTCTGACATATCTTTTTAACGCTGGCCTACTGCTAAAATATCCTGTCCAGTAAGCATTTATGTCATCAGCGTACCTGGTAAACAGCAGACATTATGCAATTTAGTACAAACCATTTGGTGCAAAAGTTTAGTGTTGATGATTTTAAACTTAATTACGGGAAGTAATCCTCGGTTTTAAGTGGCCAAGATTCATCAGCTGCATGCTTTGCATCCAGATATATGGAAGGTGTTGAGTAGAGTGCATTGACCCGCCCATCCTGCAGGAATAAGAAATGTAAACTTAACTCAAAAGGTACAAAGCAAATCCATTACATGGCCAAGATTCATCTGTAAAATTTCCAACGCCTACCGTCTAAGGATGTGTAAATTGGGGCAAAAACGAAACCCTAAAATTCTATTTGGCTTCAATTTGCTTGATCGAACAATGACGAAATTGGTGCTTGAATGTGCTTGATTGATATGCGAAATTACTGATTTTCTCAATTTCGTGGAATACTGTGCGAATTTGTGATGCCTCAAACATACGTTGCGAAAGAAAAATAATCAAAAACCTAAAAATGGTGGATCAGAAAATTCAGTGGAAACATGTGAATCTCAATTTATGTTGTGCAATTTTGTATCTTTTTTATTTAGTTGAGTTTTCCGACTATGGCACTATAATCTGCGCCGATCACAAAATTCTTTTGAAAAAGTTACCATATTGACATAGTGGATCAGTTTGTCCATATTCCTGAACCACGCATTCGCATATTGATAGTTGAAATCTGTTCCCATTGTCCACATTATATGATTCGTTCGAGTTATGTTTGCCTGTGAGTGGAACAAAAGCAACCACAGTGAATTTGGGCACTTGCAATTTGCAACAACATCAATCAATTGCACGAGTTAATAACTCAAAAAGCTCGACGAACCTGGTCTAAGGCGGCAAAAACAAAGTCATCAACTCGATCTTGAACATTGTAGTCAAACAAATTGACGTCATCCTTGATAAATTGAAAGAGGCAAGTCACATATATATTCCATTTCAAGGAGATGATATTATAATTGGCAAACAAATGATGGAAGTGTTTGTTTACTTGGACAACCGGGTAAATTTGATTCACTTCAAAGTTGAAACCTAATGGAGGGCTGTAGCCTTCAGGAAATGCAGCAGCAAAAATCTGTAAAAAAGCGAAACAATAACATCTGCCATTTATTAACTGGAGCAAAAATCTGTAAATTGATAATCACCTGTGAAGTAGAACCAAGGCTATTAGAGGCGCGCCAGATAACTTCAAGGCTCTTGTCAGCTTTGCGCTTGGCTCTATCTTGGTAGTCAATTCGCCCAAAGAAAACAGAATCAAACCCCACCTACACAAACAGTATAAATGATTTAAATCAAATTAAATTAAGCTACAAATTGAGCAAAAAAAAAATCCCCAACAATAATGGTATTATTACCTCTGCTCCCAATAAATAAGCTTGCACAGCTGAATGTCCAAACGGGTCAATTTGCCAGCCAATTCTTGGTATAATACCAAATTCCTGTTTGATGAATCGATGCCCTAGTGTTGTCTGGTCAATCATGTCAATGTAGTGTGGTGCAGCCTCATTATGCATGCAAATTCCCCCATTGCTGCATCATATAGATCACAAACTAACATTTATAAGTAATAAGTATATTTGTTAAAAATGCATTTATTGATACAAAATACTAGTACATATATATTGTTAAAAATGTACAGAAACGGTAAAAATTAAGCTCAAGATAAACAAATTAACAAGCTAGAGAGTTTTACATGAACTCTAGTTGGCCTGAATGAACAAGCTTCTTGACTACATCTTGGACAATTTCACTCTGTTCTCTCCACCAACGTTGGAAAAAGGCCTGCATTATTATTAATTGTACAGCGGAATTACAGCAATTCATTAAGACATGAATTCATGCATATAGGATCTAACATTAATATAATACAGAGAGTATTGTACTTGCCATTTCCACATATATGAACTTCCTGTTCTTGTCAGCCAAGAGAGCAGGAACTAGTGAATCCAAAATGTTCTGCACACAAGCTCCCTACAAAATCAACCAAAAATAGGAAAATGAAAATGGATATATGGGGATCAATTAAAATCCTCAAATGTTCCTTCCAGAGAGAAAGAGGGGACCTGGGCAAAGTTATAAGAACCAATGTAGTACTGGTCAACGGTCTTCTTCCAGCCGACATCATCGTGAGTGTGAGGCACCAAATGAACATTAATTTTCCCGGGAACAATCCTCGCCGTTGTGTTGTACACCGTGTACTTGGATTCTACACCGCTGCTCCACACAAGCACCACCGTCGCCACCGCCAGCAACGCGGCCATTTCTAAGGAATTTCGGATTTCTGATTTGCCCAGGATTAAATAAATTGAGTAATTTTTTGCCCTGCTGCATAATCGGGCATTCTGAATATTTATTTCATTTTAAATAAGGAAAAAAAGGAAGCATAAGACGAGCTAGGTAGACCGTTGACGACAACAAGTCACGCGAGTACGCGACACGCTCCACTGAACTACAACAAGTCAATAAATGGACTTGAACCTCCACTCACTTGTGTTTTTTTGCGCTCGAGCTACGTACGAAGATGCAGAATGAGACATCAATGTTTACTCTATGAAATGTATACAATTGCCCTATGTATGTCCCTTATCTTGTTACTCATTATCAAATTGACAATAAAAAGGAAGACTTATGCTATAAGTCATAAATAAATATTATTAAAAAATCGATGTCTTATAATAGGAGCCGATCACCATTCTCCACTACACACTTATGCACGAGAAAGGAAATATTTATTAGCTCCGTGAATATATCAAGTTAGGATTATTAAAATTATCTTCAATTTATTTCCTTAAATTTAGATAAGTGGAGCACCCAATTCTGTTCTCGGTTTTCAGTACAACGTAGACTGGTAGGCCATTAGTGAGCCCGATGAAAACAGTATATTTATTGGATAATTTTGAACACTTTAGATATTGTAGATATTCTGTTGATATTCTGTAGCCTTTAGTTAATATTTTATCCTTGTTTAAGTTATTGTATGTACATATAAACTCTCTTTAGTAATGAGAATCGGTAATAAGTTTGCCACCATATACGTCCCTTTATGGTATCAGAGCGAGGCGCTCTTTTCGATCCCCTGCCCTAGCAAAAATCACCGGCCGCACCACCCTAGCACTCAGCGCCTTGCCCTGCTGCTAGTGCGGCCGTTTTCCAGCCATGACAAAGTCGCAGGAAGAGACTTCCAATGGAGCCAAGGCTGCAGATGGCTCTCGTCCGCAAAACTCACCGTTCTACTTGTATCCATCCGATCATCCGGGCATGAAGATTTGCCCCGTGACTTTCAAGGGGAATAATTTTCAAGAGTGGGAACTAGTTTTACGCAATTCACTTCGAGCAAAGCGTAAACTAGGCTTCCTTGATGGCACCATTACTCCACCAGATGATATCAACGAGTTAGATGATTGGTGGAGCGTGAATTCGATGATCGTGGGTTGGATATTACAGTCCATTGACGAGTCCATGAGATCCTCCATTACTTTCTTCGAGACAGCGAAGGAGTTGTGGGATGATTTGAAGCAGAGATTTTCAATCGGGAACGGTCCAAGAGTGCAACAATTGTGCTTCGATTTGGCCCGATGTGTTCAAGGTGGACGTTCGGTGGCCACCTATTATGCAAATCTGAAGAAACTTTGGGATGAATTGGCGAACTACAAAGTGTCTCGTCGATGCACTTCCGGAAAGTGTGAGTGCAAGTGGGCTGGTGTTTTTACGAAAGAACGAGACGATGAACGAGTCCATCAATTTCTGATGGGACTCGATGACGTCTATAACACGGTCCGGTCAAGCGCTTTGGCGCAAGATCCAATCCAGAACTTGAACAAAGTCTACGCTACTGTTGTGTCGGAAGAAAGGGCACGATTGGCCTTGAAGTGCCGTGATGGTGCTGCTGAATTACGGCTTTTTCCGCTCAAGGAGGGCGCGGGCGTGGTGAATGCCGTGATCGTGACAAGCGTCCCGAGGGAGATCGTGACAGACGCAATTCTGTCGCAAATCAGGCTCCCGATCAGTGTCGCGGTGACAGGCCGTGGTGTACGCATTGTGACACGGCTGGGCACGATGTGAAGACGTGTTACAAGATCGTCGAATATCCCGAGTGGTGGGGTACCGATTGGCATGAGCAGCAACTCGCACTTCAGCGTGAGCGGAATAATGCCGGCACCAGCCGAGGCAGAGGGTGCGGGCGTGGCCTGGCCAATGCAGCCACTGGTGGCGAAAATTCAGGCGTGCAACCTGAGGGTTTGGGCGCCGCTGATCGTGCCGGGACGGGGCTGTCGGAGTCCCAATTCAACCAGCTAATGCAGCAAATCCGAGTAAATAATTCTCAGCATAATAATACAGCAGGTTCTGGTACGTATAATTCTAATTGGATCTTAGATACCGGTGCCTTGTTTCACATGACGGGAAACGAAAAATTATTGACTGATTTATATCCTGTGGCCTCATCCTCAATTGTTCTCCCAAATGGGATGTCTACTACTGCAAACACAACTGGAAATTTAATATTGTCTGATAAATTCATTATTCGGGATGTGTTGTATGTTCCCAAGTTGACGTGTAATTTGATTTCTATTGCTCGGCTGTTGAGAGATCATGATTGTATTGCTCGGATGACTGATCGGCTATGTATCTTGCAAGATCGCACTTTGATGAATTTGATTGGGGTGGGTGAAGAGCGGAATGGTGTATATTGGCTTCGTGTGGTGGCGTCGATGGGACACGCTTCACGAATGGATGTCGCATCACCTGCCTTGTGGCATTCCAGAATTGGTCATCCCTCACTTCTTGTCCTTAAAATTTTACCAAATGTTAGAATAAATGGTCCTATGGAACCTTGCGATAGTTGTCATAGAGCTAAACAATCTCGTTCTTCATTTCCGATTAGTCGAACGCATGCTTCTAATATGTTTGATTTAATTCATTGTGATGTGTGGGGTTTCTATCGGACTCCGTCCGTTCATGGGGTTCATTACTTTCTTACTATGGTTGAAAAAAAAGTCGATGTGTTTGGATTTTTCTTATGAAACACAAAACTGAAGTCGCTTCGTTAATTTCTAATTTTTGTGCCATGACTGAGCGACAATTTGATAAACATGTTAAATGCATTAGGAGTGACAATGGTACTGAATTTACTAGTTTGCGAAAATTCTTTGATGAAAATGGAATTTTATTTGAAACTTCTTGTGTTGGAACTCCTCGGCAAAATGGTAAAGCAGAAAGAAAACATAGACATATATTAAATGTTGCTCGAGCTTTACGATTTCATGCGAATTTACCATTGCAATTTTGGGGCGAGTGTGTTTTGACTGCATGCTATTTGATTAATCGAACTCCAACCCCAGTTTTACAAAATAAAACACCATTTGAGCTGTTGTACCGTCGTCCTACGGCCTATGATCATTTGCGCACTCTTGGTTGTCTTTGTTATACTTTTATCATTCCTAAATCATCCAACAAATTTGCTCCTAGATCTAGAAAATGCGTTTTTATTGGCTATCCGAATGGACAAAAAGGTTGGAAGGTTCTTGATTTTGAAACTAATGAAATGTTCGTTTCCCAAGATGTAATTTTTTATGAGACCAAATTTCCATATCAATCTACCACTACCCCGACTATTACAGACCACACTTCTCCAACCGATGCTCACCCCGCTATGTTTGATATTTTCCAATACCCCTCAGCAGTCAGCTCCAACACAAATGGACGACAGGGGGAGTGAGGTTCAATCTCCTCTTGTTGCCATTCAAGAATCCATTCCTATCTCCTCAAATGGCCAAACGCAGACAAACGACAAGGGGAGTGGGGTTCAATCTTCCTCTATCGCTGTCCAAGACAACACTTCACCTAGCTCTTCAAATGACCAAACGCATGCAGCGGATGGGGGTGGTGGGGTTCAATCCACTCCCATTGTTGCTCAAGACTTGCCTCGTGGTTCTACCCGTGATCGCGCACCATGTGTGAAGTTACGTGGTTTCATTTGTAATACTGTGCGAAAACAAGAAGCATCTCCGTCTCTTTCATCTCAACCGTCAAGTTCATCAGGTACATCCTATCCCATAGCTGATTATGTTACTTTTGATCGTTTTTCTGCTGGGCACACTGCTTTTGCTGCCTCTGTTGAGTCTGTTACAGAGCCGCAATCCTTCTCGGAAGCTGCTCGAGATGTACGCTGGCGTAAAGCCATGGAGGCTGAGATTGACGCTTTAAAGCGTAATGGTACATGGATTATGGCTGCTTTGTCGTCTGATAAGAAATCTATTGGCTGTAAATGAGTTTTTAAGATCAAACGACATTTTGATGGGACTATTGAGCGCTTCAAAGCACGTCTGGTTGTTCTTGGAAACAATCAGAAAGAGGGCATTGATTACGGAGACATTTGCACCAGTTGCCAAAATGGTGTCTGTTCGTACTTTCCTGGCGGTTGCAGCTGCTCGAAATTGGGAGTTGCATCAGATGGATGTGCACAATGCATTCCTTCATGGTGATCTGCATGAGGAGGTATATATGAGACCTCCGCCAGGTTTTTCTAAGCACTTGCCTGGTCAGTTTTGTCGGTTGAACAAATCTTTATATGGGCTTCGACAGGCTTCGAGGGACTGGTTTGCTAAGCTCACTTCCACTTTGAGAGGTTTTGGTTTTGTTCAATCTCTCACTGATTACTCTTTGTTTTCGTACAACCATTCTGGCGTTACTATTCATGTTCTGGTTTATGTGGATGATTTGATAGTTGTTGGTAATGATTCTGCTGCCATTGCTAAATTCAAGAGACAGATCAGTTCTTGTTTTCACATAAAGGATTTGGGAGCATTGAAGTATTTTCTAGGCATTGAGATTGCTCGTTCTGATGGGGGTTTATATCTATGTCAACGGAAGTATACCTTGGATATTCTGAGTGAGGCCGGTTTATTGGGAAGCAAGCCTTGTGATTTTCCGATGGAACAGAATCACAAACTTGCTCTTTCTACAACTCAGACGTTCGAGTTTCCAAATCGTTATCAACGTCTGATTGGGAGACTGATTTATCTGACGATTACTCGTCATGAGATTTGCTATGCAGTACAAATTCACTAGGGATGAAATCGAACTGATTACTAACCAACTATATTTGGGCTCGCCTTTAGCATTTCTAAAGAGTAAAGGACAAACCGTCACTCGAGAGATTCGAAACGGTGACATCAAAGTATTACCCCAATGACCAAACTGTTAAACCAAATACCCGATGGCCAATGTTTCCTCAATTAATTCATTACTAAGTTTCAACTAAAAAAAATTAATTCACTAGAATCACTGCTAAGTTATTTATAGCGAATTATTTGTGAAATATCAATATTGTGTCCTTAAAAACCCAAACTATTATAATTGATGTGATGAAATGACATATAATTTTGTAGATTGAGTTCTTGTCTCTTTTTTTTTTGGTAGAAAACAAAACTTCATTAACTTAGTGCTCGTTTGGTTGAACACGGGAAGTAAAGTTTATGCAGAAGCCTACGGATGATCATTGGGATGCGGCAATTCGAGTTCTGAGTTATCTTAAGTGTCATCTGGGTCAGGGTATTTGTCTTCCGAGATAGTGTAATCTGAAGCTGACAGCCTTCTGTGATTCCGATTATGCTACATGTCCACTCACTCGTCGGTCTCTTACGGGTTATTTCGTTCAGCTTGGTTCTTCACCTATATCTTGGAGAACTAAAAAGCAAAAGACTGTTTCACGTTCCTCTGTTGAAGCTGAATATCGTGCTATGACAACTGTTTGTTGTGAGTTTATTTGGTTGAAGTCACTATTGCGTTCGCTTGGTGTGCTTCATTCTGATCCTATGCAGTTGTTTTGTGATAGTCAGGCCGAATTGCATATTGTTGCTAATCCGGTTTTCCATGATCGGACTAAACACATTGAGGTAGATTGTCATTTTATTCGAGATCTCCTTCTCGTTGTATAGTTCGCACAGGTCATATTCGTACTCATTTGCAGCCAGTCGATATTCTTACTAAAGCCCTTGGTTCTACTTAGTTTCGGATCTTGTTGGAAAAGTTGGGCATTCGAGATTTACATGCTCCAACTTGAGGGGGCGTATTGGATAATTTCGGACAGTTTAGATATTGTAGATATTCTGTTGATATTCTGTAGCCTTTAGTTAAGATCTTATCCTTGTTTAAGTTATTGTATGTACATATAAACTCTCTTTAGTAATGAGAATCGGTAACAAGTTTGCCACCATATACGTCCCTTTAATAACAATGGCCCAAAAGACTAGTCAAATATATCTTAGAAATCTCCTACCCGAATTTATATAGTTGTACAGAATTCTAAAATCATACTATATATTATTGTGCCGTTATAACTTGGGCCTAATAAATGTTATCTAGTGAACCGGGAGATAAAATCCAAGAACCGACTCGGTCCATACAAACTGCCAAACCGGGAGTAACCTAGGGATCGATGTTATCCCCTTTATTCTAGTGCCATATAAATACTCTCTCTTTGTAATAAATCAGATTAGCCGCTTATGTAAATTTGAAAGTTGTTGTCTTTCTACCAAATCCTTGCTTTCCCTTGCTTTATCTCTTATTTTTTGCTCAAAGCAGAAACTTTTCGAGTAAAATTCATAGGTTCAGTTAATAAATGAAAATATATTCTCTCCAATCAACTAACTATGTTATCAGGACTAATGACAAACACCTTTTAGAATTCCTCACAAACACAAATTTCCTTCTCCCAAATACAAAACAAAACACACAAAATTATGACTGCAACAACATCTCTTCCTTCATTCTATAGTTTCATAGCAGTGTCTAAATCACACAAATTACCCTCGCTCTTTGGAAAGGCCAAGTGGTGCCTTACGTACCTCAAAGCTCACAACCAGTTGTTTGGGTTTGTTGACGGCTTAGATCCAGCCCCTCCCAAGCTCCTAGATGGAACCTCCACAAAACCTGTCTATCTCACATGGTTCTCGAACGATCACCTCAACATGGCAATTCTCGCCCAAGTCCTAGACTGCCCAGACCCCGCCACTATCTAGTCCCAACTGCTCCAGGATATATTAGTCGTAAAATCCACATCTCAGACTGTGCAAACACGCCAATAGCGGTTGTCGCTTAAAAAAGGTGAAGACTCTGTTACAGATTATTTCAATCGAGCACAAGCTCTTGTTTCTTCCATGGTCGTCGTTCGTCAACCTCTTTTTAACGTTGAGTTTGTCATGTTCCTGCTTGTTGGTCTGGGTTCAAACTTCGACTCCATCGTTACCTCGTTAAACACTCTTCCCACACTTCCAAGCCCCCACCAAATACTCTCCCACCTCCTCGTTCACGACCTTAGCCCATCAGACCAACCCTTAATTTCCTCTATAACCCTATATCTGTCCACAACACCACAAATACCCAAAGACAAAATGGTCAAAACTCTAGTAATGATGTTGAGAAAATTTCACAACTACCAAGGGATGTGGAAACTCCAAAAATAAAGGCTTGAAAAGAGGACATGACGGAATCTAGGACAATGAAGGATGAGGTCGCGGCACATCGCAACAGCAAATGCAACACTTCTCTGGCCAATCTGACAGGCGGCCCACTTGCCAAGTTTGCCTAAAGCTCGAATGACATTGTAGTGCTGGCACCACTTTAACTAAGCTTACCAAGCCTCGACACCAAAGTCGATGCAAGCGCACAATACGAGTGTCTCTTCGTGGTACCTTGACATTGCCGCCACCCACCATTACGCCCGGACATCTCGAATCTGCGGAATGATAGTCTTCTCTATGATGGTACAAATCAAATCTCTCTTGGCGATGGGTCTACCATGGTTCAAATTCCTTTGTTTCTGCTAATCGCACCCTTCATCTCAAAAACTTACTTCATGATCCTCAAATTTCTAAGAACCTAATTTTTGTTCACCCTTTTTGTGTTGATAGCCATGTGTTTTTTGAGTTTCATGATGGATTACTTTGTAAGTAAGGACTCTAAGAGTTTAGTTGCCAAAAGCTTCCACTAATTGGACGGCTTCGACTTACATCAAACTTTCCGTCTCGTTGCCAAATCATCCACAATTTGACTAGCTTCTATAGCCTCAACCTAAAATTGGTCCATAAAACAATTGGACATCCATAATGCCTTCTTGCACGGAAACCTTACAAGAGAAGTCTTCATACAGCAACCTTCGAGTTTTGTTCACAGTCAATTTCTGAATCATATAATATAAGCTCACAAAATCCCTCTATGAACTTAAATAGGTCTCACGAGCCTTTATTCCAAACTCCGTGATGCCATCCGGATTATGGGTTGTTCCAACTTCAAGCTTTTCTTAATTTTCCTGGATTAGTTTACTTTGAAGTTAGGCTTGTACGAGTATTATGCTCTAACAACCTCAAGTTGGCTTTGTTTTACTAGATTTCCCAACCGAGTAATTTGTCTGTTGTACTACTACTTTGATTGTTATTATGTAATTTTAATAAGATTTGGTTTGTTATAATATCTATTTACGAGTTGTTAGTTCGTTGTTATCACTTATGAGTTATGACTTTGTCATTGTTCGTCGTTATCACTTCTGACTTTGTCATTGTTTGCCGTTATCACTTCTGACTTTGTCATTGTTTGCCGTTATCACTTCTGAGTTTGTCATTATCGATTAATTAACAACGTCAACAAGTTGTTCGTCGTAAATAAGTAATGACATTACAAATTTGACCAACAATGATAACGAGTAGTACATCGTAAACAAATAATGACGAGCACACATGTCATCGTTAATAGTTAAAGACGAGCGAGCATGTCGTCGATAATGATTAACGACAAGCGGACATGTCGACTTTAATGATAGGACGAGCGGGCATGTCATCGTTAATGATTAACGACAAGTTGGCATGTCGTCGTTAATGATTAATGACGAACATGGTCGTTAAAACCAATAACGTCGGAAGCTATTGCAACGAACAAACGTCGGAAGCTGGCATGTCGTCGTTAATGATTACCTTTTTTAGTTTTTTTTGATTATTTTTCTAATATGTTTAACCTCACAATTAAAATTAAAGAAATAAATCTTAGATATATAGTTAACACCTTTTTTGTTTATGTTTTTATTTTTTTTTCTTTTATACAGATGGCTATTCGGATCATTTTCGAGTTAAATTTACCGGTTGAATGGTTAATTTGGAACTTCAAATACACAAATATTGTTTAGAAAATACAAATATAATATATGGTTATCCGACACGAATATCCGATCCGAGATATATGGATCGGATATCTGAGTATATGCGGATCGGATACGAATATAGGTTTGGTAAAAAAAATCCGAAAAAATCTGATCCGATTATGCTGATCGGATATCTGGTTATGAACACTCATAGTGTGAACATACCTGATCTTACACCACTTTACCAACCACCGCAAGGTTACGATTTTATTTTTTAAAGATTTTTTTTTGGTCTTGCCTTTGGCTCCATCGCAAGGTTAGATTTTATTTTTTAAAGATTTTATTTGGTCTTGCTTTTGGCTCGTCCGACATCCGGATTGAATACTTCGTGGTCCCATTTTATTGGGAGACCCTCCCAATATCAACTTCTCCATATACATCGCCAGTGGATTCGAACTTTGAATCTTTTGGAGATCACTTAAGGAGTCTAGTAACACTTCACCACTAGACTGAGTATTCGTATTTTATTTATTAAAGACACGGTACATATTACACCTACACATAAAACGTTATGTTTAGAATAGTCATTAGTTATGCATTTAAAGTAGTCATTTCAAGATGGGATTTAAAACAAACAATAAACTTAGATACGACACGATCGAAGAACGGCATCAACCAATAATTATAGTAAAATGACTATATGTTTCATTGCTTACAATTGATTATTTCATGGGATGAACATCAATAATTGCATCCGCGCCACTTGACAAAATAAAATACTAGGAAAACAAATAGCCACATCTTTGAATCGGCTAGATCATCAAATACAACAACATAAAAATAACCAAATAATAAATAGTACGTGCAATATATCTTGCTTGGTATGAAAAACCGACGACCAAAGTCGACCTTCTTAGTTAGCCACCGGCACACTGTGGAGCACCACAGTCTCGACGGTTAGCCCGGGCCCGAACCCGAACAAAACGCCCCACTCAAGCCCTTCTCCGGTAGTCGCATGCCCGTTCTCAACCGACTTCTTCCTCATCTCATCCATGATGAACAAAACACACGCGCTCGACATGTTCCCATAGTCATTCAACACTTGTCTAGTCGCCTTGAGCTTCTCCTCCTTGAGCCCACACTTACTCTCAACCTGATCGAGGATCGCGGGCCCTCCAGGGTGCGCGATCCAGAAGAGAGAGTTCCAATCGCTCACATTAAGAGGCGCGAACGCCTCCGTAAGACTCTTCTCAATGTTCTTAGAGATGAGCCCGGGCACGTCCTTGAGGAGATGGAAAGTGAGCCCCACTTCCCTCAAGTGACCGTCGATCGCGCCCTCGGAGTCCGGGAGGATCGTCTGGGCCGTCCACACGAGCTCGAATATCGGCTTCTCAATCGACAAATCCGGGTCGGCCCCAATGATGACCGCCCCGGACCCGTCGCCGAACAAGGCCTGGCCCACCATGGAGTCCAAATGCGTATCCGTGGGGCCGCGGAAGCAGATAGCGGTGATCTCGGAGCACACGACGAGCACGCGCGCGCCTCGGTTGTTCTCGGCGAGGTCCTTGGCGAGGCGGAGCACGGTGCCGCCCGCGAAGCAGCCTTGCTGGTACATCATGAAGCGCTTGACGGAGGGGCGGAGGCCGAGGAGCTTGGTGAGTTGGTAGTCGGCGCCGGGCATGTCGACGCCGGAGGTCGTGCACATGATGACGTGGGTGATCTTTGACTTGGGTTGACCCCACTCCTTGATCGCCTTTTGGGCGGCTTCTTTGCCGAGCCTCGGGACTTCGCTGACCACCATGTCTTGGCGGGTGTCGAGGGATGACGTCTGCATGTAGGCGCACATGTTCGGGTTCTCCTTTAGGATTTCCTCGGTTAGGTACATGTAACGCTTCTCTATGTTCGACTTATCACCTGCAATAGTTTAATTAATTTAGTTAATTAATTGGTTAGAATAATGTCCACTTTTTTTGTCCTATTCTTTGAATTTATTTCGTTTTAATGTAAAAAGATTCAGGTAGGTGGGTCACGTGCGAGCCATTTAATACTCGTGATTCTCCCATCTAACACTCCACCATGCACCAACCCAAATAAAAGCTACGTACAAAACTATAGTCTGTATGATGTACGTTATACACTTACATACTTACTAGTTAAACTTACTTATATAATTAAGAATGAAAGTAAAGTACGTACACATGCGACGGAATTTCTCCTTGAGATCGGTCATGTGGTCGCTGTTGGTGACGCGAAAGTAGTAGTCCGGGTAGTCCTTCTGGTAGATGCAGTTGGGGGGAGTGGCGGTGCCGATGGCGAGGACGGTGGCGGGCCCCTCCGCCCTCTGAGCCTTTCTAATATCTGCAACTGCCGGAGCCATGGTTGTTTTTCTTGCTTGCTAAGTTAGGAAAATGGTAGTGATCAAAAGGGAAGATGGAAAATGATGGGAGGGTTTTTTGTCCTGTTGAGGTTTAATTGAATTGTTGATGATGGAGGAGGATTGAGCTAGGTGGGTATATATATGTGAGTCAAAGAAAATGGGTAGGTTGGATGGATGGGCAGATGGGAGGCCACGTGAGCTACCGGTTTTGTGAGGAGTTGGAGTGGGGGGTTAGTGGTAGCTACCTTGACACGATCGAGATTTCGTGACAATTCAATTCCAAAGAAAAGAAAGAATGAAAGGAGCGGTTGCTTGTTAATTTGGAGTCTTCATATACTTTTGTCATGCATGATTCATTAATTTATTACTTTTTTTGGTAGAAATTCATTAATTTATTATTATTATTGTTTTTTTTATCTTGAACACTGTCCGTAGGAGTCGAAACGGAATTCTCATAATACTATCACGAAGTCTTAACCGCTTGATTAAATGTTCGAAAGCACTCATTATTTTATTACTTCGATTTGTACATATATATGATTTTATAGATTTTTCTACCTAATTCAAATTAGGCTACTACCTTAATTATAAAGAGTGTAGAAACTTTGTC
The DNA here is from genome assembly GCA_964016875.1 of Fallopia convolvulus. NCBI lineage: Eukaryota > Viridiplantae > Streptophyta > Magnoliopsida > Caryophyllales > Polygonaceae > Fallopia > Fallopia convolvulus. The sequence goes on from OZ024732.1 coordinate 50,565,046, forward strand.
AACCAAAAAAAAAGAGTAGAAACTTTTAGCGGGTATTTTTTGATGGTGAGTTAGAAATACAAGGTACCCCCACGTACAAAAAGAAAACGTAATATTTGTTATATTTGATTCAAAGTACAATTCGTGTTATTTTTCATATCATATGTATTTCAAGTTTTGTTACTATATTTTATGAGGGGAAAGAATGGTAATTTATTTATGGCGGTAGAAGTAAGTACTATGGAAGTAGGTGATTGTTGATAATGGTGAGGAATTGGCAACGAGGCCCAGAGCTGTGAGTAAACGATGGGGACAAGGGGCCTATATTTTGTACAACAAATAGAATATAATTGAATTAAAATCCTTCGACGTAGGGCGTATGCAATGAAACGTCTCCACCTAATTTATTTTTTATTAGTCAACCGACTCACCAACTAATTATCTGAGATCCGTTGACATAATTGGTGCCACAAAACCACTCTAGAATCAAAATATTGGAGTATTAAGCTCGGATTAAAAGCCTTGAAAAATAGTACATTATTTCAACGGTCTCCATGAAGCTACGTTCTTTGAAATGCGGAGTTATCGGAGCAACTTTTCCTTTCCGGTGGGGTTCGACGAGGAGATCCTTTGTAGTCATATTTGTTTGTTATGTACATGGAACATATCTTAGCCATCTTCTTTGCTCAGCTATTTTTGATAACACATGAAAACCGATTCTGCTTACACTGCACGTGAATCTCCCCCTATTTCACGTCTTTTTTTGCAGATGATCTTGTTCGGTTTGGAGAAGTTTCAGTTAGTCAGATGCAAGTAATGATGAATTGCGTTGATGTCTTTTGTTATGTTTGGGTATTGTAGTCACTTTTGAATTGGGTATTTATTTAGGCACTCCGATTTCGCAGAAACGCCTATCAAGTGAGACTTTCTGCCTTTTGCTTCTAAAAGCTCAACCACATTTAACAGGTTGGAAAGTTAAGTTGCTTAGTCTTGCTAGCAGAGTTACACGTACAAAGTCTATTCTCACGAGCCTTCCTTTTTACACTATGTCCACTATCCTTTTGCCTACTAGTTTTTGCAAGGACTTTGATCATATTTGTAGATCCTTCATTTGGGGTGATTTTGATGGCAATAGAAGGATTCATTTAGTTTCTTAGAAGAGTGTTTGTCAACCAAAGTTGTTTGGAGGTTTTATTATTTGTTCCTCTCGTTTTCGAAATCTAGTCGCAATAGGTAAACTTGGTCGGAGAGCTATGTCAAATAAAGATTTGCTATGTGCATGACTCTTACACGAGAAATATGTCGTTAACTCACCTAATCCTTATATTATGAGTAGTCATTCTTGTAGGGGGTCAGATATATGGCGAGGCATATAGCGGGTTGTCTTGGAGCTGGTTGGCATTGGAATTCAATAAGAAAATATTTTCATGCGAGTCTTTTCATGTGACTTGCGTCGATTATCATAGATGAGTAATCGAGTTGTTTTGATGCCATAAGTTGGTTGTTCTTTACTTCTAATACTTATACTATCTTGTTGACCTGCAATTTGCTCCAAGGAACTCTGCAAGTTGCAATCTGACTTCGCAATTTTTAAGTCGTTGTGGCATCTTCAAGTTTCTAAGAAGGTACAATTACTTTGTCTGACTTGTTGTGAGGGATGGTGTTCCCACGAATATGGAAAGAGTACGTAGGCATGTTAAAGTGGATGCAAAGTGTAAGTCTTGTGGCAATTTGTATGAGTCTTTGATTCATTTATTACGTGATTGCCTTTTTGCTATGGATATTTGGAGCTTTCTTGTTCCCTCTTCCCTTTAGGTTTCTTTCTTTCAATCTATTTGTGATATTTGGTTTCGTTTGAGCTTGATGGAAAATTCTAATGTGTTCAAGAATGTAAAATGGAATATTATCAATTTGGTGGATATGGAAATGGATCAATGCAAGGGTGTTGAAGGAAGATGACAATTCCCTAGATAATAGGGTCTTTGTTTTAAATCAGTCTTGTGATTTTAGTTATGCTTGGAGTTCCTTTCATTACAAAACTAAGTCACAACAATGTATTGAGATTGGGGTTACTTGGAAGCAACCTCGATTTTGGTGGATCAAATTTAACACTAACAGCTCTATTCGTGGACACATGGGAGAAGCTATAATAGTGGGCTTTTTTGGGATAGTGAGTGAGGGTCGTTGGTTATGCGGTTTTGTTTATCATATATGCATCTGTTGTTGAGAAAATGAATTTCCACATCTGAAAGTGGAGACTAAACACAACTACTATATAAGTCTGTAGGCTACTCCTCCTATAGCCAATTGGATTTAGGATGAAATCACGTGGGCTTGTATGTTGACGATCGTGTGCACCCCACACGTTAATGGCCCACGGACTTTAATATGGTATCAGAGCAAGGTCCGATTCGGGTCATTTTCCAAGTGCCGACTGGGACATACCAGTTGCGCTTGCGGGGCACGTTGAGAAAATGCATTCCCACATCTGAAAGTGGAGAATAAACCTAACCACTATATAAAGCTATGACCTACTCCTCCTAGCTACTTCCAATTGGTTTTAGAATGAAACCGCATGAGCTGCTTGTATGTTGACGGTCGTGTGCACCCCTCACGTTAACGGCCCACAAACTTTAATATTTGTACCATCCTAGAAGCTGTTTTGGGAGATTTTCATGGCCTCCAACTTGCTTAAGATAGAGGCTTCTGTCGGGTTGAGTTGGAGATTGACTCCACTCTTATTGTTCATCTCCCGGGGCAGCAACTAAATCCTTCACATCCGCTATATAGCTGGTGACTCGTTGCCAAGGCTCTATACATAGAATTCATTGAGTTGTGGTACCAATAGTCTTTTTTCAATGAAATAAAGTAGTTTATTGACTAAAAAACCATTTCTTATTAATTTATTTATTATAAAATTCCCCTTTAAAACAAAAAATATAAAAAAAATTAATAAACTAACATGTATAAAATAAATTAAGACAGGGTATTCTAATAAGTGACTATAATTTTTTCTAAGAAAATTTTGATCGGTGGCACAACTTATAGTAAATTGTAAAATATATAATATTTTACAATATAATTTGTTAAAAAATTATAATTTTATAAGGTTATTTGTAAGGTAAAAAATGACCAATCCTCCTGCTTTCTCTCGAGTTCTTCACTTCGAAAATTACGTTGTTGTGTTTTGCCTCCGTGATGATCGTTTCTTCATATTTTTTTTTCTTCCAACAACAAAAAAAAAAAAACATTTTGTTGGTCTTTTCTATTGTTTTTTCCCCCTGTGGTGAAAGACTTGATGGGTTAGATTTAGGCTTCATACAATCGATTAATCATCAAAACAGATTCAAGAACACTCATCAACATGATGATCTCTATTGATTAAATTGTGTTGATCTCGTCCAAGGTTGATTGTAGTTGGATTTAATGGGGAGGAAGAAATCAAAGCTGATCCGGCTGGATCGGGAATCGGTGATTCCCATAACGAAGCCCAAGTTGATCGAAACCTTGAAGAAACTCATTCGTATGTTCCTAACCATATTACTGTACATATTAATTTGATTGTACATATTAATTTTTTCAATTTAAATTGAGAATTTATATTTACATTACAAAATTACGGTGGAGAGCAAATTCTTAAGGTGATAATTATATGGAAAGTCACAACTAATCAAGATCGATGTACGGGTTGAAAATTGCAGAATCTGATTCGGATAAGAAAGAGTTTTTGACATTCTGTAAGCGAGTTGAATACACGGTTCGTGCTTGGTACATGATCAAAACTGAAGATATGATGGTACATTATGTTGTTATGGCGAGTAAAATACTTATTTATTTGTCTTGATTGAACTTAATTAATTTTAGTTATTAATAAATGTTGCAGCAATTGTATGCTTTGTTTGATCCCGTTCATGGAGCCTCAAAATTGGAGCAACAAAATCTTTCCGGAGACGATGTAGATGAGCTTGAGCAAAAGTTCCTTTCATATTTGTTTCAGGTACCAATGCAGACATATTTATATTGTGAATGTCTCAATTAAAGCACATTGATATCTGATTAAATTACTGGAAATTAAATCATCAAAGTATATGTACTTTTTTCGGAAAAAATATATGAAAAATGAACCACATACTTGGCCAAATGATCGATCTCCACCGGTTTGCAGTCTTCACATAAAATTGTCATACATCAATAGGATTATTAAAAAAGAACTTAAATTTATAAGATTATTCTAAATATTCTTATTATCAAGTACTGCAAAATAAATTATTTTGACAAATGTGTTGTTTTGTGAAGATGATGGACAAAAGCAATTTCAAGGTTGTCACAGATCAGGAGATTGCAGTGGCACTTGCTGGAAAGTATCGCCTTAATCTCCCCATTAAAGTTAATGAAGCCAAGGTACCATTTAAAGTTTAAAGTAAATTACGTGTTCATTAATCAATCTCTTTTGAGTTGTTTTAGAGTTATTATTCAACTTGTAAGATGTTCTAATCCAATCTCTATTAAGATCTTGAATTGATCACTCAATCAGAAGTTATCAGAAAGAGATCTGAACTTGGAAACCTAGAGACTAACTTGGACTAACTCTCTCTGTGTGTAATGGAAGCTCACAAAAAATACGTGTGTGTTGTAACGAGAGATTGAACGAGAACAATAAACAGAATCAACATAGAGATTTAAGTGGTTCGGTAAGAGTGTGTTGTTACCTACGTCCACGGTAGAGAAATAATATATTATTACAGAGGTAGATTAGAGAGTACAAACTATTAGGTATTTCGAGAGTTTATATAGTGACTCAAAAAACTCTATTACAATTTATGGATTGTAGGCCCAAACAAATTACAAAAAGCCCAATAATAATTAATATTATATACCGTTTGGACAGGTGGGTGTTGCCCCCCGCCAGGGAGCGTCACCTTCTGAACCCCTGACTCGCTATCCCTCGGACTCCATATCGGGAGCTCTGCCTAATCAACGACTAATTTAAGACATATTAACAGTGTATTGTATTAAAAAAATTGTTACAAGAGGGCGTGTTTATACTAACATATATTAAGATTAACTTGGACTAGTCTAAATATGGCTATTATTTAAAATCTCCCTTTGAGGAGATGGGAGCACTTGCTTTACTTTTACTAAAAAACTATTATTAACAAAACATAACTAGCTAGATTGATCATTATTAGCAAACTATTTCCTAAGAAATAAATATAGTTCATACTCCCTTCAAACTTGGATGTGGAAAATAGGAGACCAAAGAAACAAATATTGTCATGTTTCTAAAGCTTTTGTGAGAATATCAACAAGCAGAAGACTAGCTAGAGCTAGCTAACATGCCGAGTAACCAAAAACTCTTCTTGTACTTGATCTTTAACAAAATGAAGATCAATTTTTAAGAGTTTTGTTCTTTCATGAAACATTAGATTTGCAGCCAAATGCTATACAACCTTATTTTCACATCATAAAGGAATTGGTAAAGATATAGAAACACCAAGATCTTGCATCAAACCTCTAACCAAACAAGCTCAATAGAAGTTGCAGACATGCTTTTATATTCACTCTGGACTGACCTTAGTTTTCTAAAAACAAACTAGAGAATTGGCTCCAAGGAAAACACTATACCTCGTGAGAGATTGACAAGGGATGACATCCCTAATCGACATCATTGCAAGCCAAGAGATTTAACTTTGTAGATGGGGAGAAAATAATACACAAAGATACTTCAAAAGATACAAAGATGCTGCCATGTGTGGTCCTAGTGGAGATTGAAGGAACTGATTAAATTGTTGTTAAAGTTCGTTGGGCCAATATTACATGGAGATCAATATGTCCATCCGTGTACATATGTCCGTTAGGCCCAATACACATGCCCGGTGGAGTTTTATCCTAAAACCAATTTGCAAAAGGAGGAGTAACCAAGAGCTTATATGTTAAGACTTTTATCTTCTATATTTTCAACAAGAGAAACTTTTCTTTCACATCCCCTCAATTGTAACTGTCTGGCCCAAACAATATTCATGTTGCACTTGACGTCATGCTTTCGGGTCGGCTAGCTCATTAATAGACTAGGAGTTGGAATTCAGGACCGAACCGCTCTGATACCATATTAAAGTCCGGTGGACCAATATAATGTGGGAGTCCATAAGTCCTTCCGTACGCATATATGTGTTTGGCCCAACATACAAGCCTAGTAGAGTTCAATCCTAAAACCAATTGGTAGTAGGAAGAGTAATCCAAGTGTTTATATATTATATTTTTTTATCTTTTATTTTTTAATGCGGGGAGGTTTTTCTTTCACAGTTGTTGAACAATATAAGATATATCTAATCTACATAGTTTTAGATAAAGAAGTCTTCCTATAAATCTCCTATAAGGCATTGCAACATCAACCAAATCACCCTCATCTTGCCCTAAATACAAATCTCTTTGCATTAGAAAATCAACTATTTTGCAAGTAAGCATCTCAACATTGAAAGAAGATCCAAAAGGTACTTCCTTTGATTAAGGATAAGAACCTCAAAGTATGTAGCTATTTCCATGCTCAAGAATTATTTAGCAAATCCTAAATCTTGATAGTAAACGCCTAAGCAATCACAAATAGTTAAGTGCTTCATTTTGGAAAGAGACACATGTACAAGGTGAGCATGTGTTAATTTTAGGGCTTGTTTGGTATTGAGTGTGAAAAACAAATAGTTAAAGAAATGTATCTAGTGTATTTTTAATTTATGATTCATTAATTAAAATGATAACACTACCTCTTCCTCTATTTTTTTATGCAAAATTTGAGCTAGCTAATTCTCCCCATTATTTTGAATAATTTTAGCATGAAATAACTATATTACCCATTCTTCCCAAGCTATATCCATCATCTCTTCTTTAGGCTCAACAAAAATGATTTATTTTTTTTTGTCAAGAAAAAAAAAAGAGTTTTCAATTTCAGTGACCCGATCACTTTAATTTTATTTCCTTTTCACACTTTTTATACCAAACGGCCTTAAAGTGCTACTCAACTTGCAAACAAGAGTTTTTCAGTAATTTTTTAAGTTCTAGGATATAACCTGATTGCATGTGATCTGAAGAATTGTTAACCTAGAGCTCTCAATTTCAGTGACCCGGCCATCAGCCCATCAAAAAGAGAGATTGAGGATTGAAAATATAATTTACCCTTTATTAATAATTTTTATATTTGATTATATGGTTAATATGCAATATTTAATTATTTTATGTTTAATTAATTATATATATATATTTATAGAGTTTTGTTCAAATAAAACAAACTCTTATCCTGAAACGAATGCACTTTTCGTAATTCGTAGTGCACTTTTCGTACTTGTAGTGTACTTTTTCTATTTCGGATTACACTTTTCTTATTTTATACTGCACTTTTCGTACTTTTGTAGTGCACTTTTTCGGATTACACTTTTTATATTTTGCAATGTATTTTCGTATAAAAAATGCATTAGGAAGAAAAAGTGCATTCGTTTCACATTTCAGGATAAGAGGTTTGTTTCACTTGAACCAAATTCTATTTTTATAATATGCATTAATTGTTTTTGGAATGGTATTCTTTCCATATTAAACATAATGTCATTCATTTGATCCCTTAGGCCATCTCCAACAGCTTCTCCAAACTGTTGGAAATTGTGTATTTAGAGAATTTTATCCACTTTTTTGCCCCAACAGCTTTCCTATCTAATTCTTTATAATGGAGAATTCTCCAAAAGATTAAAGCGTCTTCCCTATATTTAGAGAATTCTCCAAATTCATTTGGAGAATGCATTAATTGAAATTGTATACATGGAATCTTGTGATTGGCCATATAAATTTATATATAAATATAACTAATAAATGTAAGATTCTCTAAAATGAAGAAGTTGTTGGAGTTAAAGTAAATTTTATTTGGAAAATATTATTTTTGATTCTTTATTTTGAAGAAAATTATAGAAAAACTGTTGGAGATGACCTTAATTACTAGTATGTACTACTGTAACTACTAAGTTACTACAGTATGAATTTTGTTTGTCATTTTAATTTTGTAGATTGACAGGACGCTTCTGTCGAGATATTTTGGTGAGAACCCTCACGAGAACCTACCATATTTTGCGGAACAGGTTGATACACGATTTACATTTCCCCTTCTTTAATTTTTTTTATACGGAAGAAATGATCATTTAAGTCTATAGCTAGCTTACATTATTTTATTTTTTAGTTTGAACTCTTTAATTTCTAATTGAAGTAGTGATTTTAAAAACAAAAATATTATGATCAATGTTGTTGAATTGGAAATGAACTAGATGAATTCTCGTGGTATAAAAAAATAATGATTTTATCAAAAAACTAGTTTAATTAAATATGTAAATAGTGCTTGAACTATTTTCTGATAAAAAAGAAAAAGGAAATAGTGCTTGAACATCAAATAATGAACACATTAAAAAACCATTGCTATAAACTGTGATATCATATGATCATTAAAACAACACTATATCAATTCTCGTTTTTTTGTACGATTTAAGTAATATTGTCGATCAATGGAGGTCTTTTTATATAGGAGTAAAACAATACCATTAAAAAATGGCATACCATATTAACTTTTTGGACCAAAAAAAAAATTGGCATACCATACTAAAAAGACCGAAGTGCCTCACATTGGGTTAACCTAGTGATAAGAGATATGAAAGGGGTTTTGGAAGATTCGGAGTTCGAACGCTACCTTCGGCGATCCGTCCCTTCACATTCTTGATTAAAAGAACTGGTTGAAGCAAGCCGATTTACCTAGTTTGTGATCCTTACCGACTGGTTCACGAATTTTGGTTTTGTTGATATTGGAAAAAAAAACAATAATATACTGAATAGAGAAGTACTATTCAATTATAGGGGTGTTTGGAAATTAAATGAATCCTTGGTATATAATTAAATGGAGTGATGAATAATATATAATTCTAAGCATATGTACATACGTGGTCACGTGTTTGAAGTGTAGTATGTCATCTTCCGGCGAGGCATTGGAATGGACCAAATGACTGCTTACTTTATCAACGCCAAAGTGGATACCATGCTTTCTCGTTTCTATCATGGCTTGTTGAAATATAGTGGGTAAGCAGTTAATTACTACAAATTAATATCCTATCATTAAAATTTGATTTAATTGCACCCATACAAAATTAATGTTGCAGTCATTCCTAAAGTAGGTAAATTTGTTCTCTTAATTTCGCAGACTGAGGTTGTGTTTCAAGAAGAAGAAGAAACACACCCTAAACCCTAAAAAAGAAGATGAGGAGAATCAAAGTGACTCCGATCAAGACGACTTGATTGTGGAAAGGGTTCTAATCGAAAATATGAATCTTAGGTGTGTGTTTAATTCATTACAGATGGAGTTTATCAGCTGACTACTTCAATTTGAATTTATCAGATGTGGTTTGGTTTAATGCTTAATAATATATTAATGGTACATGTACTACTAATCAATCCAGCCCAATCAGCCTGATTCGAAAGACAACCATTCAAGAACCCACCTTTGAAAGCATTATTATCTTATACAGGTACGATCTTTTTATTTGTAGTGCTGCTACAAATTCACTACTATATGGCTTGAGCTTAACCAGTTTTTCTGTGAAAGTGGACCATATGATCGAGGATATTCCTTCAACCGGCCACTAGATTCAAAAGATTAATGAAAAAATTAATGCACACTATGGTTTGAATAGAATAAAAGGATGTAACTTTCCATGAATATAGTATTTTTTTTTTTTGGACTCCTAATTCAACTATAGGGATGGCCAAAAATAGGCCTGGGCCGAAATTTTGAAATGGACTAGACCGAGGGGATTTCGGTCCGGTCCTTGAACTGTAAGATATTAAAAATTGGTCCGGTTCAATCGAGTCTACAATCAATCTGATTTTGGTCCGAACCGATTTTTTATTAAAAATAATAATTTATATTAAATGAAATATTTTTATTGATATATAAACATGGTTTATATGTTATACATCTTATATATATAACAAACCGGACCAAGAAGTACTCCGTCCATTCCATGGTCCACATTTTTTTGAATTTCAGATCCGGTTTAGTCCGGTTTTTGAATCTATGTCTACCCCTAAATCCAACCTACACCCCAAGAAAAATAGTTGGGTTGACTGTTAGCTAGGAGGGGTAGCTCTTTTTTGGGAAAAAAAATAATTATACTTTGTCTATTTAAAATTTATTGTTATTTTAGACTCTTTTTTATTTAAAAATATTGACATTTTTAACTTTTCACCACCTATGTTATATGGAGACATTGTAGATCATTACAACTGAGGACGGGAATTTAAACTTGTAATCTAAGGATAACTATGAGAAAAAAATTATTATTAATAAATAATATTTAAAAATTAAAAATAAAACAAAACAAAACAATAAATTTTTTTTTTTTTTTTTTTTTGGGTGGGCTGGGCCCTCGCCCAGTTCGACACTTTGTGCCTACGTCTGGACCGGAGTGTGGTTGGACCCCGTAAGGGGTGTTGCTCCTCCCAAGCCTCTCTGCTGCATCCACATCGCCAGAGAGTCTCGAACTCAAGACCTCTGGACAAATGCTTAAGCGACCTAGCGCCAATTACCACTAGACCAAGAGGTACTTGGTAAAACAAAACAATAAATAGTACTGTAGTCAGAGAAGGATTTGGGGGAGGGCATGGGTGGGCCAGTGCCCTCCCTCCAATCCTAAATATTTTTTATATGGTTACTTGGGTAAGTAGATTAAAGGTAATAGAACATGTCATTTGTTGGTAATTTGAAATATTTTGTGCTATTAATTTGAATTTGTTATGTTAATTAGGTTGAATTTAACTATTAATTTGATATGATAGCCTGATTTAGGATTAAGTAAAACTTTGTTCTTATCCACGATTTCGAGACCACTATTGTCCACTAACCTGAATTTGGGATTAATTAAAACTATCATGATTCAAGTGGATTGTGGGTTGATTTTGAATTTTTAGTAAATTGTTAATTGTGCCCACTGTTCTAAAATCCCTTTTAGGCCCCGTCTAGGCCCCACCTAGGCGGTCCCAACCCGCCTAGCCTTTTAGACCGCCTAGACATTCATTCAGTACCGCTTAGGTAATCGTTCAGACCGTCTAGGTGCTAGGCGGTCCCTCTCCACCCAGAGTTCGTCTAACTTTTTTTAGAACATTATTGTGCCCCTCCTTTAATTTAGTTTTACGTCCGCCACTGACTGCAGTAACATATATGAATTGAACTACTTAACTTATTAAGGAATATAGTTGCCAGTGGACCCTCTAATTATTAATTCAACCATACTATTCTGAAACTTACCGAGTATGTTCAGGTTAGCAGAGGTGGAAGACAGCAATAATAAAAGAGGCATCTTTGTGAAGCACTTCAAAAACATACCCATGGCCGACATGGAAATAGTTCTTGTAAGTTTCTTCTATCACTATTTTCATAATTTTGATTATTTTTTCATTAAAATTTTGAGATTTAAGAAGAAAAAAAGTATACAAGGTTGCTAGAGAACTCCTTTTATTATAAATTTGTTTGTTAAATTTCGGTGGGCTAATTATATGAAAAAAGTGAATAGCCAAATTTGTTTGTTAAATTTCGGTGGGCTAATCATATGAAAAAAGTGGATAGTCTGTATGCATATGAACGATAGACTCAACATATAAAGGTACTGAAATTCTATACTAAAATTAATTGACGTTTTGAGGAACATACAAAAACATACAAGTTTTATTTTTATCATATTTCCAACGTGGGATGATTTATTTCCATACACCCCTCAAACGACAATTGGGACTGATCTAGTTGTCATTTAACATCATATATGTTTTAAGTCCAACAAGGGTAAAAGAAGTAATTATTGTGGGCTAGCCCAAACAAATAAAAAATAATCCAAGACAAACTCTAATCAAATTGATAGATTCTTTAATTTTATTCTTGTTGTTTTGTAGTTGGTTTTGATTCAGTTTCTTGCTCAATTTTCAGCCCGAAAAACTAAATCCGGGTCTAACTCCTCTCGACTTTGTCAAGTTTTTCGGTTCGGCATTAGTAGGTTTGGTAAGTTTAGGGTGTTAATTTATGATCCTCAATTAGCTAGCTTCCTCGAAAGTCAATTAGCTTGCTTTTACATCTTCAATTGTGACACTTAATTAAATGTTGAAGTTTAGGTGTCTAATTATTTAAATAAACAGGTAACTGTTATAACTCAAGTGATGAAGAGCAAGGCGGATATTAAAGTCATAGCTGCTGTGGGTTGTGCGGTAATTGGCTACATAGCCAAGACCTACTTCACGTTGAGTATCTCTTCAAACCCTAACTAGCTATTGTATGAATGTATATGTGTTAATTTGCATACTTGTTTGTTACTAAACTATGTTTCAATAGATCTATTGAATTAATTTGCATATTTGAATATTCTTAGTTGTTGGATCTGAATGATGAAAATGTTTGATTATGGGATGGATATATATACAGGTTCCAGAGCAACTTTACAGCATATCAGAACTTAATCACACGATCAATGTACGACAAGCAATTGGATAGCGGGAGAGGCACCTTGCTTCACTTATGTGACAATGTAATTCAACAAGAAGTGAGTTATCAATCTTAATTTAATTAGCCCTTGATTAATTGGCCCTTGATTTAAATCAGCAATACATATGAGTCATAAGATATATGGAAATGGATGTGATTGCAGGTAAAGGAGATAATCGTTGCATTCTTTATGTTATCACAACAAGGGAAGCTCTCCATGCTTGTATGAAACTAAAATTCCCTATACATATTCCATATCACTTTTGCTTCTCCATCTTAGTCAACTTTTAACATTCATGACATTAATTGATTATAGGAACTGGACCGAATGTGCGAGGAGATGATGGAAAAGGAATTCAACGAGCGCTTGAATTTCGACGTCCATGACGCTCTTCAGAAGCTGGAGAAGCTTGGCATCGTCTCTCAGGTATGTGTGCTCATTAATTCATTATAACCCACCTAATTAAATCTACCAAAAGTTACAAATTAAACCCAATTTATTAGCCCAAACTTGATTGATCAATGATGAATGGATGATCAGGATGGAGAAGGAAGGTATACAGGGGTGGGGATGCAACGCGCAAACGAGATGATCGGAACCACCACCGAGGAGATAGTCCTTCAGGCCGAGGAGACCTCCCCGACCTCCTAATTCTACTTAACTAATCTGGTTGTAAATTGCATACACATTCATATATGCATTAGTTATTTAATTTTCTGTAAATTAATTTCGATTTCTGTCATTAATCGATCTAATTGTACAAATAAGTTAGCTTATACGTGAACATTTCTGATCAATTAGAAAAAGTACGACCCCAACCCCACTTAATTTAACAACGATCTCTTTATTCACTTAACAACAAAGAGATACTCATGTTATTACAACGCACCTAGTTCGCACACTGTTGGCCGGTGATTGTAGGTTCATTTACGTTTTTTGGAACCAAACTTACAATTGAAACCAATTATTAGTTTTTGTTGGGAACTATGGTACACCGGTTTCCAGTGCACATGAGCCTCACCGGAAGACAACTCAAACCAGAGTGAATTCTGCTGCCATGACCAAGCATTGTATAACCATAACGAATGATAACAACCGCGGCTCCACCGTACTCATGGTGGAGAGCGAAGGTGATAGAGACCAATAATGGAGTTGTCGTTGGAGAAGAAAAGATCGGAGAAGACAAGCTTCCGTCGACAATTGAAGAGCAGATCAATTAACATGTCTAGCATATTTCAATATGTATATTAAAATGGAGGTTGGTTCAAATAAAACAACTTCTTATCCTATAAAATAAGGAGCGGTTAGAACCCTTGGATCTCCTTGATCTAAGAGCTGATATTCTCGGAAAATAAGGACGCGGTGACATTTTTGTAATTTCTCGAAAATTACAAAAGTGTATCGTTATGCGTTATGGTGAATACGTGTATTAATATATACAAAAAGTGCATTACTAAACCCAAATATTTTGGGTGATTGAGTTCAATCAGAATCGAGTCAATTGGACGACCAAGATGATGCACTTTTTTGGTTTAGTAATGCACTTTTCCACCATAACGATGCACTTTTACAGTGAACCGAACATGGAGCACGTACCCTGCTGGCTTCATTTTTTCTTGCACCTTTTCGGCTTACTAATGCACTTTTTGTATTTAGCAATGCACTTTTGTAATTTTCGGGTAATTACCAAAATGTCACTGCGTCCCTAAAAGGGATAGAACATCATCCCTTGATCCAAGGGCTCTAAACACTCCTTATTTTATAGGATAAAGAGTTATTTTATTTGAACCTTTCTCTATTAAAATAAATGTATTATATAATTTGTATTTGTCATGAAAATTTTATGTATTAAGTTGTGAAAATCTTAAAAAATATTTTAACCATCATTATATCATGTAAATTATATAATTTAAATTTATCAAGTATATAAATTAAAATTTTATTTATTCTTTTACTATCAAAAAATCATATATTATATTAACATATGTATATGAAATGTTCAAATTAATATGATTATATTGTCACAAATTACTACATAAAATCTACTGGATAAATTTAAATTATATATATTTTTATTTCAAATATTTTATAGGTAATATTTTAAGTTTATTTAAATTAATAAAATATAAAAACTATTTTTTATTAAGAAACAAGCAAATTTTCTTATAATATAATAAAAATTAATAAGAGCACATGCCGAACTTTTACAAATTTTAAGGGTATATGAAATAAGTTTTTTCCCGAAGGCATCATCCAAAAAAATTAAAAATTCAAGGGTCCCAAATAGAATTTTCCTGTTGTGGAATTTGGGAGAGAACTTATGAACTCAGATATGATGTTTTTGCTTGCTTGATTTACATTGATTTGTATATGCTATTTATAGGGGTAAGATTTTGGTTTGATCTTACCGTATATGTACAATTTGCTTGAAGGCCGTAAGGGCCGCCAAGCCGTATGGCTACCAAGCCGTATGGCTACCAAGCCGTATGGGCTAAAATTTACTAAGTACAAAACAAGTATAATACAAATAGATGGATAATTCACTCTTAATTAATTATCTCTTAACACTCTCCTTTGAATATCCATCTCTTCATTTTGGGGTTATGTATATGCCTCGTTAAAAACGTGGCTAGGAAAAACCCAGTGGGATAAAAACCATAGCACAGGGAAAAAGAGTACAGCTTCTCTTATACGCCTTCATAGTATTGCCTCATTAAAAACCTTGTCAGGAAAAACCCAGTGGGAAAAAACCTGAACGAAGGGAAAAAGAGTGCAATGCGTATAATTCTCCCCTTGAAATCAACGTACTTCTCGAAATCTGCGCATTCCGATCTTGTATACAAGTTCTTCAAACTTCTTGGGTTGTAAGGATTTTGTGAACAAATCTGCAACATTTTCACTTGATCGGATTTGTTGGATTGTGATCTTGCCCTCCTTCTCTAGGTCATGAGTTGAGAACAACTTTGGTGAAATGTGCTTCGTCCGATCTCCTTTGATGTAGCCTCCTTTGACTTGTGTAACACATGCAGAATTGTCTTCATATATCATGGTTGGATTACTTACAATTGATCTTATTCTGCATTCTTTTTGTATGTATCCAATCATTGATCTTAACCAGACACATTCTCTTCCTGCTTCATAAAGAGCGATTAATTTTGCATGATTTGATGATGTAGCGGTAAGCTTTTGCTTGGTTGACTTCCATGAGATCGCTGTATCTCCATACGTGAATACATAACCATTTTGAGATTTTGCTTTGTGTGGATCTGATAGATATCCTGCATCTACATATCCAACAAGAGTAGCATTTGTATTTCTATGATAATATAACCCAAGATCAAGAGTACCTCGTAAGTATCGAAACACGTGTTTAATTCCGTTCCAATGTCGTCTTGTTGGTAATGAGCTGTATCTTGATAATAAACTTACAACAAAAGCAATATCCGGTCTTGTATTGTTTGCGAGATACATTAATGCACCAATTGCGCTTAGGTAGGGGACTTCGGGACCAAGAATTTCTTCATCATCTTCTCGGGCTCTGAATTGATCATCCTGTATACTAAGAGAACGAACTATCATGGGTGAACTCAACGGATGTGCTTTGTCCATGTAGAATCGTTTCAAAATTTTCTCGGTGTAATTTGTTTGATGAATGAAAATTCCATCCTTCAAATGTTCAATTTGTAAACCGAGACAAAATTTGGTTCTTCCAAGATCTTTCATTTCAAATTCTTTCATCAAGTATTTTGCAGCATTTTCAAGTTCATCGGATGTACCGATAATATTTAAATCATCAACATATACTGCAATAATAGCGAATCCATTTTTGGATCGTTTGATGAAAACACATGGACAAACGGTATCATTTTGATAAGTTCTTTAAGAAGATATTCACTAAGCCGATTGTACCACATCCTTCCAGATTGTTTTAAACCATATAATGATCTTTGCAATTTTATAGAAAACATTTCCCGAGATTTTGCTTTATATACCTCGGGTAATTTCAATCCTTCAGGAACTTTCATGTAAATATCACTATCAAGTGATCCATATAAATATGCAGTTACGGCATCCATAAGTCGCATTTGTAGTTCCTCTGAAACAGTTAGGCTAATTAAAAATCTTAATGTAGTTGCATCAACTACAGGGGAATATGTTTGCTCATAATCTATCCCGGGTATATGAGAAAAACCTTGAGCTACAAGCCTTGGATCTCCTTGATCTAAGAGCTGATATTCTCAGAAAATAAGGACACGGTGATATTTTTATAAATTTTCGAAAATTACAAAAGTGCGTCGTTAATGCGTTATGGTGAAAAGGTGCATTAATATATACAAAAACTAAACCCAAATATTTTGGGTGATTGAGTTCAATCTAAATCGAGTCAATTGGACGCCCAAGATGATGCACTTTTTTGGATTAGTAATGTACTTTTTCACCATAACGATGCACTTTTACATTGAACCGAACATGGAGCACGTACCCTGCTGGCTTCATTTTTTCTTGCACCTTTTCGGCTTACTAATGCACTTTTTGTATTTAGCAATGCACTTTTATAATTTTCGGGTAATTACCAAAATGTCACTGCGTCCCTAAAAGAGATAGAACATCATCCCTTGATCAAAGGGCTCTAAACACTCCTTATTACTACATAAAATCTAGTGGATAAATTTAAATTATATAAGTTTTTATTTCAAATACTTTATAGGTAATATTTTAAGTTTATTTAAAATTAATAAAATATAAAAACTAGTTTTTTTATAGGAAACAAGCAAATTTTCTTATAATCACTGGTCTAAAAATCTCTTCTAGGCACCGTCTAGGCCTCGCCTAGGAGCTGGAAGATCCAAGTCCGCCTAGCCGTCCAGACCGCCTATGTAATAACTGTGGTTTTTGAGGATATTTTTGAATTTTTCTCGGATATCCTTTTTAACCTTTTTGGCCGTTTTAACGCTTAATCCAATATTTGGTTGGAATTTAAAACCTAGAAAATTCTTGGTGATATCCTAAAATCACAAAGAAATGATTTTATGGATTGGTGTGAATTCTAGGATTTTTCAGTAGAAAAATAATATTTATTGGATAAGCCGTCTTTTTAATTATGTACCAGAAGGAATTTAAAATACGAAACGAAAGCCTTAAAAATTGAACCGCCTCTTTTTATTGGTCTACATAATTTACGGGACTTTTTTCGTTTAGTGAGTTTTTCCACCCGAGGTACATAATTTTACCGCTTTAACACGAGTCCCGTTCGAGACGGGTTTTGTTTTTAAACCGCCTCTTCTTGATTTAATAAGGAATGAATGAGTGAGGAAGAATTCTTCTACGCTGGCATCTTCGTATCTATCTCATCAAAGTTTACAAATTGGCCTCAAAGAAAACAAAAGTAAAGCGAGAAGAATTAGGACGAGAACGACGAACTCGGGAGCTACTTCACCGTTGGCCACCTTCTTCCTCGCCTTCCCTACCATCACCTCTCCTCCTCCTCCACCTCATCTTCTTCCTCCTTGCTGGGCTCATGCTGCTGCAAACCAAACCAGCAAGAGAGTCGGGAGGAACGACGTCGTACTCGGGAGGAAAGAAGTAAGCTCGTACCGCCAGTCACCTTCTTTGCCTCGCCGCGCGACGTCATCGGCGATCGCTAGCTCCTCCGACCACCACCCACCGCAAGGGCCGCCGTCAGGCAATGCCCAGCCACCCTCGAGCTCGGGGATCGAGCCACTATCGAGCTAAACGAGCCATGGGCTCGAGTGAAGGTATTTACGATCGAAATTAATTAGCGGGTTGATTACGGAGCCACCATAAGGGCCTTTCGGTTCCACTTTGCTAATTAAAATTATAGTTTTTATAATCTTGACGTTGATACGGTTCCACAGGTTCAAACCACTCGGGAAACGGACGTCTGGATCTTCAATTATAACGAATACAAGTTTTGACATCAATTGGCAGGTAAAGAACTTCAGATAAATACTCAGAATTCGTTGTTAATCCGTTTGATCCGATATTTGGTCAGTTTTAAGAACTGTTGCTAATGAACATTTTTTATTTAGAAAATTATTTCAAAAGTGAAGCGGATTATTAGTTATAATTCCACCAAGATGGCTCCTTAAAGCATGATAACTAAGGATTATTTATGAATCGATATTCGGAAATCAAATCGTTTATCGATTAGAAAGTTGTAGGAGTTGAGAATATAACTAAGAAGTGTATCCATGAGCCCGTTGTTGAGAAATCTTTTGTTATATTTGGTAGAAGGGTGATAAAGATTTTTGTTAGAATCGCTGAGAACGTTGAGCACGCCTTATAAGGCAAGTGGACGGTTCTCTCTTGCATTATGGTTATTAAATGAGGAATTGAATCCCATTTAATATTTGTGTTGAGAACGACTTGTGTGCTTATTAAAATATGATAGGTTGTGATATTTGTTAGAAATAATGACCATGTTGATTATTTAGTTTTGCGGTAGAACTGGATTTAGGTCCGTTATGTGTGACCTTGTATGTTGTCTCACGCTGAGACATTGTTGTTGATTAAGCTAATTTCAGGGAGGGGAACGTGGTTCCATATCCTCTCTTTAAAACAATATTACATTAGGAGGGCCTAATCCTAATGGTGGGTCATGACTCTTCCCCTGCTCTTCGTGTGAGAGGGGTGATGCGCACTCTAGCAAAGTGTAATTGGCACAGTGCAGTGTAGACGACAGGGTAATAGGCATCTCTGATCTCTACCTCACCATATGCAAATGAAAGATCAAGGATAGCTTAAGTCATGTGATCTTGGTACAGGGTAGATGACTATGGATGAAATATTTCGATGATCTCTACAATACCAAAATATTTCGGCAGTAGTTCGAGCCGATTAAAAGCCACCAACTTGTTTGTGAAAAGTTTTGAAAGTAATATAAGATAAGTGTGTTAGGCACATTAATATACTTGAATGGTTCGTTCAGTCGGAAGGCCATTCTTGCTCCCGGTTATGAATGATTCTTAATCAAACTTTGATTAAGTTAATCTGAATAGTCGATGGAGGCTTTTCAAATTGTTATGTGATTAATATGAGTTCTCAACAATTGTTTATGCTTCTTAAATAAACCATAAGCGGTGGTGTTCTCTCTATTGATCATGCGAGTCTTCCTCTTTTTCTCTATAAGATTGCTAACTGTTGGATCATAATCCGAGTCTAATCGAATTTGGATGCCAATATGTTTAGTTACAACCATAAGAACCAAGTTAGATTCTCCGATTGCTTAGTCTTTCATTAGACTAACCCGTCCATCTTCTTTTCTTTTATATGGTCGGCTGGTGTCCACCGTTGGTTTACGACACATCAGGTTCTTCTTGGAAGTTGATTCAAGAGGCGGATTCCGAGGTTTGAAGCTCCAGAAGTTGAAGAAAGGTTTCCAATGGTTATACTTGAGTGAAGATCATGGTTGAACTACTTCAAAGTGAAGCTGACTTTCAGAAATAAGAACTTAAAGAAGACTGGATGAAAATTTTGTTTAAATAAAGGTTGTTGTATTTATTTACTAATTCTTTTTAAGTTAAGGCTTGTATAAGACCTTTTATTTACTTTTCCGCTGTAAAGTTTTACTTAATTTTGTTAGGTTTTAAATGGTTTCATTTACCTTATTTTTAGTTTGTTCAGTCAGTTTAAAGCCTTGAGTAGCTTCGCTTTAGTCTTAATCGGGGTTACTGGCGGTAATACCTCCAGGGTAGGAAGGGGTGTTACAGCCTAGATACCCGTCTAGGACCCCTAGGCCACCGTTTAGGCCGTCTAGGGTATATGAAATAAGTTTTTTCCCGAGGTATCATCCGAAAAAATTAAAAATTCGAGGGTCCCAAATAGAATTTTCCAAAATTTTATTTAATTTAATAAATTAATAAAAATGGAGGGGTTATTTTGGTCCTTCCACGCATTAATTTTCCTGACCTTAGGCTCGACGAACATTTTAATTAGCACCTCCTCTGCGTTAATCGTTTCTTCTTCCCCCCATCGCATCTCACCAGGGAGTCAACAGATCCTATCTCACAGATTCCCGGAGTTGAATACGATGCTTCGAGCCGCGTCCAGGAGGCTCTCTTCTCTCTCCTCCTCTTCTTGGAGGTCGGTGGCGCAACCCTCCGCAGCCGCCGTATCTAAAAGTCCCTTCTCCGACGCCGGCGCAGATTCTTCCTTCGATGATTCCAGATTTTCCACCTTCCGTGACACGTTTGCTCTCGGTGGCCAATTTCACATTCCACGCCGAGGTTAGGGTTTTTTCTATGCGTTTTGACCTTCGGCGATAGATTTTAGGGTTTCTATCGGGAATTCGTGTTTTTAAGTGCTTTCGACAATAGATTTGGGGACTGTGGCTCTTGTAATGTTTTGATTTCGCTTTGTTAGCTCTATTTTCTGTTGGATTATATTCATGGCGCTTTTAAATGTTCTATCTTGTTGCGATTATCAAATCTGGATATTTACCTGCGTCCGTTTTAGGGAGACAACTGATTGTTTAGTGATTACGGCTCTTAATTATATAATTTGCATTTATAGATTATCAATGAACCAAGCAATGCTTGTTCAAAGGGGCTCATGAGATGTAGGAAATGCCTTTGTACCTTAGATATGTATATATGGTTATGGCGGTGTTCTTCTAGGTCGCCCTCTGTGAAAAGTCTATTCTCCCTTCCTGTACAGAGAACAGTGGTGTAATGATTGTTGAAATTTGTGATTAATATTGGTCTCAGACTCTCAGTTTGTCGGAATCTTGCTTACTTTCATAATTCGGATTTGAGCCAAACAATGTGTATTGTGAATGACCGTCCAACAACACCAAAATAAATACCAGCTATGAGGTTTCATATTAACACCTTCTTGAATTCAATACCTTGAGTTGTACACAACTGCCTCCATACTCTTCATGTAGGTGCAGAACCCATGCTCATAATATATAGGCATACAACGACTTTGCAAATTTCCCTTGCGATTAAGCAATTTCATTGCTGCCGATTCTTCCATAATCCGTGTATTAGATACTCACTCCATCGGAGAAAAGCATAATTGTGAAATTAGGTCATTAAATACGCGCAAGTCAAAGATGACTGCTGCATTCTTTAACATAGGGATTTATGGAAGCATTTTCTTAATATATATTTTGTGCTATTGGATAAATATCAAGATTAATGGCTGTGTTCTTACTTCTATTAGGAAACGAGTATATATTTTGTGCTCTACTATGTTACTTTAGCTGGAATCACACACATGTGATGCTTAAAAAGATCATTCAGATCTATTTTATTCCTTGTACTTGATTTCACCAGGTTTTGAATTTTCATTTTAAACACCTGTTATTAGCTTTTGTCATTAGCATATGTTTTATAGTTACACTTGTGTAAAGATGTTATTGAAATCACTATTACTATCTGTTTTTTTATTGTAATTATCTCTTCTTCTTTTTTTCGCGTTTTCCTCTTCCTGTTCTATAAAATTATATACTAGCAGGAAAAAATGTTGCTGCTAAGCAGCTAAGGTGTTTTGTCCAAGTAAATAGTTTTTCTGCCCTTCTTTTATGGACAGAAGCACTATTTTGATGTTCAGGATAAAGCATGTTATCCTATTTAAATATTTTTTTTGGGTCTTTAACATTGATTTTGAACTTTTGTATCCCCAGTCCCCACATTCAACCTCTAACCTCCACTCTGATTGCAATCCTTAGGTTTTTCTTCTGAATCACTCGTTCAAAAGGAGGGTGAAAATGGGCTGATTCCCGACATTTCAGCAACTGTAGCTGCTATAAAAAATCCCAACTCCAAGATTGTATATGACAACTACAACCATGAGCGTTACCCTCCAGGCGACCCCAGCAAGCGGGCATTTGCTTACTTTGTTCTGACAGGTGGCAGATTTGTTTATGCATCCCTTATCCGTCTTCTCATCCTCAAGTTTGTCCTGAGCATGTCCGCCAGTAAAGATGTTCTTGCCCTTGCTTCAATTGAGGTGGATCTCTCCAGCATTGAACCTGGTACCACTGTAACCGTCAAGTGGCGTGGGAAGCCCGTTTTCATTAGGCGCCGTACTGAGGACGATATCAAGCTAGCAAATACTGTTGAAGTGGGTTCGCTGCGGGACCCACAGCAAGACAGTGAGAGGGTCAAGAATCCTGAATGGCTTGTTGTGATTGGTGTTTGCACTCATCTGGGTTGCATTCCGCTTCCCAATGCTGGTGACTTCGGCGGGTGGTTTTGCCCTTGTCACGGTTCTCACTATGATATTTCTGGTAGAATCCGGAAGGGGCCTGCTCCTTTCAATCTGGAGGTTCCAACGTACTCTTTCCTCGAGGAAAACAAATTGCTCATTGGTTAAGATTGAGGTTCATGATCATTCTTCAACAGTATGATACATTCTCATTTATTTTTCTATGTTTGAGATTTATATTCTTCATCATAAAGTCATATGAAGCTCTTTTGCTGCAAGGTCTCAGATTTATAGTATTGATGCCTTTGTAGGCTAGATATGGTAACTTGCAGCTAGTGTTTGGTGTCAAATTTTATATGAATAATTATATTGTGCGTGAATATTTTCTTTTGGTGTAAGTTTGCCGTTGGGCAATGCTATACAATTTTCATGCACTTTGAATTCGTTGGCCAGATTGCCAGATGGTGAAATTTTTTGTGTAATGAATCTGCTTTCGACAAGTTTCTTATTGTTTGCACAAATAGCTAAAGAGTTACAAATTTTGTTAATGGTTAAACTTGCGATTCGTAGATGTGCAAAAGTTAAAAGTTGGGTTGGAAGATCCAACAGTGAAAGAGATTCTTTCTGTTCAATGCTTATGCTTGATTGATGACCTTTGAATCTTTTCAGTTTTGAATTTGCAAAGTAATTTGGTTCTAGTGTAAAAAACGCATGAGCTGATGTGACGACATTCTTTACTTGACTGCAACAAACTCATAGAACAAAAGAGTAGCAACTAGCAACTGCTTCTATTTCTTATCATAACATTATGAAAATGTACGTGTATGTATTTAATTATCCAAGGCGAAGAGTGTGGATTAAATGAAACAGAAGATACTGGGTTTCGGTCTCCATTTTCGATTCTTGAAGCCTCTGTATTTATTTTTTAAAATTTTTGGTCAAAGCACTCCAAAATCTCCATAGTCTTACAATTGAAAATACTGATATTCTCGCCAAGCTCAACAAAGAAAACACTTCAAACTAAAGATATACGATAGCCGGTCGAGAGTTTTAAAAGAAGAACTATAATTTTCAAGTAATTACATAGTTACATGCAAAAATGCAATTGTGATGAGATATGCCAACTCCCACATGAGTACATAACTCATGTGTGAGCCACCGTTCTGAATCTTACACACATATATCTTAACCTAACAACACTTAAACATGAGCATGCATCAATAGAAAAGAGATATGTAGAAAACCTCAAATGCCCACAAAATTTAGATCAAATAGCTGTAATACTACCAAAAAAGAATTACGTGTAACACGAGGTCCAAACAAATCTAAACGAACTTGATCCGATGAATCAGGCCTTTTCCATTCAAACAAACCCCAAAATTAGTTAATCAACCAACTCCCCTAAAATCCAATCACACCCATCCCATTAATCAACCAGATCGTAATGAAGCACAGGCGCGTCCCCTTCGAGCGGCCATGGATAGTAGCCCTCTTCCTCGCCATAGCAATCTCCCTAGCCGTCTTCCTCATCAACCTGAGCGCCACGTCACAGGTCTCCTTCTTCTGCGCCGGGCCCCACCGGGGCCAGCAACAGCCGGACTCCGCCGCTGCCATGCCCGTCCAGCTCCAGGCGGTGCTCCACTACGCCACCACGCAGGACATGCCTCAGCAGTCACGCGCCGAGATCCAGGTCACGTTCGACGCGCTCAGATCGCTCTCCCACGCCTGCAACTTCCTTGTGTTCGGCCTCGGCCATGACTCGCTCATGTGGTCGTCGTTTAACCCGAATGGCGTCACCTTTTTCCTAGAGGAGGATCCGGATTGGGTCCAGACCGTGCTAACAAAAGCTCCTAGCATTAGGGTTCACTCGGTTAATTATAAGACCAAGCTTTATGATGCCAAGAATTTGTTGGATCGGTTTCGGTTCGAGTCCGAGTGCTTGCCTCCTAAGCTGCATTTGCAAGGCAATACTCACTGCAGGTAATTAACTAATTAATTTTTAGATAGTGTTAATAGTGATTATTAAATGTTATTTTATTGGTTAGAGGCATATCTTCTTGTTAGGATTGTTTTAGAGATATCACAGATTGAGTTGTTACAAAACTCTCTGTATTTATATGCCGTATCTTTCCATATGGTATGAGTCCAAAACTCCCGTGTAAACACAACCATGGCAGCCAGATTCTGTACTATTCCCAACCCTCATCAACCAGACTATCCGTTGATGATAATCGACTTGTCCAACATTCACAAACTAACCCCTACAAATTACCTAGTATGGAAAGCTCATATGCAAGTTACGCTACAAGGATTTGATATGTTCAAATTTGTAGATGGGTCAGCCCCTCCGGCCGAAACCATTAATCCAAGCCAAGGCAACCAACAAATCCCAAATCCAAATCCTGCTTTTCTCTCGTGGACACGACAGGATCAGCTGTTGTGTGGCGCGATGCTGGGTACCTTAACTTCCTCTGTTATCAATCTGGTAACACAAGTAAGTACAACAAAGGAAGTTTGGGATATTCTCAAACAAACGTTCCTAAGAGCATCTCTATACCGCGAACAACTGATCAAGCAACGATTAAGGGACATGGAAAAGGGCAGTCTCTTAGCCTCACCTAACCAACCACGTAAACCCTTCAAAGGCCGGTGCCAATGGTGCTCAGCCATTGGCCATGTCGCATCCCAATGCCCTATTTTCCGCCAACTCTACCCAAACTTCCAGTTCCCAACTTCGGCTCGCTTTTCGTCTCACTACTAAAGGATCTTGCCACCAAGAATGGATTAGAATGACCTTATTTTCCCCTGGCATGGCTGTAGTTGTGTTTTGTCTAGTGAATAACTGTCATACAGGATGTTTATCCTTGCTTATAAGTAGTAAGTTGTATTGATTTAGGGCTCGTTTGGTGCGAACTCGTTGTTTGTTGTTACACTCTCCTTAATGAAATGTTGTGATTGAAAACAATGAATGAGTGTATTTTTATGGTGATTAAGATTCAAATAAGAAGTTTCTGAATAAATTTGAGTGAGAGATGGTGACATGTAAAAACATGGGTTTATGCAGATTGGTACTAGGAGAGTTGCCAGACGAGGTATACAGCAAGAACTGGGACGTGATAATGATAGACGGGCCGAAGGGCTACTACGCAGAGGCCCCGGGGAGAATGGCGGCCATTTTCACAGCAGCTGTAATGGCCAAGTCAAGGACGAAGCCAGGTTCGACGCATGTAGTGTTGCATGATGTGAATAGAAGAGTTGAGAGAGTTTATGCAGAGAGGTTTCTTTGTAAGCAGTACTTGGTCAAGGCTGTTGATAGGCTTTGGCATTTTGTTATACCCCCAGCTACCAAAGAACAAAGGGAAAATGGCAGGAACTATTTTTGCTGATGACAAGTAAAACTAGTAGAAGGTTGATCTGGACATACATTCAGCTTCTTTTGATGTTTCTTTCCATATTTTTTGATGGTCATGTGGAGTCCAATTTTTGTGACTGATTTGTTGTTAGGGCCCAGGAAATGAATACATCAGTGTAATACTACAACTTCACTGAATTTGTTGATAAGATCTGGATGATGAAAATTTGTGGTATTCAGCAGGTTAAAGTCTATTTTCTTTGGGTTTCAATTCTTTCGAGTTTGACACAATTGATCAAGGTAGAACCGAGTTTTGGCACAATTTGAGTCCGGTTATAGACTGTCTTTTCAGATTATTTAATTGTATAAATCTTCAAATTAGGTGAAGTATATTTCAAGTTCAGGTATATTCTGGGGTTTGGATAATTAGGTGATTGTATTGGGGCCATTCAGTTTTGCAAGCCAGTTTACCTAGTTCGTTGTCTTTATTGGCTGCCTGGCCGAGTCACAGAGTCCAGGGTTTGCTACCGAAGGTGGGTTCTATTTGTTGAAGCAATTTTGCCTGTTTCATGAAGTGCAAGAATAACAGAAAGCCAGCATATTTGGGCGAGAACACTGTATTCATGTATATCATTATAGAAAATAGCTTCGTCTGTTTCATGGTCATTGCACTTTGGCAAACAAGAAATTGAGCTACCTTTCCTTGGAAGATGCTCCTACTCTCCCTTTGATTGCTTCCTCTATGTTTTCTGACGACATTACTGATGCCCAGCTGTCGAATTCCGCTTCTTGCATTTGCTCGTGCAACTGCACAATACAAGTGCAAATTATACTTTAACATCAACATTGCGGAAGTTCACAAAAATGTGAACCAGCTCAAGTGGTTGTGCATCCGATTAAAATTACAACAAATGAGAGGGAAACATACCTTTTCAAGGATAAATGACTGTTCCTCCGATTGTAATTTCCGCATATGTTTCAGCATCTCCAGTTGCTGCAGAATGGGTCCAGTGTAAGAAAATCTAGATTCTAGTTATCAGAAACTGTCAACAAGGTAGTCAAATCTTTACCTGTTTTTGTAGCTGGTGTTGAGTTTGCATTTTTTCAGCAAATTCCTCAGATCCAAGCTCAGCTTCGTCACATGCCATCTCTTCCCTGAAATCTCAACATCATCAGAACTGGTGATTACCATTTGGAGAGAAACATTTAAACTTCGGTGATTGTCAATAGAGAAGAATTAAAAATTCTTTGGTGGTTGTAGACTCAGGTAAGCAAGAAAAAAAATCATTAGACAGCAATTGTTGTAAATACACTTCCATTCTTGTAGTTTCACCTTCAACATAATTCAACCAGAAAATGGTATCTCTTAACACAGCACAGACATGCAATATATAACCTCAAGGTGACTTCGGTAGGTAACAAACTCACACGAAACAACTCATTCTAACGGCATCATTTACTTACGAATTTAACTTCGTCTCAAAAAAAAAAAACTTATCAATTTAACTGAAATAATTCATAGTTCTGTGATACAAATCAGCAAATGAGAAAGTATACCAGGCTACCAGTTTACAATGATAAAATACTTCAGTCAAACCAGAAAATTTAATGATCTTAATCACAGATCTGAAAATTCAATCAAATATAATTCAACATGAAACTAGCTAATGTATGAGAATCAATTCGATTTCTAAAGGGAAATAGTCCACACTCTTAAGTATTTCTGCCCTCTGGAGTAACTGTACAGCGATTTAAGAAAGCATATCACTCTGTTGAACGAATAGATGATGGGTTAGAAGATAGTCTACAGAAGGCTTGTTCCTGTTAGAAAAGTAACGTAAGTAGCTATTTTGGGTCATATAACATTTTAGTTATGGGAAATTGTAAGAAAAATAGGTGAAAGAAGTTATGCATGCCTAGAGTATTCCCTTAAGTAAATTATTTATCGTTTAAAAATGAAAATGAGAAGAACAAGAAGTAAAAAAATCCTTTCTCCTTTCTCATTTGAATGGCTTAGTATCGATCTCTTTTATGTTTTGAATCATAAGGACACATCACCCTTTGGTTGATAGAAACACAGGGTGTTTCCCTCCAAAAAAACGTTTCCACAAGCATGTGTGATGAGTAAAAGACATAGAACAAACACTGTAATTCAGCATAGATAAAAGGTGAAGGTGGAGGCAATGAGATCTTACTTTGCAACAAATCCATAAAAGCGAATCATCAGGTCTCGATCATTCTCATACACCATATTCACTTTTCCTAGAAAGCCAATTCCAAATCCAGGATCTGTAACAAAGAATATCACATAATATCATTCCAGGTACTATACATATATTTTAGAAATCGTGAAAAAAGGAAAGGCAACCTTATTATTAAACAATGAAAAGCAAGGGGAAAACACAATGGAGAATGAGAAGAGCATGCAATAGAAACAATATAAAGGATTCAAGCTGTCAAAATTACTGATTCAGCACACACCTTAGTAGGTATGTGTAAGAATCTAGCCAACAAAAGATGAAACAAGAAAATGACTCTCTCTTCATAGAGATCCTAGTACCCTACCATGCTTAAAAAAGTAAATCACCTAAAATTACAGATCTTGTAAAATAGTTTTTTTTTGTAAGTTAGTTAGGATTTTAATAAGTGCAACTTTAACATCATCAAAATATAAGGACCGCAAATTTCTACTATAAACCAAATGCTCAAAATGGCCAAAATTCCTTGTTTGATTGTTCATAACATGTGATTGATGAACTCCAATGTTTCACAAATTTTCAGCCTAATAAAAGCTGTCATTACTTGAGGAGTTGAGGATCTTTTTTAAGAAAATATTGTCATCACAAATATTCCGTCAGCTAGGCTTCCAAGACTAACTGATGGCAACCAACAAAGAATTGTAGCATATAATTATCACCTAGCATCAATATGTAAATTGAAGAACGAGAGAAGCACATCAAACGAAAAATTAAGAGCCAAACTAAAGCAGATGTTGCAGTAAGTAGCTGCTTTAAGCTCCAAAAAGAACACTTAAAACAAACAAAATTCATACTCCCAAGTCCCAAGTATGCAATAAACTATACATCCATTTACTGCAAAAACAAATTATCTTCAAAAATATGACCCTTAAAATGTACTCAGGCTATCTAACTTCCAATTAGTGACTTCAATCCATAAACATAGAGCATACCCACATCACTCTGAAAATGGGGATGAATAGTCATCATTTCAGTATATTTGACACATGGTGAAGGAAAAGAATGGATGCAGAGTTACTGACCAACACCCATCTCCAAAAATATCTCCTCTTGGATAGCAGTAGTTACAGCAACAGCCTCCTGTCAAAGATAGCACGCTTCAAATCCCATCCAATATATACAAGAACTCCTCAAAACAGACACACACATCAAGCCCTAATATCCAAGCTTTACGCTTTTCAAAAATTGATAAACTGAACTAAATTCAGGAAGCGTAATAAAAACCGAGAATTGGGGAAATGGTGATAAAATTCGAATTCATGCCTGCTTATCCTCCACGGCATCAGCAATTCGCTTCTTCACATCTGATCAAAATGAATAGATTCCAGAATTTCAAAGAAGGAAACAGAGTGGGGACAGTTTTATTAGAGAAACAGGAAAAGGAGTAAGGGTTCTAAGTTCTAACCAGACTGAGAAGTGAGGTAGGCGAAGCGATCGAAAAGATAGAGCAGCTGGTCTCTGGACAGCATCCCTGAGCTCTGAGAAGAAGCCATGGAAGCTGCTTTAGATAGAGACTCGGTCACAATCAATGGCGAAATCAATTTCGTGCTCGCTTTCACTCTCTCCGCCACCCAATCCTCCCCGGAATTGGATAGAGCGGTGGTTTTTTTGTCAGGCGATGGAATGAAATTGTTTCAAGGTTTTCCGCTTTCTGCTTTCATCCACGTGGAAAATCGATATTCTCACCTCATTAAAAGGGTAAAATATAATAAATCTAGTAACTTACCAATAATTCATTATCTTATTTATCTATTTCTAAATAAAATTTAAGGGTTAAAATAACAATTTTTCAAAGGTGGTATATAATTAAGTTTTAAGTTTAGATTATCATATTCTATATAATCAATTTAAGACATAAACCTATTTGATTTATGATTCAGGCTCCAGCCTACGAAAATTATTAAACCAGAGCAAGTGCAATCCAATCTGTAACAAAAACTACTCAACCAACATATAACTGAACCCTTGTATCCACTCATATAGATGAATGAGACTCATTTGGCATTGCATATTCAAGGACAAAATCTAGCATGTTGAAGTCTTGCTATGGAAGAAGACCTGTAGAGTCATAATTATTATTGATGATACTATATACATGCATACACAACTAAACAATACCCCAATGACACTCAACAAATTATACATAGATGAGACAGTTTGTATATATAGTGTTTGGATCATATCTTCAACTCTTCAAGAACCGAGTCGAATGCAACCGAACCGAATGCAACCGAGGAAGGCAACCCTGAGCATGCTTCAGGTCCTTCTCCTTGGGTTGAGATTCTTCTTCTGGAATAATGTAGGAATCTGAATTGGGTGATTCTTCTGGCTGTCTCTCTCTTATACTCTCCCGGAAAAGATCCGAAAGCTTCTTGCTTTTCTTCTTAGGCTCAATTGGAGGCGAGTTTGTCACTGCAGAGGCGCTCCTATGAACAGGCGTGCTTCCTCGAGAAGATCTGTTGGACTCTGTATATATATGAAGCAATT
This sequence comes from Fallopia convolvulus, assembly GCA_964016875.1. Lineage (NCBI taxonomy): Eukaryota > Viridiplantae > Streptophyta > Magnoliopsida > Caryophyllales > Polygonaceae > Fallopia > Fallopia convolvulus. Next base: position 50,595,837 of record OZ024732.1, read on the forward strand.
GAATTGAAGTTAAAGAGGTACAAAATAGATAGAAGAATCAAAATAGTACTAAAATGAAGATTGGGAGATTTACCAGCATTGTAAAAAGGTGGAGATTTCCCATCAAAGAGTGCTCTATTAATTTGAGAGGAGAGGCTTCTATTTAATGGAGTTCCTGGAATGCTTCTGTAAAGAGGTGTGCTTCCCCGGGAAGGCGTAAAATCTGCAAATTTTTGCTAGTAAGAGCAAGGGAATACAATAACAAGGTTACACTATAGTCCCATTAAGGCAGGGTCTTGGGTTTAGATGTGCGCACCCTTACCTTGAATACGCTGAGAGGATGTTTCCAAAAGACCCAAGAAAAACGAAAGCGAACAACTAGTAAGACACAGAAAGCAATGGAAAGGACTGAACAACCCGAAAAACTCACACACAAACAAGAGAATATGATACGGAAACAAGCATGCGAACTTATCTAAATTTAAGTGTTTATGAATAAGGTTACCAAACAAGGCCTAATTAGTAGCTAGGGTGCTGAAGAGAAATTGGTTTTGTGATGCGTACCTCCTTTGACACTGTAAAAGTCATCATCACAATCAGACTCTATCCATGCTTGTGAGTCGAAAAATGTCTCCTCTTTACTTCCTGCAAGTAAGAGATCAAGCAAGGTTGGAGATAGTTTCATAAGCTGAAATGAAGCTTAATTGTTATGTATCAGCAGAAACTAAAATTGAAAAAAAAAACTGCTAATCACTACTATCCAATTCATCATGAGTCAATTAAATTGCAGCTGAACAACTAGTTCAAAACTGTATGCAACAACTGTGCTGAAATTAGATGTAACGCCTGAATAAGGTACGCGCCTGAATAAGGTACGCGTGACATAGGAACGAGGAAACCATGTCCATTTATTATACATGAAAGCAATGCCATATGGTCTTCAAGAATTAAAATATGGTCCCCTGACCATTTACTTCACCAAACTTACACACTGATCGAATTCAAGCCATAATGTGGTCCAAAGATGATGCTGTAATAACACTCTAAAGCAAAGCAAGACCAAATCCTGAGACTCTCATTTATGAATTATGATACGTCGGTATATTGACAACCATAAGACAGACCTTGATCGAGTACATCAGAAGGAATATATATCCAAGGGACCAAGGCACTTAAATCCTGGACTAGCAATTAACAATTTGGATATCATTCAATAACCCATTCATGGAAATTCCATGATTGATTTTACAGCTTTGGCATGAATATTTAGCTGCTGCCTAACCCAACTGTCAATTTTCCATCAAAACACAAAATAATTTATTGGGCACACGTCATAACAATGGAGAGTTAAATAGGCAGGATGATCAATTTATTGCGAAATTGACTACAAAAGGATCACAAATTTGCAAATTGAAGCAACCCTAAAGAACCAGGAATCAAATTTCTAAGAAATTACAATTACAGTCCATTGACATCTAATACTAATCATTTCAGGAATCAAACATAGTTTTACGGAGAATTTACCGTTGTTGCTAAAGCTGGTAACGGAGTTGAACGGAGAAACTCGGGAAGTGTAGACATGAGAGGAGCTGATTGGCTGATCAGCAACGTTTTCCGTCATCTCCTTGACGGATTCCGTCGGCATCGAAGTCGAATGCTTGTCAATTTCGGAATGCACGAGCGACGGACGATGCTTCCAGGAAGACGAGTCAGAGCTCTTCCTCAGAGCCGAAGCACATGAGCCCATCTTCTTTGATTCTCTGGGTCAAACGAAGGAAAAAAAAAGAATCTATTAGTAAGTTTGACAAGTCTTGAATCTTGATGAATTGATCTCGAACTAAGAAAAAAGGAATTGAAGAAGATTACTGAATGGGGGAGTTTAGAATGAGAACAAACTTTGAGGATTGGGCAAGTAAAATGCCCAGCAAGAAATGGGATTAGTCGAAGAGAGAGAGACTTGACAGGAGAGGAAGAAGAAGAATGTAAGAGATGGAAATATGTATACAACGGAATGGCAGAGTGGGACCCGCCTAGCTCGAGAGTGGTTCAATTCAAGAAGTGGACATGGGTCCCACTAATGGGCGTTTCTTGATTTGGTTTATGCGTGATGATGATTCTTGGGAGTTTGGCTACATTATATATATAATTCGTTTTGCATGTGAAAAGCTTTGGATTATAGAGAAATGGCGGTCTGATATTTTTTTCATAACATCATCCATAATAATAATAATAGCACTATAATTGTCTATTTGTAATGAAGGGGTGTTAGAAGTTTTTTTAACTATATTTACGAAAAGATCTATAACTATATATTAAATCTATTCCTTTTTGAGCTATCAGAACGATTCTGGCCCCACCTCATATTTACAAAATTAATTTTTATTTTTAATATTTTAACATTTTTTCAATTAACTTTTTCTTTAACTATTTAAATCTATCTTTAACCTCAAACAAATATCTATTTAGTATAACAATATCTTTTGAAAATTTCCTTATACAAATATTTAAAATTAATGATAATAAATTTAAAATATTTTTAAATAAGTATAAATATCTTCTACTTTTTAGCATGATGTCTTTTCACGAAATTATTTATAGATATATTTTTTTCTTTTATAATAAAAAAATTAATGAGAAATATTTATAAAGTTTAAAAATAAAAAAAATAGGTAATATCTATAACTATATATTAAAGTTGTACCTTTTCGAGCCATTAGAACGATTCTAGCCCCCTCATATTTAAAAAATTAATTTTTATTTCTATTATTATAACTTCTTTCTATTAAATTCTTTATAACTATTTGAATTTATCTCTAACATCAAAAAAATATCTATTTAGTGTAATAATATTTTTTGAAAGTTTCCTTATACAAGTATTTAAAATTAAAGATAAAATATTTAAATATTTTAAAATAAATATAAATATTTTATCATATATATTTTGACGAATTTATTTATAGAATTATAGTGATTTTCATTTATATAAAAATTAATTATAAATATTTAAAAATTTTAAAATTAATACAAATGGATAATTAAATATTTAATAGAGATTGAAATATTTGATAAACTCTAAATTTACGTACATGAAAAATAATAAAATAGGAAGAATATATTATTTGATTAAAAAATTATATACATTCTACGTACGATAAATTACTTATATTAAAGTTTATTTTATATTTTTATTTATTTATTAATATCTTATTTATAATATTTATAAAATATCGAATCATAGTCGTACATGGTACGACGGGTAAAACTAGTTAATATAAAACGAGTTTTTATCATTTTGGAAGAAACTTTACCGTCAAAATATGATTACAAACTCCGAATTATATTGGATGAATCATAAAACAAGACTATAAAAAAAAGAGTGCTATAAATTTTTAGATTAATGCAATAATTAGGTCGAATTTGATATTTAGAAGAGGAAATAAGTAAAAATATAATTGTTTACATATTAATAAATCTATAAAAAATACTTTCACGGATTTCATGTCCCTTTATTCACACCAAATAAAATAACTAACTTTTTTTACATGTACAATTATAATTTTTCTAACTTTTGTCCATAATGAATCCGATCAATACTTTTTTTAATTAATATTTTCTTTAATTAACATAGTTAACCGATTTCAAATAAAAGTTTGGTAGCGATAAAGTATTTTTAGGTTGGATTTTTTTGTCTCTAATCCAATAATTATATATTATAGTTATTCTTTGTTGTTTGTTTTTATATTGTGTGATTGAATTTTGATGGAAGATGAAATGGCGTGTATTGTTTTTATATGGGGTTTGCTCGAGTTGGCTGCTCCGCGCTGGCTTGATCGCACGTTGTCAATGCTCTCCGCGTCGTTTCATAACAAATTAACAAGTCACTTGTTTGTTTTTTCCACATACAATTCCGTGTCATTTGTCTGTGTTGAATTTCAAGCATTGTGTTACTTGTATTGTGTACATATATTTCCACATCTAATTTATACATTTGTAAAGGTCAGTCGCCATAGAAAGATATCTCGGTAATATTATACATTTGTAAATTAGACATTTGTAAACTTCACTCACCATAGAATCATATTTTTGTAAAGGTCATTGTTTTTTTTATTTAGTAAACAAAAAAAGAAAGGTCGTTGTTTTTTTTATTTAGTGAACAAAAAAGAAAGAAAATTGCAAAATTACTTATGCAATAGAAGAAAGTGAAAGCCCAAGTGGCAAGAAAATACTCCCTCCGTTTCAAAATAGTTGTTCTTAAAGACATTTTTTTTGTTTCAAAATAGTTGTTCATGTAACTTTTTTTCCATTTATACCCTTATATATACCCCACTTTACACATATTCCAAAATTTACATTGATAATTGAAAAAAAATAAAGAGTACTTATAGGGAAAATTTGGGAAAAAAAATTTTTCCTTAATATGTGTGAAGTTTTGTCTAAGATCAACTATTTTGAAACGGAGGGAGTAGCAAAATTTTATTTTGGTAACATTTTAATTGACTTTTTTTATGAGGACTTGTTACGACTTATTAAGATGCATAAGGATGGCTTGTCAAGTCTCACTAGTCTAACTAGGGTTGTGCAAAGTAGGACCGGACCGGTAGACCGGACTGGACCAGACCAGAATTTTACGGTCCGATCCAAGACCGAGCCGGTCCGGTCCTCGGTCCATGAAATTTGAGAATTTCGGTCCCGGTCCGGACCGTGAAGCCTCATAATTTATATCTTATATTGAATATTAGGCTTATAATTTATACTTTAAAGTTTCATATTGAAAAAATTGTTGATTATTACTAAATAAAAGTTTTGAGTTTTGCCCATTGGTACTTTAACTCTATAATAATAGAATTAATCTTGCTAATTACTACATATCTATGGTATGAGCGTTGATTTTCGGCCAAAGAAATCAAATTAAAACACTAAGCGGTCAAATCGGTCCAAACCCGGGACCGGACGGAAATGATCCGGTCCGGTCCGGTCCACGGTCCATACTTTTTATAAAATACGGTCCACCAGTCTGGATCGAACCGTGTTTGTTCGGTCCGGTCCGGTCCGGTCTAGACCGATTGCACAACCCTAAGTCTAACTGATAGGTGATGACGTTCATGACTATTTAATTGCAAGTTCAAATCTTCTATTATGGGCTATATATTATGGGTTATCTATGGCTTTACAAATGAGCATTATCAAGCTTGAAATGGAAAGCAATTCACTTATTGCTTGTAAACCATTGCGGTCCTCGGACATCTTGACTCATAGAATAGGAAGGCTTTTGTTGGCTAAAGATGGATGAGAACTGAAGGTCTAAAATGTTCCAATAGAGGCAATAAAGTGCTAGATAGTTTAGCTCAACATTCTTATTTTATCAATTGCTTGTATTCTAATTAATAAAAGCTTTTACTTACTAATACCCACTTTATTATCAAAAAAGGTAAGAATTAGGAGGTATTTTTTAGACAAAACGATTTAGAATAACCTTTTGGATGAGATCATAAAGTTCTGGATGATTTTGGAAATGTGAAATTGGGGGCAAGTGACTCAATTTCACGATTTTATCAACCACTACGTTATAATCCCTAATCACGTGAGAAATACTTTTAGTCTCAAACCATTGCAATGACACCAATGTGTCCGAGATTATCATTTCAATTTCCAAGGACACGTGCCAATTCATTTAGCAGCATTCATGATGATTCACAACCTTGGAATAACACTCATTATGGAAATGTTGTCACCTTCTATTTCGATTCTCCGTAGCCCCTTATGTCTTGCTTTTTAGATTCTATTTCGAACGGTTGTTGCTTCTGCCTATAACACCGAGATACATCCGTATTTGGCTGCTTTTGTTTCTACAAAATGAACATTGTGGTCTCTAATCACGAACTCGGTAGATGTATTGTTATCCACGTATTTTAATCCATAAAGAAAAATTAATATGTTAGAACTCTTTTTTTTTTGGTAGAAGGAGAGGCGGTACTCTCCGTCCCCTCAAGGGGGAATTTTATTAATAACGGAAAAAAGGGCTAAATAGTCATCAAACGGGGGATAGCCCGACCCCTTACATCATCAAGCAACAGTAAATAAATCCCCTCAGGCGGGGCACTCAATACATGAATACCAACAGGATAATTAAAAGCTAAACTAGCAAGGCGATCGGCTACCGAATTCGCCTCGCGGTACACATGACGGAATTGGACAACCCAATCCCTACTAATAAAGCCTTGGCATTGAACAACCAGGCTAAATAACGGATGACTCTTATTTATTCTAGAATGTAAGAGACGAATAACAACCTGTGAATCAGCTTCGACGATTACCTTCCGAAAACCTTCATTCCAAGCAACCTTGAGCCCATTTAGGATACCCCATAGCTCCGCCATCGGGACTGAGCAAGCACCAATGTTATGCACAAACCCGCCCCGCCAATTACCATTTGCATCTCTCAACACACCACCAGCAGCTGCCACGCCTCCGTCTCTAACAGCCCCGTCCGTATTAACTTTTATCCACTCTTCTTCAGGCCTGAACCAAGAAATACTCTGCCAACTTCTAGTAGAACTTTGACCAGGAGAAGAACACTTACCAGCAGCATGAAACGCCTCTTTGACTCTATCAATTATGAAAGCGGTTTTATTCGGCTTTGCCTCGATGTTGTTAAAAACTCTATCATTTCTCCACTTCCAAGCCCACCAAATCACCATGGCGAAAATAGCATTCCAATCAATACTATCAACCTTCCTTGAATCCAAAATATTTTTCCTAATCCACCTTGGAAAGCTATCCTGAAAAAAATAAATATCAAAATTAGAGACATTTAAGTCAATCCAAATGCATTTGACAACAGGACAGTCCCTAAAAATATGCTCATAGGACTCTTCCACTCCAGTACAAACACTGCAATTTCCATTGTTGGTGATGTGCCTCCTTCTTCTTTCACCATTGGTCAACACTCCACCCACACTAGCCATCCAAATAAAATGCTGAATTCTTTCAGGGACCACAATCTTCCAAACTTTGCTGAAGTAATTACCATCAACCCCCATTCTATTGTAATTTCCTTTTATCAAATTGTAACCTGACTGCACCGTGTAGTTACCATCAGTAGACCAACACCAACTTAGCTCATCTTCAGGCCTGTCTAAATCCGAGAGCACCATAACAGAAGCCAGCTGTAACAGAACCTTCGAAGGCAGCAGAGGAGTGAGCACTTCCCAGTCCCAACCAACGTTTTCAACCCAGAATTCACGAACTACTTTATGCTTTTGCTCATAGCTGATTGTTCCCGAAGCCATATCCACTAGTGGGTTGTCTAAAATCCACTTATCCGTCCAAAAGCGAATAGAATTCCCGTCCCGAAGAAGCCACTTTGAACCACTTATCACAACTTCCGAGATACCCGTTTTGATACATTTCCAGATATGGGATGCATTAGCTGAACGTCCCAAAGCAGTGTTGACATATTTGTGTTTTAGAACCGATGTCCAAAGTTCACCCTCTTCCATAACAAAGCTCCATCCCAATTTCCCGACTAAGGCGACATTCAACTCCCTCATCGTTCTAACTCCAAGACCCCCTTGATTTTTCGGTTTAATGACTTCATCCCAAGCCACCTTATGTAATTTCCTCTTCTCTCTTGAACTGCCCCATATAAAACCACGGTTGATCTTATCAATCTTCTTACACATATCAGCCGGAATAAGAGCGGATTGCATGGTGTAAACCGGAAGCGACGTCAAGACAGATTTAACCAAGGTAACTCGACCCGCAAAGCTCAGCGAATTAGTCTTCCAGCCTGCCAATTTAGAGTTAAACTTGTCAAGAACATGGGAGAAAGTATTTTTATTGATTTGTTTATGCAAGATTGGCATCCCGAGATACTTTCCCAAATCACTCGTAACTGATATACCACTGATCTCTTCAAGACGACGAGCTAACGGCTGCCGCACATTTTTTGAAACAAAAATCTTGGACTTGGCCACACTAACTTTTTGTCCCGATGCTTTAAAAAAAACATCCAAACATCTCATAATCACCCTCAATTGTTCCACCGAAGCTTCCGCAAAAAGCATAATATCGTCGGCGAAAAAAATATGAGAAAGAAACGGACCATTATGCGTCAGTTTTATCGGCTTCCAATCTCCCTTGTCAACTGCATCAATGATCAAGTGACTAAGACGCTCTACACAAAGCAGAAAAATATACGGAGAAATCGGGTCACCTTGGCGTACACCCCGAGACATATCAAATTGAGACGAGACCTCTCCATTCCACAAAACTTGCATCTTCGGAGTAGAGACGCACGTCATAACCCAACGAATCCATTGCTCCGGGAGCCCAGCAACCCTCAAAGTAGCCTCAATGAACTCCCAACTCAAACGATCATAGGTCTATTCCTCTCACTTCTTCCTCTTCCTTCCAATGCTTTCGTTTTAGCCTATTCGAGAGTCATAGGTCTATTCCTCTCACTTCTTCCTCTTCCTTCCATTGTTTAATTTTATCCCCAAATTATAATTTAGTGTCGGGTATATTGAGCTAAAATCTGGTATGAAGTCATTGAGAGTATGATGGAATATTAATTTATTTCTCTGATGTTATTTACATATTTTAAGTGACTTTTTGTTAAGTCTTTGATCTAGCTAGGTACAACATGAAAATCAAATCACTAAACCATTGAGTTATAAGTAAATTATTTCATTTTTTGCGTCAACTGAAGCTTATTGAGAACATTTTACCAAGCAAAACTTCGATGTAGAAGTATACAAATATAAATAGATGGATGGATAAGTTTAGCATTTGCGTATTTGTCAGGTTGCTCGATCGATCCGCTTAATGATTTTCTAATGTTATTAATGCCAATATGGACTTTAATTTACTCAGCATCGGCCCTTAGACGTGGTAGAATCCAGTCCATGATATTTGAATGGCGTGGATTAATAATAGAGACATCCCCTAATTAAATTAAATATAATGCTCGAATTATATGTAACCTGAGATTTGTATGACACCTCAGGTGCACATGGAGATTGAAGATCTCGAACAGTTGTCAAAATGAACGTCGGGTGAGGAGTTCAACAATTTCCTGGAATCCCTTTTATATTTGCAAAAGAAAAATCTTAAACTCGTCAATCAGACTGGGTAAATTAATTGATTTATATATGGTTGGATTCTGTTAAGATAGATATGATTTGTGAATGTAATCTTGTATTTCATAGAATATCCAAAGGGGTTTTTATATACATAGAGATATTTGGGGTTTAAGTGTTCTACCCTAAGATAAATACAAAGGAGAATATCTTGTACAATATAATTATATGGAAAATATATCTATAAGAGAATTCTTATCCTAATACCCCCACACAAGCTCATGGCGGATTCTGAACATGCAGCTTGGAACGTAATTGCAAAAAGCGAGAAGTATCAATTGCCTTGGTAAAGATATATGTAGTCTGATCACAAGCTCTAACATGACGAACAATTAAGGAGCCATCTTCGACCTGTTCTCGGACAAAATAGAAGTCAATTTTGATATGTTTGGATCGCTGGTGAATGACTGGATTAGCCGACATGTAAGTAGCACTCAGGTTATCACACAAGACGATGGGCGGCCGAACCACAGGTGCCTGCAATTCGAGTAACAATTGCTGGATCCAAATGAGCTCTGTAGAGGTAAAAGCAATGGCGCGAAATTCAGCTTCAGTGCTTGATTTGGCAACAACATGTTGCTTTTTAGAGGCCCAACTGATTAAGTTGCCTCCATAATAAATAGCAAAGCCATGCTGAGATCTACAGTCATCACTATCTGACGCCCAACCAGCATCACAGTATGCAATCAAACGATGATCAACTAAAGGTCGAATGTACAGTCCCGCGGATAGTGAACCCTTGAGATATCTTAAGATCCGTTTGACAGCAGCCCAGTGAGTTTCAGTAGGAGAATGCATATACTGACAAACTCGATTAACAGCATAAGAGATCTCCGGTCGAGTAATGGTGACATACTATAGAGCACCAACAATACTCCTGTATAAAGACGGATTAGAAAGAGGGTCACTTGAGCGAGTCAAGCAAGAGCCCGGTTCAGCTGGAGACGATATGGGTTTGGCATCTTGCATTTTGCTACGAATCAGAATGTCTCTAATGTACTTTTGCTGGGATAGAAGAAAGTAATCAGAACCACGGGTAACTTCAAGACCCAGAAAGTAGTGTAGAGGGCCCAAATCACGAAGAGCAAACGTCTTGTTCAAGAGATGAACAAAACGATCAATATCAGCAGAAACTGAGCCGGTAATAAGCAAATCATCAACATAGACAAGAATGAAAAGCACTGAAGAACCACTACGCCGAACAAATAAAGAAGTGTCCGATCGACAGGAGCGAAAACCATGACAAAGCAAAAACTTTCTAAGCTTGGTGAACCAAGCTCGAGGAGCCTGCTTGAGACCATAAAGAGCCTTCTTCAAAAGACAAACATGGTGCGGTTTGGCTTGATCAATAAATCCGGGCTGCTGCTGCATATAAACACGTTCAGACAGATCACCATTAAGAAATGCATTGTGAATATCCACCTGTCTAATAGGCCAAGAGTGCTGTAAAGCAATAGTCATAACAAGTCTGATTGTGGTCGGCTTCACAACGGGACTAAAGGTGTCGAAATAATCAACGCCTTCTTCCTGATTATAGCCTTTGGCAACAAGGCGAGCCTTGTAACGCTCAATAGAGCCATGTGCTTTCTGTTTAATCATGTACACCCACTTACATCCAACAATGTTAGAATTACAAGGACGCGGGACAAGTGTCCAAGTCCCATTACGCAGTAGGGCATCAAAATCAGATTGCATAGCATGTTGTCATTCAGGAGATTTAGATGCTTGTATAAAGGTTTTGGGTTCATGAAAATGATCATCAGAAGCAGGTAACGGATGTTTTGCGGTGGTGAGAGCTTTAGGTTTAAGGTTGTTCGTTTTAGAACGGGTAACCATTTGGTGTGTGGAATTATCAACAGGACGGAAATAAGATGGAACTAAGGAAGAAGAATGAGAAGGAGAGGGGGTCATACCTGTGCTTGGCGAGGCAACAGAGGCTAACACACCATCAATGGATCGTGACATTGAACTATCGACTTGGTTCGGAGATGGTGTTTGTGGGCTCGGAAAGGGTGACGCAGATTGCATGGCGGGAATTGGCGACTATGGAATGCTAGCTGGAGTGGTGGTGGGTGCGGCTGTCGTGGTGCATGGCAAGGAAGGCGATGATGGTGGCGCTGGCGAAGGGACAATAGTGGGGGATTGTAAGGGTGACGAAGCTAATTTCAAGAGAGAGGCTGGTGAAAATTCATGGGAATTCGGTTGTGTTTGTGGTGATGAATCAGTAAGAGTTTGAGCATGAATTGGGTAAGGGAACGTAGTCTCATCAAAAATGACATGGCGCGCTATGTAGACTCTACGAGTGGGAACATGAAGACAAAGATAACCCTAGTGTTTGGAACTGTACCCAATGAAGACACATGGAGATGATCTAAATTCAAGTTTGTTAGCCATATATGGTCTTAAAAAGGGGTAACAAAGACAGCCGAAACACTTGAGAAAAGAATAATCTGGAATTTTGCCATAAAGAACCTCAAATGGAGACTTATATTGTAAAATGGGAGTAATGGTTCTATTATGCAAGTATACAGATGTATGGAAGGCATGTTCCCAAAATAAAGATGGTAATTTAGAGTGAGAAAGGAGAGCCAAACCCTTTTCAACTATGGTGCGATGACGGCGTTCGGCTGCCCCATTTTGAGACTGTGTGTGAGGACAAGAAACACGATGAATGATGCCTTGAGTTTGTAGGTAAGTAGAGACAGAACGATACTCGCCCCCCCCCCCCCCCCCTAATCTGATTGGAATTGCTTGATTTTAGTGGAAAATTGAGTTCCAACCATCTTTTGGAATAGTTGAAAATAAGACAAGACTTGGGATTTCTGGGAGAGAAAATAAATCCATACAAACTTAGTGTAATCATCCATAAATATAAGAAAATAAAGATTACCATTGAAAGAGGAAACAGGGGAAGGACCCCAAACATCAGAGTATACCAAATCAAAAGGAGACGAACTAGAAATATGAGAACTAGGAAGGGAAAGTCTACGACTTTTCCCAAGTTGACAAGACTCACAAATAGACTTTAAATTTTTTAAAGAGACATGCAAATTAAATCTAGAAACTAAACGACGAAAAATAGACTCATGAGGATGACCAAAGCGCTCATGCCAAGTTTGAAGAGTTGTTCGTTCACCAAGGTAAGCACGAGGGGATGGAGAGGTAGGTTGTGGTGCCAAGTGATAGAGTCCATTGTCAACGGTTCCTTTGAGGAGTGTGCGCCTCTGTTTGTCCTTCACAAAACAACAAGTGAGGTAAAAAATCATATAAGCATCATTATCCTTGGTTAATTGAGAAACACAAATAAGATTTTTCTTAATTTGAGGAACAAAAAGAATGTTATGCAATTGAATTGGTTTGGGATAGGCAGGTAAAGTTGTTTTGCCCAAATGCGTAATAGGAAGAGAGATACCGTTGCCTACTTGTAAACCATCATTGCCAGTGTAATCAGAATGCACAGAAAGATTACCGAAATCAGCGGTGACATGAGCATTGGACCCTGTATCAAAGCACCAATTCGGATCCACAATGGTAGAAGGCGGGTTGTTCACTTGATAAGAGAACCGAGGCTGTTGTGTCATAAATATGGATTGTGGGACGTTATATTGCTGCTGCTGGAATGTATGAGAGTCATCACGTCCAGAATTGTAAGTCCGAGATTCTCCTCGGCCACGGCCGCCTCTTCCACCACGACCTCCCCTACCACCGCGAGAGCCATAGTTAGGGTTGGTGGGCGGAAATGCACTGAGATTTTGACACTGCCAGCAGTTTATTGCTTCATGGTTAGGTTTAGAGCAAATCTGACATATAGGGCGGTTCGAAGAAGAGCCAGAGTCGGATCCAAAATCAGTTCGGGAGGAGTTGGTGCGATTGCGACCACCACGATTTGCAACGTTGGCCGACAAATTGGAGTCAGTGGTAGCAGCCTGAACAGAAGCGGAAATCTGCTCCTCCTCACGTAAGAGATGGCCCAGAAGTTCATCCGATGAAATCGGTTCTTTTTGCATATTAAACGTAGTCAAGAATGCGGAATAAGACGAGTCAAGCCCGTTGAGAATACACTCAATGAAATCAGGATCAAAAACAGTATAACCACATTCCGCTAAGGCATCGGAGAAGCTACGCTTCTTTTCGACATATTCAAGAATAGACATATTGCCTTTAGAAAGGTTTTGCATCTGTTGTTTGAGAAACATAGAACGAGCCCTAGTTTGGGCAAAAAACATGCGCTCGAGAATAGCCCAAGCTTCGTGAGAAGTCTGAGCGCGAGCGACGTGAGCCAATAAAGGAGTAGACAAGGTGGAACGAATCCAAAGAAGAATGAATCTGTCTTTTTGTGTCCAAGAGTCGAATTCCGGATTTGGAATAAGCGGAGCCGAAGAGCCTGAAGCAACCGGGAGATGAGACGGTGGTGCACTGTTAGGCTTGAGAAAGTGATCGACTCGGTAGGCCTCCAATGACGATTTGATAGTATGACGCCAAATGGTGTAATTTGTGCGCTCCAACTTGACATTGATTGTCGAGAAAGCCAAGGTGGGCGTGGCGATGCCAGAGGCTGCAGCGAGGAGCGAACCTGCGTGTGGTTTGCCATGAACTGGATCATCAGAAGTCATTGTAGTAGTAACGACAGTAGAAGGAATGACAGCAGAAGGTCCGCTGGTGGTGATCGGCAGTCCTTGCGACGCGTTGTTGTGCTCGTCGTCAGACATGGTGAAAACGAGGGTTTGAAAAAAAAATCTTAAGGATCGGTTGAAGCTCTAGATACCATGTTAAGATAGATATGATTTGTGAATGTAATCTTGTATTTCATAGAATACCCAAAGGGGTTTTTATATACATAGAGATACTTGGGGCCCAAGTGTTCTACCCTAAGATAAATACAAAGGAGAATATCTTGTACAATATAATTATATGGAAAATATATCTATAAGAGAATTCTTATCCTAATAGATACAAAGACGGACACATAACGGATTGAAAGGAGGGAAATAACTTGTCCGGCAATATTAACATATAGACTGAGAATTATCAATGAGTTTAGTTAGCCATTATTCTTATATATAAATAAATTGAGCGAGATTTTAACCCAAAATTATATGATAATGGGTGAATTAACTCGATTAGTTATATACTAGATAATTTATGCTTAAGTTTTTCATGCGTGAAACACTCTCTCAACACGTCCCCACAAGTGCAACTATTTGGACCAGTTGATACTTGGACACAAATCTCTGAAGGCTTGCGAACCATCACATTAATACTTTGGCCCATCGCTCTTTTATTAGGTGTGTTGCTTGAATATGCTCATAAGGTCGACAAGTCCGAATAATCCCTAAAGGTTCGAGAACCCCCATTTTTTGGACCCGATTGCTCCTTTATTGGCAGATTGTACGTCTGAACAGGCCCATGAAGCCGGCAGCCCGGCTCGAAGACTCTAAGAAAGAACCCACATAGAACGTGCTCTGATAACATGATAAAGTTCAGTGAGTCGATAATTTGAGAGTTGTACGAGTAACGGGCTTAGAATACAAGCCAAATGATGTTTCAACAACAAAACCTGGACAATGAGTAGAGTAATTCATGTGATTATATACTAGAGAATTTATGTCTAAGTTTTCCATGTGAGAAACATTCGATCTTTGGAAAAAATTAAAATGAAGGTATGAGGAATTGAACCTTGATGGATTGCTTATAAAATTGAGTAATCAATATCTAGACTAGTTTATTTTCATTTTAAATAAAAAATATTAATTAAATTTACTCATATTTAATATAAAACTAGTATGTATTCCCGTACCTTGTACGGGTTTTACTTAAATAAAAATTTTAATAATAAAATATTTTCAAATATATTTATTATCCGAGAAAAATAATCATGTAAATGCTTAAATATAAATTTTGAATAAATATTTAAAATCAATAAACAATAAAAGTTGTTTATTTGAAACAATACTATTTTATTAGTATTACGAATTAAATTAATGTCCAAAACGTGATAATTTATTTAATTATGAAAATAGATAAGTAATAAGATAAAAACTTATCAATTTATTATATACATAGGACCGTTCAAAGTAAACTTAATTATAGTGATATAAGATTGTATGTACATTACACTATCTTTATATTAAACTTAATTATCTAAACCTAGCATATGCATTCCATCTAAAAATAAAATAAATATCTTAATATTTGTATAACATATAGAATAAAAAATATCTTAATAATCTTCCTATTTATCATATCTAAAAATAAAAGATTATTTTTTAAAAATTAAAAAATGGGATTTTCTATCCATTGATTATAGTGATATAAGATTGTAGGTACATTACACTATCTTTATATTAAACTTAATTATTTTGTCAAAGATTAGTTTTAATAAAAAAAAAGGGTGGTGTGGTCCAATCTAAAAGCGGTGTTTAATAATTTTTTTAACCTCCGCTTTAGTATATAGTTATGATAAGAAGTTGAATAGTAGAGTAGTGCTTCTAAATTTACAACTATTATTTACCTATTATAAAAATAATACCACTTAACCAATATACTCTCTATGTTTCACAATAAATGTCTATAGACAAATTTTCACATATATTAAGGAAAAAATTCTCCCAAAATTACCCCTATCACCTAGATTCCTACTAATTAAGTTATTTTGTGTTTTTGGGAAAAGTGTATAGGATTAATGTAGTGTAATTATTAGGGGTGTAAATGGAAAGTAATGGACAAAATTCTTATGTGGATATCTATTGTGAAACAAGAAAAAAGCATCTATAGACATCTATTGTGAAATGGAGGGAATATTTCTTATCACATGTATTTATTTTGTAATTATATTATCTAAAATTATAAAAATGAATTTAGGATATGCATTTAAGTGCAACTTCATGCCAATATTCTCCTAATTTTTGGATCCTAGAAAAAAATCGAGTAAATAATAATATTTAGATAAATTCAAAATAACAATTTGTAAGAGATGGTTAGAATAATAATATTTTTTTTGATACAATTCATTAAAAAAATAGTGCTTGGATAAATTCAAAAAATTATTCATGCTAGATCATTAGAATACTATGATTTTTTAATTAAATGTTCATTAAAAAATAATTTTTTGATAACTTCAAAATAACCTTAGATTAATAAAATATTTTTGAATCAAATTTTCCTTAAAAAAATATATTGTAGTGGTTTCATAGAAAGTGGAGGAAGTGGAAAAGTGGGTAGTCTTTTAACAATATTTATTAAAAATTTAATTCTAATATTTTCAAATGATGACAAGTGGCACAAAATTTTCTACATACATAGTTTCTACTTTAGTATTGTACTAAGTAGATTTGAAACACAAATTAATCACAATCTCGATCAAAGGAGGGACATGAGCCTAACCCCCATGCCCCTCCCTAGGTCCGTCTCTGATTGGATATGTAGCTAAGATTTAAGTTCAAGTAAAACAACTATTACGGTACAACTGTATGGACAATTTGTATTCATGACTTTGAGTTGCATATGCATGCTTTTAGGTTGTATTCATATTTTTGTGTTGCATATTCATTCTTTTAATTTGCTCACTTTTATGAATATGCAACTTAAAAACATGATTATTCAACTCTATAAGCATGATAAAGAGATGGAAGATTAGGAATAAACTTCATAAATACATTAATATAAAAAAATGAATATGCGACTTAAAAACATGAATATAGTGCAATATGAAAATAATGAATATGCAACTCAAAATCATGAATAGAAATTGTCCACACGATTGTACAATAATAGTCGTTTTACTTGAATCGGACTCGACCAATGGTCCAATGTGTATGTTGTTGTTAATTTAGCCAGTTTTTTAAAAAAAACTGGCTAAATTGGATAATATTTAGTTGGTAAATTATGATTGGTGTACCTGAGTTGTTATTCTATTTAGTGTTCACGTCGGTGAAGATACAAAACTTCGGGATTTTGCACCCTGAAAACCCCATGCAAGAAGACGAAAAAGAAAAAGAGAAAACACGATGACTTTTAAGCCATACTATGATTCTAATCCAAAAAACAAAATGGCAACCAAAAAAATTGTCACCTTGGAGGTAGGGAGACAAAAATGTCACAAACAAAAACTAGGGCAAAATCGAAGGCAGAAGGAAAAGGCAAAAGAAAGAAGAGGAAAAGAGAACTTACTTGAAGGCACGAGAAAGTGAGGATGAAAGAATGATGTCTAATGCGCTGAGAGGAAATGAAGAATCATCGGAAAACTGAAATGTCACAAATGCACTACAAGTGAGAGAAAATAAGAGGGAAATGGAGAAGATGGAGTTGAGGAATGAGAAAGGTCGTTTGCCTTCCTTCACTTTTATAGTCGGTGTTTTGGGGCCGACCCACAACAGGAATTCATTTGGCCCAAACGAAAAGCCCAAAATCAGCCCAGTAAGTAAATTCCTCAAAAAAATGCCTAAGGCATGAAGAGCTCTCGTTGGATGAAGTTACAGATTAGCCAAGCAACCAAGCAGTCAATCACCATATTTATGTGTCTCGAAGTTTCCTCAAGCGAAAATATCAAGCCATGAGATTGTGATGGTGCACAGATAAATCACGTGCTCAAGGACAAGTTAGATGAACAAAGATGGGGGAGATCGAGAACCCGATGTAAGCCGTCTGAATCCATTGTCGAAGCATGTATGACGCATTCAAGGACATGGGGAATGTACTACCGGCGGAGTCGCGCCCCCAACCACCCAATAAAATACAACATTCTCGCAAGGGTCATAACAACACCATAAAAATTAATAAATACAACAAGCTAAATCGAGGCGTGTGTGTGGCTAAGGCACAAAACAATGCACAATTCCAAAGCAGGCCCAAGACTCAAATCTGATCATATGAAAATCCAAGGCAAGTGCAAGGTTCAAAACCAAAAGAGCATGCAACTCCAAAATAGATATGAAGCTCCCATGCAATAAGCACGCCGACTAGTAAGAGGCATACTTAGTGTTGCCAAAGACATTAGTCGTTTACTCTAAGACATGATCCACCCAAATGTAGTCATAAGGCATTAGCCAATGGCGACGGAACGCCACAAATCCCATTACCCAACCTATAAAGCAGAGTGTGTTTGTGCCCGGTTCACCAATCTGCAACTAACACGTATGTAGCTACCAACTCGTCTAACACATCAGAACTTCTCAACAATTTGACCCACCTCGACGCCTATAAGTAGCCAAAGCATGCGAAGGGAGTAAGGTTCGATAAACATATCTAGCTCAAGACAACTCCTTGTTAGAAGAGATTGTGTGTTGAAACACTCTAGAAAACCACACTATTTAAGAGAGGGGGTTCTAAACAGGCTCCAAGCTATTGTCTTAGAAGAAAACTCCTTATTACAATTTCAATAACTAGGTTGAGGGATAAAAGAGAGTAAATAAACGTACATAATCTTAAAAGGCACAAAAATTCTTGGAAACTTGTAATTTTTTGGGACACTCGAGCTTTAAGGAATGCATAGTAATAAGATTGAAATTTCTTTTTTCGGTTTATGAGATTATTTTCAATTTTCGTTCTTAGCGCTTATTTATTTCATTTTTGGACAATGAACATGAATCAAACTTACATGAACAAAAAGAGAAAACACTCAAACATGTCTTCGCATAGCAAATCTACATAGGCAAAACAAAAAGGATAAAACGGAAAAGAAATCGACCTTTAAAGCGACAAAAGAAAAATAATAATTCAGCAGACTCTCGATAACAAGGTTATTAACAATTACAGTACAAGATATCATGGAATATGATACTTGATGAATTCGATGGCATTCCTATTGGAGTCGTTTAGTTGGTGCTATTTACTATCCAACCCGAGTTCAGGTTCGATAGGCTGGCCAAATTCGATAGCATTCATACTGGAGTCATTTTTAAATGTAAACTCGAACATAAGTGTTTGATCATTTGTGATGTGTAGTCATTCAGAATTAATAAGCATCGGTTGCGGATTAAATATAAAATCACATTGCAATATATAATTATAAACACAGATAATAATGGACATAATGTATACTAATAGTGATGGCATACAACTATACAACTATACAAGTCATAACATTGCATTATAGACCAGACAAGTCAGGATCACTAATTATGATCCTAGCAAGGGCCTACGAGATTTGAACTGTATACGTGGTCGGCAAACACTAAAACAATCAATTTAGAAACGCAAATGTCGTGATTTGGATGTAATATTTTGTCTTTTGTTGGCAGTTATGTTAAGCCTTTTTTTAATTTATTATGTGGTACAAATATATATAAATAACCCGTGGTAGTATTATAATATATTGAAAGTCAAAATTCGCAACCTCGACTTGTTCCAATAAAAGAAAGAATATGAAACTTATTTGTTCATCCAATTAAGTAAACCGGCATGAACAAAGATGGGACTCATGTGAGGCAAAAGCTTGATAAACGCATAAAAAATTAAAAAAACAAATCCTAGTTCAAGAAACTGGATGAAATAATTTGAAGGCACAATAAATGCAAATCCTAGCTAACTATCTAAAATGCCAATATTTGACATCTATACTCATATTGGATATATAATAATTAATTTGATCATTATAAGATAATTGTGTTTCTTCATAGAGATAGGATTAGTGTTACTAACTACTAGCACTATCAGTCGAAAGCACTCGCCTCATCCCTCATAGGGTACGTGTTGAGAGAGCATCAAACTTAAATATTGAATTTTTTCTATCGGAATATATAATCTAGTTGTTATCACTAGCTTATACATGTACGGAAAGCACTGATGTAATTCAGGATGATCATAATTTTTTGAACAATTAAAAAAAATCATTGCCAAATGTAATAGAGTTGGATAATGTATAGCAAGAAACGACGTTCGAGGCATACTAATCACCAGTTGGTCTAATAGAATGAGGTCCTAGGTTCTTTTAAACATATGTGCAAAGATTCGGTTCGAATTTCCTTGACAATGTGTATAGAAAGAGTGGATTAATTAGGAGGATAGCCCCATTACACAGTTCGTATATAGAGCGACTATTGCCAATCGAACCAGGCGAGTATGTCATTTACTCCTCCACCTCAGAATTTGAGGAATCATTAAGAGACCTCATTGCAATTCAAAACGTTCATGTACATATCCTATCACATGAATCTTCTTTGAGATCAAAACGTACATGTATGTACCTGGTGAAAGTGGGCTTTGGGCCATTCCTAATTGTTCCTTTATAATAAATATGGGCCACACGGCCCATTTGCTAAAAGGAGACCATCCAAACTGGATAGAGCAACGAGAATATGTCCCTTTGTTAGTGGATGAAATGGTGATGGTGTGTGCTACGTCTTGATGATTCAAAATTTCATACACAACCTTGTCATTATGGGTCATTTACTCCTGTGCTTACAAATCATTATTCTTGCATTCCTTAATGAAAGGAATGGAGAAAAATACTATAATTAGTCACTCCTTTGTAAAGCTATAAGAAAACCTTTTAAATTACATTTATCTATCTTGTGAACGTTGCTTTGAAAGAGTACTCTTTCGGTGTGTACAATTATTTTATAGGGTTGAGATTCTAAAAGTGGTGTTCTTAGCTGTTGAGAATACTCTTACTACATCGGAAAGTCCGGATTGAACAAGCCTACTATATGAAGTCCTTGGATTACTTCTATTGTCCCGTTTATGGCCCACAGACTTTATTCACGTTCGAGTCATTTGTTGGATCGGCCCAGATTGAGTTTTGACAAATTTCAATATGTATAGCTCAATAAGTTTTAGGGTAATTTTAAATTGGATTGGGCTAGGGTTCCCTATTTTGAAGATAAAGAGTTTTTACCGTACAATTCTTGTTTATAAATACTGTGACATACTGACGGCAGCATATATGTCAGCTAGTCCATGTGAACAATTACCATCAATTACTAGCATTAGCAAGACGGACCAACATTCAGCTCATAACAGAAAACTGTGATGTCACCCTAATTGAAAGTAAAAGGGTGAATTTTCAAGGCTTGAACAAACTTGAGTGAATCAGTGAATAAATAATTGTAACTGACGAATGAAATGGTCAGTTGTTCTCAACAAATGATGATAATTGCATTAACAGGGGAAAAGAAAAGGACAAGCAGACAAGTCACAAGTAAAATTATGAAAACTGATCACAGATTCAACAGATACCCTTAATCGGAAAGTTAAAAAGCTTTGAGATACGCCAAACTTGCCTATATATCTTTTTTTTGCATGTTTTGATAGTTAGTGCATGTATATATCTTTTTAAATGTCCTCGCTTGCACTCATTTTTTGTTCACCCATCATCCTTTGTATTCATAACTATATATAAATTAGAACCCATAACTCCATAAGAGACATTATTATAGAACGAACTTCATTCAGGTGTACAAATGGATTAGGGAATTAATACGGACCGGAGTAGGTAGTAATAAAACGAATTAAAGGAAAACGAAATTTTATTTGATTCGGACTTTGGATGTAAGCAAGCATGCAATGATGCAAGCAAGTAGTCAACCAATGCATAAAGGAACAGGGTAGGCGATGGTAGTGTATGAGTCTCAAAGCAAGTATAATTGAACTTCTCTATATGGAAGAAGGAAGCATTCACCAAAAAAAATGGAAGAGATTATATATACATATATATAACTAGAAAAGAAAATATTTTTTTGTAGAAACTAGAAAAGCATATATTATTTAGGTATCATTTGACTAAAGTGTTAGGCATAAAATTTTCACTAAAATACAAAGTCTCTAGTCAATGAGTCATGCATTTAATAGTGAAAAGCTCAAACTTTGAACTTTATAGGTTTTAACAAGTCACAAGTGACGTTATGTAAAGCATAGTGACACGGTTGTAGGTAAGGAACCACTGCGTTCGCACGAGAACGATCGATCTATATATTTAGGGGAAAATTGTGTTCTTAACTTTGTCATGCCTAAATTTTTCCTAGGCAGGACACACCTTAAGTAACATTGGTAAAATGAAGTTATATAAAACATAAATAAAATATAAAAAATATAATATTTTATTAAAAATTTATATACATTCTACGAGTAATCAATTATTTATATTAAAGTTTATATTATATTTTTATTTATTTATTAATATCATATTTATAATGTGTATAAAATATCGAATCGTAGTCATAAATGGTACGACGAGTAAAACTAGTTTAACTAAAATCAATAGTATTTAAGAAAATTTCGGTCAATGTCCTTGAATTTAAGGATATTTTGAGCGGTGTCCCAAAATTAACTTGTTATAATGTTTAGGGTTACTTGACTCCGTAACCATAGTTGAGAAGGTATCTTTGTGCTCCTTTAAAGTTCTAAGATATTTGGGTGTGGCTCTAATATAGTTCGACGCACGAGATGTCAAAGAAGTACTAATTAAAAGAAGGTTCGGTGGTAGGAGGCAACATGAAGATGGCGAACTATGGCTCTAATGATTCGGAATCGGCCGAGATATCCTTAAAATGAGTGTCGTTTCTAAATTAAAATTGTGATAGTTCACATATAAATTCGGGTCTGTTAAAAGTCAAGTCCTACTAATTTGAGCTTGATTTTGATCAATTCAAACTAAATGAGGTGTCAACTAGACAAACTCAAAATTAACCTCAAGGACACCAACTTACAACAAAAAGTTAATTTTAAGAGAATCGAAATATCCTTAAATTTAGGGGTACTAACCCGTATTTTTCTTTAATTTATTTGACTTAACGATATGTTATTTAAGTATCAAACTTTGTTTTATTCCATTTTACATGTTTAGACGTTATTGTAAACTCACATGCGTATTTTTTTAAAATGAAATAATCATAACTTATATCACCTGAACTTTGTGACGACAAACATTATATATGTTGCATACATGCATAAGATTTTTATTAAGATATTGAGATGATAACATGCAGGTTATCAGAGTAAAGAAAAGAACGTAACTTGACCAAAAAAGAAAAGAAAAGAACGTAACACTGGAATATATATGCAAAAACAGTTATGAACTTCAGAAAAATGACGAATAAATTCCACTGCAGACGAGATGGCATATATCGTTGGAAGTTTGCAATGTATAGTCTAATCTAGACAAGCCAGCCACAAGTGGCCTTCACCCGTATGTTGATATAAACCCAACTGAACCACTCGATCCAAATCCACTCATCTATTATCATAATTAACCATTAGATGAGCCCTAGCTACCAAAAACTCACAGATTCTAAAAGATGTATCAGAAACTAAAACAGATTTTCTACCAAAAAAAAGAAGTTAAAACAGATTTAATCAACTAAAATAAATGACTTGAATCTAATTGCCAAATTAGTGCGATTTAATGTTCAAACGCATTCTTAAAAAGCATAGACACAACTCCACAAGCAATCATAACGAGGGAGAGAATTGAAAGCCGTGACCTTGTGAGATGTCATACACGGAGTACCATTTAAGTTGGAAAGCTTGACCCTACTTGATGTGAATACTTCCCATCAAGATCTTACCGAGTCAAGCCAGACGATAAGGAGGACACCGAGGACGAGAAGCAAGAACCAAAGGAGCCAATGATGCGTATTACTCGTTCCATAGCGAAGACACTGCACCGACAAATCCAGACGGCCCTCGCTACCGAGCCAATGATCCTCGTTTCCGACCCTTAGGGTGCGGTACCGAGCTGGCGGACTTCGTTACGGTGCCATTGTCGGGATCTCCTCTTCACACTACAAAAAAAAGCGAATTTAGCGACCATATTTCTGGTCGCAAAATGCAAAATCTGGTATTTAGCGACCATATCGTGGTCGCTAAAAATGGTCGCTAAATGGTCGGTCGCTAACCACTTGGCGACCAAATGGTCGCTAAAAATAGCGACCATAGTCGCCTGTGGTCGCCACATTGGTGGCGGCCAACTTGGCGACCATAGCGACCATATGGTCGCTGTTTTTACTTTTTAGCGACCATATGGTCGCAAATATTTTTGTTTAAAAAAAAAATAATTACGAATTAATATAAATAATTAATATTAATATTTAAATAAATAATTACGAATTAATATAACTAAACAATACCAAATTACATAAAGAACAACAATATTCATTAATTTCATTAATTTTCATAAATTTCAATAATTTACAAACATAAATTCATTAAATTACATAAATTCAAATAATTTACAATATTCAATAATACAATAAAACTACGCCAATCTTCGCCGGAGCCGTCCGCTTTGCCGGAGCAGTCCTCGTCGCCAGAGTCGTCGGGACAAATGTGGTGTGTCCGTGTGGGTCGCCTCAGACGAGTTCTCCTCGCTTGGTATCCGGGACGAGCCGAGCTCGTCCCGACGAGGACCTCGTGCATGTCGACGTGATCCTCCGGCCATAATGACACAATTAAAAACAACAACAACAATTCAACAACAACAAACAACAACAACAAACAACAACATCAAACAACAACAACATATCAACAACAACTTAACCAAAAAAACAACAACAAACAACAACTTTCAACAACAACAACTTAACCAAAAAAAAAAAAATCAACAACAACAACAACTTTCAACAACAACTTAACCAAAAAAAAAAAAAAAAAACAAACAACAATCAACAACAACAACTTTCAACAACAACTTAACGAAAAACAACAACAACAACTAATCAATTTCTCAAACAACAACAACTAAACAATTTTCTCAATCAATTTCTCAATTTTTTTCATTCAATTTATCAAAATTTCTCAATCAATTTCTCAAACAACAACAACAACAACTTCTCAATCAAATTTTCTCAAATTCAACAACAACAACAACTAAACCCTAACCCCTAAACAACAACAACTAATCAATTTCTCAAATTTTCTCAAATTCAACAACAACAACAACTAAACCCTAACCCCTAAACAACAACAACTAATCAATTTTTCAAATTTCCTCATTCAATTTATCAAATTTTCTCTATCAAATTTTTTTCAATCAATTTCTCAAACAACAACAACTAAAGAATACCAATTTTCTCAATCAATCAAATTCAACAAACAATTTCCCAATCAACACAACAAAATCAACCTCAAAATCAACAACAATTACAAAAATCAACAATAAAAACCGAGAACTTACATGCAAATGGCGGGGAGGAGGTGGCTGTCGGACGGACTCGGGCGAGGCGGGCTCGGGCGAGGCTGCGCGCACTTGGGCAGGCGGGCTTGGGCAGGGGGCTGTATAGACGGCTCGGGTAAGGCGGAGGGCACCGGCGACGGTAGGCCGAGAGAGAGAAGGCGCAGAGACGGCGGAGGAGGGTCGGGAGAGAGTTCCGAAAGAGAGAAGGCGGAGGAGTTTTCACTGAATGAAGAAAGAGAACACGCGTTCTCCTTCTTATTCAGGGGTAGCGACCATATGGTCGCTACCCGTAAATTCAAATATTTCGCGAAAAATCGAAATTTTAGATTTCCCCCCATGTCGCGCCATAAATTTCGAATATCATTTAGCGACCATATGGTCGCTACCCGTAAATTCAAATATTTCGCGAAAAATCAAATTTCAGATTTCCCCCCATGTCGCGCCATAAATTTCGTATGTCATTTAGCGACCATATGGTCGGTAAATTTGGCGAGCGCTTTGGAGACCATATGGTCGCTAAATTCAGCGACCATATGGTCTCCAAATTCAGCGACCATATGGTCGCTACATGCTGGCGGGAAATTTCTCCGCGTACTTATTGCGACTATAAAGTCTCAACGACCACGTGGACGCCCAAATTAGCGACCAAGTGGTCGCTAATTTGGTTTTATTTTTTTCCCCGTTTTGACGTCCAGATTTGCGACCATTGGCGTCCATATGGTCGCTAATTAGCGACCATATGTCGTGGTCGCTAACATATGGTCGCTAAATCAGCAGAATGGTGTAGTGTCATCTTCCTCGGTACCGAATTGCAGGCCTCGATATCGATCTGTGTTTGAATGCCAAGAGTTGTGTGTTGTGTGGATAGACATCTTTATTGTAGTTTTTATTGCTTTGAGTTATTTTTACGTTTAATGTTTAGCGTTGGGACGGCCTAGGAGTTTAAAAGACTTGTCGTGTGCTGTTCCGTTTTCACCTTTGATTATGATAAGAAAACTCTCTTTTGCTGGAATGCAAACTTTATCTTTTTGAAGGTCTTGTTTTTTATTTGATTGTGTGTGATATCAATCGATCAAGAGCACTTGGTGTGTCGCATCTAAGCCCTAGTTCTCTCAAACGCCGGTGAGTTTTATTCGTCTTTGAGAGTTCATATTCCCGTCAATCTTCTGCACAAATCGTTCATCTTCCTCATCAAGTACCTTTCGAATTCCCTCGGTATTGACCCTGCATACTCGGTACCGACCCTACGCCTCCTCGTCCGAGTTGAGAACAAATCGACTGATCGAGGTTGCCGGTTTCTTGGAGTCGCTCGCACCGTGAATCAACTAAGGACGATCGTATCATATCATGTGGTATCAGAGCCAGGTTTGGTTTGACTCCTAAAACTCGTCTTTTAAGCATATAAGGATTGGTTTACGAATGGGGACATTTTGCTTTTGTTTTTTCTTGCCTTGATTTGAACTCTTGTGCTTGAAAACTGATCCATCCATGTGGATGACAAAACACTTCGTTGTCCAACACCAACCCTTGAGTTCTTAGCCCTTATTTCAATCTTTGAGTGAGTTTGGCATGCAAAAAGGTGTGTGTAATTCACATGAAGAGTTAAAAGATTAAGGGAACGAGGTTAATCGTTTAAAAAAAGGAGTGATTTGTTTGATTAGATCGGAGTGTAGTAGGAGAAGATTTACATGTTAACATGTAATAAATTAATTGTTTAATAATATTTCTTATATGTGAAAATGGAATTAAGTGAATAAATTAATTTACTTTAACAATATTTTGTATAGTTAATATGTAATTTAATATAGATGAAAACTAAAAATGTTATATAATGGTTAAACAAACAAAGTCAAAGACAAGTTGATTGATTTCGGAAATACATCGAAATAAAAACTAAAAGCATACATTGAAATAAATCTAGATACGATCTTAACTTGAATATCCTTGTAGATAACTCCCACCAAAATGCATGCTCTTACGATGAGGTTGGGGAGCTTGACTCGAGCCTTCGTCGAGTGGATAGTAACGACTATGATAACTGATGTACGTGACCAAGGTGTTCATAAAAAAACCGAAATCGCAAATCCGATATTTTTTAGCTTAACCAAATCGATTTTTTTTTATATTCGGTTTGGTTAACCGAACCGAAAATATTTTCGGTTTATTGGTTCAGTTTCGGTTCACGACTTTACATATAATGCTTAACTGAAAAACCGAAAATACCTTAATATTTTTTCAAATATTAGTTATGTTTGCTTTATTTAGTGGTTAAACTCTATAATTTTCAATGTATTGATCTAGCTTGAATCTTTCTTTCTCCACTTTTAATAATTTAAACACTATTTTTCTACTTCTCGTTGATATAGGAGTCGGTTATTAAATTGGATGAGATAAAAGATATTAAGATAATACACACAATGTTTGATTTCACACAATATAGTATATACTCTTGATATTTGCTTACAACAACCAAAACAATATGGTATAAGTACATATTTAAAATAAAAGTCTTGCTTGATAACTTTTTTTTATTCAAATTTTATTATTTGAGTTTTAATTATTTAAGATAAAAGTATATAAATGGTTATCGGTTAACCGAGAAAACCGAACCGAAAACTTGGTTAACCGAACTACGGTTAACCGGGATTCACGATTCAATTACGGTTCATGATTTTAACTAACCGAAATCACGGTTAACCAAGTTTGGACACCCCTAGCTATGACAGTGAGGCTCGAGAGGAGGATGCAATGGTGAGGGGAACTTGCCTAGGAGGGGGTACTTGAGGAGGAGGTGGAATAGGAGTTTGCATCAAAGCATCATAAATGTGTGTCACATTGGGCTCAACTCACGGTACCGGTCCAAGGCATGCATATTATCCGTTATGTAGCATTTCACGTAGTTGTATGCATGTATATTATTTAAACCATATAAGATTTATAAGATTAGAGTATAAATAATGTACAATCAAATAAATATAGCAAATCATTTAAGTTATAAGGAAATTACAAAATTTAATTACGTATCGCAATGATGTTATTGCCTACTTGAGGCATCGGGGGTCTTTGGTTCGGTCTTTTATAATTTCATATAGCTTATTTTAATGAGCATGCATTTAAATAATTTCATAAAATCCTAAGATAATAACGATTTCCTATAAAATTGAATGATTCTAAATGAATATATCGAGTTTTTATAAGAATGAACAATTCTTAACTAATATAATAATTCCTTATAAGAATGAACGATTTAAAAGGAATAGAGCGACTTCTAAGAATGAACAATTCTAAAGTAATATATTGATTTCTTATAAGAATGAACGATTCTAAAGGATTATAACAATTTCGTATAAGAATGAACCATTCTAAAAGAATATAATAATTCCTTATAAGAATGAACAATTTTAAAGAAATAAACGATTTCTTATAAGAATGAATGATTGTAAGGGAATATAACGAGTTGTTATAAGAGTGAACGATTCTAAAAGAATATAACGATTTCTTATAAGAATGAACAATTCTATTAGAATATAATAATTTCTTATAAGAATTTAGAATGATTTCTTATAAGAATGAACGATTCTAAAGAAATAATGAACGATTCTAAAGGAATATAACGATTTCTTATAAGAATGAACAATTCTAAGAGAATATAATAATTCCTTATAAGAATTTAGAACGATTTCTTATAAGAATGAACGATTCTAAAAGAATATAATGATTTCTTATAAGAGTGAATAATTCTAAAAGAATACAATAATTCCTTATAAAAATGAACAATTATAAAGGAATATAAAGATTTCCTATAAGAATGAACGATTGATGATATTTTAGTCAAATTAAACGATTTTTTAAATTTTAAGGCAAACTCTGAAATAAAAAATTTATTTAGAGAGAGAGTATTTTTAAATAGAGGTTTAAATACTATTTAGAAGTTTTGGCCATCTTCATGGTAATAGCTTCGATCAAGGCTTCATTATTTTCCTATGTTGCGATTAGGGTTGTCAAAAGTTAACCTAATCCGCTTATCCGA
This sequence comes from Fallopia convolvulus, assembly GCA_964016875.1. Taxonomy (NCBI): domain Eukaryota; kingdom Viridiplantae; phylum Streptophyta; class Magnoliopsida; order Caryophyllales; family Polygonaceae; genus Fallopia; species Fallopia convolvulus. The sequence continues at coordinate 50,625,094 of OZ024732.1, forward strand.
TTAGAACAACCGATAATTTTAAGGTTAAGACCCGAAAAATTGAACCCGAAACCCAAAATAAACCGAATCCAATAGAACTTGAAACCCGTTGGGTTGACCGATTTAGTATATTAATAAAATTTATAAAATTTAGTTTGAAAAATATAATATATTTTTATTATTAAAATACATAAAATAATATATTTTAATTAGAAATTATTATTTAATTAGAAATTGATTTTAATAATCATAAGAAAAATGATACTTTAGACCCGCTTGTCAACTCGACCCGACCGAAAATCCGCAACAACTCGACCCGATTAACCAATGACCCGTAACGAACTAAATCCGTTTAAACCGAACCCGAAATATCCGAACCCAAACCCGGCCGATCTTACCCAATTGACATGGCTAGTTGCAATGAATTACGTGACTTGCCAATATACCCGCTTACCATATTCGAAAATTGAAAATAAAGCCATCTTTTGCACTTTAAAAAAAGAAAATTTTCTAAAAAAGTCACCCTTATTTTATACGTTTCTTTGAATAGTCACATTTTTTTTCCGAGTCACTTCTTTTTATGGAAGCGAGTCAAAAACAAAAAGGGTGAATTTAACAAAAAATTGTACAAAACAAAATGGTAAGTTATACGGAATCACTAATTATTAAATGGAAGGATATAATGAATAAAAAATTAAATTTTGGTAAGCTGATTTATTTTAATAGTTCAAATTTATTATTTAATTTATCTTGGTATTATTAATCTTCATTTTCACTATTTTTTTTATTTTTATTTTTTGTTTGTGACTCGAGCATACACCCACATGATAATAAAATCTTTAATTAATAACTTTTTTTTGGAACAAAACAAATCAAACATTGAGCTACTTATACAAAATAAGGCCAATCTAAATCACCATATCAAGTTATTAAAAAAAACTTGTTCCAAGTTATCAAAGTTGCACTAGAAAGAAGTAATTGAAGAATGGTTTTGAAAAGATCCACAATAACTTATAACAAACTTCGTTCTTTTTGTACAAGACGTAATTAGATGCTTCAATACAACAAATAAAGATTAAAACATTTGTCGAGAAGAGAAACCTAACCAAAATAGGTTGAAATAGACATTAACACCGTCTTGAATAGGTTCTAAAAACAATAAAGGAATTCAAATGGTCAAAGATTTTGAACCTATTCAAGGGTCACAACAAATGGAAGAGTCATCAAAACGATTGAAACAAAAGGGATAACGAAAAGAAGCACCTATAAGAGTGTCAACACCAACAAGATCAACAAAGAGAGTCAAAGGACGAGGTCCCGTCTCCAAAGTTCGAGATTTGAGATCAAATTGACGAAATCTGAGTTAGTTGAAGAAAATAGATATGGTGGACATGCAAAGTAGGTATTTGAGATCTGATCATGCATGAATTTCAAGAATATTAATAATAGTTTTTGTATAAAAGTAATTTTGAGAAAGATGTGAAACAAGCCTCCAGAAAAGTGTTAAAAGTGTTTATAGTTGAGATTTAGGAAAAATGGGAAAATGAAAAGTAAAAAGAATGTTTGCAAAACAACTAAACAAGTATAGATTGAATCCTTTGGAAAAAAATTGCAATAGCAGAGTTTTTATTAATTTTTTTTGTTGAATTAATTAAAGCAATGTCATTTAATAAAAGATTACAAAAATTCTAAAAGGACTAAAATAAACTTCATTTTTTCGTTTTGCCTTTTTAGTGCTGATTTATTAAAAAAGAATAATATAGACATTTTTATTAATGAATTGGTGAAAACACCTACTTTGGGGTGATTGGGTGAATTATGTAATTCTAACAAAAATAGTAATACCATTAAAACCCTCTTTCCAAATAAATCCCTGGAAATATATTTATATTAAAAGAAAGAGCAAATAATTTGACAACACATCAGTCGGTCCACTCTGCTCTCCTTCTGCCACCCACGCTTTCCCCACGCCCCACTTGCCCTTTTCCCTCCCTCTTCGCTCGCTCTCCCCTTCAATTCCCTCCCAAAACTCCCTCCTTCCATGTTTCCAACCCCATCTTCACACCCCCACCATCCAATGCCTCCCTCCGCCGCCCCATCGCCGCCGCAAACTCTGGATCTCATCAACCAGTCCCTCTCCTTCCTCCTCCTCTCCTGCCTCTCCGTCAAGTCCTTCCTCGGCCGCTTCCAGGTCCTCCACTCCAAGCTCCTCTCCCTCAAATCCATCCTCTCCGACATCTCCGACGCCCCTCACTGGTCCGACAACTCCCTCCTCCACACTCTCCTCCCTTCCCTCCTCTCAACACTCTCCTCTCTCCGCTCCCTCTCCGAATCCTGCCACTCCGCCTCCCCTCCCGCCGGAAAACTCCTCCTCCAGAGCGACCTTGATATCGCCGCCGCCTCCCTCTCCGATCACCTCTGCCACCTCGACCTCCTCCTCCGATCCGGCGTCCTCTGCCAGTCCTCCGCCATTGTTCTCTCCACTCCTGCCCCTGGATCCGGCAAGGAGGACCTCGCGTACTACATCCGGGATCTGTTCACCAGGCTTCAGATTGGCGGCCTTGAGTTCAAGGAGAAGGCTCTCCAGTCGCTCGTTCAGCTTCTTAATGATGATGAGAAGGCTTCCTTTCTCGTCGCTAATGAAGGTAATGTCCGATACTTGATCCAGTTGCTAGATTACAGTAACCGTCCTACGGTCCGTGAGCTGGCTGTTTCCGCCGTCTCTGTTCTTGCCGCCGCCGGAGACCAGCCGAGGAAGGCGATTTTCGAAGAGGGAGGTCTTGGACCCTTACTCCGTGTTCTGGAGTCTGGATCTTCGGCCTTGAAGGAGAGGGCGTCCATGGCGATCGAATCTCTCACGGCCGATCCGGATAATTCCTGGGCCGTGTCAGCATACGGCGGCGTGGCGGTGCTAGTGGAGGCATGCCGTTGCGGTTCTCTCAATACGCAGGCTTATGCTGCCGGCGCCATAAAAAACGCCACCGTCGTCGAGGACGTGAGGACCGCGCTTGTGGAGGAGAACGCGTTGCCGGTTCTAGTTCAATTGCTTGTCTCCGGTAACTCTGCCGGCCAGGAGAAGGCCGCCTGCTGCCTCTCCATCCTCGCCGCCGCCAGTGACTCCCTCTGCGCCGCTATTGTCCAGGAGAGGGGTTTGCAGAGGTTAGTCCAATTGGTTAACGATTCCACACATTTCGAAACCCTAGAACATGGATTGCGAGCGATTCGGGCGTTATCAAGCAATTCCGATTTGATCGCTAGGTCCCTGGCTTCATCCACGATGTTCGTAGTCCGATTAGCGGAGCTGATCGTGCACGGCAACGTGTCCGTACAACAGATCTCGGCGGTTTTGCTCGGCAGCCTATCGATTAGCGACGGAAACAAGCGAGCGGCGGCTGCGGCGGGATGCATGCCGCATCTCGTGAAGATGATGGAAATGCCGAAGCCGGGAGGGATGCAGGAGGCGGCGTCGACGGCGCTGGTGTCGCTCCTGTCAGTCCGGACAAACCGGAAGGAACTAGCAAGGGACGAGAAGAGTGTGACGCGGCTGGTGAAGATGATGGATCTGGCGAACGAGGCGGTGTGCAAACAGTACCCCGTGGCGGTGGTGGCGGCGCTTCTTGGCGGAGGCGGCGGGAGAGGCGGTGGAGGGAATGGATGTAGGAAGAGGCTGGTGGCGGCAGGTATGCAGGTGGCCTTGCAAAGGCTGACGGAGTTGGAGGTCACCGGAGCTAAGAAGGCGTTGCAGAGACTTTCCGGTAACCGGCTCAAGAGTATCTTTACAAGGACATGGAGGGAATAACGCAAAAAGTTACTAACCCTCCCGGTCCAACCAAGGTAAACCCTTAATTATTTTTCCTGTTATTTTAATCCTTTAATTAATCGACGTGCAATAGCCAATAGGAGTGTGTCACGTGGGTAGAAGGGTTTTGACTGGAGACCATGTGATGCTGATCATGCTGAACGGTGAAGGATATCATTTACGCCTGATCCGCCGTGGTTAACTTAACTGTTCTTGTTCTGCGCGCCTTTTTTTCATTTTTATTTCTATTGGTTTGGGCATTTTCCTGTTCAAAAAATATATCGTAACAAGTAATAACCCTAAGATTAAATATATGGTTACATGATTTGTAGGGGTGAGAATGAAGCTGTCAAAATCCCATATATATTCGACACTGATATGCTGTCTAATTCTTTTCACGGGCACTATCTTTATCTTTTTCTTTGTTCATAACCTCAGAACTTTTATGATAGATATTTTCACTTTTCAGTACTTTGTGGGTTGTGATGTGAGGGAATTGAAAATTCTGAGCATCTTGTTTGGGCATTGAATAGTGTCTAATTAGAGGTCACGGGTTGCTTGCTTCACTTAAATAATTGGATTTGTGATTTCATTGACAGGAGGAGGCCATTTGCATTCTCTAACTGCCACAAAAACCAAAGCAAGAGCACACAAACTGATCTTCCTGTTTCAGGAATTTGGACAGATAAGACCTACACACCCTCTCTTAATCCAGAAAGATATGCTGTTAATTATATATATTTGTTATTAATTTTATTAATGTAACTGTAATCCCCCTCCATTCTCCAACTTGGAGAAATGGTACCCATAAGAAAAAGAAAACAGAGAAAGAAGAAGATATCTGATAGTTCAGTGGGCAAGGAATCAAGGATGCTGTTTTTAGGGAGTATCCTCTGTTTTTTATACCCCTTGTTTTTTTTTACCTTAATTTGTTTTTAAGGTCAATTTTTGACCTGATTTTTGTATGTTGAAATGTGAAGCTGTAAGCCACACCCAGTATATGAGAGGGCTTATGATGGTAGCTTCCTCCTCAACCCTTCTAGCCTTTGTATATGTAAATCATAAAAGACTCCTCTTTTATGTTGATTATGTTTAATTGGATGCCACATAGGCTCCCATGTTTCTTCACATGTGAAAGTCCTATGTGCTTTCTTTTCCCTTTTCTGGTTAATTTTTTTTTGGAATGCACTATTTCTTAGGGCTGTCAAAGTGTCAATATCTACCAGTATTTGGGAATAACCTAACTTGAAACACCACCCACATTTTTTTTTCCAACTTTAGCAAAAGCTTAACTTGCAAGTGACAAGGAAAGTGAAACCAATAAAGATTGTAGGGATTCTATTTGGCTTTGGCTTGTGATATAAGCTGTTGATTTCTCATTTCTGTTGAGTAGCAATTGAGAGGAGGATTCCATAGATTGCTTGGCAGAATCAGATATTTTATTCTAATGTGAGAAATTGCTGAAATTATGGGTGATTTAGTGTTGGGTGGTGGGAACCAGATGGTGATGGTGATAGTGGTGGAGGTGGGCCCAAACTTTTGTTTAATTTGGAAGAAGCAAAGGTGACCCAACTTCTTCATACAAGCCAGCCCTACAGCTAGCAATTAGAGGTCCACTCAAAACTCATCACATGGATGTTTCTTCTTGCACATTTTCTTTGCTTTTTCTTATTCATAGGTGTTGAAGATCCATATGGGGCCTGGATTTGTGATTAAGCTTGTTGATCGAGTCAGACAAATCGAGTTTGGACGGTAGTTCTGTATTTGGATTGTTAATTAAGTATTAGAAAAGGAGGTGCTTGGAATCTTGAACATATAGTATATGTATGTATGTTTGTGCAATTGTGCATATGGACTGAGAAGGATTCGGCGCAAATGAAGGGAAGAAGGCGAATTCTAAATGCAACAAACAGTCAATTGACCCTATCAACTATTTTTTTATACATGTGTGATTAGTACAACTCTTTTTTTTTGCTTTTAACGTGGTGATTTGTAGGATTTTCAATTAAAGAAAAGGACGTACAGGAATATTGGACGGTTCTAAATTCTTAATAAATTTCTTTTTTTAAGATGAGGGTTCGTTACATTTTAAGATGCCAAACAAACTCTACCTAATTTAAAAATGAGTTTCAGCGTACTAATATGAAGGAGTGACCCCAGTTCAGTAGTTCAGTAGTTCACATGTCTTCTCTGCTGCCAGATATATATGTATACTTATATAATACAATATCTTCTTGGTAGTTGGAAGCTTTACATGATACCGTGACATTATGAAAGCAAATTTTTTTAGTTTTGTTTCTTTTATTTTTAGGGGCTTGGGAAGCATAAAATAGTGTAAGAGCATTCGCAGGCAAGAAACTGTATGTGCAAGCTGTAAAGTAGTTTGGAGTACTAACCATTTGTAACCCCTAGTTTGGTGTGTCCCAACTTCCAACTTTCCACCTTCCACTTTTTCCACATGAACAAATTCTTGCAACAAAATGAAAATAATTAAAACCCTAGCTACGTACCCCCCTTTTCCAAAGCATTTTGCTGGCATAATTTATTTTTTTGAATGAAAAAGTAATGTATTCAAGTAAGGTAGAGACTAGAGACTACAAAAAAATACAACCTAGCTAGTTTGTCTAGAGGTATGTTACATCCCTCTTCCTGTCTTCCAACACAATTCTAGCCCTCCAAACACGAGATTCCCCTTTTCCCCCCTCAACTTACTGTCCTTCATGATTAATGATGGTGCAAACACAAATGCAGGTCTTTATCAACATTAGTAAAAACAACATCGATCATTTCTAGTAGACCAAATATAATAGACTGAGATTGAATGTTGCGGCCCATGTTTTGAAGGAAATACCCCGTTTGCATCTCTTGAGTTCGAGAGTCTTCCTGGTTGCGTAATCTCTTGCTTGAACTACATTGCCTATTGTCTTGTGCTTCTATTGTCTACACTGATAATGTGTCTGCGACATACCTGGCTCCTAATCATGTCCAACACCAGCGTACCAAACACATAGAGTTGGACATTCACTTTGTACGGGACAAGGTTGCCATTGGTCATGTTCAAGTTCTTCACGTTCCTTCTTCATATTAGTACGCTGATACTTTTAAAAAAGGTTGCCTATGATATTATTTATAGATTTTAGAGACAATCTTATTGTTCGTCCTCCTCCCGTTTCGACTACGGGGTGTGATAGTAGATATATATTATATTGTAAATATTACCCTAGCTTGCTTGGCAAGTCTTGTACTATATACTCTTAATGTATGAATGACAACCCTAAGAGAAATTTGTGAAGCTAACAAGAAACCGAGCTAGGTGAGAACGTAAAGTTTTGAGTCGTTTAGGTTAGAATATCTTTTTATGAGGGTGAAGGCGGAAGGCCTAAGGGCGCGAGTCTATTAGCCATTTCACTCAATTAACTAAAGACATGCACATTTGAACTGTACATGAAAATTTTAAGTGAATAATGATTTCATTAGCCAAGATCTTATTTCTCAAGGCCTACTTCGAAAATCAATAAACTAATTAATGTAGGTGTCTATAGTTGAATAATCTATTTATAATATACTGCATTACAACAACAAAAACAACAACAATAACAACATTAACCCAGTGAGGTTCCGCTATAGCAGAATTTGGGCGGGTCAAGATGGGGCACCCCTGCCCAAGGGAAGAGGGTACGCCCAATAGATCCAAAATGTCACACTCAACTATATATTATATTTACCAATTTGTAATGGTTTATAGTGTTAAGATCAGTCTTCCCAACTACATAAAGCAAGCTTTCATCGGGATCCAATTACTTGCATCACCTCCCCTGTCTAGCTCAGCATCTGTTTTATACACATGCCTGTCCACGTCATCATTGATCCGTGGTTCAACAAGTGCCAAAACACTGGGGGAGTGTAGACGAATAAGCTCTCGAAATGAGTTCATAAAGCGATTATTACCGACACCACAAACATTCCAGCTCATCGCTCAGATTATTCCTAGATAAAATTGAGTCATTAAGGTTCCCAAACATAGGAAGACTTGGAGAAGGCATTGGAGGATCGAAAGGCCTCACAAGCATCAACAAGACGGGCTAAGGCTTGAGAGAGCCTTGGTGGCATTGAAATCCGACACAACAGGGGCTGCGTCTCCGTCTCTGGTGGGAGAAACTCCACGATCATTGTGTTCACCATTGTGTGAGGACGTGGTTATAATCGTCTTCAGTTGTGAATTTAGCCACCTACTAGGCATTGCCAATTTCTACCAAAGTTTCCCTTTGAGAGACCACTTCCAAGCTTTTCTTGATCGTTATGTAACCCGCGATCAAACATATTTAAGATCAACGATTTCGCCCAAGGACGACTGATTTCTCGTTTTTTCAGTAGAGGATCAGTGTTCCGGGTTTGAGTCAGCAGCCACCAGGAACATTTTGAAACCTCTCTTCATTTTTGGGGGGTTGTAAAATTTTATGTTGCTGACTGGAATAATAAAATAACATCGAGCAGCTTTTGAAAGCTTAGATGTACTGAACAGACCGGCATCATATATGCAGAATACACATAACACATATTTGTTGCAACTTTTTAGCTTATTTAATTTAACAATTTGCCTCTAATACTCAATTTATGCCATTTAACAGCAATCTGAAAGGAATCCCCCCCTACATTTATTTGCATATAGTCTCAAATAACACCATTAAACTATGAGGGCTAGCAACTTTCCACGCCTCACAAGAGCTCGATTTCTGAACTCAAAAGGAGCTTTTGTTACTAAGGACAAACTATAGTCTAAAACTGAAGACCGATGTTGCACATAAAATTCCTTGAGGAAGTAGTATTATTTACCATGGGTTAACTCCCTCTACAGTTCTCTATTTAGCTAGTCTCAAATACAAGGCACATACACTTGAAGCAATTTCTTTTCATGTAGTGAACAAAGACAATGCACACTCCAGTTTCAAAACAGAAAACAACATAAACTTAGCTGCATTATAGGAAAGCGTCTCCTCTAATTTGATCATGACATTAACAGTCATCTCTTCCTGCGCTTTGACTCCACCTAGCAAGAACAATGCAGAGTTAGCGATTAGAGACAGAATCTGGAAAAGGAACATGGATGCTCTATCTTTCAAGCAATTATTTGAGTTGGATCATTAGTCATTACTTTCCCTTCTGAATATATTTGTTTCAGCATGAACAATCTAGACAGATATCTGCACAAGATCAAGATTGTCATATGAAATACTTAATGCACATAGTTTATATCCACCAACCCACTAATACTATAAATTCCTATAAAGGAAATGACCTATATTACATCACTCCATATAAACACACTATCTCAACATATTATTAGGATTCTGTCCCTGAAACTGAATAACATATATATTGCACAGACACTTCATTGATTTGCTATTGAATAAAACTCGAGAGTAGTTTTGAAAATACAGAAATCCTAGAGAAATATCCACACTAAATTTCTGCTAACCTCCATTTTCTTACAGAAAAGAGGCCTACAAATACTCATCCTTAGCTTAAACCTAATGAGATTCATTCAACATCAGTTACCAGTGCAGAATCAAGAGATCTACCAATACTGTACATTCATTCACTATGGAAGCTAATGCTTTTACTGAACTAAAAAAATCCTACCACAAGAGTCAGCCAGCCTGAAAAAAAGCAGTTGAATCAACTTCAATCAAGTGCAAGATTGTAGAGTGGATATCACTTTTATTTTTGACAGAGTATAAGGTGAAGTATTACATTATATAAAAATTGTGATGCAATCAGAACAGGAGTCCATCTCAAATCATTTCTGTCGGGGTAAAAGTCTGGTCAACAGGTTGAAGTAGAAACCGATGATTTTCCACATCAAGATATTCATGGTTTTCCAAGTTTTACTCATTATCAATCAATGTAATTACTGGCAAATTAATATCACATCAGAATGAACATATATTGATAGAAAGTATTGAAGCTAGACGAGCACATTAAAGAAGGAAGATGTGTTCTGTTTACCTTTAACTCAGAATGAGATAAAGAGAAGTTGTGCAGGGATCTTTTCACATCTTCATCAGAGGAACAGTCTGAACACAAGAAATTATCCAGCCTTTTTGCTTCCTCAATAGTCATATCGATACATGAAGGATGAAACCTACAACAAAGAAAGAAAATACTCAAATATAAGGAAAAAATTTGATGAATACAGAGCCTGTAAAGTGTAGCTAATTAGATCTATATCAGAGACAAGCTCATAAGAGAAACAGTCTTGAAGGCTGAGGCTATTGGTATGCAGGTATGGAAATTAAGAATTTTTACATTAAGCTAAACAGTCAAATTGTCAAGGCTTACTATCTCATTAAACACCACCAATATTAAGAAGTAGAACTAATTAACGGGAAGGTTTCCCCATTCTGCAAGCACATATTTTCAATTTTACAGCATCAGAAGCAAGGGCCTAAGTATCAGACAGGAGAATGGGTCAGCCCATACTTTCCTGCAGATACTTGCTTTCTCTTTGATCATTTCATATTAATATGCTAGCCACAAGCAAACTCATGCCCTATAAAACCTAAGTGTGGCACAACTCAGCTAGGCCTGATTTGTGTTAGTGATTAAGTTCAAGTTCAGCTTCAAAATCAAGTTGTAGGTCAAGCTCAACTGAGGTATGTTAATACAGGTCAATTTTAGTTCATCCTATTGAACTTAGCCTGGAAATTCAGCTTAGAGCACAAACAAGTGCATGCGGCCGAGTAAGTAAATTCTGTTAGCATAATGACCAAAAGTGTAACTTTATAGAACATTCACTTTGCTAAAGCACACAAAAGTATGCAAAGAAGTTGTAATATAGCCTGTAATATAGCCTATCAGGTGTTCAAAACATACAACGAGTCTAAATAACCTGCAGGACCCAATAGAGATTTCCGCATGATGGCTGGCTTGTAATCAACGTAGCATGTAATGCAGGCCCTTTGACAATTTGGAACGTTCAGAAGACAGTATAATAGACTAGAAAAGGTAGTAAAATTACCAATCCCTGCATCCATCACACTGCACCATCAGGTCATCTGGGTTATAGGGCAACTCACATTTGCAATACCTTTAAGAAAAAGCAGTAACAATGAACCAAAAGAAACTTTAGCAAACCACAGTGCAACTCCTCCAAACACAAATACACAGAAGATATATAAGCCAACAAAATCACACTCACACAGCAACCCGGTCAGGGGTAAATGCTCCTGTGGATGCCTTGTACTCAAACCTACAGAAGTAATCATCAGCACCAACGTTTTCAAGCTTGGTGTAGTTCTTAAAAGGATGGACTTTGCACTTCCCCTCAATCGTATGCGCACTTTGAACATCAAAATGGTCAGATAGAAACAGCTCCTTTGCGCCATGGAACTGCCTCCGACCTCCTGCAGATTCCTCTGGCCGGTAATACCAGCGCACATGTACCTTGACATAGTTCCTATGATCAGCTTCGAGTTTCTCTATCCGAGCCACATATGGTGGTTTACCTGGCTCTTCCGGGCGCATTAAGACACAGTCGCCAGCTACCATAAACAAAGAACACGAATCAACAAACCAATCCACTGTGAGACCTTAAGCACTTTGCTAACAGTGTGTACGATCTTGCTGTCTTCTAACAAAGCACTTGGACACAAGGAAATGAACTTCTACCTTAATATTAAACTGATTAACCAGCCAAACAGAAGCTTACAGTATCCAGATAGAATTTCTACAAAACCTAAGGCGATGTACTTGGTACTAAATCAAACTAATCACGATCAAACGGAAAAGAATTGAAGAATTAAAACCAAAATCAAGTGATCCGGAGCCAGTTAATTGATTAACAAATAACAAAATGATCAAAAGAGAAGGAAAAAGGAAGGTCGTAGCATACGTCTGACGACTTTGTTGGTGCCTTTGATGGTGTATGAATCCAAGTCCTTCTTTCCAGGCTTCGTCTTCGCCATCAAAATCAGACTTCAAATTGCTCCGATCGCTACTTGAACGCCAAGCTGAGATGAGCAGAACAGTGTATAGAGAAAGAGAAAGAGAAAGAGGGGAACGAGAGAAGATGCTTGTTCTAGATGAATTTGGAATAATTTACAAGGACAAAGTTGTGCAGAATCTAGAGATCACAAATCAATTCACAAGGACACTTGGAATAGAGGAATCGAAGAAGAAAGAGAAGGCCTAAAATCTGGGAGAGAGGGGCCAGAGAGAGAGGGAGAAGGGGATTGTCGGAGCCATGGGGAAAAGAGAGAGAGGGAGAGTTGTTGGGGGATGAGACTGGAAGAAGAGAGAGAACGGATGGAGTGAAGAGAACGAGAACGACGTCGTACAAGGCCAGATTTACATTTATTTGCATGCGCGTTCGATCTCAATGGGAATGGCAGGAGAGACGGGAACAGAGAAGAGACCGACTGTCGCCGACGTGTATCTCTTCCAGACCAAGTTAGTACAAATTACGCGGTCAATGACGCGTGTGCTGCACGCTGTTCACAAACAACGTCTCAAATAGTCAAATATCATATCACCCTCTCTACTAGTATTAACTTCCCTCACATTCACGTTATGTCGTTATGTATGTCTTCATCGATGACCTGTCAATATTCACGTACCTTCTTCGTTCATGAAATAGATTATACGTTATTTTATCTAAGTTTTTTCCTAATTTAGAATAGAGTGGTACGCGCTAGACGATTATGCCATATAATCTTCCTATTTTGAACAGAATGTTCTTCGAAAAAAAAAATACAGTCGTTGCATGCCACTCTATCGTAAGTTATAATAACTAATGGATACAACTTACAATTCAAGTGGCAATGGAACTTGAGAAGCATCTGGTGCCCTGGAACAGATGAAAAAGTGAAGGAAAAGAGGCAAGCGTGAAGTATACAAATGGAGCCGTGTCATCATAGATAACCTTGGCATATTCAGTGGAGGCTAAAGTTCGAATAAAATGACCTAACTCTTCTAGGTTAGTGACAATTCACTGTTCATATACTTTCAAACCAGTCAAAACACCACATTTACGATAACTCACTGGATAACTCAGTCTCATACCCAACATAATCATACTCATTGACCCTAAAATCCAAAAACAGTTTGAAAATTGGAAATGTTAAAAGCAATCTATTGCGAGGATTTTAGGGCTACAAGTTACAACTAAACATTTGTAACTCGTAATCTACAAACTACAGCCAACCAACGTGAAAGCTGAAAAGGACACAGCAAAACGAATACAAAAACAAGGGGAAAAAATGTGAAAAGGACAGGTACCAAATTTCTCTATCATATCTTCAACCCAAGACAGATTCAGAATTTGGGCCATATACATTTTGGTCTGAACTGGGTTTGTTGGGCCTGTAAGTTTTTGAAGGCCCATTAAATATTGTTCGATAATTCTACCGAGTGAAAGAAAGGAGAAGATGTTTTGGGGTCAGGTGGGACTCAGCCTCGAGCTACTGGCATTTTCTACGGCGCCGAATTCAGGTTCTCTCCTCCTCTCTGTTACATCCAGCCTCGTATGCTTGTAATCTTCTTGTAATTGGGTTTTTTAGAGAGCATGTGTGAAATCGAATTTGGTGTGATGTCTAAAGTTTAGTGTGTTTCTGCAATTTGAATTGGTTACCAGCACCTTGAAAATTAAGGGTTAATCATGGAGTTTTCGATCGAACAATTGGAAACTCGTTAGGAATGAAACAGTCCAAAATTGAATCTCTTCACTTAGTTCTGTGTCAAATGTTGCCTGCAAATTTTCAGCTTCTGACTTTCTCCTCATAAAAGTTCGTAGCTTGAGCTTCATTTTCAACTTATGCATTCCTTTTGTGGTTATTATATGTTTACTTTATAAGCTTTCTGCAATTGATTTCATAGCAATCATTGGAATGATTTAGGCAATACTCCATTATGATGACAAGCAGGAAAAGACTGATTCATTCATAGTGTTAGCTGTTGTTGCCAGTGAAACGACATGAACGCATTCAAGGCTTTCAAAGCACAGGCTCCAATTGCATGGAGTCCCAACCTCTACATTACACTGGTTAGAGGTATACCAGGAACGAGGAGGCTCCACAGGCGTACACTGGAAGCGTTGCGTCTTGGAAAGTGCAATCGAACTGTCATGAGATGGAATACCCCAACAGTTAGAGGAATGCTTCAGCAGGTTGGCTCTCTATCTAAGTGCTATTCAAATTTTCACTCTATGAGATAATTTACTTACAATTTCATTGTATAATTTTGTATCATTGTCCTATACAGGTTAAGAGGTTGGTGGTTATTGAGACCGAGGAGATGTACAATGCCCGGAAACAGAATCTGGCCAACCATCGAGCTATTCGCCCTCCTTTGGTCATAAACCATGTTCCTGCTCCAGCAAGTGAAACATCTGTGCTGTAGAAGGTTGGTTATGCACCTCCTTTGAGCTTTTTTTTCCCCTTTTTTTTATATCTTTGTCCTAGGGCAATGTGGATTTTTCTTGATTGGACTAGTTGATTTTGATGTTTGCTTTCCGGATTATGATTGGTTGTAATGTTAGCCTATCATACTGATGATTCATAGTATAATTTGCCTGACATGTTTCTAATGCAGTATATCAACGGCCTGTGCTTTGATTTGTAGTAGTAAAGACTCAATTTGCTTGAAACCTGACTCACTCGATACCAAAATATATTAAATTATTAGTATTCTAGTCATGCTATCTTGTATCCAGTTGATTTGATGATCGAATTTACTTGAATGGGTAATGCTAAAATCTGTAACGAACTAAAATTTAACAAATTAACCCAAAATGTATGTACTTTTGCAATTTCATAAACCGTACTTGTAAATTATCGACGTCAAACATCCTACTATGCTTTTACAATTTCAATGACTTGTAACTGGGTTGAATCAAATATTTCTGAGGTAGTAAAGTGACCACATCTAGGCAACTCGATAAGTCACAAATGATGGATTGATTGGAATTTGATCAAAATTGACCTGAGAGCTCATGAGGCCTGTACCAAGCTTTCTCATCAGTTATTCATCTTTCACACATTAGGAGTTCTTGTTTTCGTTCTTGCTAATGCTGATGTATATGGGTTCACCATTAGCAGGGATGATTGATTATTATTATTAGTATGGAGTTTTTTTTTTTCCCTCTTCAAGGGATCACATATGTGCATTGGATTATGAAGTCTTCTTCCATTTCATTGCTTGAGTGATGGCAGCCATGAATATATATACTCTGATCAAAACATAGATTTTAAGAGGAAAGGGTGAGTGTAGCACTACTAATATGATGGGCTCCTGCTCCATTTCTGTTCTTTCTCATCAATACTAAAAGAATTAGTTATATCTCCTAATCTGTGTTCCTCTTGCCGCCTGGACGAGAGATTTATTTTACACACGGAAAAAAGTTGGTCATGCTTGTGTTGGTAAGCAATTAAAATCAAAGCATCAGTTAAACAAGTAGGATAGACCTCCCTATCATATCCTTGCTCATCATTGTTGTCATCTACAAAAATGATAGTTACAAGAGATGCTGATGTAAGATAATGTTTTTCACCTTTTCTTACATATGCATAATGGTAGAGGATTATGTTGAGATCTACAAGGAGTGCAATTTTGAATATAGTGTCTAGTGGGAAGTTGGTGGATTCTTCCTGCTCGTTTGAATATGTGGAAACCTCCTTTACATTGTGTAGGTCCTTTCATATGCATATGGTTCATTTTTCAAGGAACACATGTTTATTTTAAGCTAATCCAAATTCATACCATTTACTGCTCATAGCACAACAAAAGTTGATGTTATTTTTTTACTAGTTTTCACCTATAAATAAATTCCATAACATAAGACACATAGGGATATAACTTATAATGCAACTTGTTGGTATTAATGGATAGATTTCACTATAGATTACAACAAATGGTGGTTACTGCTTAGTATGGACATAATACAAGTTCCCCAACGTACCCATGAATCCATGATGCCCTATAGCTTAATGCAACCTTCATCATTATAAATGCTACAAATCTCTACAACTCCAGACCCACAAACTCGTTACATTCATTATTATTATGAGTAGTCAATATAAAACCATGGTCTTATTTATTCGATCATCTTCATATGGAAGGAGGAAGGCAGATTTTGGAGGGCTATATTTCAAGCAGCTGAGCTTGGGACATTTTTGGCTTCGAGGGTTTTCTCGTACTCTTCAATGGACTTGAAGAGCTCTGAGAAGTTACCCTTTCCAAATCCTCCACATCCACCTTTCTGATAAGTCTTCCCTTCGTCGTCCTTGAGCATACATCCAATTCTCTGGATAATTTCTATGAAAATGGTTGGCCTGCAAGTGCACAAAACAACAGCCAAAGGAATTTAAGGTTTGCACGGAAGACAAATGTAGAATAAGTAGTCAATTGAAACTCTCTCTCTTCAAGATATGGGAATTGGTTAAAGAAGATCATATGTGCCATGTTTATAACAGGCTGCAAAATCCAGATTTTCTACCATTTAAACCTACCAGTTGTATATCAATCAGACTAAGCTTTATTTGATGAAAGTTCCAGAGGGGCAACAATTTAACATTCAATATAATTGATATGCTAACCGGTTTGTCTACTGTTTTTTTTAGAGCCAAGGCCCTAATAGAAAAAATATCAAACCCTATAAAAAAAATTAAAAACATTCTAAACAAGTACTCCCTCCCTTCGGAAATACTAGTCGTTTTAGCCTGATTGTTTTGTTCAATAATATTTGTCGTTTGATATATTTTACCATACTTTTTCCGATATTATTCTTATTAATTAAAAAAATTACAGTATAATAAAGAGGAAAGAGCTTCACAAAATAATCCTAAAACGACATATATTCATCAAAGACAAAATCCTAAAAACGGATGGAGTAAAATCTAGGAGACTAATTAATTCCCAGATAGGATAGAAAAATTAGAAAGCAAATTTTCAAATATCAGAAGCTAACCTAGACTAAGGGAGAATATCAATAAAACAAATTGGGAAATCGTTGCAAATAAAAAATGAATCGAATTGGCTACGATTCCAACTCCATACTCAAATTCTTAGCAACAAGTTCCTAATAATATGTCACAGACGCTTAAATTTGTTGGTTATGTTCCTTCCAAAACGGTGCTAGTTTTGGTTCCAAAAACTCAATAACATCCTACCACATATGCTGATAAAGAGATGTATCAATTAAAATTCAAAGTAAAATATCATACCCAATCTACCTAGAGCGAAAAATTCCACAATTGCATGAAAAAAATGTGTTCTTGAGCAACAAATAGGTATCAATCTGATTTAGGGGAAGGTAAATGCTCCTTTCCTTATTGGTTATAGCTTTAATTTAACCCATAAATCATTAATCAAAATAAGATTTTATATTGATCATCAATTAGGAACAACATACCTATCACCAACCGGCTTTGTGAAGATCTGAAGAAGAGTACCCTGATCATCCCTATCCACCAAAATTCCCAGTTCGTCACACTCTTTGATCTGCTCATCCGTCAAAATATCTCCAGCTCTCTTCTTCAGGTTGCTATAATAAGTCGGAGGAGGCTTAGGCATGAACTCAAATCCCCCAACTCCACTCCTCTTCCTCATCTCCCTCAACGTCCTGAAGATATCCTCACTCATCAAGGCCAGATGCTGAAGCCCAGCCCCTTCATTGTGCTCCAGATACGTCTGAATCTGGCTCTTCCTCTTCGTCCCGTACACCGGCTCGTTCATCGGCAGCAACACCATCTCGTCGTTGCTCGCCAGCACCGCCGAGTTCAGCCCGCTCTCGCTCGTCCCCACATCCTCCGCCGTGAATTCCGCGAAATCATGAAATCCGGTGAACCGCTTCACGTAGCTCAACGCCGGTCCGAGCTCGGGGACGTTCCCGACGGCGTGATCGAGCCGGCGGAGGCCGAAATCGAGCTCCTGGAACGAGGACTCGCCCTCCATGGGGGCGAATCGCGGCAGGAACCACTCGCTCGGATCGGATTGGCTAGGGTTAGGGTTTTTGTAGCTGATGTAGCGGAGAACGACGTCGCCGTAGAGGTGGACCTCGGCGAGGGAAGCGCGGCCGTCGAGGTCGACGGGAGGGGACACCGGGATGCCGCCGTTGGCGACGGAGGCTTCGAAAGCCTTGCCGACGTCCTCCACCTCGATGGCGACGGCGCGGACGGCGAGGCCGTGCTTGGCGGCGAAGGCGTGGAAGGTGGAGGCGGAGAAGGAGGGGATGGAGGCGGCGGGGGAGGAGAGGGCGGCGATTGAGGGGGAGTAAGGGGCGGTGAAGAGGAAGCGGAGGTCGCCGGAGCGGAGGAGGTAGGAGGCGTGGGTTTGGTTGCCGGTGGAGAGATCGGATTTGGCGACGATGGGCATGCCGAGGCCCCAGGAGAAGCGGCGGCTGCAGTTGGTGGCGTCGGCGCACCAGAACTCGACGTGGTGGAACCGCTTGACGGTGAACCGGTCGGAGCGGGGGTTGGACCGGACGAAGTTCTTGAAGCCGACCAGCTTGAACCCGGCCGATGGCTCCGGGTCGGAGGCGGGTTCGTGGGTGGAATCTCTACCCATTTGAGCGGAGAGTGTGGATTTCGGTGGGCGGGAGAAGGGGGGAAACAGGGGGCGTGGTGGTGGAGGGAGAGTGGCGAAGAGATATATGGGTGGAGGGAGAGAGAAGAGTGAGGTGCACGGCGTGCACGTGGCGGAACGTGAGTGGTTGGGTGGGGAACAGGGGTTGGAAATTTTTGGGTTGCCGATGAGTGTTTGACGTGGAAGGTTTATCATAGTTGACTACTTGACTTCTAGAAGAAAGGTAAACGGGATCCCTTAATTTACTTCGGATGTGTTGGGGAAAGAATGTCATGCCAAGTTTTAAGCAAGACAGAGTATTATAGGTCACAAATTTGATTTTCCGTTAGTCTTTTTAAAGTGAGATAAATGTAAATTTCTTTTTTAAGAGCTATCTTAATCTTTGGATCTTCTCTGTTGTTGTACCATCCCCTCATCCTAAAAAAAATTCAGTGAATTCCATAAATTTCATAAACCCCCTACTTGTTTTTTTTTCAATTTTTCTCTTCCACACATTATTCATAGAGTCTGAATCATGTGCGCATAAAAATTACGTATAATATGAAGCTCACTACTGGTTATACTCCTTATTAAAAGTGTATCGTAAAGTGTCAAAAATTTAAATGCACTTTTGATGTTTTACGATACACTTATGTTTCGATGTCATCCCTTAGTCTCTTCGAGCCACTACTCCCTAGCTTTTGTTTTGTCAACTTATCGAAAGCATGTACTCAATATTCCACCTTGGTTTCTTGCGCGTGATAATCCATGCCTGCTCATCTTCAAAATCTCCACCCCTACATCATTTTAGATAGTCTTGCTTAACCGTGTCAGTAACATCTTGATTCAATTCACCACTAATTCGAGTATTTTCAGCCCTGCTATGACAACTAACAAACGTTGTAACAACCTTGTTAATTCTATTATATTTCGACTTACATGTGCTTTCTGGATCTGTGATATCGATCTAGGTGGCGTTTTTTGTACGTAGAATAGTACGCTACAACTCGGTTCCAAAACTTGCTAGACTTTTGGTAGATGTTGAAGGTTGCATAAGTTATGCAGTTGATCCAAGCGCTAATAAGGAGTGTAACTTCTTTTGGAGCTTTTTTTCATTGGACGACTAAGTTTGGCATGCATACATAAACGGTCCTAGGGGAGGGCATGGGTGGGTCTGTGCCCCTCCTTCGATCGGGCTTATTAATAATATGTATGTGAATTTTAGGATTGAATATGGGTAAAATAATTTGTACTAAAAACATGAAAATTAAATAATCAAAATGGTTTATTACTCAACCTTATATGTAATCCACCAATGTTCAATTCCCTATAAATAGTTTTATTTTTGGTGTTTTTTCACTCACATCGTGCTTTCCTCAATAAAATAAAATTTTATAATTAAATAAGTATAAATTTTTCATATTTAAGAATATTGACTATAGTTCTATTTTAGCTTTCTTCATTCATAACTAATACTTTCCTCCCTAAAATACAATTTATAATTAGTCGTGCCCCCTCTTAAAATTTATTTTGCGTCCATGCATATGTATACCAACAAATTAGGTTTTTTCAACCTAGAACAACACTAACAAAACGATAGGTCGATAAAATCACTCATCAAAAACCATAGGTATCAAAACAATCAATAAAAAATGGGTCCAAACAAGCACCATGGGTAGGTCCAAAATGGGGTTGTTTAAGCGCAAAATTGATTCCCAAAATTGAAAATAGCGAGACCTTGCTAATCAGCGAAGTGTGAGATTCAAGGCATCCAACAATTGTGCTGAAACAAATAAAAAAACAATGATTAAAAACAATATTAAATAACCTAAAAAATACAATTGTTTCAAAAAATAATAATTAAATAACTCAAAAATACAATTTGTTCAAAAAACACAATTAAACAACCCAAAAAAATACCTTAAAAATTAAAAAATATATAATTAAATTTAAATGTAGTGAAATATACATAATTAGTTTTAAAAATTCCAATTAAATAAACCAAAATTAAATATCCTAATTTTTTACAATATTTAATTAAATTTAAATATAAATATAGTTATATATATAATATGGATGTATATGGATGATGGTAAAAGAGAAATCTGAAATGTTTCAAACGGCAACAAAATAGCCATCTAGAAGATTGTCAAAGTTCAAAGGTATACAATTTTGTATGCACATATTTGACCAATTTAGAGGCAGTGACTAGTTTGCAACTTTGCCTTTCTTTGACTAATGACTCTTATTGATTTTAAAAACTTATTCTTGATCTGACTATCTTTCACTTTACAAATTTGGATGACCAGAACCGGCCGTTGCTGCTTGATCCCTTGAAGCTAGAAAATTTTTAGGAGGGTCACATGAGATTAGGGTTGTGTATTTTATTCGTGAGATTTATATTTGATGATCATATTTATCATATTAGTTAGTGACATTCGTGTAGTTGAGTGATCATATTCACTGTATTAACTAGTGATAGTTACATATGTTAGTGACGTTTGTGATGTTGAGTGATCATATTCACCGTATTAACTAGTGATAGTTATGTAATTGGGTGATCATATTCACTAAATTGGCTAATAATAAGGTAAGTAGGGTGATCATATTTATTGTATTAACTGATGATATTCATGTAATTGAATGGTGATATTTATATAGTTTAGTTGTATGTATTTTTATGTCGATGTAAATTCACAATTTTATATAACAAAGAATATGTTCATTAAAACAAAAGTAATATTCTTTGTTTATTATGTTGGTATTCATTTGACATGCTACGAAATGGATATTCATTATTTACCACGTTGGTATTCATTTAGTAGGCTGCGAGTATGAAGATAAAATAATTACATCAATATCAATTAATTAAAAAAATAATAGAGATAATCAATATTAAAATATGCAATGATATTTAATTAATAAAAAATAAGAACTTTACATTAGTATCATAGTTATCTCCTTCCAAATACTTTCCTTTTTTATTTTTTTTATATTAATCACTCCTATTTCTTACAAAATTATCCCTAATCAAATCTCTTAGTTTTAATCCCACAAATCTCTCTCAATATTAAAAACAACACCCTCACATCTAGTCATCCATTATACCAATCTAATAGCTTAAAGTCTTACTCACTTTCTACCACAATTATGTTCTCCCAGAACCTCCCTCTACAAATATTTGTACAATACTTAACTGAGGTGAGTTCAAGAAAATTCATTCTTAGAGTGTGCACAGTTTATATTCATGACTTTGAGTTGCATATTCATGATTTTGTATAACAGTATTCATATTTTTGAGTTGCATATTCATTCATATTCAATCTTTTCATACTACACTGTATTCATGATTATAAGTCGCATATTCATATTTTTATATAATTGTACATCTTGACCCCCCAGATTCCGCTGCGGAGCCTCACTAGGTGTATTTTTGAAACTTTTTTCATATTTCATCTCTTTATCATGCTTATAGAGTTACATTATCATATTTTTAAGTTGTATTTTCATAAAAACTGAGTAACTCACATAATGAATATGCAACTTAAAACCATAAATATAGTCATACAAAATCATGCATATATAACTCAAAATGATGAATACAAACTGTGCACACGTTCACACTCTAAGAACTCTTCTCACTTGAACTTAAATCATACTTAACTAATCTAAATTATATTTTAATAAAAACAATTTTGATTTGAAAATATATCCTAGCCTACACTATATCATACAATAGAAAATAACATGAAAGGATACCAACTAGGCAACTGGGGGTTGTTTTAGTATCGGGTAAAATCTCAGGTTTACTAGCTCTTTCTTTATACCAACGTGTACTATTAGAGAAAATCGTTCATATTGAATCTACGCCTTGTACTCCTATATGTATATGACTTGGCTTTGGCCTTTGTGGAGTTTTGCAATGTGTGAACCGCATCTTAGTTACCGCCGGGCCTATTAATCACTTGGTTGATCACTTGATCTTCTTCTATACCTCTCTATCACTTCTCTTAAATTTGTGTGCTCCTTACATATATCCTCCTCTAGGGATAAGGAAAAAGCAGACTTTCAAAACTATAAAAGAAAACTCATTTGACCTGAATTAGTTGATGAACTATATCGGATAGTGTTGCTTCTCCTTCAACCAAAAAAAAAAAAAAAGAGTTGATGAATCATGTTTTGAACCAACTAGAACCAACATCATCAAGGTTGAGGCGACTGAATGTGAGGGTGCTTCTCTATACACTACTGAAAACTCATCTGATTTACTATTGGATTGCCTATATAATGAACCACTTGTGTTTTGGGTGTGTTGTCAACACTTCCTTGTACACCTTGAACTCGTTTTCTCCTTACTTGTTCATTCTTTGTGTGCTCCTTACTTCAGTTTTTGTCTCTAATGTGATTTGTGATGTTTTCTCCACAGAGAAAAGAAAGTATACTCTCAATAATCCATCGTATGGAAAATATCTTTAAGAAGTTGAAAGTGTGGTACAAGATGGTGGACACTTGACATCTAATTATGTGCTCTTCATTCTCTATTTGATCTGTCTAAGAGTTCCTCGTTTTTTAAATCTATATTTGTAGATCAATTTAACTGATTACTTTGATTTCGTATCTCAATGAACTACACTAATTACTTGAGTAGATCAAATGTCACTCCATCCTTATTCCCTGACAAGAGTTCTTTACTGTAAAAGGTGATTATTGAACATGTTAATACAATTATTATATTAAGTAAAACTGATGTATTAGATGAATGTCAATATTATTCATTGCTAAAATATATAGTTCATCATTTAACCAACATGCATGAGAGCAAAGCTAGTTCGTGATCAATCTAAATCCTTTGTCTCAAACCCTCGCGTCCCATGAGTGTAATTTTATTTCATTGCTAAAACATACAGTTCATCATAGGCTTAGAATCCAAAGTGAGAAAATTTCAGTTGAAAACACTACTCAAAACTCCCTAATAGATGTCAATTCCAACATGTAACACTCAACAAACTGGGCATCACACTTGCTGCATGACCAAATGCAGTCAATTAAACGTATCATATTCTACTTTTTGGCTATATAACCGCTTCAAGTCATCAAACCAAACATCACACAACAACTCAAATAATAGAATTTCAAGAAACGCTTGAAAGAGACAATAATGAGTCCAGCAGCGAAATCCGCCCTCTCCAAACTGTCGGTTCTGATGATGGTCCTGGCGCTCGCATCAGCTACTGACATGGCCAAGGTCAAGGCTAGCCCGATGGACTTCCCCGTGTGCTTGGCCTCTTGTGGGCAGCAGATTATGCAATGTGGAAACCATTGCGCTTTGCAGGGGCCCACTATCGGTGGCTTGCTCTGCATTGCCTCCTGTAGCAACCAGAATCTCATGTGCGCTGGTGCTTGTACAGGCCATGAGATCCAATTTCCTCCTATTCATACTTGATTCAGTAGTTATTTAAGAAATTAATCAGTCTCTATTATATTGCATTGTGTGGCCAAATGTTATCTATTGTGTATCAAAGGTCAGTTATCGATGTCTGGGCTTTTGTGTGTGGAGCCCAATAAATAAGAGACACTAAGAGATCTTCAGTGTAATGTTATACAAAATTATTCCAATTCCAATAAACTAGTATCTTGATGAAATCTTTATTGGAAGTAAAAATAGACTTCAGATGAAACAAACAATTGTTATTGAAATCCAATCAATTGACATATTTCAGGGAATGACTTATAATTAGCAGGGTGAGGTTTATCATTTCTATGCTCAT
Source organism: Fallopia convolvulus (assembly GCA_964016875.1). Classification (NCBI taxonomy): domain Eukaryota; kingdom Viridiplantae; phylum Streptophyta; class Magnoliopsida; order Caryophyllales; family Polygonaceae; genus Fallopia; species Fallopia convolvulus. The sequence goes on from OZ024732.1 coordinate 50,649,196, forward strand.
GAAATACGCATGACTTTAACTAAGCACCACCTACCTTGTATATACCATATGAAAGTTTTGTTACGTCTTACACGATACTGGTGTTTTTAAGTAATTTCCCATACAAGGGGCGCTTTTAGGCACCTTAGCCTAGTGGTTTTAGGTATTATACCCTTGATTCTTATTGGCATTTGATTTCCAATTTAGCTTCTTAGTTTATTCATGATGCAATTACTTGAAGGCTCAATTGAAGCAAGAATGATCACTCAGACCAAAGGTTTCAATTTCTAAAAATGTAGCATCTTGTTGACCAAATAAAATAATCCAAGAGACAGGGTTGGCAGTTGAGAGAAAGTAGGGGAAATTGTTAAAATTGGTACTTGGTAGCCTGATTAATTATATCTTTAACCAGTCCGCACAACAAAAATAAATAAGATTAAGGTTATTGAGTCTAAAGGCAACTCTTATAGCTTAATTTTAAACCAATTATGCCTTAATGTTTAATTTGCATTGTATAGTCTACCGCAAGTATGGAACTAACCTGGAATTTGATGCTTGCAAGAGAGATCTTGGTCATCTTCACAGATTAAGAGAAACCTTTCAAAATGACTGAGGATCTTTTGTCTTCATGCGAAGAGATTGCTGACTTTAATCCTCCATCACACAAGGGAGCTGTTAATTCCAGGTTTTCTTTGCATTGCACTCAATAGCAACACCTAGCAACAGCAGAAAACATATACATGAAAATCTCAAAAGAAAATACATCATTCTTATGGGAACAAAGGGGGGAATATTACTTGGACAAATAAGCACACACTTGAATAGATGACACAGTTTCACTCCACCAATCCCGCAAAATAAGCAATTTCCAAAAGTATCATAAGAAGTGGAAAGATGAGAGTACACAGTGCAGTAACCAAAGCATCTACAACATTGAGAGCTTGTTATTAAGCAGTTTCTTGGCTTGCTCTTATCAAAATATAGCACTGAAAACAAGAATATAGTACAACTGATATTGTTACACTTTATTTTATAGGGTTTCAATTACAAGTTAGGAAATAAGACCATCCCTACACCACAAAATTGGTTTCTGTAAACAGCAGAACACTAATGATTCTTTAATTTCCAATTAGCAGCAGCCCGCAATCTGCATAAAACCATCCTTGCCAACACAATGTTGTTTGCAAGAAAAAAAACAAGTTCATACCCAAACTTCTACTACAAGTACATAAACACTAGCCAAAATCCTATCTGTCCTCATAATTTACAGCAAGATACTGTCTATAGCAGGGAGTTGTCAGAGGATAACCTCGTTAAGATCACCCATGAGATGAGATCACTAGATCCTCAAAGCACCCAAGAAGAGATTTGATGTCTCCAATTTGATTATAACACTTGGAAAGAACCTCATATATAGCTGCATTTGGCAAGATAGCCATTTTTATCATATCTGCATGCAACATCATCAGGTTACAAACTTCCCCAGCTTGAAGATGTGCCCTCATAATGATTAAGTAGGTCACTACATCAGGTTTCACGCCATTGCACCTCATATCTGAGAAAAACTTATTTGCTTCAAACATCATGTTGTACATACACATACCTTGAATAAGTGTTGTATAAACAATATGATTCACTGAAAACTCCTTCAGATTTGTATATTTCAGAAAAATCCTTATTGCATCACTGACATGTCCATCTTTGCACAATCCGTCAATTAAACAACTAACAGTAAAAACATTCAAAGGAACGTTCTCCTCCAGCATTTCTTTGTACAGCAGAAGAGCTGCCTTTGTATTGCCATTTTTGAAATTGCCATCAATCAAATCCGTATAAACTACAACATCTGGAGGAAGCCCTTTTATTACCATTTCCAAGTATATTCCAGTTGCTGCCTCCATATTTCCATCCTTGACATAGCCATGTATCAAGGTAGAGTAAGTAAGAGAACTAGGCTCAATATCATTTTCTATCATCTGTGAACACAACTCCAAAGCTTTCTTCATATTTCCATATTTGCAATAGCCATCAATTAGAGAATTGTATGCCACAGTATTTGCATGAATACTTTCATTCCTCATCTTCAGCAACAGCGCATTCGCTTCTTCAACTCTTCCTACATCACATAAACCCCTCATAAGAATGCTATAAGTGAAGATATCAGGGATGATTTTCAACTTCCCCATCTCTGCTATTAGATTTAATGCTTCTGATACGTTTCCAGCTTTACAATGCCGATCAATCAAACAGTTGTAGACCAAAATATTGGGACGAATTCCAAACTTCGCCATATAAACAAACAGATTTCTTGCATCGTCTAATTCACCTTCTCTGCATAGAGCATTTGTCAATATACCAAATGTGACAACATCAGGCTCCAAACCATTGCATAACATTTCCCAGTACAATTGCACAGCACATGATAGACTAGCCATTTTGCAAAATCCATCAAGTAATGTATTATAGGTGTACAGCCCTGGAAGCAAACCCGATCTTCTCATCAGTCTAAAATAATTTTCTGCTTCTATTATCTTACCCTCATTGCACAAACCACGAATCAAAGTAGTGTAGATGACAACAGAAGGCTCAATTCCCCTCCCAACCATTTCATCAAAAAGTTGGAGAGCCTTTTCGACATCACACTGATTGCAACAAGCATCCATCAATATACCATAGGTTACAACACTGGGCACAGCACCACGCAGAACAATATCATTATACGTCTCCCACATGACATCATACCTACGTGATTTCACTAACCCACATAAAAGTGCATTACTCACACGCAATACAGGCAATTCCCTAAGCTTACGGTAAATCCAGTAAGCCTCTTCAGCAAGACCTGCTTCTGATAACCCAATAATCAATACACCCAGAACATCAGTATCAATATTAGAGCCCCCAACCAGAGTAAGCTCCTTGAAAATGAGGAAGCACACACGGCGACCGCTGCAGTTACTGAGCAGATTCTGGATGAGAACTTTTGTTAAACATTTAGCATCCTTGTACCACCTTGCCCTTGTTAAGGTAAAGATGATAGCTGTATGGGGCCTAATGGTCTTCTTGCAGTTGATTTGGCTTGAAATAGAGCTGAAGAATCTGAGTGCCTCACTTGGAGACTGGCTGTTGAGTATGGTGTCAGTGATCTTGGAAATATAGGAGGAAGAAGATTGTGGTGTTGGGGAAGCAGATACGGAAGATGAAGTGGGTAGTGCAGAGAATGCCCTAAGGAGGTTTAGAGTTGCCTCATAGTAGTGGAATGCTCCCTTTAGCTTGAAAAGCTTCAGCCTTTGACTCATTGGGTTCGTTTAAATCTGGTTTTCTTTCTTATTCTTGGGAATTTCTGCATGGTACCCACATGTTTTTGCAATTTCCACTCTGTGAACAAACTTTTTTCAAAATCCATGCCTTAGCCTTGAACTTGTACTTATGCCCATACTGCAGAGCTACCACACAAACAAAGACTTTTAGAAATGAATGAGCTTATAGGAAATCCCCATGTATATTGTATAAACACATGCTCAAATACCATATTCATAGTAATGGTTTACCTACAATTTTACAGGGAAATATGAGCAATTTATTGCTCTGTGATAAACTTGAGCAAGTTAAACAGTTTACTAAGATGCTTACAGTAAACAATGATGTCAAGTGATTCTAGCAAATTAACTCTATGATGAAACCAGGGGCGTAGCCAGAATCGCAGCCAGAGAAGGCTAAATTGGGACTAAATTGGGCTAAATTCCTCCAACAATTTGATTAGTAGAGCTGAAGAGAGGAGTCACTAGTACCTCGCTGGTGTGGGCGGAGACGCCGAGTGGCTGGAGGCTTTGCCTTTCGACAGTTCGAGTGTTCGACGCTAGAGAGGAGGCTGGGGCTGCTGGACTACTGGAGTCGGCGAGTCGCGACGGAGGAGCAGAGGGCTAGTCGCCAACGACCACGATGGTGGCCTGGGGCCGCTGGAGAGAGGCTGGAGTGGGGCGCTTGACTGTTGGAGTCGGTGAATCACCGGTCGCGACTGAGGAGCAGAGGGCTGGTCGCCGACGACCACAATGGTGGCCTGGTGGAGTGGTGGGGGAGTTGGATTCCTTCTTTGGTGAGTTGGAGAGGCGTCGGCCAAGTTTCAGTCCTGCCTCTCGTGCGTACAGATGAAGGGAGTAAACCTAAAAAATCGCTTTTTTGTATATTTAATTATTTTTAGGAATTTTCTTTCGTATCCTCAAAATTTCGAAGATTTTATTTGGCGTCCGATCTAGGGATAGGATGGTCAGGTTTACACGGCGCCCCCTACTGTACATAGATGAGGTTGTAAAGGAGGTGTCAAAAGGTTATAGAGGAGGTGTCAAAAGTATGTGATAGTCAACGCTATAAAGTACAGTAGAAACCCAGAAGCGACAATCTCAAGATCAAGGCCGCGCCTTCGGTCCATGCAATAGTCCTTGAGATGTGCATGTGCAACACTGCCCTTATCAAAATGTGGGCGGCTCATCCAATCATCATCCATCTGAAAGAACTCTGCGAATCGGGAACTCTGAGAGCCTTCAGCATCTCCATTTGGCAAAACTACATCCCCATCGATCGGAAGGTCGAGGATGAGCGCAACATCATGAAGCGTGATCGTCATCTCGCCCCATGGCATATGGAAAGAACTGGTCTCTGGATGCCATCGCTCAATAAATGCATCTATAAGGTCAGTATGAACATGATGGTGCATAATACTCTGCAGATGGGCAAGCCCGCTGACCCATACAATATCAATCCAGCTGTCATCTCCCGTCTGTGGTCAGTCTGTCAGTTGTGTGCGTCAGAACTGATACTTTAGAGGTCCTCGAGGACGCTCCTGTAATACATTAAAGTACATAAGATATTTTAAATTCAAATTCAAACATAAATATCACACATAATTATCTACATTTTAAGTAATTTACTTACATTGCCAGCGTATATGTGGTGGGTCACATGCTCCTCGAAGCCCAACAGTAAGTCCGGGATCTCCGGGCCTCCTGGTGCAGGATGGGTGAGCAACGGCCCAATCCGACGATGTTGATCGGGTCGGGTCTGTCTCCTCTGTCTAGACCCTCCCATCGGAGTTGGCCCAAGGTCTGCGCCTCGCCAGCCAGCCCCTCGTCCATGCCGAGAATGTGGTGTCGGTACAGTAGGAGCATGGACGGTTGTCTGATCCTCAGCGGAACATGCATATGAGCTACTCCTCGTCTCGTGTTGTGAGGAGTCGAACAAGGTCCGGTGCTGCCTCGTCTGAAGTGGTAGGGTAACACCGGAAAGGGCTGAACCCCGGGGGCCACATGGACCTCTGGGGCCAAAGGAATCGGTACAGTCTGCTCACTCCGCGCCTCACGATGTCGATAACGAGCGCACCAAGTCTCTAAACCCGTCTCTAAGCACCTAGACATATGAAAATATGATCCAACATATTCAGCTTGACCTTTGGACCCAGCCACAACGGCTGTCACGGTTGGAAGCATCATCACGAGCATCAATATTTTTCGAAGCATGGTCGTCACGGCTGTGTGAAGAATGGTCGTCACAGCAGTGTGAAGAATGGTCGTCACGGCTGTGTGAAGAATGGTCGTCACGGCCATGCTTATGTTGGTCGTCACGGCTATTGCAGTTGTGGCCGTCACGACCTTTCCAGCTTTGGCCGTCACGGCCATGGTCGTCTTGGCCGTCATGGCCGTGGACGCCATGGCCGTTACGGCCGAAGACGACATGGTCGTTACGGCCGTGTCGTCTTCAACCTCCAGCCAGTGCGATAGACCCGATCACAACTCGCCGTTTTTTACCCCGATTTTAACCTCCGATCATTCAAACGCTTCCTAATAGGTTTTAATCTTACAAAATGGGTTCCAATCTTTAGTATAAAGCCTAATTTGTATAATTTTTGAGCAAAACATGATTAACTTTCAAACCTAGATCTAGAAATTCAATGTAATTAAAATGGATGAATTTGTAGAAAATTTACCATGATTTGAGTGAATGTAGTGGAGAAATGCACCTAAGTAGACCTGTCAAATGGGTCGGGCGGGTCGGGTTCGGGTTCGGGTCAATCGGGTTCGGGTCAAAACGGGTCACGGGTCATAAAATTTCCGGGTTCATATGGACCGGGTTGTTACGGGTTTGGTACGGGTTCGGGTTGACCCAACGGATCATGATCGTCAATTTTGTTAACCTTTATCTTTATATTTATTAAAATAATTAATATTATATTATATAAAATATTATTTAATAAAAAAATAAAATAATTTTATACAAAATTTATAATAAAATATTAAATTTTTAATTGAAATAATTCTTTACCGGGTTGGCCGGGTCAACCCAACGGCTTGGTGACCCAACCCAGTTTTTTTCGGGTCGACCGGGTTCGGGTTAGTCTTGACCCATTTATTTTCGGATCGGGTTTAAACCCAAAAAACTTCGGGCGGGTCGGGTCGGGTCAAGTTTTGACAGGTACACACCTAAGGCTTGATTTTGAGTCTTGAAACACCTTTAAATGGAGTGTATTAGCTAAGAGAGGAAGAAGGGCTTTGGTGTGCTAATAGAGAGGAGGAAGAGGATGGGTAAAATGAGAGGGATATGTTGTTTAAATTGTAATAAATTTTAATTTATATGTAATAGGGGGTATGGTAGGTGTTGGGTAGGTTTTTAGAGTGGGTGTCAAATAGAAAAGCCCTAAAATTTAGGCTTTTCTTTTTGGTGTTAAAAATTTTTTTATTTTCTTCTTGGTGTCCGTGTGTTTTGTACTAAAATTTCCTCGTAATCTAAAGTGGTTAAAACCCCAAATTTCCATCCAAAATCTCACAATTCCGTTAATGCCTTAAAAAAGTCCCCAAAAATCACTTTATTACTTTCTCCTAGCCCAAAATTAAAAAAAATCACAAATTTCCATCCAGGCACTACACCACATTGCCTTCCGATAATAACACTCGCTTCAAAGCTGCCATTTTCTATCCTCTGTTTATGCATTTATCTTCCGGATTCATCTGCATGAAAGAAGCTATAGTTAGTAGATCTCATTAATCTCATCTTTCGATATGACTTTGGTGAAATGATATGTACCCTTTTCCAGTTTTCCTCAATTTGAATCTATTTTCCTGGGCACTTGATTAGGAATTCCAAATTTCTCAATGGTGCTTCTCGATCGAAAAATAGCAATGAGCGGCGTTGTCGACTGGCAACGGAGAATTCCGACACACCAGATACGTAGGATGGAGGCGAAACCACGAATCGTAATATTACTTGGACAAATAAGCACACATTTGAATAGCTGACAGAGTTTCACTCCACCGATCCCACAAAATATAAGCAATTTCCAAAAGTATCATAAGAAATGGAAAGATGAGAGTACACAATGCAGTAACCAAAGCATCTAGAACATTGAGAGCATTTTATTAAGTAGTTGTTTGGCTTGCTCTTATCAAAATATAGCACTGAAAATAAGAATCTAGTACAACTGATATTGTTACACTTTATTTTATAGGGTTTCAATTACAAGTTAGGAAATAAGACCATCCCTACACCACAAAATTGGTTCTGTAAACAAAAGAAAATTAATGTGTAGCATCCCTATTTTGTAACACTGGTATTACCGTCAGTGACCTCAGACTTTACCGTCCAAAGTTACCCAAAGCTTTAAATGATTTAATGAGATATAATTAAGGAGAAATGATTAAAAGCGGAATTTTATTTATTGATGAGAACATTCGTTCATTACATTGATAGTTGTTTGACAAAAGATGTAGCAACGGAAAATAAAGCCCATATTAGAAGGGTTAAAAATGCGTATTAAAAATACAAGTATATTTCCCCAAGACAAGTCATATGATGATGATTTGCTTGGCTTAAAACGGAAGAGTTGGTGCACTATCTTCTGAATGATTTGCTATTTGAAAATTTCTTTCTTCCTTCAACGTTGTCTTCCCTTGACCTTCTATCCTTGTATAATGCTTCTCAAATCTCCTAGCCTTTATCTTCAAACTTCGGTGGGAACTTCCTAAAGTCTGGCATTTGTCGCGAAGGGCGAGATATGCCAGACAAAAAAAATGCAAAAAAAACGGAATTAGTCTAGGAGACTAAGCAAGTGAGAATGGCAATTTTCAAGGGTAGTATGGTAATTTACGTTATTCGAGAGAGATTATCGGGATGTGGTTGTGATATAGAAGTTTTATGTGGAGCTTTAAGGAGGGAAATGAGTAAATCTCGAGATGAGATAACTCTTAAACCAAAAAGAAGAACTACGAGATTGTAGAACTTCTTAGAGTAGAAGGTATGTTGGGAAAGTTATTAATTTATACAAGTTTTGAAAACCTTCCGCATCCTTGTCGGACCTCAACCAACCTCATCTTACTCAGTGCTCCAAATAGGGGAGGTGTCCCGAAGGTGCTTAAGTACTCGTCCACCTTAGACAAGCCCGAATAAGCATTTATTTTGGAAAGATGGTCTTTCAAGAACCGGGAGCCGGGTGGTCTTCCACGTTGTACTATTTCGACCCGGTTTTGGTTTCGTTTATTTGAAGATCATTTTAGCGCAATGTATACCTCATTTTTCTCCTGCACTGTTGAGAAACAAGTTGTAAGTACAGGGCGTTAAGGCAAAAAGACAAGTGGTCGTTACGGCCAAAATGTCCATGGCCGTCACGACCATATCACATATAGCCGTTATGGTTGCACGTGCTATGGCCGTGACGATCAGGTCCATTTTGGCCGTAACAGCTGCGTGTCGTTGCCTTACCTCGAATCGAGCAAGCCCAAAATGATAATCGAGGGTATCAACTAGATACAAAACTAAAGCCACAAAACTAAAACGAGGGTATAACAACTTTGGTAAGAAGTAATTACCTCGTTGTGATCCAGTCAAAGCAAGTTTTCCGTTAAATTATAGTTATACATGTAATCTTTATTGAACATTGTTTTTGAGTGTTTTTGGAGTAAAGAAGAACATGGAAGAAAATAGAGGAGAGTGTTGGAGGATTTGAGACTCGAGTTTAATGTGCATAGTGTTAAAAAGAGCGTACAATAAATGTTATTAGGTAGAGCGTTGTCAATAAATGCAATTTTTTGAATTTATTACACATCGGGCCGTTACGGTCATACCTATTGTGGTCGTAACGATTATAAAGGCCTTGTCCGTAACGGCTAGAACGGCTGTAACCTTAATGGCCAAAAGAAGTTTGGCCGTTACGGACATAGGGGACGCCGCATAGGCCTGCCATCTTATTTGTAGACAGGACGTTAAATAAAATCTTCGTTTTGATATGGGTAATTTTGTGTAAAATAAGTTAAATAAAAGACTGTCCCGTGTTTCTTAGCGAGTTTACGAAGGGAGTCAACCGATTTAGCATCATTGTCTGGCTCTGGCCGGTAACAAAGCAGTCCCGCAGAGAGAGAGTGAGAGATTCAACCTCCCGAATCCGGAGTCGCAGATCGTTGAGGCGGATTTCCTGATCGTTTGGCAAGGGCTTGATCTTCTCCGGCGGCGATGAGAGAGGTTTTCACGGCGGCCGATGCGGCTGCCAATTCCCGATTGGCCGCGGCCGCCGCGTCTGGCTCTCTCTCCCAACCCTCACTTTTACCGTCGAATACCCCTCTCCTCGCTGCATTCTTCGCTCTGGCTGTTGCTCAATTTCTCAAGCTCTTCACCACCTGGTGCGTACATTCGCTCCCTTTGCCGCTGAAAAGCATTTTTCTGTCAATTAATTAGGTTTTTTGATCTGTATGTTTTTGAGTTGCTCATTTGTGATATGAATTCTGTCTCTATATGCGTGAGTCAGCTTGTTTATCTACAGCCGTTTTTATTATGTGAATTTTGCGACATATCTGTACGTTGGGCTAAGATGCAGTTAAATAAGCCAGGCCAATATCTTAGATCTGAAGTGTAAGGTTTTTGTGAATATTTGTTTGGCACTGAATGGGTGGAATTGGAGTTCACCATGTAAATAACATTTTGAATGTTGATTAACTAATAATTTAGTTGCTTGATGGGAATAGAATCCCATTGAAATAATATGGTGTGATCAGGTAGGAACGTGAGAAAAAAGATGTTTTTGATAGAAATAGGGAGGAAAAGGAGGTTAGAGGATTCTTAGTTTTTGTCCTCCTCCATCCTTTCTTCCCTTGTTTGATTTTCTCTCTTGAACATGTTATCTTGTACACCATAGATATTGGATCTCATTGAAATAATATGTTCATTTGTCATAACAAAGCTTTGTTTCTTGTTTGAAGATATGATTTTCTAATGTTGGAAATAACAAAAACCCTTCCAACCATAGGGAGTAAGTGACATAACAATGTGATCTCTTCATTACAAATGGAGCTGATAGTGTGCAATTTTAGAAGATCACTATAAGGAAGTCAAAGACAAAGTGCCGGTTTGGCTCATCTAGGTGCTCAGATTAAATTGATCTCTCCTCTGTCTCATTCTAGCAATGAAGAATGCATTTGGTGAAAGTTGTGGGGGTTCATGCTGTATTCATTGGCATTGTCTCTAGAACATATGGAAGCCACCTCGTGTAGTCTTTTCATTTTGTCTGCTCTTTAAACTCTTCGTATAGTCTTATGTAATTAACTTACTCCATTTTGTATAAGATGCCAGTTTGGCGACCTAAAGACAGTTCTTAGAATCTCAAAGATGGATCATGGATATCATCATATTTATATAGCTATGCTTAATTATTTTAGTGATGCAAATGTTCCTTATCCAAAGTTAAGGCGTATGGGGTATGCCAGAGTTTTGTCTCTCGTGCATGGACTATGTGGGATGAAAGTTTTGGTGTTTTCTACTTTGTTGTCTTAACATTCATGTGGTATTTGTAACATTGAAACATATTACTAGAAAACTATCACAACAACAACAACAACAACAACAACATCTACCCAGGTGGAACCCGGTTTGAACGGGACCTGGGGGTCGAGATGTACGCACCCTTACCCCGACTCGAAAAATCGGGAGGGTATCTAAGGAGGGCCCAAAAGCAGAAAAAGAAAAAGAGGGGGGGGGGGGAGGAAAGAAAAGCTAGAGGGGGAGCAAAAAACAAGAGTGAAACAGAAAACTATCATGATAACTAATCAGTATATAGTATTATCTTCTTCTTTTTTTCAATATCCATATGATAACTGAACAGTGTATTGTTCCTTCAATATCTTATTGCAGAGCGGCTTATAGTGAACAAAATAGCTCCCTAATAGTTTCTTAGCTACATGGAGAACTAAAAGTCTCCACTCTATATAAGATTCATGTTCCATAGGCTGTCTACATATATCCAGTATTCTAGTCACAAGCTACCATTATAATGGCATCAGTAGCCTAGATTTATCATTTATGTATAAATAACTTCTGTCATTTTGTGTGATATGCACTTGAAAGTTGGTGAAGGAAATTGTTGCTTTCTTAAACCTTCAATATCTATATGCTAGATGCTCAGGTACAAGGAGAAGAGATGGGACACCAAAAGGATGCTTAGTTCTGGTGGAATGCCTTCATCACATTCTGCCACTGTCACTGCCCTCACTGTTGCTATTGGTCTACAGGAAGGAGCTAGTGCACCGACTTTTGCCATTGCATTGGTCTTGGCATGTGTTGTATGTTCTTTCATTTCATATAACTCTTACTTTTATCACCTTTCATTGTATTGGTTATTCATTCGTATTGAGGATCCACCCCATTGTATCCAATTATCACTTTACTATGTACTCGCCCTTTTCATTCAAATGCAATTCAGTTTGATAAGGATATCAAAGCTTCTTTCTACTTTTGTACAAAACGAACTCTTAACTCATGAATATTAAGTCACCCGGGTGCATCATCAATTGACACCTTTCAACTGATTTTGTGAAAATTGTTGGGAATATGAAGTGGAATTGTAGAATGACAACCACCCAGTAAGGTATCTTCCGGAATAATAGATCAAACACAAGACTTCGATTATTGAACAGCAAATTACTGTAAACAATGTAGTTTCTAATAGCTGCTTAGCTACATGTAGAAGTGAAGAACTAGAAGTTTCCTCTATTGAGATTCGTATACCATATTTGTCCACATGTATCCAGTATACCGGTCACTAGCAACCCAGTACAATGGCACCAGTAGTCTAGGGTATTTGGTCCTGGGGTATTTGGATAACTTAGAATAGTTAGAATGGACATCCTCTGTAGAAGTATACTCCTTTTCTAATATAAAGTTAGATAAAGCAAATAGAATAAGAAAATTGGGATCAGACTAAGGCATCATATGGCTTGAGGACATTTTCTGTCAGTAAAGTGTTCAGCGTCATGCTGGGAGATTGTGCATGATATTTTGCTATTAGCTATATGTTTGCATTGTTAACAGTCTAGGAAGTTAAATTTTTAGTTTTGCTATAACTTCTACCTGGTGCTTCTACTCTTCACCCTTCGGTTCTGTTAAGTGAATACTTTTGTTCTTTTTTCCCTTTTTGAGACAACCAAAAAATAATGTGATGATCAAAATGTAAATTGCATGTTGCAGGTTATGTATGATGCAACTGGAGTGAGACTTCATGCTGGCCGGCAGGCTGAAGTAAGGCTATGTCCTTGTATCAACTATCAATTGCCTTTTGACCGATTGTATATTTTTTATTCTTCAGTTATCTTCTGAGTCAAAAATTAGTAGTATCAACAGTAGTTGTAGCTTGTAATGCATGTGAGCAATTTTCATGATGCAGACCACCTATGAAGTATGATAAGTAAAGATAAGTCAAATCTGAATAGGGTTTGAACTGCTGAAAATATACACCTATTTTGTCCTAAAGTTTTAAATAAATAATTACTTTTCCTTAAAAGAACATATGGCGTTGCTGTTTATATGTCATGAAGTTGCTGATCTCATCGCCATGAGAGTTACTGATCATTTTCCTTGATGCAGTTGTTGAACCAAATTGTGTTTGAACTTCCACCAGAACACCCTTTATCCAATGTTAGACCTCTCAGAGATTCACTTGGACACACTCCTATCCAGGTACTCCTATTCTAGTATTTCTTTTTCAATGAAGAAACCAACTCACCTCAAAGTGAAAGTAATATCCTGGGAATTTAAATCTACTAAACTAAACCAATCCTGATCCTGAGATGATTGCTGATTTTTTCTTTTCATATATGATTTACTCTATATGTTGCTTGGCCAGGTTGCTGCAGGTGCTGTGCTGGGATGTGTGATTGCTTTTCTTATGAGAACAGCTACCTAAATTTTGATAGCAATGCAACCCCAGATTGTACAAATTCTACTTATAGTAGTGCTCATGGACGCAGTTGCTCGCTTTGGAACTTGTATCTTTTGAGTCTCATATTGTCATGGGCGTTTGCTGCCAAAATCCTGTGAAGCCGTAGCTTTCTCTGTACTCCCAATCTTGCAGCTGTTCTGCAATTATCTTATGGGTTATATTTTTCTCAACATTACGCTGAAAAGTGCGTTCTGTGATGCTCACTTATGAAATTTGATTTTAGCTAAAGGTCATGAACCATGATAATAGTATCATCATAATCTAGTTGTCTTTTCCAATTTGTGATGGTTGTTAGTTGTTACTTCACCGCATATTAATCCTAGATTTTCTTTTTGTCAGCACTAGTGTTTGTAACTTGAAAGCACCATTCTTTTTTCTTTTCTTTTATAAAATTTTGGAAGCACCATTATCATTATGATTTATGCGTCATGAATCTCCTGATGCGTAGTCCTGGAATTGTCATGAATCTCCTGTCTCGTACTCCTGAAGCATGGGTATCGGGTTTCGTCAGAGTTTCATGCAATTTTTTATTAAAAGAAAAAAACAAATGGGTGAAACTTGCCTCTAGAGTTTCGGAAGATGAAACCCAATTCATGAATTCATGGGTTTCATTGTCAGCCACCCCATATGGAGAGCCAATGGGCACTCTGTTTTGGCTAATTTAATACTATAAATTTGTATAGGTTAGTATTTGGTTATTTTAACTAATTTTAAATTAATAATAATAAAAATAAATTATATTATAAGTAATGATTTTTTTTATCTATCCATAAATACCAATTTTGTATATATTTAATTTACTTTAAAAATTAAATTATTTTTTTGGGTTGATTATGGGTAAACAAATACATATTAATCACTTTTTAAAATAACTCATGGTTTTAACTTATCAAATTTATATTAGATTCGTAAATTTTTATCTAATATATTTTTCACCAGTTATATATATATTAAGTTAAAAATTGGTGCAATACCTATATCCATTTTAATTTACATCAATTTTAAAATTAATTGTATCTACCTTATCATTAAATTAATTATATCTATTAAACACAAGCAATCCTATTTTAAAAAGAGTTAGTGTATCTATCCAATTATTTTATTACATATTAGTTTCATCTACCCTATTTTAAAAGGGTTAGTATATATATCCTACTATTTTATTATTTTTTGGTTTCATCCAGAATCGGAATGCACACCACCAACTTAAAGTGGAATTGGTGCAGCACGTTTGGGAAACACGCAAGGGTGATTACAATGGCGACGACGAGGATGATGATGATGGAGATTATGAAGAAGATGATGGAGATGACGATGAATGATGTTGTGTTTACAATTATGTATGTTGTTTCATGTATGTTGTTTCATGAATTTATATAATGTCCTTTGTTATGTGTTTTGATTTATGTTGTGTTTGATTGTTGTTTCATGTATGTTGTTTCGTTAATTTTTTTAATGTATTTTGTTATGTGTTTTGATTTATGTTGTGTTTGATATTAATATATTATGGTTTTGTTAATGATGATGGAGAAGATTATGATTGTAGAAAACCGCGTTATTGGCAAATTAAAAAATTTATTTTAATTTTTTTCTAAAATTTAAAACATATTTTTACAAACCCAAAACTCAAAAATATAATAAAATTAGCCAAATTGTAACCTGTTTAATTAGCTAAAGAAATATTTAAAATTAATAAATGAAGGGTACAGTTGTAATTGTGTATAGATAAATAAACGCCATTTCGGAATAGCGCATCCCAATTTTTCAGAATAGCGCACCCCTTTGCCGCTACGGCAGAAACGACGTTAACTGTAACGGCCCGACAACGCTCAGCCGTAACGGCCCGACAACGCTCAGCCGTAACGGCCCGACTCCGATCAGCCGTAACGGCCTGACTCTGATCCGCAGTAACGGCCGAATATTATTCTCTATCAAATTGTACACCGTGCAGGCGTGCACTATAAAAGTGGGTGGGGTACATCGTGCACTATAAAAGTACATAGGTTAGGCCTCACCAAATTGTTGATGCGGTATCTTTTAATCAACTATTGATTAAGAATGATAAAATGATATTACTAATTATGAAAAAATATCAGGTTTGAATGGGCAATAATATGTAAAATACAAATGAATATTATGGGAAAATGTCATGTTTGAATGGGCACTAGCTAGTTAGTACAATGTAGCATTTGCACTAGCTAGTTGCAACCAAAGCTGTGGTCAAATTAATATATACAAGAAGCTAGGGTTGAATTTGATTTGTTAGGTTTGTATATAATGTGTATCATATATCAATTCAAACAGTCACGGTCGGGGTCGGTTTAGCCGTAATGGTCGGGATAAATTAGATAGTTGATTCTCTAAAATATTTGGAAAATCTTCCTCAAAAAAAAATATTTGGAAAATACATCTTATATTATATAGTTGATTCTCTTAACTTCCATGTCACTTATACATATGATAGGGCTTCCAAGTTTATCATTTGATGTAGTAATGATTTATAACTAAATAAGATATGGAAGAAGGATTCGGTTGATGATTTACAACAAACATAGTTATTTAGGAATGAATAGATTAACTCACTATCACCAATAAACTCGAATAACATTCCTTCATGTTGTGTTTCATCTGGATTTAGTTATTTTGTATACTATCCCATATAGAATTAACGACTACTTATATACTATAGATGCAACAAATCTGGACTAGCTTGTTGGTACAATTCAGTATTTGTATAAAGACATATAAATTTAATTTGTTCTTCTTCACAAGCTTATGTAGACATCTAAGGTGGTACAATTTAGCACTAGTACAAAAACAGTCTCGCATGGCGCTTTTTTTACACTTTACATGGCGCTTTTTTGAGCGTATTAAGTACGACTGCTTTAAAGATAGCGGATAGCGCTTTTTAAAAAGCGCCCTAAAAACAGACGCAGATGACGCTTTTTTAAAAAAAAGCGCCATGTACTTACCTTTTTTTAAAAAATATATTGCGGACACGCATAAAAAAGCGCCATACTTATAACCTATGCGCATGGCGCTTTTCTAAGAAAGCGCCATAAGAGCTTTTTTTTGAAAAAAAATAAATTCATGCGTTGGCTATTTCATCCACATCCAGCCTAAAAAAATTACAATAACAATATTTCACTAAACTAACTCATAATTGCCTTAATATAAAATTCAATTCCATATATATAAATACAATTCATCAATACATTATTCAATCACATTACAAAAAAATTCCAGCGCTGAGTATCTCTAGCGGAATACAAAATTGTGTTGTTTAGGAAAAAAAATCCAAGAAAGAGGAATTGAATCTGGAGGAGCAATTAATCAACTCACCACTCCAATCATTCAACAAAACAAGTCCAAAAATGTGGCCCTTAGCCTCATTGATATCAATAAGCTTTCCTAGTTCATTTCCTGGACCGACATTCACACCTTGAGACAATACAAAAAAACCACATTAAAAAATACTAGCATACTTGAATTCTAGAACAATTTGAGCAAAAACTCAAAGTCTAACCATTTCCGACTCAGAAGTCCAACTTTTGTGAAGGGCCAAAGTAAGGTGGAGAGTCACCAACTGGAGGACCTTGTTTGTCCCCTAAGAGACCAAAATAATTTGGTAAGTAAGAATTAGTAAGAGGATAAATACAAGTTCCAGATTCAACCAAAAAAAATAAAACTTCCAGAATCTTAATTTCTAAGCTTGGACAAATAATGTCATTTCTACTCAAAGTTTCATTTTGATTTGAAACTGAAACACACCAGTAAAGGTCATTCATTCACAATCCTGTGATAGATCACAATTGTAAATGCAATAATCAAATAAAGATTAATCATGCCTATAAACCATACAATTCCATGATGCTCTAATGTAAATCATATATCATGCTTTAAGCCTTTTATGTAAGAGGTGTTTGAATCAAAATTTCACCCTTGAAATTGCAATCAAGCTGGGACCGGAATTGGTAGATCAACTACTACACTTTGAAAGCAGAAACAAACTTACACGATGCAAAAAGGTTTGACAACTCCCACAAGCGACTCAATAACACCAGCCGATCCTCCACGAACCTATGCAGAAACATTCAAAGCAAATTTTTTGAAAAGCTAAGAATTTTGGACTTTAATTAAAATTGAGAACAAAATCTGTGTAATGTGAAAAAGAACGCAACCTGCATGTCGGCAGATCCATTGACCGTCAGGCGAATACAACTGTGAGAAACCAAATTTAGAAATTCAAAACAACACATACAACAACAACAAATTTGTTGTTTGGATGCTTCTCCTTGAACCTCTTCCTGAATTTCTCCCTGTTGAAAAAATAAAGAGAGCAAATCAAAATCACAACCTCTATCCAAAACTCGCAATTTGTCAAAAACAAAACAAAAACAGAGCTGAAACCGAAATAGCAAAACGGAAACAAAACCAACATACATCAAAACGAAGAAGGCACTTGGAGACCTCCTCGGCTTGTTCGGATCCTTAACAACCTTCCCCATCTTCTTCACTGCCAGCCTAAAATCCACAACCACAACAAATCCTCCACTATCAAAATCAAACCCTAGGAGAAACAAATCCACAGATCTAGCCTTCCACAACCAAAGTCACAAGCAAAAAATCAACAAAAAAACACACAGCAATTCTTACTTGGTGTCCTTGGCACCGACCTTGGTCTTGCCTTTCATCTTAAATTCTTGTTGAGAAACGCAAAAAATGACAGCGGAATCGGTCAGAACTGACGGAAAACGAAGCGACCATGTCCGATGAAGTGCCGCGAATGGAGAGAGATGAAGAGAACAAAATCAGAATTCTTTCTCCCGACTCCGTCGTTCCATCCTGATTTTCTCTATTCGGTTCCAGTGTTTACTTTGGAGAGGGAGAGAGAAGAAATTAGGTCACAAACCCAGTATGGAAGAAACAAGGAACGAGGGGAGACTGGGAGAGGGGAAACGAGGGTTGTAAATAGTAGCTAAGATTTTTATGACGCTTTTTGATATAAAGCGTCATCGGGTTTTTTTCTTTTTAAAACGCTTTTACATAAAAGCGCTTTATTAAATTTATTAACTATTATATTTTTAAAAAATTAATATTTTAAAACGCTTATTTATAAAAGCGCCCTCCGCGTTTGTTAATTTATTGCGCTTTTCACAAGCGCCATAAAAATTCCGCTATAAGTAGCAAATTTTGTACTAGTGTAGGTTCATGGCATTGAACTCATTCTTTGAAGAAGATAGCAAGCCTTCGGAGTTTCCAAAGGTTTTTGTGAAAGACGTGTCATTCAAGGTGGTCAATCCAGTCAAGATTGAAAAGCTAGTTGCTAGTGAAGACCCTTCTGATGATGAGGATGTTAAACATGAGATTAAGTGAGGTATTGATCTCCTAATGGTGTCTTGTCACCATTAATCTTCAAAGGGGCCATTGCTAATTGAAAGGACCTTCCTCATCCTTCATAATTCGCAGAGATGAAATACTCCAGTCTGTCTGATATATGTTAATTTCACCATACCTTAAATGACCACTTACACTAATGTTTTTTCTTAATACCTACCTCCCCGTTTATGTCAAACAGAGAGAGATCATTGTGAAACCTGCACATATAGCAACACTATGGAAAGTGTGTCCTGCCATGGCTTGTGCAATCTTTGAGATGGTATTGGAACCATCTGACCTTGACAGGGAGAGAGTGGTCACTGGTCTTTGAGGAAGGAGTAGTAGCCACCGGCCGTAACGATCGTAGCCAACCGGGCCTTAACAGCCGTAGCCTACCGGGCCGTAACGGCCGTAGCCTATCAGGCCGTAACGGCCGAAGCTTACCGGGTCGTTACGGTGGAGCTCATCTTCTTCCTAGCTTCTACCGGCAATAGCGGGATTATAACCTAAAAATCGAAGGCCAATCTATTTGGACAGATGTAATATATCCATAGATATATAATTTACACATTCTAAAACACAAATTGAACCAAACAACTCAAATCAACAAATTTCTACAATTAAAAACCAACCCTAAACCTTTATTGCCTCAAATTGAAGGAAATAAGAACAAAACGTACCTTTAAAGCCTGTATTTTTAAGATTGCTCTTGAATGGACAATTTTGCTAGGGATTAGAAGCCTTGAAGTCTATACGAGAGTGATGGGGAGAGACGAAGGAGAGTGACAGAGAGAAGTCGGTAAGAGAGTGATGGAGAGAGATGAAGGTGAGTGTGGGTGATTTGTGTAATTTTAGGATATTTTTAATATATATGTCTGGATGGTGCGTCATTATTCAATATTGGGGGTGCGTTGTAACGCAAGGGCCTAAATAAATGGTAGTTGCGAAATGAGAAAAGTATAAAAGTGGGTTTTATGGGTTTCATTGATAAGATGATGGAAGAGTATAAGATGACGTGGAAGAGAGAGAAATGGAAAAAGTGGGTATTTTTTTGAGTTTCATGGGTTTCACCAATGCACATGGTCTAAGGATCCAGTAAATCCATCTAGGTACTGTAAAATAAATCATAACTATAACCTAAAACGGAGGTTAAAAAAATTATTAAACGACATATGTCACTTTTCGATTGGACCACAACACATTTTTTAAAAAAATAATTTTTTATTTTTGGATATGATAAATTTTTATTCATGTTTTAAAATATAGGATATAAAATCTCATTATTAAAACATCTTATAATTTTGGATATGATAAATAGGAAGATTATTAGCTTATTTTTTTATGCTACAAATTCTAAAATATTTATTTTATTTTTAGATAGAATTATTAAAACACGTATTAGGTACGAGAATACAATTTATATTCTAACTAGTGTTATTCACGTACCTTGTAGAATTTAATATAAAAATTATCTTATAAAATTATTTTCGACTTGTTTTTAAAAATATTCTCAAACACATTTTTCACAACTAAATTACACTTTTTAGTCTTATTCATGTACCTTGTACGAATTTAATATAAAAATTATTTATAAATTATTTTCGACTTGTTCTTAAAAAAAATTACAAACACATTTTCACAAATCATATTTCTTTTAGTAAAGAATTACAAAATATTAATTTGTTAGTTGGTCATGGTTTTTGGGACAGTGGAAAAAATAGGTAAGGTGAAAGTGGTTTAAAAAAATTAAAATTATTTTCTTAGTAAAAATTATAAAATAATATTAATTTATTAATAGGTGGTGGGTTTTGAGGATAGTGGGTAAGTGGAAGACTTTTAAAAAAAAATAAAAAAAATTTCAAATTGTCAAGTGACTCAAATTTTTAAAAAGATATGATTTTTACTTTATATTTATACTAGGTAGATTTCGAAATAAGAACGTATAGTTTAAAGAACTAATGTTTGGTATGAATAATCGGATATGTTACGTAATTGACTTACAGTTGTCTACTAATGGCCTTTTAATTATTCTGAAAGCTCGTAAAAAATACACTTATAGCTGTGGTTATTAATAGGTTATCGTGGAGCTAAATCAGCGTCTTCATACTTGCAAGAGCTGCAGCCACACATACCTGTACCAAACAACCAACATTAATATCAATATCTTTACAGTATTAGCTAACGTATTTAACTTTTTCCCTTTACTGATGGTGACGTTGGCAATCGGCATTTTGACCATGAATGATACTCTAGTTCGGTAATAGGAATGATTTTGTCCAAATCGAACTCTAAAAGGAGAAAAGAAACTGAATTCCTTTTTGAAGCAAAAACGAATTCTATTTAAATCATTTCTCAAAGGAATTGAAGAGGAAGAAAATACACAAATCACACGATGGAGAAGAAGACAACATCCTCCAAACACGTCCTTCTCCTTCCATTCATGGCCCAGGGCCACCTCAAACCCTTCCTGGAACTCGCCCACCAGATGAGGCTTCGAAGCTCCAGCCTCACAATCACCCTGCTCTCCACCCCTCTCAACGTCCGCCTCCTCCGCAAGATGTCAGGCGACGCCGCCGATTACGGCGGTTCTTCCAGCGTAATTCGGCTGGTGGAGCTCCCCTTCCGGAGCTCCGACCACGGATTGCCGGATCAGGCGGAGAGCACGCAGACGCTGTCGCTGAATGATGTCATCAAGCTATTCCACGCCTCCTCGGCGCTGGAGGCTCCGGTGAGGGAGTTCGTCGCCGGAGAAATCGTCGCCAAAGAAGGATGTGCTCCGCTTTGTATAGTCTCTGATATCTTCCTTGGATGGGCTGTGAATGTTGCTAAAAGCTTTGGATCTCTTTGCTTCACTTTCTCCACAGGTATTATTGCATTTCCTTCCAACCTTCAGATTTTCAGCCAACATCATTATGACTTATGAGTCTGCAATTGTCTTCAAATTTTGCAATTTCTCTTCTTCTGTGTGTCTTGATTTAGGTTTTAGCTGATATATATGAGAATGGACAGCATTGATTTGTGTGTTGAATTGTATGGAAAGTAAGATCTTTCAGAAAAGGAAGAGCTCTTTGGAAGCAGATTAAGCCTTCCACATTTCTAAATTGATAATATAATACTCTTGCTGGTGAAATCTTCAGTTGTAAGACCATGTACTGATCAAATGGCTGTTTCCAACATCAACAGGAGGTGCATATGGAACAGCAGCCTACGTCTCATTATGGAGAGACCTCCCCCACCAACACTGCTCTGATGAAGAGGAATTCTCTTTGCCTGGATTCCCTAAAACGCACCTTTTCAGTCGCTCTCAGCTCCACCGGTTTCTTAGAGCAGCAAACGGAACAGACAAATGGTCCAGATTCTTCCAGCCACAGATCAATATGTCAATGACATCATCTGGGTGGCTTTGCAATGCAATAGAGGAGATGGAGCCTCTTGGAATGTCAATTCTAAGGGACTATGTTAAACTCCCAGTTTGGGCAGTTGAGTCAGCAATCCCAATCTCCATGTTGCCAGTGAGTACTCGTTCCAATGATGAGGCGAGTCCAAATCAGGGCATCATTGGATGGCTTGATCTTCAACCTGAAGATAGTGTTCTCTACATTTCATTCGGGTCACAGAATACGATAACGCCTTTGCAGATGATGGAGCTAGCTGCCGGTTTGGAGGAGAGCTGGAGGCGGTTTGTGTGGGTGATTAGGCCTCCCTTTGGGTTTGTTGTTGAAGGGGAATTCAGATCAGAGTGGTTGCCTGATGGGTTTGAGGAGAGAGTGGTTGGTAGATTGAAGAGAGGGTTGTTGGTGCACAAATGGGCTCCTCAAAGGGAGATTTTGTCACATAAATCCACAGGTAACAATTTATATGTATTTTGTTTACAAAATGCTACCCAAGTCCGTTTTTTTCGTTACTAAACCATTAGACACTCTCATGGTCTTTTATATCAATATCAAACGGATACCTAGTTTTTGGTTATATGATATCAATCAGTTTGATATGCCCTCGAAAATAGTGGTATCAAAGATTTATCACACTTAACCATACCCGATACATTAATATCATTCATACCCATATCTTGATATCAATACTAATACCCGGAATATCTCACATCTTTGCTATTGATACCAAACGAGCCCTAAAATGAGCATAGGTGGCATTTGGTGTGAAGGGATGTAAAGTGTAGGTTTGTGAAAAGACATCTTATTTGATAGAGGGTTTCTATAATTTCCTCTAGATCTAATGGCTCAAATTTTGTTGTCGGCAGGAGCATTTTTGAGCCACTGTGGATGGAATTCGGTGATGGAGAGCTTGAGCCTTGGCGTCCCAATGATAGGATGGCCATTGGCGGCAGAGCAAGCTTACAATTCGAAGATGTTGCAAGAGGACACAGGGGTGGCTATTGAGTTAACAAGAGGGTTAGAAGGGAAAATCACCAAGGAGCATGTCAAAGAGGTTGTTGACATGGTTTTGGATAGGCAAGGAAAAGGAGGTGAGATGAAGAGGAAGGCGATTGAAGTGAGTGAGAAGATTAGACTAGCCACCACTGAAGAGGACGGCCGTAAGGGTTCTTCTCTCATGGCCATGGATGATTTCCTGCAGAAACTGATTCATGACACTGAATGATATATTCAGCTTAAATTCATAACCCGGAGTATGATTCATTTGATTTGTAGCTGAAAATAAAAGCCAAGATTATTCAAGTGTGGCCTTGGATTAACAATCAGTGTTCAGTAGACAGTAGCTTACCTTAAATCTCGATGTATATCAAGGATGAAGGTAGCCAACAATGGCACCACTTACAAACAGTAATATTGTTCAGTCATGATTTTATATTGTGTTAATGAGATTTCACTTGTTTTACAGATATAGGTTAAGCTTGTTTGGTACAAGAGAAAAGAAAAGGATAGGCTTTTTGTTTGATCAGCCCAAATCATCAGCTAAATTTTTTTATATAATTTTCACTATTGCATTCTCATTACCTCTTGACTCATTCTCACCAGATATCTATATATAAAATGTGAAATTTCCTTCTACCAAAAAAAAAATGTGAAATTTCCACCATCAAAAGAGCTAAACGACCGACAAGATACACCCAGTACCCAAAGTATGCCCGAGATAGTACAAAAGTTAAGCTCGTACAATTCGCCACTGCCTGCTCCCACAACAATAATATACCCTAGCTTGCTCAACTACAGACCCTTCATGTTGTTTTCTCTGGTAGCAATAATTCTATCTTTAATAAATATTCACTTTCCTTTGTCCAACTTACCACACAAACCTCTCGTTCCATTATGAATCATCATGAAGAAGAAGAAAAAAAAGAGATTATAAAGGTGTTTCTATTCCAAGGGCACAGTAAGAGAGTGGAAACTTCAATCACACTTAAAAATTATGCATGTTATCCATTCCCATTACAAGGATAATTAATATAAACCTATGAAGATTATGGTTTCATACAGATTCTAGTAAGTGGTACTCTCCTATATATCTGAACAAACGAATCTGAAATTTTTTCTTCTTCCAGTAAAAGCTCAATTAAGAGAAAGTATCACCTTGTTCTGCAATAAGCTGGCTACTTGAAGCAGCATCAGAACAAGTCAGCAAGAACCCTCTTTTCTTTTTCTTCTTTCTTTCTATAGCACGCCATGAAGTTCGATTTTAAGCAGACTGAACATTGCCATGTGACTGAGCATGACTCTTTGAAGCTCCATCTTTCCACCCTTTTTGGCGGGCCCGCGTCTCCCACATTGCAGTCAACTTCTTCTGGGCAAGGAGAGACCCTTCAGCTTTCTCCCTTGCTTCTTCACAGGTCTCCATGCCAGAGTTGCACTTGTCTGCCTCCTTTTGATATTGAGAAGTCAATTTCTTAGCTTCAAGTAGAGCCATGTCTGCACGCTTTTGTTGCTCTGCAGCATCAGCTTCTCTTAACTTCAATTCCTCAGACAAAAGTTCAGCGAAATTCTTTTCTGTGTCTTCGCCCACAACAGGATCACGCTTTGCACAATCTGAAGAGTTGATGAAACAACATAGCAGTTGATAAATGAAAAAAAAACCAATATATGTTCTAGAATATCCTGAAATTGATCATTTATCTAGCTTTCATAGCTAACCTCGCCAGTGATGTTTAAAAAATAATTTGATAAACAGATCTATGAATTGAATACTGGGCCCTATAGCACTATTAGCAATGGACATATAAGACATTCTGCCTAAATTAGGATTAGGAATGACCATCCATTAGCTGCAAAATAGTTCTGCCATTTCAAAATCTATAATCAGTACAGTATGTATATACATTTACAGCCTAAGAAGGTTGACGGTCAAGAATGTGCGACATGACAGATGGATTTTGAAGACAGCTAGAATTTTAAAAATAACAAACCAAACAAGAAAATGGCCTTTCTGGAAAACCGGACCAAAAACAATTTTTACAAACAACTGCATTAATGCCAAAGCACCTTCTCTTCCAAGATTGAATAAAGCAATCGCTATGTTAATTGTCATACCTACATTCCACGGTAGTGATTATAAGTTTGAATATTTATAACACCTTGAATCGCTTCCTACAGAATTTGGATCGAAAGTTAAGAATATCTAGCAGTCAAAAGAGTTTTTTTGCCGTTCTGACTAAGAACAAAAGAGAGAGGGCAAGGGAAAAATATTTTTATGGGCTTTACTTCTTCACTCCTCAGTTTGGATGTCAATTTTTCTAGATTCCATTGTAACTCTAACAATGTGAATTGAGCATTAAACAGAAGAAACCTCAAACCCCAGCAAAAGCATTGACTACTTCATTCTAATCCATCTAGACAAAGTCCATTTTTGGTTCCTTCATGTAAGGTTTTGGTTTCCTTTTCTCAACATCTAGCATTGTCCATCCAAGTCAGACTGATCCAACAGGCTGGTCCCTTTCAGTTAGACTTAAACTAACATAGGTGACAGTACCGTACTGTGCAAAATTTAACTCGTTTCTGCTAAACTGTCAAAACAAAAGGCCTGATGCCAGAAAGATAACAGAAAAAAACTTCTTAAAGGAGCAGCAGTACAATCACTTGAAGCCAGCCACAAAAGTGTTTGCAAATATGCAATAAAGATCAAATTCCTCAATAGTGTAAGAATCACAAGTAAACTTGTCATCTGCTGATTGCTGAACAAAACAAACAGAAGTATCTGCATAATAGCATTAAGCACTAACCTGTAAAGGAGCCATTGTTTAACCCTGCATTATAGAAAGGAAAATCATTAGCTGCAGTTGTCTTCACCAGGCATAAAAAAAAAACATATTAGCAACATTTTATATATATGAACAAACACAAATCTTGGTAAACACCTCCAGTATGTATTCCTGCCAGAAAGAAGCTAAACCTTCAAGAGCTAAACAAAAGAAAACATCCAATCTATGCAAGGTGCAATCATTCGATATACCATTAAGAACCATACATGCTCAACAGCTAACTATACAATTTCATCTTACTCCAAATGAACGGAATGTTAGAAACCAGGCATTAAAAGATCATTATTTCTTTTCATACAAAAGATAGATTAGAATCATTGAACTTCTGTAATAGCACAAAATAAGTCCAGTGGAAGACAACCCTTTCAACTAGGCAAGTAAGGAAACATGTATTCCACCAAACAAGAACCTCTATCATTATGAGGTAAAGCTGTATGTCACTTCTTTGAATGATATATACGATATTGAATATCAAAACAAACGCATACATTTCAAGAGCCAACCTGACCATCCCAACCTTGGGCAAGAAATTAGTGAAGGTATTTGCAATAAGACCCCCAGCCATGTACAGCAATATCACGTAAGCACATCCATTACACAAGGATACAACAGGAGATATACGAAATCTGCGACCATGACGCAGAGGAGGGAACATATTTATCAACAGCATCATCATCATCATCATCATTGACCCAGCGAGGCTCCGCTACAGCGGAATCTGGGGGGTGAATATGGGGGTACCCCTACCCAAGGGAAAGGGGTATGCCCGATAGACCCAAGAAAAACTGAAATTCAGCTATGTGACAATAATAACTGAATTTAGTTAGAATGCACCAAAATTGATATATGGACTAAATCCATCTCAAAGGCAATGTATAAAAGCCAATGAGCATGAGGATGCGCCCCATACAGATGCTTAAAACTTTTTTTTAGAATCTAAGCCTTAAAATCCAGCAACCAAAAGAAGTAAATATAATAACACCACTTCTAAATTACCAAAAGCCATACAGATTTCTCAATCACGCAACCTTCCCTAACTCGTGATCCACTCCAACAGATCTCAATTCCTATAATAGGCAATTATTCCTAAAATCAATAGAGATTTCAAGTTCCCTCAATTGGCAGTCGGAATTCAACCACACAAAACGACGAGATCAAGGCAAATCCCAAACACAGGCACCGAAATTCAATAGAAAAGCAGGGAAATTTTACAGTTGCAGATCTAATTAGATAGTGTGGTACCCTCGGGGATAGTAAGAAGTGGCTGGAAGGAGCAATCACATTCGCAAGGAGGGCAGGAGGCAGGGAAGGAGACGGCGGAAGAGGATGACGAGCGGCTGACGGCGGCTAAAGCCTCCAAGAAATGCCAGTATAGCGGGGGTCCGACGATGTAGCCAGCGATTGAAAGCGCTACGAATCCGAGAGTAATCTTTACCACCCCTGGACTGCAAAACCTCGGCTGGATCGCCATGGCAGAACTTGAGGGTAAGCAGCAAGTGCGCTACTGCCAAAGTAGAGAGAGTTTGGGGAAAATGCGATGGAGAAGATTTGTATTATGAGTTTTTATTTTTTATTTTTAAAAACGCGGTCGACGATCTCAGGCTGTCGGTGCTTGGAGGCGGGCGACATAGACGTAGTCAGTCGTCACATTTGTTTCTCTTTTCTTTTTCTTTTTTAAGAAAACAAAATTTGATTACCTCCAATTTTTAATCCAGAGTGAATAAGAAAAAAAAAGGACTTGTTCTAATGCAGCTTGGCCATTCTACCCAAAAAAAAATGCAGCTTGGCCAAACAATCCAATTCAACCAAACATCCATTACTTCTACCCAATTTGTTCATCAAATTCTGAATTAGGGTTGTTGATAAAAGAAAATAAAAGGTTCATAATTTTATTTCACAACAAAACATAAATGGATTAAAAAGCTAAATAAACCATAGTTTACCGCTTTCATTTTTGTCACACTGAGGGTTTGTATTATACACGATGACCAAAGTACTTTTGCCAATTTCATACCAAAATAAAGCAAACAAGAATCTAAGTTCTTGATACTTTGTAAATTGTACTTTTGCCAATTTCATACCAAAATTAAGCAAACAAGAATCTAAGTACTTGATACTTTGTAAATTACACTGTATTAAATGAACTTCATAATTTTCTCTAATTTAAAGGTTCTCTAATTTAAAGACATGAAGATTCACTTAGAGCACATTCATCAATTACATAGGCTAAACTTCACTTTCTAGATTTTGCAAGCAAATGTAACTTATACATAATTTCAAAAGAAAACTCGTATAAATTTCAGAAACAGCCTCATCCTAACACAACTGTTGTTTTCTCGCTGTTTTAGCCATCCAATCCCTAATACAATATTCAACCGTAAATTTGGATTCAAAAGTATTGTCTTTTATCTTCGAGCAGTTTTGGTGTTCTTCCTTGCTACTTACAAAAGCTTGTATTGTCAAAGCTCATAAGTAGCAACCTGCTTCCAGGCTACAACTATGTACGTATAAAGCTTGTGAAGCTCAAAGAGGGTCAATCAAACTAAAAGCCGGGATCTTGCGTACCCCAGCCCTAGCCATTTCTCTTCTATAATCAGCAGCTAGGCCCCACCTCTCCACCAAAGCATTCATACTCGAAAGCGCTACATACCGTCCACAATGCATTGGCTTCACATCAAGCAATCTTTTGCCTACTTCATTCCCAAGCTCAACAGCTCCATGAGCCTTGCAAGCACCCAAAAGAGCTCCAAGAACAGTGTCGTCAGCTTCAAACGGCATTTCCTTAATAAACTCCTTTGCCTCATCCAAAAGCCCAGCTCTGGCTAATAAATCCACAGCACACCCATAATGCTCCATAGTTGGCACAACTTCCCAATCTCTTGTCATAGAATGAAAAATCTTTAAACCTAAACTCACAAATCTTGCACGAGAACATGAATTAAGCACTGCAACAAATGTGATCCCATTTGGCCTAATTTTTTCCTCCTTCATTCTCTCAAATATGTGTAACGCCTCCTTTTCCCCTCCATTTGAAGCGAGGGATGTAAGAATTGCATTCCAAGTGCACACTTTTTTGTCGCTGGTTTCTATTTGGTTAAAAACTTTCATAGCAATCCCCAAGCACCCGAGTTTTCCATATAGAGATATTAACGCAGTTCCCATGAAAACTGTTAGCTTGACCTCGCTCTTGATCATATACCCGTGTATTTGCTTTCCTTGGTATAAAGCACAACAACCAAGAATGCTGACAAAAGTGGCTTCATTGGGCTTTACATTTCCATGCACCATCATCTTTTGAAAGAACTCAATTGCCATCTTGTAATAACCTTTCTGGCTGAGGCCGTTAATCATACTTGTCCAAGAGTACACGTCGTGCTCCAACATTGACTCAAAGAGTGAAACAGCTGAGCTGATGTCTCCATTTGATACAAAAGCATCAAGCATTGAGTTACATGACACTTTACATGGTCCAGGCATTTCGTCGAACACCATACAAGCATCACCCAGACCACCAAACTTGGAATAGAAACTGATCAAAGAGGTCTGTACAAAAGGATCAGAGGTTAATCCACGTCTAATGGCCTGACAATGAAGCGGCCTACCGAGCGAGGAGGCAAAAGAAAGATGGGAAGATGCTGCTTTGATTAGAGAAGGGAAGGTGAAGTTGTTAGGAGGTGATCTGTGGCCAAGCATGTGTGTGAAGAGAAGGAAAGATTTAAAGGGAAACCCATTGTTGAAATATGATCTGATAAGGACATTGAATAAGAGGGTGCTCATCCATCTGAAGGTAGTAGTATCAAAAGGGTTGAAGTGAAGGTGGCCATGTGTGATTGTGAGAGCTTGTATTTGTTTGATTTGTCTATGGCGTTTGCTGACTTGCTGGAGAAGTTGGAGTAGGTGCTCAGGTGAATATGGCATGTCACCCACATTTACCACAACCAATCTTGCATTTCAAACTTGGAAACATAACATCCGAAAATGAAAACTTGATGCCCTGAAAACAACAGAAGAAACATGAAAAAAAGGGTCACATGATCTGAGCTAGATCTTAAATTCTTAACCTTATTCCTACAGGACCAACTCCATTTTCTTCGCAACAGATGATACAAATAGAGGGTGGTAGTGTAATCTACAAACAGCAGCTCACATTAGCTAATGGAATTATAACTTATAAGCGAGAATGAAGAAAAACACATTTAAACCTATGTTGTAAGATTAGTGGTTTTGTTATATGCAGTGATTGTTGTTGGTTAGACAGTTAAAGGTTCATTGCCTAAAAGAAGTCTGCTTCTGCTAGCTCTCAAGTTGAAGTCTGTTTCATTCAGTTTATTCAATGGCTAGGAATAATTGTTAGTCAAGTGATGATTAACTTCATAATGCTTTCCTGATGCTCACAATACAGATGAATCAATGATTTTTCCTAATGGAAATTTACAGTAGGACATCTACTACCAGAATGAAATTTGGATATTTGCAATCATCATAATCATCTGTTATGCAGAACTTGAAATGAACATGCTTAGACCTTTTCAATCACCATGATAATCTTTAATCTATTAGTATGACGGAGGATAAAACAAAAAATCCAAACTTACCTCATCGAAATGAAGGAAAGTCACAGAGTTGTGAGGATTGAGGCGGGGTCTCAGACTCAGTGATATCAGCAATCGACAGCAAGAACTATAGAGCTACCATGAATGAAGATTACACACCTCTTGTAGGTGCTTGCAGAACCGGAAGATGTGAAGGTAGCAGTTAAGTCCTTAAAGCACAAACCGTAGCTCTGTAATGCAGCCATTTACAAGCAAGATGTTTCCAAACCAACCTTCAAAACCTACATAAAATCCACAAAAAAGTCAGCCTTTCCCATTTCCACTAAAAGCAGGTAAGCAATCAGTCCCGGCCAGTGGCGGAGGCAGGAGGAGGTGGCCGCTCCCACCGGCGGCCCGGCGGACGAGAGTTCTCAGGGGCAAGGGCCGGGCGCCAGCGGCACAAAACAACTGAAAATTTGGATCAAACCAAGCTACTCGCTTGACATAAGAACATTACCAAAAAAAATCAATTGAGAACTAGAAGCTCAAATTGATCAAATTTGGATCAACCTTTGTAGATTTTGACGAGGCAGAGAAGATATGCAGGTGAAGAATTCTGAAATCTTTGTCCTTGGCAAACTACCGAGTCCTGGTTCTGTCTCTGGTTCATAGGGTTTATAGTCTTTTGGACCGATTGAACTCCGAGTATGTGATGTTTGCAAATCAGTTGGGCTTATTAAAGACAGGCCCGTTACCGGCCCGGCTATGTGCCCTGTATAGTATTTTCAAATCAGTTGAATGAACTTGATCATTAGTTGTATGTATACTATAAATTATTGATCAAATGCATGTAAAGTTGTAAATGAAAGTTGTAAAGTCTCTTAATCCAGACAGAGACAAGATCGAATCAACTAGATTCAATCAATCAAGAAGAAAGAAGAACGAACGAATGAGAGAAAAGCTTCTCATTTCTGTGAGTAAGTGAAAACAGAATTGTCCTCTACAACTCAACATAACAGAGTATATAAAGCTAGCTTCTAACTAACGCTACTAGATGCCACGTCAGTGACTTACATATATTACTAGTTATTCTCATACACCCCCCTCAAGTTGGACTTGGTAGAAGAAGTCCAAGTTTGCGTGAAAGAAAGAAATGTTGCTGAGAACAAAGAGGTTTAGTAAGGACATCATCGAGCTGCAAATTGGATCTCACATGAACAGTGGAAAGAAACCCCTCTTGAACCATGTCACGAACAAAGTGGCAATCAATGCGTAAATGCTTCGTGCGTTCGTGAAAGACCGGATTTGCCGCTAAGTGTTGAGCTGCAATGTTGTCACAATGAAGAGGAATGGGAAGAGGAACTCGAATCTGAAAATCTTGAAGCAAACCTTCCAACCAAACCAATTCACTGGTTGTGTAAGACATGCTGCGATATTCACTTTCAGCAGATGATTTGCTAACAGTTTGTTGTTTCTTTGTTTTCCAGGATACCAAAGATTTGCCCACAAACACACAATATCCTGACAAAGAACGGCACGTATAGGCGCAACTACCCCAATCAGCATCACAGTATGCAGATATATTCAGCTCAGTTTGACAAGGATAGAACAATGAAGCATTAATGGTGTCTTTCAGATATCTGAGAAGGAATAAAGTAGCTTGTAAATGAGGAACACGAGGAGTAGAGAGTGTAATATCCGCTAAAATTCTAAATAAAATAAAACGGATATTTATCTCAATAAATTTTTTTTCTCTCAAAAGTAGAGAATTTAATAACCTTATAATTACTTATTAAATTATAAAGGGTTATAAAAGTTATTATAATGGCAATTAAATTTTTTTATTAAATATATTCAGCAAATCCGATATGCATTTAAATATTTTTTTTTTCTCTTAGAATAGAGAGTTTGAATATTCTTATAATTTTCATAATAAACTATAAAAATGTTATAAAAGTTTATCAAAGTGACAAATGAAAATTAAAAATAAAGATGGTTCATATTAATTTCGAATTTTTGTTTAATGTCATATCACAAGCAAGTAAAAATAAAAGGAGGGGCAAAGTTTCGATATTATTATCAACCCTGATTATAATTCCAACCCTGATTATAATCAACGCATAGTTGAATAATTTCGATATTATTATCAACTATATTCTTTCGCAAAGTTTTATACTTTGAACTCTGCTATGCTATCATAGCCGTCTTGAAGATGTTCGTTGGTACTTTCTTCACGAAAGCACTATTTCAAACGCTTAGTCTCAATACATAGGTTAGGTAAGCCAGTCCATCTTTTCTTAGGTGAATTAGTCCTACCTCTGCGAGAAATAATTTCAGTTGTCTTGCATTGTCAAACTAGGACAGTTAATATAATAGGTTTAAATAATTAAACATTTATTTTTGCATATGGTTCACAGTGGCGAATAAGGGTGAACTTCTATCTCCCATCTTGATCACATGGTTGAGGTAGAATTTCAGGTCTTGTTCCTGTGAAGGCATATTAAAGGATTATGCTGGAGGTAGTTTCACCAATACTGATCACATGGGTGAAATGAAACCACGTAGTTCTTCGGATTTGATCTTATTTATGAAAACCTAGTTCTTATAAGAATTAATACGCTTAATATAGGACGTTCACTTCTCGATAGTATAATATATTTCGAATACGACATCGTATAGATGATTACTTCCTCTTGGGTTATAACCCTCACCTATCCCAATAGTAACTTCATTAGAAGTTCAAAATCGAAACTTCTTCTTCTAAGCCATGGTCCTTACATATTCAAACATCCTTTCCGTCTCAAAAGTTTACTTAATATCCATCTTAAAAGAATTCTTTCGCAATGGCTCTATTCTAGAAGAATAGAATGGACTAGTCATTTTCGTACTCGCTTCCTAGAAAGCACTTATGTGCTCATTCCAACTAGGATGCTTATTCTATAAGCAAGTCCCACTTTTATGTTTGGGAATGTCAACACAGAACTTCCATCGGTATGACTCAAGCTAATGGATAAAATCGCTTGATCGCCGCCTACTTCGCTATCAAAACCAATTGGACTTTTCATTCCTATCCCTCGTTATCGTTAAACCACGTAAGTTCAAACGTGGGGATCTTTTTAAGGAATACCAATTTAACGATTCCTTAAGAAGAATGTACAATAGTAATTCTTCTACTTGTACAGTCATCTTAACTAAAGAACGAAATGTTCTTTAAGGGGGTACTAGACCCTTTGATGTTTCCTCACGAGTTGTGAGTATTAGTAGCTACTTTCCGTGCTAACCTTGTACCGCCCTAAGTCTTTCCTAGTTTCGGGGACGAAACTAATTTTAAGGGGGTACTATTGTAATATCCGCTAAAATTCTAAATAAAATAAAACGGATATTTATCTCAATAAATTTTTTTCTCTCAAAAGTAGAGAATTTAATAACTTTATAATTACTTATTAAATTATAAAGGGTTATAAAAGTTATTATAATGGCAATTAAATTTTTTTATTAAATATATTCAGCAAATCCGATATGCATTTAAATATTTTTTTTCTCTTAGAATAGAGAGTTTGAATATTCTTATAATTTTCATAATAAACTATAAAAATGTTATAAAAGTTTATCAAAGTGACAAATGAAAATTAAAAATAAAGATGGTTCATATTAATTTCGAATTTTTGTTTAATGTCATATCACAAGCAAGTAAAAATAAAAGGAGGGGCAAAATAAAAAGGTGCCAAGAGGGAGACTCGAACCCAAGACCTCTTGCACCTTTCACAAACTCAAACACACTCAATTTCGCTAGGCTAACTCAATTTCATCTACCCAAATTACAACTCTTTTAAATTTATATCAACTTAGTCTTCTTCTTCTCCAATTGCCCAAATCAATGTCTGATTGATTTGACGTGAATTCTACCCATGGTTTCCACCCATTGTTTCCACCTCTTTGCTTGCAAGACAACCCCTAATTGCATCATCCATCATCACCATCAAACAAGCACAAAATCAACCTATCCTCATCAATCTCCTTCTCCACAATTGGTTCATCCATGGAGTGGAGGATCCATGGAGCCTCTCCAATTGCCTATTTAAAGGCTCAAAAACTCCATACAAAATCACACAAACTTTCTCTTCTCTTCCTCTTGCAAATTCAAACTCATTCAAGTAAATTTCAGCCCAAATCAATTCTTGTTTAATTTCTGATTTTTCACAAAAAAATCCCTAAAACCCCTTTTCCTCCACTCCTTGGGCCGCCTGACCACCGTCGACCACCATCCGGGCCGCCCACCACCTCGCGCGAGCCGCCGCCCGCCCAGGAACCCTCGTCGGAGCCTCGCGCCGTCGTCCACCATGGCGTGGCTGTTGGGCGTCGTTCCACCTGATATTTCTCTGGTGCTCGTACAAAGAAAGGAGAAGGAGGAAGAAAAGAGTTGGGCTGGTTTTGGGCTAATTCAAATAGGCCCATATGTCTAATATTAGCCCATCAGTTTTCTTTTAAGGATAAAAGAAGAAGGAAAGGCCCAAGAATCCGCCCACCTCGAAACTCGTGCCCATTCCGCTCCCGTTTTCGCTCGGTATAATTTCCCAACTCAAATGTTAATTAATATCTTTTTATAAAATAATTTCTACATGTATATAATATTTATTTAATTAACTTGAATAAATAATGCATGTGGGTCTTAAGGAGAAATTTATATAATCTACATGCCCATCTAGGTGAAATATACTTTTAGTAAGAATATATGAATTCTTAAAACTTCAATATTCATAAGAATGTTATTTTAAGCATATTTGAATAAATATTGGAAAAGTATTAACTAAGGCTTATTTTCATTATTGTAAAAGAAATAATGTAAGATAGGGAATTTTATTAAAATAAAATTCTATTAAAAAGGAAAATAGACTTACATATCTTTTAATCCTATCATATGCTTTGGTATGATAATAATAAAATATTTTTGAATAAAATATTTTAAGTATGGATTAAATAAATTAAATAAATAATTTTCTTGTGCTTTTATGTAAAAAGGTAGAATATGATAGACATGAGAAAGTTATCAAATAAAATCATGGGATTAAAATACTAGTTTCATATACTTGGAAAGAGTAATATAAATATTATGTGTACATTATTTGAAGCTTCTTATATAAATAAAAGATCTAGGACAAATTGTTGGAAAAATATTATCTTAAGACTTTTTATATAATATATAAAGTGATTGCATGTCTTTTAAAAGAGCATATTATAAACTTAAAAATATGTTGATAAGATATATTAGTTATAAGATATACTCATATAGTAAAGTATGGAGCATAAAAGATATTTGTTGTTGGAAAAAGATATCTTAAAGATATTAACAATAATCGTAGATGTAAAATATTATTAAAATAATATGATTACTACTAACTTAGATATAGATAAATAAGTTGCAAGACATATTCTTTTAAGTAACTCTTACAAAAGTATTTTATAAAATTACTAGCATGAAGGTTGTAGCTTTTATATTAAGATTATTATTTTTATAGAGGAATAAGTTTAATTGTAGAAGATAATTATGTTGCATATTTCTAAGTGTAGAGAATTTAAAGATATATGAGAGTATTTATAATCATAATAGATATGTTAATAAAATTATTAATTAATAAAATATTAGTTGTCATATCTCTAGGTGTAGAGATTTCTAAAGATAAAAGCTTGTAATAATAAAAATATGGCAAGGACATTCTTTTGTCACCTAAGATATTATGTCTATAAGTAAAGTAAGATATCTATTAAGTCATGATCATGTTTTTATAAACCCTATAATATGAGAAGAATTATAGGAATAAAATAAATGAGATTATTTTAATATATGTTGATTTTAGAAAAGTTACCTTATAAAGTAGTAGAAAATTCTAATTATGGGAATTTTCAAGAAAATAGATTATAATTATTCTATACTTAAATAATATGGCTTATATAGTTAAATAAGATTCTATTAAGAGAATATTATTAATAAAATATTCTTGGAAGGAAAATAATACTTTAAGCTTTATAATGAACCTTTGTAATTTAAAAGGGGTAATATTGAAATTTTAAAATAAGTATAGTAAATTGTTTAAAAGAAATTCTTTATAAGTGGAAGAATGTATGCACACTTAAAATGTCTTTTAGGTCAAGTGTTATCAAATATTTTAGGAATTTATATTTGTTTAAATATATTAAGAAGTCAACAAGTGAGAGTAAAGGAAATTATTTTAATAATATTGGATAAGGATTTTTTTTTTGAATAAAAAGGATATTACAAGATCAAAATAATAATGAAGGAATATTATTATTTTAAATAATCTTCTAAATTATTATCATAATAATTTAGAATTCCATTTCTCTTATATAAAGAATTATAAGAGAGAATCCAATCTAAGAAGAATCCGTATTTAAAATCCGCTCGTAAATTCCATGTCATGAGGTCGGGGTTCGCGCTCGAAGTTGCGAACCAAATATTCCGTCAAGACTCGATAGTATACGCGTGTAAGCTAAGGCAAGTGGAATTTTCCCCTTGTAACCTTTTATATTCGTTTCCGTGAAATTCTCAATGTTGGGAACAACTTGTGTGCTAAGTAACGAATGAACCTAGGAAATATCGATTGTTAGATATAACGGCCCCTTGTTAGCATAATTCGCTATTATTATTTGATAGGATTATTTATGCTAGTGTGGTTGTGGCCTTGATTGTTTATGGTCTCGTTTAGAGACCAACGTCGAACGAACTAGTGAGGGGCGCGGAATAGCCGACGCCTCTATATCACCTTACTAAGTCGTAAGTGCCTACGCGTTTGAAGTACGACTTTCGGGATCATGATCTCCATCTGCTCCGATTGCAAGGAGGGATGAGCGCACTACAACTGAGTGCCGGGAAACGAAGTTTTTCCCTCGGGTGGCTCGGATTATCCGTGTCCCACCACTCTCTATATAAATCATAAATGAAATCGAACATCTTTTGCCACTAAATAAGATAAGTGCTAAGGCACAATTAAGATGACAAAATCGGACCGGTCTCAAATGATCGATTCGGCCCTCGGTCCGCTTAGGGAGCGAGTGGTGTTTGACTTGTTTGAATAAATGAATGTTCCCAACAT
This sequence comes from Fallopia convolvulus, assembly GCA_964016875.1. Lineage (NCBI taxonomy): Eukaryota > Viridiplantae > Streptophyta > Magnoliopsida > Caryophyllales > Polygonaceae > Fallopia > Fallopia convolvulus. Next base: position 50,686,669 of record OZ024732.1, read on the forward strand.
ACCTTCAATTCTAAAGAAGACTACAATCAAGTAGTACTTCTCTTGCTCATCAAGCTATCCCTTTTGGATATGCTACCGCTATCTTTCATATCTTAGCTCCACATAAACAAGCTCATCATAAACACAACCTTACTATATCATTCGACAAGACTTGAAATTACCGAAATACCCTCGGGAAGTTCCATTCCCGCTTGCTTAGTCTCTTAGACTAATTCTTCTTTTCCGCATGTTTTCCTGGCATTCTCTCGCCCCTCGCGAATTATGTCAGAATCTAGGAATCCCAACGAGGCGTGAAGTGAAGTGAAGACGAAGGAAGAACAAGGATTTTCAAGATGTATCTTTCAATCATTTTACTTTAGTTTCATTATGTTTCAAGGACAAGTAGGTTTTGCATTTCAATTCCGAACAACTTTATGTTTGAAAACAATGTAAGATATTTTGTAAAGAACTAAGTCTCTTCGGGAGCATGCCTTTCTACTTATGAATTATGTTATTCTGCATTTTTATATTCTATATCATTCTAAAAGCCTTGGGTGACTTTGGACGGTAAAATCCGAGGTCACTGGCGGTAATACCCAATGTTGCAAAAATAGGGGTGTTACAATTATGGTATCAGAGCCGAAAGTTTGTTTTCAAAACCGAAAACTTTTAAAACCGAAAATTTTCAAAACCCGAGAACTTTTAAAACCTAAGTTTTTCTTCCGCAAACCGAAACTTCTATTTATAGAAAGTTCCCTTCGTTATATCCTTTAAGAATCTTAAAAGTGTCAACTTTCTAACTTAAACTTTTAGCTAAGAATTTCCTTCAAAGTTTTAAAACTTTAATTTAGTTCTAGAACGTTTACCTTTAGAAACTTCTCTTTTTACCTCCCAAAAACTTAAGTAATAAATATGTTCCAACTCTTTAACTTAATCACCTAAGTTAGAATTTTCTTAAACTTAAAACTTTCATCTTAGTAACTTCTACAAGTTAGGAAATTCTTATAACGAGAATCTTTAGGAGAATTTCCCCACCTTCTTAAATAGGACCAAGAAAATGAAAAGCCTTAACTTAAATGATGTTTTATGTTTAAACTTTATACCCAAGTAAACCTTAAGAAATTTCTTCCTACCTTCTTAAAACCTACATAACAAACAGAGTCCAAGTATTAAGTAGATTCCAAGAATAAAAACTTTTTCCAAGTACTTTAAAGAAAACTCTGAAGTTACTCATAGAAAGTCTAAAATCAAAACTCATATAAGAGTAACTTATAAGTAGAAACTATAAGACAATAAGCTCCTAGAATTGGAATCGTTTTATTTAGAAAGTCTTATTCGAAAATTTTAAAAAAAAGACCAAGTTCTACTAAAGCATTAACATATCGATTTCTTATCTATAAACTTTATTTTGAAATAAGTTCACCAATTTTTCCTATAATCCCAGAAATTAGATTTAAAGGATCTTTCTTTAACGACAATAGGATGAATTTATCTCCTCGAAAACCGAGTTAGAAATTGTACAATTAAAAATCCTTAAACTCTCCTTCCGAGGTTTATAAGTACTTCATGTCATATATGAAATAAATTTTTCTACTCTAAAAGTTCCTCTCTTAATTTAAAGTCATATAAATGAGCTTTTAATAGAAACTTTAAAACCGTTATAATTCTTTAAGGATGTACATGTGTTTAAAATGAAAATTCTGCTTTCAAATTTTAAAACTTCCTTCCAATATCTTCGTCGCATAGAATCAAAGGATATTCTATACAAACGCCTTTCTCGCCTCTTCAAAAAAAAAATGGTACTCACTAGAAGTCCAACCCGAATCAGGGACGAAGCTAGAAAAGCCGCTTAAGAGCTTGATGAGGCTTTTCTCGATTGCCGCTTTTGTCATACGAAAACCCCGAGGATAACCTGAACTAGTACTACGAGACGAAATCCATGACAATGCACCCAAGCTGAATCTCGAGGAGGAGAAATCCGAAGAAGAATACCTCGAGAAAGGAGTTGATGATTCACATCATGGCCAATCAAGTTAGGAAGTCACTGAGCAAGAATTCTCGGGATATCATTCATGAAGACACATGACGGAGGCTCCACGCCACCAAATAACAAGTCAAGCTCCAAGGACCTACCAAGTTGGTGGATGGGCTAACTGGACTCAGAGAGAGTCATCCCATCACCAAGAATTTGTCAATTAAGGAACCCATCTTCAATCAGTGACCCAAATCCGCCAATCATTCGTCAACCAAATTACGAATATCTCCTCCAACGTAAGGAAGTGTGGTAGGGTGAAATAAGGTCCTACTATAATGTGGACAATCCCCCCCTGAAGGCGTCCATCCAAACCGAAACTGTTACATAAACTATAATCTCTCAGAGAGGCGTAAAGAAGGTTGGCTAAACAGACAAATGGGAGAACAGGATGAACAGTTCCAAGTCGAAGACCAACTAAGCTTGTGTATAAGAAGATGGCTCAGCCACTGAGAAGACATTGAATAGAGATTGAACATACTCTGATGAATAACCTTGCAAGTCATGTATAGAAAGAACATGAAAGGCATGAGAAAAAGAATCTTGAGTATGAGCATCAACATCTCTTTGTGGCAAATATTGACAAACAAAATCTTTTAATCGATCTGGTGGCCTGACAATCCGAGTGGATCTCCAAGGTACAGGAACCATAACTGTATCACTAGACTGTGCTGAATCAGAACCTTTGGAAGTAGTTTCATGAGCAGAAAGTTGTGGCTCATGTTTATCAGATTCTGAAGTTGAATTACCAGAAATAAGTGGCGCATTCCCTGTAACTGATCTTAATAAGTGTTGTATCCTTTTCCTTTAATTCTTTTTCTAACCCTTAATCCCTAATCGGGACATAACAATTGATATCAGAGCGGTGCAATTCTCGGCCATGGCTGAATTGACAGAAGAAATTATCTCGACAGTCTTAAACAAAATTGAAGAATGTCGACAATCAACGAAGGTCAAATTTGATGAAATAATTCAACGATTTGCTACAACAAATCAGCTACTAAAGGGTTCAACGCATCAGACGCTATCATCGGAAAATCAAGGGTCTACTGATTTCAATCTTCGTGGCTCAGTTGATAATCGGGCACAAGACCGCACTTTGTTTGTGAAGATTCATTTGGTAGAGTACTTCATTTCTTGGGAGATCTTGGATCAAGTATTCTCTAGCTTTGGAAATTTGGAACTCATAGAAGTATTCGATGACGAGGCTCAATTTCATTCAAGAATTCGTTTCCAAGATCACGATTCAGCCCTCAAGGCATTCGATTCCTTGAACGGAAGGTGCATATATGATGATTGTTGTCGATTGGAACTATTTCTGAATGATCGAAGCAACGACAGGTCGATTGACATCGAAATTTCGTTTGAAGATGCTAGCCGAGTCAAAGGAGAAAAATCATCTACCACTGTTAGGAAAAATCTGGCTCCATCATAACTGGTAGTCCTATATGGCCCCCAAATATCTAAATGAATCAACTCAAACAATTTTGTGGCACACGAATTACATCTATTAAAAGGCATCTTATGATGTTTTGCTAGAATGCATACATCACAATCATACTGAGAAATGTTTGAACAATCAACACAAGACAAATTTTTCATCTTTGTCAAGGAACTATGTCCCAATCTGGCATGAAGCAAATCAAGTCTGCTCCTATTATTACAAACTGAATTCAAACTTTGTGCTATAGTACTAGCATTAACAAAGACAGAATGCAACTCAGACTTCTCAGACTTCTCTTCAGCTTTCCCTTCATCAATCGTATGATCCAGCTTATACAAGCCTCCAAATTTCCTTCCAGTAGCCAGTATCTTGTCAGTTATATGGTCTTGAAGAATGCACCCATTTGCACCAAACACAAATGAAAGTGATGCATCATTAACAAGCCTTTATACTGAAATCAGATTGTGTTTGAAAACATGCATATAAAGAACATTTCTCAACTTCAAGACATATGACAAAATATCATTGCCTTGTTGCTCAACTAGCTGTGTTGTTCCATCTGTTAACCCTATTCTTATGGGTCGAATCAATTTCTCCACATCAACTAACAAATCAAAATTATATGTAACATGATCTGTGGCTCCTGAATCTACAATCCATGTAGCATTCCTAATACCTTGATCATACTCAGTAGAAAGTAGTGCAAGATTACCTGCAAAATTGATGGAATGACCTCCTGCTCCATTATTGCCTCCATCTTCAGTTGTTCCTTTTCCCTTCATCATCTTAACAAATTCATGAAAAAAAACATTAACTAAAGCAGGGTCTGGCTTTGTACCGGAAGTTGATCCTTCCTCAAACTCCAAAGGATGATCAAAGTTTCCAATCTCTTGCACGTTAGCCATCAGTTTTCCATCACCTTGCACTTTGGGACCCTTCCACCAATCTGGATACCCTACCAGTTTGAAGCAAGTACTTTTCACATGACCAGGCTCTTGACAATAGTCACACTTTCTGTCATACTTTGCCTTCTTGTAGTCTCTTCCATAACCATCTTTATTCCCATAATTCTCAGATTCATTCCCAGAATCATTTCCTTTTGAACTATTGCCATATCCTTGACCATTTGTTCTGTACTGTCCTCCTGTCTTGGATCTATTTACAGCCAAAGCATCATGACTTGCCATTCCACCGCCTGTTATCTCCTTTTGTCTCTCAATCGACAACACTGTCTGAAAAGCCTTGTTAACAGAAGGCAATGGATCCGAAGACAAGATAGTACTTCGAACACTTTCATAAGAATCAGAAAGTCCCATTAGAAACTGCATTAGTCTGGTAACAGCCTCCTTATCAACAATCTTTTTCAGCAAAGAACAAGAACAACGAGCAAAAGCTCCACATGAACAAACAGGAATCCCTTCTAAAGCTTGCAATTCATCCTAAACTTTCTTGAGTTTTCCATAGTACATAGCTGCAGTCAGATTATCTTGCTTGATATTACAAATCTCCCTTTGAAGTTGATATATCAATGGTGCATTCGATTCAACAAAGCGTTCAACAATATCACTCCACAATTCAGCAGCAGAATTTAGCATACATGAAACTTTGAGATATCTCCCCCACCATAGAATTGAGTATCCAACTCATCACCATGTAATCAACTCTCTCCCATCTCTCATACTCAGGAGAATCAACCAGTGGTCTAGGAACTAAGCCATTGATAAATCCTAATTTTATTTTCGATCCTAGTGCAAGCTTAACACTTCGACTCCAGCTAGAGAAATTTGTGCCATTAAACGACACAGAAACAATTTGCATGCCAGGATTATCAGAATTTGACAGAAATAAAGGCTCAAAACTGTTGTTACCTCCTTCGTTCAGACCTCGATTTCTTGTTCTTTGATTCTCTCGATAGAAACCTGCATTCTCATCTCTTCTGTTTCTGACACGGAATTCTTGCTCAGCTTCATAATATTCATCCAGATCTCCTTCATCTTGATTCCTTTGTCTGCGATAAACACGAGGATCACCATAATTGCGTGGAAAATCACCATTGTTGTGATGAATCCTCCCATCATCGCGAGGAAAAACTCCATGATCGCGATGAAAAGCTCCATAATCGCGAGGATCGCGAAGAATTTCTTCACGATCGCGATGTCCAGATCTGGGACGAATTTCTTGCTCTACTTCTTGATCTTCATGATTATTGTTTCCTGTTCCCGAAATTCTATCATCCGCCATCTCGATCCTCAGGATTTTGCTAAATCTCTTGAAAATCGAACTTTGACCTAATTCGATCTGAAGACGTCAATCGTAATCTCCAGATACTCCGATCAATCGACCACGAATAACGTAGGATCCTCCTGACGCTCTGATACCATGTAAAGTCTTTGAATCCAGACAGAGACAAGATCGAATCAACTAGATTCAATCAATCAAGAAGAAAGAAGAACGAACGAATGAGAGAAAAGCTTCTCATTTCTGTGAGTAAGTGAAAACAGAATTGTCCTCTACAACTCAACATAACAGAGTATATAAAGCTAGCTTCTAACTAACGCTACTAGATGCCACGTCAGTGACTTACATATATTACTAGTTATTCCCATAAAAGTGAAATTATGTATAGTGATGTATAAGTTCTTGATCAAATGCCTTGTTTTATAGTTTAATTTCACCATGTATGAGATATCTAGTATTTTGGTTGTTGGAAAGTTTCACATGCACTGTTGGAAATGTAGTGTAAGGGGATCAACATTCATCATTTTGAGATTTATTTAGGTGTTACTTATAGCTTGAACTGATTGCCTCCATTGTGGGTGTCTTGGTATTTAAACAATGATTTAAGTATCATCAGAATTGTTTTGCAACATGAATAAGGTAAAGTGCCAAGTGACGAATTGGAATAAGTATCCTACATGTACATTAGTACATACCCTGTGGAAATGTATCTTGTGAAGTATGCATTCGACAACATCCAGTGTGCCAATTCTTTAGTTTATAGGCTTGAGATCTCGTCCAGAAAATGGTTTGTTTCATTTTTCGAGGCATGCCCTCTAAATTTTTGCTCTGTTGATCTCTCAATTGAAGCAGTATCTTCATAATGACTGCGAATTTTGGTGGTTGCGCATGCTTTGTAAATTGTTCGACTATGTGCATTATATCCTCTTGTCTTTGTGAAAGAATGCTATCCCACATCGGGAATTCTGATATAACTTTCCCAACATATATACCATTGGGTTACTTTTCCTATTGCTAATTGGTTTTAGGATGGAACCCCATGGGATTATGTGTTGGACCTGTCGCGCATGTGTGCATGACCCAACATTATTACTCTTTGTTTTGCTATTTTCCTAACATGCTTATGATGATATGAAATTATCTTTGGTTCAAACCAATCACTAGTTCTATTAAGCTCTATGTCTAGAGATTTAAGTATCCATCTTCTCGAGTCTTGATGACATAGAATCTTTTGTGAGTGGGAGGCTTTATTCTTTTAATAGAGTTTTTGTTAAACTCTACTGCAACTAAACTCCTTTTAATGGACTACTCGGTAGTATGATAATTCGACTACTGTAATACTAATATATACTAATTAATCAATTTTTATATCCTATGTCCTAAGGGCATAGTATAATTATGCTAATTATGTGAACTAAAACCCTAAAAGAAAACTGATAAATCATATTGAAAAAATAATTAGAACTAAATAAATACAATTTCAAAATATATTACTATTATTAGGCTCTTATCCATGCCCTAAGGATATATGTAAAATTTTCAACCAAAAAAAAGGATATATGTTAGAAAAATCGTTAATTAATTGATCAAAAGATCGTGTGAGGGACAACACACACCAGACTTTGGACAAATTAAACTAGGAGTTTGGTTTAAATGAAACAAACTTTTATCTTGAAACGAATGCACTTTTTGTAGTTAGTAGTGCATTTTTCTTACTTCGGAGTGCACTTTTTCGCATTTGCACTTTTCGTACTTTGTAGTGCATTTTTCGTACTTTTTGTAGTGTACTTTTTCGTAGTGCACTTTTTGTATTTTTCAATGCACTTTTGTATGAAAAGTGCACTACTAACTACGAAAAGTGCATTCGTTTCACGTTTTAGGATAAGAGTTTGTTTCATTTGAACCAAACTCATTAAACTAGAATTTGTTTATTAGTTATATTTTATAAATTATTTTTTTTAGTATTTAATTATTACTTGTGTGATGAATATTTGAAAAAAAGTTTATTTTTCTTTTTTTATAGAAAATTCGGTTATACGATTCATATTTAAAATAGATTATTTTTTATTTCTCATAGGAGATGAGACCATTGTTATTCAAATGTGGAAAATTATCCAAAAACACCCTAACAATTTAATATTTAAATTTTTTAAAATACTTTATAAATTATCTATTACAAATAAACTAAAGCCGAAACAATTTCTGCCACCACGTTGCACTACATCACCCTTTATTAACATAATAATTTTAAAATAGTTAATTATTTAAAATAAAATTATCTCCAAGTAAACATAAAAATAAAATAATAACAACACACACCCTAGAAACCCGTATCAGGAAACCCTAGCAAAAAAAAAACGCTCTCAACGCCGCTTCTATGTCTAAACTCCATCTTTGAGCCCTTCCAGGCTTCAACCTCATTATACCCGAAAATCACCCAATGAAACCCAGATCTTTGAATCCTTTTTCTAATTAGGTTGCCTAGATGGCTTCTCTCTTCATCTAAACCTCGATTTTGTTCTTGATTTAGGGGTTTCCCGTCAATTTTCGGGATATCCTGTCAAATTTTCAAAAAAAAAAAATCAATTAACAACATCAAAGTTGTTGACAGATCCTTTTCATCCGGCGGATTTATACGGCCATGGAACAGTTAATGTTGCTGGCATTCTTCCTTACGTTGGTGCTGATGATGTTCCTGATTCTAGAATCTTGATTTTGTTCCTCTCTTCTCCATCTCTTTCTCTTATGGAGAACTTTCGTTGATCTTTGGTTTTTGAACCAAATTTTTTTGACCATGCCAGAGAAGGCTTAAACATAAAACAAAGTACTCTTTGACCAATCCTTTGGATCTTTGGCTGAGGAAGCCGATCTATGGCTGAAGAAGCTGCACATATATTTGGATCCTTTCTCGTGCTGTATGATTTACCCTTAAAATCTTGTTGATGTACAAAAAGAGGGTTTTTGACAATCAGGTGGAATTAATTCTTCTACTAGAAAATAAAAAATTAAAATAAAAATCAGATTCATCCTTAATCTTAGTGTTTATTTTTGGATTTTTCTGGGTTGACGATGAACTATAAAGCCCCTTTCTGGTGTGTTTTTTCTTCTCGGCCGGCTTAATCGCCCAACTTTCCGTCGGCAGTATGGTTATCGCAGGTTTTCTGAGAAAGTAGGAAAAGAAAAAAGAAAAAGAAAATTGCTTGGCCACCAAGTTGGAAAAAAAAGAGTTGGAAAAGAGAAAATATTAAAATCTTGGTGCTTGGGCTTGGGCCCAAAGTCATTTTAATATTATATTTTTATTTAAATAAATTAAGTCCTTGCTAGGCAAGGCTTGTTTGTTTTCTTTTGTTGCAGGTTTGTTTGAGGCTTAATTGAAGTACTCTTTTCGGGGAATTGGAGCTGAGTTTGACATTGGACCGAGTTGTGTTGGGCAAAGTCGCTTGGTGCTCTAAGACCTCTGAAGATCCTCCATCTCGGTGGAGGGAACGTCAGATGTCCATTTCGCACGCCCAAATGGGGTCGACATGCCTGTGGCGCTATTTTTTATAGTGTTTTACTTACCCCGATATCAAACTCTTCTTAGTTCTTATTTTGCGAAATCTTGTACTTTATATTGCTTTTCCTGCATACTTTGACTTTCTTAGCCGTTCACGACTGCCGTTTTAACGGCCTCTCGGATTACCAAGTCTGTTTGGTATCCGAATTCTTACCTAATCAAAAAAAAAAATTTAAAAAATAAAGATAAAATAATAGTAAAAATGTATCCCCAAATAAATATAAAGATAAAATAATAATAGTAGATTTGACCAATATAGATAAAAAAGCACAATATATTTATTATATTTGTAAAAGATAAATTAAAAAGAAAAGAAAAGAAAAAATAAGTACATATGATCACATATATATCTTTGATATAAAAATAGTCATATCTATCCATAGTTATATACTCCCTCCTTTCTATTCTACTTGTCCATAAAGGCCTAATTCACATATATTAAGGCATGATATGATCTTACCAAATTACCCTTATTAATTATACATTTCTCTTTTTTTTTAGAAACTTTTTCAAGTGTATTAATTACATACAAAGAGTACAAATGGAAAATCTTGTACAAATATAGCTTCAATGACAAATAGAACTGAAAAAAAGTTTAAGGCTTCATGGACAAGTAGAATAGAACGGAGGGAGTATTGAAGTTGTAACTTTTCTAGCCACCACAATAAATTTAGCCCCAACTTATATTTAAAAAAATATTTATATTTTTTTATTCTAATTAAATTCCTTTCTTTTTATTTATGTGGAAAAATTTAATTCGAATTTTTATTAGAAATAAATTATTTTATCTTTATCTTTTTATCTATTTATAAAATTATTTATCTTAAATCAAATCTTGATAAAAAAAAAAGTAAAAAATTGATTTTTTAATCTTTTATTAAATCAAATTATTTATCTTTTCATATTAATTATCTTTTTATTGAAAAGATTTTTAAAGAATTAAATTTGATTAATTTTTTTTAAGAATTTACATTATTTTTGTCTTTTTATTTATTTTTGTATATTTACTTTATTAATATTATATTTGTAATATATCTAAAAATTGATAAGTCATAGTCGTGCATGGAACGATGGGTACAATTAGTCAACTAATATAATCCAAACACATACTTAAAACGTTGATCATAGTCGTGCACGGAACGACAACTAATGAGATTAAAAAAAAAGGTATAGGATCCCAATTGGGGAGAAATAAATGTTAGGTGGATAAAAAAAATTCATTTTAAAATTGGAAGAGTCATTTCGGAAATGATCTTTATGCGATCGCCTTACGTCCTTTAAAATCAATTTTGAGAAGGCAATTGAAGTTGTTTGCATTGAGTAACGAAAAGTGGGCTACTCCCCTAAAAACTAAAGAAATGGATCAAAAAAGGGGGTCTCAATCTTTTGATAGCCAGAGTGAATTTGTGAGTATTCCCTATTATGAGCCCACTCTACCGCACTGACAAAATTCCCTCCATTCTCATTCTTTTTTTTAATAAGTAAAGTATGCTAGCAAGCATTTAGCTGTTTACGTGTCCTCGGAATCGAATCAGCTCGTTGAGGAATGGTGGTGAAACGAGGGGTAAAGCCTTAAATTAAGCTTTAGAAGATAAAACAGATTGGTGTGGAAGATCTCCTTTAAGATCAAAGAATTCCATCGTATTGAGTAGAAAAAATGACAAATCAAATTTCTCAATTGAGTAGAAAAAATTTATTAAAATAATTAATAAAGTTAATTTTAATTATTATTTTTAATTATTATTCAATTTGGATTTTAATAATCAATATGAGCTTATATAAATTAGCTTATAAATTATTTTGAACACCATTTTGAACACCATAAATTATTTTTAATTATTATTTATTAAAATAATTTATATAAGCTAATTTGATCAATTATTCAACTATTGTTCAATTTTGGATATTAATGATAAAAAGTGTTCTACAATCTAGAAAATCTTTAACCTTATATTTGATGGTGTTCAAAATGGTAGAACAGGTCGTGCGATCGGGGTACAGGGAATAAACGGACCCGACGAGACTCCCAAGGTGGATCATGTAGCCCACAACCACACCCGTCTTTTAATTAAACAAGATCCCTACCTGTGCGAGGTCTTCCAAAACCTCTGGGGCGAGGTCTAAACCTTGTTGCCGACTCAACTGACATCCCCGCCCGTCTGGGCCACTCAGGTGTCGTCGTTCTTCCCAACCAATCATCGGCTACCGCACCTCCGGACCAATCAGAAGCCCTGATCTCGGGCATCCCACATCGGGTAAACACCAAAACTCGGTTCCTCAATTCTCTATAAATAGAGGAGAACCTCGTAGGTAGAAGGGGGTCGAAAAACATCTTAAACTCAAGAATTATCTTGCTCGTTGAAGCTCGATGTGTTGAATCACTGTCAAAAGACCTCGCTACAGACAAGTGAAGTCCACAAAAAGTCTTCAAGTCACACAAAGAGCCTTCGCTCACACCAAAGACCTCGCTACATCATCTCGCAAGCCATCGGCACCACACTCGAACTCAAAACTCAACCTCACTACCAGAGTCCATCAAGTGGCATGTGGGTAGTAGAATCTCATAGCGATTAGGAGATCTCGAACATTGTTAGATCGAGATCTCGAATACTCTTAGGAGGTCTAAGGTGTAGATCTCGTTTGTTTGTAAACCTCGTTGGTTTGTAACCTCGTAATTTGTAACCTCGCTGTAAGAAAACAATAAATAAAGAGCAAGTGTTTGCACAATCTAATAATAGAATCTCGTTCCTTGTCTTCTAGCGACGGTTTATTTCGGGTTTTATCACTGGCGCCGTCTGTGGGAACCTCTTCATCCTAAGCAGTTTCCCGATTTGTGCAAACATTGGCTTTGAACCCCTCAAAATGGCTTGTCCAAACAACTTTCCCCCCCAACACCCCGATAACATGCCCGAAACCTCGCAATGGATGGCTACGAGACCTCCGGGTTGTCCATTCGTGGTCCCTCCGGGTTGGGCGTACACCGCACCACAAAACCCTACCCGTTCCATGGGTACGAGCCGGGAGGTGCACCCCCGAACCCATATCCCTACCCGGGCTATGAGCAGTACCAGCAGGGCTTCACCTCTTCATACGTCCTCATCCCCGCCCTAGGCCAACCCCACTCCGAATACGTACCCGCGTACGTCCCTAGGCATATGTCGGGGCACGAGACGTCTACCAACGACTCGTCAACAAAAAGCCCCCCAGGACCCTATGCAGATCTCGAGGCCCCGCTCGCGTCGATCGAGGATGCAGGACCCAGAGTTGTCCGGGACGGAGGGGAGCGCGATGCACTACCAAAGGGCGCGATCGCAAAAGTCGTGGCCACTGCCCCAGCCCCAGGTTGAGGCCGGGAGCCTCTCCTCGTTTGTGGACGAGATTCAAATCGCGTTGATGCCCAAGGGTTTCTATAGACCACAAATGGGGCTTTACGACTGTTCGGCGGACCCGGAGGAGCATGTGAAGCACTTCGCTATCCAAATGAACGTCAACTCCTACAACGACGCCATTTTTTGCCGTGTCTTCCCGACCACCATAGAAAAGGTGCGATGACGTGGTTAACCAGTCTCAAGATCGGGTATGTGGCCTCGTTCGCTCAATTGTGCGGGTCCTTTATCGCACACTTCAGCGGCTCGAGGAAGCGCAAGAAGAACATGCGGGATCTCCGCGTTATCGAGCAGAGAGAGGGTGAGTCTCTATACACCTTTTTCACGAGGTTCACAACGGCGGTGGCAGAAATCGCGCATGTTGACGAATCATCGGTACACGACACCCTTGCGACTAAGAAGTTATAATTAGGGTAGTGCTGAGCATTGGTTCAAAACCAAACCGAACTGACAAAAATCCAATTAAAATTTGGTTTAAGATGAATCGAAAACCGAACTGAATTGAGGTCAGTTTCCATTTTTTTGGTCAGAAGGTCCGGTTCCATTTTGTCGTTTGGGGTGAATAGATGATTATTCTTTAGAAAATTCAAACTAAATTGAAACCGAACCAATTCTTAATCCGAAACTGATATTTTGGTTTCAGTTCGATTGATTCAGCTTAAAATTTCAGTTTAAACCGACTCATGTTCAACTCTAGCTATTATTTCGATTTCGGTTCGATCAATTCAACTTAGAACAGACTTATGCTCAACCTAGCTAATGTCGAAAGTTTTTTTGTGTGTGGATAATCTAGTGTAAGAGAGTTGAGACCATATAAAAATGGTTAGATTATGTGCTCGTATTTGATTTTTGTTACAACGAAGTTTCCTAATTTGCTCCATCGGAATTTCTTGTATGAATTTTTAGCGCATCTCTCCCTCGCTCCCGCTCTCGTTTCGGTACGCCCTTCGCCTTCTCTTCCCGTTTCAATCTATGAACACCTTCTTTAATCTGTTTGAATTGCAAATTTCATTTGTTTAGTAGCGTGTTCACCACTGGCCTAGGCAGAGCACTTTTCTGATCCTGAAATCGGCCAAATTAGGGTTTTTCTCGAGTTCCGAATCGCTCCCGTCTTTGTTCACTTCATTGCTCTGATCTTTGTTGGAGAATCACATATCACGTGTTAGTAGGCGTTGTAGAATCCCTCAAGTATGAGCGGCAAGAAGCTTTACAAGACGAGGATTTGTGTCCTGCATGAGAGGGGTCGCTGTTGGCGCCAGACTTGCTCTTTCGCTCACGGAGAAGCCGAGCTTCGTCGGTTTTCCACCTCTTTCGATGGTAATTGATTAACGTTTTACTATTGATTAGCAATAAGCCTAAGATGCACTCTATGCTGTGGAGTTGGCGAATACACAATCTGACCTAACAATGGTTGGTTTGTTCACTTTTTTTAGGGTACTAATAATGTACTTATGTTGTAGTCTTGTAGATAGTATATGTAATATGGAAATTTTATGCTATAGTTTAGGCACATAATTGTCAACTTGTGTTTAGATTCTGACATTGGGGGGAGAATGTTATACGAGGAGGAGGGAGTAGGGAAAATATATGAAGTAATAGAAATCTGACAATGCTCTTTAACTTAAAAAATCTTATTAGCAATGTAGGCAGTATGGATTTCTGATTAACCTCTAATCCCTATGCTTTTCTAGACCATCATTCTGGTTTTCTTATTAGTTATGAAACTCCTGATTCATCTAAAATATGTAAATCACACTGAATGATGATTGAACTTCCTCCATTTAAATATACATTGGGATCTTGCTGTTGTAGCTTCAAATATATATTATTTTTGTTTATGCTTTGGATTAGCTATTTTTGCATTCAGGTCTTTTGACGTTGAAGGGCAATTATATCTAGGTTTTTATCAGCATCTCAAGAAATGTAAACTTTTTAGTTTGTGATGCTGAAACTCGTTGCAGATTTCTGGACCTTTCATGTACTTGCACTGATTAAGTCATTCGTTTTATGGTGATAATACCGTGGAAATCCTATCTCAAGATCTTTCATGTTATTTTAGCAGGAATCATGTTCCTTTATTTTGTAACATGACTGATGGTCTTATCATCTCAGCATCACACATTCACACAGAATGTAGACTCCACTCTATTGCTAAAGCCAAGTGTGGCTTTTTTCTGGATAATCTTCTTTATTGGGATTATGTTTCACAAATATGTGAAGAGCAAACTTTTTGGTTGGGGGATCGACATGCTTATTGAGTAATTTATCTGGTCACAAATGGTGAAAATTTGAGGGTTCTTCTATTAAGCACTGGATTGAGTTGAAGAGCCTATAATTATTTTTGCATCAGTAATATTATGATGGCTATATTAGTGGTACTCTTCAATTCATCAGCACAAAGTGAAGATATTTTGGGAACATGGTCGGAGGAATCCAAGCAATATTATTGAAGATGCTCTATGCTTAAATCATATAATTGCATCTGGGAGATATCAGATCTATTTGAAGTGAATATTTACCTTGTTTCTCTGGGACAACAAATTCACCGACTTATGTCAGTTCTTTCATTTATCAACAGTTTTCTCAGTATTATATGAGAAAATTCAGGTGCATTCATATCTAATCTGTATATGCTGGTGGTTATAACTATTTTCTCATTGGAATTGCTAACGAGGCATTATCTCCGTTTCCATAAAATTTACTCATGTTTTTCATGTGAGGGTAAGCTTTTCTTTGTAATACATGTTGCTATTCACTCGCTAGTTCATATAGATAGGTACTTATTTATAGAACCTTCTTTTGAAGTTCATATTTACTTGTTCATTTCAGATAGGCAGGATAGCAGGGTTGATGTCTCGAGGGATAGGATTGAGAGGAGGCATTCTACACAGAATAGGTATTCACCTGAGAAGACCACAGAAACTCGGGATGCTGTTCATGGTTAGAAACCACATTCTTGTGCATTCATGTCTGTGATGCATCATACTTGGATGCCTTCCAATATTTTTTTCCAGATTGTCAACAGGGATCTGTTTTCTATTTTTCAAACACATCTATCTTTCCTTTCACAATGCTTCCTTCTCTCTTCTAATCAATCGTCTAATTAGGTAAACTAGGACATGAGTTTGTTTTTCTGCATTCGACTACAACTATAATCTCTGTTAGTATTTTTTGTGCTTTGCAGGTTATGCTTATTTTTGTGAACTTTTTATTTGTCTTACTTTTGAGAACTCTTGGATTCTGCATTATCATTTTTACATAAAGTTATGAGATATGAGTGATTCTTTCTTCAGCAAATAAAAAAACTTCTTGCATCACTACTGGCTCAAAAATTGACATAATGTTTTGCTCTATTTCTGTGTTCTACAGGGCATAGTCCACTCTTGTCCTTCAAGCGAAGACGGTGAGTGCTCATATACTTGTTATTTCTTATCATTGAAAATTGCCATACTCCTTTGTCTCAATTTTGTAAGTATATGTTAAATCGGTTTGAAGTTGGTTCTTGTGCTATACTGCTTACTATGGTGTTTCTGTTTGAAGTCAATGATAACTTCTCATAATTAGCTGTTTTTTTTATCAGTCTTACTTGTTGAGGTCCATTGGGAGGAAAGTGTATTTGCTTATATGCATTGCAAAAGCTTAAGTGGTCTTTTAACGATATTTTCTTGCTGAGGCCGATTGGCTATCTTTAAAGTTTGAACCTATTAAAACTTCCTCATGATGTCATGATCTATGTGGATCCTAATGCAGAGTTCTCGATTATATCTCTATTACAGGAGTGTAGTTCATGGTAATTTGACTAATAATTTCCTGGTTTGATAACGTGCTTGTACTTTTGTAAGTGTTAAATATTTTTCTGATGGAGGTTATGTGAAATATTTGATGAGAATGTTATCAGACTTCTAGTGAAATGACAATAAAGGCATTAAAGCAGGGTCCTTACAATTTCTCAGTTTGGAAGTATAGTTGGAATGGGGGGAATTTAAGCCAGTTTAAAAGTTTTTGTGCACTTGTAATTTTTTTTTATCACAGGGTTCTGTTGCAAACTCTTCCTACATCCCTAGGTTCTATTTGGAATACACTTGCTTTTTCTTTCCCCGAAATTAATACTCTTTCTTGCTGAGCAACTAATATATTGCAACGGACAAAATATATACAGGAAGAGTAAGCAAGTTGATCGTCCGATCAATTTTTCTGGAGGTGCGAGGGTTTCTGATGGGACTGAAGTACAAGACAAAGAGGGAAATGTATTATCCTCAGATTCCAGAGATATTCTTAGGAAGCAGGTTTGAATGATTGATTGACTATGAATACCTCTCTCCCTGCGATGATGGCAAAGCTTGTCCTCATAATTTAGGAAGTGTGAATTGAACATTTCTATCTTAGTATCATTTTTGACTTGTTTTAGCAATATTATGCAGCTTAAACAAGTGAAGTTTGATATTGATTTGCTTGTGGACCAAAAATCAAAGCTAGAGGTTAGTTTCTTTTCCTAAATGTTGTTGTTATAGTGCTATGTATTCATGTTTTCTCCCTCTTTTAAATATCGAGTTTCTTTTTTTGACATGCACATGTCTTTGGCTGAGAGTTGCACCTAAAGGATGGATTATTCCCTAAAAGCAGAGAGTTGCATTTTGATGGTTTGGTTCCAATACAGTAGGGAGTAGGGACAATGATTAAATAAATTTATAATTTTCTGAACAAAGGAGTTTTTGTGGGTGGATGAAAAACATTTCCTTTTTGCCAGGACTTCTATAGAAAGTCATCATATGTGCCAAGGTTCATAGATATTCCGAAATTTCTGACTATATGTGATGTTCTATCTGAATAAAAATATAAAATATGCTTTAATCAAATATACTAAATATTATTTTCTCATAATTTGTCCATTATTAGCATGAGAATGTGGGCCTGTACGGCTGGACTGCATCTATGCTATAATGATATATATTTCTTAAGTGATTGTGCTAGATATGATCAGC
This sequence comes from Fallopia convolvulus, assembly GCA_964016875.1. Taxonomy (NCBI): domain Eukaryota; kingdom Viridiplantae; phylum Streptophyta; class Magnoliopsida; order Caryophyllales; family Polygonaceae; genus Fallopia; species Fallopia convolvulus. Next base: position 50,704,286 of record OZ024732.1, read on the forward strand.
AATCCGTAGTGTCTCTTTGATTATGCTTAATGGTAGTGAATTGACACTTTTGAATCAAGATTTTAATAGAACAAAATGTTGCTTAATGTGTCTTCCTAAAAAGCGAGCTCTTATTTTCATAAAGATATTCTTGTAGAGTTGAATGTTTAAACTGTATAAATATTCCGGGGATTGATCCTTGTTTCACGGTTCAAAAGGTTGAACTGGAGGTGAGGGCCCAAGAAGCAGATAGCCTTTGCTCCAGAATCCAGGATCTTGAGGCTCAACTATCAGAAGAGAAGGAACATTGTATAAGGTGAATATTTGTTTAAGTAGACATCTGATTTTAGTTTCTTGCTGTGTTGATGAGTTATGCTCTCTGAAATTCTGTAGTTGCAAGATATAAGTGTAATCTTCTCACACCTTTTGCCTCCTTGTCAGGATTACTTCAAAAATTAAGAAGTTCATTAAATCACAGAACAATTGCATGCGATTGCACCAGGAACTCAAGCGGCAAGTGTTCTGTTCAATTAGTTATTATTCTTAAAAATTATCATATGATGTCTTCAACTATTGGTTTGGTTATTTGATAGATTTTGTTACTTTGTTGAATTTGCATTGCAGGTCTCAGGTTCGATTGGACAAGGTAGTAGAGGAGCTTGATTTGAATGTTCTACAGCTCCATACAAATGAAGAAGATTCCAGCATCAATATTATCAGTGATGGAGAAACTACTGCGAATCGTATGTTAAACCAGGATCCTGAAAAAAGAAAAGATCTTACTTCTTTTGCAAATAAGACGCTGCATATCAACATTGACACTGAGGAAGGATCGAGATCAGGTAAAGTGATTTATACAAATCAGATACATGTGAATGTACTTTAGTTTCACTCAATTGCATTTTGTTACATTATAACATTTTTTATATGAAGATCTTCAATGGATATCTCTGCTATATTTGTAACGTTTGATAAGATTTTTTTTTTGAATTATGCTTCTATGAGAAATGGGAGACATGTGGCTTGTCCTATGAGCCCTTACTAGATATCATTAGTTACTCTTGAGCTGATTTCTTTGGACGGAGGGAGCAAACTGCTCTTATCATGGAAAGAGATGGTGGGGATCTCCCAGGCCAATGTCTCCTTTTCTAGTTGCTAACCAAAACTATCCATAATAATCATTTCATTTTCCATTTTGATGCTTATATGGTTACTTTTTTGTTGTGCTACTTTTTTTCCCTCCCATATTCGTTATAACATACTTGAAAATTAAATAAATATGTTTTTGGAAAAAGTGGATATCATGTCTAAAATTGCATTTTCATTAAGTAATGGCATGTCTGAACGTAGGACTTTATTTCTAGTCTCATTTGTTACAATATAATTTTTTTCTTGAAGGTGGGTACATTTAGTGAATATGACATCTTATGTTGGTCATATATGTCAGTAGTATTACCAAGTATCTCGTCTTTTCGGCAACTAGTTGTTGAAAAATTAAATCTCGTTGTCTTGTGAGTTGTGACTCAGTGTCATATCTTATATTACAGTGCAACCATGAAATGATGAAAACAAAATCTGAGGAAAGATCATAACATTTAAAAAAAAACTGAGAAATACACCTGCTTTAAAAAAAAGGTTTTTGAATTGTGATGTACCATATCTGGTTTTACTGCTGAGTGCTGACACACCCTTTAATTTAACTGTGTTGAAATATGCATCTTATTCGTTGAATTCTGTCATACTCCAGTGACTGTGGCAAAAAGGAGTCAATTCCCAGGAGACAAATCTTTTTCTCAGAGGAGAGTAGATCATATTCTATCCAATGGTAGAAAAGAATCTGAGGTTGGCAATAAGAGAAAAGATGCAGAAAGGCTGCAGTCTAATGATGGCAAGCCTAAGCGTAGAAGAGATGGCTCTAAAGGGTTAGCCTCTTCATCAGACAAGGTTCTCTCTCTCTCCCTCTCTCTCTGAAACCTTTTTATTCGCATCTTACGGAAGGTTAAGTATGAGGCGTAATACTATGAGCTTATGCGAGCTTATGCAATTCAAGAAGTTGAGGCTATCAAACCTTAGAAAAGCAATGAGGAATGGATTTTGTGTTTGGAAAATTCTATAAATTTTCTATCTAGGGTCATGTGGCTAATAACCAACACCAAAGGATTCTTACTTTGGTAGCTAATTTGCTATCTACTTTTGGTATCATGCTTGCATGAGGGCAGCTTTATACTGCCTTTGGTGGGATGGGAAGGCAAGGATGGTTCTTTAGTATATGTGGCTGGATGGACTTGTTTATCATGGTTCATGAACTGGCTACTGAATACTTTGATCCTATGTAACTGTAATAGCTCTATTGTCTACTTGTTGTCTTACACACTGAATCTAATAGTCACTTAAGGGTAAGAATGTATATGATTACATTACATGTATGGTTTCATTGAGTTCTCCAAATTGCATATGCTTCCAGTGCATCAGTTTTGTGTCAGTATGAGAAGCTCTTGCTTGTGAAATGTGCAGGTGAAATTTTTTGAGAATCATCAGCTGGTACCATCAACCAGCATAGCTGCTCATGCCATGTTAGAATATGAAGTGGAAGAACGAGCTGATTTGGCTGAAACTGTTTCTGCATCACTTGAAAAAGAAGCTGCTTGTGTAACTGTTGGCTTTCCATTTCCGTTGCCACCACTCCCATCATACTCCCAGAATAATTACTCTCAGGTACATTTGATTCTTTTTAACTCATTAGCATTCAGATAAGCACTGGTTTTACTGTCAAGAGGATCAGAGTACGTAGGAAGCAATTTCTGTAGTTGGTCATATTAAAAAAATGGAGTGCAGGTGTATACAGATTTATGAACTAGCTGACTGCAATTAAATATAAGTTCATATCAAAATAAAATTGGATGAAGCTGAATACAACAAGTACTGTAAAAGAATGAAAACATACTGGAACAGTTACAAATATTAGAAAAAAAGGGAAGGTTGGAGGGGGTAATTGTGGTGAAGATTGTTTTAAAGCATGGCTTTTGTTTTTACCATTTTCATTCTTATTGGAATAGGGTACCAAAACCTGAAGTGACAAGCCTAACAAAACTTAATCAGTAGCTCTAGATTTTGCTAGTTAATTTTAATATCAGATTGTGCTTTGTCATTGCTTGCCTACCATTTGATGCATAGGCTCTTTACATGAAGTAGAAAATTGTCCGAGGATGTCTTAATGTTATAATGGAATAAGATTTTTAAGCCAATGATATGCACCTCAGTAGTCAGTGGTGTATAATTAACCTGATCAGACGTGTGTTCCAAATTAACTTTTATCTGTGTAGTTAGATTAGATGTTTTTGAGAACATTATCTCCTCATTTTTTTTTTCTTTTCTATTTTTGGTGCTGGATAAAATCATTACTTTCAGTACGAGGGTGATGATGAAGATGTGAATGTGGATGAGCTGGAAGAAGATCTGGTGGAAGTGGACATTGTATAAAGACATGCCATTTAAATCCTCCGAAATGGAAATCCTCTCTAGTATAATGTACCTCTTTTTTTTTCCTTTTTCTTTTTCTTTACTTTTCTATAATTATTATGGTTTAGAAAGCCAAATTTTGGGAACAATTGGATTGTAGAAGGAAGCTGATCTATATCAGTTGTACTCGGAATTCACAAAGAAAAAAGAATTGGGAGTAATTATCTGGTCATAGATAGATGAATTGTTATTTGCTAAAAGGGTATGAAAAGAGAAATAAAGTTGTATGACAAAAGTATAAAGAAGGATAGAAAAATCCATTATATAAGAATGTATCAATTAATTCCACATTGCTAAAAACAAGGCTCTCTGTTAAATTCCTCCAAATCCAATGAATATGTACATAAGTTATCCATTTATGTAGAAAAACTTATCCTTGTTTTCCTGTATCAATTTCTGATTCAAAATGTGTTAATAATTAGGGATGTGTTTCCGGATAACAAGTTGATGAACTGTCCAAAAGTAATTAGCAAGCTTATGAACTTAAAGAGAAAGGTAAAAACAACTCCCGAGTTATTATTAATTAGTAGATAGCTTAAGAAACTCAGCTAACTTGTTATTTACAAGTTACTAGATAAACGAGTATCGGATCATATAGGTTAATAGGTGTACATAACTATGAAAGTAAGAGACAAAAACAAAATGTATGGTGGTTTTGTTCCCCACGATTTTAGTAAGCTAGCAAACCAGGCAATTGGGCAGGCCTAAATATCTACCCACTTTCGCATTTTGCACATCACGTGTTTACAAAATCGGGCAATTTACGCCATCATTAAACACCTATATGATTCTAATACATGGTTTACATGCGTTTTCAATTAGCAAAGTTTTCGAGCACATGGATATATAAATAACATATATATTATAAAATTGGATACAACCAAGGATAAGGTTTAATATTAATTAGATAGGATACATACCGTGTACGTATGACATCTACATTTGGGCGAGATGGGTGAACGTCAAATTGCTTAATGAGAAAAAAAAGCATATGGGAGATCCAAATTCCAAACTAGTTAAGCAGAATGATAGATAATTAGTTATTATACATGTGGAGACTATAGGGAGATTGTGTTATGGTTTTCAATTGGTGTGAATGGGTTGGTTTTTAACAACGACAAGACACAAGGAAATGCATTTATTGAATATTGGTGTGTAAATGTAATTCATGAAATTGAGCCGCATGTAGTTGATCTTATTGGAATTAGGTGTGTACGAGTGTATGAAGGAAAACGTTATACTAGCTAGGTTTGTAGGAGTGTGGGACCATGAGCACGTCCATGCCATTGTCGAATCCATGTGGCATTAGGTTTTTTTTTTTTTTAACTTATTATTTAATTTCAAGGCAAAATCAATATTACTACTCACGACATGCGATGATGCAAAATGGGAATTTACTATGTGGAGAAAAGAAAACTAAGCAAAATCAAAATTGAAGGGGAAATTAGTACACTAATAAATAAATATGCTGCATCTTATTCATGACAAATAGAAATGATCATTACAAATATTAGAATATGCCTACAATTATTTGAGGCCATTAAAATTAAGCATGTGTCTCGTTCATACAATGATACAATGTAGTTATTCAGCTTCGTCACGCCGCCACTTGTGATCAGATTATAAACAACAAAAACTCTAAATTATCATCCGATAAAAAACAACAGAGTGATTTTTCGCCCTAATTCTTACTTTATTTAAAAAAGGGAAATTACAATTGTTGTACTAAAAGTATTTTTTTTAACAAAATGTATTTCCCGTGTAGGGACACGTACTTATATTAGATGTATTGAGTGTAGAGCGAGTTTTGGATATATGCCATGGGTTTTGGGTATAGACGTATAGTATATAACTTAATAAATTTTGTATGTCTCACAATATGTGTTAATTATATGTATTACTCTTTGTGATTGTTGGATTTATTTTTTCTGATTTATTAAATGATAATGCGCGCAAATCCATATATATGCGAATGAAATGATATAAAGAAAGCTCTTCTCAGTTTATGCCCTTAGATGAAATGTATAGTAAACAAAATAAGTTTATATTTTATTTAAAATATTTGATAAGGGCAAGAGATTAGACTAGTTTATATGTGCGCGGTGTGAATCAACGTACCTAGCTAATCCATCATCTAATGAAGATTTTGATGTCAGAATTAAGTATCTATTCATAGGAGGTCGACAAGTGACCTCTATTCTATATCTGCTAATTTATCTATTACGCTCCCTGTGACAATGGTATTGTTACATCTTAATTATTGTAAAGAATAATAAACTGATCCAGTTTAATTAGTTTAACTCGTACGCTTAAATCATTTCAGTCTTTCATTATCATATATTCATGTCCATTTTTCTACAATTTTTTTTTTGATTTTCTTACTTCTTCCCTGAATGTGGTTGCTTTCATCGTGATGCCATTTTTTGTTTCCATGGTTCTTAGTTTTTATTATTTTATTTCATTTTATGGAAGAGTATCATAGCCACCATATACTTTCATCCTTTTCAGAACAAAGCTTCTTTACAAACGTACGAAGGGATAGTGGCCAGAATTCACTATATTCGCAAACTATTTAATTTTATGTTTTAAATGCCCACACATGCCTTCTATATAACGCGTATTAATACAGCACAGAATGATTTATTATTTTTTATTCCGAATCATTCATATGAAATCAATGGATCTGCACATCCACTTGCCGTTTACTTTTTCTAGCGGATAATTTTTAATCCGTTCTTTAAAAAGTTAATCAAGGTACTAGCTATTTTTGTTTAAAAACAAATCACATTTCATATAAATGGTGGCATGGATATATATATTAATTAATTATATTATAAGGTAGTAATGTATAATATACATATATCAAAGAAACACAAACGGGCGTTTTAAAATCCTGAGCGAGGAGCAATCATTTGCGCCATCACAATGGCTCCGCCGACTCCTCTTCCCTCCGACGACGACCTCCGGGAGCTCCAGCTGGCGCGACGTCCCCACCAGAAAGCGGTGGCTGAAGCGGTGACACGTGTCGCAGAGGAGGCACCTGACGTGGCGGTTGGCGAGGAAGTTGGCGCCGTGGACCCACCCGTCGCACCTCCCGCACAAGTAGGCGTCGTCGGCTTGGCAGTAGATCGTCGCCTCCGACCCGCATAGCTCGCATATCGAACCCGAATCAACCATTCTCTTCTGATTGTCGTTGTCGTTGTCGTCGTCGTTGTTAGTTTCAAAGCCTTCATTGATGGAGGAGGGAGATGGAGGCGTTGTTGATCCTTTGATCATGGAGGTCAAGTGGCGTTTCGGGCCCGGGCTCGGGTTTCGGGCTTCTTGCTTGGTGGTGGTGCCCTTACACATTGTTGAATTAGATGGGTTAAGAGAGTGGTGGTGGTGCAAGAGATTAAATGAGGGATGATAAGGGGTGGGGTTTTATAAAGGGAAGTTAGGCCAAGAAGTGGGGTTGGTATGATATCATTGTTTAATGTTCCATCATATTATTTTTTTTTATTGATTTGGTTTGTTATTTTAATTTATTGGTGGATAAAAGATATTATGTATTCTTTAATTTGAAAATAAAGTCCGTCATGAAGAAGTAAGGAATATTGAGAAGCATAAAATGATCCAACTGGGTTTTATGACGTGTAGCTAGCTCATTAGTCGAAATTATTTGTCTCAAATGGGATTTCATTGTTATTTATTAATCGTTTAATATTTACTTTCTCCGTTAAGATAAACTTTTCGTTTTAAAATTTGTCTTAAAAATTAAGAAAATTATTTGATTTTACTCAAATACTCTCAATCTTATTAGGCTCTTTTACCTTAATTCGTAGATTAATGTAAATAACTTTAATTAATAGGGATATTATTGAAAAAAATGGATTAAAATAATTTTTATTTAACAAAAATGTTAGGCTAGAATAACAAGTTTAATTTAATGGAGGGAGTAATAATTTGAACTTGTTCAAACACTTCAAAATACGTTCTATAAATAACTACTTTGTTTATTTTTATTGGCACGTGCTCTTAATTAACTCATGATTCTACCGTAAATTTGTGGGAATGAGGAAATAAGGACATTAACTCTACAACTAAATATCGAATGGTTGAAATTTTATTCACTTTTTACATTTGAATTTAGTATTTGAGGATTTACTTATTTCTATTTTGATTTGTGGTGTTTGTGCCTATTATTGTGCCATCGATCTCTGAATTAATCACATTCATTTATAGAAAACTATTTTCTGATAAATGAATAGGACTACTCAATAAATCCATAAGCGTATTGTTGTCTAATACTTTCGATTATGTCGCTCTATCATTTTTGTCATGCATGTACATAACCCATTAATATGTGAACCGTACGTTAAGCTTTTATGTTATAGCGAAACTCATCTGCGTTTCGAATACAAACAAATCACCTTTGTTTTTATTGGCGAGTCTCATTCGGTATGGTGTACGAATTAATTAAATTACTGTTTCTTACTATTCCATCGATCACAAATTGAAATTTGATTAGTGTAATAATTTATTAATTGTTTTAAACATTGTTATAGGGTTTAATAGTTCTCTTTTAGAGTTTAGTTTTTAAAATAAGTATTTTTATAAATTGCAATCGAACGATTTTTTTATAGTGCACCTAAAGGTACATTATAAGAACTCATTGAGAAAGATTTGATATTTTGAGGCTATTTATAATTTTTATATAGGATATTAATTTCTTTGAATTTAGTTTCAATATTAAGTATTTTTTGTACATTATAAAAAAACTTATAATTAAATAACCGACATTTTCAACATATAAACGCTAGTCCGACAAAATTCGGTAATATTTGACTATTAAGTTGCTTGAATTGAAGGGATAGACAGATGTAGCAATGTAAGTAAATCAATGCATTCATGAATCATAATCTTCATATTGCAAGGTCTCCTTTAATTATATTCTTGGAGCCAAAAGTTAATTGGACTCCCTTTACATATTCCCGGGCAAATACAGTTATACAATTAATCTCTTTTATTGATTGATCACAATATATATAATTGATCTTCTAAAAAATTTCTATGGTCAAAACTATTTCCACGTTGATCATATAACAAACGCTCCTATATTACAATCCAAGACTTATCTAGAACATATATAATTGAACGAGGCTTCCTATCATTTAAAAAACCAAATAAGTAAGACATATGGTATACATACAACATCAAGATACTTAATTAGTTAATTAAGCTATGTTATAATAATGCTTCAACCGTTCTGTCCTCTTTATTATAATAAGTTGTTACCAAGTCAATTTGATTACTATAAACGAAGCTAAACGAATGGCCACAAATTAAAGTAATCTACAACGGCCTCACAAACCTACCTCTTATAGCCATCGAGTTAAATAATTGATCTTTTTCTGATTGCATTATTATTATTTTTTATTTCGTATAAGGTAAGAATTAAGGTTGCTACAAGTATTACTTTAACTCGTCTAGAATATTTATTAAAGATGAGAACTGGTTACTAGTCAATTCTAAAAAGGAAAGACTAAACCGCTGTTCGAGAAATTCAAAACGATGACCTCAATGTACTATCTCAAAGGTCCAATTATCGAACCAAATGTCCGAAGCTTTTCGATTGCATTATTATTGCAACGATTGACATATTAAAAGAAATATTCCACTGTTTTATTTTACCCCCATATATGTCCAACTTCATTGGCCAACAAAACATTGTAAACACATTTTTTCCCAATTAGGGTCAATTTTAGGGCCCCTTGAAAAGAATTGACCCCACTTGAAAATTTTGTGTGGTGTTGAATAGGCCAGACTTGAAAGCATGTCCTTGTCCATCAAATCCGAGTATGCGTTGAGTTGATATGCCACTTGTATGGCTCAGATTCAAAGGGGCTTTTGTTTTCTTTCCTTATTCACCTTTCCCAACTCGAAGAACCATACGTACATGTATATTTTATAAGAAGCCTAGGAAGGTAGACGTACGAACACATGATTATCGTAATTGGACCAATAATTGAATATCTAAATACGTAAATAGACTTTAAATGTACATCCAAGGTCGTGTATGTATCAGCTTAACTAGCCCTAATCACGCTCATGGAATTGGATTATTAATTAGGGTTTCTATCCTTGACGTGGCACGTGCATGGCACGTGATCCTACAATTAAGGAGATCAACCTTCAAGATCAATGATAACTTCGATCTGAGTCTTGAGTTTATAAACGTGATGTATTTTTTTTTGGGGGGAAATTTCGGTTTCATTTTTCCGGAGGTGTGCCTAATTCTCGAATCACGATAGATTAATCTTATGCAAAGCGGTCTTGTTCTGGTAAAGTTTATTAATACATAGAGTTCTAAAATTCTAGTGTAAGGGAAAAAAATTAAAAAGAAAAAAATAATTAATAGATTTGGAGAGAGAACAAATTAAATCTAACCGTTAAACTTATTTGGATGGCTCAGATTTAGACAAATCCACCGATAGAGTTTTTTTAAAACTCCATCGTAACTAAACCCTATGCCAAGGGCTGGTGATTCGACCAAATATGAATTAATGAAAAGGGCCGGTGATTTGACCCAGAACAAATATATAAAGAGGGCCTTTGAAGCCGCTCAACGGGCCTTTCCAATTACACATACAACCGAACTTTTGTATGGAAAAGCCCATTAGGTCCCCTTTAGGATTTTGCTGATGTTATAGCACATGGAGATAATGAGAGATTTTGGATCAGTTAAGGGAGGTCCCTTTTGGTGAAAGTTGGTTGACATTATGGGTTCGAATAACATATGCCTATGCCTGTTAGATGGGTTGGGTTCGGGTTCATAAACGGGTTTCGGGTCATTAGGTTGCTAAAAAACTTAAAATGGATTGATAGTTTTTTTTTTTGGGCGAGTTACGTTTTGACAGGCCTACATCTGCCCCATCCTCTTCCCCCAAGTTCCTAATTTCCTATGCACCACACAACACTTGATAAAATAGACTTCAAAATTCGAGAAAAATGTGAGCCTTTTTTTATCCGAGCAATGCCGACCACAATGCCGACCACAATCTAAGTTCTACCAAAAAAAAAATTCCACAATCTAAGAATTCTAAGGTAAATCTCGAATTTAAGATAACTGGTTTTGGTTGATACTATTAGTTTACAGTCTACACCCTCCTAGTCCAATGATGCTCGCACATGAAAGAACTAAGGGCCCGTTTGGTATCTATATCTGGATATCAGATATGGGTATCGGTATCACCCATACCCATATCTGTTGTTTGGTTGAACCAGATATTAATATCTTTGATATCAAATGTGCGTGTTTTGATATACCCAAAATCAGACCGGTATAAGTGATATCTTCTTGTTCCTCACTCTTCTTCTCTCCGCTTACCCTTAATTCATATATTTCACGCTTCTTCCCTAAGCCCACACCTGAACATTATGGTTGTTGCTTGTCGCTTGTGAGATCAGGCTTCTTCCCAAAGTGCAATCTAGTTCGTCTTTGCCCAGATCCGTTTCCACCACCAGTTCTAAGGGATACTTACTTTGAGTTAGATGAAATCTTTCATTGGTCCTTTGCACATCAGTTCCTAGAATATACCTCAATTCTCCCAAGGCTTTTATTTGAAAATTCTTGTGCCAATAAGCCTTCAATCTTAAGATTTCTTCTTCACTATCTCCCGTTATTTTATTTTTTTAGGTTGAAACACTATCTCCTGTTATTAGCACATCATCAACATAAACCAGTAGAGTAATATATGAAGTATGAGTTTGTTTATAAACGGAGAATAGTCTGATTTAGACTACACAACCAACAATTTTGACCACTTGAGAGGATTTAGCATGCCATTGAGAGGTCGTAATTTAATAAAGTCTGTCACTATATCTCATACAAAGAAATTTAGGTCAAACCTTTGTCATTGGAGTTGTATGGCATCATCTTGGATACGCAAGAAAAGCGTTCATTTTGAGACTTGGAAAACATGCTTCAGTGCAACAGTCAAACATATCTAGCAATGCAAGAACTTGAAAGTGCATCAGAGATGCTCAATTGAATGAATCAATGTAATACCTAGGCGTTAGGCCTCGTGTACGTATCTTCACTCCTCTCTTTCTAATGAATGAATCACCATTCATTCAAAAAAAAAAAACATGGAGAGATGGTTAGATTAATTAATCTATTGAATTATATTTGATCTATTTATATTTCTCCAAATTCGCCGATAGGGTTTGGGTTTGAACTCTAACTAAACCTGAAACTTTCATATCGTGATCAGCAAATGTAGAATTTGCATATTGCTATATAATCAATTAATGAACGAATGAGCTCAAATTGTCATTTTTTTTTGGTTGAATATATTGTCATTTTTTTGGTACATATATAACGATTACAAATAATGCATGTTGGATCGTGACGCGTTAGTAACAATACAGGAAACTAGTAAAATTTCCTGGGCAGCGAAAATAAACAGTAAGAACACAGAATTTATAGAGGAAACCTTCTGTCCGACCAACAAGTCGTAGAAAGAAAAACATCTACCCCTGAGACTCCTTCTTAGAGGATTTTCAATAGAATACTTTTATTAAGTTTCAACGATTACAAGGCAAGTCTAGTAACTAAGGCACCCACCAAAGTTCCCTTGGTAACCACGGCACCGACCGAAGTTCAACCAACTAGACTTCTACAACCCTAAGCGTAAACCTAAATCGAAAGTAAACTACTGACTTACTTGTGGATTCTTCACCGGAAAAAGCCACACACTCATACACTTGAAAAGCTCTCTTCTCAAGTTCTTCGTCTTCAACTACACCTTTTAACCCTAGCTAACCCTAGCTATTTATAAGATAAGTCAAGTTTGATCTCACACGTAATTCTTGCCTAATTACGCTGATATTCCACTTAACAAATCCCACACAATAAGGAAAAAGATTGTTTGTGATTTCGGATCCTCAACCATGTCGATTCTTCCCAAAACCAAATGATCTCGGATTTCCCAAGATAAGATCGTGTGAAGATTGATCTTATCCTCTCTTTTATCTCCTTAAGCAACCGCCTACAGCTGTAGAATATTCGTTGAAGATCGCTCGCAGAAGATATGGTAACTTGCCATTTATAGAAAGTCGCGTTCCTTCTCAGACGCGCTTCCTAAATCTGTCACTCGTTCCCTCCATCGTTCCTCACGATGTTCCTTCACTCGTGACCATGTATGTTTTCCTGAAACACTTACATGTAGAAGCAAGTTATATTAACTAAGTTGTTATCATCAAAACTAAGAGAAACCATGGAACAACCATTGTTCCAATAATTTCCCCCTTTTTGATGATGACAAACCTATACAAAAATACATGTCTAGAAACCAATAGAAATATAGATCAGAAAAAAAAATTCCTGTATGGTTCCCCCTAAACAAATGCACTGTTGTTCCTACTCATCAGAGGTAACAACATATTCCCCCTCAGCCAAAGTTCTCTCTGTATTTCCTGGATAGAACGCATCTCTGCATTTTTCCTAACTTCCCCCTTTTGACATAATCAAAAGATCAACAAACATCAAGCAAAAACATAGAGCAAATGAACAAATTGAATTGAAACTTAAACCATTCATAAGCAAAAGATAGTCATTATTATAGATAATTGTCGCAGGGATCACAACCTAGAGAAAACACAAAAACATAAAAGTCTTAACATCCAAGAAAAGAGAAAATTTTAAGCTGGGGATTGATGGGCTACGGAACTAGAGAGGGTCCACATCATGGTTCGGAGGAGGTGGAATCAGCAGCAGCAGTGTCAGTGTCTCTCTTAGCCAGGTACCCAATGATGGTACTCAGCTGAGAGGAAATCTTTTGAAGCTCTGTCAACATCTGGGCAGTAACATCTTCACTCAGCGAAGAGCTCTCAACATCCTTCTGGGCAGTCTTCTTTGCAGCTGTTCCCTTTGAATCACCCTGAAAGTTCATCCTCGAGATATTGCGCATCTCTAGGGGTAATCCAAAGAACTCCTCTTTCGAAGGCTGGTAAGCCTTCCGTTCCTTCAGTATAGCCTTCACAAAGCGAGGATAAGGTATGCTATGCTTCTTCCCAGTACACTTAGCCATTTGCCTCATCATAATCTCCGGAAGACTGATACGTTCCTTCCTTAGAAACTTGTCCAGCAGAATCATATCATTGATAGTGAGCGTAGTCCTCTTCTCCAGCCTTGGAACAATAACCTTGATGAGAAATTGATGTGCGATTCTTGCAGTGTAGCTCAAGTCGTTGGTTAAGTAAGGACCAGAAGCAGGAACTTTGCCCATGACCCGCTTAATTAACTGAGCTTTGTTCCTTGGCCAGTTACTCGATGTATGAACATCCCCATATCCTTCAGCAGGCACCTTCAGAATTGTGGCAACAAATCCCAAAGAGAAAGAGATTTCCATCTCACCCACAGTAGCAAAACCCATCGGACCAGTAGAGAGATTGGCTAGTTGATAGGATCCAAAGAATTGGGAAAGAAGGGACACATCTACCTTGACTCCAGAGTCACAGATTTTCTCCCATCCCTGAAACTTGAGAAGTTCCCAGAACTCCTCCAAGTCATGGATTTTCAGGAATTCTTCGTCGATCACCAGAGGAGCGACAACCTTCTTTGAACGGTTCTTCTTGGAACGGGCCGCTAGTTCCATTGGCAGTTTGCCTTGCGCCTTTGCAGATTTGAGGTCCTTTTCAACTTCTTCTTCTAACTCCACCTCTTCGTCATCTCCTTCACCAGCAGAGTCGTTCTTTTCTTCTTCCTCACCCTCATCAGAACCCGAGCCAACCTCTTCTTCCTCTTCCTCTGGATCTTCTTCTTCTTCAGAGGATTCCTGAGCCACCTGTTCCTTTGGAACGGTGGAGTGAAGGACGTACTTGGATCCAGAAGGAGTAACCTTCGACTTTTTGGTTGCGGGGGAAGGGGTTCGTTCCGAGTCAGAGATGTGAAAAATCTGAGACGGCAAGGGAGGAACACTCTTTTTCGCCTTTCGCTTGCCACAACTCGTTGGCTTCACCCATCCTGGTCGCTCACTTATCGGCACAAACGCCACCTTTTCTGGGTCATCGGTGATCTTCTTTGGAGGCGAGTTCACCTCTTCCTTCTCCATTGCATCCTTGCTCTCCTGGGCATCCCCTGTTTCAGCAGCCATATCGGAGGGGTTTTCCGAGGGAACCACATAGTGATCCTTCTTAGATTTGTCACCCTCAGTGTCCTTTGCCAATTAGACCATATCAGCGGTGGCCACACCAGTGTCGGAAACAGCGTCGAATTTGGTTTCGAGTTTGGAAATTAGGGTGGCAGAGGAAAGTTTGGCCTTTTTTAGGGTTTCAAGTTGGGCTTGAATAGTAGCGATCTCAGCAGCATCGAGACCCTCAAAGTTTAGGATTGGAGTGTTTGAGGAGGAAGCCATGGTTGCAGAGGAGAGGAAAGATCGAAACTTTGAGGAAGATTTAGGGTTTGAGAGAGACAAAGATGCGGTAAAAAATAATGACCGAGATAAGAGTTTATAAAGCACACCTCTTTCTTTCTTGATAAAGATCATAATCTTTCCCAAAGATCTTCTATCCAAATCTTAACGGCTAAGAGTTGCCATAATGATGAATTTTTCACCGCCATTAAGTCTCGTTTGCGTAGACGTCCTATCGTTCCCTGCAGAATTACTGTGCAACGACTGGATTTTTCAAATGAGCAGTCACAACGACTATAACTCAAATGCATTGCCTCTATGATTGACATTTGTTCTTTTGCATAAAAATCTTCAAATGTAATCAAAGACGTTCCTTTAATGTGACAACATTCTCAACCACTAGTTCCATACCTCGTTACCATGAGTGGATAAAAAGGCTATGTTTGAACAGACAAGGGACGAGAGACGTTCCATTCAAACTTTTTGTAGGCTGGAAATAATTTAGACATCCACACAATTATTCCCCGTTTTAAAGGTAATCAAAAGAGGTTCATAGGGAACGTTTGTGTGGACCAGACTAAGGGACAGTCTTATAACCAACTATCATTTCGGCTTGAAGTGAGGGATAAAATAGATCAAGTTGGTTATTTTGGGCCAAAAAGAAATCTTGGATGTAAGCAACTATAGTTTTAGTTCCTTTTAGCATGCAAAATTTTTAACAATTTCTAATATACACAACATCTATGCATAGAGGAAAGATATAAGCCATTAGAAAACTTGTCAAATGATATGTAGTTACTTGAGATGTTACCATTTTAGTCAGGCATTGAGGGAATAAAGGACCGGGACTTGTTTACTCCAAGGAAATCATTCCAAGCAACATCCTCAGATGTTCATAGGGTTTTCTGTCCAAAGCCTTGGTGAAAATATCTGCCACTTGATTTTCAGTCCTACAATGATCCATATTGATAAAACCTTTTTCAACATTATCTCGTAAGAAATGATGTCGAATATCTATATGTTTGGTTCTAGAATGATGCACATGATTTTTGGAGATATTGATGGCACTTGTATTATCACATAAGATAGGAACAACAGGCAGCTGCTGCGACATATTCTACTTCAGCCGTTGAAAGAGCAACCGAGTTTTGCTTCTTCGAACCCCAAGACACCAAGCAAGGACCAAGGAATTGGGCCATCCCTGATGTGCTCTTCCTATCCACCAAGTGACCTGCAAAATCTGCATCCGAGAATCCGACAAGTTGGAACGAGTTATGTCTTGGATACCATAAACATAACCCATCGTTCCCTTTCAAGTAGCGCAGGATTCTCTTCACTTCTTTCAGATGTGTTTCTTTAGGATTGGCCTGAAATCTAGCACAGAGACACACACTAAACATAGGCCGACTGGCCGTTAGGTACAATAGGGAACCAATCATCCCTCGGTACATCGTTTGATCAACATCAGCACCATTAAGATCAACATCAAGACGAGTATTAGGAGAAATAGGGGTATCAAAACTTTTTGTAGAATCCATACCATACTTCTTCAATAGTTCCTTGATGTACTTTTGTTGATGTACCTTTGTTCCCTCATCAGTTTGTACCACTTGTAGTCCAAGAAAGAAAGTGATCTCTCCGATCATGCTCATCTCAAACTCACTGCTCATAAGATTCTTGAAGCTTTCTACAAGTTTGGGGTTAGTAGAACCAAATATAATATCATCAACATAAACTTGAACTACTAAAACCTCACCGGCTTGTTCCCTTAGGAACAATGTCTTGTCGATCACACCACGTTTGTATCCATTGGCTAATAGAAGCTGAGCGAATCTATCATAGCAAGCACGAGGAGCCTGTTTAAGGCCGTAAAGAGCCTTGTCCAACACGTAGACATGGTCAGGGTGATCAACATCTTCAAATCCTGGAGGTTGTAGTACATAGACCTCCTCTTGTAGGTAACCATTCAGGAATGTTGTCTTCACGTCCATTTGATACAACTTGAATCCCTTGTGAGCAGCATAGGCGATTAGAAGACGGATGGCTTCTATTCTTGCGACAAGAGCGTACGTTTCATCGTAGTCAATCCCTTCTTGTTGATTGTACCCTTTTGCTACAAGTCTCGCCTTGTTCCTTGTGACAGCTCCGGTGTCATCAAGTTTATTCCTGAAAACCCACTTTGTTCCTATAGCCATCTTGTGCTTTGGCTTGGGAACTAGTCTCCATACTTTATTCCTCTCAAACTGGTGTAGTTCCTCTTGCATAACAACTATCTAGTCAGGGTCTTTTAATGCTTCATTCACATTCTTTGGCTCTGCAAGAGAGATAAATGCATTGAAAGCACAAAAATTCTTAATAGAGGAACGAGTAAGCACACCTTTATTGTATGGAGTGATGATGTTATCAACAGGATGATCCCTCTTTTGATGATAGTTTCTAACTTCAATCTGAGTGGGATCTGTTCTTGACTCCTCTTGTTCCTGTTGGCTTGTCGTTCCATGTGATGTTCCTTCTCCATGATCTTCCCCAATGTCTTCATTCTGTGAAGTATCATCTTCTGGAACCAATGCACTTTCTGTGTCATCTCCATCCAAGTCAGGACTAGGAGGCATAACATTGTCATCTGGAACTTGTGCACTTGAATCTAGATCGACTTCATCATCTGAATTTGAATTTAGAACCTTCAGTACATCCTTGTTACTGGACAGGTTCCCTCCATTTTTGGACTCGTCAAAGACAACATGAATGTTTTCTTCAAACTTCTTAGTCCTTTTATTGAACACCTTGTAAGCCTTACTGTTGGATGCGTACCCCAGAAAGATGCCATCATCACTCCTTGGATCAAACTTGCCTAGCTCGTCTATTCCATTGTTGTGAATGAAACACCTGCATCCAAAGACTTTCAAGTGGGAAATATTCGGCTTTCTGCCCTTGATTAGTTCATATGGAGTTTTTGAAAAGTTGGAACGTATGGTGACTCGATTAATGATGTAGCAAGCAGTACCGCTTGCCTCAGCCCAAAAGGACCGAGGCAAGTTACTTGCCAACATCATAGTACGAGCCATGTTTTGTAGTGTTCCATTCTTTCTTTCTGCAACGCCGTTTTGTTGAGGAGTCCTTGGCGCAGAGAAGTTCTGAGACACTCCATGTTCATCACAATAGCTATGAAACATGGAATTCTTGAACTCTGTTCCGTTGTCAGATCTGATAGCTTTCAGTTTTTGTTCTATTGATGCTTCTACTTTCTTGATCCAGCTTTTGAATGCCATGAACGTCTCGTCTTTGGAACCTAGAAAGAGAGTCCATGTATATCTAGTAAAATCATCAACAATAACAAAAATGTACCTGCTACCGCCATGACTTCTCACCCACATGGGACCGCACAAATCCATGTGTACCATGTCAAGAGGATGAGAGGTGCTAACTGGCAACTTTGGCTGAAAAGATGACTTGCTTTGTTTTCCTTTCACACACTCTTCACATAAGCTTTCCTTTTCTGCAAGAGATTTTGTGAGTAGAGTTTGTGGATTCCTCGATGATTAGCGTGACCAAACCTCCTATGCCAGAGATCAGTCTTGTCGGCTATTGTAACAAAGCAGAGTTCTTCTTGTGGTTGGAAACTTGAGTCGACATAATACACATTGTTGCGCCTCTTTCCTTTCAGGACCACACGATTTAATTTCATGTTCTTGATCATACATCCATCTGAGGTAAAGGATACCTCGTTTTTCCCTTGGTCACAAAGCTGAGCAATACTCAACAAGTTGTAACTAAGACCTTTCACCAAGCTTACGTCTCTAACGCTGATTTTATCATTTAGCTTGACTTCACCTGTTCCAATGATTTCTCCTTGATTGTTGTTGCCAAAGGAAATGTTTCCTCCAGCATTGTTTTGAAGTGAGGACAGAATACTCTTGTTCCCTGTCATGTGATATGAACACCCGCTGTCAAGGACCCAGCGGACGTTCCCCCTCACTTCTACCTGCAAGAAAGAAATCACGTTTTAACGACCCAAGCATGCTTAGCCTTCCCGGGTCGGTTAGCATAGCTCACATAATGATAAATTTGAGATTGCACTAAAGTAGCTTTCTGTGAACTCTTGGAACTAGAAGCAATATTTGAGGGATCAACATGATTTTTCCCTTTTTTATTTTTAGAATCTTGCTTCTTTTGTGGTTGTGGGGCCTGTTTCTTCCTTTTCTGATGAGATTTATCATACCCTTGATTTTTCTTACCAGACCACTGTTTCTTGTTGTTCCTTGTATTCTGGTTTTGAGCCCTTTTGTTTGACATTTCTAGTCTAACCTTACAGTCTTTTTGAACATGACCTCCCCCACCACAGTGATAGCACACCCTATAGTATTCACCAAGATAGCGTTTAGGATGTGGTTTCTGGAGGGTTCGTTCCTTTGCTCGTTCCTTGGAAGGAACTCTATGCTGGTTCCCTTGAGACTGTTTTAGGTATATTTTATGAGCCGTTTTTCCATAATACCATTAAGAGTTATCATGCAGATTACTTTCAAGAATTTTGACTCTACTTTCTAGATGAATTACCTTATCTCTAGCGGATTGTAGTTCCCTAGCTTTTCTTTCCATTTTCTCTTCAAAGGTAAGATCATCCGGAGGATATTCAGATTTGCTTTTACCATAACCAATACCAGACCTAGCAGGACTGAACTCAATCTGAGTTCTTTTACTTAGTTCATGCTCTAATTTTTCCCTTTTGAGTTTGTGAACAAGTAAATCTGACCTAAGTTCGTTATTGGTTTCAGTTAGAGTCTTAATATCTTTCTTTAAATCTTCACATTCTGAACAAGGAACAACAGAAGTAACAGTAGTTTCTGATAATTTTTCTTCAAGATTTAGACATTTCTCATCAGAAGCTTCTATTTCATCTTGCATCTTTAAGTTATCTTCAAACAACTTTTTAACAAGGATAACAAGATCAGATTGTTTAGCATTCTCTATACTAGAAAGAAATTGTTCAGGAGTTACCTCTTGATTAACATCTTCAGTCTTCAGAGCCATGGCACAAATCTTTGAATCAGATTCATCATCTGAGTCAAGATCCCAAGCAGCGATGTAGGCCTTCTTCTTCTCGTTCCCAATAACGTTACCTTTGGGACAACTCTTTGCATAGTGACCCTTTTCCTGACAGTTGAAGCAGGTAACGTCCTTGAGTTCCTTCTTCTCAAAGTTGACTCTTTCCTTCATGGCACCTTGCTTCTTGCCTCTCCTGTAGAAAGATCTCATTGCTTTGGTTATGAGAGCAACGTCAAAATCATTTTCTAGCTCTCCGTCATTTCATGCAGTGATGTTTTCAATGGCCTTCTCCACTTTAAGAGCAATTCCCTTGCTAGAGCTTGAAGCACCACTGTTATTTTTCTCATATCGCTCATAGTCAGTCAGTTTTCCAAAGATCTCATGAAGTTTGCATGTCTTTGTTATTGGATTCTCCTTGAGAAGTCCTCTTGTAACTACGTACGTGGGACCTAAGCCATCAACAATTGCAGAAACTTTCTCAGCATGTTTGATAGAGTCCCCAATTCCAAGATGATTAATGCGATTGACCAAGCCTTCAAACCGAGATTGGTATGTGGCTATGTTTTCTCCATCTATCATCCTAAAATTGTAGAACTCCTTCTTAGCGTCCTTCTGATGGCTCTCTTTCAGATCAACGCTTCCAATGCGCATTTGCTCAATGGCTTCCCATGCTTCTTTGGCAGTCTCACAGCTGACTACTCTTAGGAGATCTTCAGCACCCAAGGCATTGTTTAGTAGCATTTTTGCCTTGTAGTTCTTCTCCATTCCTGTCCACTCAGTTTGGCCCCATTCTGTCTTTTTGTTCTTCTTTGCTTCAGGAACGACATAGTCTCCATCCTCAATAACTGACCAAGCTTGGTAGTCATTGCTTTTGAGCCATGTGGCGAAGAGCTACTTCCAGTGGTCATATTCTCCAGGAACAAGCAGTGGAGGCTTGTTGTTTCCAATTCCGACGTTGTGAGTGTTGTTTGAAGTCATTCTGTATTCCTGCACTAACACACAATCTAGAGCAAACCTGCTCTGATACCAATTGTTGGATCGTGACGCGTTAGTAACAATACAGGGAACTAGTAAGGTTCCCTGGGCAACAGAAATAAACAGTAAGAACACAGAATTTATAGAGGAAACCTTCTGTCCGACCAACAAGTCGTAGAAAGAAAAACCTCTACCCCTGAGACTCCTTCTCAGAGGATTTTCAATAGAATACTTTTATTAAGTTTCAACGATTACAAGGCAGTCTAGTAACTAAGGCACCCACCAAAGTTCCCTTGGTAACCACGGCACCGACCGAAGTTCAACCAACTAGACTTCTACAACCCTAAGCGTAAACCTAAATCGAAAGTAAACTACTGACTTACTTGTGGATTCTTCACCGGAAAAAGCCACACACTCATACACTTGAAAAGCTCTCTTCTCAAGTTCTTCGTCTTCAACTACACCTTTTAACCCCAGCTAACCCTAGCTATTTATAAGATAAGTCAAGTTTGATCTCACACGTAATTCTTGCCTAATTACGCTGATATTCCACTTAACAAATCCCACACAATAAGGAAAAAGATTGTTTGTGATTTCGGATCCTCAACCATGTCGATTCTTCCCAAAACCAAATGATCTCGGATTTCCCAAGATAAGATCGTGTGAAGATTGATCTTATCCTCTCTTTTATCTCCTTAAGCAACCGCCTACAGCTGTAGAATATTCGTTGAAGATCGCTCGTAGAAGATATGGTAACTTGCCATTTATAGAAAGTCGCGTTCCTTCTCAGACGCGCTTCCTAAATCTGTCACTCGTTCCCTCCATCGTTCCTCACGATGTTCCTTCACTCGTGACCATGTATGTTTTCCTGAAACATTTACATGTAGAAGCAAGTTATATTAACTAAGTTTGTTATCATCAAAACTAAGAGAAACCATGGAACAACCAGAAGTTATACAACATAAACACATCGAATATGAAAAGTACATTACAATGAGCATGAATAATTAAACTTAGTGATCGTAATTACTACATATATATAAATCTAAGATTTGAGGAAGGGATAAATCTCGTATTGCACGCTACAACTTCCTCCAACAACTCTACCCCCTTGCTTCCCACCACAACAACTCGGAAGCTCCGCAATAGCCTCATCCAAACACGCCTTACAATCCGAGCTCGAAAGATCCCTCGTGCATTGCGCCATCCCGTAAACCGTCGTCTTATCATACGACGACGTCGTTCCATAAACCTCCGCCTCTCCTCCAGCAAAAAGCCTCGTACCGTTGGAAGAGGCCTCCGCCGCCAACCGGGTCAACAGCTCCCTAGTCTCCCCGTTAAACAAGGCCGGGTCAACGCCCTTGACGTCGTTAACGTTGACCAGCTGAAACCCGTTGACCTTGTCCACGTGGCCGAAGAAGTCCTTGTCGGAGTACTTGAGGAGGCAGGCGTCGTACCAAACGACGGCTTCCTTGTTGTTGGGGCAGAGGACCCGGATGTCGTTGTTGGCCTCCGCGACGCACGATTGGCACTCGGAGGAGGAGGCGTCGCCCCTGCAGAGTGTGAGGCCGTTGATGATGTTAACGGAGGAGGTGTTGACGGAGTTAACGGTGTAGGGGGGTGTGATTGTGTGGAGGGCGAAGCCGGTGGACGGAGCTTTGACGTAGAGGATGGTGAGGAGTTTGTTGAGGTTTGTTTGGTAAGGGGAGTAGTCGGAGAAGTTGCCGGAGGTGGAGGAGTAGATGAAGGAGAGAGGGTTGGTTGCAATGGCGTCTTGGTGGAATGCAAGGGATAGAACAAGTGGGAGGAGCATTATTAATTTGGAAGAAGACATGGTGGTAATTATGTACGTACGTAGGTTATGAATGCTTTTGTTTTGGTGATGGAAGTGAGAGGTTTGTGGTATCTATATATGTACGCTGTCCTCTAACTTGTAACTGCTAATGGGTCAATAAACGACGGGAGGTTAGGAAGAAAGGCTCAACGCATTGCTAGTTCAACACATTATTCTTGGAGGATATATTATATGTATGTACGATATTTATTGACCACGTACATACAATTATAATATGTGTATCTAAGTGCGAACGAACTTACATATTCTAATTACAATGAGAATTAGTTAATGAATTACTTGCGCACTTTTTAGTTGAAGGAGGTTTCTCATACGCATTTCATGAGAACATGCAAGAGAAAAGGAATAAGAACACATAAGGGTTGTTTGATCTTGAAAAATAAATGATCCAGATTAATATATACTTTCTTAAATGGGAAATATCTGGTAAAATTCGGCACAAGCAAATTTTATTTTAACAAAATATAAATTGTTATAACCAAGTGTGCTAGATGCTATAATTTAGTATGCACAATATTATAACATGCCACTAGACCTTATAATTGATTGTGTGTGAGACATGAAAATCAGTGTGCATGGTCTTATAACTGAATATAACTTGCACAATTACAAAATTGAGTGTGCACTATCTTATATAACCGAATGTGAAAGATGTAATCAACCAAATCTTAATTTAAACACTCCAACAATTGATTAACCTAGACACTTACTTATAAGATCTTGCACATTAAGTAAGAAATCTTGCACACTCAGTTTTAAAGTCACACATATTTTCCATGTGTAATAAAATTATGCACGCTTAGTTATATATCCACATTAAAATTTTGAAATGTTTTAGCTTTATAATTCTGTTTTGTGTAATAAGGCCTCAGGTCACGTGCCTTGTTGTGTCTTGTGGTCTAAGTCAGTCAGCAGTTACCCGAACCTCTTTTGTATAAGTTGTTGTCGGTCGTTCTTTTGGCCAAGTTGACTCAGTCGAATGAATATCGAGAGAATGGTTGCTCATACATGATTTTCTCTCTCGATTTCTTACTCTCTTTTTCTGACAATTATTTCTTCTTAATTCTAATATTATAAACTACAAACTACCCACCATGGCTCGGTAACAACCCCTTCCTGAGTATAAAAATGGGCAAATTTAATGGAGGCACATATACCGAGGAGCCTACCGACCCCTTTCCGAAGGAGTCCGAGGAAGAAGATGAATTCAGGCACGAGGTCTTTCCTGACCCAATGGAGTCGGTATCGACCCATTTTGCCTTAGTAACGAGCCCTTTTCTAAGTGGCCTAGGTGAGTTTTCTTGTTCTTATTCTATTAATTCTGGTCATGATCCATTCTCCCATTTTTATTCTATATTATATCCTACTGTTAGTCCTATGAAGGAGCCAAAACCTCCTTGGTTTTTTGATTTTACTAACCCTGTTGTAGGACTTCCGAGCATTCTGATTGATGATAGAGGGCCAAATATCTTGGAGAAGGCTGTTTCATCTAAGTATGGGGTTCCTCTTGATCCAAACATAGTTGGATGCAAGCCAACTTAGAGGCAAGATAAGTTCGTCGGGCTAACGACGTTAAAAATAGCGCTTACGGGAGGCAACCCGCTTTTTGTTTTTGTTTTAGTTTCTTTCTTTCTTAGTTCTTTTTGCTAGATTTCTTTTGACTTGTTTTTAGGTTTGATTAGTGTAGTAGGATAGAATTTTTTATAAGATGACTCAGGTACTACAAGAAGAAGAAGTGCTATACAGAAGAATCGGTGGCATTAGAAGCAAGCTCGTTACCGACCCTCACAGGGTCGGTACCGACCTCTACCGAACCGAAGAAAATTTCAGTAATGCTCCTTAAGTGATCAATGGTTTCAAACAGCTTCAGTTTTATTTTGTGAGTTCCCTTTTCCTTATTCTCTTTATATTTCTATGTTTTAAACAGTGAGGGTATTGTTTGGTTTAAGTATGGGGTATAGGAAAAAGAAACTCAGTTTTGTGTTAGTTTGTGTCTTTGTTTGTGTTTCTAGGATTGATAATATTCCACTTAGATGTCCTATGATATTCTTTAACTTGCTTGATCATGTAATTCCTTTAGCATGTTTGGATAGCTTTGCCTAAATCATGTTTGAAAAATTTGTTTTTATGTGGATATTTAGCATGTGATGAAATTGAGCACATATGATCTTAGGTAGAAGTGACTGAAATCCAACAAAAATTTTACCTAGCGAGGAATTTTGGCCTTATAGGGAGAACATCAAAAATTCCTCTTCTTTTCTTGTGTGATTTACTCTCCTTATGCATATTATCTCTTGTCATTGATATGGTTATCTATTTCTTGAAACCTATATGAGATATTAGTTCATTGCCTGTGAAATCAGATGATAGAGAACTTATTTTTCATAAGCCCTATTTAATCCATATCCACTCTTACATTATCCTCTTTTTGAAGCCAAGTTGAGCCTTGAAGCCTTTTATTTGTAGCTCCACAAAATTATTCCCTAGCCAATAAAGCTTGACCCTATCCGGGGATTAGGACTTAAAGTTGGTTATTCTGATGATTTTGTTGAGTGAGTTGTTTGGTTCAAGTGTGGGATAATTTGGGTTGGGTATTTGAAGATCTTGCAGTTTGTTATGTAAAAGGAGTTTGGTTCTTTGAATGCACTTACAAAAGAAGTGGAAAGTAAAGAGGAAGAAAGAAGAAAATGATGAGCAGAACTCGTTACCGACTCTGCAGGGTCGGTATCGAACCTCCCACAACAGAAAAAAATGAAAATCAAAAGGGAGGAAGAAAAAAAAGAGTTGAAGAAGTGAAAGTGTGCATGAGCCAAATTTCCTAAGTGTTTGTAAGCAAGATTAGTTGGGATTTTAATGGTGAGTGAAAAAGATGAAGTGTGCATAATGAAGAGTGAGTTTGGTATTGTTTGTATGAGAGTTTTTGGTGAGATGTGAGTTTTTAGGAGTCTTTGATTCCCGGATATTATTAGCATCACATGACCAAAATATTTCCACGCCTTAATGTTATTACCAAGCCCCATTACAACCCGGCCGAATGGAAGCTTCTATGAAGTTTTTCATTGAGCCTAAGTTCTCTTGATGATTTTTATATATTTTGACATCTCGGGTGGAGAGTTTGGTGATATAAATAACAATGGCTATGTTGATTTTTGTATAGTGGATTGAGTTGAGAGTTGTTATTATAAGCCTAAACACTTGAGAGTTGAGAGAAACACATTATCCTTGTGAGGTTGGATTATTGAGTTGTTTTTGCTTGAGGTTGCTTATATATGTGTGATGATGTTAGATTCACTTGTCCATCTATTTCTACTTGTGCTTTGATGTTGCTTTTTGATAAAGGCATTGACTTGATATATGTGTTATTGGTTATGGTTGATGTCTTGTTGATTGCTTGAGAACAAGCAAGTCTAAGTATGGAGTATTTTGATGTCCGCCTTTTTAGTCATGTTTTTAGGGTGTGTTTGTGTGTTTGAGTCTTTTTCTTTAGTTTTTTGTTTTATTTTGAGTCGTTTGTGTGGGTTTTCGTATTTTCATGAGATATGGAGTCTACATAAGATTTGGTGGTGTTTTGTAGGTTTTTTTGGATCTATTTGGAGCATTGCAAGAGAGGGTGGACAAGCTATGAGGAAGATTTGAGTTGATGAGTTAAGGAAGTAGGGCCAAGAAGAGTGAAATCATGAAGTGAGGTGAAGAAATCGATCCAAGATCGAGCTAGGAAGGGGTCATGTACGAACCTAGATGAGGAAGCTAGAAGAATGCTCTCAGGACCGACCCAATCAGGGTCGTGCTCGACCCAAATAGAGAGGAGAATGCTCTCAAGACCGGCCCTATGAGGGTCGTTTACGACCCATTTGAGTCGTGCTTGGCGCCGACCTTTTCTCTATCTCGAGATCTTAAGGATTTATTCTATATTTGTATTTTAGGAAGGTTATTTTATCTTGTTTCCTAGTTGAATTAAGACTCCTTTTCTTCTATAAAAGGAGGTTAAACCCTTTGATTCGGGAGGGGGGGACTAACACTGGTCTAGGTCCCGAGGGGCACGTTAGAGGAGGAAGAGGAGGAGGAGGAAGAGAGAGAGGAGGCGAGAGAGAAGTTGGTAGGAGAGGATATAAAGTAGAGATTGGTGTTGCTTGGAGAACAAGTTTGTTTTGAATTCAAAGTTGTAAGCTTTTCCTTTTTAATTCAGTTTTGTTTTCAATTATTATGTTTGGTGAGTAGTTTTCCTCTCTAAGGTTGGGGTTTAACCCAACAATGGTTGTGCATGCTTTCTCTTGATCATGATTTGATTGTTTTTATTGCATGAATCTATTCTCTTGTTCTTAATCCTTAAAGCGAAAGTGGATTGGAATTTCTCGTTCATAGTTGAAACGAAAGCGAAAATTTTGAATCAGAATAGTCAAATTAGGGTTTTGAAGCGAAAGTGTATCTATCCTATTTGAAGTAGAAGAGATTAGATAGTAAGTTTATTAATTGAATGAAATTTAGTTGATTTACTTGCTCTAGTTAACGAAAGTTAGCGCTTTTATGTGATAAAAGCATAATCTTTATGTTTCATGAGTGTTAGCATTGCATGATTATTGTAGTGGTGATACCTTTACCTTAGAATTCCTCTATCTCTTGCTAAATTCCTTAAATTTAATTGGTTGCTTGCGCTCTAAGTAACAAAACCCAGCACTGACTATCTTCTGTGGACGATCATGACTTCGCTATACTCAGCGGGTCTTGAATATAAATTTATTTGTTCAAGAAATCCTTCAACAAGACCGTACAAACTAATTTTTTTTGGTAGAAAGATCATACACACTAATTAAGATCACGCACATTCACTTTTATGATCATATATATACACTCAGTTATAAAATTATGCACACTTATTTTTTAAATTATCCAATGTTATAACCTTTTTTTTACAGACAGTATAATCTCGCTGATTGTATGATTTTTTTTAAATTCAGGCAATGTGTAATTTAAGCTGTTGATTTTTCTAGATTGAACGATTATGTTAGAAAATATGGCAAGAAGGGTAAATGAGTCTTTTTGTGTAAGGGCAGTTAGAAAGATCCTTCTAGTGTGTGAGCTGGCTGGGAGAATTAGGCAATTTATTATCCTATAAATAATGAAGGGTTTCTTATGGGAAGGATATCCAGAAAAAGATTGTAGGATCAGGCCATTAGTGCCTTGGGCTCTTGGAAATTCTTCTCCGGCCTTGAGATTGGCTCTTTGGAGCCTTATTCCATTGAGATTTACTTGTTTTTATCAGTTTCATCAAAGTATTTGTGTGTGTTTGAGTGTTTCCCGATTTCTACTGAACAATTATCATGTATCATCAGTTCTCTTTTGAGCGGATAGTCTCACCAGATCCCACCCGTGGCCGGCAGTTCAGTTCTCTAAGTTACTCTTACGAGAATGGGTCTTAGTCAGACTAACCGATAAAAAAATTGATTGAATTGGCCATGTTCTTTGTTTTAAGTCTTATCTCTTACATTATCTTATATTATATAGCCTTGAATCAAACAACGTACTAATTAATTTACAAACATGTTATCGCAAAAGTGAAGGATTCCTTCGGTCACCAACCTAGAGAATTATTCATGAACCAACAACGTAATCAGGCAGATGGCATATGGCATATGGCTGTGAAGGTCTAATTTGTACCGCAAATCCTACAAAAAAGATGATCGGCTAATCAAGTAACAGAATATTATCATCAACCAATAAAATTTATTATGAGCGACGTGTTCTACTCGGCTCGAGCGTCACATCTAATTTTGAAAAAAATGATGAAAATTACTTAAGTCATTGACAAGTTTAATTTGGCCTCTTAAGTGGTCCGTCCAAAGACTTAAATACGAAAACAATTACAGATGTCAATCAACTTCTTGTGCACATCAATAGAAATCATCACTACATTCACATTTTTGGTATAGCTATCTCATAAATTTGAGTGGTCGTGCAAGATTTCAATTTGCGTATGTATCAAACTCTATCCATCAACGTTGAACAGTCAAAAATAGTTATAACTTATAAGGGTCAACCCTTGCCTTTTCAAAATATAACTAGAAACCTTTTACTAAAGATGAAACCTTCCCATCGCGAAAATTCAGCATATGATATTGATGGGTGATCGAGGATGCATTCAATAAAATGTTTCATTAGTTTATAGTTTATCTTCTAGAAGAAAAGAAAATTGGCACCACGCATGTTGATCTCCGGCCATGATCCAACAACTCATATATTTGTTTACATTTTACACCCGAAAACTTATTCCCATTTGATCCAAATTCAAAAAATATAACTATTAGTTAATTCAATATTTGGACATAAATTGGGACGGTTCGATATAAAAAATTACTCCAAACTTGATAACACTCATTGGAGTATAAATGTATAATCCTTGATGAGTGTAATTTTTTTTTTTATAGGAAAAGATTAGGCCAAGAAATCTCAATCTAGGGCATTCTTATGGATGAGGGTTTGAAGTCCTGAATGGTTCTGAATCTGATTAACACTACCCACATGTCGAAGGTCAGTGATCAAATCGGCCACTTTGTTGCAATCACGAGGTGTATGGAGAAAGCGAGCATTCTCTATGCCTTGAAGAGGAGTCGAACCTCCACGCTATTTAGCACGAGATTTTGAGTCTCGCGTGTCTACCATTTCACCACGTACCAAGGCATCTTGAAAGTGATTCGTATTCCATGAATATGATATCGATCTAGTGTGATGTATGGAATATATGACAAAGGTGGAGTGTTGGAGTATTGCTATTGATCGATCATGTCATATAGGCTTGAGTCGGACATCCAATTGCCATGCAGATTAACTAACGTATCAGCTATTAGCATTTTGATTTTCCATGGACAAGATCTAGTTCCTTTTAAAGCATTGATGACAATAAGGCATTGATGACAATAAGGCTATCTCCTTCAATTTTGATTTTCGATAGGTGTCTAGCCTTACCTTCACAAACTGCTTCGTACATTCCTCTAGCCTCGGCCTGAATAACACTCCAATTTTCATTGGCAGTAGCGTTCATTGTGATCATTCTTCCCTAATGATCCCTAATAATATATCCCACCATTGCCATTCCATTATTCTTTTTTGACCCGTCAAAATTTAATTTTACAAAGCCCTCTGTTGGTTTAGTCCAACCTTTTTTTTTTTATATTTTTCTTCTTTCTTGTGTCGGACACAGTTGGAAAGTTTTCGTGTCGACTTTCGAACATTTTCGCTTTATTCCACATGTCTATCTGTGATTTTATGAATTCGTATATGTTTCTTGTAGGCCCATCTATGGGTTGGTTGAAAGTAGATCTGTTTTGGTAATACCACACGCTCCACCATGCAATACATAATTCTAAAAAAAGTGACTCTTTCAATTGTGCTTTTAGGCATTGAATAATTGTCAATATGAATTCATTATTTGGTCCAAATTGGAGTATGCTATTTACAATGTTAGGATCAACTTTAGCTAGAGTCGTTAATGTCACAGGATATTGTAGTAATAAATGGTTTGTCGTTTCTCGTTGATTCTGACACAACGGACATTCCGCAGTTACTGTTACATGTCTTTGTGACAATTGATCTTTAGTCGGAAGTCCATTTGTACACACCTTCCACAAGAAAAATGTTACTTAATTTTGGAGTGTCATCTAATCGCCAAATTCAATCAAATTTACAATCTCTCATGCTATGTTCATGGGATATGAATGATGATGCGGAGTGAGTGGAAATGTTTTGGTAAGGCTTTTTAATGTTTTCATGTAGTAAAATTTTTGAAGAAATTTTTTTCGTCTTTATTTTTTGAAGATTTTTGGATAATATATTTTTGAATTAGATGTTTGTCGGTATTTTTTTGTCCTAATTTTTTTTTGGTCGAAGATATTTTTTTGTCTTTATTATCTCTTCGTAAGTTAAAACTGAAATTAGGCGAGATGGTCAACATGCAATTAATCTTTTTTTTTTTTTGGTAGGACACCATGCAATTAATCTACTTGTACATGATACTCCGTATTCCCACCAAAAAAAAATGATACTCGGTATTTGTCAAATATATTGGCTTAAGCCTCAAATATTGACCATCACATTCTTATAAATTTGTCATCGATCATACACCTAAAAATGTTTGACCAATTAATTTTAATCATCCTCGTACTTTTTATCCTATAGAAGATTAATCGTAATATTTATAAACCATTAACACTTTATTTTATAGTCATATATAATATCAACATTTACCCTTTTATTTCGTTATGCTCTTAAATAACTAACTATATTTCGTTATGCTTACGTGTGTCCTCTTATATGCCAACTACATACATATAGATAGACGCACATGAAATTGCATTGTATTTTGACATTCGATATATCATACTTTGACAAGTTAATATTGCTAGAATGTGTAGGTTTTAATCGGATAATTAAACGGAATGCCGTATTAATTAACTAGTTAAATGATTAAATAATTTAGTAATTTCCAATTAAACAATTACTACAAAATAGGTTAGAACTAACTCATCATGAAGAACTTTCTATGTTGACCAAATGCATGCTTATCACTCAAAACATATTGAAACATTCAATTTTTTATAGACCCACCTAGCTTCTCTATATAAACATCTCCATCAAACACCCTCCAATTACTCACACAATCAACAAACACCCTCCAAATTATTAATCATGCCTTCCTCTAAACTAATCTTCTCTCTCTCCCTCATTCTCATCCTCCAACTCCACAAAATCTCAGCGACCGATCCTCTCCTCTTCCACATATGCTCAGCCTCGGAAGGCAACTTCACTTCCCCAAGCCCTTACCAATCCAAACTCACAAACCTCCTCAAACTCATCACCTCCAAAAAGTCCACCCTCTCCTCCACGGGCTTCTCCACCGCCACCGTGGGGCCCACCTCATCGGGCCCCGTCTACGGGCTCGCCCTCTGCAGGGGTGACGTGTCACCCTCTGACTGCTTATCGTGCGCCCTCAACGCCACCAACGACATCCGCGAGCTTTGCCCTTCCAACAAGGCCGCCATCGTGTGGTACGACGATTGCCTCCTTAAATACTCCGACTCCAACTTCTTTGGGAAAATCGACAACGCCAATAAGTTTTACATGTGGAATACGATGTCCGTGAGTAGTCCTAAGTTGTTTAACGAGAAGACTAAGGAGTTGTTGGGGAAGTTGTCCGAGGAGGCGGTCGTCGAGGGAGGCGGTTATAGTAAGTTGTTTGCTACCGGGGAAATGCAACTCGATACGTTTACGAAGTTGTACGGGCTCGTGCAATGTACGAGGGATCTTTCCAAGAACGATTGTAAGAAGTGTTTGGATGAAGCTCTTACGGAGCTCCCGAGTTGTTGTGATGGAAAGCAAGGTGGGAGAGTTGTTGGAGGGAGTTGTAACTTTAGATATGAGATTTATCCCTTTGTTAATAAGTAGGCATAATGTATGTTATTGAAGGTATAGCTTGAATAAGGTCCGGGCCGGGTATATGCATCGGATATCGGTGAAAGGCTTTAATTGGTTTTTTATATACTTGTACTTGATCGCACCCAAATCAACATAGAACTTGTGATATATACTTTTACCCTTGGAAATAACTTTGTCATTTGAAAAAAAAAAACAAGAATGAGTTTTTCATTTTTACTGTCAATCTATGCCTCCTCTTTGCTGTATGAGTTATGTATCATTTTCAATAGGGGTGTTCAACGGGTCGGGTCACCCGCGACCCGCACTGATCCGACCCGCAATTTGCGGGTTGCGGTTCGACCCGCGACCCGTGCGGGTCGGGTCGGGTTAACCTGCGCGGGTTGCGGGTCGACCCGCGACCCGTAATATTTTTAAAAATATGTATATTTTATTAATACATAAACTATTTTTTTATAAAAAAATCGGGTCGACCCACAACCCGACCCGACCCGCAATGACCCGACCCGAAATTGCGGGTTGCGGGTCAACCCGCGACCCGCAAGTCGGGTTGCGGGTTGGGTCACGGGTCAAAAGTAAAAAACTTTTGCGGGTCGACCCGACCCGACCCGTGAACATCCCTAATTTCCAGGCTAAGGCAATCTGGACTTGTGATGTACGGTTAACGGAATTTAGAAATGGTAATAGGTATGGTGATGGGTGGGTAAACTACTTTCATCATCTTTTCATTAAACTTTTTGAAAACATTTCGTAATTTATCGACTGAATAGAGTGCATCGATCAAGTCGTTTTGTTGTGTAATTATAGAATATAATTTGGTATTAACTATTGTGTGTACCAACATTTTATTTTATTTATTTAATTAGACAATTAATGTATTTAGTAGAGAGATAGATTATTCCCCCCAAAAGATAATAAATATAATAGATAATATACTTGTAAAAGCCCTATTTAAAGGTCTCCCATCAATAAAAAAGACACATTGTTCTTATTTTCAAGAAAACTCTAGTACCCATTGTCTAAGACAATTCCGGATACTACAATTGGTGCCGTCTGTGGGAAGAAGAACAAACCACTGTCAACCAGTGGAAGTGTCGTGGCCACTAGACCACCGCAATGTTGGATCGACCACCAGATCGCGAAGAAGGAGATTGACCGTCGCTTCTCGCCAAAGACCGCCTGAGCCGCCGTTGTCTACCGCTCGCAAGGATCGCCGAAGACCGCCGATCGCAAGAGCCGCAACCAGATCACCGCTCGCGCAAAACTCGCCGCCAGCCGCCGATTGTCCAACCTCATCACCGGACCGGAGAAAGTCGTCAAACTTCACAAGGAAAATCGTCATCAGGCCTAGGGTTTGACAAGTTGAAATTTCCGAATTCGCATATAAACATGAATGGTTTTCAGCAGCATGAGTTCTGAGGCTAGAGACCCGACAATGGAGCCCATACCCAAGGGCAATGAAGAGGAAGTAGTGCATGAAGCCGAGAGATAGGAGTTGATGGAGGCTAGAGATCAAATTTGACTGCTGAAACATACGCTCGATAAAGTTCAAGGGAAGCGTCTCGTCCCAGGAACTGATTCTGAAAGCAGGGTTGTGAGGATTCCAAGCGTAATCGAGGGAGGAAACGGACATGGATCTAACATTCATGATGTGAGGCATGACGTATCAAGATTCTAAATCGCACAATGACCGTCCGTATGGAGCCAAGGAAAAGGTGGAATCAATGCAGAGTGACAAGAGGAGAATGATCGCTATCATCCCGAGTGGCAGGGACGTCCTCGCTATCGCTTTGGCGACAAGCAACGATCTCATAGGCATGATATCCATCAAAACGGAAGGGAGAATGATGAAGAAGCGTATATTGAAGAGTGTTAGAGCACGCAAAGGGACGAAAGGAAGTGAGATCTTTCACCTAGAAGGCGATATCCAAGGCATCATCGCATGAAAGAAAGGGACGCGTGATCTTGAGAGAGGCACAGAGCTCAAGAGTCTATGATTGAGACCTGACTAAGACGATTATTGAACAATCAAGGAGAGGCAATGCTATCATCTCAAGAGAACGCAAAACTAAAGTTGGCAAGGCTAACCTCGATCTACATCCTTTGTTCAAGAGATTCGAAGACAAGAACCACCTCCAAAATTCTCGAATCCAAAATTTGAATTGTATGATGGAAGGAGTGACCCCGTCAATCATATTGTGGCATTCACTCATGTGTAAAATGTTTCCTACAAGTTTGGGACAAAACAATATCAAATGGTTCCATACCCTGCTTGCAAATTTGATCCACTCATAGGAACAGCTGGCGCACAGATTTGTCGACCGCTATGTCGCAAACAGTCCGGAGCCCGCTTCCATAGACAATCTTTTCACTTGTCGAAAAAGAAAAAAAAACAGGCTATAAACTTTTACAACCCGATTCATGAAGCTTCATGTTGAGATCGAAGGACGCGACGACAGATCTGCAATCTCAGCCTTCAAACTGGCCCTCCAAGAAGATTCCAAGCTTAGAGAAAGCCTAACATTGAGAACCCCAACAATAATGCCCGACCTCTAGCAGCAAATTAGACAATTTGTATGATTGGAGAAAGATTCTAGCAAGAGCAAAGAGGGGCCATCATCTCCTAACTCGTGCAAGAGAGATCGATTTGTTGAAGAACGATTGTAAAAAATATTTGATGAAGCGTTTGAGGAGCTCTCGAGTTGGTTGATGGGAAGGAAGGTGGGAGAGTTGTAGGTGGGAGTTGTGACTTTAGATATGAGATGTCATTCCTTTGTTCATAAAGTAGTCCTCGATCAAATTATAGTATATACAAGTTCTAGATGGAAGGTTAATCCAAATAAATAAAGACGTAAAACATTATATTAAGGAGAAATTCGAAGGCAAATATGTATGTTTATTCCAAAAACTATTTTTAATATTTTACGTATATTTTTATTACTTTTTACGTTTTTTAAAACAAGAAAAATAACTTTTCATTCAAAAATTAATTTCAAC
Organism: Fallopia convolvulus; assembly: GCA_964016875.1. NCBI lineage: Eukaryota > Viridiplantae > Streptophyta > Magnoliopsida > Caryophyllales > Polygonaceae > Fallopia > Fallopia convolvulus. The sequence goes on from OZ024732.1 coordinate 50,739,470, forward strand.
TAACAACAAGTAGAACAACCCACTACGTTTGGGAATGAGATATATTTTGAGGTTAAATAAAATTGGACACACATATCTAAATTTATCGTTCTTCTTCCCGTGGCTACCAACACGTTTATCGAGTCAATTCCACATCGGGTGCGTCTCAATCCCGTGACAACCAACCACGTTTATCCCGAGTCGGAGTCCACATCGGATTAGGCTCAAACCCCTTGACCAACAAGGGTTCGATGCGCGATCCACACCGAGTCCGTATCATATACATATATGATATATCGGCCACTTGTCTCAACTTGTTGATTGGAAGTAGTGTATATGGACGCTAGCCAGCCACCTTCTAGATCAATGGCTTGAAACTTGAAAGGAGATAACTCCTCAATTATCCAATCAATGTGCTTTGAAAGATATTTGAATCCTTTTTTTGAAGAGTGAAGGGAGAACTTTGAACTTACATAACGTACAGATCGATTGTTGTAAAGTTACTTTCCAGACCCAAGTGCGAAGTTTCTCTAGTTTTAATGATAACAATTTCAAAGAGTTCAATATTTGATTTAGTTCAGTTCCAAATTGTGTGATAAAGAAACATGTGTATCCAATTTAAATATTTAAAGGAAATCAAACAACGCAAGAAGTAACAAAATTGGTACTCAAAAACTTGACAAGAAACAAATACTCTGCCGAAATCAAACCTCGATCGATCGATCTACACTAGGTTTGCTTTGCTTGTGATACCAGTCCACATGTGTACAACGAGCAATATGATGGACAAAACCTCAGATAATTGTTGAGAACAGTGACATAGGCAAGAATTTGTATTAGTGGGGAATTTCTTTGGTAATTTTTTTGGCTACAGAAATATTCCTGGCAAAGTCAGGAATTCTTTTTATATTTTATAATAAAATACAGAAAAAAATGTATTTTTCTATATGTAAAAAAAATTATATAGAAAAATTTGTAGTTTTACATAAAATTTTGTATTTCACGTATTAAAAACCATTTCAATATATTTATATATATATATATGTAAAATTAATCTGCTTTTTTCTGACCAAATAAATTAGGTTTTATCAAATAACCTAGTTTTTTACTATATTTAGAAAAAGTTATTATTTTTTTTAAATTCCAGTGGGAGCTACTGTGCATACATTGCCTCCGCCACTGGTTGAGAATACTTTCATTTGAAAGTTGAGATTACAATTATACTCCACCCATTAACTTTATATTATTTGGGTGAAAATTTTATTGAATATGTTATATGTATACTAGGTTCGTTACATGCACAATCCCTATTATATAGACTCACAGATATTTTAATATGATTTCATAGTAGGTTTGGTCCTAAACCCATTTCCTTATTGTTTGGGTTGGGTTTAGCGTAGTGATGCTAGTTGCACTTGCGGTGGGCGTGTTGAGAATACTTGTTACGGGGGAGACGGGCCCAATTACCAAGCCTAGTATATAAGTCCATAGGGTTCCATCCCAAAACCAATTGGTGATAAGAGGAGTGACTTATGACCTTATATACTAGCTTGTTTTTAAGCCTAACGTCTCATGTGGGATTCACACAATTGAACCCCAACAATACTTTCTCACATCTAAAAGTTAGGACTAAAATTGTGATATGCTAAATCATATTAGGATAATTGGTTATATTTAAGAATATTATTTCCTTTTATTTAGGATTTAGTTTTATATTTTAGTACGATATCAATTCAGCGTTATCTTTTCTAATTTAGCTAAATTCAGCGTTATTTTAAAAATTGTCAGTACGATATCGTCTGCGTCTTTCTTTTCCCCTAGCCAATTGGCTCTTCTCCCCTTCACCTTTACTTTTATCTGTCCTTTAATCTTCTTTACAGTATTTTGGGTACAATAATACTAATATTATTGTATCAACTGGTGCTTTCATTCCCGAACTCTCTGTTACCATGGAAATTCGAGACCCCACTCGGGACCTTATCCAAACTCTAATGTTGGAAATCCGGTATAATCTGGTCAAAGAGCGTACTCTGTTTGTCAAGATCCATGACGAAATATATCCGGTTTCCTGTGACGCCTTGCATCAAGTGTTCTCGGGCGTTAGCAATTTAGAAGACATCGAAACGTTCGATGGTAATGTTGCATTCCATTCCATAATCCGTTTTCCATGTCGTGATGCGGCCCTCGAGGCGTTCAATCGCTACAATGGAAGATGCATCTATGCTGGATGCTGCCGAATGGAGTTGTCCTTTGATGACCGAATCAGCAGCATATCACGCGAGATTGACACTCTGATCCAAGAGTTAAGCGATTACCGAGATCGTGACACGATTGGTGGCCATATTAGCATCGACGCCAACATGATGGAGGCTCCGATCGCAGATGCGGACCTGATCGACGATGCGAATGAACCGCCCCATGCCCCCGCGCCCACGAAGACCGCGCCCGCGACGACAGTGCCCGCACATGTGGCCACTACGCCCGCGCCACCGGCACCTTCGGACTTGGAAATTGTTGAGCAAGAATGGTGGAATTCGACCTTGGGGTATTCGCGAACCACACCATTTCAGGGTGCTTTTACAGACTGCCAAGATTGGAGCACAACTCGTGAAATCATGGGTTCACCATTGAAGGAATTTCTAAGTGGAATTTTTAGTTCTTTGAGTTTTGAACCGGATGGATGCTTGATCTCTACTGATTTTTGGGCTCAAAAGATACTTCATTATCAATTGTACAACGATTGCAGCATGGTGATGACCATTAGTAGGAGATTTAAGTTGGCGTATGGGTCTGCAGATGTGGATGGAAATGGATCGACTTTTGTTTTTGACCCGGGCGGATTAAGCTCCACGATCCGTTTCATGCTCTTCTCCTCCTGATATCCGACTTGAGGACAAGTCGATTCTCAACGGGGGAGAATTGATACGCTAAATCATATTAGGATAATTGGTTATATTTAAGAATATTATTTCCTTTTATTTAGGATTTAGTTTTATATTTTAGTACGATATCAATTCAGCGTTATCTTTTCTGATTTAGTTAGATCTGGGAGTTATTATAAATACTCTCTTATTGTTATGTTTTTAATCAATCAGAAATAAAAATTAATTATCTTACCCTAATCCTCTCTTCTCCTTCGTCTCTTTCGTCTGTGTCTTTCTTTTCCCCTAGCCAATTGGCTCTTCTCCCCTTCATCTTTACTTTTATCTGTCCTTTAATCTTCTTTACAGTATTTTGGGTACAATAATACTAATATTATTGTATCAAATTGTCTAGTTAATAATCTTATGAGGTACTCCACTCATTATCATACGATTTTGAGATGAAAACTCATTTGTTCACGAGCAAGCTTGATTATGCGTTCACAAAGAATCTCCATTATATGTTATACTAAAATTGTCTAGCTAGCTAAGCTTGAGCTCATTAAGCCTTTATATGAACTAAGCGCGGGCGCTATTGCTCACTGAGTCGAGCTTGATCAATTCAAAGCTCGGTTCAATTCAATTACCATTTATTAGCTCTCATTGTTCCCACAACCAATCTAGCACTTCACTTCATTATATACACTTGTAGTTCCTTATGAAAACACCACTAATTTTCATTCATTATTTGTATTGTTCCCAACAACACTTGTATATTCTACTTGAAACACTTAGTAAATTAATACCCCTAATTGCATTTTTCATCATCAAAGCCAAGAATATAACTAGCAATTTCTGAACAATAAGTTTACTCTGAATTCAGTGTTTGTTTTCATAGGTTGATTAGGACGCGTGGTGGTGTTCGTGGGAGTGCTTGGGAATTATGGAGCCCGAATTCTTCTTATTAGTGGAGTACTGCCCAAACCAACACTTAATTTTGTCCAGCTCATTTATATTACTTGGGCCCATTTTGAGTCAAAATTTCTCACCATAGATGCCCTTAAAAAGCAAATTCAACACGTTTTGGATAGGCCCACATGATTGTACGTAGTTTCACTCGTTTGGTCAAAGGTAATGTGCGATCACCAGCACCCCTCATGCATCAAACCTATCTCTATATGTATCACCAAAATTCCTACAACACTTCACACATCTAGCTACCACAACAAATCATCAATCTTTACCTTGTGAACAAAATCACAATGTCTTCCTCAACTTCTCTACTCCCAATCCTTTTCATCGCTCTCGTAACCCTTCAACCCACTCTCGGATTCGAACTCCTCAACAACATATGCTTACCCACCTCGTCTAACTTCACCTCCGCATCCCAATACGCCACCAACCTCAAAACCCTCCTCAAAACCCTAACCTCCCGGAGCACCCTCGCCTCCACGGGCTTCTCCATGGGCTCAATGGGCCAGCCCAACACCCAACAAGCCCACGGGCTCATCAACTGTCGAGCCGACGTCTCAACATCCGATTGCAAAGCCTGCGCCCACCAATCCACCAAGGACGCCTTGATCCTCTGCCCCGGTAGCCAAGGGGCGGTCCTATGGTACGACTCATGCGTCCTCAAGTACTCCGACTCCGACTTTCTCGGGTCCGTCGACACCGGTAACCAGTTCCAGATGTCGAGCCCGGTGTTCGTGAGCGGGGACCCGACCCGGTTTGGTTCGAGGGTGAAGGATTTGCTTAACAAGCTGAGTCAGAAGGCGGTGACGGACCCGAAGCTGTTTGCCTTGGGGAAGGCGAAGGCGGATTCCGACTCGACGGTGTATGGGATGGTGGCGTGCACGAGGGATTTGAGTAGCAAGGAATGTGGGAGTTGCCTTGAAGAGGTTGTTGGGGAATTCTCTAACTGTTGTGATGATGTGAAGGGCGGAAGAGTCATTGCGGCGAGTTGCATGTTTAGGTTTGAGATGTATCCTTTCTAATGAGCATTGATCATGCATGTTTTTATTATTGTAGAATAAAAGGAGTGCTTGAGAGAATCGATAGCACTCCGATTTAAGATAATGTGGCTGCTCAATTGTTATTGTTGGGAGTGATAGTGTTGTTGTGTTTCTTTCTGTATGAATGTATGTTTGTTCGGGTCGAGAATCGACGACTCAAATATTAATGTATCGAATAATTTGTGGTGTGATGCTTGCTCTTAAACATGTGGCACGTCGCACCCCTTCAAATATAATCTAAATTTTCGTCTATCTAATATACTTTAGATATTAATAATATTTCTCATTCAAAAAAAATAAATTATCGCAAGTATTAGCCCAGTTCCATGCTAAAACTAATTTAGTCTAATTTAATTCAAACTTTTGGATGTGAGATGAATATTTTAACAAGTATTTACAAATTACAACGAGGGAACTAGCACTGTTGACACTTGGATAACATACCAGGGCGGGCCAGGATCGAGAGAAGCCGTTAAAAAAATAGCTCTAATACTATAGTAGCCTTCAAAACAAGGTTTTTGAGTAGGACTACTCCACTAAGGTTCTGTTCTATAAAACAAGGTTTTTGAAGAGGTGGAGGTTTTGTAAGAGGTTTTTGAGTAGGTAGAGGTTTTATAATAAGTAGAGGTTTTCTTGAAACTTTCAAAAACCTAATTGGATGTTTGGCATTATAAGATTTTTGATTAGCTAGGTTTTAGCTTTAAATTATCAAAAAGGAATTAATTATATTAATTAACAAAAAAATGGTTTGTTTATTTTTATAAACCTCCTCAAACCTATCTATCCAAAGGTTTCATTTTTGTGGTTTCAAACCTCCTCAAAAACCTCATAAAACCTCCATATTCTAGAAAACATTGTCTTGCCAACACATATTTAGGTAGGTTTTAAATACTAAAAACCTTCAAAAATCTCCACAAACTTATGCCGAACGGAGCCTAAGTTATACGGAGTATATCTTTTGTGAACAGACTGCATGATGATTGATGATAACATGTATAGAAAAATTAAACATTTAGACCTTAAAATGTAAAATTATTTATAATCTATAACTATATATTAAAGCTATACTTTTTTGAGCCACCAGAACGATTTTGACCCCGCCTTATATTTTAAAAATTAATTTTTATTTTTTTTATTATAACTTCTTTCTATTAAATTTTTTTAACTATTTAAATTTATCTCTAACATCAAACAAATATCTATTTAGTATAACAATATCTTTTGAAAGCTTACTTATACAAGTATTTCAAATTAAAGATAAAATATTTATAAAATATTTTTAAATAAATATAATTCTCTTAACATATATCTTTTTGACGAATTTTTTATAGATATATAGTAATAAAATATTTGATTATAAAATTATACATTCTACGAGTAATAAATTATTCATATTGAAGTTTATATTATATTTTTATTAATTAATTTATTAATATCCTATTTATAATGTCTATAAAATATCGAATCGTAGTTATACATGGAATGACTGGTAAAACTAATATCGAATCATAGTCGTATATGATATGACGGGTAAAACTAGTCTGTATATAAAATTTGACTTTTCCAACAAACTAATCTTCAATTTGGACCGATATTCAGTTGAATTTGTTTGGGCTCCAGTCGCTACCGCTTATAAGGCCCAACAAACTAGCAGTCCATCGTCTATTCTTGCGAGTTGCGACGGCCTCTGCTTGTGTTTCAAGTACTCTCAAACAATTTATTCCCCTTCTCCTTATAAAAAGGTTGTAAATTCCGCTTATGTATTTTCTCCATAATTTTGGAATGCGTATGAGATTCCCAAGATTACATATACGTTGGATATAACACTAAACTACATTATATCCAACGTAATTTTATGGATTAAATGAGGAGAAATAACCTCACCCTATATAATCTTGGGAGTCTTTTACAACTGAGTTTACATTTACGTATAAAAGTTAATTCAAACTACTGGATTAATTGTGTTTGGTGCGGATTAATCTAGTAAGCCAACGGTGCGGATTACCAAAGCTTACTAGATTAATTGTGTTTGGTGAAGATCGATCAGGTAAGCATACGTGTCATCATCTGAAACGGGATCTGTAAAAGTTGGCAACTCGAATTTAATTCCTGATGACACGTGGGATTGATTTTCTGTTAAGCGTTACAGACTTTGTTGTTTTCTAGGCGGGAGAATTCCATTTGCATTCTACTTCTACTATAAAAATACATTCTTGAACTAGTAAAGCTCATACCAATACAGAATTTGAAACTCCAAGCCAAGAAAAATTAAGCATGAAATCGGTGAGGCTAATGATGCTAATGAGCATGGCTTTGGGAGCCATGTTTCTTGACTTAGCAACGGCGACGGATCACGTAGTCGGATCTCCAGGCGGTTCGTGGGATTATTTCACTAACGTTCAAAAATGGGCAGCAACCAACAAGTTCAAAGTTGGAGACAATTTGAGTAAGTTTTTTTTTAATATATATTTTGTTAATCTAGGATCGATGATTTAATGAAATAAATCTGAAAAATTGCAGTATTCAAGTACTCAGAAATGCACAATGTGTTGGAGGTTTCAAGGGCGGACTATGATGCGTGCAAAGCGAGCAGCCCACTGATGAAGGACGAGAGTGGAAGCACCACCGTCAAGCTAAATTCAGCGGGGAAGAGGTACTTCATCTGTGGGGTTGATGGTCATTGTGCCCACGGAATGAAGATGGAAATCAACACTAATAAGTGACGAAATTCGCTACTAGCTAGTTACGGTTCAAATTCGCTACTAATTATGATTCGCTACTAGTTGGATTCAAGCTTCTGGTTATTGGTTGTTTTGTTTCTGCTTGTTTCTCATCTTAATGTTATCTTTCGTTCGTGTGGGTCTTTTTGCTTCTATCTAGCTTGATCATATTTCTTTCCTTTTCTCATCAAGAGGATTATGAAGTAACATGCTTCTAGACTTCTAGTGGTGTTATCTAAATGGAACAAAAATAAGAAGTTATATATAACAATTTTCAATCCATTTCCATTTATATATTTCTATGTGAATTGAAATTACTAGAAAACGTCACAAAGGTGTTCTTTTTTCGCAACCAATGACGCATGTTGATTTGGTTTACAAAAGAAATTATTAAAATATGGATGATAACAAAAAAAAGTTGGTGTATAAAAAATGGAGTGGAATTAAGCCGGCCTAATTAACATGCATCCGGTGCCACAAGACATGTTTGCATGTCATTGTGATGAGATTCGGGAAGAATCGTCAAATATACGAACTTTTTTTTCACTCACTTCCTATTATTCAAATCAAAGCTAAATTATATGAATAATCACAAATGTAAAAACATATATAAAATTCTATGAGATATGATCTTCCTAACCAATTATAATCCCCAGTTAAGTAGTGCTCTCCAAATTTATTTATTTATTACAAATTCATATATGTCGGGGGTGTTAGGTAGAGAAATTTACTAGCTCAAAACTATTCTCCCTCTGTAGTTGTGTACAACATATATATCCTCCGAAAGTCCGAATCTCTTATGGTGAACTCTTGATCTCTTACTAGATGATTAATGTATAGAGAGATATGTGTTGTAGTAGAGTTAATAAAGCTTAATGTTGCAACTGGATACCGGTTAGTAGTTAAGTGAAAACCGGTTTAACAAGTCAAGTTGTTATAAATAGTCTGTAAGCTCATACAAGCAAATTAACTCTCTTGTGATTCTGTTAGAGTGCTTCTTTCTGAAGCTTCTAACTTCTGGAATCAAGATGTTCTCCTTGATTGAGAGTTTCTGGTCTTGAGTGTTTCGATTCAATCTCTGTTTTCTTCATTTTCATTTGTTAAAATGGTATCAGAGCGCACGGTGTTTTGATTTTGAGGTAGAGATTTTCTGATTTCAAGATCGACGATCGGTGTTCGAGATCGGTGATTCTGGTAGCAAGTGTTGATCGGTGATTTCAAGATCGGTGATCGGTGTTCGAGATCGTGATTGTTCCAGCAATATACTAAAGTGCAAATGGCTGATGATAATGAATCTGTGACTGGTGGTGATGAACCACGAAGATGGAGGCCTGTGAATCATCAGATTGGGGAAAATGTTCAAAATGTGCATTTCAATCCTCTTTTCCTTTCAAATTCCGATAGTCCTGGTATGCAACTTGTCTCTACACATTTTGATGGAACGAATTTCAATAGTTGGAGTAGGCAGATCAAGTTTGCTCTAGGTGCAAAGATGAAGCTAGGTTTCATTAATGGAGCATGCGTGAAACCTGATGTTACTTCTGATGAGTATGAGTTGTGGAAGAGGTGTGACTTCATGGTCATGAGTTGGATCTTGAACTCAATGACAAGTGACATCTCACAGAATTTCATATATGTTCAGTCTACGAAGGAATTGTGGTCTGATCTGGTTGAGAGGTTTGCAGAGTCAAATGCACCTCTCATTTTTCAACTCCATCGAGAACTTAACAACATTAAGCAAGAAAATTTGTCAGTTGCAGTGTATTACAGCAAACTCAAGAAAGTTTGGGATGAATTGCAGACTATAGATGGAATACCAGTCTGTACATGTGGTGCTTTTGCAAGTTGTGGATGTGCTTTACACAAGCGAATTGTTGATAAGGATTCAACTATGAAGCTTATGCAGTTCCTTATGGGGTTGAATGAAGCTTATGATGGAGTGCGCAGCACGATCTTGTCTCAAGAACCTTTGCCAACGGTGAACAGAGCCTTTCACATGGTAATGCAGATTGAAAGGAAAAAGGAGATAACCAGTGGAGGAATTCAGTCTCATGATGCTCTTGCTGTTAACAGGAATGGATTTCAGGGACAACAGAGATCTGGTCTTAACAATGGATATGGAAAGGGAAGTAATGCAGGAGCAGGTTCTACTGGTGGAACTAATTTTGGCAAAGATTTCAAGAAGGCAAAGTACGATAGGAAGTGTGATTTTTGCAAAGAATCAGGTCATGTTAAGGAAACATGCTTCAAGATAGTAGGGTATCCAGATTGGTGGAAAGGACCGAAGGTGCAAGGTCAAGGCAAGTTAATGGCAAATGTGGAAGATATGAATGGCAGTCTTGATAATCCTTTGGAAACAACTGAACAGGGAGGGTTAAAGGCAGATATTACTCTTGTTAATGCAGTAGTACAAGAAGTCATGAAGATGATGAAAGGAAAAGGCATGGCTATTGAGGGATCCAGCAGCAATGCAGGGACTTTTGTGAACTTTGTAGGTAATCTTAATGCATTTTCTGTTCTTGATAATGCTATTTCTGGTCAGAATATCTGGATAATTGACTCAGGGGCTACGGATCATGTCTGTTATGATAAAAGCCAGTTTGTTCAGCTAGAACGATTAGAGAAGGCTATTAAGATAGGTTTGCCAGATGGTTCTTTGCAGACAGTTGAATTGCATGGTTCAGTAAAGCTATATCCTGATTTAGTACTGAAAAATGTTTTGTATATGCCGTCTTTCAAGCACAATTTGATGTCAGTATCTAGTTTGTTGGTAAATGAAGCTTGTTTGTTTGTGTTTGGAAAATCTGGATGTGAACTACAGGACCTTTCGAGTAAAAGGATCTTGGCTTATGGAAAAAGAGAAGGAGGTCTCTACAAATTTAGGAATGGAGTCTTTGCTAATCATGGAACAAGGACAAATTTTAGTTTCAATATAGCAAATGGAGACATGTTGTCATCCAGCTTAATAAATAAAGTCTGTAATAAGAGTGCAGTTGATCTTGTACATGCTCGAATGGGACATGTTTCAGTTTCAAAGTTGAGACATATGCAGAATTGTTATGTGGATGATTCATCAGATTTTCAATGTGATACATGTGTTTTAGCTAAGAGTCATAAGTTGCCCTTTCCTACAAGCACTTCTATGGCATCTCATAATTTTGAGTTGCTACATATGGATTTATGGGGCCCTTATAGGACTCCTACATATTGTGGAGCTAAATATTTTTTGACCATAGTAGATGATCACTCTCGGAGTACTTGGGTGTATTTGTTGAATTGCAAAGAGCAAGTTTACAGGTTGATAGATCATTTCATAAGTATGGTAGAAAGGCAGTTTGGTGCACAGATTAAGGTAGTCAGATCTGATAATGGGACAGAGTTTGTGCAGAAATCTGTTGCAAGTTTGTTTGCTAGCAAAGGAATTTTGCATCAAAGGTCAGCACCTGGAGTACCTGAGCAGAATAGTAGGGTTGAACGTAAACATAGGCATTTGGTTGAGACAGCTCGAGCAATCAGATTGCATGCTAATTTGCCAATGAGGTTTTGGGGAGATTGTATTATGGGGGCTACTCATTTGATCAATTTGATGCCTTCTTCAGTTTTAAATTGGAAAACTCCGTATGAGGTTTTGCTTGGTAAATGTCCAGATTATGACAGGCTAAGGGTTATTGGTTGCTTGTGTTTTTCTCTTATTCCTAAAGGGCAGAGAGGCAAATTTGAGGCAACAACAAATAAGTGTGTTTTTCTTGGTTATCCACAAGGTCAAAAGGCATATAAACTTTATGATCTTCATACCAAGAAAATTATCATTAGCAGACATGTTGTTTTTCGAGAAGATACATTTCCTTTCCATGAGCAAAAGTCAGAACTGGTGGCCAAGCAGGTTATTCATTTGCCTTTGGTTTCTCCTGTTGTTGATGATACAGATGTTGTGTATAATATGCCTGCTAGAACAGAACATCAGCATTCAGACAGTAGATTGATGTCACACAGAGATGATCAGAGTGAAATTATTCCAGATTCTGTTGATAGTCAGAATCAGAATACTGATGTGATTCATGGTGGTGATACAGTAGCATATGATAGTATGAATATTGATATTCCAGTTGTTAGGAGGTCTACAAGAGAAATTAAAATACCAGCCAGGTTAAATGATTATGTCTGTAAGAACTTGCCAGTGCACAATGTTGATTTTGATCATAATCCAGCTGGGGTGGATTCTTTCTCGCAAGCTTTTCATGTGGTATCTTTGGCAGACTTTCAAGGATACTCAAGTAGTTATGTTCAGTCACTGTTTAATGTGTTCTCTATCAAAGAGCCGACTACTTATGCACAAGCTTCCACTGATCAAGGTTGGATAGATGCTATGAATAAGGAGTTACAAGCTTTAGAAAGTAATCATACTTGGGAGTTGACTACTTTGCCAGAAGGGAAGAAGGCAATTGGATCAAAATGGGTGTATAAAGTAAAATTTCAACCAAATGGTCAAGTTGAGAGGTTGAAGGCAAGGTTAGTAGCAAAAAGTTATAATCAAATTAAGCACAAAGATTATAAACACACTTTCTCTCCTGTTGCTAAATTTACCACAGTGAGAGTGTTACTAGCCTTGTCATCCATTCATGGTTGGCCATTACATCAGCTAGATATTAACAATGCATTTTTGCATGGTTTCCTAGAGGAAGAGGTGTATATGATACCACCTCAAGGATATACTAAGGCTAAACAAGGAGAAGTATGCAGGCTTAAGAGATCATTGTATGGTCTCAAACAAGCAAGTCGACAGTGGAATGTGGAACTCACCAAGCATCTTCTTACTCTGGGTTTTACACAGTCAATGCATGATTATTCTTTGTTCATCAAGAAGGCAGGGTCGTCTATTACTATAGCAGTTGTTTATGTTGATGACATGTTGCTCACTGGTAATGATGCAGATTTTATTCAGACTACCAAAGCAGCTCTTCATCAAGCTTTTACCATTAAGGATCTTGGTTATGCAAGGTACTTTTTGGGGCTTGAAATCTCAAGAACACAAGAGGGAATTAAGCTTAATCAAAGAAAGTATGTACTTGATTTGCTCACTGATGCTGGTTTATTGGATTGCAAAGCTACAACTTTTCCAATGCAGAAGAATTTACATTTGCATCCTGATATTGGTGATCCATTACCTGATCCAGAGTCATACAGAAGGTTGATTGGTCGTCTGTTGTATTTGACTTTGTCTAGACCTGACATTTCTTTCACAGTCCAGCAGTTGAGTCAGTTCATGGTTACTCCGAGATCACCACACATGGATGCAGCTTTGTACCTTCTTCGGTATCTGAAAGGTACTATCAATGCTTCCCTCTTTTATTCAAGCAAGTCTGATCTTGTTTTGAAGGCATATAGTGATGCTGATTGGGGTAGTTGTGCCTATTCTGCTCGTTCGTTATCTGGATACTGTGTTTTCTTAGGCACTTCACTGGTTTCTTGGAAAACTAAGAAACAAAACACAGTTTCTAAATCTTCCACTGAGAGCGAATATCGTAGTATGTCTAAGACAGCTAGTGAGCTAGTCTGGCTGGAAGGGTTGCTTGCAGATTTCAGCATTAAAGTACCTCTTTCTATTCCTCTCTTTTGTGACAACAAAGCTGCACAACAACTTGCTGATAATCCTGTTTTCCATGAGAAAACTAAGCATTTTCGCATTGACTGGCATTTCATTCGAGAGATGGTGCAATCTGGATTTATTCATACAGTCTATGTTCCTTCACACTTGCAAATTGCTGATATTCTCACAAAGCCTCTAGGAACTCAGCAACACATGTTTTTGTCTAGCAAGCTTGGACTCGTCTTCTCCTAGTCAAGCTTGAGGGGGGTATATAGAGAGATATGTGTTGTAGTAGAGTTAATAAAGCTTAATGTTGCAACTGGATACCGGTTAGTAGTTAAGTGAAAACCGGTTCAACAAGTCAAGTTGTTATAAATAGTCTGTAAGCTCATACAAGCAAATTAACTCTCTTGTGATTCTGTTAGAGTGCTTCTTTCTGAAGCTTCTAACTTCTGGAATCAAGATGTTCTCCTTGATTGAGAGTTTCTGGTCTTGAGTGTTTCGATTCAATCTCTGTTTTCTTCATTTTCATTTGTTAAAATAATGTATTTATCATGTAAGCTAAGGTAAATTTCACGGTCCAGTTAATTCTTAGAAAATACAACTGAAATGGAGAGAAATAAAAAATCAGCTGATTTGAACAAGCTCTAATAACCAGGAACCAATTCTTAATCACCATAACACTTCTTTACGATCGAGTAGACTGAGAATAAATATAGCTGTAAAATTAACAACCCTCTGGGGAGGCTTAGGTCACAAAACGCCAGACAGAAAATAATAAATAACCCAATGCTGCCAGACACAAGAATCCACTTTAAAATTAAAAATTATTCAAAGCAACATATTTAATTTAAAGGGAAGGTGAAGAAGAAGAATCATCAAATGTATATATATGTTCTCCACCTCCAATATCAACTCATCCTTCACAATAGCAACTACAATCCGAGTATACCTCAACAAGCTCAAGGCAAATGAAGATGATGAGGTTAGTGCTGAACATGGCTTTGGTAGCCATGTTCCTTCAATTGGCGAACGCAGCCGACCACACCGTTGGATCTCCGAGCGGTTCGTGGGATCAAGCCACTGATCTACAAACATGGGCTGGATCCAAGAAATTCATGGCTGGAGACCGTTTGAGTAAGTTTTTTCTTTTCAAAAGCTCTCACATTTTGCTATGGTAAAATGATGATGTACTAAAGTCTAAAGAGAAAAAAACTATATTGCAGTTTTCCAGTACTCACCAATGCACAATGTGCTCGAGGTTTCGAAGAACGACTACGAATCTTGCACGACGAGTAGCCCAATGATGACGGATTCGAGTGGCAATGCAATGGTCCCACTAATGGCGTCAGGCAAGAGGTACTTCATCTGTGGGATACCGGGCCATTGTCAAATGGGGATGAAGATGGAAGTCGATATTAACCCTTCTAACCCGCCTTCACCAAAGGCTAATCCTTCACCCCCACCACCGTCTTTTAAAGCTCCATCAAACCCGCCGCCATCACCAAAGGCTAATCCTTCACCACCACCACCGTCCTTTAAAGCTCCATCAAACCCACCGCCATCACCAAAGGCTAATCCTTCACCACCACCACCGTCCTTTAAAGCTCCATCAAACCCGCCGCCATCACCAAAGGCTAATCCTTCACCACCACCACCGTCCTTTAAAGCTCCATCAAACCCGCCACCATCTTCTTCAACTCCATCAAACCCGTCACCATCTTTCGTGCCAAAAGCACCACCACCACCCAAATCTCATTTCGTACCAAAGACTCCGTCTTCCAAGGAACAAGTCTCACCACCTCCATCATCTTCTACCACTCCATCCAAGACACCGTCTTCCTCTCCAATGGCCCCGGAGTCATCCACTAATGCTATGACGCCTAAGGCATCGCCTTATGCGGGTCCCACTAGTCCAGTTGGCTCACCTGCCATGGCAACAACCTCATCCTCCACAATGAACGGCGGCTTCAAGCCTTTGATGGGCATTGCCATTGCCATGGCTTTGATTGCCATTCATGGTGGTTTTTAGATTGCAATTCTTTCAAGGGTGTTGTTGTATTCTTTTCTCATGTTGTTCATGATGATATTTCAAACAATTCACAATTATGTATACTAAAGAGATGAGCTACATTCTTTCAAAACAAAAGTAAATTAAAGAGATGGGCTCTATGATAAAACTTCTTTTTTTACATGGATTCTTACAAAGCATGTGATGTCCAGCTTAGCTAATACATTCTTCATTCTTCATTCTTCATATGTGTATAAAGAACACTTTATGCCGACGAAGGAAAACCAGATTAGTATTATATTTTGACAAGGAAAAGTATCTTTACCTGTTCTTCTTTCTAAGAAGATCAACCGAAGCAAACAAACAATTGAGGTTGGTTCAAAGAACAGTAGAACACTTTATTGATTCTTTTTAAGCTCTACACCTGATATAAAAAGTTGGCATACACTTTTCTATATATTTTGTATTTACATGAAGTTGCATTTTGACAAGCAAACACGTCACTTACCATTCCAAACTGCCTATCTCATTGTATTTCCTTTTCATGTAGGCTGGATTGAATTAAGAGTAGGATAGACAAGGACCCCAATAACGCCACTATTGTTTCATCTAACCCATAATTGGAAGGTGATTTTACATTTTAGGGCATGCCCCACTGATTTATTGTCCTTTTTTACCCATCTCTCTCCCTTATTCACGTCTTAGAAGAAGATGAATAATAGCATAGCATGTGAGATTATCTAGCTCATCAAGCTTTTTTCCCAATTACCCATTTGGTAAAGAAGAAAGGTCAATCAATTACAGTTCGGTGTATAAATTGAGCATGATAGGCTGTCCAAAATTATTGCGACCCTAAAAATGCGGCAAAATTATTAAAACAGTAATTAAGGACAAATGCTACATTGAAGAAAGGTCAAATTGGTAATGATCACTAATTCCACAATTTCTGTTGCCCATTTTTGTTTTCAATTACGGTATAACAAGGTCTCAATCAGCTAAAAATGCAAGATTTAATTGATGATAAGGCTGTACAAAAAAAAATGGAAGTAAAATAAATCAAGAAATGAAAATCTCACATACTCATCGTCCAGACAAATAATCAGAAGCTAAATCGATCAAAAGAGCAAAAAAAATTGCAATTCAAGAATCCAATTGCACCTATTTCAACCTTGTACAGGTCCAGGAGTTCCACTTCCCACGTTCGGAGTAGTCGGCGGCGGAATCGTCGGAGGTACAGCCACGGCGGGCGGCGGCGGAGGAGGCAGGGACTGATCAGGCGGCGGTGGAGGTTGGGACTCCATTACAGGCGGCGGCGGCGGCGAAGGCAGAACCGGATTTGGGGTTGAATCAGGAGGTGGATTTAGATCGAGTGAGGGGGGCGGATACGGGTTGGGCGTTAAAATTGAGGAGGGGGGAACCGGGTTGGATCCGATTGGAACCGGGTTCGGGTTGAGGTTCGGGTCCTGATCGGGAGTGGTGGACCGGCAGACGTCGCCGGAGCAATGGTGAGGCTTTCGGTGCTGGAAAAGGCCGAATCCCAGAACAAGGCCCGTTACAACGAGAACCGTCACTATGAAAATGAAGATCTTCGTTGCTTTCCCTACATAGCACATTTTTGATGTGGCTCAGAGAGTGAAAAGAATGGAATTTGAGATGGGAAAGTGCAGAGGAATAGCGAATTTGTTGGTCTTGAGTTTTCCTGTCATGGTTTTTTTAACCCTTTGAGCAAGGGTTAAGAAGTGTAGTGTGTTTGGGTTGAGTGAGGGTGTGTGGTGTTTGGTTGTACATTTGTGGGTGGAGAAGGGTGGCGTGGCACGTGACAGCTGGTATGGCATGGCCAAAATGGAAAAAAATGGTGTTGGCATTTAATTTAGGGGTTAAAAACTTAAAATTAAAGACATGGGCATATGCTTTTGATGTATTGAAAAAATGGGGATTTGCAGAGCTGGTTGTTTTCCATGTTCACGCCTTCACGGACCCCAAGCGTTGTTTTTATTAAAATTTTTAAGTAGTATAAGCAAACAAATTTTGTATGCGGGCAGTGTATGTTATATACTCCGTACTCCGTAATATGCAGAAGGTTATAATATAGGGGTCAATATAGTCAAGACTTTGGATCCCACCCAGACCCTGCCATTTGACTAATAAGTACATGATAGAAAAGTTTACATTGCTTTCTAATGTTGTAATTTGGAGTTTCAGTTTTGATGTTGGGAATGAAGGATTCTTAAGTAGCATGTCAGCAAATTTTGGTTTTAGGTCTCAGGATTGTTGCATGAGACTCCCTTGTATTTCTTCTTTTTAAATAAACAAATTATCACTTGAACATTGATAGAGCCGAAAATAATATAGTGGAAATGTGCGGGGTTGGCTTTGACACTTTGACCTTCACCTTTGTAAAATTGGGCAAGTTCTCTTATGTCTTGTGAATCTTTTTCAGATTCACGGGCTTGTGACATCTAGTAAGTAGTAACTCTAGTAGTAAGTACTAGGGGCGTTATAATAAAATAAAAATGTTTGAGCGCATAGCCTCTTATAGGTGCTCTAAGCTAGTCTAAGTAGTACTTGTAGTACCCTAAATCTTACCAGATTAAAAAATAAAAATATTTGATACTACAAAAAAAAAAAAAAGATAAAAAGCTTAATTGAAAGCTATATGAAAATTCTACCCAAAAAAAAAGCTATATGAAAAAATTACTATCCAAATATAGGCTACAAGAGGACTTGTGATGGGCATAGGCGTGATGCTTCTTAGTGTGGGCCTTGGCATGGAAGTTTTGGGCCATGGGACTTAATGGATCAACCTCGGGCATGCTGGGTTGGGTACTCTTGTTTTCAATCTAATTCTGATTTTAGATTTTGTTATTTTTGAAAAAGTTAGTGACATGATGATGCCTAACCTGAATAAATTACTAATTGGACAAAAGAGAAAAAAGTATCAAAACAATTATTCCATATCGGAGTACTTCCGATTGGATTTGATATAATATAGTCCGGTTTAATTGGGGGAATTTTGAGTTATTCTTGTTGAATTCACAGTTCCATTTATTTAGGGAGTGCTTGTTGACTTGTTATTTTCTCTTGTCTTTCTCTCATAGATGACCACAGCATTAACAAATGAAAGCTGCGTATATGGATGCGGGCGGGCGGATTCAGATTGATCAGGTTCAAATTGGTCGTGGCCCATTAAATTTCACGTCAGGATTCAAGTCTAAAAATTTCTGATGAAGCGGTTCAGTTTGTCATCTTGGTCATGTTTTTACAGGTCTTTAAGGGTGTGAGTGAAATGAAGTACCGACATGTATCAATGAAATAAGAAAAAAAACAAAACAGTATTGATAAATGAAGGAAAAGAAATTTATACAATTCTCAAAAATCAGCCACTCACTCTGTCGAATTATTTTTGTGGCATCCCTTACTTCATGTAGAGGCAAGGCAAATTCTCCTTTGATCATTTGCTTTACTGTTTATTCCTTTTGCAGCTTATTTTTAAACTTTATAAGGATATCATGGAAAAAAATAAGCTTTATGCTATAAAGAGTATTACATTACATAACTCTATAAATCAACTTTCTGTATTTATTACGAGACCCTTTTTTTGTCAAAATTTATTATCAGATCTTATCAGTGTTGACAATGTTAGAAAATCTCATAGTATTACCACAGAAGTTTAACTGTTTAATTAGATTTCCGAAGGCATTGGAAAAATCATGATATCATATAACAAGGATCACACATAAACTTGAGCATCAATAAAATAGAAGAGTAACAGTTAGATATTTGTAAAAAAGACTAAACAACTCAAATCAATCAATATTGTCTTAACAAAAACTCAGCTACAACATAAAACTATTTGTTTGTGAATGAAACAAAGGTAGAGAGACAACGAACTCATATCAGCTGCCTAAAAATTAAATGAACTGAGATCACCTACTATTAATCAATAAAGCGCAGCAGTTGCAGAGACATAGTAAGCAACAGAGGAAACGGCATGCACAAAGCAGAGTATTCCTCCTATAAACATCATATGGTGGTGAGTGAATCCACACGACCCCTTTGATTTGTCATTTGAATGTGTTCCTATTATCAGCAGCCCCAATCCAACTCCCACTATTATCCTGCATGTTACCAATTCCATCATGTATATATAAATCAATTACAAGAGCTAGCTACTACTAGTGAACTGGAACTGAACTAAGCTTGTTATGTGAAATGAATAACTTAAATGTCGTCGTTAATGAAAGTCTAATCTAGGGCATTTATTAACCTTAGTCAGGACCCTTCACGTTGTTTCTCACTATTTGCCGTAAGAGATCTCCCTAATCCTAATTAAGAGCGAGTACTAAATACATACCAAGTCAAGAAGAAGAAGGCGGTGGACATTTGGCGATTTGGAGAAGCATTTTGGAAGTCATGTTTGGAGAAAATGCACTTGCATCCTCCAAGCAAGATTGCAACTACGTGCGCAACCGCCAGCAGAACAATGGCCGCCAAACCAAGCATGAACGCCTTGTGGCTCGGCTCTCGGCACTCAAACACCCACACCCTCAAATGTTTTACCTGCATTAATTCACATATCATATCCAATTAATCACAATATTTATTGCTTTGAGCACATGGATTGGAGAAGAATACCTTGCTTTGGGCAGCTTCAGCTTCAATGCCGCATATCCCAGCTGCCACATCCAAGGCCATGATCAAAAGACAAACTAAAAAGTTGCCCAATTTCACCATTTTCAGCGGCTACCTTGAACAAATTACAGAATTTTACCCAAAAAAAAAGAAAAAAGATCAAGCCCAATCCCTCCCTCTACTGAGAGCAAGAAAGAATCAAGATTGGAAGAAGAAGAAGAAGAAGAAGAAGACTGTTGTGAAGAAAGTGGAAAGGGAGATTTCTAATTAAGGCTTGGTCCAAAGGTGTGCACGACATGATCTAAGGAATATGACTGTTGTGAGAAAGCGTCTTCTATTCTCCAAAGTATTCAACTTTATCATCACTCTTTGTCCACTTTTTTTAACACCAGTGACCAGTACTTTACAGTTTGCAATATTCTCCCCCTAAAACAACTGTGTTTACACTCGATAATAATATCAGATTCGGTTGATGAAGGAGACAACTAGACAAGGCATTCGGAAAGTATATCAGGAAACCGGTTAATATAGAGTAAAGTATATACGTGATGTAAGCTTATTCTACAAGTGAAAGGAAAGGATATTGATCCAGCTTTTTTCCACTTTTTTTTCCCGTGTAATTATCCATTTTACGAAATATATGTCGGCATGGATTGAGAGGGAGCTAATAAAGCCTATAGGTACAACGAAAATGGACATTCTACCAAAAAAAAAAAAGAACGAAGATGGACAGTCATTTTAATCAGGGCTTGTTTGCCTGTTTGGTATAGAATAAACTCAATAAAGTGTCCATGCAAATTCACTTATATATAAACACTTTTTCTTTAATCTATGGGTTAAGGATAAAGGATAGGTGTTAAGCAATCAGATAAATTAATATCAGATATTTTGTAATTTTTCCCTTAAAATTCCGATATTCGATCTATTAATTGACGTACTAATAAGAAGTATATGAAAAACATTCTGACAATTTTGGATTTAGGTCTAATTAATATATCGAAAATTGGCGGATATCTGAATCGGATGACCCTCTATCCAGTTAAAGTGTAAGAGAAAGTTTACATGGTTGGGGGAGAATCGAACCCTTGATGAATTGAGATTTTTCAAAAATACTAAATAAAACATCCATAATACTTCGTATTTGTGTGCATTTTTTAAAAAGATATATAGTGCCGGATATTCGATTGCCCACAACCCCTATCCATATCCAATCTAATTATAGGGAAAAATTTCTCGAATCGGATCGAATATGGATTGAAAATTTTGTTATCCATTTGAATTTGGACTTTATCAGATCGGATTGGTTGGGTCAAGATGGAGGTACCCCCTTCCCTTGGGTAAGGATAACTTTATCTTGACCCCCAGATTTCGTTGTAGCGGAACCTAACTGTGTCAATGTTGTTGTTGTTGTGCTATAGTTATTATCAATTTATTTTATTTCGTAGGAACAACAAACCGGTCGGCATATATCACCTCTCGAACTACTCATCGAGACGCACACGCAGGGTTCGGGCCGACAGTTTCTAGATTAGCGATCCACTGATATCTCTATAAGCATCAACCTTCCTTTAATTAATTTAACAACATATATATCTTATTTATTATATTTTCCGTTAATTTAGTTTAGGTTTCTAACGTCTATTGATTGTGGTCCCTAGAGATCCTCGACTAGAGGTCCTCCAAGTTGGGCCCTCGTCGTCCATTTAGGAGGAGCACGATGCATATCTAGAGGTTGCTGTGTTAGAATATATATGTCCATCCCACATCTGAAAGTTGAGAGTAAATTAAATTGGACTAATATATTACTCAGCGGATTACTCTTCCTATTGCCAATTGGTTTTAGGATGGAACCCCACTGGGCTTAATATGCTAGAGGGGTCAGATCGAGAGGCACAATTAGGGTCCATGGATAGCGCAACAAATGCAGCAAGAGAATGACTCATGCTCAAGTCGCGCGAATCAAGGAGAACCAGAACACACATCAAGCCTAGATTAAGACCTTGTAGAAGTTTATGGAGGACATGAGGCAAAACCAAACCCCACCATCTACGTCCCATCCGCCGCTTTCGACGATCCGGACGGAACTAATTAATTAAGTTTAATTTTTTTTTCTATAAATAATTTTGTAAATATTTTACTTAATTATATTTTTATATTTTTGTTTATAAATTTATTAATTTATTTAAATATATAAATTAAAATTTTAAAAAAATATAGTAGATTTAGCGTCCGCATGGTTGCTAAATTCAAACATGTCTCGTGTGCTAAATATCGGTAACGACCAAAGTCATGCACTGATATTAGGTATTTAGCAACCACGTGGTCGATAAATCTAGCCCTGAAATGGAGATCATGTGGTCACTAATTGGTGTCTACTTAGTCGCTAAATCTGATTCGCGATGTAGCGACCACATGATCGCTAATTGACGACAACGTTGTCATAAAATGTGGTCCGCGATATAACAATCACATGGTCACTACTGTATGTTGTTTATAAATTCAGCGGCCACGTTTTCGCTAATTTTTTTTTTGGGTAGTGTTTATGTTTGTATTGAATGATCATGCATGTACTTGCTTAGAGTTGTAAAAAAGTTTCATAAGGCGATTGGTTAAACATGTTAAAAGGCAAAACAAATACCTCATAAATCGAAATGTTTTGGAATATACTGTTTCGTGATCGGGGCTGTCACATAGTTGAGATCGACTTACGAGCTCCTAGTTTGGTAAATGAATTTAATCGTCTCAAATTTTTGTTTCAACGTATATAGTGCGTGGAAGTAAAATATTCATGCCTGCAACTTATCCAATATGGTCAACTTTTTTGGAAATGATAAACGTATTTAAATACAAGTATACAAATGCTAGCCTTAGATATACACAATGCTAGCGGAAATTGCCAAAAGTTCACTCACACACTAGAAATGACACCATCAAGAGAATTTAACTTACAATCAAGCTGACAGCTTCCCAAAACAACAAAGCATATATACATATAGACGCAAATAGGGATCTCATCTTGGGCCATATGAACTTGAAATGCTTAATGAACAACCCCTAGTGGTACAAATTTGGTCACCAACAATCTTCTCATGCGTGGTTATAAATTCCTGATAGGATTGGTTTGGCGCACTATTTTTTGAACTAAGCACTTGCAACGCCATTGCCACTTCTTTCATTGCGGGTCTCTCTTTTCCATTCAAGTTTAAGCATCTTCTCGCAAGCTCCGCTACGCTCTCGATTTCTTGCTCTTGAGCTTCTTCTAAAACTCGAGCGTCCACTAGATCATATAAATTCGAGTTCTCCATTGCAGCTAGAAACTCGGATGCTAATCTTTTGCACTCCTCATGTTTGTCCCAAAATATTGCCTTTTTGCTCGTTAAGAGCTCGAGAATGACAATTCCAAAACTGTAGACATCGCTCTTTTCTGTGAATTGACTTGATTGAAGAAATTCCGGATCCATATATCCTATTGTACCTTGGAGTTGAGTGGTAACATGAGTTTGGTCCAAGGAGAGGGTTTTGGAGGTCCCAAAATCCGACACCTTTGCTTTGTACTTTCCGTCCAAGAGTATGTTGGAAGTCTTAATATCCCTATGATATATAGGTGAAAACGACCACGAATGTAGATATGCAATTGCCTCAGCTGACTCCATAGCAATTTGTAGACGCATTTTCCATGTGATATGAAAATCTTCATACGGATTGTGGAGATGCTGATATAATGTCCCATTGGGGACGTATTCATATACAAGTAAAGGGACATCTGTTTCCAAGCAACAACCAAATAACTTGACCACATTTCTATGATTGACTTGGGAGAGAATTACAACCTCATTGATGAATTGTTGCAATTGAGTTTCACTCACTTTCTTTGATTTCTTGATAGCAACTATAGTTCCATCTACCAACATGCCTTTGTAGACTGTACCTTGCCCACCACGACCGAGAACTCTATTCTCGTTAAAGTCGTTGGTTGCTTTCTCCAACTCATTGCTAGTGAATAATTTGGTTCGCTCAATGGAACTGTCACTAGTGTGAGTCTGTTGATGTAATAGCAAACCACCATTCCTCTTAAAATTTCTCTTCTTTGCTGTGATCTCCTTCCTTTTCTTAAGGAATTGATAAAATACAAAAACTAAGATAAGCACAAACATTGATGCCAAAGGGATGCCAAGCCCTGGTCAAAACATGACAATGATGCATCTTTAATAAGGGCGTTTTAATTGGTAAATATGTTGATGTAAACAGAATGATAAGGTAACTACTTAATAAGATTAACAATGTATTAATTTGCAGAAGTCGCATAAATATTGCAGTTTACCAAACACAACGCATGTTTGTTTGTATACCAAAGGTATAGGGTATGGGGTTAGGAATGACCCAAATCTATTTTTGTGTTTGGTTAGAAATTTTTTCAGGAATGAGTGATACCTTGGAATCACCCATTCCCCAATTTTACACATACCTTCATACCTACCTCTACATCAAGGTATGGCTCATACCTAAAATCACTCAACCCCATTCCTATCCCAACCCAATTCCAACCCCATTCCATATACTAACCCGATTCCCGGCATGGTACCAAACGGGCCCTAATTGTTCGACTAGAACTACTATGCATATCAAAATAATAGATTATATAATGTTATTCGCCTTTGTCTAGGCCATACTATTGCTAGTTGTACTTGATTAATGGAGGTACTATTTATTTATGTTGCCTTTAGCTTTTTATATAAGCAATCGATTGTTCTTTCTTTCTTAACAAGAATTAACATAATTGCTCAAATGTCTTTGTATTCTTCTTGAGTCGACTATGAGAATCCTCCAACTAGAGAGAGTGGAGAGTAAGCTCGGTGAGTTGAAATTGAGAGGGGAGCTTTGCTTGGTCATAATGTGAATGTGAATGTGATCTGTAAAAGCGAAGGAGAAAATGTTCCATGATAATGGTGAGAGATGCGATGAACTGAAATCAACAAAGTGTGGGACTAAATTGGACTAGTATATAACTCAGCGGGTGAACTATCACTTCTGGAGCTTGAAGATGAAAACTCTCTTCAAGTCTCAAGAACTTTGAAGCCTCGTGGATAGTGGCTTTGAAGATAATGGTGTAAGATTATTATAATCTTATTTTGTGGGCTTACATATACAATTAAATTACATGGATAAATAAGTAACGGGTTTATTTTAAGTGATTCAATTAAGTAAAGAGACCCTCGGATTTTTAATAAATGGTATGGCCCCAATGGGTGGATACCGGATTTGGCCCAATAGGCTTAATGTGATCCTTTTTGGCCAAATAAATAGAGACTAGGTTATAGTCCCCAAGATGCCAATTTTATTCAGTGCCTCTTTTACGTAACTCTTCCCATCAGAGGTAAGGCAAAACCCTAGATTGGCTGAGGAAGACTACGTACCTGTGGCTATCACTAGCTATCGCTTAAGATTCCGCAACAAGATCGATCGCTACCATGGATTCAGGTATGTAATCAATGTTCTTAATATCTTAATATGATCGATCTTGGCATGTAAAGAGGATTAAAATCCTAACAAATGGTACTAAGGAGCTAGATCAAGCTTTGAGAGAAAAGAAGGATGCAAAGGCAATCTTCATGATCTAGCAAGCATTGGATGATGAAGTTTTCCCACGAATTCCAGCTTCTTCTACAACAAAAGAAGCATTGAGTACTCTCAAACAAGAGTACATGGGAGATGAGAAGGTGATCACGGTCAGGTTGCAATCCTTGAGAATAGAAATTTGAGCATCTCAAATAAAGGACAAGGAAATTGTTCAGGAGTACTTGTCAAAGGTGTCTAGTGTTGTGCAATAGATGAGATCCTATGGAGAGGATATCAAAACCAAACAAGTGGTGAGCAAGGTGCTAAGAAGCCTTACCATGAAGTATGACCATGTCTTGGAAGCAATAGAAGAGTCTAAAGACATGGATACATACACATTTGATGAGCTAATGGGGTCTCTTCAATCTCATAAAGAAAGAATGACCTGGGGTGATGACAATAAAGAAAAGGCCTTCTATGTCAAAGGAGAATCCTCAAACAAGGAGAGTTCTCATCAACATTGAAGTAGTGTCGGAGGAAGAGGAGGCTATAGAGGAAGAGGCCGAGGAAGAGGTTGGTGGGACTTCAACTGCTTGTTTCCTTAGCATGATTCATGCCATCTCTCCTAAATCTGGTTTTGTGACATTTCGTTCGATCATCGTTGGATGACCCTAAATTTCACCATTCAAATTAATTTCAAGACTTGTGGGTGTACAAAGTCTGCTTCAATTGCAATCTCGATGGCTTTGAATTTTTTTTTTTCGTTGTATTTTTGTTTGAAGATCACTCGCAGTCGTGATTTAGGCTGACCTTAATTAGTTTTGTATAAGTAGCCTAATGTTTGTCTTAGTTGTTTAAAAAAAGGGATGGAGAAGCTTAACTTCCATTTATAAATTTTCATTAATATTCTGCACGAGGATTAATGTACATCCGAAAAGCTAGAGTAAAGGGAACAAAAAGAGCTTTTGTACGAGTGAACAAACACTATTCAATAGACCGGGTTTACCAAATTAAGTACTAAGGATCCATTCGGTTGGGTTGTCAGATTGGGAGAGATCAGAGAGCTTATAGTAGGATTAGCAGCCATATTGTTAAAAAGGAGAGAAACTATTGTAAACATTAATTGATATGTGATTGACGTGATTTTACAAGGGTGTAAACAATTTGTTACCTAGAATCAACTCCGGTGGCACAACCAGGTTAGCTGGCGGTGGTGGACAATGAAAGGTGTTGTTTCTAGCGGAAATGCAGTCGTCTGGGCATTGCCAGCACTCCGGTATGGCTGAGAATTAAACAAAAATATAGTCCCGTATCAAAATACATGTCGTTTAGTTAGGACCAGACCTGTCAATCGGGCCGGGTCACTTACCAGTTACCATTGTTTATTTTCAAAATTAAGATTTACGTACCTTGACAACCATAAGGTAGATAAGGATTGTCGTGATAATTCTCACTCTTGCAGGTGAAACGGTAACCCCCATCGCTCCCCTTGACGCACGACGAATTGGAGCACTTTTGGGAGTTGACCTCCAAATCTTCAACCCTCCACTGCAACACGGTAGGAGCTTCCCCAAACTCCGATAAATCCCTGCTTACGGCCCTGCTTTGCAAATAAGAAAGATCGACCACAACGGCAGTCACCGGCTCTGAAACTTTCTTATCAGCAAAGTTTAGAAAGTTCATCTCAACGAAATCGTGGAACGTGGGTATAGAGGATTGGCAACACTCGAGACCGTAGCATGTCTTATTAGGCCAAGATCTTGGTTTAGCATCCTTGATGCAAGCAGTAGCGCATCCAACAACGGTTTCAATTTTGTTATCCCTAATCACCACCGCACCACCGCTGCATCCGCCTACAAGCAGGGCGTTGCGCCCGTCGCCCATAAGGCGGTACGAGCTTCCCTTCATATCCAGACGCTTCCAAGCAGGCACGGAACCAGGGGTGGGCTGGGTTATGCTACAGCCCACCCCAAAAAAAATTAAATATATGTATATTTTAGTAGTGTTAGCATACCCAATAACAATCTAGTGGAGGTGGCACGCATGGCTGCATTAAATGTAGTTGAACCCGTGTTCAATTCTCCCCAAAAGCACCACTCATTTATTTTTTCCTGTCAACTTAAATTTAGGCTCCCTCTCCACTTTATTTGTCATTGTTACGTTAGAACGTATTTAATTATGTTTTTTAGTTGAATACTTGTACATATATTCACATATTAACTAGCCTTTATTTTAAAATATTTAGTATTTTTATGTATATAATTAATTAGTATGGAAAATTAGTTAGAATTATAAATTTGAATATAATATTAATATTTATTAAAATTAAATAGATATTGTTAATTTATTTTTTTTAAAAAAATTTATAAAGATAAATCCAGCCCACCCAGACTTCGATTCCTGGTTCCGTCCCTGCTTCCAAGCGTAAAGATCTTCTCCGGAGAATCTTAGCAAGTCAAAGGAGCCCCTTGTTGACACGGAATTATCTGTTGAAATGCCTCCGAAAGTTATACGGGTGACTACCTCACCCGTCTCCTCGTACGGGGGAGGCGAGTAGAATCTCTCTTGCTTTACGTAAATATCTGTCCATTGAAGGCTGTGGAGCAACGGTCTTGGAGGATCGTATCGCTTATTGCAGATGATGCTGAACGAGGGGTTGTGGGAGCAGCTTGAGGCTTTAGAGTTGTCGGTTTTGAAGTCAATGCTGAACGGGTAAGGGATTCGGACGTTCCCGCAACGATCTTCACAGCCCGGCAGCGCCACTCGAGGATTTCCAGTGGTGGCGCCAGAAGATGGGAAGAGTGCTAAGGATGATACTATTAGCAATACGGCTGCTAGGGGGACAAATGTGGCAGTGCACGCAGGAAGCATTGCTCCTCTTGTGCGCCCTATTATGCTAGTTATCAAGATGAATTACGTACGGCACATATGATTGTCGATCAGGTCTTAAATTATATCTTATATGTGTGACTGTGTGCTGGTTAATTACTGTCTTGGCCAGATCTTATCTATACTAATACATTATAAAGAAGAACCCAAGTCTGTTGTAAAATCTGCGCCACGTGGTATTTTTGAATAAATTAATGTAAAATTATATTTTAATAAATTTTGTGACAGTATTCTTGCTATATATACTAAATAGATAACATGTTTATATAATAATTTTTATGTTTATAATTTTTTATCTATGGATTATGAATTTGTTTACTACAATACATAACATATTTATATAATTTTTATATACATAAATTCCTATGAGATGATATTTTTCTTATTAATTCCGGAACCTAAAACCACCCGTAAAATAGGCCATATTCCGCTAAACTACCCCGAATATAACTATTTATTTTTAACCACCCATAAAATACCCTCCGTTAGCTAAATACCACCTTCCGTTACTTGGCCCGTTAAAAAATTAAAAAAAAAACAAAAATACCCTTATCTTTTTCTAAACCCTATTTATTTGCCTCAAAGCCGCCATGGTTGGGATCTTCACAAGCGACATATCTTCTCTACCCCGTCAAGGTCTAGAAATTCATCTGCAAACCAGAGAAGGACGGAACGACGGGCTCGAAATCTTCACTGTCGGCATCCGACCAACGGCTCCACTGCCGACTCCACAAAAGATTAGATTCAAGAGCTCGCAGACCTGGTGGCCGAAGTAGATACCGAGAACCTTCTTTTGCATTGAATCTAATTTCTTAAGCAGATTCAAGAGCTCGCATTCCAAGCATCGATGTCGTGCGCATTGTTGCAGCTTTCGGTGATGATAAATCCGTCATACGCTACGAGATCTTCGTCATGGGGAAACTCGTTGGCGGCGACACAATGAACGTCCCAGATCTTGCCTCTTGCCCAACTGATGCAACCGCTTTACTAGTTCATCTTCTGACGTCATTGAAGAATACGAGCTTCGACCTTTCAACGAAAACCCTAATAATGGGATCTTGCAATTCAGTGAGGATGAATTGAAATAAATGTAAATTAGAAATCAATTCAGGGCAATTATATGAATTGATTGCAGAAAACGATCAATACATGCTGGATGTGCAATGAATCTAGCTGAATTAGAAGCGAATAAAAATCCTAATTTGTTTGGATTGACAATTAATTCCATTGTAAGGGAAAGTTGTTATTGGAGAGAGGGAAAGAAAAGCTGGATTCTAATTTTACCTGGATTGATTCGGTGAATACCCCGGGGAATACTGATCAGAAGGAACTATACAGAAATTGCTGAAGAAATTGGTAAATCTGAGTGAGATATAAAAGAACGATTGAGGAAGAGGACGACGAGTAAAGGAGTGACAAACAACCGCAGGTTTAATCGAGTAAAAGGAAAGAGACACGGGTATTTTGGGATTTTTTTAATTTTTTAACGGAGAAAGTAACAGAAGGTGGTATTTAGCTAACGGAGGGTGTTT
This sequence comes from Fallopia convolvulus, assembly GCA_964016875.1. Lineage (NCBI taxonomy): Eukaryota > Viridiplantae > Streptophyta > Magnoliopsida > Caryophyllales > Polygonaceae > Fallopia > Fallopia convolvulus. Next base: position 50,769,249 of record OZ024732.1, read on the forward strand.
TATGGGTGGTTAAAAATAAATAGATATATTCGGGGTGGTTTAGCAGAATATAGCCTATTTTACGGGTGGTTTTAGGTTCCGGACTCTTAATATTTTTATCTCTTAATAAGATTTAGGGTTTTAATATATTTTTTTTTATCTTTTAACAAGACTTGAGCTCCAACTCCAAGTATAAAATTTATATCTATATAATTATAATTTTAAATAATAAATTTTTGTTATGTTGATATATTTTTATTTTGAGAAAAAAATCTATAACTATATATTAAAGCTGTTCCTTTTCGAGCCACCAGAACGATTCTGACCCCACCTTAAATTTAAAAAATTAATTTTATTTCTATTATTATAACTTCTTTCTATTAATTTTTTTTAACTATTCAAATTTATCTCTAACATCAAACAAATATCTATTCAATAAAACAATATCTTTTGAAAGCTTCCTTATACAAGTATTTAAAATTAAAGATAAGATATTTCAAAATCTATAACTATATATTAAAGTTGTTCCTTTTCGAGCCACAAGAACGATTCTGGGCCTTTCTGGCCCCACCTTATAATTACAAAATTAATTTTTATTTCTAATATTTTAACTTTTTCTATTAAACTCTTCTTTAACTATTTAAATCTATCTTTAACATCAAACAAATATTTATTTAGTATAACGATATCTTTTGAAAGCTTCCTTATACAAGTAATCACCAGAACGATTCTGGCCCCACCTTATAATTACAAAATTAATTTTTATTCCTAATATTTTAACTTTTTCTATTAAATTCTTCTTTAACTATTTAAATCTATCTTTAACATCAAACAAATATCTATTTAGTATAGCGATATTTTTTGAAAACTTCCTTATACAAGTATTTAAGATTAAAGATAAAATATTTTAAAGTAAATATAAATCTTTTAGCATATATCTTTTGACGAATTTATTTATAGATATATATAGTGATTTTCTTTTATATAAAATTAATGATAATATTTAAAATTTTAAAATTTATAAAAATAGATAATAAATTATTTAATAGATGTATTAAAATATTTGATAAGCCCTAAATTTACATAAATAAAAAGTAATAAAATGTGAAGAATATAATATTTGATAAAAATTATATATTCTGCAAGCAATAAATTACTTATATTAAAAGTTATATTATATTTTTATTTATTAATATCCTATTTATAATGTCTATAAAATATCGAATCGTAGTCGTACATGGTACGACGGGTAAAACTAGTATAATTTTACGTTGATGACTAAAACTATATGTAAATGTTAAAAAAAATTCGAATTTTAATTTAAATTATAAAATTAGATTTTCTTTATCTTTTTATGCATTTTTCTATTACATAATTTATTATGCTATTATATAAATATATTTGATATTTTAAATTAATATCGTATTGATGATACCCAAAACAGTAGAAGCAAAAAGTGGGCCCAGAAGGGCCCCCATAAGCAAACTAGGGACCCACATCCATGCCCGGTTATTTAAAAACAAAACTCCCAACAGATGCGAGGTTTCTCGAACATCCCGGAACGAGGTCTCAACCTCGTTACCGACTCTACTAATACGTCCGCCCACTCGAACCAATCACAAGCGACCTCACTCCCGAACCAATCACCAGCAACCTCACTCCCAAGCCAATCACAGGTGACCTCACTCATGGACCAATCAAAAACCCTTATTTCGAGTATCCCACATCGAACATTGGCCTAAACTCAGCCCCCCAATTCTCTATAAATAGAGAAGAACCTCGTAAGAAGAAGGGGTCGAAAAACCACTTGAACTCAAGAACCCTCTTGTTTGTTAAAGATCGACGTGATAGGAATACCGTCAAAAGACCTCGCTACAGATAAGAGAAGTCCACAAAAAGACTCCAAGTCATACAAAGACCTCGCCCACACTAAAGACCTCGCTACAAAATCTCACAAAGCTCTCTACACCACGTACCCAAAACTACCTACCCCTAGAGTCAACCTCGCAACATTTAGGTTTGATCTCGGAACCTCCTAGGAGGTCTAGGTGTAATTCTCAAAGTTGTTCATCAGCCTCGTAGGTTTGTAACCTCGTTATTTGGGAGAAAATCATAAATAAAGGAGCAAGTGTTTGCACTCAAATATAATAATCTTATTTCTTGTCTCGTAGCATAGCCGTTATTTCGGGTTTCATCACTGGCGCCGTCTGTGGGAACCTCTTCATCCTAAGCAGCTTCCCATTTTAGTGCAAATCTTGATTCCTAAGACCCCCTCAAAATGGCTTGTCCAAACAATTTCTCCCCCCAACATCCCGACAATATGGCCGAGACCCCTCCATGGGCGACGGCAGGTCCGTCGGGATACCCTTTTGTGGTCCCGCCAGGCTGGACGTACAACATCCCATAAAACCCATACCCGTTCCAGGGGTACGAACAGGGTGGCGCCCCTTTCAACCAGTATCCCTATCCGGGGTACGGGCAGTACCAACAGGGCCAAGCTCCCCCATACGTCCCGATTCCTCCCCAGGGGCAACCTCACTCCGAGTACGTGCCCGCATATGTCCCGGGCTACATGCCGGGGCAGGAGGCGCCCACGAACGGATCTACCACGGAGAGGCCCTCCCGAGATCCGATGCAGATCTCGCGATCCCGTTCGCGACGTACAAAAAGGCGCGACATGGAGCTGTCCGAGACGGCGACAAGCGCGCCACGCCCTCTGGCGAGGTCAAAGTCGAAGTCTGCTCGCCAATCCGTCGAGAGTGGGTACAGGAACCCCTTCATACCCGAGATCCAAGAGGCACACATGCCCAAAGGCTTCCATTGGCCACAAATGGGACTTTACGACGGCACGTTTGACCCCGAGGACGGAGGACCACATAAAACACTACGCCGTCTAGATGAACGTCAACTCTTACAATGACGTCATTTTCTGTCGGATCTTTCCGACCACTCTGGACAAGGCGGCAATGACGTGGTTCACCAGCCTTAAGGTCGAGTCGATAGCCTCGTTTTCCCAGCTATGCGAGTCCTTCGTCGGGCACTTCAACGGCTCGAGAAAGCGCAAGAAGAACATGCGCGATCTCCGTGGCATCGAGCAGGGGGAAAACGAGAAGTTGGGTACCTTTTTTACGAGGTTCACCACCGTGGTCGCTGAGATCGCGCAAATCGACGAGGCCTCGGTACGCGACATCCTCATGGGCAACCTTCGCCAGGGGGATTTCAAATGTCGCATTTTTCTCAAAAATCCGACCACATATGAGAGCCTGTGTGCTCGGATCACGGCGCAGGTCTACGCCGAGAACGCTGCCAGCCAGAGCTCGCGACCGAGGACCGACAAGGAAATCGTGACCGAGGCTAAGGGAAAGGCTAAAGCAGCTGCGCCGGCCGCGAGGGACGCGTACATGACGCAAACTCACGACCGGCGTGCCGATTACAAAAGCAACAACAACAACAAAAGCAACAACAATAACAGAGGCAACAAAGACAATAGAAACAACAACCGCTACGACAATCGTGGCGGTGGTGGTTGGAGCTGCTTTGGCGGGAAGCCACGAGGTTACAGAGGCAAAGGTGGCCCCGCCTACAACCCAAACGAGAAAAAGCGCGCCAACCCCGAGTCGGGGGCTAACCTCGTGCAGCAGGAACCAACCCGGCCCCGACCAAGTAACACGGAGCACCAGGCTCCGGCGAGGCAGTCGCGCTCCGGGCAAGCCGCCGCGCCCGATGGCTACATCAATACCATCTCGGGCGGACCCTCGCTGGCGGGCTCGAGCCAGGCGGAAAGAAAACGATACGCGAGGGCAAGTCACCATGAGCCCTCGGTATACAGCGTGACACAAACCTCACGATCCCACGTGGGTATGGTCTTCACAACAGAGGACGCCGAAGGGCTCCATATGCCCCACTCCGACCCCCTGGTGATACACACTCAGTTGGGCTCGAAAATAGTGAAGCGACTACTGGTGGACACGGGTTCCTCCGTGGACATCATGTATTTTGGCGCTTTTGAGCAGCTAAGGATCTCCGCGACATCCTTGAGGCCCTACGCTGGGAAGCTCACCTCTTTCTCGGGAAACAAGGTCGATGTCGATGGTCTCATAGACCTGTGGATGACCCTCGGTACTGGCCCGACAACGAGAACCCAGGTAATAGAGTTTACGGTGGTGCACCTGCCCTTGGCCTACAACGCAATCATCGGGAGAGTCTCCTTGATGAAATTCCAGGCGGTGGTCTCCATCTACCACCTAAAAATGAAGTTCCCCACCAGCATGGGTGTCGGAGAGGTGAAAGGCAACCAAGAAGAGGGCCGCGTCTGCTACATGACCTCAGCTAAGCAAAAATGCTCTGTGTTCATGGTAGAGACTTCGGGTGAAGCAGACCTCGAGGTCCGGGATTTCACAATACCCACTCCCGAGGCAGAAAGAAGGGTGATTACCCCCTTCGGGAACAAATCAGAAAAGATCTACCTCGGGGGTTGCCTTATTGGGAATGCAGCAGCGTCACTAGAAGCCCTGCTTGCTGGGTCCCGCGACGTGTTCGCCTGGATTGCAAAAGATCTCCGAGGTGTGCCTCGGACCCTGGCCCAGCACTCCCTGAACATCGACGTCGCCATTCGTCCTGTGGTGCAGCGACGAAGAAAAATGATCGAAGAAAGGGCAACCGCCGCAAATGAAGAGGTGGCCAAGCTGCTGGCCGCAGATTTCATACGCGAAGTCCAATATCCGAAATGGCTGTCCAATGTCGTCTTGGTCAAAAAGGCCAGCGGCAAGTGGCGGATGTGTGTAGACTTCAAAGACCTCAACAAGGCATGCCCCAAAGACAGCTACCCCCTGCCCTCGATCGACGCACTTGTAGATTCGACCGCTGGGCATGAGGTCTTGAGTTTCCTCGACGCCTACTCGGGGTACAACCAGATCTCGATGAATCCCCGTGACGAGGAAGAGACATCCTTTATAACTCAGTGGGGGACATACTGTTATAAGGTCATGCCGTTTGGCCTCAAGAACGCGGGAGCCACATTCCAACGCCTCGTCGATCGGGTTTTTAAAGATCACCTGGACAGGAACGTATCCGCCTACGTCGACGACATCGCGGTACGGAGCAAGGGCCCCGAGGAGCACCTGGCTGACCTCGCCGAGGTTTTCACCACCCTCGGACACCACCAGCTCAGCCTGAACCCCGAGAAGTGCGTTTTTGGCGTGTCCTCGGGGAAGTTTTTGGGATTCATGATCAGCGAGCGCGGGATCGACGTCAACCCCGCCAAAACAGAATCTATCCTCGCAATGAGGTCTCCCCGATCTCGTACCGAGGTACAAAGACTCAACGGCGTTGTAAACTACTTGGGGGGTTTTGCTCCCGCCTAGCAGACAAGTCCCTCCCATTCTTCGCCGCCATCAAAAAGAACGACAAGTTCGTCTGGGACGAAAGACTCGAGACAGACTTCTCTGAGTTAAAAATCTTCCTCACCAAGCTCCCCACCTTGTCACCTCCACACGCGGGCGAAGATTTGCAACTGTATGTGGCGGTGAGTCCCGAGACCGTCAGCGCGGTGCTCACAAGAGAGGCCATGCACCCGGTATACTTTGTGAGCCGCGTGCTCCAGCCCGCAGAGCAGAGATACTCCCCGGCAGAGAAGATGGCGCTGGCTGTAGTGACCGCCGCAAGGCGACTACGCCCATACTTCCACTCACATCCCATCCAGGTTCTTTCGGACCTCCCACTTCGTCAGATTCTGCATCAGCCCGCTCTCTCCGGACGTATGACCAAGTGGGTCGTCGAGCTCTCCGAGTTCGATATCAATTATCTTCCGAGAACCGCGATGAAGGGACAAGCCCTCGCCGACTTTATGGTGGAGGTCACCTTCCCCGAGACAGACACAAGTTCGGACGAATGGAAAGTGTTCGTTGACGGCTCACGATGTGACGCCGGTGGCGGGGCCGGGGTGTTCCTCGCTGGCCCCTCAATCGAGACGGAGTATGCTCTCAACTTCGCCTTTGATGCCACTAACAACGACGCCGAGTATGAGGCCATGATCGCCGGGATCGAGATGGCGCTACTCAGCGGAGCCCGCAAAATCAGGGTCTACACAGATTCCGAATTGGTGGCGCGACAACTCAACGGCCAATACGACACCAGAACAGGTTTTCTGCCCGCTTACTGAGCAAAAGTCAAGGCCTTGGTCTCATGCCTAGAAACCTTCGCGGTGGAGTCAATCCCGCGAACCTCAAACACAAAGGCGGATGCCCTCGCCAGGTTAGGCTCCGCGCTTACCTTGGATGTGGGGAACCGCGTAATGGTGGAGAGAAAGCTCTCGCGAAGTGTCGATAGCGAGGTCATGTCCATAAGGACCGAGGACTGGAGGTCCCCGGTAACGAGGTACATATAAAGCGGCACCCTCCCAGAGGACCCCGCGCTGGCCAGAAAACTAAAGATGCAAGCTGCCCGCTACTGCGTCGTCGGCGACCAGCTTTACCGCCGAGGCTACGCTGAACCCAACCTGCTGTGCATACCGCCCGAGGCCACGGACCACGTCCTCTACGAGGCCCACGAGGGAGTTTGTGGGGGACACCCGGGGTGGAGATCTCTGGCACACAAAATCGTCCACTTGGGGTACTTCTGGCCCACTCTCCGACAAGACGCAAAAGCTTACGTCCAAAAATACGTCGGATGCCAGAAACACGGGAACGTCCAGCACACCCCAACGGCTCCCCTTCGCAGCATTCACGTGCTAGCCCATTCGCAATGTGGGGAATGGACATTTTAGGCCCTTTTCCTAAAGCTGCTGGCCAAGTGCAATACATCTTGGTCATCGTGGACTACTTCACGAAGTGGATCGAAGCACAAGCAATGGCAAAGATCACCGGGGCAAAGGTCTGTGAGTTCCTGTGGAAAAACCTCGTCTGCCGTTTCGGTGTCCCCATGACAATCATGACCGACCATGGCCTTCGACTGCGAAGAAACTCGGACTTTCTGCTCTGAGCTGGGCATCAACCTCAAATTTTCCTCCGTAGCTCATCCCCAGTCCAATGGCCAGGAAGAAAACGTTAATGCCCGCATCTTGACAGACCTCAAAAAGCGCCTGGGCATGGCACAGGGCCGCTGGGCCGAATTACTTCCACTCGTCCTCTGGACATATTGCACGACCTCGCGCCGCGCAACGGGCGAGACCCCCTTCGCTCTTACCTACGGGGCGGAAGCCCTCGTTCCCGTAGAAACCCTAATTCCATCAGCAAGGGTGTACAACTTCGACCAAAAAGAAAACGAGGCCAACCTCAAAATCGAACTACAGTTCCGAGACGAAATCCGCGAGATAGAAGACCTGCGCTCTAGAGAATACAAGCGACGTGTCGCCGTATACCACGACAAAAAGGTCAGGCCTCGCCTCTTGGCCACGGGAAACCTCGTGCTAAGACGCACCGAAGGAGGAAAATTGGACCCTAACTGGGAAGGACCCTACATCCTCGGAGAAGAAGTCGCGCCCGGGGCTTTCAAACTCAGGGACGACGAGGGGCGCACACTGAGCAAAACGTGGAACGTCGCACGACTCAAAAAATATTACATGTAGAAACTCGAAACCCCGTTGTTCCTCACAGTTGGTAAATAAAGGATTGCAGGCTTTTCTAGAAACGCTCCCTCGTTGAAAAATTCCACCCCTCGCTTCACGCTTGGGGTTGGAGAATCTCGTTTGGAAAAAAAGTTCCACCCCTCGCTTCCCACTTGGGGTTGGAGAATCTCGTTCAAAAGAAATTCCACCCCTCGCTTCCCGCTTGGGGTTGGAAAATCTCGCTGAAAAGATCCACCCCTCGCTTCCCGCTTGGGGTTGGAGAATCTCGCTGGAAAAATTCCACCCCTCGCTTCACGCTTGGGGTTGGAGAATCTCGTTTGGAAAAAAGTTCCACCCCTCGCTTCCCGCTTGGGGTTGGAGAATTTCGTTCAAAAGAAATTCCACCCCTCGCTTCCCGCTTGGGGTTGGAAAATCTCGCTGAAAAGATCCACCCCTCGCTTCCCGCTTGGGGTTGGAGAATCTCGCTGGAAAAATTCCACCCCTCGCTTCACGCTTGGGGTTGGAGAATCTCGTTTGGAAAAAAGTTCCACCCCTCGCTTCCCGCTTGGGGTTGGAGAATTTCGTTCAAAAGAAATTCCACCCCTCGCTACACGCTTGGCGTTGGAGAATCTCGTTTGAAAAAAATTCCACCCCTCGCTTCACGCTTGGGGTTGGAGAATCTCGTTTGAAAGAAATTCCACCCCTCGCTTCGCACTTGGGGTTGGAGAATCTCGTTTGAAAGAAATTCCACCCCTCACTTCACGCTTGGGGTTGGAGAATCTCGCTTGAAAGAAATTCCACCCCTCGCTTCACGCTTGGGGTTGGAGAATCTCGCTTAAAAAAAAAATTCCACCCCTCACTTCACGCTTGGGGTTGGAGAATCTCGCTTGAAAGAAATTCCACTCCTCGCTTCACGCTTGGGGTTGGAGAATCTCGCTTAAAAAAAAAAATTCACCCCTCGCTTCGCGCTTAGGGTTGGAGGACCTCGTTTGAAAGAAATTCCACCCCTCGCCTCCCGCTTGGGATACTAGCGAGGTTCGTGGACCCCCTAAGACGCCAGGATTCGCGGACGGCTATTTTTTAGGTCGGAACGAACTTCCAGAACAAACGAGGTCTGAACAGAGGCTCACAACCTCGTCGCAGGATTACAACACCCGGTGTGGTCCAAGCCCCACAAAAGATGTGACGCTCGCACTATGGGGTTGGATGGATAAGGACTGGCATATGCAAGAAAGTCTAAAGCAAACAAGCATAGGAAAAGAAAGTGACGAAGCTGATAAAAGTAAAAACAGGTGTTTCGATTACATACCCCGTAGGGTCACCCAAACAAAAAAAAAAGAAGAAAGATGTTTTAATTACAAACCCCGTAGGGCCACCAGAGAAAAGTTCTTCATTTCTTCGAGGTTTCAGCCTCGGGACCGGTAAGATCGATGGTTTTGGGAGATTCGGCGGAGGCAGCCGAGGCTTCAGCAGGAGCAGGTCCAGCAGGAACAGGGGCAGCGGAGGCAAGAGGCGCGGGCGCACCAGTCGCGGGCTGAGGTCCCGTGGAGGTTAACTTCGGGTTCCCTCCAATGGGCTCTACCTCGGGAGGCGCGGTGCTGGACACAGTCCCGTCCTCGTTGAGGAAGAACTCACATTCCCCCTCGGGATCCTTCGACCCTAGCTCCCCCATGGTTTCGTTGTAGTTGGGGTTGAAGAAGACGATCTGGGGGTCGAGGTGCCCATACTTGGCCACCGCCTGTTTTACGCCCATGCGGACCGCCTGGTGGAACATTGTCCTCACGCTCTCCACCAGCTCCGCCTTGTACTCCTCCGAGTCCACGTACTTGGGACCCGCGGCCTCGACCTCCTTGTTAAGCTCAACAATGCGCCCCTCGAGGCGCCTAATCTCCTCCTCAGCCCTCAGAAACTCCGCTTCCTTCGCCTTGAAGAACTCATGCTCGGCAGAGAGCTTGCCTCAAAGTCCTTCAACCTCGCCCCGCAGAACCTCGGCCTCACCCCTCGCCCTCTTCTCCCCCTCCCTCGCCGCCTTTGCCTCCTCCCTCGCAGCGGCCTCCGCGGCCTCTACCCGCTTCTTGGCCGCAGCCTCCGCGGCTTTGGACGACTCCGCGACCTCGGCCAGTTCCTTGGCCTGTCGCTCGCACACCTCGCTACGGGCCCGAAGCGCCGCCTCCATCTTGTCCATCCTCGAATGAAGTAGGACGATGCGACTTCGGTTGTAATTATCAAAAAAGGTGTGCTACAAGTTCACAGAAGGATGAGAAAAGAAATAAGAAAGAGACAAGAATTAAACACACAAAGACAAAAAAAGAGAAGAAGTGCTTACCATGGCCGAGTACCGAGCGGCCTCATCGTCAAGCGCCGCCTCGGTGAGGTTGTTGGCCCACGCGACCTCCTCCTTGTAATCCCCCCGAGCCCAATCTAACGGGGCCCCTCTGATGGGTCCAGGGCAGTGAAACCTGGCAGGATGGGGGCCTGTATCCCCGCGGCTTCGCCCCTTGAAGTTGAAGGCAGGAATGAGTTCCAGATCCCGCGAGCTTCGTTGGTGGTCGCCCGACCGGGGTTTCTTTTTCTTCTCGGGGGACGACCCCGCTTCCTTCCTCTTCCGCCCGACCTTGTCGTCGGAAGCCCGGGGTGGATGGGTGGTCCCCTTCGTGGTGGCCCCTTTTGACGGAACCACATCAGGCCTTTTTTCCCCTTGGGGCGGCCCCGTGACGTCCCACTGCGACACCCTCGAGACGTTCCCCTTGGGCAGGGCTCCCCCTGCCGCGGCCGTTGGCGGGACAAGTCCCGGCTGTGTTGTACCTGTCCTCGCCTGCGAGCTCGGCTGCGAGCTCGGCTCGTTGATTGAAATCCCCTTGGGGACCCGGGGAGCAGGGGCCTTAGAAGTAGACGTCATAGGCTGTTTCCCCTTCGACGTCGTGGTAAGAGCGTGCAAAAAATCCACTGCCAAGAAATGAGTAAAAAGAAAACAGCAGGTTAAGACGAGGTCAGAAACGAATAAAACGAGGTGTATAACCCCGCAAACATACAAGTAAAAAGAAAACAGCAGGTTAAGACGAGGTTAGAAACGAATGAAACGATGTGTATAACCCCGCAAACTTACAAAGGAAAAAGAAAACAATCAGGGAAATAGTGATAATAAAATACCCTCTCCGCCCTCGCGAGGAGGGAAACTGAGGCTCAGCCCGGCCCGCTCCAACCGGTCTTGAGAAAGGTAGCGCTCGTATGGCGCCTGGTACGCTGTGGCGTACTTGGCCTTGAGCGCCTGGAACTCGGCGACCTTATACGGGCACACGCATCTCTCGTAGTTACCCGATGCCACAGGAAAGTTAAGGTATCTCCCGCTGAGGTCTCGAACCAAAAACCATTTAGGTTTCCACGTCCCGAGATTCGACTGGGTCGTAATGATCTTAACGTTCGGTGTGCTGAGGTTGACCAGGGAACAGTGAGGCTCTCTCCTCGCCAAGACTAACGCCGACAGATCGCTGAGGTTCGGCTCGTCCAGAAGCTCGCGACTTCGAATTGTGTAAGCACACAACAACCGCCAAGCGTTCGGGAACAACTGAGCAGGGCAGACACCCATGGCCCACAAGAAATCAACGATGTGCTGGGCCAAGGGAAGCCTAAAGCCCGCTCGGAGACTGACGAGGTTCACAACCGCACAACCCTCGTAGGACGCCAGGGGTCTCCCCTCCTCCTCTGGCAGTGCCAGCTCGACCCCCTCGGGCCAAGGGAAATCTTTAGCTATGTCCGCGAGGTCGTCCAGCGTCAAATCGGTGGCCACCCCCTCGGACAGGTAAGCCTCGGGAGTGCTCGGACTCATAGGGATCCGTTCTCTGAGGATGACGGGAATGCCGGACACAGCGTCGGGAATATAGGCCTCGGGGAAGCTCGCCGACACATACGCGGCCGAAGCTGAGGCAATCGCCGCGTCCAACCTCGCCTCGACCTCAGCGGCGGTCACATCAGGAGAAGAAGAGGAAGCCATTTCAACACCAGAATATATGCGCAGGCGGGGGAAGTATGAATTGATCGAAACAGCAGAGTCACTGGATGAGGGCTCGCTGAAGACCAACGAAGGAGAACTTGGGTTCTGAGAATCACTAGGCTCTACACTTCCTACGGACTCGGAGACCTCCTGATAGAAACTCTCTTGAAAATTGAAGACAAAGCCGGGCGGTGGGCTCGCAGAGGCTCTCCTAGGCATGAAAAGACAACGTCCAGGCCGCGAAAAGCTAGCACCTGGAAAAGAAAAGGTCAGTAAGGCACTAAAGGCAAGGCAACCAAAGAGAAAAACACGAAGTCATGACCCCGTGAAAGAAGGAAAAACGAGGTCAAAACCCGAGATCGCAGAACGAGATCACGACCCCAGGAAAGAAGGAAGGACGAGGTCGAACCCAAGATCAAAGCACAAAGATCATAACCTCGAAAAGAAAAGAGCACGAGGTCATAACCTCGAAAAGGAAAAAGCACAAAGATCATAACCTCGAAAAGAAAAGAGCACGAGGTCATAACCTCGAAATGGAAAAAGCGCGAGATCATAACCTCGGGAGAAAATGGGCACGAGGTCGCAACCTCGGGGGACAAAGCAACGCGAGGTCATAAAAGGAAAGGCCACGTGGCACCCTACGGGCTACTCTGACAGGATAGGACGGCAAAGAAGAATTTGAAGCGCCAAAAGAAAGGAAAGAGAAAGAAGGCCAACCAACGGTGGAAGCCAACGGTGGAAGCCCAAACGTCCCGTCAAACAGACATCATGACGTTTGGGCTCCCGAGGGTTTTCGAAATTCGAAAAGTGGTGGGCGGAGGAACAGAAGCTCAACCGTCACCCCAAGCAAAAAAGAGAGGGAGAGAGAAGCAATAAACCCAAAAGCCCAGCGGTACCCTCACGACGACAACCGCCCCCCCCCCCCCCCCCCCCCCCGACCGTCTCACCACCGCCTCACCACCGCCTCACCGCCCCCCAGAACGTAACACAGAAAAAAGAGGGGAGAAATGCAGAACGAAAAGAAAGGAGAGGAAACGCAAAAAACCAAGGGGAGACAAGGGCACTACGGAACAAAAACCACACCCAACGCCGCCGCACAAACAAAAAAAAAGCACCCAGAAATCACCAAACACCCACCCAGATGCAAAACGAAACGAAGAAAGGACGAAGAAACACCCAGAAATCACAAACACCCACCCAGATGCAAAACGAAACGAAGAAGGAGCAAAGAAAAATAACAAAGGCCAAACGCCAAGAAACACACAACCCTGCCACCGCCGCTTCGCATTTGTGACACCGGCGCGAAGCGCCGGGCGACACACCGTCGCCCTTGCAAAACACGAGGCAAAAGGCGAGCAAAGGAAGAATCGAAGGCAAAAAATACCAAAAGACAGGAGAAAGAAGATCGAGAACTTACTTGTTTAAAGGTCGACGAACGGGAGGCGGTGGCGCAACTGGCGAACGGCAAGAAGCTCGTCGGAAACCGTCTAGAGAAACCACTCAGAAGAAACCGAAGAGATAAAGAGAGAGAAGGAGCGAAAATGTTGGAGAGAGAAGATGAGGGGGAGACGTGTGAGATACGCCCTTATATAGAGCAGATTTGGGCCTCCCCCACTCCCGAAAGGCTTCTTAAAAACCTGTCTCACCTGGACGGCCCACTAAGCAAAGTATGGCGAAAAGGCCCAAGAGTCTTCATCCGCGCAAAACAAAAAGAGAACCTAAGTACAGAGCCTCACACCTCGCAAAGCGCCCTCCCAACCTCGAGAACGTCATAAACCTCGCATCTCGCGGATCCAGGGAACTTATGCCCTGCGACCCTCGGGTTGAGGCCCCCAGGCCATGGGGTTGTGATGATACCCAAAACAGTAGAAGCAAAAAGTGGGCCCAGAAGGGCCCCCATAAGCAAACTAGGGACCCACATCCATGCCCGGTTATTTAAAAACAAAACTCCCAACAGATGCGAGGTTTCTCGAACATCCCGGAACGAGGTCTCAACCTCGTTACCGACTCTACTAATACGTCCGCCCACTCGAACCAATCACAAGCGACCTCACTCCCGAACCAATCACCAGCAACCTCACTCCCAAGCCAATTACAGGTGACCTCACTCATGGACCAATCAAAAACTCTTATTTCGAGTATCCTACATCGAACATTGGCCTAAACTCAGCCCCCCAATTCTCTATAAATAGAGAAGAACCTCGTAAGAAGAAGGGGTCGAAAAACCACTTGAACTCAAGAACCCTCTTGTATGTTAAAGATCGACGTGATAGGAATACCGTCAAAAGACCTCTCTACAGATAAGAGAAGTCCACAAAAAGACTCCAAGTCATACAAAGACCTCGCCCACACTAAAGACCTCGCTACAAAATCTCACAAAGCTCTCTACACCACGTACCCAAAACTACCTCGCCCTAGAGTCAACCTCGCAACATTTAGGTTTGATCTCGGAACCTCGTAGGAGGTCTAGGTGTAATTCTCAAAGTTGTTCATCAGCCTCGTAGGTTTGTAACCTCGTTATTTGGGAGAAAATCATAAATAAAGGAGCAAGTGTTTGCACTCAAATATAATAATCTTATTTCTTGTCTCGTAGCGTAGCCGTTATTTCGGGTTTCATCACGTATAATTGTATAGTTTTTAATAAAATTATCCCGTGAATATCACGGGACTTCAACTAGTTTGTATATAATAATACAGTAAGACCGGGTTTACAGAATTACAGCAGTACTACGTTTTCAGATTATTATCTTTTTTCCACTTGAAAGCGAATCTTTTGATTAACGAAAATTAAAACCAATCGAACAAAGTGATATGATGTAAAACAGAAAAATTGATTGCAACATAAATATTATTAAAAGTGCACCCAATATATGTAGATAGATTGTGGTTCAAGTGAAGAAACTTTTTATATAGTGAGGATAAATTCCAAGTTTCCAACCATTAATAATATACTACTGCGTGTATAAAATAGACTCACATTAAAGCATATCCTCTGTATTTTTTAAATCAATTTAATTTATTAAAATTTAATTAATTGTATTTATTTATTAAACAAAATAATTAATATATTAGTTTTATTTTTAAAATAGAATATTTTTTCTAGAAAAGATACATTTTTTTAAAATAAAGTACCTATAATTTTTTTTTAAATATGTTTAGATATGGAAATTAAAACTAGTATATGGTAATAGTTACGATGTTTCTCTACCAAAAAAAAATAGTTACGATACATATAAACAAGAAAAATATCTATCTATTACTAATAACTAAAGCCGGAGCAATTTCTGCCACCACGTTACGCCACATCATCCATTTATTAAAATAATAATTTTAAATAGTTAATTATGTAAAAAAAAGTTATCTCCAACTAAGCACAAAGATAAAATAATATTTGTAAAAATTTATCCACAAATAAATATAAATATAAAATAATATTAGTAGATTTGACCAAAATAGATAAAAAGTACATTATATTTATTATATTTGTAAGAGATAGATTAAAACAAAAAGATAAGAAAAAATATATACACGTGATCACATATATATCTTTGAAATAAAAACAATCATATCTATCTATAACTATATATTAAAGTTGTAACTTTTCTAGCCACCACATTAATTTTGGACCCACCTTATATTAAAAAAAGTATTATATTATTTTTTTCCAATTACATTCCTTTCTATTTATTCATGTGGAAAAAAATAATTCGAATTTTAATTAAAAATAACGAAAATTATTTTATCTTTATCTTTTTATATATTTATAAAAAATATTTATCTTAAATCAAATTTTGAGAAAAAAGATAAAATTTTCAATGCCTAAATTAAATTTTATTTATTTTTATATATCTACTTTATTAATATCATATTTATAATATATCTAAAATTGATAAATCGTAGTCGTGCATGACACGACGGGTTTAACTAGTAAACTCTATACGGACGGGAAGAGCTCTTCGTTCCACCTCTTCGTGATATTAAGGCCAAATCACCTTCGCAATTCAAAATTTCAAATAAATTTTCTCTTTCTTAGGATTTGGTCGTCTAATGGGCTTTTTTAACTTACAGGTCGATCAATTAAATACGATTTATTATTGTGTTTTTTATGAGATAATAGTATTGTATTTAATGGATTTATTTAATTAAATATTGTACGGAGTATATTTTAGAATTATCTCATGGAAATGGAAAAAATTAATAAACCTGAGATGAGAAATTTAAAAATGATTAATTTGACAATTAGGAGATGGTCAAACTATTAAGTTCATAGATGGGATATGCAAATCCCATTACGAGAACATGCAATCGATCCTATTGACCATTAGTGTAACAACCAAGCATAGATGATAACAATGAATGGCAAACGAACGGACTAAGACGGGTTCTAGTAGTCGAAATTGTGGAAAAAATAATGGCCATATCAATTAAAACTTTATTCAAGATAAGCTATAGTGAGCACCAAATAAAAATGGTTGATTTTCAACAGCCTCGACCATTGAATTGATAACTGTAGGATCGTAGATCTGAGTTAATTGGACAAATAAGGAACTGTACCAAAGACAATTTCCTTATATAGCGGAAAATAAGAGCACATAATGTAAAGAACTAAGGTAGTAGTTTCCTTATAGAGGAGCCTCACTTCAGTCAACAAGTCGAATGAGTAAACATTTACCTCCCTTGGAGGATTTTGAACAAGTACTATATTAATTTAATAGGTCTACAGTTACAAGATACAAAGACGAACTTCTCTATTGTTTGCAATCTCCAAATTCAAACAATACTATCGGCTCAAGCTATCTTGTTCCTAGGTCTACTAAACACAATTAAAGCTAGTACTTGAACCTGACTCGTTCCTGATGCATGTCCCTTTACCACAGGAACTCTATTCCGAGTCGATGGCAAGCTTCGCGTCGTTCCCATCAATTGGATCTAGTACTTCCTTGAATCTAGATTGTTCACTTCACTTGTATTGCTCTTGGCTCTCTCTTTCTCTCTGGATTGATTGATTGCTTCCTTCTAGATATTATTGTTCATTTGGATTAGAGAGCTACCTTGACCTAGCTCAATTGCATTCTACTTATAGTGGTGGCTTGTTTCTAAATGACGCTTTCGTCCTTCTTATTCTTGGAGAGCAAGACATCTTCCTAATGACCAACATACCCCTATGCAATATTTCCTTTTTGGGACACTTCTAACCTTTTGTGCTTGCCACCCAAGTCATGGGTAAAAAGACTCTTATGTCCTTCATTTATTTGCCACGTACTATGTCGAGTACTTATGGGGAACAATTCCATTGTCTTTCATGTGAACTTGTATCTTTCCTGAAATCACTTAAATAGGGACTTAGTTCCAAGTGCTTATCATTATCAAAACCTCGAATACTTGAATGGATGAAACCATTGTTCCAGTGTTAAAAACTAACATTGATCCAACAATAACAAAGGTAAGTACTTATGAACCAAGTCATAATCATTGGATATGGAAATTGGACACACAACCCAAAGTTAAAATTTTCTTATGGAAAATGGACAACAATAGACTACCGACGAAGCAAGGCTAAGAGAAAAGTATGTGCCCACCCCCGGGATGCATTGTGTGCAACATAATAAACGAAGATACGGAGCACCTATTTATATAATGTCTCCACACCCACTAAGTAACAAAGAAAATTAATATAAAAACAGCACAAATCCTACGTGACTATGATTCTCTTAATAAAACACCGACAAGAATTATAAGTGATTTAAGGCAACAATTACGAGCGAGAGAATTCACGGAATTAGCCACTATTTGGTGGTATATAAGGAACCAAAGAAACAGACTAATTTTTCAACAAGCTTCTAATAACTTTATACCAGATCTAACACAATATATTAAACATCAATTGATAAGTTGGGAGAAAATCAAGTGTTGGGATGATGATATGGAAGAAGACATTGAAACCTAAGAACCGAAGGGCGGAAAAACAAAAGAGTTTGAAAAGGCCTCCACAAGAACTATATAAGATTAACTTTGATGGTTCTAAATAGACAAACGATATTGCATCCACTGGGTACGTAATTAGAGACCACAACGCACAAGTCATCGATATGGAGGCTGTCAAATATGGGAGTATTTCGGTGTTACAAGCAGAAACACTAGTCCTACGAAATGGAATAAACAAAGCAAGACAAATAGGGTTACAAAAAATTGAAATTGAAGGCGACAACTGATGTTCGCATTTTTGGTATAGTTTTTTATAGGTATTCTTTTTTTATTAGAATTAATTTTGTCTAGTTTAGGTTTAGTTTTAAGTGTTTTTAGTTAGTTTTGCATAAATCTACGAAAAGGGTGGAATCTACGCTATTTTGTGTATTTTGCAGGTTTTAGCTAGGAAAGGAGCTAAATGGAGCTAAATTTGGAGTATCACAGTGAAGGACGGAAGAGTGCAAAGATTTAAGAAGTCGAAGCTCAAGAGATCGAGAGGAGGTGTTGAAGAAAACATAACCCCAGGCTCGTTAACGAGGCTGTGAAGGGTCGTTAACGAGGCCACGAAGAAGAAGATTTCGGAGTATTATTTTATTATTCACCGATCCTGAGCGGGAATTTATTTCCGTATCGGTTGAGTATCTTTTAGAATCTTTATGGGTTATTAGAATATGTATTTTAGGGTTTTATATCTTTCTAGATTTTATTTCTATCTTTTAGAGATTGTTTCTATCTTTTTAGGAAAGTTTTTATCTTTTAGCCTTTTTAGTTTTTTAGGATTTTCTAGTATAAATACCCTTCTATCTAGCATAGAAAAGGAGGGGAATTTTGGAGAAAAGTTTTAGAGCTAGTTTTGGAGGAGAAGAAAGGCCGAAGGAGAGGCTGCCGGATCGGAAGTCGGTGACGAGGTTCGGTGACGACGGTTTCCGAGGTTCGTTGATCGAGTTTGTGGTTCGGTGATTGTTTTGTTCTGGTTTTTCTCTGATTCTCTGTAAGACGATATTTTTGTTATTAATTTAAGTTTGAGTTTTTGTTTCGATGTTTGTTTTTATGGAAGTTTTTAGTTTGTTTATCATGAGTAGTGAGTAGTCTATTTTTCTAGGGTCGGGGTTAAGTCCGGCATAGTTGAGCATGTTTGATGAAGTAAGATAGTGTTTTGAATGCCTTTTATCTTTATTGAAATTGTTTGTTGTGCTTAATACCGAAACGGGAGTTGAGGTAATTTGAGTTTTAACTTGATTGAAAGAGAAAGTTAGTAACTTGAAGGTTGATATTGTTTGTAAACGGAAGTTTCAAGCTTTAGATCCAAAACAAGCAATTGAGTGAGTTAGTTTATGAAAAAAGATTAATTTACTTGTCTAGTCAATGAAAGTTGATGACTCTATCTATTTAAAGGCATGATCTTATCTTCTTATGAATTCTTATGCTTGACTATGTTATGGTGTCCCTTATCCTAGATATTTGTTTTTATTGAATTATTTCTGATAAATCTTTCGTTGCTGAATACTTGCTTCGGTACCGAGTGTTAGTTAGAATTTTATTAGCTCGTTAATTGGTGTTTTTGTGTTTGGTGGTTCGGTAACGATCCTGACAAGGTCGTTAACGAGGCATCTCGTTAGTGTTTTGCTTGATTTTATTTGAATTTTTATTAGATTGATAGACAAACAACCTCGCTTCCTGTGGAACGATCCTGACTCCACTGTACTCAGCGGGGTCTTGACTTACAAATTTATTTGTTGGCCGAGAAACCCTATCAACAAATTGGCGCCGTTGCCGGGGAAGCAACGAGTTGTTAGTTTATCTTTGGGATCGGGACTAGCCCGACCCCGTTGTTGTTTTTAATTTTTGTTTTCTTTGTTTGTTTTCTCAGTGTATGCCGGTAGGACGAAGAAGGCTTCAGTTTGATAGCTCCAGTTATTACTCAGAACCCGAACGTTCCCTGCACCGACGACTCCGAGAAAACCGAGCCATGGCCACAGCTGAAGAGATGGCTCGAGAGCTAGAGATCCTCCGGACCCAGATGGAGGCACTGAGAGCCGAGAAGGACGACGCTGATGCAGACAAGGCTCGACTGCAAGAAGAGCTAAATGCCTATCCAAGGAATGCCAAACAATACATGCATCCGGAACTGAGGGTGCCAGAATCTCCTATTGTACTTCCTGCGATAGAGAAACCTTTTGAGATCAAGTCTCAATTTATATCCTTGATTAAACGGGCTCAGTTTGAAGGAAAACCTGCTGAGTGCCCTATGGAACATATTAGAAATTTTCTTGATTTATGTGACACCATAGCTGCTGAAGGTGTCTCACTAGAATATGTTCTGTTGAAAGCTTTTAGATGGTCACTTACCGGAAAGGCCCTGAACTGGTTAGAGAGCCTACCTTCTAAGTCTATCAGGACTTGGAAAGCTTTGTATGATCAATTTCTTACAAAGTTTTTCCCTCCTGCTAAGACAACGGAGTTAAGGAAACGTATCACCTCTTATCACCAGTTGCCTAGTGAGACATTTGTTGAAACATGGGAAAGATTTAAAGAGATGCTTAGACAATGCCCTACTCATGGGCAACCATTATATGTATTGCAAGAAATCTTTTTCCAGGGTATCAACGCAGAGACCAAGAACCGCATCAACACGCATACTGCGTGCGGTTTTATAGAGATGAACCCGACAGAGGCGTGGGAACTGTTGGACAAGCTGGCGAATTATGATGCTATGTACGGAACCCAACAGGCTCCACAAACTCAAAAACGTCTCTATGTGCCCAATCGAGATGAAGTTGACCCCGATGTTAAAAATCAATTCTTACAAGATGAGGTCAATCGTTTGAGGAAACAGGTAAGTTTTCTGAAATCCTCTCAATCATGTCAAGAATGTGGTTCTTTTGCGCATAGTACTTCTGCTTGCACTAACATTGAGCAGGTTAGAACCGCTGAGACAATAGCTGAGATGAATTACATGAGAGGACCCTACAGGAACCAGCCTAATTACAATGACAGGTCGAACAACTATCAATCATGGGGCAATCAGAATGCAAATCATAATTACACAGGGCCCCCGCAAGATAGACGACCTGCACCATATCGACCTCCAGGCCATCAGGAGACACCATCATGGGCTCAAGAGATTAAAGAGGGCATCAATGGATTGGATAAAAGATGGGGAGAGTTCGATATTTGGAAGAAGAGTGTTGATTCCCAACTAGGAGACCTGGTTGCACGGATTCCAAGACCACAAGGGCAACTCCCGGGTCGTACCGAAGAGAACCCTAGAGGCCAAATAGCAGCAGTACACCTTAGAAGCGGGAAGACACTACCGGAGAGAGTTCAAGCTGAAGAGAAGGAGGAACAAGATCTCGCCAGCCAGCTCGTTAACGAGCCAGCGAGAGCTAGTACCGAACCTACAAGCCAGGATGACGAGGCTCCGAGGATTCCTGACGAGCCCAGCCCAGGTAAGTTTTCTAAACCGAGTCCTCCTCTCAATCCCAGGCTCGTTAACGACCCCACCAGGGTCGGTAACGACCCACCGAGGACACCGAACGACCCCAGTGTCGACCCGATACTCTCACCTCTCGAGCCTAACTTGGTTCCGAGATTGGTGAAAACTCTTCCATTTCCAGTTAAGAAATCTATGGACTCTACTGAGAGTAAGTTCAAGTGTTTCGTTAAGATTCTTCAGGGCATTAATATTTCCATCCCATTCGCTGAGGCCCTAAGCGAAATGCCGGCTTACACAAAATTCTTGAAAGATATTCTTAGCAGGAAAAGATCTATTACAGAGCTGCAGGACGAGGTCAGATCCATAGCTCTTCCAGAAAAGCTTGGAGATCCTGGGAGGTTTGCAATCACAATCGGCATAGGCAACCACAAGTTCAAAGCTTTATGCGATCTTGGTGTCAGTGCTAGTCTTGTTCCACTCTCAATCTGGTCTAAAGCCAATATGGGACCACTAGAACCAGTGGATATGAATCTGTACATGGCAGATGGGTCAAGTGTCAAAGCAACAGGAGTAGTGGACGATTACCCTATTCAAGTCGGGAAATTCTTTATACCGAATGATTTTATTGTCCTTGATATGCCGGAAGACCCTCATGTCCCCATAATTCTCGGGCGACCATTCTTAGCCATAGCAGGAGCAAGAGTTGATGTGCGCAAGGGACTCCTCACTTTTGATATAGGAGAGGAACGGGTGGAATTCAATTTAGATCAAAAAGCCAACGACCCAATTGGAGTGGCACAACTAGAGTTGACCCAACCCGAACTCGACACCACAGCCCCTACCGAGCTACATCTGCCGATCAATGATGCTCCCATGCACAAAAGCCCTACTACAGAGGTTACAGAAAAGTCCAAACCACCTTGGCTTTCGGACTACACCAATAACCCAAGGATACCGAGCTTACTGATAGAAGAAAAAGGTCCCAATTTAGCAATTCAAGTGCACAGAGGCAGTAAAGCTACAGGCGAGGTATCTGAAGACCCTAACATGGCCAGACATGAACCACCATGAGACTAGTAAGAGAGCTCGTCGGGCTAACGACGTTAAACATAGCGCTTACGGGAGGCAACCCGCTTTTTAGAATAGCTTTAGTTTATTTTATTTTCATTTTATTTTTATTATTTCCTAGCTTTCTTTTATTTTTCCTTTTTTAGTTTAAATAGGATAGAAATAAGAGTTTTTGAGCTAACGAGATTTCAGGAAAAAAGGGGTCGAAATTCACTCAAGGAGGCTACGGTGGCTCGTTAACGACCCACCCAGGGTCGTTAACGACCCAGTTCGGACGACCCGATTCGTCACAATACGGGGCAGGTAAGTAACTCTAACCTAGTTAAAATTTTCTAACCCTAGCCGCCACCTCCTCTATCTTTACCCCTCCTATAAAAACCCTTCTACCCCTCCCAAAATTCTACCACAATCTCCCCCACATTCACTCTCAAACCCAAAACTCTCTCAAGCCCCTTTCCCTTCTCTCCCACCGAGTCGGCAATCCCACGATAACGACCACCGGAGACGCCATCGTTACCGGAGTTCAAAAGCTTTTCACCGTCGACGACGAGCTCGTTAACCTACCCCGATTCCGACCCTTGTCCTTTTAATTTTCGGTTCTCCGGTATGATTTCTAAACTCTTGCTTGAATTTGCATGATTGATTATCTATAAGGTTAAATTTCATAACTTGAATCATGATTTTTAGGGAGATCGATGAGCATGCCTAAATTCCGTTCTAAAAAAATTCTTGATTGTGCTTAGTTGTTCATGTTTTAGGAAGGATTATTCATGATAGATTAGCTATTGTAACCCTTTAGTTAAGAAAGCATGAATTTTTCTTGTTCTAGATCTAAAAGTTCGAACTTTGCATGTCAAAATTCCGGGAAATTTGTAGCATGTTCGGGATGGGTAATTGAGTAAGTATGGGGTGCTTTTAACCAATGAGGGAATTGTGGAGAATAATAGAAGATTGCATGCTTGATTTGTGCTGAATTAGAGGTAGATTCAATTTCGGAAATTACTGGTTTTGCTCTCGGCGGGTCGTAACGACCCACCCAGGCTTGTTAACGACCCTACACTTCATCAATGCTTAATCCGAGGCCAGCTTCGTGAACAACCCAATTGGGTAGTTTATGAATAATTTCGAGGTTAATTTTGAGACCAAGTATGGGGTCTCGTACCTATTATTTTTGAGTGGATCTTATCTTGGGAAATTGTCAATTATTTTGTAGGATCCATGGCTAGTTCAAGCAGACCCGCTACCCGAGCCCAAAAGAAGAGGAGGAACCACAGGTCTCCATCTCCACCCCGGGTGGACGATGTGATTTTGAGCAGTCAAAGCCAAGTACGACGCTACCGGGATTTCTTGGAAAAGGACCATTACACCCGATGGTTCTCGAAGTCTAGCGCCGTCTCTACGGGCATCTACACGGATGTCAAGGACGCCTTCGTCATCCTTGGGGACGCACACTTATTGAAGCAAGAGAGCTTGCCACATTATCCGGCCCTCACATCCGAGTTCTTGGCCACCTTGGAGACCAACTTCTCGTCGAAGATCTCGGCGGGACGCATTCGGTTTCGGCTCGGTAACGAGGACCGTGACTTCACCATGGCGGAGTTCAATGCAATCTTGGAGCTCCCAAACCCGTCTAGAGACTATAGCTTAAAGGACTACCGAGTGACCCGCACTTGGAGCTACATCACCGGAGAAGTTCAATCCTCCACTGCGGCGCTATCCGGGGCAACCATAGTCAACCCCATCTTCCGGATCATCTTGAGAGTCCTCGCTGCACTATTCTGGCCGAAGAAGGAGTTGAACCGGTCTACAAGGACGGAGGTCGCTTGCTTCCGCACCATCCTCTTCGAGGAGCCCGACCCCTTGAATTTGGGGTACGAATGGCTCTACTACGTCGAGAAGTCCCACAAGTCCAAGGAGGTGTGGTGTGGCAATTTGGTTAGCCTCTTGGCTAAGAATCTTGGAGTGGATCTCACCCGCTACACACCGGCCCACGCTCAACTCCTCAACAAGAACTATTGCTTTAGTTCTGGGATCTTCGGGCAAGCCGAGGGAGGCTACAAAGTGAAGGTTCGAGATCAAGTCGTCATACCTTCCCTCGACATGTACGAGATACTCTACGTACCGAATTGGTACGAGGTGTGGACGGGCCAGCCTTACCCATTGGAGCCAAAACCGGAAGATGATCTCTCACTTAGGCCATGTCACACCCGGTTTGAGCGGGATGATGTGGACGAATATGAAGAAGAAGATGAGCAAGAGGATACCGAGGTCGTAGGCAATGATACCGAGGAAGCCGACACCGAGGGCGGCACTGAGGAGCTCAACTTTACAGAAGAAGACATGGATACGGAGGAATTAGGAGGCAACATCTTCGTCAACGAGCCAACCAGGGTCGTTAACGACCATTTCCAGCCACCGCCCAACACTGTTAACGAGGCAACCAGCTTCGTTAACGAGGTGCCGCAAGCTCCTGTCGACCCTCCACCAGCTCCTGTCGACCCTCATGCATATGGCTTAATGCCTTACCACCCGGTGATGTACCAAGATCATTTCCAGCCTCACTACCCACCACCTCCTCGGCTCGAGTACGCAAGATCGAGCATACCACCACCATGGGCCGAGGATCTTTCTGCACGGATGCAGCAGCTTCACTTCCAGACCGATCACATTCATCGGAGGATGGATAGATGGGAAACCGTCTACTCCGCACGCATGTCGAGGGAGGACGAGCGGCAACATCAGAGAGAGGCGGAGGATGTTGAGCGTTGGAGGACGATGTATGACTTCATGGGGAACTTTGAGCACTATTTTCCTCCACAGAACCGTTGATCAAGCTCAAGATGAAGTTTCCTTTCCTTGTTTCCACTTTTGTAAGTTTTATGTCTTTCTTTTTCTTTTTAATTTTTTGTTTTCTTTTCTATTTCTTTTCCCTTTTCTTGTTATTTTTCTTACAGAGGGGACACTGTAATTTTAAGTATGGGGTGGGAAGAAAGTAGAAAAATTATGTCCTAGGTGTTTTTTATGTTGTATGTAGTTGTTACTTCTGTTAAATTGAAAAAAAAAATTGAAAAAAATTGAAAAATTCAAAAAAGAGTTTAGAATTGATAGATATTCCTTCTTAAAAAGTTCTATGATAGCAATCACCAGTTTGATCATTTAATTCCTTGCAAACATGTCTTGAAAGTATAGCCGGATTCTTAAAAATTGAAATTATTGTTTTATTAGAAAGGAATAGCATTAGATGAAATTGAGCACATATACTTTATAGCATAGATGATGCAATCCAACAAAACTTACCTTGTGAGAAATTTTTGGCCTTATAGGGAGAACATTTATAAATCCCTCTTCTTTTTTGTGTGATTTACTCTCCTTATGCATATTATCTCTTGGAATTGTGATGATTATCTATTTCTTGAGACCCTTATAAGATTTTTTAGTTCATTACTTGTGAAGATCATATGATAGAGAACTTATTTTTTATGAGCCTTATTATCCCCTATCTACCTTTACATTATTCCTTCTTTTGATAACCAATTCTGGCCTGAAACCTTTTATTTTTAGCTCCACAAAAATTGTTCCCTAGCCGAGATAAGCTTGACCCTATCCGGGAATTAGGACTTAGATTGGAGAGGTAAAGTTTTGTGTTTTGTTAAAAAGAAAAGAGTTTCTATTCGCTTGAATTAAAGGGTATTTGGGAAGGGTATATTGGAAGTCTCTTGTTATTTTATGTGAGAAAGGTCTCTTGATTAAAAAAAAAGGAGATGCACAAAATAAAGCTTGAAGGGAAGAAAATGTATACGGTGGATCGTTAACGACCGATTGTAGGTTCGTTAACGAGGCAGCGAGGAAAAAAAAAGAGAAAAAAAGGGGGCGAAAAAAGAAAAAAAAATAAGTAAATAAAAAAAAAGGAAAAGGAAAAGTTGAAGTGCATTTGTGTTTAAAAATAATATCAAGAGATTCTTTTATTTTTGGTTATGAGACTTTCTAGGATGATAAATGGTGAGTGAAAATAAGTGTGCATAATATGAGAGTGAGTTTGGTTATTTTATATGAGAGTTTTGATGTTATGTGTGAGTTTTTAGGAGTCTTTGATTCCCGGATATTATTAGCACCACATAACCAAAATATTTCCATGCCCTATTGTTATTACCAAGCCCCATTACAACCCGGCCGAATGAAAACTTCTATGAAGTTTTTCATTGAGCCTAAGTTCTCTTGATGATTCTTTGCTTGTTTTGACAAATCTTGGGTGGAGAGTATTGGTGATATAAGTTTTAATTTCTATGAGTTTTTGTATATAGGATGAGTTGAGAGATTGAAATTATAAGCCCAAACACATGAGAGTGGAGTGAAACACATTATATCCCTTGAGAGGTTGGATTGTATTATTTTATGTCTATTTAAGTGCATATATGTGTGACGATGTTAATAGTCTTTTGCTATAATTTTCTTATGTGTAGATGTTGCTTTTTGAAGATGGCTATGTCTTGATAAGCATGATTTGTTTTGGTTTTGGTTAATATCTTGATTATTGCTTGAGGACAAGCAAGTCTAAGTATTGGGTATTTTGATGTTCGCATTTTTGGTATAGTTTTTGATAGGTATTCTTTGTTTATTAGAATTAATTTTGTCTAGTTTAGGTTTAGTTTTAAGTGTTTTTAGTTAGTTTTGCATAAATCTACGAAAAGGGTGGAATCTACGCTATTTTGTGTATTTTGCAGGTTTTAGCTAGGAAAGGAGCTAAATGGAGCTAAATTTGGAGTATCACAGTGAAGGACGGAAGAGTGAAAAGATTTAAGAAGTCGAAGCTCAAGAGATCGAGAGGAGGTGTTGAAGAAAACATAACCCCAGGCTCGTTAACGAGGCTGTGAAGGGTCGTTAACGAGGCCACGAAGAAGAAGATTTCGGAGTATTATTTTATTATTCACCGATCCTGAGCGGGAATTTATTTCCGTATCGGTTGAGTATCTTTTAGAATCTTTATGGGTTATTAGAATATGTATTTTAGGGTTTTATATCTTTCTAGATTTTATTTCTATCTTTTAGAGATTGTTTCTATCTTTTTAGGAAAGTTTTTATCTTTTAGCCTTTTTAGTTTTTTAGGATTTTCTAGTATAAATACCCTTCTATCTAGCATAGAAAAGGAGGGGAATTTTGGAGAAAAGTTTTAGAGCTAGTTTTGGAGGAGAAGAAAGGCCGAAGGAGAGGCTGCCGGATCGGAAGTCGGTGACGAGGTTCGGTGACGACGGTTTCCGAGGTTCGTTGATCGAGTTTGTGGTTCGGTGATTGTTTTGTTCTGGTTTTTCTCTGATTCTCTGTAAGACGATATTTTTGTTATTAATTTAAGTTTGAGTTTTTGTTTCGATGTTTGTTTTTATGGAAGTTTTTAGTTTGTTTATCATGAGTAGTGAGTAGTCTATTTTTCTAGGGTCGGGGTTAAGTCCGGCATAGTTGAGCATGTTTGATGAAGTAAGATAGTGTTTTGAATGCCTTTTATCTTTATTGAAATTGTTTGTTGTGCTTAATACCGAAACGGGAGTTGAGGTAATTTGAGTTTTAACTTGATTGAAAGAGAAAGTTAGTAACTTGAAGGTTGATATTGTTTGTAAACGGAAGTTTCAAGCTTTAGATCCAAAACAAGCAATTGAGTGAGTTAGTTTATGAAAAAAGATTAATTTACTTGTCTAGTCAATGAAAGTTGATGACTCTATCTATTTAAAGGCATGATCTTATCTTCTTATGAATTCTTATGCTTGACTATGTTATGGTGTCCCTTATCCTAGATATTTGTTTTTATTGAATTATTTCTGATAAATCTTTCGTTGCTGAATACTTGCTTCGGTACCGAGTGTTAGTTAGAATTTTATTAGCTCGTTAATTGGTGTTTTTGTGTTCGGTGGTTCGGTAACGATCCTGACAAGGTCGTTAACGAGGCATCTCGTTAGTGTTTTGCTTGATTTTATTTGAATTTTTATTAGATTGATAGACAAACAACCTTGCTTCCTGTGGAACGATCCTGACTCCACTGTACTCAGCGGGATCTTGACTTACAAATTTATTTGTTGGCCGAGAAACCCTATCAACAACAACATAGCTGTCATAAATACCATAAAAGGACTCGGAACATGTCATTGTAAAATTGAAATAATAATTGCAGATATTTTGGTGTCACTTCAATGTTTTGAGACGGTTGGAATCTCTCATGTGATTCAGGGTTGTAATATAGTGGTTGATAAGATTGCATAACTAGGTCACTCACTTCCTAACCCTCATATCCAGGTTCACCTAGAACTTCAAATTCTCATCCACTCGGATACTCTAGGGCGTTCTCTGTAAGGAGAACCTCCTAATTTTTACCTGATAAAAAAAAATGTAGAAGCTTTATATCTCCTATATAAGTAGAGGTTATATAGGAGTGCTCAACGGCTCAATCCGATCCGTAATCCAATTTCCGAGTCGTGGGTTGAATCGTTGACCCGCCAAAAAATATATTGACCCGCGATCCAACACGTGGGTTGTCCGTAATATTTGTGAAAATCATGTTCTCATTGCAAATCCTCATTACCAATTTATTACAGTTGTTTAGTAACTAAGGTAATTTGGTAGCCCGATTTACCAATTACAGATGTAATGCTTGAAGAATTTACTAAGGATCCCAAATTAATTTTTGTGCTTGCCACATAGATACCAAACCATGCCGCTTATAGAACCATCCCAAAGGAGACCAAGGACTTGTAAAGACATGTTAAATTGCCCATGGATAAAGGAAACGTGTAAGAACTCAAGCACATGTGTTGTGTTCGCGATTTTGGTGCTTAAGAGCATCTTCAACAGTTTCTCTATAATTTTCTCTAAAATGAAGTGCCAAACGTCATATTCTCTAAATAAAATTTACTTTAACTCCAACAGCTTCTTCAATTTAGAGAATCTTACATTTATTAGTTCTATTTATATATAATTTTTTTTATATAAAATTTCATATGGTCAATCACAAGTTTCCATGTATACACTTTTAATTAATGCATTCTCCAAATAAATTTGGACAATTCTCTAAATCTAGGGAAACCACTTCAATCTTTTGGAGAATTCTCTATTTTGTAGAACGAGATAAAGAATCTGTTGGACCATAAAATCTCTAAAAATATAAATACCAATGTATATGAGGAATCTCTTGAAAATGCTCTAAAAATAATGACGCTAGGTTTATAGATTGTCATGTTGTCAACCAAATTACTAGAAATTATTATCATCACACTCCTAGAATTGATGATATGCTTAATAAAATGCATGTTTTTTTTTGAAATAAGGTAAATATATATTAGAGAGAGAGGATGTACAAAAAAGCTCCAAGAACAGGGTTTATCTCTTACAAAAATGCTCCAAGAGCGGGGATACCCACTATTAAAAATACAAAATGCTCACTAGCCCAAATTTATAACAGAAGTGATCCAATCTCTATGCCTTGGGTTAGTCATGTCACATTTTGCAAATAAGCTAGCCTTGATATGATTTTTAATGGTCTGGACACATTGATCGATACTCGGTTGAGCTTGATTGAATACCACTTGATTCCTGGTGATCCAGATATGGTAGATAGTGGACGTTGCAAGGGAAGCATAAGTGAGGGTTGCGATTCTCTTCCTGCCATGATGGGAGCCCAACTGTTGGAGCCATTGGATGACGTTAATGGCACCAATTCTGATGCGCAACCACGAGCAAAGATTATGGAAGACTTGGCGAACAAAGAAACAAGCTGTCCAGAGATGGTGGTTGGACTCAATAGGATCATGGCAAAGGGCACAACTGGTATCATGGATCATATTCCAACTGTGGAGTTTGTCCTTGGTGGTGAGGCGTCCATGGGTCGCAATCCAAGCAATGAGGGAGCATTTTGGAGAGCTTAGCTTGGTCCAGATGATGCCCAACCACGTGTAGATGTGGCTACGGTGCCGCAAAATATCATAGGCGGCCCTCGTGGAGAAATTGCCAGCTCCGTCGGAAATTAAATCGGAGATGAGGGTAGGGGTGGCACTCCTTAAGAGAAGGTCCCGGATTTTCAACAGATTGCGCTAGACCCAGCTGTCCCTAGGATGAGCTTGGACAGTCCAAACAGTGTGACCGGGGGTGATATGGTGGGAAATCCAACAAGTCCAGATGTTGGGGGTATTGGTGTGGATTTCAAAGATAGATCTAGCCATAGACGCTCTATTCCAAGATATTAGCTCTTTGAAGCCTAGGACCCCTTCATCTTTGGGTCTACATAGATCATTCCAAGCTATTAAACTTCTATGGGAGCTCTCAGTCCCAGCCCAAAGATAGGAGCGCAGGATGGTTTGAATTTTTGCTAGAACTTTTTTAGGGAATGTGAAGATGTTGCTCCAAAAGTTTTGAATGCCATATAGTACGGAGCGGATGAGCTCAACACGACCAGCATACGAGAGGAATCTAGCCAACCAAGATTGGATTTTAGTGGTGAGTTTTCTGATCAGGATATTATAGTTGCTACAGAGAGGGCTTTTAGAGCCAAGGGGAACGCCAAGATAAGTGAAGGGGAGGGTGCCCGAGGAGTAGCCAACCACATGGAGTATGTCATCTTTTAGTTGGGAGTTAATACCACCAAAGTGGATCTGGGTTTTAGCAGGATTGGGGTAGAGGCCAGACATGGCACCAAAGGCCTCAAGAGTCTCTTTGATGGCAATGATGGAGTTTTTGTCACCTTTAGAGAAGATAATAAAATGCATGTTACCACATAATTAATTGTCTAAAATTGATATAAGGACTAGTTTATCATCAAATAGGTCTTGCTCCCAGTGAACAGGCATCTATAATGTGCTCGGTGCTTGTGAAGTGGGAAATAAAGTCTCGATATACAAATAACCAAAATGGATAATCATTTTAATTAATTTATAGGTAATCGTATCAACAAAATATACACAATTTTATATAGTAATTTAATATTAGATTAGAACCTTATTCAAACTTATATATATGTTCGGCATGGTGGTACGAAATTCCCTAACATTTCTACCTACAACAAACAAACATATATAAAAGAAATCAAAGACTAGACTAAGCTAGATCTTTAACAATGATTGCATGAACTCCTTAAGGATAGGCTGATCGAGATTTTTGTCATAATCGTACATCAAAGGAACCATTCTACCTAAGTTAAGGCATCCTTGCTTGAAGATAGTATAATTGTAAGGCGATGAATGTAAATTCGGAGGAGGAAGTTGGAGGCAAAGCCCATTCAAGCACTTCCATGAATTCCATATCTTACCAACTAAATGCTCCTTTGCATCCTTCATAGACACGCTTTCATTCTCCTTAATGTAACACTTGATATAAGAACCATCGTGTCCATCTTGATCCTCATCCTGCAATATCAACAGCCCCAAGTGTATACATTTAAACTAGGGTTCGGTTAACTAACTTAATAGTTACCACTTACCAGATGTCATAACCGATTAATGGGTTAATAGTTATTACCTTAGCTCCTCCAAGATCATTTCCGAGACGTAGAATGGTGGCAACAAAAGACATGATGCTTGTGTATACATGTTTGGAGTGAACCCCATTACTATCATTTTCATAATCGAAGCCTTGACCCAAGAGAAACATCAAATGAACTAACACCAAATGCACACCACAGGTGATCGTCCCGATTTTCATGTACTCGTTTGTCGTTGGCAGGTATTCTGAACCAAACCATTTTGATTCCACCAGGTACGCATTGAACAAATCTGTCCACTATAGTACTCGATCTCAAGTTCAAACCAACGTACTAAATAATTAAAACAAATTCCATGGCTTATGTTAGATGTGTAAACTTACTGCTTTTCTTAGATGGTTTTCTGGGTTCCATCCATGTGTAACCCAAATTTCATGGCCTATGTGAGATGTAACGTCAAACACCGCCTTCAAACATTTTTTCATGTATTTGGGTAGCTTCTCAGCGGTTTCTAAATCCCATCTGAATATAAACATTAACTAATTTGTCATGTCTATTACTAATTTCCGTCATAAGGATCATATATTCAAATGAATACACATTTCCAATGCTCAAAATTAACTTTGCCGTCCATTTTGCATATTTACCAATGTAGCTAGCACTTAAAATTCCAAGTATGTAACAGAAAAAGTGCATACCTGTTCACAGATTCGGTGAATAGACAAAGATCCTCTGGTTTTCCATAGATGTCAAAGATGTCGTCGACGATGTAGATGAGTGAAATAGGCTTTGTCAACTCAATCCTCTCTTTCACCAAAGATGGATCAGGCAAAGTTGCAATTGACCACATATGCCATTCCCACGGTTCATCTCTTGCGAGTTTCAAATCGTTCGTTAACCCTAGCTCTTTCCACCACCTACACAACCAAATTCTCACGCTTATTGTCAAAATATATGTAACAAATCATTAGTATTCTGCTGTAACGGAGCCTCACTGGGTCAATGATGATGAAATCATTAGTTCAAACCAAAGCACCTTACTTGGAAATGTGATGGATTTCATCCTTGTAAGTGGCTCGGGCCCTATCAAGCTCCATCAAAGCTAGGTCCGCTATTTCCTTTCTCCATCCTTGTGCATTGTTCTTGTACTCATGAATGAAATCTTCGGCTTTGAATCGAGCCAGGGTGACGTGATGTGGATACTTGAGTGACTTGTGGATAAGCTGAGCACTAGAGTTATCAAGAGTATTGATGGATGCATAGAGAAGTTGCTCGCTAAAGGTTTTTGCTTCTTCAAGTAGATCTTCTCCTTGTGTGCTCATTTGGGATGCTTCAAACAAACTCAATAGGCCTAGTATGTCGTTGCCTATTCGTTCTTCGACGAATTTCCCATCTTTGGTAATGTAGCCTTCAAATGTGTCTATATTAACCGTGTCAAACTTTGTATTAGCTAGATTATGGTTTAAAAAGGTCAGAATAAAGAAGAAGTGGTTTGAGATTAATTGAAATGGAAGATCTTCTAGTGTGTTATGTAGGCTTATGAATTACCCATCATCAAAAAAGTTGGCCCTTGATTAAGTGAACTTAATTTTATATTATTTGCTTTGTTCTTGTTCAAGGGTAGGGTCTCCCATGATCACGTTATTTTAATTGGATATGCTAAAAAAAAGTTGGGCCAAAATGTGCATTTCGTTTAAATATCAATCAATTGTCTATAAGTAAGAGAATTATAATACCAAAATGATATTTCAGCTATTACGTACAAACTAAATTGGCAATTAACCACTAACCGATAGAGCTAATATCATAGCCTTCTTCTCTGAGCAATCGAAAGCGGAGTGAAGCTTGATGAAGCCCAATATTATGAAACTTATAACATTCCAAATATTGGAGATGGAGAGCTTCGAAAATCTGATTTCGAAAGAGATGGTCAATACCACACCTTTGGAGGAAGTCAATGATTTGGAGTTGCTCTAGTGAGTTTGGATTTGCTTCAAGTTTCCACGTTGTTTGGGTTATGCTCCTCGCCCTTGCTGCATATTCCCTCTATTTTGGATCACATACATACAATTAATGCACAAGACATTAAGGGCCCATTATTGGGTTACAACTAATGGGACATTTGGTTACAAATATAATGAAAATCTAAATGAAATAAATCTAGTTCACTTTAATAACATGATATAACCCACTAAATCTAATAATATAACACTAATTTTACATATTTAATTTGCTAATTAATCCTTCACCTCCATAACCTAGCTAATTTTGTTCTTCATGCTTGCGATTTTCACTGTTCCAATTTTACCAGTCACACAAATTGGATGAAAAGCCTAGACAAATTCCAGCCGCTAACAAAAACAACAACAAAAATCATTGTTCAAATTGTTTCAGTATGATTATTGATATAGGTGGCAAAGAGATGGTTCCAAATCACTATTCGTGTGTACGTACTGGGAGAAATATTGACTATCTTTTTATGGAATTAATCAATTGTTATGTTAAATGAAAAATTGTTTGGATTGAGTAAAGACAATTGATTAAAAACGTCAAACTTTCTCCCAATTTCAAATCTAATTTAGGGTTTTTAATTTTACAAATTCTTATTGGTGGAGGTGAGATAGAGGGAAGTCAATGACAATAGAAATAGAGTGGACGACGGAGGCCGGCGGCGGCGAAGACGACAGAGGGCAGCAGTGAGGATAACAAAGGGAAGAGATGGTGGTGGTGAGAGGGAGAATGATAAAAGAGAACATACGAGAGGGAATAGAAAGGAAAGTAGTTATGTATTTATGTAAATCAAAAGTTTTATTATTCATTTTGATGGGTTGTAAATAGTAGTTAGGTATATTTATGGATAATGTCCTTCAAAAAAAAAAAGACATAATATATTTAAAAAATAATAATTTCATTTAGCTTGCAACATTTAATACTTGCATGTCTAAAGAAGGATGATAGATTGATATGGAATGATTTAAGCATTTTGAAACTCACTTCTATATTAGGGAAATCAACACCTAGCATAATGAGTTATAATCCCAATTTTATATGGGTATGGTTAATATGTGCTCATGCACATACAATAACAATGCTAACTTTGGAAATTATTTCAAAACTATTCCTTATAATAGAATTAGTAAATAGGGTGTCAGGACCCGAGATGAAATTTATCGTTAATGTGTCATGACACTTAAGTAGATTAGTTATGTTTTTTATTTAGATTTCCGTAGATTACATCAGGGATGGAATCATAATTTTTTTGAAATGGCCAAAGTTTTTTCTGTTGTAGCTAGAAAAGTTCATTTTTTTAAATACAAAACAATGAACAATACTAAAAAAACCTGAAAAGTTATAAATGTGTTACTAGAATAACTAATTTTTTGGTCAATGACACTGTCTATCAGAGCCGAAACACTTACCTCATGTACCTACCTTGAAATTCTACCAGCTTGAGTAGGTGCCCCAAGATACTAAACATGCACTCGTACTTTACTATACTATAGTCAATTATTTTAATATAACCCATTATATTAAAGCTCCTATGTTCAATTACCATATGAAGATATAAATTTTAAAAAAAAATAGCTAAGTAAATGACATGTGAAAGTGGTTTGCATACTTGTAATCTTCAAACGATTATAACTTTATACTCAGATATCGAATTTGAGCTTATAATATATTAAATCGAAACTATAAACGAAAGAAAAACATGTACTAAAAAAGAAATTTGGATTGGAGGGTTACCGCCACTTCTAGCCCCCATATAGTTCTGCCATGGATTACAACCCAACAAACCCTAAGAAAGTTATTTGAAAAAATAACCATAAACGGAGTAGTTGATTTTTCTCTATCAAGATAGTGCTGTAAAATTTCTATACAATTGTCATGAGACTTTGTGTAGATTAATTACCCTTGTAGATAAATCAATGGCCATGATGCGACTCAGAAGTGGATGGACTGAGCTCAAAAGAGATGGATGAGGTCGAGTGATGGTAAGTTGATGGCTCATGGGCGCCGATGTTGTTGTCCATCTAAATCTTGGAGAGCTTGGGAAGCAGGATTGATATCGGAAAGTCATCAATTGGGACAAAACTAAAATTTTAAGATTGGAATTGGCTCCGAATGAGCTGACAATATGGAGAGTGAAGGGGATGAGTTAAGAAGATGATCCAGTGAAATATATACGAAACGAAAGAAGCTCCAAGATAATAAAACAAAATTAACAAAATGAGAAAAAAAACATTAACGTAGTAGTCAGTAGTCACATCGCGCTCTCTTTCTCTCACTCAAATGGATATGAAAAAAGGATGCCATGTCAAATGAGAGTATTGTATAAATATTATAAATATATATACATATTTTGGAAATAAAAAATGGTGCGGCCGAATTTTATCCATAAAAATACGTGGTTGTAGAATTGTTTTTTTTATTTATAAATACTAGCTTAAGTTTTCGTGCCTAGTATCTTTGTCATATCTTTGACTTTTCTTTTTTCCATTTTTACTTCTTATTTTCCGTAAACACTTTAAGATCATAACCAATAAATCATTTAAAAATATCTTTTCACATGATTTTTATTTATCTATTTTTTCAATTTTCCTTTTCTGATTTTAATTCTTCCAATTTAATAATTCATTTCTAAAAAATATTACAAAATTAAATTCAAATAATTAAATAATAAAATAATAAAAAAGACAATTGCACGTACAAATGCCAAAAATACATAATTTACAATTTCCTATAATATGGGGTACTTTTGCAAATTTTTTTTTATACATGGAATACCTTTGCAAATCCGCCTAAATATTATTCTAAATATGTATCGTTTTTTGTTAAAAATGTGTACGATATATTAACTTCATGTGCCTGTCTTTTAAAATGTTTGGTATATATTGTGTCCACTCATACAGTCATACATAAAAATACAAGCACCATGCTCTTGGAACAAAATTAAAAACTGTCCAAGTTTCGAATATCTTAAGAATTAATATGACCATTTAAGTATTTTATGAAAATTAATAAAATACAAAGAAAATAAAGAGCAAAATCGTGGAACTGTATTCGTAATGAAATTTGTACGTCTTGCAAGGAAGAGTATAGATGCCTCATGTCCTTTAACACATCAAGGCATACGGGAGCATAGATGTGTTTAGGAATTAGTTTAATTTGTCATGCACCTCAAGGATAAATGATAGAATTGTAAATGCGTCCGTTGTAAGGAAAAGTATACGCCCATTCACTAAAAATAGATAGAGATGACTAGAATTTCGCTCCACTTGAATGAATAGTGAAAGAGTGAGACTGAGAACATTTCCAAACAAGCTAAGGAAGAAGTTAGCTAGGAGTCGATGGCGAGTATCCGATCTCAATGGTAACGAATTTAATTTATGAACTAAAGGGAAATGCAACGAAGACCGCAAGGAAAGGTTTGGTGCTTTGGTCTTAATTGATTTAGTTCGCTTAAGAACTAGGTTGATCGATAACCTCGTCACATTGTTAGATTTTGGTGATTACTAGTGACAAAAGTCTAACTGTTGTAACTAATAATCAAAAATTGAAAAAAGTAGCCATTCAAAACTAGCTATTATTTTAGCATATAAAATGCTTCTAAATTCTCTATTTTTATAACAAAAAAAGGTAATTACATTCCAAAATGGTCCTAAAATCTCTGACCCCAGTGTGCATGTGCATTCTATGCCAAAGAGGGCATTATTCATCCAACTATATATATTGATACACCACGACAAAAACGAGGTGGTTGAATATCTAACTATTACAGAGTACTTGACCTCAAAATATAGTTTGTCTCAATTGTGTTTGTTCTCTGCCAGAATGATGCAACTTGAGTCTGAATATATATGTTAGGTATATAAAAGGGATGGCTTTTGATGGGTCACGTACATAGCTGGGTAAATATCGTTACTTGTGGAGGAGGAGCATACACCATGCCAGAATGATACAACTTGAGTCTGAATAACACGGGCTCCAAACATGCACGTATAGTCGTGGTCAGGGTTTCTATTCATTTCAATCAGTGAGAGAAGGTGCATATGTGGGGAAAAAGGGAGAAGTGTAAGATGACAATCACTAAACAGGAGGCTAAGTACTAATACAAAAGATAAGAAAAGACATATCTTTCATCAACAGAGGCAAGTTTTAAATAGTCTTCCATATGGAACTAGAGTTTCACATTTAAGGATACAAGTATAACTATTTTAATATCCCATAATATACGTATTTATTTTATTTTATTTTTACCACAAATAGTGCTAATGAAATGCCCCTTGAATGCCCGAATTTTTCCGCATAAAAACTTGGCATTCGATTATCTCATCATTGGTTGTTTTGAGTTTAGATCGACTTCTTTGTATGAAAACTGACTGGTTCTACAAAGAGAAACCCTACTGTTCCTGTAACCACGCCGCCGCCTCGCCGCAGGGCCCTGGCTCGCTGTGCCTCATGCCGGAGCCGGAGAATATGAGGCGCCGGAAACATTCCCACCAGTCCCCCACCCCAAAGAAGCCAGCCAATCCCAACAAAAACCCCGTTAAGTGCAAACTTTCGATCGCTGCTGGAGCTAACCCCTCTTCCCCAACCCCGCCACAACCGGCAGATCCCGACCCGCCGGAACCCATCTCCGATGAGTCTATCAGAACAAACAATCGACGCCTTCTCAGAGGCTCCTCCCTCCCTTCCCTTTCCTCCCTCTCCAAACCCAACCCTCACCCCACGACCCCGATCCATTCGACTGAGTCTGAAACCCTAAAGCCACTTCTGCCACCGCCGCCTCCCCACCCCTCTTCCAATCCGCTCCCGCTCCCCCCTTCCTCTTCTCAAGCTGACCCTGTTGTAGAGAGCTGGCCCGTTGAACCCCTCGTGCCGCCTCTCAGCGATGCTCAAACCCCTGCGGCTCCCGCCTTGCAACCGCCCTCTGTTCTCCCCCCTCTCCTTCCTCTTCCAGCCCACCCCCCCTTAGTGAGACACCCTCGCCAAAACCGCCTCCCGCACCATCGCCATCGGCCTTCCCCCTCTAATATCAGGGGATCAGCCTCCTACAGTGAAGTTGTTGCAGGGAACCGGCAAATTCCTAACCTCACACCTCTGCAATTTGAAGAAGGCTTCAAAGAAGGTGACATTCTTTACACTGATGAGGACATAGAACAGCAAGTCCAAATCTGGAGCCTCTCGCTTGTAGGCGCTCCAGCTGGTGATAGGGTCCCGTTCAAATCAATGGAGCGATTCGTCGCCAC
This sequence comes from Fallopia convolvulus, assembly GCA_964016875.1. Classification (NCBI taxonomy): domain Eukaryota; kingdom Viridiplantae; phylum Streptophyta; class Magnoliopsida; order Caryophyllales; family Polygonaceae; genus Fallopia; species Fallopia convolvulus. Next base: position 50,807,934 of record OZ024732.1, read on the forward strand.
TAGATGGATTGGGATCACTACACCGAAAATCCTGCTCAACGAGGATGGCCTCTACATCTTTCGATTTGCTAATGAGGAAGATCTCCTAAAAATCCTCAATGGTGGACCATGGATGCTGGGGGGGAAAAGGCCAATCCTACTCAAGAGATGGCATCCGGGTATAACCATGGACCGGTCCTGTCTCCAATCCATTCCGGTTTGGATCTCACTCCCTGGATTAGGACTTGAATTCTGGTCTGAGAAAATGCTTAGGCGAATTGGATCTGCCCTGGGAAAGCCTCTCTACATAGATAAAGTCACTGCAAATGAAGAAAGAATCTCTTTTGCCCGAATTCTAATTGAGGTTTCTGCAAATGACAGGCTTAAAAGAGAAATCTGCCTACGAAATGCCAATGGCTCCTCCATCACTCAAAAAGTCTGCTATGACTGGATGCCACCCCACTGTTCTGCCTGCTTGTCATTTGGACACAACAGCATTGAATGCCCACTCCAAAAACATCCCAACTCTTGCAATAACTCTGTCGAACCAACCCCTGATCCCATAAAAACTCCCACCCATAAATCTGACCCGATTGGTTGCTCCCCCAATCCTCAGCTCATAAATGGCAATCAAAACTTGAATCCAACTCCCCCTTCAACGCTACAACTGTCTATTTCTCCAGTCCCCCCCCCCACCTGCTCCACCCGCTCCTTCCCTGCAAATTGATTCAACCAATTTGGCAATCCCACCCTCCTCTCTTAAACAACCTGACCAACCCATCCCCTCGGTAATTCCTCTCCCATCCAATAGCTTATTGTTCCCCCCACCCTTAAATCCACTCTTCTTCCCTTTATGCATAGTACTCCTCCACCTTCCACAACTTTGAACACCGGCTCAAGGAGCTGCCTTCCCCCGCCACCTTTTTTGTATGGATAGTTTATCCATCACATGTTGGAACATAAGGGGTCTGAATGACCCAAATAAAAAGAAAGCCGCCATTAGAATTCTCCAAGAAACCAAGTCTAGTGTCCTTGCCCTCCTTGAAACTAGACTTCGACCTCGAAAAGTTCTCTCCTTCACCCTCCCTAACGACTGGTCCCATCTCTCCAACTGCCCGCCTGCTTCAAACGGGCGAATTGGAATTTTTTGGGATCCTACTCTCTTGACAATCTCACCCCTCTTTATTTCAGACCAAATCATGCATTGTCGCATCACTTGCCTCAAAACCAACATTTGCACCCTCACTACCTTTGTCTACGCCCACAATAATCGTGCCAACAGAGCCACTCTTTGGGTTGATCTCATAAACCTCTCTAATTCAATCAATGAGCCATGGGCCCTCATGGGAGACTTCAACTGCATCCTCAACAATCATGAAAAAATCTGTGAAGATAATCACCCTAATCCTCCTAACACGGATGAGCTAAACAACCTCCTTACAACCACAGGCCTTGTCGACTCTCGTTTGGAGGTGGTTTCTTCACCTGGAACAATCGAAACACCATGGGCAAAAGAGTTTGGTGCAAACTTGACCGAATTCTCACCAACGATTGTTTTCTCATCAACTTCCCTCGAGCCTCAGCTTTCTTTGCCCCACCGCACCTCTCTGATCACAGCTCTGGAACTCTCTCCTTCGGCAGAACAACCGAGAATAAGAAGCCTCCCTTCCGCTTCAACAATGACTGGGCCAACCACGAACTCTTCCTTCCAACCATCCAAAACACCTGGCTTTCTAATCCTATTCCCGGTCACAAAATGCTCCAAGTAACCTCCAAGCTCAAACTCCTAAAAGGCAAGCTCAAAAAATTTGGATCCCAGTCGATTGAGTCACTGATCAACTCCATAAACGACCTAAACTCAACCCTCAACATAATCCAAACCAATGCTCAAAATAGCCCTTTTAACAAATCCATCCAAAACCAAGAAACATATTGCCTTGCCAAGCTCAAAGCTGACATGACTTCCCTTAATTGTATGCTCCAGCAGCAATAAAAAATGAAATGGATCAAGTATGGAGACCACTGCACTGCCACTTTTCACAATCATCTTAAAAGTCGGAGAAACAGAAACGCCATCAAATTCCTTCTCGGCAGCTCAGGTAACAAACTTCACTCTCACTCTGATATCTCCAAACTCCTTCTTGAATACTTCTCCAACCTGCTGGGACTTGATCAACCAATCACTCTCTTTGACCCCTCTATAACTAATCTTGGCCCTCTCATCCCCACCACCTCTCATCCTGACCTCACCAAAATTGTCAGCCCTGCTGAAGTTAAATCCTCCATCTTTTCCTTCGATGACTGCAAAACGCCCGGGCCCGACGGATTCAATTCTTTTTTCTTTAAGAAAGCGTGGTCGGTCATTGGTGCTGACACCACTTCAGCCATCATTGATTTTTTCACCTCTGGTAAACTCCTCAAACAAACTAACCATACCATCATCACCCTTATCCCCAAAGTCGACAACCCCACTATCCCTAAAGATCTTCGCCCCATTTCCTGTTGTAATACCTTGTACAAAACCATCTCCAAAATCCTTGCTGACCGTCTCAAAACTGTTCTCCCTGATCTCATTGACCCCAAACAAGGTGCCTTCGTCCCCGGTAGATCGATGAGGCATAACATCCTCATTTGTCACAATCTGCTCAAGCATTACACTAGAGCAACCATTTCCCCCCGTTGTGCAATTAAAATCGACTTCAACAAAGCCTTTGACTCCATCAGTTGGAGCTTTCTAGAAAAAGCCATGCATGCCTTCAATTTCCCCTCCACCTTCATCCACTGGATCATCACTTGCATAACCACTGCCACCTACTCCATTAATGTCAATGGCAGCATTGAGGGTTTCTTTCAAGGGAAGCGGGGCATAAGACAGGGCGATCCCCTCTCGCCCTATCTCTTTGTCATTGCAATCGAATACCTATCCAGAATGCTCCGCTCTCTCGAAACCACTCAGGGGTTCAAATTCCACCCCAAATGCCATAAACTCAAACTCACACACTTAAGCTTCGCCGACGATCTCCTCATTTTCTGTAGAGGAGACGAGGCCTCAATTCTTGCCATCACAAATATTCTGCAAGACTTCTCCAATATTTCTGGCCTCTCCATAAACCCTGCCAAATCCCACCTTTACATTGGAGGAGTTAGCAACTCTGAAAAAACTAGGCTCCTAAATCTCACTTGGTTCAACGAAGGCAACCTTCCTATGCGATATTTGGGCATCCCTCTTGGTACCAAAAGACTCTTCCTCCGCGAATTCGAGCCTGTCATCGAAAAAATGACTGCTCGAATCCGTGCTTGGAGCGCCAAAACCTTGTCCTACGCTGGGCGTGTTGAGCTAATCAGATCTGTCCTTTATGGAATACAAACCTTTTGGAGCTCTCTTTTACTCTTCCCGGCGGAAGTGACCCATAAAGTTGAATCTATCCTTCGCTCCTTTCTTTGGGCTGGCACCACGGATTCGAAACGCTCTCTCATATCCTGGGAGAATGTTTGCAAACCCAAAATCGAAGGTGGTCTAGGTTTCAAGGAACTCCTCTCTTGGAATAGGGCCTGTTTTGCCAAATCTGCGTTTGAACTCACAAACATAAACCCTAGCCCCTCCCAAAGCAATATTTGGACCACTTGGGCTAGCGCTTACCTTATTCGAGGCCGAGACCTCTGGCACATCCCAACCAAGCAATCCGACAGTTGGTGTTGGAAGTCTCTTTTGCATGTTCGTGATGCCTTCTTAAACCGACTTCCAGCCAACCAACTGCATCCCCTGCTAACCGACTCCGCTGGTAAATATTCCACCTCCAAAGCCTATCACCTCCTCCGAAAAGCTGGAAACATCAATAGATGGTGGATTTCAATTTGGAAAGGCTACCATAAACCGAAATGCTCTTTCATTGCTTGGCTTGCCTGCCATAACAGGCTTCCAACAAAAGATAGAATTGCCCAATGGACAAACTTGCCTTGCTTAACATGCTCCCTCTGTGGCAATGGGAATGAATCAGCGAACATCTCTGGAAGAAATGCCACTTTGTTCAAACTGTCCTTAACCAGCTGCTACGCTGGCTCCACATCCGGCACAGAAGCCATTCCCTTATCGGCTGGCTCAAATGGCTGTATCGAGGGCGCAAAAGAAACACAATTGTTTGGAAGACCACCACCATGACCCTAACCACCTTCATCAACAGCATATGGCAATGTCGAAATCGAGCCATCTTTCACAATGAACAACCAAATGCGCAAACCTGCTCAAGGAATCTCATTAATGAAGCTAAAACCACCATGCTTGCCAAGATTAGAGGAGATGAACCGGGCCTTACAAGCTGGCTACGCACCCTGCAAATTACTTAGCTGCTTGCTTGTCTTTTTTGTATCTAACTCTCGACTGCGATCGAGCTTTTGTATGTATTACTCGACTGCGCTCGAGCTTTGTCTATCCTGCTACTCTCTCTTATGCCCTCTGGGCAAACTTTGTTACTGGCTCTTCTCGAGCCATTTCTGGCTGCAATCTTAATTACCTTTTTCAAAAAAAAAAAAAAAGAGTTTAGATCGACTTCGTACGTACATGTTGTTCGCAAAGTAAAATGCAGAAAAATAACATTTTGCGATCGAGGCCATTTCGTTCATATATTCGTACATGGTAACGTTTGTATAAGGTACGTTGTGGGGTCGCTCATTCATATATTTGTATATGACCCGATGTTCGTATAAGGTTGCGGGGTTGCTCGTTCATATAATGGTCCAACGTTCGTATAAGATTGCTAGATCGCTCCTTCATATATTCGTATATATATGACCCGATATTCATATAAGATTTTACCTACATAAAACTTGATTCAATCCTAATGTTCTTTTAAAAGAAACTTGCAGTTTCTCCTTAACTATCCTGAAATTCGTGAAATAAAAACTACGTCTAAATCAATCATCTTCATTCCCTCTTTCCAAGAATCAATCGGTCATCTCGGCTCGACTGCCATTTACTTTCTCTACGTACCAGCTAGCCTCCTGGTCTAATCTCGCCCTTTGTCATATCTCTTCGTTTATCTAACGTTCTCGTCTCTCTTTTCATGAATTTGCAAGGGTCGTAAGTTAATATCGGCCATTATTGTATGCTTGTTCCTTCATGCGCTCTTCTTCCAGTATTCCTTTGGAACGAGTGACTTCTTCTTATGATTCCTTCAACATGTTTTTCTTCTCTCTTCTTTTAACTTTTTCCGTTGTGCATTCTTCAAATGAAACAAACTATTACCCTGAAACGTGAAACGAATGCACTTTACCTAGTTCGTAGTGCACTTTTTATATAAAAGTTCATTGCAAAATACAAAAAAGTGCAATCCGAAAAAGCGCATTACAAAAAGTACGAAATTTACATTGCAAAGTACAAAATGTGCAAATTCAAAAAAATGCATCCCGAAATAGAAAAAGTGTACTATAAACTACGAAAAGTGCATTCATTTCAAGATACGAATTTGTTTTATTTGAACCAAATTCGTGTAATCAAAAGGGTTCCACTTTAATTATATTATATTAATATATTGATGTTGAATGATGATTGAATTTATGAAGACGTTACCATAAATTAACATTTATCCTTCTACCAAAAAAATAACATTATTCATAAGTCAATACCATTTACTTAAATCTATGTACTTTAGATAAATGAATCACTTAAATTAAATATTTTAATATTTATTGATATAAATATTTAGTACAATACCATTAAGCAAGTCAACTCATATAATATAGTTTTTTTTAAAAATCTAGCATAGCTTTCTATCTTCTCTTGAACAAATGTATTAATTAATTAAGTACGTATACACGAATCAATCAACAAATATAACTTAATTACATGATGGAACAAGCATGAGGATTCTCATCACTAAACAAATAAGTGCTATAGACAACGTCGATCGCTTGATCATCATCATCATCACCACCACCAAATGCCTGAGGAACATCCCTAACGTATCCAGAGGGTGCCTTCTCGTCGTAGGCTTCTGCGGCGTAAGGGTATGCCACTAAATTGTAGGGCACATATCGCCATAAATCCGCGCTTTTCCCCGTTCTCCTCACAGCGTTTAATACGTCGTTTTCGTCCACGTACCCTTCAACCGTCACCTTGCCTTGTTCTCTATTTATTTCCACCCTTCTTGTCCCTGTATCAATTTAATTTGTTGCATAAGAATTCAGAATTAAATTTGTTCATTTTGTCGTGCCATGTGTACGTACTGATCAATCGACCATGAATGAGTGTATATGTATTCATATGCTTAATTACCGTTCATTCGAGAAACTGCCTTTCTGATTCTTCTTTCGCAGCCATTGCAGTCTATATTTACCTCGATTTCAACGGTCTACAAGAAATTTAGTGACATATGTTGAGAGTGTTCTCACTTGAAAAAAGTGGGACTTAGCTTACAATGTGAATTGTGAAAGTCCAATGAGTTTCAATCCGATATATTATCATAAAGCTATTGGTGGACATTATAAGGCGAACTGCTGGTCATACCATTTAAAAGTTCGGTGGGCTAATATGTTAAAAATTGTGGGTGTAATAGGTCTAACATATATAAGCTGAATATCCTGAATGAGGTTTTAATTCAAAATTATATAACGGTAAATTTTTTTTTTTTTTTTTTTTTGATACTGGTAAGAATTAGGATTCCCCTACGGGGGGCGTCCTAGAGCATCCTTGCGGATGAGAACACAAAGCTCTTCATTGTCCATCAGGAGGTTGCTAGGGATGTTGTGGCCCAGCTTAGCAATTTTATCGGCCACAACATTGCAATCCCTAGCAACATGACGAATAAATGTATTATTGAATTGGTGTAGTGATACCATGATATCCGATATCAACATCTCAACTTCCCATGGACATTTTTTCATTCCTTTAATAGCATTAATAACTGTTATGTTGTCACCTTCTATTTCTAGATTACTTATGCCCATGCTTTTGGCCGCTCTAATTCCATCACGTAATGCTAACGCTTCTATCCGAAGCACTAAATTAGGTCCATATATTTTCGTGCCCATACTTATGATATTGACATTATGGTCCCTAATCACAAAGCCCGTTGAAGAGGAGGTAGGGTTGTATTTTGATCCATCAAAGTTTAGTTTATAGAAATTAACTGCTGGCTTCTTCCAACACTTCTCAATTTTTTTTTGATACTATATTTTCTTTTTGTGTGTCCTTCAAATTCTTCATCCTCATTCCAATTTTTTGCTATTTCCCACTGGTTGATCTGATTTTTAGTATATTATTCTAAATTTTGGATGAAATCGTTTGGGGTTTGCTGGAAAAGTCTATTACGTTGGTGCCATACACACCACCATATAATTGCTAGTTCCCTAAATGCTAATTGGCCTAGTTGGACGAACAGATCGTTGAGGATTGTAGTTATGGTTTTATCAGTACTATCATAATTTCTCAATGTTAATACTGTATTATTGTTGATTTTTTGTACAAGCTTAAGTGTGTGAGGACAACTTATAAGCAAGTGTTGAGTATCCTCATATGTACACTGGCACATTACACAACCCGGAGGGGTAGCAATTCTTTTTTGGAGTAATCTACTTTTTGTTGGGAGTCCATTCTGGGAGATCTTCCATAGGAAATTCTTAACTTTTGGGTATGTGTCTAATTTCCATATCCAATCTGTGGGATATGGAACATGCTGTTGAACCCCAGAGATAAATTCTATTGTTGAAGTTGTCGAAAACCACCCATTTTTGCTCGGTGCCCAATATAATCGGTCTCTGATGTGGTTATCAGGAATAGGTGTTGACATAATCCTATTAACTATATCATGCGGTAGTAAATTTTGTAGTTTGTCATAACACCATTCTCTGTTCGGATTTATAAAGTCGGCTACCATCGAAGACACATTGATATTATCATTGTTTATGGCGAACTGATCTAGTGTATCCTGAGTTAGCCATCTATCAGTCCAGAATTTTATGGTTCTACCATCTCCAATTTGCCAAATAAGACCTTTCTTAAATTCATCCCTAAGATTCATTAACCTTGTCCATTGCCATGAGGTGTTTGTCTGTTTTTTGTATGTCAAGATGGGGTTATTTTTCATGTATTTCTCATTCATAAGTTTTACCCAAATGTTATTTGGCTCAGCTATTAATTTCCATAATAGTTTCATCTGCATTGCCTTGTTCATGTGTTCCGTTTTCTTTATTCCCAGTCCTCCATTGGTCTTTGATTTGCATATCTTATCCCAACCAATGAGTGGTTTGTGGTGAATATCCTTATTCCATAGGAAGGTTCGGTTTATTTGGTCTAGTTCCTTGTGCATATGACTCGGAAGCATGAAACTCTGCATAAGGTAGTTTGGCTTTGTGGCTAGATTAGATCGAATTAGTACTGCTCGACCCTCAAGGGAAAGAGCATTAGCCTTCCATTTTGTAAGTTGTTCTTTTGTCCTACCAACTGTTTCCTTAAAGGTATCCCGATTAACTCTACCACTAATAATTGGGCAACCTAAATATTTTTCAAGATTTTCCATTGTCGTTATTCCAAGAATCTGTTGTGCTCTATTTTTTTGTTGATTATCAACATTCCTAGAAGTGTGGAATGCAGATTTATGGTAGTTTACTCGTTGTCCTGAGATAGCACAATATTCTTCTATTATTCTCTTTGTCAATTCACATGCTTTTTGGTTTGCCTTTGAAAAAATTATAATGTCGTCAGCAAAAGCAAGGAAAGGAACTTTAGTCCCTGAAAGAGCTAACTGAAAACCAATAGAGTTCTTTATGGTACTACTTGTTTCTGGAAGTTTTCTAGCTAGCAATTCCGTTCCTAAAATAAAAAGGAAAGGCGATAGCGGATCTCCCTGGCGAAGTCCCCGTTCCGGAAAGAAGGGGTCGGTTGGGCTATTGTTAACCAGAATAGAGAAGGACACTGTTTGCACACACTCTTTAATCCAACCTACAAATTTCATATCAAACCCGAATTTTTCTAGTACTACAAACAAGAAATCCCAATCAACTCTATCGTACGCTTTTTCCATATCCAGCTTGATAGCGAGCCATCCCTCTTTTCCTTTCTTCCCTTTAAAGGAGTGAAAGATCTCATGCGCTATTAGCACATTATCTTGGATTGACCGCTTAGCTACAAATGCTCTTGTAATGGGAGGATTAATTTTTCCATTACTTTTTTTAGTCTTTCTGTGATGATTTTTGTTATTATTTTGTAGATTGTTGAACATAGGCTAATCGGTCGATAATGATTAGTAGTACTAGGATTCTCTTTTTTCGGTATCCCTAAATGCTAATTTTACCTGAGTGGTTTGTTTAAGAATTTTTCCCTAAATGCTAATTAGCTAAGGGAGTTATAAACTAGACAATTTAGTTCTAATTTCTTCACGTGGGACACTCAACAAATATGCAATTTACGTAAACGTACGGTCCATCTCGTTTTCTTGTTAGAAGCTAATTAAAAGAGTCTTCGGCCATCTAATTAATCGGTTAAGCCTCGAGGGTAGTGTCCAGAGATCTTCAGTTCGACTCTTATGGACAGTACCCTTCACCCAGAAAAAAAGCTAATTAAAAGAAACTGATCGATATATACAATGAGAGAACAATTTTTTTTTTAAAAGAGGATGAGAGAACAAAATTGATCATGCATATATATGATATATAGTATTATGATCGATCAAGACATCACCTTCAATATATTCGCACGTCTTTTCAAGTTGGGGATGGTAACATCACAATGCTCTGATATATAATCTATGAATCCCATTCTCTCTCTCTCTCTCTCTTTGATCCCCTTGAAGATCAAGAAAGCTTTGACAAGACACACAAATTAACAGGTTGTTAATTGCTTTACACAAACACATAGTTATAGACGGCGACAGCTAACATACCCGCGTATATTGATTTGTCATAAAAAATCATATAATATATTGACATACAATATAATTGCATGCAGAATTTAGGTCCATTTGACACCATATCTACGTTAATGTTTTGGGTGAGAGATACGGCATGTACGTGTTTTTTTTTTCTGTATTGTGTTTGGGTGTACTTTGGCTGGATTATGCACATATAATTTTATATATGTATTATTTTTGTTACGGTTGCGTTCTGCAAGTATTTTGGCCGGGTTAACTAAATTTGAGAAGGTGATCGTTCTTTACCTAAGTTTTTTGGCCGAGTTGGTGTATATTAGGTTAAGTTATTGATAAGATTAGTTTTGAATATTTCCTTTAATTAGTTTATACATATGGATCATTAAGTATATTAAATTCAGTTCTTGAGTGGGATTATGCTTTTGAGACATTTATTTTCTTGCCCATGGTACGTGATCCGCCATAGAAGTCAATAATGGATATTTTCTACGAAATTTGTGAACATTGTTTGAAAGCTGTCTTTGATTAGAGATAGCCCTCGACGTACGTATCCTTTCTTCCGCGCTCTAATTAGGTGTTTACGTCAAATATATTACTAATTTAATCATATGATCGATTAGACTGATTTATAAACAATGTAATTTAAAAGGCGAAATCGGCAAAAACCACCCTTATAATAGTCTATATTACTCTAAACCACCCATTTTACTTAAAATTGTCGAGAACCACCCTTATAATTAGTACCGTTAAAAATCAACCACCATACTCAACTTTTCCGTTTGCAATCGTGAAAATGAAGATTTTTTCTTTTTTTTATTCCATTTATTTAAGAGGATCATAAATAAAAGAAACAAACTTTTAAAAAAAAAATTAAAAGATTTTATCGCTAAAAAATTTAGAATCACGATACTCCTGCTCCATTAAATTAGAATCACTCAGATTCCTATTATATAGGAAATTCGTTCTAAATGGCATCAAGGATTTAGTTTGATTAGTCAATGAATTAACCTCTTATATATGGTCTTCTCATAGTTCCGCCAGTGGCATTTATTAGCACAAGCATATCAGCATTTTTTCATCGTGAAGCAGTCCAATCCATTTGGTCCAACGTCGTCTTTATATTTTGTGCAACTACCCATAACAATTCAATTCAAAAGCAATTAGCTACGCGGAACTGCGATGTTAAAAGCGGTGACCGCCAATACCAATACCAATTCACCTAAATTTGGAGGCGGCAGCGATGTTGGAAGAGGCGTTGGTTGATTTTTAACGATTGCAAACGGAAGAGTACGTAGTAGGGCAGTGGTTGATTTTTAACGGGACTAATTACAAGGGTGGTTTTCAACAATTTTAAATTTAGTGGGTGGTTTGTAATAATATAGGCTATTATAAGGGTGGTTTTCGGCGATTTCGCCTTTTAAAAATTAGTTGAAGTTAAAAATGGGTTAGCTCAAGTTTAAGATGTTACTAATTACTTTAAGTTAACTTATCAAACCAGATGTTCTTGAGTGGCCGACAAGCCTCATCACAATTGATAAACAAACATATGATCAAATTCCCATCCAATACATAACAAAGCCAGTTAAATACAAGCCAAGGAGTAGCAACAAGCTAGCTACAGGCTACAATTGAAATGGTTATTAATGCAAAATGTTATTTGACACACATCAAAGTTACTAAGCCTCGCCCCCATAAAGAAATTAACCGATGAAGATCTTCTTCAACTCACATCTTTTTGTTTTTCTTAGACATTAAAAAAACCTTAATTCTCATCTCAAATGTCCAACCAAACGAACTCTTCATGGATTCCAAAGGAGAGTGGTCTCAGCAATCATGGCAGTGACAACATATGGATCCATTGTTCTCGGTCTCGCGCCCTACACGAATCGAAGCACCCGGTTTGCAACTCCCTACACATGCAAATTAAAAGAGGAACACAAAATCAAGATCTTGATCCATTTTGCTACATTAGTATCTAAGAATGATTTACTGCTTACCCATAGGAATGTGTCAATGTCGGCAGTCTCATAAGCGGAAATGTGCTCCTTGTGCCTGAGTCCGAGCTTCTCAATAGCGGCCTTGATTACCTCGTATCCACCATCGTCCCTCATCGACTTTGTACTGAAATTAAAACGATGACACGGGAATTAGAAGAGATCATCGAATAATAGCTTTACTGTTTTAGATGACTTGAAATCAGAAAGTACTGCGAAGATTCGTGCTAATAGACGCTCCGATCGTCGCAACAACCAATTAAGATGTACAATACATTTACCTGTAGTTGGTGTGAGCGCCAGCCCCATTCCAGTCACCCTATGATCAACATACAAAATGGTAAGAATTCTAACCCTTAAAGAGGAAATTTCAAGGCATCTAATTGAAGTATTGAACACAAACATATATTATAAGTAGAGAAGAACAATACCAGAATGGGTTTTCAACAATTACAAGGGTGTGTTGATCATAGGGTGACTGGAATGGGGCTGGCGCTCACACCAACTACAGGTAAATTTATAACGGGACTAATTACAAGGGTGGTTTTCAACAATTTTAAATTTAGTGGGTAGTTTGTAATAATATAGGCTATTATAAGGGTGGTTTTCGGCGATTTCGCCAATTTAAAAAGTTCGTTAAAACCTGAGAGTGACTTGTGCCGCAATTTAACTCAATCCACTCGTTATACCAAAATGGGAAGTAACCCACCTTATTTCGATCAAAATATTTCCTATTTTTTGTGGTTGCAAAATGTTTAGATTAGGTGGATTTCCTTGTCGTGTGTACGTACGATGGGAAATTGGTTCAAATGAAGCTTTAAATTAAACTCCATGGATAATTTTAATAAGATTTTAAAAGTAAAAATAAAATTCAATTATCAGGATATATTCATTCTCTTTTCGCGTGTATTCAAACTTGATTCTAACTTCCTCTCAAAAAAAAAACTTGATTCTGGCCCCATTTCATATTTAAAAATTAATTTTTATTTCTATTATTATAACTTCTTTTTATTAAATTCTTTTTTAACTATTTAAATTTATCTCTAACATCAAACAAATATCTATTTAGTATAACAATATCTTTTGAAAGTTTCCTTATACAAGTATTTAAAATTAAAGATAAAATATTTAAAGTATTTTAAAATAAATATAAATCTTTTAGCATATATCTTTTGACGAATTTATTTATAGATATATAGTGATTTTATTTTATAAAAAATTAATGATAAATATTTATATTTTACAAAATTAATAAAAATAGATAATAACATATTTAATAGATATATTGAAATATTTGATAATCTCTAAATTTACGTACATGGAAAGTAATAAAATATGAAGAATATAATATTTGATCAAAACTTATATATTCTACGAGCAATAAATTACTTATATTAAAATTTTATTTTATTTATTTATTTATTAATATCATGTTTATAACGTTTATAAAATACCGAATCATAGTCGTACATGATACGACGGCTAAAACTAGTTTATATAAAAGTCTTACAAGATCATTAGCAAATCAAATCACGTCATACTATCAATTCTTAACAAAAATAGGAAGCTAACAATGGAAACTAACTAAATAAACAAAATATTTACAAATCACAAGAATATAATATCCCTAGCTAGTACTACTTAAACTAGAGCATGAAATGTCCAACTTAAAGAGAAAAAGAAAAGTACGAAGGGATGATTGACCCAACGCCTTGTTTTTTTAAGAATAGGAAAAAAATAGTGATGATTGACCCAACGCCTTGTTTTTTTAAGAATAGGAAAAAAATAGTCTGGCAAAGTTACTTGCGGGTGAAGACCTTAAGTCCTGAATGTGTCTTAATTTGATGAGAAGTACAAGAATGGCGAGCCCCGAAATCAAATCCGCAACCTTATTACAATCACGAGGTACATGTGACCCAATGCCTTGTTGAATATGCCAGCCACTTGTGAATCAGTTTGGACATAAATGGGAGTGAGTCACCCTTTAGTAATCTCGTATTGAGCAAAATAACAATCAACCTAAGGGCTCGTTTCACTTTGGATGAAAAGTGATTTTTGGGTGAAAACTGATTTTTAGTGTCTCGAAATACGTAAAAATTAGAGAGACTTACACGGATTTCAAGACTACTAAAAGTGGCTTTTGTGGAGAAATAGCTTTTGGGAATAAAGTGAAACAAGGCAACATGTTTCGTGCACTCATAAAAAACAGAATTTCAAGCAATATGTGATGTTAATTGATTGTCACACGAAAGAGAGATAGGTTGGTCGTGTGACACCCAAAATCAGATAGTAAGCGCTTGAGCCACTTCAACTCACACAAGTCACCAATAATCACAGTCACGACACGATATTCTACTACAAAAAAGAACCAAGCAACTATATATATTCAGCTCCAACATCATCCACGAGATAGGAGAGTCATCTAATAAGAGCAGTCAACCTATCAATGATCTCCGAGAAATCGAACAGCTTGCCTAGTCAGTGACACCATCGTTATAGCCGCAAAGAGCTAGATGAGCTCAATAAGATCCCTTGATCGACCAATGCTACCTTCCAAGTACCAACTGCAACACAATGTGCCAATGTCCAATGGTCAATTTATGCATATATACATTGAGATAAGATATGCATAGGATAAGTGTAGACACATGTATGAGTTATGCCACTGATGTGGCAACTCTAGTTAGTTAGGTGGTTAGTTTGTTAAGTCACCGGCGTGGCATTTTATCTTCTCCTTCTGTTAGAGAGCTTGTATATATACTTTGTTTAGCTACTCTTGTAAGACACGCTTCTATGATACTAAAAATTCCTCAAAATGCTTTCCCACTCTCTTCATTTAATTTCTGAGAGTTTGTTTGGATCTTGATCAAGTTTGATCAATTGCATCCGTTTTTGTTCTTTGTTTTTTATTACAAATCTCTACTTAAGTGATTACAGAAATTGTATATGGTATCCAAGCTGATCAGGTTCCGATCCTGATCAATTTTAGAAGGAAGAAGTAGATCGTGATCTAGGTTTACTTCGCTTTCTTCAAGGAGTGATTGTTGCTATTGATTCCGAAGAAATTTGTTGTTTTTTGTGTTGATCGTGTGAAATGGATGATGAAGAATCTATTATTGGAGGCCGATCGTGATCGCCAAGGAGAGATCATTCTCCACGTCATTACAGAACTCCGATAAGGAGGAATCGATATGATCAAAGGTCTTTTTCACCACGAAGGTACCTCAAGGAGCATGGATTGCTTACAGGAGGTAATCCGAATTCTTTCGATCCGTTATTCTTGTCCAATTCGGATAATCCAAGCAATCAGTTGGTTGCAATTAGGTTTAATGGATCAAACTTTGCTAGCTTGAGTCGTAGTGTGAAAATGGCTCTAGATGCTAAAATGAAACTCGGTTTCATAAATGGAGCTTGTATGAGACCGGATCGTGAATCTGAAGAATATGAACGCTGGGAGCGTTGTGATTTCATGGTGATGAGTTGGATCATCAATTCCATGGTAATTGAAGTTGTTGAGGACTTCATATATGTGCAATCTGCGAAGGAACTGTGGGATAATGTTGTTGAAAGGTATTCATAATCGAATGCTCCTTTGATATTCAAGTTGCAAAAGGAATTGAGCAACATAAAGCAAGAGAATTTAAGTGTTGCCGCTTATTATGGCAAGCTGAAGAAAGTCTGGGATGAATTACAAGCTATAGAGGGAGTTCCAATCTGTTCTTGCGGTGCAATTACACACTGTGCTTGCAATCTGATGAAAAGAATGGTTGAAAAGCAGAATACTCTGAAGTTAATGCAGTTCTTGATGGGACTCTTTGATGTCTTTAAAAATGTGCGTAATCATATATTGTCTCAGGAACCTTTGCCGAATTTGAACCAAGCTTATCAGACTGTAACAATAATTGAAAGGTAGAAAGAGATCACTAGAGGAAATAGTTCAAGTCATGATATTTTGGCTATGAACAAGCACGGAGGTTACAGTCACAACAAGAATGTAGAAAACAACAGTACCGGTTCTTATGGGAACAAGCAAGGCAACGCAGCTTATGGTAAAGACAACAAGAAAGGAAAGAATGACAAGAAATATGGTTAATGTCAGGAAGTAGGGCATGTCAGGGAAAATTGCTTCAAGATTGTGGGCTATCCAGACTGGTGGAAAGGGACGAAGTCTCAAGGTACAGGGAAATTTATGGCAGCAGTCTAAGATGGTAATGTTGAGCAATATGATACACCTATGGATGATGGAGAAAGGATGACAATCAGGCCAAAGCTACACTAGTGAATGATGTCTTCAACAGAGTGATGAAGATGATGAAGGGAAAGATGCCCATAGATGAAGGAACCAGCAATGGATATGTGAACACAATCGGATTTGCAGGTATGTTTGAACATTCTTATTGTTTAAACATGCAAAGTGATAGGAAATTGGCTACTTGGATTATTGATTCAGGGGCCACAAATCATGTTGCCTATAATGAGGAAATTTTTTGTGATATGAGATTTCTTGCAAAGCCTATTAAGATAGGTTTACCAGATAGAACAATACAGATGGTAGAGAAATGTGGTATTGTGCAGATAACCACAGATTTGCTTTTGTTTGATGTGTTGTTCATGCCAATGTTTAAGCACAATTTGATTTCAGTATCCCAGTTGCTTAAGCAAGACAAGCTTGTGTTCATTTTTGACATGCATGGTTGCATGTTACAGGACACTATAACTTATAGAGTTGTCATTTCTGGGAAAAGAGAAGAAGATTTTTACAAGTTTCTTGAAGGAAGGAAAGAAGACAGTTGCAAAGTTACAATTTCTAGTAATAAGAATAATGATTTGTATCATGAAAACAGTTTTGCTCATGTTACAGATACAGGTTCTTCGAAGAAAATTTCAGTAGATTTGCTTCATGCTTGACTTGGACATATATCTTTCTCCAATCTTAAGCATTTACCTGAGTATGGATGTAATCAGTTATAGTCTTATGAATGTGATTCTTGTGTACTTGCTAAACATCATAAGCAACCATTTGAATATAGTTGTTCTCATGCTACCCAGTTGTTTGAGTTGGTTCATATGGATGTTTGGGGGCCATTATGGATTCCAAATTATTGTGGGGCTAAATACTTCCTTACGGTGGTAGATGATCATTCAAGAGCAACATGGGTGTTCTTGCTTAATAACAAGGAACAAGTGTTTGAGAAGATAGTACATTTTCTTGCTTATGTGGAAACACAGTTTAAGACTAAAATTCAAATATTTAGGACAGAATTTGTTCAAAAAAGGTAAGATAATTGTTACTCAATAAGGGCATGGTGCATCAGAGGTCAGCACTTGGGGTTCCACAACAGAATGGTAGGGTGGGGCGTAAGCATAGACACTTGATTGAGACTGCTCGTGCAATCAGAATACATGCAGGTTTGCCTCTTTGTTTTTCGGGTGATTGCATACTATCTGCTACTTACTTGATTAAATTGATGCCATCATCAGTGCTTCAGTGGAAGTCACCTTTTGAATTGTTGCATAATAAGAAGCCTATTTATGATGATCTGCGGGTGGTTGGATGTTTGTGTTATGCTTTGGAGCCTAAAGTCAACAGGTCCAAGTTTGATCCAACAACTAGCAGGTGTGCATTCTTAGGGTATCTTTCTGGTCAGAAAGCTTACAAAGTCCTAGATGTGAACACTAATCGAATACATGTGGTTAGACATGTTTTGTTTAGAGAGGATAACTTTCCTTTCAAAAAGGTCAATCATGATAAGGAGAGTAATGTAGGTTCATTGCCTCTTATTTCTTTGGATGAGGATTATGAGGAACCTTTTTCATATTTGTTGAGACCAAATTCTCAACAAAAGGATGCTACATAACATCATTGTTTTGATAGAGGCGATTTAGAGATATTAGTTGCACCTGATTAAGTTACAAGTCCAGAAAAGGTTACTTCACTATAGTATGTTTCAGTGCTAGTGGAATCTGATGATTTTGTGCATGATGTTCTTGTGGATCTTTCTGTGGTTCCATTAAGAAGGTCAGAAAGAGTTTCTAAGATTCCAGCACGTTTTGATGATTTTATATGCAAACATTTGCAAAGTAAACAACAATCAGATTCTGTTTCACAAGCTTTTCACATGTTCTCTTTAACTGATCTTCATAATTATACAGAATTTATGTACATTCTTTGTTTCATGTGCTGGCCATTGAAACCAACATCTTATGAGAAGGCCAGACATGTTGCTGGGTGGGTTGAAGCTATGCAAAAGGAGTTGATGGCTCTTGAACAGAACCAGACTTGGGAGCTTACAACCTTACCATAAGGGAAGAATGCCATTGGATCTAAATGGATATACAAGGTTAAATTTATACCAAATGGTGAAGTAGAACGACTTAAAGCAAGGTTAGTGGCCACGGGTTATAATCAGGTAAAGGATAAAGATTACAAACATACATTTTCTCCTGTAGCTAAGTTCACTACTGTTAGGGTATTGCTTGCCTTGGCTTTTATACATGATTGGCCTCTACATCAATTAGATATAAACAATGCATTTTTACATGGTTTTTTGGATGAAGAAGTGTACATGGTGCCACCTTTGGGATATGATAAGGCAAAGCCTGGTCAAGTGTGTAAGTTGAAGAGGTCATTATATGGACTCAAGCAAGCTAGTAGGCAATGGAATGTTGAGCTAACCAAGCATCGTTTGCACTTAGGATTTGTTCAATCCAAACAGGACTATTCCTTATTTGTGAAGTCCGATGGTGCTTAATTTACTGTGACTCTGGTTTATGTGGATGACATGCTTCTTTCGGGGAATGATCCTACATTTATAACATTTACTAAATCCTCCTCGGATAAGGCATTCACTATCAAGGATTTACGATTTGCAAGATATTTCTTGGGTTTGGAAATAGCCAGGTCAGAAGCAGGTATTAAACTGAATCAGTGAAAGTATGTGTTTGACTTGCTTAAGGATGCAGGGATGTTAGATTGCAAGGTTTCTCTTTTTCCTATGCAGCGCAATTTGAAGTTAGAACCTGAGCAAGGAGAGCTTCTACTAGATCCTGAATCTTACAGACGACTAGTTGGTAAGCTTTTGTATCTACATTGTCCATGCCAGATATTTCATTCCATGTGCAACAACTTAGTCATTTTATTGCTTCTCCTCCTCAACCTCATATGCAAGCGGCTTTATTTCTGCTTCGATACTTAAAGGGGGTTGTTGATTGCACACTCTTTTATCCACACACATCAACCTTGTCTCTTATGGCATACTGTGATGTTGATTGGGGAAGTTGTGCATTCACTTGTCGTTCTATATCGGGGTATTGTGTGTTTCTAGGAGATTCTTTAGTCTCTTGGAAATCGAAGAAGCAGAAAACAGTTTCTAAATCCACAACTGAGAGTGAGTATAGGAGTACGTCCCACACTTCTAGTGAATTGGTTTGGATGGAAGGATTGCTCAAGGATTTTGGAGTTCTTGTTCCTTTGCCTATCCCTCTTAATTGTGATAATAAAGTTGCACAACACTTAGTTGCAAACCCAGTTTTCATGAACGAACAAGGCATTTACGTATTGATTGTCATTTCGTTCGAGATATAGTTCAAGAAGGGTTTATTCAAACAATACATGTGTGTTCCAGCCTTCAATTGGTAGATATTCTCACTAAACCCCTAGGCGCTCAATAGCATAATTTTTTAGCTTGCAAGCTTGGACTGGTTTTCCCATGTCCAGCTTGAGGGGGGTCCAAACTGATTCGCTTAAAAAGACGACAATACTTTCCACCAAAAAAAGACGACAATACTTCTTAGGATTTGTCATGTCTAGAGCCTTTGTCGACAACATCAATATGTGATGTGAGTCCATCGAGAAGCTTGCATTCTTGTCAAGAGCCTAACAAACATGCTTTAAAACAATAGAAGATAGAGGGAATTTCCTCTCCTAGATAATTCAGCAGCCTTTTCTTCTCCAAGAGGGAATTTCGTCTTCTACAAGATAGAGGGAATTTCTTTCTACCAACGAAAGCACATCGACGCCTCAGACGCCTTAGACTAGCAAATTTATCACCTCCATATTTTGGTTGTGTGTATAATAAAGCGAACTAAGAACTCGTAAATGATCATAAGAAGGAAGGTCATTCAAATTTTCATAAGACAACTGTCCTTTTAAAACAATAGAAGGAAAACGATTAATCAAATACTCAGCCGCTAATACACATTCGCCTCAAAGTTCAATAGGAAGCTTTCCATGAAAGTGTACAGCACATGCTACATTCCAAATATGGCGGTGTTTTGTTTGCACTCAACACGACCATTATGTTGTGATGTACATGTGTAGGAGGATTAAATTCTATACCCTAATCTTTGAAATAACCCCTCGTTTTCATCACTATCACGACCATTATGCGGTGTTTCCACTATCACTTGGAAATGTCTACACACTTTCCAAACTGCCTATTAATTAAAGCAAAGAACCGCAATAAAGTTTTCATCACTTCACATTTATTCATAAGCAAGAAAATCTAGACAACTCTACTATAATAGTCAACAATCGTTAAGAATGAGCACCACAATGGGGCCACTAAACCAATGGAAGAAATAGATTTTAGCACCTCCCATGATGGATTCCCCAACCATGTACAACACAAACTTCTCAAAGCAACAACTTTAGCGTATAAAGCTTGCATGGTCTACCCTGCCATGAAATAGTCTCGTCCACCCCGTCTTCAACCTACACCAATATATCAACATCCTCGTAGTGTGGTCTTGAATTACACACAAGTTATGAGTAAACTGAATATGGCCGTTTAAAAACTTTAATTAATTATGGGAGGACTGAGCCAAGAACTACTATTGAAAGCAACATCGCTACTTCGCTATTATATTATATAAGAAAAATGGTTAAAACTTTTTCTCGTTGGTGTAAGTTCCTATAAATAGGTGCAAACTAGTAGAAATTAGGCCGGACGACCGAAAACCACCCTTATAATATGCCATATTGCTCTAAACCACCCTTTTAATATCAATTTACCGGGAACCACCTATATTACCCATTCCGTTAAACAACAACAACCCCTACTCAATTCCACATCAAATGGCCGTGTACACGCGCATGCGGTGAGTTTTAAAAGCTCGATTGAGGAATTCTTTTTACCTTTTCTATATTAAAATTTACAAGATTTTCCTATTTTAAATCATTCATTCATCCCCTTCCTTCGTGAAACTCGACAACTGAGGAGCGAGGACTGGAAGTGAGGAGCTTGAGAGTGAGTCCGACGACTGAAGACGCTTGTAGAATTTCGACGACCGGAGACGTCTGACGACTGAGAAGGATCCAATTGAGTTGCTATCAAAGCTCTTTCGGTTGTATGTTTGAATCCCTGTAAATCCTAACTTTTTGTTTTTGTGTAAAGTTTTGGTTTTTTGTTTGATATGGGCTTCGATTGGACGGTATGGAATGTAGTGTTTATATTGTTCGAGTCAAATTGATGAAATGTTGTTTGTGTGAAATTGAGGGTTCAATCTCAGTAAATGAACGAAATGATGAATTTCATGCTCAATTTGTACAGAAATGGTGAATTTCATGCTCAATTTGTACATAAAAAGCTCGATTGAGGAATATCTGAATTGGGGGTGAATCTCTGAAGAACAATTGTACAAAAAAAAGCTTAATTGAGGAGGGAAAAAAGCTTCTTTTGAATTTCTAAACAATAATTGTTATCTTGTCAATGTTGTTGATCAAAACCATGGTTTCAGGTTATTAATGTCAAGCTCAAGTATATCATCATCAATTTCACAACAAAGGGTTTGTCATTGTGGCCTTCAAGCAAAGGAATCCATGGCACACACGGAGAGGAACCATGGTAGAAGGTTTTATGGTTGTCGTCATTATGGATCCCCAAAGAAATGTAACTTCTTTATGTGGAGAGATGAAGAGTACTCTGGTAGAGCCATATATGTCATCAACAAATTGGTGAAGGAGAAAGAGGTGCTAGAAGGAGAGACAAGGCAATTATTGGATTCATGTACATCTCTTCAAATGGAGAAGCACAAGATGAGAGAAGAGCTTGTTGTTAAGAAGTCCTTATTGGAGAGGTTGGAGGCTGAAAAGGATGCATACAATATGAACTCTGAAGCTATGATTAGGAGATTGAAGCATTATGATCAAAGTCATGTTATTGTTATGGTTGTTGTCTTATTTGTATTCATGTGTCTTAATGTTGGAATGGTCAAGTGGGCAATGTAGTATTCTGTTGCAATTATGTTGTAACTCTCAAAACTTGACAGTGTAGTATTCATGTTTGTATGAATCTTTTGGTCAAGTGAGCAAGTGGGCAGTGTCTTAATGTTGGAATGGTCAAGTATTCTTGACACACACACCCTTGTTGGAGCTAGTGGGAAAAAATCTCTTAGAGCTTCAATAAGACCCTAGGAAAAACAACAACAAAAGCACACAAATAGCTTAAGTTAGGGCTTATAAATATTAACAAGCATGGAAGATATTTGGATATTTAAAGGAAATTTGTACTAAATGCAAACCTTTTTCCTATCAGACATGAATGTTGGATTGCTCTCTCTAATATCTCTTGCCAACAGCTCAAGGAACCAACCCCATGTTTCCTTTCTTTTTGCCTCAACAATAGCAAAAGCAATGGGATAGATGTTTTCATTTTCATCCTTACCAACTGCAACCAATACCTGACCAATGTATGCACCCCCAAGATGACAACCATCCAGCCCTATTATTGGTCTACACACATACATTCTTTGGAATAAGGGCTGCTATGGATTGTCTAGGCACACTTGAACATAGCTAGAACTCCCTGGATTCCATCTCCTAATTGTTGCATCATAATCCCATACCTTCTATATTGCACCCTAGCATCCCTTTGAGTCATCAACATAGCCCTCTTCCTGGCCTTCCATGCTGTAATACCCGAATTCAATTTTGGCCATATAGTCGGAAATCGAGTTTCTTAACCCGCAAGCAACGTCATTTTAACAAAAATACGATTCATAACCCGATTCGCTAATCCGGTTTGACAAGTCAAATATGTATTTTATGTCCATATTTATTTTATTTTATTTTATTTATTTATTTAGTTATTTATTTATTTTTTAGCAAGGAGTTGATCCTATAGCTAGATAAATATATAGTTTTACCTACAACCGATTTTATCATGTTAGCCTATCCTAACTAAAAATATCTTAATGTAATTATATCTAACCTTTGAATATCTTTTAAGTCCAATCTCCTCCTTTAAAACCGATGCCTTCTTTCGGATCTACATTCTTGAGCCTCCTTCTTATTCAATAACCCGTTAGTTTAAAGCCTTTCAAAACCAAAATCAACCACAACGCAGATCCAGATCTCTTCCTCGTTGTTTTTTTTTCCATTGAGCGACAACCAGTAATACATCGTCGTGATCGGTGGTCGCCGATTCCAATTACCGAACCAAGTCGCTGTCGCTCCTGCTCCGTAGACGCCGTGTCGGAGTTGACGACTTCTCACTTCCAGAAGCACTCCGAGCTAACGCCGGAATTTCTCAGTTGTTGTTCCCGATCGACTCTGAAGTTCTTGTGTGCATCGTCTTCCGCCACCGTCGACAATTCGCCCTCGGAAGAAGATCACGCCACCATCTCCAGTGAGTTCATGTCTTCCCTATCTAATTAACTCCCCTGTTTTTTCTGTTCGGGTCGGTTAGAGCGTCTTCGGGGTAGGATCGGAAGAGGGGGCGTAGGGGTTAGCAGGGGCAGGCGGTTCGTCGCAGGACCGCCGGCGAAGGAGGAATCGAGATGGCGTCGTCCAGTCGAGGAAGCCGGGGGGGAACGTGAACAGAGGCGGCAGTAAGTGTTCGGAATCCGCTCGCCTCCGTTACCACCAGGGTTGGACTGAAGTTGCAGCGGGATCGAGCGAAGGGTGGGGAGAAAATCCGGCGGCGTCGAAGTCCTCTTTGGAGAAGATGGTCGAGGAAGATGAAGGGGTGGGTCCCTCATATTTGGTCAAAGGCTTGGTCAAAGTCCGTTTGGCAACCGATCAATTGGTAGAGGGAAGTTGGGCTGGGTTTTTTTATTATTATTATTCATAATTTTTTTTTGTTTTAGTTGGGTCGTTGTTTTAGTTGGCCGGGAGAGTTGGATCAATTCGATCCAATAGGACTGATTGAATTAGTTATAACAATTGGTGGGCTGAGATAGGGTGGCTTGGGCTAGTTAATTAGTTAACTAGTATTGTAATTTCGTGTAGTATACAGAAAGAGGGTGGTAAAAAAATTGTCTCCACTGTTGGAGTAATTAATTAGTATGTTGGGTTAGATTGGGTATATAGTTTACTCTCTTATTTATTTTTCCGTAATTAAGGAGGGTATCTAAGCTAGGCTCTTTAATTGGGTTAGTTGGTTTGGCTCGTACTTTAATTAATCTTTTCCTTTATAATTCTTTAGGGAATCGTTTCCGTTCGAGATCGTGGTTCCGTCTTCTTCAAGAGGATTCCTAGTTTTCGAGGTAAGTCATTTTTCGACTTGATCGGTTCTTCTCTACCCTGTTAGATTGCGTATCGTTATTGTAGGGCGGGTTTTGGGAACTAGTCTCGAATACCTTTTAAATTGTTTTGAACTTCGTGAAATGTTGTGTGCGTAAAATGGTTTTGAATGTATTTTATCGGAAAGATATTTTTGGAACGTTTTCTCTGTGTTGGTACCGTTTCCGACACGGCCCATCGTAGCTGGTGTTGAGGAAGAGTTGGCTACGTTGACCCGTGTGACTGGGAAAATCGTGCCCCTTCAAAACGAAAATTATTATCTGTGTGTTTTTGGCAAGCGCTCCAGTGGAGGCTTAGCCAGAGGTTAGAAGGGAGATTGTGAAGTGGAGTGAGAGGGACTGCCTCTGCACTCGGCGCGGTGATGAGCGCCTTGGAAGTCGTATTGCGGAAAAGGAGGAATTGCTTTGCTAGGGATTGTGATTGTAAATGCGTATGTGACTTGTGTGACCGATATAACTAATTTAGGTATTGGCCTTTAGAGTTATGATTGCGATTGTGGATTTGTATGCTAACTTTAGATAAATGATTTCAAAGCGTTCTACAGTTTCCGTATTCTTTCTAGCTTGGTAGATTAGACGCTGACCCTTCGGGGAATATTTTACAGTTCTAGGTATGAATCAGGGAGCCATGCGGGAACCGAGGCAAGATGGCGGGCCGGAGCGGTAAAGAGTGCGTGTCATAGTGGGATTGGTTTATACTAGTCTATTTATAATAGTTAGAATATTGATTTTAATATTTGTTAGACGGAGTTGGTATTTTGTTTCGGTTATTATCTTTTTGGTTCAGATAGTTCAGTTTCAGTAGGCGTTGTGACGTATTTGAATATTTATAATTTTCGGGGATTCATGCATGAATACGTTTTCTAAGTTTTATTAAATAAAGGTTGGATGTTTTATTATGTTTTCTCGTCGTGTCCGCGTTGTAAGATCCTACAGTGTAGTTGTCAACCTAAATAATAGTACCTTGTAAGGTCTATTTCCTAGTAGTGTCTCGACGGAAGTCGGGGTGTTACACATGCTTGGTTGTATGAGATGTTTATGGTATGGTCCCTTCTCACAACATTCATAAACCCTTGTAGCTTCCATTGTGGGTAATCTCTGTAATACTCCAAATACTTTTCTGCAAGCCAAACTGAAGTCATCTTACTATTCTCATGTTGCCATCCACAATTATGTTTTCTAGTAATGGACTTCAGTTGAAAAGATCCATCTTTCCCCATTTTCCTAGCAGTGGCCCTAAAATGACACTTGACAACCTTGCATACACACTTTTTCCTTGAATGTTTCATAGAGCAATCACACTTCAGTTTGTAATAAACAGAAACCCTAGACTTGTCATTGTGCAGATAGTAATAATCACCACCATTTTCAATTGAATATTGTCTTAGTGCTTTTCTAAAGATGTCATTTGAACCAAAAATCATGCCCTCCTTAAGATGGATCCTTTTTAGAAGTCGACAAGAGGGTTAAATTCAGCATACCTGACATGTTTCTTCTTCTTAGACTCATCATCGGATGACCCACTTACACTTTTTAATTCACCAGAATCATCCAATGGTGGCTCATCATCCACATAATCTCCTCCAATATCTATTGCTATACCTGCACTGAATTCTCTAAAATGGCCAACATCCTCATCAATATTCTCTTGAAACAACTCATCATCTTCATCTTCCTTTCTAAATAATCAAAATCTCCATCATCGTCTGAAGACTCTGATCCTAATACATCCTCATCACCCTCATCTGAATCCTCTGATTCTAAGTCAACATTTGTTAAGTTGGGGAAGTCGGCTGTTGGAAGAGTTGTTAGGGTTCTGGTGCATGTTGGGATTGGTGGTGTTGTCTTATGTAGTGAAGAGCTAGATGGTGGTGGATCTCTTGTTGGTGCAAATTGAGTATTGGGCTATGAAGTTGGGCCTTGGGCTCTCAATAAAGATGGGATAATCTCTTGACTCTGGACCACATACACATGTATCACTCTATCCCTCCCAACACAATCAACCATCTTCATAACATCAGCATCTCCACTTATTTTTGTCAATCCCCTATGAATTGTTTGTCCTGGCTGTATGTACCAAAGCTCTTCTATGTTGGATTGTTGGCAAACTTCTTCCTTGAATATAGCTTCCAAAACAACCTTTGAAACCATGGCTGGATCAAGATCTACATGAACATAAGCCTTTGCCTTCTTGTAGCATAGCTCACCAAGCTTAGAAAGGTAGAATTGACCCTCATACAAATACCTCACACTTATATCTACCATTCAAACTGTAAAAAAAGGAGTAAAACAAACAAATGCATTTTTTAAGATATTCCCAACAGAGACACATCACACCAACACAATAAAGTTGTTCTATGAGTCGTGTTTTTGTCTATATGTATATATTGTCCCCACTGCCATTAAATAATGCTCAACAACCAAAAGATTCTCAACACAACACCCTATTCAATGACATAGCCAGTATATATCACAATCTCTAAAGCAAAAGCAAAAGCATCGGGTGTCAGCACAAATGCAGAAAATCATCGAATGACTCATACAAATGCAGAAAATCAACCAAAAAATCATCACAACTGTGTAGCAAAACAAGGGCTGAGAGTATTGTGTACTCACCTTCTACGAACAAAAGCGACTCTCCTCAAATTTGGGCATTCTTCGAACCAGCACGCAATCGAATAGCTAGGCCATCGACGAACCTCACCATCCCATCTTCAAATGAGCTCGCAATCATATAGAAAAACAAGCTTTGTGGAAGGTCTTTGCCTCGTCGTTGCTCGTATTTTGAATGAACCTCAATTTTTGCCTTGTCGTTGCTCCAAACCCTAAATTTCTATCTCAATTTTGATATAGAAATGGGAATTGGGGGTGGGTCTCGTGAGGATTTGGGGTGGTTTTAATTAGGTTTTTTGCTTCGATATAGAAATGGGAATTTTAAAGGTAACAAGATATAGAAAAGATAAAAAGAAATAGAATGAGAATTTTAACACTCACCGCACGCGCGCGTACATGGTCATTTGACGGGGAATTGAGTAGGGGTGGTTGTTCTTAACGGAATGGGTAATAGAGGTGGTTCCCGATAAATTGATATTAAAAGGGTGGTTTAGAGCAATAAGGCATATTATAAGGATGGTTTTAGGTCATTCGGCCTAGAAATTAACAGTTTTCAAACGCCGGAGTTCGTAATTTAAATCTTCAAATTTCAACGTTGTTGTAATAGGTCCAATTCAAATCTTCAACTGAGCCCACAGGAGGTATGGACTTTTAGCCCAACGATTGATAAGTTACATTTAGACCCAAGTTTATTTACAGGGTAACACGACAACAAAGGTCTTGTTTCCCTTTTCCCACAAAAGTCTTTTATACCCAAAAGCTATTTTTAATACTCTTGAAATTCGTGCAACTCTCTCTACTTTTTACGTTTTTTAAAACATTAAAAATCACTTTTCACCAAAAAACTCCTTTCAATACAAAAGTGAAACTAGTGAATAAAGTTATAAAGGAATAAAGAAAAGATTTAATTAAAGAAAAATATTAACTATTTTTAATCTACTATATATATAAAACCAATAAGGTTTGGAGCCTCCACGTTGTGCCACATCAGCTCTTTCCACATGTCGCTTTGAGAATACGTCACCTTGGATTTTGCCACATGTCACCTTTTCCTTAAGCCATGTCATTATATTTTTTACACGTCATATACCACGTTATATTATATTTTGCCCTATCATTAACATGTCTTATTTAACTATAATTAATAAATAATTAATAATTAAAATAAAAAATTACAATGATTACATATGGCAATTTATCTTAAAATCAAGAAGAATTTTAGGTAATTTATGTACAACCACCATATCAAGCCATATCAATATATATACTTTTCAACTTTTCAATTAATGAATGAATTGAAAATTATAAAAGAGTATATTTGTTTGATTGAATTCATAATTTTTATAATAACAATTATTTGATTTTATATGTGAAATATCTTCTTACTACATATTACGGGCAACAAATTACGTACAGTAAATTTTATATTATATTTTTGTTTATTAATATTTTTTATAGTATATCTAAAAAATATCGAGTTATAGTCGTGCATGGCACGACGGGGACAACTAGTTTAATGAATTTTGACTTTTTCATATTTCAGAGAATATATAGTTAAGTTACTAATTAAATTGGCACATATCTTGTAAGTAGCATATAAATTTTAATGTGGGAAAATTGGCTGTTATACTTTTTTTTTGGTAGGAAAATTGGCTGTTATACTGTTAATCAAGTGATTCATGACATGAAATCCAAATATACGTTGACATCGTTTTCAAGATAGTCTTCTCTAAATTACCCTAAGTTGCCAAGATAATTATTATTTTTTGTTTGTTTGTTTGAAGAAATAATAATTGGAAGTCACACGTCGTATGAAAGAGATTACTTTCAAAAATCTTACTCATTATACTAGTCAAACAGAGCATTCTACTGAAAATGGTTGGCACTTGGCACTTGCCACAAGACTCCAAAAATCCAAATCTTGTGACCCTTCATGTAACCTAATATATTTTTTTGGTTAAAACTTATAGAGTTATATACACTATACGCAAATAAACATAAACGAAATAAATTAATTAAATTTAATTACTCCTCTACCTATCTACGATGATACTCCATATCAGTTTTAAAGAAAGAAATTGAAGTATATAAAGTAGTTTTTGATAATGCAATCTATCTCATCAAAAAGGAAAGATATTTTTCACTATTTCTTATTTTATCTTTTTTGTTCATCCAAGTTAAAGGCAGGGGTTTGTGGCTCTGCCTCACTCTTCTTAATAAACCTTGTCTTCTTCTCCTTTCCACTTCTGAACCCACTTTGGCATCTCATCTCTACCGCTTTAATTCCCCAACCTTTTCTGCACTGCCTTTTCTTCCACTTCATTTTGTTCTAAGAAAACAAACAGCAGAGATTGAAGATGGCTTATCAATTTCAAAAAACAAGCCTTGATCGTCGCATCCATTTACTAATTGTCCTCAATTTGGGATTAACTCTGTTACTAATTGTCCCGAGTGCGTTGTCCGAAGGAGATGACGACGACGGGTCGAATCTATGGGGCCCGACCCGATTGGAGATGTTCGTCGACGAGCTTCCAATGGTTCCCAAGATCTATGGCTATGGCGTCGTTCATGGGAAACCGGTTTCCAGGTCTCTTGAAATTGGCATGTTTTATAAGAAATGGGTACGTCTGATTCTAGCTCCCTCCCTCGCCTCTTGATTGATTAGTTTCAGTTCGTTTTTGTTAGAACATGCAATTTGTCCATGCTTAATTTCTATTTGTGATTGGTTGATTGAATTTAGTTAAGAACATGAAGAGTGTGTTTTGGTTGTTGGAGCAAATCATCTATGCATGACCATTATTGGGAGTGTTAACTAGACTCTTCCATCATCAAAGTCAAATGGGTCAAGTTTTAATAATTCGGTGCTACATTTTAGGAGTTGAAAAAATCGTATTCCTATATTTGTGAAACTAATTCCTTATTAGTGGGTTCACTATTCCTTATGAATAGCCCACGATCTTGCATTTTTTATCAAAAGAAATCATCAAGAAATTCTATCATTTTCTCCTTGAATTATAAGTTTAATGGTCCAACGGAATAGGTTTGACCGAATTAATTGAGCCCTTAAATGTAGTTAATTAATTTAAATGCCCAAGACCAAAAAAAAAATCATACTAATTGCAATTTTCGGGGAAATAGAGTGGTGAGTATGTTCTATTTCAAGGGTACTTGTTTAAATTTCTATAAACCTTTGTTAAGTAACCTTTATTCCTTTCGACCAAAAAAAGTAACCTTTATTCCTTCCCCTAAGCTAATGCAACAATGAAAAATAAATTTATTCCTACCCCTAATTAAGCTTCAAGTGTACTTAGCTTGTTTCAATTTTCATACTCCGTAAGTGTGTATCGCAAAGATATGTTTAGTTGTTTACCCCAGCTAGTGATGATTAGTGAAGTTTTTGTCAATCCTAAGTTCCACTTTAGTTTGGTCTATGAAAGAAGTAAATTTCCCTTCTAATAGTATGATTTATGAACCTCTTTTTGTTCATTCACGTATACTTATTGTTGCAAATTTAAGACAGAATGTAAAAGGTTCTTTGTGAATAAAGCAAAAACATTTAGGATAGTAAGCTCATACAACGTGGCATGTTTTAAACCATATATATGCATAACTCATAAAGATTAACCAAAGATTGTCTTTTGAGTTCTAATCAAACGGTTAAATCTTTAGGGTCTGCTTTGACTTTTATGAGCATTGTCTATCATACTAAAAAAAAAATGAAAAATAACTCAAATACATGACAATTTGAACTTAAAGTAATGGGAACTTGGTTCTGTAACAATGCAACTTAACTGAACATGACTCCTTCGAGAGTCTAGTCTTTTTTCGGTCAAGTAAGGCAAGTCTAATTTATACAGCTATAAGCAACTCATATATGATTATAAAATTTTCTTCTATGGAAAGTCTAAATCAAAATTCAAAAGGTTCTTTTGCCAAACTGGCCCGCTTGAAAGAGATACCTGAAATTTCAGAAATCACACTGCATACTCTTAGGAAAATTCCAATATTCCTATTCCTAACTTTTGAAATTTGTGCACGTAAATTAATGTAATGGACCACCTGTCAAGTAAAGCACTTCGGATAGTAGCCTCTTGTATTTTTTATTCTGTCTTTTGGAATACATTCTCAAACATTATACTCCACTATTCTAAAAGAATTGTTATTTTGTTTTAAAATAATCTTGTTAGTTGTTGTATTAGAATTTTAAATAAAGAGTTATGAGGTTTGTCTAATTATTGAAAACCTATGAGAAAAATCTTTTTTTTTTGGTAGAATATGATAAAAGTCTTTAGTAAAATCCATATGAAATTGAGCTCAACATACATCTAGATAAAATCACGATATGTAACTAATTGATTTAGTGACTGTTCGACCCCTTATCAATTGGTGCAGAAATTCCACCGGGACCTACCATGGACCCCAGTATTCGCATACGGTACATCTCGGCGCACCGCAACGATCCCTGGTCCCACAATCGAAGCCATCCACGGGGTCGACACCTACATTACGTGGCAAAATCACCTCCCTCCACATCACATCTTACCGTGGGACCCAACGATCCCGGTGGCAGTGCCCGCCAGCAAGAAGGGCGTCCCCACCGTAGTGCACCTCCACGGGGGCATCCACGCGCCTACAAGCGACGGCCACTCACACGCCTGGTTCACTGCTGGGTTCGAAGACAAGGGCGCCACGTGGAGCAACGTGACGTATCGCTATCCTAATCAGCAACAACCGGGGAATTTGTGGTACCATGACCATGCCATGGGCTTGACCCGGGTCAATCTTCTAGCTGGTCTAGCTGGAGCGTACGTGGTTCGACAGCCTAGCGTCGAGGATCCACTCGGGCTACCTTCTGGAGACGAGTTTGATCGTGTTTTGGTGGTTTCTGATCGCGGGTTTCTTACGAATGGTTCCATTTACATGGATCCCAAAGGTATTATTGCATAATGAGAATATTTGTCATTTTAATACAACTTTTGGGAGTTAAACTTATCCTAAAATACCTGTACTATATTGTTTAGTTGACCGACCTTAGTAATTTTTGTTGATTTATCGATTCAAAAATATCTAAAACCACAAATAAAGTGGTGAATTATGACTATAGAGTGTGTGTAAAAATGTATAATGCTAATTGAGATTTTTTTAAAAACTTAGTCATAATTTGATAGATTTAGTGTGTTGCTGGTGTGTTTATTTGTAGGAAACAATCCTACAATACATCCGGTATGGCAACCAGAGTACTTCGGAGATGTGATCGTTGTGAATGGGAAGGCATGGCCGAAGCTGACGGTACGACGTCGTAAATACAGGTTCAGAATTATCAACACAAGCAACGCCCGTTTCTTCAGGCTACAGTTCAGCAACGGCCTTCATTTCATCCACGTGGGCTCTGACTCAGCATACCACCACAAGCCCGTCCGAAGCAAGCAGTTTTTGCTGGCCCCCTCAGAGATAGCCGATGTCATAGTTGACTTTTCAAAGTCAGACTCAGATCATGCTATCTTGGTCAACGACGCAAATTATCCTTTCCCCACAGGTAACCAAATCGAATTATATATACCCTTGAAAACCGGCTATAGTGTGAACTTTTTATATACAATTAACAAAATATTTCAAAGTTAGCTTTCTACATAGCAACGTATGTACGGACTCTATTTCCATAGACAGGATTCTAACTCTAAGAATGGTTAACATTAGGGATCCAACTCTGCCACTCAACTTCATAAACATAACAATAATTAAGCAATTCATAACACATTTGGTTCTTGTTTGGACAACCCAGGCGATCCAGTGAATGAAGCAAACAGCAAGGTGATGAGATTCAACATCCGAGGTTCACCAAGATCCGACCCGTCTCGAGTCCCGGCACAACTACTAAAATACCCTTCACCAGACTTATCCACGGTGGCACAAACACGGTACATCACCCTATACGAGTACACGAGCGACATCGATGAGCCGACTCATCTCTACATCAACGGCTTATCCTACGAGGACCCGGCCACAGAGATTCCCAAGGCGGGGACCAGCGAGGTGTGGTACATGATCAATCTGACGGACGACAACCACCCGATCCACGTCCACCTGGCCTTGTTCGTCGCACTGAATCAAACGGAGCTTGTGGGGCTTGATGAGTTCAAAAAGTGTATGCAGAGATTGAATAACGCGGAGAAGTGTAGGGTTAACCGTCACGCACGTGGGAAGCACGTACCGGTCCCAGGTTACGAGAAGGGATGGAAGAATGTGTTTAAGTTGAAGCCAGGGTACATGACTAAGTTGTACTTGAGATTCTCCTACATACACACTGATGAGTCGTATCGATTCGACGCGACTGCTGAGCCGGGTTACATCTACCATTGCCATGTAAGTTTAATCAACTTTTTCCTGCTTTCCATGCAGTATTAAGTGTCATTGATGGATTATAAGTTATAATAATTGTTTTGTGTAAATACAGCTAGGTCAGATTTTTGCTAAAATTGATGCTATTGCTATGTGTGTGCAGATATTGGACCATGAAGATAATGTGATGATGAGGCCATTCAAGTTGTCCAATTAGCTACATATGTAATCATCGTTTTAACACTTACAATCTCTTGAGATCGAGTGCAGCATAGCTTAATCATCGTAAGTGAATTGATCACCATGAATATATCTCCAAGCTTGTACCTATGTTTGCTGTATTCTTGAAGATCCTATTGGGAAAAAAAATGTATGGGTGCGAGTGGTGACATGGACTACTAGCTGACTTTGAGTGCACGTCAGACTTTCGGTGTCAATTGTGTGTGCTTGGTTTGGTCCTGTATAAGAGAGACTTTCGATTGAAAATCACCGAACTACTTCTCTATCAGTTGCCCGGTTTCCGTCGGGAACAACTTCACTAAGGTGTTACCGGATATCTAAGCAGAAGGAAAACCACCCTTAAATATTAGCCAATAGGGGTGGAAACCTTCCACTTATATACATACCACAAGAATAAAGCTTGTGAACTATGACAACCAGGAAAAAAAAAATAGTCAAAATTTGCTTCGAGCCTTCGTGCCAAATGTCCCCATCAATATATTAGTCGTCAGCCTCCCGTAATCCAACTATCGCAAGAGTTCGCATTAAACATCCTAATATCATTTTACACCCACCACATCAATTTACAATTAAAACAATTTTCTAACAAAACCAGCCTCGTGTAAAAATACTGCTGTTACAGCAGACCAAAATCACCTCCTCTGTTATGTGAATGGAGAGGCAGACTTTGTGAACTCAGCTCAATGAAGAAACTGAACAGAACAAGACGCTTTCATGACGACCATTGATCAGGCACGGTGAGAAAGTAGGCTGTCATCGCCTTCCTAAACCTTAGCTTGTACTGCTTCGGGGAAATTATGGTCGGAGAAGCGTTTTTCGGGCCACCTAGGATTCCCGACGCCTTCACCCATGTCTCGAGATGCTTATCCCACGTGTACTGTCTCATGTAGTCTATGATTCCAAGAACCAACTCTTTACGCTCCTCATCCACGCCCACTAGCAATGAGTAGTCCATGACATCTACAGACTGCAAAAATAAATAAATATTTAGGCAAACATTAACAAATATAGAGGAGGCGCATCCTCATGTTCATTGGCTTTTATAGCCTTTGAGATGGATTTAGTCCCTATTTCAATTTTGGTGCATTCTAACTAAATTTAGTTATTATTGTCACAAAGCTGCATTTCAGTTTTCCTTGGGTCTATCGGGTGTACCCCATTTTCCTTTGGGCAGGGGTACCCCCATCTTGACCCCTCAAATTCCGCTGTAGCAGAGCTTCACTGGGTCAATGATGATGATGACGACATTAACAAATATAGTCCATTTGATGTCTATCATACATTGATCAAAATTTCAAATGAAGATTCTTACCGCCAAAAAGGAAGTATCATTCCAAACAGCTCTCTCAAGACTTCTCTTTGCTTTGCTGCCGAGAAAAATGGGATTTGTTCTCAAAGCTTCCAGGAAATTCATATCAAGAAGCACTTTATCTGCTCCGGTTTTATCTGCATTGTAGCGAGAACGGGAAGAGCCCTTCAAATCATACACCCTGGATATATTTCTTTCAAAGAAGAGATTCTCCATCACCATCAAATCTATTTTTGTTTCCTTGCCACCTCTCAGGGTTTTAACAGATACCTGCAATGAAGTAAAGCAACAATCAATGAATTGAAGACAGATAAAAGAAAAAAGAGTTCGGGAGAAAATGGAAGTAAACCTAACCTGATAAATACCAAGAACTTTCGCAAGGCAAGTTGGGCTCCTGGAATTGAGAGAATCAGTCATATATCTGAAATAGTCAGGTGCAAAATCCTCAAAAGATTCCAACTCCGTCTTGGTCACTTGTTTGATTATGAATCTGTCATCCATTGATTTAGCAAAATATACGTTACTCTTTCCACCCTGCGCTGTCCATTTCTTGCACCGACTCAAGGAACGCACAAAATCAACTTCATTAGGGCAGCATTTCCTTCTGAGCATTTCGAATTGCTTTGCAAAATAACAGGTTACAGAGAATTTTGCTTTACCAGCAACACTAGCAGAATCATCCTCAAAGGAGACTTTTAAGTGTGGGGACTTCTTTGAACTATGAAACAAGCTACTGATTCTTGGTGATGCATCTTCAGAACCGTAGCTCATGTAATCTAAATCAACAGATCCAAAAGATGTCCAGGGTGAAATACTAGAAGGTGTAAGATCATCTCCACTAGTATAACTGAAAGAAGAACTGCCTTCAAGGTCATTCAATTTGCTGGAAATCCATTCCTCGTGCTCTTTAGAAGTAAGAGCATACGATATTATGCTAGTGGGCTCATCATCATAAACAGCGATCACCAAATTGTTGAGACTCGTATGTGGAAGAAGGAATCTCGCCCCTTCAGCCATATGAGATGCACATGAGATATATGTTGCAGAAGAACTGAGCATAACCGTTTTGGCTGCTTGAGGAGAAATTGAAGGGTCAACATGGAAAGATTTGACTGATGACAAATGCAAAGGTGAAGGTAGAGATGCTTTGTGAAGTCTCTCCCTAAATCTCATAGTGGAGTCAAAGGAATAAACTCTTGCAGGAGGCATGAGCATTTTACGCTGCAAATTTTTTACTTGACTTGTACCAAGACAAGGTTCATCCAAAAGTAGATGTGCAAAATGTGATTTTAATGGATGTTGATCTAGGCCTGTCCATGCAGAATCTATCTTATCTGACAAATTAGATGCAGAAGAGGAGCTGACAATATCTGCTCTTGTACTATCCGACTTCATCTCATCCCTTAGCTCAGAGGTGGAGCTCCAACGAGACCTAAGCAGAGAATGGAGATAACAAAATCGATACTCCCAAACATATGCACTGATTAAAAGGGAATGGCGAAGATTATTCAGTTCCAATATATTCACTCCTTTCGCAATCCATAGAGAAGTATCTCCAATATCTTGATGTAGCAAAACCTGTAAGAAGAGCATATATCAAATGAAATCCTTGAATCATCTCAAAAGTTATTTTCTGGTTTTCATCACAAACAAATTTCAATCAATAGCATCTTTAAAACTCCTAAAGTATTTCGCAAATATACTGCGCAAATTTTTTTAGCTCCAAAAGCACCCTTATACAGGACCATATACATTCTGACAGCAACGTTGAAGGGCAAAATTTTCACTTGATAGTAAAAATATTTGGTGCTAGTGGAGGCTAACTAAATTCCCTCTACTCAAACATGGGAGTATAAGAAACAACAAGCGGCAGAACTAGAATTAAGAAAGGGATTCAGGTTCTGATCAACCACAGCACTTACATAATAGTCATCTCTTTCCTTGGCAATGAGATCTTTCAATGCAATAATCTCTTTGTTCAAGTCTTTACTATTAGATGTTCCTTTGCTTAGAGATGTATTCTTTTGCTTCATGAAATCAAGCACATCAGTTATCTCTGCATACAAGGTCTCCATTCTGCTCTTGAGCTGTACAACAAAGGAAAGCATGCAACAATTACAGTCAAAAGTCAAAAAGAGAAGTAGAGTAGCAATCTCTTGCAAAAGTAATTCTGACAAAATAAAAACAAGCAGGTAATATTCAAAAAAGAAAAAGAACCTCAGCAACTTCCTTTCTTAGCCATTCTTGTTTACTATGACCATTGAATTCTAGCACTGATGGAGGCAAGCGAACTGAAAGAATATCAACTGAGGAGTAGCGGAAGAAGGCAACCATGTTTCCACATCTGCTTATAGAAAGAGATAATTAATTGGCAGATGCCCATTTCTTGCTTGATAGAGAAGTCGAGAAAAAGTATATATAGCAAATTACCCGTAAAAGCGAAGGCAATCTCTTTGAAGAGAATGACCACAGCTTGCAATACGGTTTGCAGTTGTATGGTTAGAGAAGCTAAGTTCCAAGAACTTGCCAAAGGAGAGCCCCCAGGCAGAATCAGACATTACAACTCTATAAGTTGCTGGTGGAACTTCATGTTTAAGTAAGCAAACAAGGCACCTATGCCACATCCAGATCTTTCCATCTTGCTGTCCAGGAAGCTTATGTGAAGACAGACGTCTAACATTTATAGTCAGACTACCCTGTTGATGAGTATAACACTGAACATGTGCCTCAACAGACTCATTACACAGTCTACAGTGAGATGCCTGAAAAGTCAAGTGCCACATTACATTTCTAGCCTGATGCAAGAGATTCAAAATTTGAAACCAAGGACGCGTTTGGATTACCAAGATAATGCATTGTCTTGGGTAATCCAAATGCACCCCAATATGCAAAGGTGAAAGCAAATACATACTGGATTAAGCAAGTCATCTTGAAGGTATCTTCCCAGTGGCTTATCAAAAGAACCATAAAATTTTATGCGCAAGAGCCGAGAACGTTCACAGACAATGCCTTTCATGACACAATGGCTTGAAAAGGAAACCAAGATGCTTTGATGACTCTCTGATGGTGAAAAGGATTCATGAGATACTTGTTCACCAGCCCTTTCAAGTGATTCAGCCTGCAAATTATCAAGTACATTGCCTGCTGAAACAGATAATTGACCATCAAGACATTTATCACCTGTGTCATCAGTTCTATCATCCTTGGGGGTAAAGGCAGAAGGAAAATTGATAGGCTCAGCTGATGACACCAATTCACCAACTTCCATGACATCAGGTTCAGTTGTCACCAAATTATCCATACTTGCTACTGAAGGCAAACTGGCACCCTCATCTGACAGAAATGAAGTCTCCAAGGATAAATGATGAGCAGCAAATACTGCATACTGAACAACGCGTTTAAGCTTCTTAAGATTGTCACGACATGATCCCTTCAGCAAGATCTACAAACACAGAGAGAACAAATGAGTTGCAGAATGAGCCAGCTGCATAGATAGACAAGAATATCAAAGTATTGTACATTACTATATTTATGTACCACTGCATAACAGAATGAAGCAAGAACTGGGATGGAGATATTACCGTGCAACCTAAACGTCTTGGACATCCTTCAAAGAACATCAATGTTTTTGATGGCATTTTATTAACTTGATTGGTAGCCTCAAGTTCTTCGGCAACCTTCTCTAGATGAAAGAGTTCACAATGTCCTAAACGAGCCAGAGAAATACTACTAACAGAAGTGATAGAAGCTCCAGTACACTGAGCTATCTTCTCCAACAAATGCCTTTTAACATTCAAAACCAAAGAAATTTCCTTCGCAAGCATGTACTCTTGGGCATATGGAGAGACACTTTTTTCAACTAACAATACATTTGGTCGATGAGCCTCTATCTTTGAAAGGATTATTTTGAGATGATTCATTTCCTGTTATAGAGACAAGGAAATTTATTATCATTAATTGGCAAAGAGGAACCTCTATCCTAAAATTGGATGCTACAAATTACCTCTTCAAGCAATGTATTGAAAGAAGCAAGCTCACTAGCGGCTCTTTGGTACTCAAGTGATCCTCCTAAGAGTAATATCCTAGGGCTTTTGTACTGCGAAGTCATTCTCTTGTGTCTAACGTTCTTTGTACAAACCACTCCCTTTATAAGACCACTGCAATTGAAAAAAAATCTAACAAAATGAGAAATTACATCAAGGGAATACAAGTACACACAACCTAAGCCAGTAGATGAGAATAGTATATAATTATATACACGACATGAAAATCATTGACATGTTCTAATACCTTTGTTCTGGTTTTCCTGATGCTACACATTTAATCTTTACATAATCACCAGGATCCATACTGCCTCCTTTGCTAGTATCTGGCTTAACAAAGTTTGCAGCTTGCCATGCTAAATCGCTGATGATGTCAAGCCAATTGTCGCTTTCATTATCTGTTGCAAATTTAATGTCCTCTCCCTTCAATAACTGGGATACAAGAGCTTTGAATTGACCCTGAATAAGTGATTTTATAGGCTCCTTCTGTTCCTGGCCGTGTTTCTCCTTGCCTGGGAAAAAACTGTTAACACCACTACCAGATGAGAACATTCGTCCTGCATCCCCAAGTTCATCATCTTCATCATCATATTCAAAAAAGTTTCTCTCAGAGTCATCATCTTCATCTTCAGGGGGTGGAAGAAACCAAATGTCATCGTTGTTCTCAAAATCCACTTGCTTTTTAATTTTCTCTTTTTTGAAGGACCCCTCATTTTGGGAGTAAAAAATTCCCACAGTGTCATGATTTACAGCATGGCTAACTCTAGTTAGATTAACATTGATCCTAGAGGGGCTGCCTGAAGGACTTGAGTCCACAGACCTGTAACTATCTTGTTCTTGCCTAAAACTAACACTAGATGTTTCTAGATCTGAACTGTAATGGTAGAAATCATTTGATGGACTCAATAATTGCTTCCCACAATCATCTGTTTCTTCATCACTCCTGCACTTAGAGGATAAATACTATTAAGTAAGAAACTTCAAAGAGAAAAAGAAAAAGTTGCAGAAAATTGCACAAGTGTAAACAAACTTGTATTAGAAAATCTCTCACCTTCCTAATATGTTAGCAAACATCAGATCAATCAAAAATAGAATGAAATCACATAAAATTCTCAAAAATTGAGAAGACTAACCGTGTGGGAGAGTGTCGGATAGAGATTAAGGATATATGAGTTGAGGAAGATGTGAAACTTTTGCTTTTGCTCAATATTTTCAAAGACAATTTATGTTCTCCCTCTTCAACTGTACAAGGGGAAAGGGGTTCAGGGCTTCCTCTAGGAGACTCACAAGGATAAATCCTTTCTGCATATCTCTTGGATGCTCTAAAGCAAAACTTGCAAGACTTGATAATATTCTCCAATTGACAACCATTTTCAATTCTATCTGTTGTAGTAGCAAGAGTAACAAGGGAGCCACTTCTTCCGACACAGGATCCACACAACCACCTTCCACAGCAATTACAACTGAATTTAGGACAGAACTCAGTGAATTGCAGTTTACAGTCGCTACAAATCTTGTTCTCAGCCATGGAAAACTCAGGAGGCCAAGGTATCCAAGACTTGACTTTCTCAATCAGATTTATGAAGAAGTTATCAGACACACCCATCAACTTTGTGATCCAACAACAACAACAAGCACACTCTATAAACTCTTTCTAGTTCGGTATAAACTCAAATCTACAAATTCAAACCTATAATACCCTAATCTGTAATAAAATCTCAAGAGAAGAGAATCAAGGATTACGGATAAGAATTCAACCCACAACAAAAAGGATATGGGAAGTTCTGATTAGGAAATTTTAGGGACAAATTTAGAAAGCCTTTAAGCCTGTCTCTAAACAGCCCCCCTGAATTTCGTCCTCGATTTATTTCCCTTCTTTTTCTATGGTATACTTCGATTGTTGCAAAAACCAAAAAGCTACTTAGAACAACAATTTACCTCCTCAATAGCCAAATACAAATGAGGGGCAATTAACAATAAACAAAAGAAAACCTGTGTATTTACAAGAGACGCTTGAATCTATCGCTCAAGAACACTGCAATTAAGACCATTACAAGAAACGTCGGTTAGATCACAAAGTTGAGAATACATAACAAACGTCAGAATCTCGAGTACTGAAGAACATGCTTGCGGGCCATTTCACAGAGAAGGTTTCAGGCGCTACTCTTGAAGCTCGCATCTCCTTTCTTCTTTGAAATCAATGCAAATTAAATTCTTCTGCAAGTACTGCTCCAGTTCCACCATTTTGTTAGGTTCCATTGCTTAGCTCTGCAATTTTAAATTAACATCCCCCTCTCTTCGACCCCTCCTCCCTCCCTATAGGCTATATACAATACAAAAGTAATCTCTAGGCCTCTACCCTAAGAAAAGAATACAAATTTCCACCAAAAAAATAAAGAAAAGAATACAAAATAAAGTTTTTATTATAAAATAACAAGTTAAAGTTACAATATGATTTTACTAAAAATATATAATATTATGATACTAATATAAAATACATATACATAATATCGTAAGTAAAATTATGTAATTTATACAATTTAATTTTTTTTAGATCATATCCTATATTTTAATTAAATATATTTAACTAAAATTTGAAATGTAAAATTTGCTGACTATTTTATCCATTGGACCCTCTCTAGTTTACAAAACTATTTTATATACTAATATATGTATTAAAGTGATTTTTTGGTAATGAAAAATCACGTAAGCTACCTTGCAAAATTACA
Organism: Fallopia convolvulus; assembly: GCA_964016875.1. Lineage (NCBI taxonomy): Eukaryota > Viridiplantae > Streptophyta > Magnoliopsida > Caryophyllales > Polygonaceae > Fallopia > Fallopia convolvulus. The sequence continues at coordinate 50,849,562 of OZ024732.1, forward strand.
TATGACTATAGAGTATCTTAGTGACTTGATGTAGACTAACAAGGTCCAATGCCGAAAAACTGGGTTCAATGGAATCGGTCACATTAAAGGTGAAATCTGGTAATTCTTACAGTATTATAAAAAAAATGAGGGGCAAAAGGATAAAATTGCGCTTTTAATGAAAAACTTGATGGGGTAAACGGTTCGATTGTTCTTTGCAACAAAATTACATTTAATGAATGTGTCAAAATAAATTATGATTTAACGGGTGGTATCTTGCTATATCGACCACTTAGCGGGCATATGTACGTAAAAAGCTCAAAAAAAAGTAACAGAAAAATATCCAAAGAGAAAAAAGGAAAAGGGATTACATTTGTTTAGGTGATGCCTTTCTAATAATTGATTTGACTTGCTTTATTGTAAAAAATAACACAAAATACTATAAACCCTAAATTCTAAATTTTAAATCCTAAGCCCTAAACCCTAAATCATATATCCCTTAAATCATACTCCCTCCGTATAAGTCTATTTATTTTTTTAGGATTAAATAGTTGTCTAATTTTACTTGTCTTTTTAAGTATTTTATCCAAAATTTTCCAACTTTACCTTCAAACAACCTATCCAATTAATTGAATATACACATCTGAAGAAATAAAGTATGTAGATTATAGGGGTAATGTGGTAATACTAAGTCTTGTCTTAATATATGTGAAAAATGCTAAAAGGACAAGTAGACTTATACGGAGGGAGTAAATCTTAAAGAACATATTTTAAAAAGTAAACCTTACACCCTTAACCTTAAACCACAAATCTAAAATCTATAAACCTAAAATCTTAAACCCTAAACTCTTAATTATAAAACCTTACTACCTCTGTTTCGTAATGTAAGTCGTTTTTTTATTTTGCACGGGAATTAAGACAAGCTTAAAATGGAAAAGATGATAACTTAATGTTTGTTTTTATCAATGTACTATTAACTCTTCAACCACTAGAATTGCTTAAGTTAATGAATGTTGTTGGAATGTTAAGTGAATTAAATAGAGTAATGACCTATTTTAGAAAGTTTTACATTAAATAAGAGAAGAAATGACTTACATTATGAAACACTTTTTAAAGATATAAACGACTTATATTGCGAAACGGATGGAGTAAAATGCAAACCCCAAAAACCTAAACCACATATCCTAAATGGATTGAGAGTATTTGTTGAGCTTTTCTTTGGTCAGTTAATGTTGAGAGCAAGAAAATTGTGGTTACTTGGACTAAAGCTTGTAAACCTCTGGAGAAAAAAGGCCTTAATTTCAAAGAGTTATTGTCTTGGAACAAGACCTTGTTATTATTTAAGCTTGGGTTTGATCTTCGGATCGCGGAAATCAGTATTGAAACTTAAGTTTCTATTCAACCATTCATCAATAGCCAAGTTACAACTCATTGATTCTATTCAATCAGTATTTAAGCTTGTTATTATTAAGTTTCTATTAATTCTGCTGAACGCACTAGTTCGTCGGTGGGGTCGAATAGAGCTTCTATTGAATTTTTAAATTGGATTCAGTCCATGCAACTCATTGATCTTGGTTTTGAAGGTCCTTCTTTCACCTGGTCTTCGGGGTCTTCTCCACAAACTTACAAGGCAGCTAGGCTGGATAGAGCCTTGTGTTTTGATATCTGGCGCCTTAAATTTCCGAATGCTATGGTACACCACCTGATTGCCCCACATTCTGATCATCTTCCCTTATGCATCAATCTTGATATTGGGATGCCTCCGGCTGAGGTTAATCATCCTTTCCGCTTTCAAGCAGCATGGTTAACACACCCTCTGTTTAATGATCTCCTACGCGACCAATGGCAACCTGGGGTTGATTTAAATGAGTCATTATCTGCTTTTGCTTCTTCTTTGGAGCGATGGAACAGATGTGTCTTTGGAAATATTTTCTTTAGAAAGCGCAAGCTGCTAGCTCGACTTGACGGTGTAAGACGCGCTCTGGATACACGTTACTCTGCTGGTTTGTTTTGGCATGAAAAGGAGCTTCGTTCTGAACTTGAGCAGGTACTTCATCAGGAGCAACTTTTATGGTTTCAGAAATCACGGGCTTCCTTTCTTATTGATGGAGACCGAAACACTAGATACTACCATCTTTCTACTATAATTCGTCGTCGGGCTAATAAAAGTTCTATGCTTCAACGGGAGGATGGTAGTTGGTCTTCGAATGATATTGAGACTCGCAATTTATTTCGGGGATTCTTTGCTAATCTATTCAAGGCAGAAGGGATTGAACCTCTGTATTCAACAATGTCGCCTTCTATCTCTTTTCCTGTTTTACCTGAACATCTGATGGATGAAATTAGGCAGCCGTTTACGCACTTAGAGGTTTGGGAGGCTTTACGTATGATGGCTCCATTTAATGCTCCGGGACCGGATGGTTTTCCCGCAGTTTTCTTTCAAAAAAACTGGAACACAGTTGGTCCGCAGGTTAGTGATTGTGTTCTGAATTTTGTGAATGGAGGTGAGCTCCCTTCTGGCCTTAGTGATTCTCTGATGCGGTTAATTCCGAAGAACGATACTCCTACGACCCTTGCTCATTTCCGGCCTATCTCTCTTCTGAATGTAACCTTCAAGATGGCGACTAAAATGATTGTGAATCGATTGAAGCATATCATGCCTTTGTTAGTGTCCCCGACTCAATCGAGCTTCATTCCGGGGCGTCAAATTAATGATAATGTTGTCATTGTTCAGGAGGTACTTCACTCCTTTTCAGCGGCCTCTACTAATGGAAAGATGATGATGATTAAAATCGACTTGGCCAAAGCCTATGATCGAGTGCGATGGAGTTTTCTTCGCTTGATTTTGTATAAGGCTCGCTTACCTGCAATATTGGTTGAAACAATTATGAAATGTGAGACTCAAGGAGTAGTGGAAATGCTCTGGAATGGGTCAAAAGCGGGTTCATTCAAACCGTCTCGTGGAATCCGGCAAGGCGATCCCCTATCTCCGTATTTATTTGTGCTTTGTATGGAGTATTTATCGCATATTATCCAGGATATGGTGAGTAGGGGATCGTGGAGACCTGTTTATGAAGGAGGAGTTGGACTTTCTCATTTGTTTTTCGCGGATGATTTGATATTATTTGCTGAAGCAACTGTGAATCAAGTTGCTATCATACAAAGCTGTTTGCAAAGATTCTGCTTCTACTCTGGGGAAAATGTTAATTATGGGAAAAGCAGCATCCTTTTTTCAAGAAAAGTGAATGACACTGTTAAAGCGAAAAAATTAGTTCTTTCTTGCACATTCCAGTGACTGAAGATTTCGCTTCTTACCTGGGGGTGCCAACTGTGTGTGGCCAGATGACTGCAGATCGGTATCAATTTTTGCTTGATAAAGTTAATGCTCGACTTAATTCTTGGCAAGCCAAATATCTATCGACTGCGGGTCGTGTCACTTTAGCTAACTCAGTTTTAACAAGCCTGTCCATTTATACAATGCAATCGACACTTGTTCCTCGATCCGTTTGTGATGCTATTGATAAAAAGATTAGGGACTTTGTTTGGGGCTCGTCCACTGAGAGCCGGAAATTACATTTACTAAGCTGGGAGAAGATTTGCCAATCAAAGAATAGAGGTGGTCTCGGTCTCCGTACAATGAGGGAATCAAACTCAGCGTTACTTGCTAAGCTGGATTGGCGTCTCTTGACGGAGCCTGATACACTTTGGAGCAGGGTTATCCGGGGTAAGTACTGTCACAATAGGCTGGAATATGAATTAATTGAACCACACCCACAATCTTCCTATATGTGGAAGGGCATGGTTCATGGGGTTAGCTTGCTGTCTCAAGGAATTGGCCACTCAGTTGGCAATGGTGAATTGACTCTCTTTTGGAAGCACATTTGGTTGATTGATCGGCCACTTATGGAGGTTGCAATTTCTAATATTCCAGAAGAGGTTCAGGGTTTGGTTGTATCTGATTATTTCATTCAAGATGACTGGAATTGGCAAGAGTTGAATGATTTGTTGCCTACTGGTATTTTGCAGCATCTTTCCTCTGTCAAAATTCAGGGAGAGCATGAAAAAACTGATAAGTTCTATTGGCCGCCGTCTCAATCAGGTGATTTCACCACTAAATCAGCTCTGCATCTGTTGAGAGGCGCTATAGCACAAGATCGTGACCCCATCTGGGCAAAAATCTGGAAAACTCCGACACAACAGCGTGTTCGACACTTTCTTTACCTGCTTGCCCATGGTGTTGTGATGTGTAATGAGCTGAGGTGGAAGAGACATATTTTGAACTCCGCTAATTGCCCAAGATGTGGCCTCATTGAGTCTTCTATTCATATGATGCGGGATTGTGTTGAAATTAAACAAGTCTGGCTAGCGCTTGCGGGGAATTCAATGGATCCAATTTCTTTGCTATACTTGATACTCGGGACTGGATTCTCGCAAATCTTCACCAACATGAGAGCTGGTGCACTTTGTTCTCCACTATGCTTTGGCAAACATGGAAGGTGCGAAACACGCTGGTGTTCGATGGAAAAGATGAAGTTAAAATGCTGAGCAAGAGAGTTGTCTCTGTTGTCGAGGCCTATAGCGTGGCAAAATCAACCTTTAATGCTGTCACCATGGTTGTGCACTCGGTTCCTATCCTTACTGATTGGAAATCTCCAGGGCTGGAATGGATCGTGTTAAATATTGATGGGGCATCGAAAGGCAATCCTGGTTGTGCAGGAGCAGGTGGTGTTTTTCGTGATTACAAGGGCATGTTCATTCAAGCTTATGCTATGCAGCTGGAAGTGTGTAATGCCCTTCATGCTGAACTAATAGCTATTCACAAAGGCATGCAGCTTGCGCTCAGAGAAGGCTTTCTTCAGGACCAAATTCAGTCAGATTCAGTGCAAGCCGTTAACCTCCTTAATCAGCCCAAAATCCTTCCTCATAAGGAGTATTACTTACTCAAGGAATGTCAAGAGCTGATCAACTATTCAGATTGGAAGATTGAAATTATTCATATTTCAAGGCGTGCGAATCGAGTCGCGGATGCTTTAGCTAATCATTCTTTAAGTTTATCTATGCCTTTTGTTGAGTATTTTTATGAACATAATTGTTTTGCAAACCTTTTGGCTTTGGATGTTCCTTCCCCTTCAGGGAAATAGGTTTTCTTGCTTATGGTTAATACTACTACCGCATGAGCTTAGATCTGTTTCCTGATAAAAAAAAAAAAAAAGCCAAGTTACAACAAGCCGTTCAAATTACCTATGATTATTAAAGATATATACTCCCTCAGTATAAGTCTACTGGTCTTTCTAGACTTAAAATCTTGTTCAAAAGAACTTGTCCTTTTACATATTTTAGACCCAACTTTCCCAATTTAACCCTTATATTTAATGAAAAAGTGAAATAAATTTACTTTATTTTCATTTTCAATGCATAAAGTAAACATTAAATTAAGGTCATTTTTGTCTAATTTAAAATTTTCTTAATATATGTGTCAAAGTCTAAAAAGACAAATAGACTTATACAGAGGGAGTACATTTTTTCAAATAATAAACATAGAACATGAAAAATTTTCCTTCCAATAGACGGGTTAAACGTTTTAGTTATATCAAAAGCTAAAATGATGATCATAAATTTTAGTGAATAATAGAGCAGAGTAAACTAAAACCAATTGTATGTATCTTACTGAATATGCGTAAGGGGTGTCAATTGGGTGGAAGGTTCATGTCGATTCATTTCAGTTTTGGGTAAATTTGAATCCGAGTCAAAGTCAAATATTTTGACAATCGGGTCAAATTGAGTTGGACTATTTCGGGTCGGGTGCTCAATTAATCGGACAAAGTTGAGCTTTTAAGTCAATTTATTTCAGATTATTCAGTTTTCGGCCAACTAGATTTCAGATAAATCGGATTTTAGGTTTAGTCAGATTTTGGGTGAGTCAGGTTTCGAGTTTGTTGGATTTCAGGTGAGTCAGATTTCGAGTTGGCTAGATTTTAGGTTAATCGGATTTCAGGTGAGCAGAATTTCGATTGAGACCATATATTGAATATGATTTTTGTAGTTTAATAACTCTAGGGTCTAAATATTTAATGTAACATTTGAATTAAAAAACACAATTATAATAAATATTCATTATTATTAATATTTTTAAAACATAATGTAACTTTTGGATAATTTCGGGTCGGATAACTTTGGATTTTCAAATGATTTTGGGTTGGATAACTTTAGATTTTCGGTTAATTTCGGGTTGTATAGCATCGAGTATCGGGTTAAATTAGACTAGTCTATTCAAATATAAATTTTTTCGGTGAAGTATTCAGATATAATTGGTTTCAAATTTATCATGAGTTCGAGCTTTTCCCAATTTGGATCAAACTAGTTTTGAGTATATACTTTTTTATTTTTTGAGTCTTATAATCAAATTTAGAGTCAGGTTGATCAAATTGATTTCTCATATCGGATCAAGTTCATCAACCCCCTAAAAAATCGTGAGGATAAAATAAAGATTCATGGCCAATATCACAAAACCATTTAAAGTTTAAGGAATAGAGCAATAAAAAATTAAAAAATTCTCGACATCCATTTTGTATTTTGATAAGTTTATCCACGTTAATTGGTGTGCGTTTTCTTAAAGAATCCAAACACTTGACCTAACGGTCGATAAAGGTGTGCGTATTCTTAAAAAAAATCTCTTAGCTTTCTACCCCCCAAAAAAATCTCTTAGCTATGGTCGATATTGATATTGCACCAAATCAAACTACTACAAACAAATAATGATTGGAGTAAAAAGGAGTCCAGTCCTTGAAGAATTAATAGCTAATTAATGAACCCAATTAACAATGTGTAATTGATTCGTGTTTTGTTTTTGGAGATGCCTAGTATAAGAGGAGGATTTACTTATGCAAGAAGTTACCTCGGTATTATTTATAATATTTATTTTGATTTTTCGTGTATGCTTAAATTAATTATATCTAATGTTAATGATTTTAGCGTCATTAATGTTTTTGGTGAATTTTATAAAACCACCTGCAAAATAGGTATTTTTGCACAAAACTACCCGTAAAATTCGAAATTGCATTAAACCACCCTTAAAATAGTGATGTTAACATATGGTCACCCACAATCTCAATCCGTTAAAGTTCTTCTTAAAAATCAGAAAAATTAAAATAAACTCCCTTAACCAACATATTTCCAATTTAATTCCCAACACCCAGATTAAAAGAAAACAAAATAAAAAAACCCTCAAAGTAACCTTCCTAAATAGATCTGACTCCTCTTCATCTCTTCATCCTTCCATGGAGGATGAGCCTCCTCCTTCAAGTAGTACTCGGAGCTCAGATACTTGAGCTCAAATCTGATCTCTACAACCGCTCCAATGCTCGCATCCTCTCCCGCATGGAGCATGTTCGCATCAAGGCCCTTGCCCTCTTTATGTTAATGGCTTCCTCAAGCTTGCCTTCACCCGCATCCCTTCTGTTGCCGTTTGCAACCTTATCTCCCTCTTTGAAAAATTCATGTGCGACATCTCTTGACTCCTTCGTGTCCCAAGCATCCAATTTAGTCGACGACATTGACTACATCAGTATCCCCCAAATTATCCTAAACCATCTTTGATTAAGTGCACTTTGTATATATGCAATAACCCTTTAATCAATCATAGGAGTTATAGGCGGCAACGTTTTATATGTGGGATTGGGGGTATTCTTAGCAGAAGAAGGGGGATTTGGGGTTGGGATTTGATGATTTGAGTTCCATCTTAAATTGGAAATATGTTTATTAAGTTGTTGTTTTTTTACTTTTGCTGGTTTTTAACGGCGCTTTGAACTGATTGAGATTGAGGGTGGTCATAAGTTAATAGAACTATTTTAAGGGTGGTTTAATGCAATTTCGAATTTTATAGGTGATTTTATGAACAAATACCTATTTTACGGGTTGTTTTGTAAAATTTACCCAATATTTGTTGATGTAATTGGGATTCTTGACGATGTTATAGAAATCAATTTTTTTTCTATAATATGGGTTTGTACTTGTATGAGGAATGCATCCATGATCATGTAAGTAATATTTAGAAGTTATATTACATACGAGGAAAGCAAATTTTGCGAGTCAATCAATAATGTATATGAGGTTTTTGGAGAAATTAAGTTCACTATAAATTTAAGTGGCCTATGACTGATGTACATACGTAACATTAACCCTTTCGGAAAAAAAAACATCATTAATCCTATAAATCTAAAGCAACTTCATAACATAAGTCATACTCCCTCTGTCCCATTTTGTTTGTCCGTCTCTCCATTTCGAGCGTCTCAATAAGTTTGTCCACTTTTCAAACCTTTCCATTTTTATCTATACACTTTTACACTCTTATCCTTACCCAATCACTTATTTTACCTATAATTATCAACTCTTTCTTCCCCAATAATCTCTCTCCATCTCTTCAACTCAATAAAATCACTACACTTAAACAATCCATACGAAAAAAAAACACAAAATTTACAATTGATTTCCATTACCAACATTTTTATATTATTTTTTGAATAAAATAAGATCCATTTTGATGGGTTTTTGGACCACATTTTTCGGGCTTATTGTTGGACCTCCATTATTGGATCACAAGAGCTCCATTTTTGGGCTCGATCCATGAAGCTCCTTACTATGCACCCGTTGGAGAAAGCTCACAAACCCTAACTCTCTTCATTTGTGCCCGCCGCTTCTTCTTGATTCCTCCCTGGCTCTCTCACAAACCCTAGCTCTAATTTTCGGGCTTATTTGTGGACCTCCATTGTTGGATCACAAGAGCTCCATTTTTGGGCCCGATCCATAATGTTTCGATATATACCCCTCGAAGGAAGCTCAAAAACCCTAGCTCTCTTCATTTATGATCGCTGCTTCTTCTAGATTCCTCTCTCGCTCTCTCAAAAACCCTAGCTCTCTTCATTTGGTGTGCCTCTCTCTGGATCTCATTCAATCCTCTCTCAATCTCACCCAAAAATCTCTCAATCCATCTTGAATTGGTTTGGCCTCCCCTGTTGTTGGTTGGATCGATTCATCTTGGTGTGCCTCTCTTTGGATCTCATTCAATCCTCGCTCAATCTCACACAAAACTCTCTCGAATTCTTGAATCGGCTTGGCCTCCCCTGTTGTTGGTTGGATCAATTCATCTTGGTGCATGCTTGGTTGGTTCTTCGATCCATTCATCATATCCAGTTGTGGTGAGTGTGTTCTTGCTTGGTTCTTTGATCCATTCATCTTGTGTTGATCCCTTTCTCACCTTTGCTTATTTTGCGTCTGTCTCCTCTGTTTTGTGCATGTTGGCTTGTTGGTTCGATTGAGCCATCTTCAACCTCCCTCTGGTGAGTCTTATTGTTGTTGTTGCTTATCTCGATTCGTCTTCTATAGCTCTCTATCTCACTTGTGCAAGTTTTCTTACTTGATTGATCCATCTCTTATCTTCTCTGGTTGGTGCATGTCTGTCAATTGATTGGATCAAGCCTTGATCAACATCTCAGGTTGATTTTCTTGCTTGTTGCTTTGATCAATTTCTGACATTTGCATTTCATATGTTCTTTGATCGATTGATTGGATCGATTTCTCACTCTTGCATGTTTTTTATTCGATGGGTACTTCATCTATACCCTTTGTTGTGTGCATGCTTGGTGGCTGGTTGGATCGATCCATATTCTACCCCTCGGTGAGTTTTTTGTTGGTGCATTTTCGATCCATACTGAATCTCAGTTTTTACCTGCTTCTGCACATGTTGTCCTCACTCTTTCTTGTTTTTGATTTTTGGTGTCTTACAGATTTCCAGTCCCCTAAGCTAAGATGAGTCTTGATCCGTTTTTTGGTGGCGATGAAAGTCCTCGGTCATCCGATTCATCAGCTCATGCATGCTCTGATGAACCCAACTGTGAGTGGGGGCTTGATTGCAAAGGAGTGCACTCCTATAGTACTAAAATAGTTGAGGTGGAGACAAATGATAAGGCCGATGACCCAATTAAGTCCCTTGATTCTGAAGAGGCCCCTGAGAATGAAGAGAGCTATGGTCATTTTGTTGAGCTTGATGGTGAATTTGCCCCTGATTCTGAGGAGGATAATTAGTTAAGTCGCCGTGAGCTATCTACTTTCCTTTCAATTCTGTTCTCTCTCTTGCAATTTGCTTGCAGGTTGTGTGATGTGTGCTCTGTTCTCTATTCTTTGTTCTTTGTTCTCTGTTGATTTGTTCCTGCTGTGTGCAATTTGCTTGCATGTTTGCATGATTGTCACCCCTCACCCTTGTTGCATAGTATGGCAAAATTGATTGAGAGAGCTAGGGTTTATGCTTTTGAATTGAGATGCTTGCTCTTCTATGACACATTTTTTTCTTTTTTCTTTTTTAATTTTATCGATGATGTTGTCTTTCAACTGAGATGCTTGTTCTTGTTATGCCTCTTTACCAATGACATTTAAGTGGAAGCCAACCATTATAATGACTCTGACACGCCACTTGTTGTCATGTGTAAGGATGAACAAGTATTGATGATGAATGGGGACTTTTGAGATTAATTTATTTTTTTTGATCCATGATGATGCCATTTGAAACTGAGGTGCATGTTCTTTTATGACTTACAACCTTTGGCATTTTAGTTGAAGTCAGCCATCACAATGGCTTTGGCATGCAACTATTTGTCATGGGTAATGTGAGTGAACTTGTATTAATAATGTATGGGGACTTCTGAGATCATTTTTCATACTTTCATTTCATTCCCAAAATATATTCAGCCCCACAGTTTTCCTACACAAAATATATTCAGCCCCACAGTTTTCCTACATGGAGTTTATTTCTGTAAATGGATCCTCTTGACTTCCTTCTTCTGGTTGCATTGCCTGATCTGGTTCACTTGCTTGTGTGTTGTCTTCAAAGAATTGTTCTGGTTGCACTCCATTTCTGTTTGTATGAATGATATCACATGCTTCTTGCACAGCCCACATTGGTGCTTGAACTGTTGTTGGTAGATTTCCTTGAGCTTCTAGTCTCTTCTTGTTGACATGTGGTAATTCATAGTCATTCCCACCTTTGACTTTTAGAAATTCATTCATTACATATTGAAGAGACACTCAAACATTACTTAGAGTCTTAGGTTCTAGCTCATTGAATACCCCATGAACAACCTCTAGCATTGCATCAAATATCCTTATGCATTTTTTATGCATCAAAGATTGAATGCTCCTAAAAAACCCTAAGTCTAATATATTTAAATCAGGACTGTTTGGAGGCTGTTGAACTAAAATGAATGTGAAACCATCTTGATTGTATACCTTTTACCATTCTACATCATATTGACTTATGTGTGCCTTTGCATTGTCTTGTTGTATAAATATGACCCTGTGAACACCATCTTGTGGCCACTTTGCCTTGATTGCTGGTACAATTTGTTCTATCAACATGATTCTTGTGACCTTTTTGTTGATAGATTCAACCAATTTGATCACCATTGTCCCCTTGATTTTGTTTTTTGAGTTCCTCTTTGATGCATCCTTGTATGTAAATGGGAAAATACCAATCTTGCTATCAAATGTGCATTCTCCACTTGCATCAAACCTAGGTCTAGCAACGACAGCTATGAACATGACCTTGGGAATGAACTTACTTGAACTAGCTGGTCTGTATTTTCCTCTCTCATTTTGTGCAAGATATACACGCTGACTTTTTTGCTTAAATTGAACCATTTCTCATCTATGTGGACAAAGTCAAACATAGGATAATAGTTTGTCTTTGTTTCTGGTGTGGCTCCATTTAGAAGGCTTAAAATCCATTCTAACCTCGTAAGCTTGTTTGCATCCTTGAGCCATGGTTTGAGGGCATTTGTATGTGGTTGTATGAGTCCCCTTTTGAGTAATCTGTGTGTGCTGCTCTTTGACATTTCTAGCTTGGCTGCCAAGTCCCTAATGCAGGTTCTGTCTCCCATGTTAACTGCTGTGATTTTAGAAATATCTACCTCAATTCTCTTTCTGCCTTCGTTGTGATATTTTGTGCTGACATTAGGCCTTTGACTTGCTTGAACTTGTTGTCTGACCATGTTCCATAGTCTTAATGTTGTCCTTGTTGAGACATTAAATTCATCAGTTACTCCTTGGCGTCCTTGCATAGCTCTCCTCATAAGATGTCCCCTTTTGTTGGATTTTGATGCAGTCTCATCAGAATCTGGAACCTTTTTTCGCTGCTGAGCTTAGCTTTTGATGGCCGATGAGGTGAACGTGGTGTTGGTTGTTGTTGTGGTGCCTCTGGTGTGTATAGTCCCTTTTCTTCCTCCATTACCCCTGCTGGCTAGTTCAGGTCAAAACTGTACTCAGATTGTACTGTTGGGACTACAAACTCTAGAGGTGGATCTTCATTTAGGTCAAACACTAAGGCCATGAGGTTAAAACAATGATGAAAAAAAAAATGGACCAAGATTTTATTCCCCTACAAACAGTTCTGTAATTTCTTTCTTTTTCTGTAAATATTCTCTTATTTGGCTATAAGCATTTGTGTGTTGGTAGGTGCTTTTATAAAGCCATAAATTGGCAATGTGTGGGTGATCCGTGTCACCGTGTGCATTGAATGCTGCTTTGTGATTGGTCCCCTTGAATTTTCCTTGTGTTTCTATTGGTTGAAAACTTTTCATGTGGATTGTAACTTTTGAGAAACTCTATCTCTTTCCTCCTTTAATGCTTAGGTTTCGCTTTTTCAATTTCTTAATAACGGTACAATAATATTTTATGGACAAATGTTTTTCTGACAGAGAGTACAATAATTTTTACGAAAATATGCCGAATATATATTTTTGAAAACTAACAAAATTTGAATCTCACATCACATGTCCAAATTACTAATAATGTATATAGATTATCTCCTTTGATTTATAGTTTAGAAATCTCTAATTGTATGACAACTACTATTCCAGGTCGTATTATATTTCTTTTCGTGTGCTTTGAAAATTTTGGAAGCCATTGGATTGGTGATTGAATACCAAGTAGAGCTCTAAAGCATAAAGTAGCCGACCATATATGTAAGATACAAATTAGTCTCTTTCACGTCATCATCATCATGTATGACTCGTTTCCATGTGATGTTCATGCCAAACTTTAATAAGTTTCTTCCACCTTTTGGATTTTGGTGGTATTTAAATGGATACTTTCCTTAAATGTTTTAAATAATTGCTTTGTATCAAAGGGAAAAAAAGCATAGGTATGTAACACGAAAAAGGTGTGTTTACAAGCCCTCTATTATTTATTTCTTCAAAAAGAAGATCTTGTTGGGATTTTCACCACTAAGCTCATAGAATTGGGATAAATGGTGAATAATTGAATAAATTCAGATTTCAGTTCAAACTTGACTCCATCAGCTAGAGTAAGGAATTGCACCGTCAAATATTGTTGTGTTAGATTTAATACAGTCAACTATCTCAGAGTTCTGTCAACCATCTCAATTGTTTCAGATTCAAATTCAGATGCAAATTCTTCAAGTGAAAACGGTAAAGCCCAAAAGTGATCTCGGACTTCCCTCCTTAGTTTGAAGAGTGTCATGTCAATATTTGGATAAAAAAGCAATAGAGATGTGTTAGTAGCACGGGTATGAACCATATAACAGGTTCACACTCAAAATAGCACAAAAGTAAAAACACAAATAGTGACGAGTCCCCGACAACGAAGCCAAATTTAATGAAGTACTTTCGTGGTCGTTAATACCTACCAAAGAATCCTGAATTAACCAAACTTAGTAGAATTGTAAGCAAGGGGTCGATCCCCCAAAGACTCGTGTATTTATGTTATTACGCCAAGTAACCAAGATGGTTTTTTTTTTGAATGATTATCCTAACTCTACTATGCAAAGTAAAAGAAAATATGAATGCAAAGATGATTAAATCAATATGAGACAAGTGTGTTCAACTAGTTAAATCCATCATGACATTGCTTGTTGATCATCAATTCTCTTGATTCTCTATTCACTTGAATAATCGATTGTGAATTATGACCCTACTAAGGATTATGACCCGACCCAACTTCAGATTTAGTTGATAGAACTAACAGTCTAACAACCCTAATCATCTAATAACCTAGAAGACCTTCTAGATTCAATTAGAAAACGACATAATGGTTCAAGTTATCAATAGAAACAAGCACTTATAGCAACCAAACATCTAAGTGACTTGTGAATTTATTCCATTCTTTAACCAACTAGTCCAACCGGTAATAAGTTGATTAAAGTTCTACTCTAGATCAAATTAACTCCGACCGGTAATTAATAAGATTCAGTTATAACTAGAAATTCAATTAGGACATAGTTAATCTAACAAGACCCTAGTTTAGATACAATTAAGCACATGAATAAACTTTATTCAAGTTTGTTGAGAATCAATCAAACCTCACAACTCATGCAAATCATGACTTCAATTAAGCCAAACACAATGAAATTTAGCAACTCATAATTAAATTAAAGAAAGCTTACAAATTGGTTCAAAGGTTGCTCCTTGAGAAAAACTCTCTCAAAACAAACTCTAGCCTCCAAATTGTCTTCTAAGTTATGAAAAGAGGGAAAAACTAAAAAAAAGTTTTAATTATCTCTTAAAACTATGTACTAAAGATATCGAAGGAAACAAATTCTCAATAACCCATACAAGGAATACTCGGAAATACATAAAACCAAGCCTTGAAGTCCAAACACGTGGCTTAAACTTCTCCGCGACTAAACAGATGGCGCAGGCTCCTCCCAGACAGCATCTAGCCCACGCCACTCTTCCCTGAACACACTTGTTCCTTTACTTTCCTTTTGACTTTGGCTATTGAGATCTTCACGTGTACTTCTTCAATCTTCATTCATGCACTCTTATTCACCACCATAGCCAGCTCGGATCACGTCCTATCTTGTTCCAATACATGAAAATCCTGCAAAACTGAGCAAACAAACGCAATCTACCCGAAAGCGCTAAATCTTAAAAACTAAACTAAACCTATGCAAAACAAACATAAAACATACATTTAATTTAAACTATACCTATATACAATCTATCACCAAGGTATGCAGGAATTACTCTCATATCTGGCTTTTTAGAATGACTTGTTTAAATTTTGTTCTACCATGGAAAGTAGTCCTAGCATGGAATTGAGCTAGCATCGTGTAGTATCTAACTTTCTATATAAGACCTTACAAATTAATAAACCTTCTATTTGGATGACTTTGCTTTGGTCCAATTGTTACATCTTAAAAGACTTTTGGAGAATTAATGAAATATAAGCTGTCTAGTTTTGGCTTTGATGGTGTTTTTACATGAAAATAAAAACAGAAAACAAAAGTTCTTTAGAAAAATAGTGAAATGTTATTTTGTCAAAATACACCTTTTGGAAGAAACTTTTGGAACATGAAATTATAACCTTTAAAAGGGGTACGGGTAGTTAAAGATTAAAACCTACACACGCAGTTAGCAGTTTTAGCAGCCTTCAATTTTCAGACCGGCCACGCTTTGAGTTTAATGAAATCGATCTATATTTGATTGTTTGTGTTGCTACTTTAATTTTTACTTAATTCGCACCCGAACTTTATTTTATTGTATTACGAATATATATACATTACTCATAAGTATTTAAGTATTTTAACAAACATTAAATATTGAAAATTAGATTGATTACGATCGAGTTCAAAGGAATATAATTTATATAATTAATATTCCATTATAAAACCTATTAATGATATAAAATTCTAAGAACTCATAATAATAATATCGAGCGATAAGATTAGATGATAATGCTGATTAGAATTATGCCGCGAGGACGGTTATTATGATATGAAAGGTTAGGCACTAGGCTCTATATGATACGGAGTATATGTCACAGTGTGAAATTTGCATTTATATAATATCTCACAATCGTACGTATATATGACGCGGGATTAGAGATCTCGACTCTAATTCGTATAGCTCTTAACTAGATCGGTCTGTTCAAAAAACTAAGTTAAGATATGTCTCGATGTCGCAAAGTGAAAGCTAAGTATTTTGTGGTAAAGTGTTTTGTATTATACAAGAAAAACTTTACTTGAGTGCTTTACATGTATACATAGTAGCCTAAGACTTTGGTTGCCTAGAGAAAGATAAGTGGGACTTGGATGAACTTGGATGCCTTGACAAATGAGGAGTGAAGGCTATTTATACTTAAGTCTGTGATGCGCCTTCCAAAACAGGCGCGCCCCTTCTGTGCAAGATTTGTGAGAATTTAAGATTCTCGCCCTTTAGCAATAAGAGGTGCTCGATCCAAGAGAAGATCGAACAAGAGGAAAAGAGGTTCGAAGGAGATAATTGACGCAAGATCCACAAACAAGGAGAGAGTCTCGACTTAAGTATATGGAATAATAATTTGCGTAACCTAATACAAGTGCGTGAGAGCAACATATAAAGAGGAGGGCTCGAAACCCTAGGCGAGTAAGGTGCGGCGGAATAGGCCTTGTATGCAAACATAGGCCCACTTCCTCTAAAAGTCTGAAAACCACATACTAAAAACATTACAACCATAGTTAGAAAGGTTCGGAAAGGAAATAGTACTGAAAAAAGTAAAGATAGATTAACGTTGTGGCCAAGGCATCGATCGGCGATGTCAAGACTCGGGCCAAGACGATGATGGCGCGCTCTGGCACGCAAGGACTAGCACACACGGACGCATGGCTAGCCGAGGAGAAAACCTCAAGTAGTCAAGTGGCAAAGGGGCATGTGCACATGCGAGGAATTCGACACGATCTGGCACGCCGAGCGAGGGCTCGGATCCGCGACGTCGATATCGATGGCGATGAGGCAAACACGCGATGGCACGTCTGAAGGTGTGTTGTGAGTTGTGACTAGCGAGTGGTGAAGACTCGGGTCAAAAGCGACTATATTGCCAAGGTTGTCCGAGCGTATTGATCAACATGACTTGCCCCTCTTGAGTGGTGTCCATAGGCGAGATCGCATCACCTTTTTATATTGCCCATGTGGCATCACTTTATTTACTCACATTTTATAAAATTTATGCTCATAATCCCAACCCTATACTTTTATCCTAAATTCTCGACAATATAAGTTGCATTGTGCTATAACTTTATATGGTTTAAAGTCATAAAATGATAGAGCTTGTGTCTGGCCCGACTGTTTGTCCATGGGTAACGGGCCGGGGTGGATGGATACAGTGTCGGATGACATGTCGTGTTACGTTATTGGTGAGTCATGTGAGGTGATGGGAAAGGTACGTTCACCGACCCATTATTATATGTTCCTTAATTCTACCTTATTAATTACTATAGGATTTCTTCACTCTTTTTTTTAACTTGTTCAACACACGACACGAGCTCTAATTCTTTTTTTAATAGAGTTTAGGATCACTGAATGGAAGATGTGATACACTTTGAGAATATTACGGTCATGGATTTGGAAGAATATGCAAAGTTATTAGGTGGATAAGCAAATCAAGGGCCAAATCAAGTACATGCAATTATCGAATACGAATTTGACCAAAATAAAATAAAATTATCGTATAAGAAGACATCAAGTAAAAAAGATAAACTAAAAATAAATTTCTAATCTAAGTCATCAAATCATGCTTATAAAAAATTGACCAAACTTCACCAATGGAGTACGTACTGTTGTGAATTAGCTCTTCCCATTGTTAGTATATATTATTTGGATTTGATCTTACAAAATTTTCAAAAATTAGGTTAAGATGACTAATCGTGACTTTATTACTTGAAAGTCATATAAAAAGTATTATTTTTTTAAAAAAGGTCTATTTTTTATTCTTTTATCCCGTTTTTGTCAATTTTGACAACTTTTAGAGTAGAGTGAATCAAATAGGAAGGCTCCTTTCGGCAATACAAAATAAGGTATCTTATGGAGCTTATCGTATTTATCAAGAAAAATAAGCTCTGTTTCTTGTGTTCGGTAATACTATACTTGTAGGATCTACGTGCATTAGTAAATAAGGACAACGAAATATAGTAAAACACAAGTAAAAAGATACAATTTATTATAAAGGAATCTCACTTCAACCTATTTGTTAAATGGATAAACATCTACCTCCTTAGAGGATTTTGAATGATATACTTGTGTTATTAATATTTCCCTCGTTATAACGGCAAGACACGAACTTCTTTGTTCCCAGAAACCTACTTGGGTTCCTAGTTACACTACCTTGTCTTCTAACCTATAACTCATAAACCAATTCAACAAACACGTACAAGAATTCCAAACACGAGCACTAACCTTGTCGCAGTTCCTTCGCTTTAAGGTTCGTTCTCCAACACCGAAAACTCCCGATCTCTGTTGCTCTCAAACTCTATGATTTTCTCTCTATCAAAACGTGTATCTAACCCTTAAAACACCTAGGTATTTATAGGACTCTTATGGATCTGATCTTTTATCTTTGCCAAAAATATAATTTCCATCAATAAGAAAAGATCTATCCTAAGACACGTTCTTTCCCTAAAATAACTCTATCTATCTATCTATCTATCTATCTTTCATGTTCTCACTTAGTCATAAAACAGATAACCTTTGCTCCAAGCTTCAATTCCTTTGAACTCATCCTTTCCTTAATTGAAGATTTCTTCTAGACTTATCACCGCCTTTAACTATCTAATAGGAATCACCAACTTAAACGCGATTCCTTATGAACAACATTATAGTTCCTCTTTGTTCTCTTATAAATTCTGTTTTGCTTCACAGTTCCTTTACATATTTTAGTTCTTGAAATTTTTTGGACAAATAAAAACGTAAAACCCACATTAATTTGTTAATCATTAAAATAAGATAAGGAACAATTGCAAATATTATTCTAATAATACTTATATAATTTATCAGGCTTATCGAATTTATTTTCAGCACAAAAAGTAATCACACCCCGACCTAACCAGAAGTCACATCGAATATATGGCTATTTTTTCTTATACTTTTTTCTTCACGAAACAGTGAATTAAAGTACAAACTGTTACGTTGACGAATTAAAGTGACTCCGTATGTATATGATATGCACTTACATATTCCTCCAAAACAAGTCATTATATAAGCCCACTTGGAATCTATTAATCAATACATTTCGATTTTTATCACCAAATCCTCCTATTATATTATTCAATCACATTCAGCTTCTAAAAATATAAATCTAGCATTGCATAACGTATGCACGCAATTATCATACTATACAAACATTAAAATACCGGATATTTATTCATATATATCTTGTTCAACCCTTTTGTTTATATGCTTTCGCTTGTGCTACACTTGATATATAGAATGGCAAAAATTCACATCCACACTCTTGTGTAATTTATTAATAATTCATCAAAGACAATTTGTTAGGAATGCTGTCATGATCGTACCAACGGGGATTATCTATAAATATGTAATGTAAGGTTTTAAATGTACAACTATATATTTAATTAATATTAGAATATTACATCCGACCCAAAAAATTAGAGTATTACACATGATTCCAGCCTTTAGATATCCAAAATTTCCACCGTAGTTGCACAAAAAAAATCCTTTAGATCAAACTTTTGTAAAAGAACGTTTATCCCCTTTATTGGGCTTTTCGGTTTAGAGAGGGTCGCTTACTATGCCTTGACCAGACAAATAAAAGCAGAAATAAGAATGATGATTTTCTTCATTCAAAAAATAAATAAAAGAATGATAGTTGTTTATGTTTCTGATTTCTTGATATTTAAATTTTGTTATATAGTTGATGATTTTGCATCTACTAAAAACTTGTTGGTTGTTATAAAATGTTTAAATGATTTTAGATCAATTCATTGAGTACTGATCTAATAATGTATTGTCTTGGATAATAGGGAAGCTGGATTCGTCAAGCGATGAACGCATACTAAGATTAGGCATTCAAGATGATTATATATGCATACACTCTACGTATGTCAACTTCACTCATACACGTACAATGTGGATAGCAATTTTATTTATTTTTATATATAGATGAAACATTTGCGTCTTGAGAAAAAAAAATTGACTGCATCAAAATAAACCGACGACTTATATTAGAAGCATAAAATTATTGATAAATCAAAATTTAACATCCTTAATTCTTGTGAATTGTGAGGCCGGCCCAAGACATAAAATGTTAAAAAACAATACAGACCCATTTGTGAGTAAGCTAGATGGTGAATATATTATGGGCTGTGTAGGATCCAAAAAGACGTCAATAAAAAACCAACGTAGGCATTGGGTAGAAAACTAGTAATCAAGTAATGATGGGTGACCTTTTGGATGAAATCTTTTATGTTTAAAGAGAGAAAATTACAAATACCTAGCTGGTCTAGTGATAAAGTGATGTTAAACTCAACTTGGATCGGACTACACTTTCCTTGCTAAACCAATCTAGTACTTATTCCACATCGAGCCCATTCTTCATGTGTTTCCCAGGTGGGTAAGACCAGACCATGCCAAATTGAGTACTAAAATCACCAACACCATCAACACCAACCCCTTGGGAGTCTCTCTCTCTCTCTCTCTCTCTCTCTCTCTCTCTCTCTCTCTCACACACACACACACACACACACACACACAGAGACACAGACACACACACACACACACTTCTCTCTCATGACCTGTCTTGTGTGGCGTCGACTTCCCCTAATTCTCAACCGAATTAGTGAGCATGAGTAAGGAATACGAAGCATCGTCAAATGTGCCATCGAAGCGACTATCAAAGTACTCTTATTTGTCCCCCTTGAATATGATTTAGTGGTTAGTGGTCTAGTTGGTTAAGTACTTAAGCATGTGGTAGACTAATTTGGGCCCATTTGGGTTGGGAACGAATGGATACCACAAGGTGGCTGAATGCGGCGTGGGTATTAGGTAGGTATGCATACAACACATTGCTACCTTAAATGGTAGGTAAATCCTAACTTTGCTTCTATTAAATACGTGGGGATCGGATCCTATGTCCAACAATAATTCTAATTCATAATGCAAGAACTAACATAATATAAGGTAATTTTAGTTTGTGGGACGGTACGAAAATGTTGATAATGTCGCTCTCTCTCGAAAATGGCCACCACGGGAAAGATTGTTGGTGACCACCAAGGACCCATGTTTACCCTTAGGCCTTAGCTCAAAACGCCAACACTCTCAGTTATTCCGGCCACCAACGGTCCCACCGAAAGTTCACCTCACACTAAAGATGCATGACGTACTCACCCGCCCCAACAACCGCCGAAATGCTCACCGCGTCAGAGGCTGGACGGAAAAAGAGAGTGAAAATATTATAGAGATTAGAGAGTTTCACTTGTACATTGAGTTTTTATCGATCTTTACAATCTTTATAAAATTTTTGGTTCACATAACACTCTTTAAAAATACTATTATTTTATCCAAACTATGTCATGTTCACCGGGTCAGAGGCTGACCCAAGGGAAAGGGGTACGCTCAAATAATTAGTTAACCAAAACACGGTAAATTTCAATAAATCTTATGTAAATAAATCTTATGTAAGCTAAGCATAGTGGTTATTCCTTTCTCTAGTGTTGGTCTCCGCCCTCGAAGTGGCCTAAGATAGAGATACAAAGAGTACGTTAGGGACTAATGGGTAAAATACTAAAATGAAAAAAGAACGAGACAATATGTAAAATCAGTATTTGACGGGTGTGAGTGCACAGATGGAGCGATTAATCAAATGAGAAAGCACATGTAGGGTGAGAAAGATGGAGAGACAATCACATGGTAGCGTCGTTAGATAATGCATTTCACCAATCAGTCAAACCCTCCATCTCACGTGCATGTCATATGCACCAAGAACAAGAAGCATGCATTTCCATCTACATAGATACCAAACCATTTCACTTACACTACACCTCCTTTTTTTTCCGATAGTAAAGGCTAACTAGCTAGAGAGCAGAATATAATAAAAAAACAACGACGTCCAAACTAAAATTGTATAATGTATATGATATATACATTGAAATATATGTTCTAGTTCAAGTGCAAAGTGTTCAAAGGTTTGGTATCTTGTTTGACTCTTATTTTTTGGGTTTTGTGTTTTGTCGAACTTTTACATAAATTTGCATCTTTATTGTTTCACAATGTTAGGAATTGAACCCCAAATAGCCTTTTTAATTCAAAAAAGCTACGAGATCCATACCTAAGAAAGGGGAATGCGTGAATGAAATAAATCATAGATTGTATACAAATTTAGGAATCGTGAGTTTTTCGTTATTTAAATTAGTGGTGGTTAATTTTGAGCTGGTTAGGTCTATATATTGAGGAACAAATGATACTTCACATGTAATCTACTCCTTTTTCAAAATTCATTCTCAAAAACTTTGTTTATGGGAGTGATTGAGTCACGTACTAACTCTATACATCCTCAATATATAGGTTGGGAAGCTTAATTGAGACTAATGGCCTGTTTAGTTTTTAACTATAGAGACCTAAATAAAAATAAACAAATCTACTCCACATTAGTGTTATGATACATCAATAAAAATTTCTATTTTGAGTTGAGACCAGTGGCGTAGCCAGGAATTATGGTCAGTGGGGGCTAAATTTCTTCGGCTATTTTTTGTGGCTGTATAAAAATTCCTGGCGAAGTTAGGATTTTTTTTTTTTTGTATTTTTTTTAAAATATTGAAAAAAAATTGTATTTTTCTATATAAAAACCATTTTAAAATATTATATGTACATAAAAAAAATTAATCTGCTTTTTTCTGACCAAATATGCTCGTTTTGAACAAAAAAACCTAATTTTTTACTATATTTTTAAAAATTTTTTTTTTTTTTTTTTGAAAATTCCAGTGGGGGCTACAGCCCCCGCTGGGCACCATGTAGATCCGCCCCTGGTTGAGACACCTCATTTTTCATATAAAAACGGATAGTGGTCATCTATCTATTTTCCTAATGTAAAGGTAGATAATAAAATAGTGAAAGCATTTTTTTTCCCTTTTCTAGACACACAAGTATTAGGGTTAGACACACAAGTATTAGAACCCTAAGTCAAGATAAAAACTTTGTCAATGTATAATACATAAGTGAGCTAGATTTATTTCCTTTTTATTTCCATTTATAGTTAAAAATCAAAAAATCTCTTAGTCTCAACTCACGCTTGCTAATCTAGGAATTGAGATTCAATGGTCCCTTATGCACAATTTTGAAAAGGAGTTTGTAGATTCAATGGTCCCTAAATCTTATATTTGATGGAAAAGTAACTGATCTCTTAGGTTTTGATGATGAAAAACTTTGTAGATTTTATGCTTTGTATTTGAAGGTATTTCAAGTATGAAAGACTAAAGGAGAAGAATGCTAGGATCAATCAACATGTTTATAGAACGAGGAAAACAAAAGAAATAAAGTTTTTGTGTTAGTTGATCCCAAGTGAACAACGCAAAGGTATGGAAATCTAAAATTAGAAGGTGGCAACAAGGGTGACACACTTGTATCTTCTGATTTTTCAAAGGTGGTTGAGTCAAAGTGCTTGGATCGCAAGCTAGGAACATTAAGGCAATCGAACATAAGAAATGTTTAGAGACGGACTTTATTTTAGGAAACACTAGCTTGTTGATAAAATAAAATCTACGTAAATATATCTCATTTTATATCTATGGATAGAATTTTATCCATGAGTATAAATATAAGGTGTATATATGTCTAGGTTAAAAAGACGGTTGATCATATTGTGAGATTCTTGAGAACTTTGTGCAATCAAGTGAGAGAAGAACACAGGGATAGCTTGCCCGGGTTAAGTTTGTTAGACCGGGTTCATAGAAGTCATTCGACGCTTATGAACAAGAGTTCGAAGTATTAGGAGTTGTGTACACCTAGGACCGATTGTTCGCGTTTATAAATTTGATTTTATTAATTAAGTTAGCAAATTTGATTGAGAAATACTCATCTCAGATCTAGTGAAAGTCCCTGGCTTAGTAGTGACTCCATACGTAGTCATTCTGACAAACTGGGTTAATAAATTATCTTGTTCTTCTATTGTTTATTTTCTTACTTCTCTTGTGAATCTGTGAGCCCGTTATTGTTGCAAGTAGGTGATTGAAATTTCCCAACACAATGTACCTCATAATTTTCTTTTATTTTTTGATGAGGAAATGATTCGATATACCAGACAGTTCCGATGCACCGAGAGGCCATCAAAAGATCGATGGTACTCCAAAAACAACTAACAAAGAATTGGAGTGAAATGAAGTGAATGAAAAGTACGTACGTATATATGTTGTATATAAATGTGGCGATAGACGCTAGTAGGTGCGTACGGTGTGTGTGCCTAACTGCCTATAGGTGGGGCGCGCCGCGCGCTGGGAAGTGGTAGGTTTCCTCCTCCTCCATCGTTGTTTCTTAACTACTTTCTACTATTCTTTCTCCTCTTCAATCTGTTTTTCCTATTAATTACTTTTCATTTACTCTTCTACTATTGTTTCTCCTCCTCAATTTATTTTCCTATTAATTAATTACTTTTTCCTTTTCTTCTTCTACTATTCTTTCTCCTCTTTCTTCAACCATTTCTATAAATAAAAGGAGATGCAGCATAGACCATTAATAAATTTCTCCAACGTAACTACTAACTAGAGCTTTCCTATATCAGTTCTTCGACAGTCCAGATCGATTCATCGGTATAGTTTTTATGCTTATGCTTGTTTTTTGTTATACATTGATGGTTATTCTACTGTTCTTTCTCAAAGTTAGTCAAATTTGATCTTAGCTAGCATGATTTAAACTGTTTACTCATGAGCACGCACCTTAATTGTGTTGGTGCTTTCTTTGCAGATAAAATGCTGGATAGATTGGAAGTTTCACTTGGTGAGTGACGAATTCTATACTACTATTTTTTTTATTTTTTCTATACTACTAATTAATTAACCTTGTGAAATCTGGTTTCTCTTTCTTTCTTTCTTTCTTCTCATTTTTTAGCAACAAGCCCTCTTTATTTTAGACTTTCCTTTTTAGTACTAATTTATTAACCTTATGAAATCTGGTTTTTCTTTCTTTCTTTCTTTTTTTCTCATTTTTTTTGAAACAAGCCCTCTTTATTGTATAGTATGTATCCCCAGTCTAACAATTAAGCCTATTTTCAAAGGGGAAAAATTATAAAATATTAGGATGAAAATGTGGGATTAATTCTCCTACCACAAAAGTGATGCTTATATAAGGTAGATAAGTCATATGAATTTGAAGAGTAGGTATTTATATATGTTAATTTCTAATTTCGGTTTTTGTATCAAAGCAACCTAGGGCAGCGTGGTATGTATCTAATATTGAGAGAATGGACAAAACTTGAATGAACATGAAATTGTGCATGTAAAAGGGGCCCACTTTTGGTGGTCCAGCTAGCCACATACTTGGAACTGGACATGTACTTGGCTGCCCTTGACATCACTAGAACTATTAAATCATTGAAAAAATACTAGAATTATTGATTTTACTGTTCACTAAATATGATATTTAAACTGAAAATCCCAAAAATCATGAAATTAAAACACACCAATCAATCAAACACTCTTTAAAGTGGCTCAGACATAAAAAAAATAATCCTGATCATTAAGTCGTGAGTTTGAATCTCCCTTTATTATTGTAATGATCTAAGTATCACATACTATAAAACAAGGGAAAAAAATCATTGACTAAAAGAAGAGCACACACCACAAGGCAACCAATTCAAAAGATAAATTTTTTTTAGATAAATGATTATTGTAAGTATTTTTTGGAAAGAAATTAGGAGCTAGGAAAGAACATAACCCTAATTGGCTTTTTTGGTCCTTATCTTGTTTGTAACTCTCTCTCTATAAAGAAAGTATTAAAGAACCCCTTTGTAAATTTGTCAACACTATCTATTCATTCATCTTCTCTTATTTCCTCGTCCTCTTCTTTGTAGATCCACAGATAACTTAAATTTTGATGGACATGGCAAAGCTGGTACGTGTGAATTGATGGAAGGGGCGAAATCCATGCTGTGCTTGTCAAGTAAGCAGTCTTTCTTTTTTTCGCCCTTCTGAGACTTTGTTTCATTGTCTGTTCGCCTTGATCCTCATCCCTTTCCGCCAACCTAATCTATACATAAGTGATCTTCAACAAGAAATCTAGAAGAGCCCTAATACATAAATTGCAAAATTTGAAGTTTAACTTGCTTCTCGCTTATAAAGGAATCCATGAAAAGAAAGGGTAATAAAAATATATATATGACGACAGAGATTTAGGGTTTGACTATTTTCTTGGTTTTTTTGAAGATTTAGTTGGTATAATCCTCAGATGGAGAAACATACCAGATTTAGTTTTCAAGTTTCAGTTATTGACAATCAGCATGTTGCATCAAATTTATAATTCGCCAAGTTTATATAGTACCATCAATCTTTTTTTTTCCAATTTTCCATAATTACTCACAATTAAACCCTCATCTTCATTTCTATATTATAGAGTTTTCTTCTTCTACTTCTTCTTCAATGTTCTTATTCCTTTGCTTTTCTTGGTCAATCTCATTTTTTTTGGGTGTAAAATGTCGTTTTGAGGTGGTTTATAAGCTAAGTGTCTTTTCTCTTTTCCTTCTATAATGTATAATATATAGTTAAATTTTTGGTGCACAGTTTTCAATCATAGATTTATCGATCTAACTTCCATCAATTAGTTAGATATGTAATGACCGATGATTAATAAACTGATATAAGCTATAGAAATATGTATATATAATATAAAGAGGGTATATACGGAAAGGAAGGAATTGAGGTGGAGCAGGCAATGAAACTGAGCAAGGGTGAACAAAGACTTGTTATTTGACTTGCTTCTGCTTGGATTGTATATATATATATCCTCTCTCGCTGCACCCACAAGATCAAACCTTGCATCATAATTAAGGTACGGTGCGTACGTTAGTACGTAACTTCTCGATCACTTGATCTTTATTATATTTGTTTAAATTCATGATTTGTAGACCTACTCGTACGTGATATAATACACTTTGATTCGATCTCTTTCAGAAGAACTTCAAAATTAGAGTTTTCTCTTTAGTGAAAGCTAGGAATGATCTTCTTAGCTGGTGGTGCTAGGAAGAGTTCATTCAGTTGCAAATTTCTTCCTTCTTAGTCAAACAAATTACAAACTACATGGGCATCAATTACATCGATATATAGTCATCAAACCAAAGGTTGTTGCATAGTCGATATCTTTTGTTGTATATTTGAACGAATATATTATTCCCATAGTGTTACAGGATTCCCGGAATAAATCATTGTATAATGCGAGCCTCCATGAGTCCATGATTTCTATGACGAAGTTGATGAAGTTCTTTGGATTGAATGAAATAATCACTCTTTTTTTTTGTTGACTTCATTGTGCCCATATATAGAAATTAAATGGACATGCAAGTTTAAATGGATCCTTGATTGAATTAAATAGTGTGTTGTTTCGATCTTTTTAACAAAACGCTGAGTTTTACTAATAGAGGCTTGTGAAACACAGTGTTTTCAGTACCTGTAATTGTGAGCTGCGTCTCACACGTTTTTTCTGGTTAAGTATAGAAAGTGAATGTAGCAACGAACTCGGGTTTAACTAAGGTGGAGTTACTCTACCTAGAGTTTGAGAAATCTTGACCATTGATTATCAAATAAAGAATTGAGATTAATTCCCTTTCTCTCCAAATCTTTTTTGTTATTATACGTTTTATAGGGTTTATTATTTTTGTGAGAGAGTTTATAAATCTATCTGTAGAGTTCTTAACACAACTCCACCGAAACAAACTTTCTCTTCTCCCCCGAAATACCAAACTCTCTCTTTCCCACTCTAATTTTGTTCCTCCTCCAAACTTATCATCAATTTGATTTCATCACTGTTGTCTTGAAAGAAGAGGAAGCGAAAACCTCGAATTAAGGGGAACACCCGAACAAGCTAGGGCGAGTAGTGGCCATCAAGTCAAATCTCTCATAGCTTGAGAGATACTCCACGTAAGCGCTCGCCCCGCTCCACCACTCCGACGACGAATATGCCAACGGGATCGTACCCGCCCATTTACGAGGTGATGCTGACACCTCAAGGGCAGTTTCTATACGATTTCTTCCTGTGTAGACCGAGCAGACTTGACAAGAAGCTCGATGAAACTGGGTGGGAAACGTGAGGAGTTTGCGATGTATGCCGACGTTGATGGAACTGTGGTGGATGAGTTGTTGCAGACTCTTAAAAAGTAAATTTCTATTAATGATATTACTACTTAGTTAATTTATCTTTTATGTAATTTGTTATCTTAGAATAAGAGTCTAGCATTATCTTAGATTTTTAAGATAGATTCTCTCTAACAAACTTTGACTTAGTAGTCTGAATTAGTTAGATAGTTAGAGACAAGTCAGGCTCCATTATCTTCTCCATGATCTACGTATGTAGTTGATGAGCAACTTTTGTGTATTTAAATTCAGCTTTAGTTAATGAACGAGATATCACATTCTCTACAATCTACACAATTCTTACATGGTATCATACGCCTATTGATCTTGGCACCTCCTACCACTATCCATGGTTGTCGATCTCCCAACTCTTCTCCCCAACCCACACCAAGCGGACCACCCCTTTCTTGTGGTTCAAATCCCACATATCCACAAACTCACCGCCACCAATTACCTTGCGTGGAGTACACAAATTCAGCTTACTCTTGAAGGTTATGACCTATTTGGTTATCTATATGGTTCCATTCCATCTCCTTCTCAAACACTCCCTACTGATGCCAATCCAAAAAACCCAAATCCTGCGTACCTCACTTGGAAACATTAGGATAAACTCATCCATGGCGCTCTTAACGGTACTCTCTCTGCTCCTATCGCCTCTTTGGTCACTCGAGCAACATCTTCCAAGGCCGTATGGGATCTCTTGAAGACCACCTACGCCACCGCCTCTCGTGGGCATAAGCAACAGATCAAAAAACGCATACAACAAACCTGCAAGGGGTCCCGTTCTATTTCCGAATATATGCATGGCATTAAGGCCGATGCTGACCTTCTAGGGTCCCTTGGCGCCCTCTATCCCAAGAGGATCTCACTGACTACCTCCTCAAAGGACTTGATTCCCCTTTTCAATCCGTCATTGACGGTGTGAACAATCGTGACTCTCCAATATCCTTCGAAGAGCTCCATGAAAAACTACTTGTTAAAGAGCTCGCCATTAAGGCTGAAATCGTTGAGTCCTCCCCTCACCCGGTCACAACCCTCACTGCTCAATCCAAATCCTAAAAACCCAAACCAAAAACTTCCCCATCTGGCACTCCTTGGTCGTACGCCAACTCCCCAGCCACCCAATATGTGTCTTATACAAACCCACCCCGTCTGCCAACACCCCCGTCCAACCCTGACCAAACTCCCAAGCCATTCAAAGGCCGTTGTCAATGGTGTCGTACAGTTGGCCATGTCCTCTCGTAGTGCTCTCTCTTTAAGGAACAGTACCCTACCATTCCTCTTCCAAACTCGAACCGATTCCCGACCCAACCGCAAGCACATGTTGCGGCACAAACCTACGCCACCGGCCCATGGCTTCTCGGTAGCGGTGCAACCAACACCGTTACTAACGACCTCTCCACCTTAGCACTCCACGCACCTTATTCGGTCCCGGATGAAATTCACATCGAGGACGGTTCAAGTTTGAAAATATCCGCCACTGACTCCTTTACTCTACCATCTACACATAAAAATTTATCATTAAATAATGTTTTATTTGTCCCTCGAATGCAACGAAAATATCCTCTCTGTTTCTCATTTTTTTCATCAAACGAATTGTGATATTATGTTCTCATCATCTTTTCATTTTTTTTGAAGGACAAAATAGGCAACACTCTACTTAAAGGTCCTTGCGTCAATGGGATTTATCAATGGCCTTCTCTTCCCGCTTCCGCCATTCATGCTCAAATAACAGACCCAACCTTGATCCATTATCGGCTTGGGCATCCATCTTCATCAACCTTTAAAAAAATGCAAAAGTTTTTTTCTTCTAGCACTACTGAATTTTCTATGTCCAATTGTGACTCGTGCCAGCGGCACAAAAGTCATAAATTGCCTTTTTCTGTTTCTACTATTGTATCGTCCACTCCATTACAAATAATTTATTCGGATGTTTCGATATCTCCAGTCCATTCCTTTGATGGTTATAAGTACTATATAATCTTTGTTGATCACTACACAAAATATGTTTGGCTTTATCCTTTGAAATGCAAATCTGATACACATTTCGTGTTTGTTCAATTTTGTGCCCTTGTTAAAAATTATTTTCAAACAAAAATCAAAATCCTATACTCGGATAACGGCGGTGAATTTGTTGCCTTACGATCTTTCTTAAGCTCCCATGGCATTACTCATTACACCACACCACCCCATACTCCAGAACATAACGGTATCTCTGAACGCCGCCATTAGCATATTGTCGAAATGGGTTTGTCTCTACTCTCGTTTCCAGCCTGCCACTTGATCATTGGCCCCTGGCTATGACTATTGTGGTGTATCTAATTAATAGGCTCCCCACACAACTACTACAAAATATTTCCCCGTTCCAAACACTACTAAACCAAACCCCCAATTACTCCAAATTAAAATGCTTTGGCTGCCTCTGTTATCCATGGATTAAGCCTTATACCAAACACAAATTACAACCCAAATCTCTACCCTGCGTTTTTGTCGGATACTCGACTAGTCAAAGTGCTTACAAATGCCTCGACTCGTCCACTAAACGCATCTATATTTCACGCCATGTAACCTTTTTAGAATCAAATTTTCCATACAAAACTTTGACCAGAATTACTGAACAACCTTCTCCCACTGATTCATGGGCATCTATATCTATTCCAGTATTGGGCCTAAGGCCCCATTCCCATCCCACAAACCAATTTTCTCCTGCGCACTCCAATACGAACTCCCCACCCCACTCCACTACAATCTCCACATCCCCACCCTCCACATATAAATCTCACCCAACTCTCTTTCTCATGTGGACCCAACCCCACCCTCCATGTCAACACAATCCATTCCGCCACCGCTCCAACAAACTCCACTAAAATCCCCTAACCCTAATCTATCTCCGTCTATTACTTCCATTAATCCAGATACCTCCTCACATATACAAACCAACCCCTACACGCTCTCCCTACCACGCCCACTCCTCAAGACCGTTCCGGTGTTGTCACTCGTTCCCGGAATAATATCATCAAACTCATACATAAACTCAAACTCTCCTCTTAAATATCCTCTCCATCTGAACCTAAATCCATTGCCCAGGCTCTCAAGGACCCGGAATGGCGTCACGCCATGCAGATGGAATTCGATGCCCTCCGCTCCAACAACACCTGGACGTTGGTTCCGCCTACCTCCGATCAAAACTTGGTCGGTTGCAAGTGCATCTACCGGATCAAATACCTTGCCAATGGCAGCATTGATCGATTCAAGGTCTGGCTAGTCACAAAAGGATTCCATCAACGCCCTGGACACGATTATGCGGAAATCTTCAGCCCGGTTATTAAACTCGTCACGGTGCGCGTGGTCCTTTCCTTAGCTATCTCCAAGGGTTGGATGTCGCGCCAACTTGACGTCAATAACGCATTCCTCCAAGGCACCCTACGGTATGAAGTCTTTATGGCCCAACCACCAGGCTTCATCGACAGTTCGTTCCCACATCACGTATGCAAACTCAACAAAGCCATTTACGGGCTCAAACAAGCCCCTAGAGCTCGGTACCATGAACTGAAATCTTTTCTCCTCCTCCTTGGTTTTCATAATTCCATCTCTGATGCATCCCGGCCTTTTCATTCTTTGACGTAAGCATGAGACCATATACCTCTTAGTTTACGTCAACGATATTATTATCACAGGTTCCTCCCCAACCACAGTTTTCTCACCTCATTACTACCCTCCAACAATGCTTCTCCCTCAAAGATCTCGGATCCCTTTCCTATTTTCTAGGTGTTGAATTTCTTCCGCACAAATTAGGTTACTTCTTATCCCAACGAAAATACACACAAGACCTACTCAATAAATTTGGCATGGAGGCTGCCAAACCCTCTCCCACACCAATCTCAGCCTCCACCACATTACAGCAGGCGTCCGGAACTCCACTCCCATGCCCTACTGACTATCCCACAATCATAGGCAGCCTACATACTTGTGCATCACTCACCTCGACATTGCCTTCACTGTAAATAAACTCTCCCAATATATGCAATGTCCCACCACTGATCACTGGTCTACCCTTAAACGCCTTCTCTGATACCTTGTCGGTAATGTGGATGTCGGCCTTCCCATTCTATCCCTCTCATCCACAAATCTTCACGTCTTCTCCGATGCGGACTGGGCGGGTGACCGAGATGATTTTGTTTCCACGTCTGGCTGCATCATATATCTTGGTTCAACTCCGGTCTCATGGAGTTCAAGAAAACAGAAAACGGTTGCTCGGAGTTCAACGGAGGCCGAATACAAGGCCCTCGTGGACACCTCATCTGAATTGATTTGGGTCCTATCTCTACTCAAAGAACTTGGTGTTCAACTATCTCAGCAGCCCGTAGTGTTTTGTGATAACATGGGGGCCACCAGCTTAAGTGCAAACCCGGTGTTCCATTCACGAACGAAACACGTCGCCTTATCCTACCATTTTGTTCGAGAGCAGGTTCAAGGGGGTACCTTGCGCGTCTCATATGTCTCCACGAATGATCAGCTCACTGATATCCTAACCAAGCCCCTAGCGAGACCCCGGTTCGACAATCTGATGTGCAAGCTCGGTCTATCCCGAAGGACGCCTCCCTTGAGGGGGCATGTTAATGATATTACTACTTAGTTAATTTATCTTTTATGTAATTTGTTATCTTAGAATAAGAGTCTAGCATTATCTTAGATTTTTAAGATAGATTCTCTCTAACAAACTTTGACTTAGTAGTCTGAATTAGTTAGATAGTTAGAGACAAGTCAGGCTCCATTATCTTCTCCATGATCTACGTATGTAGTTGATGAGCAACTTTTGTGTATTTAAATTCAGCTTTAGTTAATGAACGAGATATCACATTCTCTACAATCTACACAATTCTTACAATTTCCTCCTTCTTTGCTATCATCTTTGTCTTTATGTCCTTGTTTGTAGTTTGTATAAATGGCTTCTCGATTGAATGTTATTTGTTCAATTGGCTTCTTGTGAAGAATTCATGGCTTTTTGAGCTTGAGGAATATGGAAAATTGTAATCTTGTTGCCTGTTTTGCACTGTCGGGAACCAGAGCTCTATAATGGTAATGGTGGTATATGGTATCCATTAAAGCTCTTCACAAGATGTTTGCGTTTGAGTGCATAATTGCGTATAGATTAATGTTTCGTTTGACATTATTTCTTTGGGGTGTTTTAATGAAACTTGTCTCTACTTTAAATCCAAACTCTAATGACAATATTCTTTACTTTCTTTGGTGGTATATATGGAATCATAGAAATGTCATTATCTTTAATCATTCAACACTTGCCTCCAATTTATTACCCAGCGAATTGGCAATGAGAGAGTATACTTTTTGGGTCTCAACTCAGGTTAAGAAAAATAATCTTGTGATACGTAAAAGGAAACCAAATGCGACTTGGAAAAAATCACCTATTAACTTGTTCAAATTAAACCTCAAGGGGTTAGCCTAGTGGAGCAAGACAGGAGTAGGATCTAACAGGTCGCAGGTTTGATTCCCCACTAGTCTCCTTGAGGTGAGACAAATGTAAATCCCCTTGTAAGAGTTTTTGAGCCCTTGGGTCTTCCCTGTTCTTGGACTGGGGCGCCATCCACTCACCCTAAATTTCGGGCACCAAAAAAGGTTTACCCTAGTCTAGTTCTTCGGGCAAAGGCAATAGCCTTACTAGAAGGTCTCAAAATGGCAGTTCATTTGAATATTAAAAAATTTATTACAAAAGGAGATAATTTAGTTCTCATAAATTCATTAAACATATCTGGAAAGTCCCTTGGAAAATTAATTTATTAGTTAAGGATATCCAAATTTTGGTTCAGGGGTTTGATAATGTTGTTGTTTTTTCCATTGTTTTAGGAAATGTAACTCGGCGATTGACTTTTTAGCCACAAGGAATGTCAACGTTGCTCACTTCCGTCAACCTGTTCTTTCTTCTCATCTAGTTTCTGTCTTTCAAGATCCTAGTGATTGTAATTTTAGGGAGTTGCTTGTTCATTATCCTCTATTGTTGCATTTTTTAAAGATCATCCATTGTGATGATTTAGGCTGACCCTATTCCTTTGGATTGGTCTAATGTTTGCCTTGTAATGAGCTAGTAACTCATTGTATAAAAAAAACCCTATGCTTTCATTTGTTTTTGACTTTGTTTTCTCTTTCGTTGATAGTTTTGAAAGCCACCACCAACCTCCCCGCTCTTCTCTCTTGCATTCTCTCATGCCATAATCACCGACCACTATAATCCTTCCCTCGCCCCTCGCCACCGCAGTTATATCCTCGCCGATCGCCACAAGCCACTACCGTCCTATTCGATGCGAGCAACCGCCGACCTATTTGCCGCGAGCCACTGCCAATCGATCTTCCCATTGCGGACCACCCAAACCTGAAATTTATGCCCAACTCGATTTCAATTCAAATATATTCAAATTCATGCAATTAAATACACTACATCATCGATTTTCCTTTCTAATGTAAGTTCAATCGTCCATTTCATATATATTCACATAAATTCCTCAATTAACAAACAAAACCTTAAAACCAATTATAATCAATGGTTTAGAGTTAAATCTTTTGAATTTCAGGTTACAAATAATTAAGGGTAGATGCTAATTGATAAATAATTTGAAATAGTCTAGAAAACCCCTCTAATTAAAGGCTTCAATAGTATCTAAAGAGAGAGATGGAAGAGAGAAAGTGAGTTTGGGAAGTACACCTTAATTTGTAAATAAGGTAAATTTGGAGTATTTTATTATTTTTAATGTGTTATGAATAACATAACCCATAAAATAAGAAAATGTTGGATTTTATATTTTTTAAATGGAAATAAGTAAACAATGGATGGGAATTTGGTTTTGAATGACTTTAGGTTACAAGACAAAATCTATGCAAAGTAGAGGAGTACCAAAAAGAATAATTTTTTTTTGTGGACATCAAAGTAAAAGTTGAAAATTAGAGGACACCAAAAGTAATTTATCTATATTTTATTATTAAAATATATAAAAATAATATTTATTATAAGATAAAATATTTTAATAGTCATATAAAATTTGACACTCTTGACCCATTAAGGTTGACTCGAACCGGCAAAGATCTGAACCCGACTGAACCGATCAATTGACAAGTCTAACAAGGACACAATAGCTCACAGTATAACTTGTACATGAATAAGAAGAGTTTTGAAAATATTAACATATACATTAATTCATTAAGGGAAAAGTATGTCCAAGATTTAAAAGAAAATTGAAAAAAAAAATTACACATGAGTTAGATTTATATGGCTTTTCTCATTGTTGTAATTTAATTTCCTTTTATTCACATAAACGGTAGTATAACTTGTAGTTTTTCTCATTGTGTCCCTCTTATTCTGTTATCAAGTTTGGGCTTATTATTGTTTTGGGCTTATTGATACAATTGAGCCCAATAATACTACACAGAGAATAAAAAAAGGAAAAAATTGTTTTTGGGCTAAAATTTAAATTTATGTCTGCTATTGTTGAGAGTCGAACTCAAGACCTCCCACTTACTAAACGGGTGCTCTAACCAACTGAGCTACAAGAGCTTTATGTTTGATTTCAAGTATTATAGTACTTATAATAACCCACATAGAGTTTTTTTTAAAGTACATTTTTTTGGTTGAAGTTTTTTGAAAGTACATTATATAGCTTTATTTTGCTGGGTATCATTGCACGCCCTAGGGGTGAGCAAACGGATATATCTGATCCGATCCGGTCTCATATACCGGATATCCGGTAATTTTTTCCCTTAAAACCTCGATCCGTATCCGATCCGTTAATTGCCGGATATCCGGTAAGAAATATCCGTTTGGAGCGGATATCCGGTAGCGGATATCCGAACAATCCGTTTTGAAAAATATTTCCACTATTTTTGATTTAGGCCCAATTAATACGCTTGATTGACGGATATCGGAACCGAATATTCGTCGATTCGTTTAAATTTTAATTAAAAGTTTACATGGTTGAGGAGAATTGAACACTTGATGAGTTGAAATTTTACAAAATAGTCATTTAAACATTATTCTACTTAGTATTAGTGTATATTTTCTAAAAAATATATATAGTACCAGATATACCGGATATCCGGTTGCTTGAAAACCCCGATCTGTATCCGGTCCGGGTATCCGGAAAAAAATCCCGGATCGAATCGGATACGGATAAAAAAAATTTATGATCCATTCGGATCCGGATTTTTTCGGATCGGATAGGCCGGATCGACGGATCGGATTAACGAATCGGGCATTTTTACTCACCCCTAACACGCCCCCTAATGGATGCATTTATACGCTTCAATACTTACATTTATACGTTCATGAAGTATTTTCAGCTAAAAAAAACGTAATATTATAGCATATTTTATTGTGTGCATAATTAGGATTTAATAAAATGATGTAACTAAGTGTGCCTAGCTTCATTGTTCATATATAGTCAGCAAGCTAGCTTACTACCCAGAACCAGCAAGGTTAATAAAGTACGGTGGGTTAATATGGACAAAGAGGGTGATTATTTCGGCATATATGTGTGCTAAACTTAGCACATAAGTCTATGAGATTCGATCCTAAAGCTAATTTTTAGACAGAGGGGAGACCGGTCCAACACACATGCGTGATAAGCCTAGCATATAAGTCTATGACATTTCATCCTAAAACCAATTGGCGGACAGCTAGAGGCCGGGGAGACCGTCTCAGTGCACGTGCGCAACAAGCTTAGCACATAAGTCCATGAGGTTGCATCCTAAAACCGATCGACGGACGGAGAAGGAAACACGACAGGCCTAGCACATAAAGTCCATGAGGTTCCATTCTAAAACCAATAGGCTCAAGTGGCAATTAGCATTACCCAGTTGGCACTTGACAACATTATGCATTAGATTCGACAAATCGTCGATGAGCCCAAACAACTAGCTCAAATCATGTCATTATGGCAGGCTAGTCCAATATAACGAATGGGGAGCATGTCGCCTAGCACGACCCTAAACTAAACCCAAGACCGAACAGACTCTGATACCATATATAATAAAGTTCGGTAGGCTAATATATATGGAGGTCAGGGGAAACCATCCCAGCACACAAATGCACAATAGGCCTAATATATAAATTTATAGAATTTCATCAAAAACCAATTAAAAATAGAAAAAATAATCCAAAAATATATATACTAAATAATTCATGGTACAATTTTCCAATGGGGATATCTATCTTCACAAAGCTGTTTGGTCTCAATTTTCATGTGTTCTACATTGTTATTTTTATCTTCATTCTAATATTTTTCACTATATGTGCATGCATGTGCATCCATTATTATCTAGCTCATTAATAAGATTAGAGAAGATAGAAAATTTCAAAACTAAATTATCCATCACTATTTAATTTGCCTTAATTGGGAAAATACCTACATTATCTAGTGCATGCGGATCTATTGTTGAATGAAGTTAAAACTTTTACTGTATTTAACAACAAACCATAAATAGGATAAGGTCAATGATCAGTACCTATTTGCCTATACAGGCTAGACAGAACAGGCCGAAATGCAGGCCTAAAATGGTCGATTTTAATTATCGGGTGACAGAGCACATACTTATATACGCTATGCATATCAAATTTGATGGCGACATATCATTGATTCTCCTATCTTAGATATATGGAGCATTAATTAAATGCTGATATTGTTGGATATCAGCTTAGCATAATGATTCTTCCTGTGTAACAAATTAGTGCATATATATATTTTGTCTGAGGAGGTTTGCTTGCTTGTTATCGTGGATTTTTATGCATGATTGCCAAATTTGTCTTTTTCACACCAAGCTAGAAGAGCTTGCAAAGCAGAAAGCAAGGGAAGAAATCATTCTAAAGAGAAAACCATTTTTTTTTTTGGGTAGAAGGAGAGACGGTACTCTCCGGCCCTTCAAGGGGGCGTTTTATTAATAATAATAAAAGGGCTAAGTAGTCAGCAAACGGGGAATAGCCCGGCCCCTCACATCATCAAGCAACAAGATATTAATCCCCTCAGGCGGGGTACACAATACATGCAAACCAATAGGAAAGTCAAAAGCTAAAGACGCGAGACGATCCGCAACCGAATTCGCCTCTCGATACACGTGTCGGAGTTGGATATTCCAATCCCTACTAATAAAGCCTTGGCATCGTAATGCCAGGCTAGAGAGCGGGTGGGTTTTAGCCACCCTACAACTCAACAAATTGACCACAATTTGAGAGTCCGACTCAACTATAACTCTACGGTACCCTTTTTCCCACGCCATCTTCAAGCTGTCGAGAATTCCCCACAACTCCGCCATTGGTACCGTGCATATCCCGATGTTGTGTACGAAACCTCCAATCCAGCGCCCGCTGCTGTCTCTAGCCACTCCCCCAGCTGTCGCTTTGTTCCCCGCATTGACTGCGCCGTCCGAGTTGATCTTTATCCATCCTTCAGGAGGAGCATTCCACGAAACAACCTGCGAGCATTTACTGTTGTGTATTGACAAAGATAGAGACTTACCTTTAGCCAATACGTACTCCATCGTTTTAGATACAATAAAGCTTGGTTTGTCTTGACA
The DNA here is from genome assembly GCA_964016875.1 of Fallopia convolvulus. Classification (NCBI taxonomy): domain Eukaryota; kingdom Viridiplantae; phylum Streptophyta; class Magnoliopsida; order Caryophyllales; family Polygonaceae; genus Fallopia; species Fallopia convolvulus. The sequence continues at coordinate 50,888,224 of OZ024732.1, forward strand.
ATCCATCGGTTCATTGGACATATTAGCATTCCTCCACCGCCACATCCACCAAATGGCCGTAGCGAACATAGCATTCCAATTAGCTTCTCCAACCCTTCTCTTATCCAAAATATTCATGCGAAACCAACTTGCAAACGGAACCTGAAAGAAATCAGAAAAAAGGTTAGATGCATTCAAAGTAACCCAAATTTGACGCACCTGTTTGCAATCCCTGAACAGATGGCAATAAGTTTCTTCCAACGCAGCACCCTCGCAAGACTTGCATCCACCATTATTGGTGAGGTGGCGTCTCTCTCGCTCGGCATTAGACATGACACCGCCTCTACACGCCAGCCACACAAAACATCTAATCTTTTCAGCTACGTTAAGCTTCCAAATCTGATCATAGACTGTAATATCAGCATCGAACTGCCCATCCTCATTCTTTAACAATCTGTACCCTGTTTTGACGGAATAATTTCCATCACCAGACCACGCCCAACACAGCTCATCCTCTACCTCGGGGACTAAAGACACCGCAGCGATCTCCATCAGCGCAGTCATCGGCAACAGATGCGTCAGGGATCCCCAGTCCCATCCCGCCCCTTCGATCCAATAATCGCTGACCATTTTCTCAATCTCCCCATCATCAATGTGTGCGACAGCACTATCACGCAATCTGTAATCCATCAACCAGATATCTTGCCAAAAGCGAATAGAATTCCCATTTCTCACCAGCCATTTCGTTCCCTTAACCACAACTTCAGAAAGGCCCTGTTTAATACCTTTCCAAAGGAAAGAACTTCCTGGAGAGTTACCTAAAGCACGATCAACATAGTTTTTCTTGAGTACATCGGACCAAATACCCTCTTCCCCCGTAACAAAACGCCACCCCAGCTTTCCCACCAAAGCTAAATTCAGTTCACTCATAGTCTTGATCCCAAGACCCCCATTTCTCTTCGGTTTTGTGACCTCACTCCAAGCAATCTTATGCAACTTCTTATGTTCCCCACAACTCCCCCAAATAAATGATCGATTTATCTTATCAATCCTCTTGCAAACACTTTTAGGGAGTACAAAGGTAGACATCGAATATACTGGAAGAGACGAGAGCACCGATCTAACGAGAGTAGTTCTCCCCGCAAAGTTTAGCGTCTTTGTTTTCCAACCCGCCAATCTACTGTTAAACTTGTCGATCAGGGCTGAGAAAGTATCCTTGGAGACCTGTTTGTGAAGGATAGGAAGACCTAAATAATTACCGAGGTCCCTTGTAACTGAGATACCACTGTTCTCCCTCAACATCGTTGCCATCCTAGCATTAACATTTGGAGACAAGAAAATCTTAGACTTCTGAATGCTGACTTTTTGACCCGACATGCTACAAAATCTGTCCAAACACTCCCTAATGATCCGAAATTGCTCAACGGAAGCCTCCGCGAACAAAACGATGTCATCCGCAAAGAACATATGCGAGAGAGAAGGGCCATCCCGAGTAAGCTTTATAGGAGTCCAACTTCCCTTATCGACAAGATCCCGAATCATGTGACTAAGCCTCTCCACACAAAGCAGAAACAGATACGGGGAGATAGGGTCCCCCTGTCGTATCCCTCTAGAAGGAGTAAATTGAGTCGAAACCTCTCCGTTCCACAAAAGTTGCATTCTTGGAGACGTAACACACTCATTGACCCACTTGATCCATTGATCCGGAAAACCTGCAACCCTAAACGTCTCATCAATAAAATCCCAACGGAGTCTATCGTAAGCTTTTTCAAGATCCAACTTCAACACCATCCAACCTTTGGTGCCTTTCTTTCTCCTCATCGAATGTACAACCTCTTGAGCAACAACAATGTTATCGGAAATCATTCGACCCGGAATGAAGCTCCCTTGAGTAGGGCCGATGATCATAGGCATGAGGGGCTGAAGTCTATTCGCAAGGACTTTAGTAACAATCTTGTACAGGACATTACACAAACTTATGGGTCGGAACTGACTAAGAAGCTCAGGTTTTTCCGTTTTTGCCAGTAACACAATAAGCGTGTCATTAACCCCTTCTGGCATGTGTGAACACGAGAAAAAGTCTCTAACAAAAGACCACACGGACTCACCCACTGTATCCCAGCATTTCTGATAGAATCCCGGTTGAAAGCCGTCAATGCCCGGAGATTTGAAAGGGCCCATATCTTTGACTGCTCTCCAAACTTCATCCTTACTAACACTCCTCACGAGTGACATACACTCCGTTGTGCTCACAATCGGAAACCCGCATTGAATAGTAGTATTAGGGCCCTCAACAATAGGCTCCTCAGTATACAAATTACGGTAGAACTCCACTACCATCATTTCAAGCTCCTCACTCTTGTCAATCCAAGCTCCATCACTGTTACGGAGGCCTTCAACCCTATTATGTTTCCTTCTAACAATAGTCGAAGTGTGAAAAAAAGAAGTATTACGATCCCCACACATCAACCATTGTTCTCGGGACTTTTGAAACCATAGGATTTCCTCCTGTTCGAGGACCATTTCTAACTCCACTTTTAGACGTGCCTCACTGTCCAAAAGAGCACTAGAGGATGCCCTGTTAGGATTATTCTGAATATTTTCAAACTGGTTCATAACCTCCCGCTTACGGGCATGAATATTACCAAAAACGTTTTTGTTCCACCTCACCAACACTTCTTTGAGCGCCGAAAGAGCTGCCGGGGTGTCCCAATTAGAATGCCAACTGTTTCTGACCGTATTCGAGAACTCAGGGTGGGAGAACCAAGCGGCCTCAAACCGGAACGGCCTACATTTTTTGTTCATCCCAATCTTAGGGTTGAAAGAGAGCAAAAGCGGATTATGGTCCGACGAGAACCTCGGAAGATGGCGTATCCTAGCTTCTGGCCACCGTAGGCGTCCCTCAATGTTCATGAAAGCCCTATCAAGTCTCTTAGACACCACCGACGACCGAGACAACCTCTTGCTCCACGTAAACTTAGGCCCCAAGAACTCCATGTCAATAAGCCCTAGCCTGTTCTTCCAACGATGATAAGTTTCAGAATCAGAATGTAGACCCCCCGAGCCACCTTCACGCTCATTGGTAAAAAGAATACAGTTAAAGTCGCCTCCAACAATCACCGGGCCAAACGTCCCTTTTATTGCAGATTCCAAGTCTTTCCAAAAGCTTTCCCTACGCTTTGCCGAGGGCGGGCCATAAACAGTGAACAAATTCACAAGAGAATCCCCATCGGAAAAAATAACGTGGATGAAATGCTGGAATTTCACAATTCGTTCAACACGAATCCTTGAGTCTTTCCAGAAGAACCAAACTCCACCCTTTAAGCCAACAGCCTCTACCCGCTCAAATTTTGAGAAATCCGAGCGAACGAGACGATTACAGACATGATCAGCTCTCTCGCCCGATATACGAGGTTCGAACAAAGCAAGCATGTCGACCGCATGGGCTCTACATATATACCGAATAGCTCTACGAAAACCAAGTTTACCTGCACCAAAACAATTCCACATTAATAAATTCATCATAACCAACTTATAAAAGAAGAAAACGGAACCAGAGGGAATCAACATGGCCCTTGAGCGTTCCCGCTCTCCGCCATACTAGCATCAACATCGATGCAACCAAGAGGATCGTCCACAATCGTTTGTGATTCGGTGGGAAGATATGAGCTGAGTTGATTGTTATCAGGAGGACGCCCTTCATGGATTTCCTTGCTATCCTGAATAGGTTTCAGAATCTGTTGCTCATGCAAATTCACGACTGTAGAAGCCTCATGATCCAAGTTATGTCTTGGTCTTTTAGTCAAAACAACTTGCGATCCCTTCTTAGGCCCACTGGTAACACCTTGATCTCCATTAATAGGAGTGAATATCCCCTTTTTTCGGCCCACTTTTACACTCCTCTTTTTATTTTGGGCTTTGGATTGAATCAGCCCACTATTGAAACCCTGCAAATTATCACTTTGGTCCATGGACTCTTCAACATTTTCAATTCCACCTTCTAAGTTGGGCACTTGTTGGGGCCCAACACCTTTCATATGCACCGAATCCGAACAATCCTTTGACACCTCAGCAGAGATATGCTTTCCTTTCATGACCTCTTTCAAATTACCCCTGTAATTCTGCAAATTCTCCTCCACCGACTTAGAGATAAGATCTTCAGACTCATTTTCCCCTATTTTTAGGGCCCCGAATCTGTTGATTTGCGGAAACAAAGGGCGTTGCTCCTGTACAATCTTGTCCTTCCCTTTCTCAGTACCATTTCGGTTATCCTTCATTGGAACTTTCCTTTGACTGTTAGATTGTGCATGCTGCTTATTTCCTTTCATGACAACCTTCCTTCTTTCGACTTTCATCCACTCGCCGTACAAACCCTTCCTTTCACCGGCGGCCACCTCTCCGTTTTCCTCCTCCTGCATCACGTCGCAATCTGATCATTATTACTCAGATTACCAACAGTCATAGCTCCGCCAAGATCACCAGATTTCCCTGAGACCCCCGAAGTATGTTTTTGCGCTGATATAGATGTGGATCTCTTGGTGCTCTCGTCCCTGTACGGACAGTATGATTTCACATGCCCAAACCGCCCACAGTCAAAACATATTGTCGGCAGACCTTCATATTCGATTAAGAATCGGTCACCATTTATGCTAACCGACCCTTTTAGTGGTTTATCCAAATCTCCCCCTGTTGGTGAACATAGTTTTTTGATCAACTTTGATGGGGCGACCTATAGCAGAGGCGATCTTCAAAAGAATCTTCTCTTCGTACAAAGAGACTGGAAGGTCAGATAATCTGATCCATGTAGGCACAGTCTTGATTGGTTCCGTTGTACGAAAGGATGGTGACCAACTACGGACAATTAAGCACCGTCCGAAGATAGTCCAAGGCCCATCCGTAAGCGCTGACATGTACTCCTCCTCCCGACCAAAACGAACTAAATAACAACCATTGGTGAGATCGAGAATTTGATAGTGTTGGTCTGATCGCCACATCTCCCTAATTTTCTTTTCCATGATTTGGAAAGAGATGGGATGACCGAGGAGCTTGACAACCACCGAGCACTTCCATACTGATGCAAGCGCATCCATGACCTCTTCCGCAATTGAAATGGCAGGGTCCCCTTCTTCCCCGTTCGGGAAGTGAATTTGAACTTTTCCTTCAAGGAATTCCTCATCAATGGTTGTTTTTTTCTGAAAAGGGCCGCCAACGACGACTTCCTTCCACGACCCTCTCGGATCCGGGGGATCTCCAGGAGGGCGCACTTTGCTTGACTCATCCATCATAACTTCGTTGTTAACCTCCCTAAAGAGAAAACCATTGCAATTGCATGCTTTGTGTTCTTGAATCAATTAGCACATATTTTTTCCTTAATTTGCTTTTGGTTGAAATTTTCTTAATTTGTTTTGGTTGACCTAATCCTATTCTTATTTATATAAAAATATTAAAAATTAAAAATTAAAAAAAAAAATCCTTTTAATTTGATTGAACGGGCCGGATTGCTGCTGCTGTCTACGTTCTGGGCTTTAGGGTTCGTTGTGAATTCTAAGGAAAGTTTGCTAAAGAAAATGTACAATAAAAATGTTTAATTTATTACTATGAACATGTACAATGAATTGAAACAACTTTTCTGTTGGCGCTTTGAAAAAAAAAACTTTTATTGTCCTAGAAAAGTTTTTTTTTTTTGGCCGGAAAGCAACAAAAGTTAATTTAGGAGTAAAACAATCATCTCATTTCACACCCACCAAAAGTTAAGATATAGACCGCTTTAATATCATTTACTAATTGTCCACAAAAAGTGCATCACATAATTCCCCGCATGTTGGTTAAAAGAGTTTATATTAGACAAAATGAATAACTTGCAACATGCAATTGGTACCTAAGCTACGTAGGAGGTACTAAAATTTACCCCAGGCCAAGGAGAGAGCTCATCATGCATCTGGTACTTTTCATATAAGGTTGTTGATGATTGATTACTTATAATCAGGTGGTAAGTTGGTTTTTGCCTTTCGTTTTTTAATCAAGCAGCTAAGACTTCATATTAGTATCGATCATAAAATCTTTAGTTTCGACTATCATGTTTAGTTTGTATGTAAATACTGTGTCACATCCACGCCGCCTTTTCAACCGAGCTTATTAATTTGGTTAAAAATAAAGAGATCCTTTTTATACATTGCACATTATAACAATGAATAAATTTATTAAGGGATGTCGACCGGATCTAATTAATTAATTGGATGTACAAGATAAATAATGCTACAAAAAAAAAACTGCTTTATAAGAGGCATTTTCTTCCATGCAAAGTAGACCAAATTAAATGAATTATCGTCTCCCCAACTCCCCTTTCTATCTCTTTTGGGATCGGATAATTCAAGCAAATATCCAAACATTTAGTACTTCAGCGATTAGCCCTACCAGAGTTTTAATATCCTAAAGTAACGAGGGGATGCCGTGAACACTATCTCACTCGATCATCTAAGATAATAATGTCACCTTAACTTAAGACATCTTACACAGCATGCAAATTTATCGATCAAAATTCGGAATGACTCTAAAATGATTGAGATATTTACGTGCTGCAATTTTCTTAATTCCTTCGTTTTTTACACAAGCAGCAGCAATACTAGTAGTAGTAGAAGAAGAAAGCCAGGCTGCGTTTGCATGCATGTCGTGGCATCGGTATGCATATTAAATTAGTAATTACTAATGTACGTTATCCGCTAGCGTCCGCCACTGCCACCGCTATGGCTTGGCGGCTGCTTGGCGGCGGAGGAGGTGACGCGCTCGCAGCGGGGGCACATGGAGAGGGTGGAGGCCGGAAGCGGCTCGCTCGTGTGAGGGGAGAGAACTGTTGGAGGGCCCACCTTGAGTGCCCGGAGCTCCTCGACCTCCTTCTGTAGCCACCGGTTTTGCTCCGTCAGGGTGCTGAACCACCTCTTCAAGTACTCGCACTCCATCTCCGTCTGCTTTAGCTTGCTCCTGCGTTACGTTCATAGTATATACACTTTCTTAGATATATTGTAATAGCGTGAATTGGAATTAATGATAGTGTTAGAGTTTGCGTGCATTGATATATGTTTGGTAATGTTTTGACCTTCGTCAAATGTGGTCAAACGCAGAAACCGTGTTCAGACTCACCTAGTGTCGTCAAACATCGAGTAAAATAGTGCACACAAATAGCCATTGTAACTTAACTATTTACATTTATAAGTTTTTAAATCAACGTCAAGTTGATGATTTTTCTTATTAGAAGTGTAGTGATTTGAAGATTCGAATGATAGAAATTAATCTGACTTTGTTCTAAAAAACCGATCTGGGTCCCGTTTAAGCATTGAATGATCCTAGACCGTATAATCTTCCAACCCGTCTAGTCTACTATTTGAGCCCGCCTAAGAAATCATTTATATCACCTAGACGATAAATGGTCTCTTTCCGCACACGGTCAGCTAGTAGCAGTTTTTTACAACATTGCAAACAACTAACTAGAAACCTAGTTACCAAAGTTTTTCAAAGCAATTAACATATTCATCGCACGCTTTATTGTTTAACTATCTTGAGAAAGACAGCCTAGAAATTAAATAATTCCTGTGAACGAATTTTGTCACAAAGGAAAATCCTGTAAACCACTTTGATTGCAGATTGTGCGTTAGAGGATTTTTGGGAACATAATTAACAAAAAAAATCTTATAATTCTTTAATATTGCCGTTGAGATATCTATATTGAGTACTTTTTATTATTTCTTCTACTTGAACCAAATTTTCATTAAAATATTTTGGATTTAAAGCTAAATATTTGTTGTAGAAAACCGGAGAATTTCAAATCAAGTTCTTTAACCCAGAAAAGGGTATATGTTGAGCTGCATTTGGGTAACAAGCATGCTGCTTTAACCCAGAAAGTTGCACATGAAACCTTCCACTTTCATAGCAGGACAAGATTGAGAACAATATGGGACATTAACATTTGACTAGCTAGCTATCTAGGAAGCAACTACTTAATATACTTTATACGTTATTTACTCCTTTTCATCAAATGTGGAAACCTTATATAGTGTACTGTCTACATCACTCGTATTTATCTACGTGTATCCATCCTTCCATTATAGCACAAGAAAATCTTAATTAGGATGTACATATATTTAAGAAGTTGCAATTTAACCATGATTATAATTTTATGGATATTAGATAATCCACTACTCTCAGTGAGGTTTATTTTTAGGGAAACTAATTATTGATCCTGGAAGAATAAGCGCTACAATATCTTAGCCGACATGTAGCGAATAAAATCGACATTTTTTCTTTAAAATAAAACTTTATTCCTCCTCTTTTTATGGCTGATTGGTAAGAAGACCAATCTTTCAGCCATGACGTTATTCCATGGAAAAGGATCGATCGAAAGCAAGAGATTTCATGATCGATGTGAATATAAAATGAGAGAAGTTGGTGGAAGAAATTAAGGCCGGAAATGTCGCGATTAGCAATAAACTTAACAATTAACAGGCACACATGAAATTAAATACAGCAAAAATGATATATAGCATATAGTACGTAGCATATGATGATGATGATTCAGTTTAATTTACCTGGCTCTGCGATTCTGAAACCAAACCTCAACTTGTCTCGGCTTTAACTGCAACTGCGTTGCGAGTACCTCCTTTTGTTTCTATTTCACATCACATTCAAATTAACAAGAATATCAAACTAATTTCTTCAAATTATTACCAAAATAAAGAAAAAGAAAAAGAAAAGTTTTACGGTGTTTAAGGTGTGATTTTGGCGAAAGCTCTCTTCGAGAAGCCGAGACTGATCTTTAGAGAGGCGAAGCTTTTTGCGAGGCCCTGCAGACGCGCCTCCTCCGTTGTGATCTTCATCCTGATCATCCAAATCCATGCTCGAATTCCTGTTTATTGTAAACGTCGTCCATTGCCGATCTTCTCTTCCTCCGTCTTCCTCAGGGACTTGATTTATGTCCAGATCTATCATTCCTAATTCGCCTCTTCCTCCTGTCAGTTATTCGGAAACAAAAAACAGCAATCACTCAAACGATCTGCAGAGTTCAAATCGAGAACATACGCTAACTGAATCTGCGAAATACAGCTAGAAATTTCTCGATCGGAGCGAAATCGGTTACCGAAAGGCCATAATAGGTTAGATCAAATCGGCACACTAAAAGAGAGAAAGATAGAGAGAGATTTTTACCAGAAGAACCGGGAATGGAGATGGTCAAATCCAGGGACGAAGAAGAAGAAGCTGGTGGTAACGCTTCCATGGAAACGAATTGAGTTGAGAGAGAGAGAGAGAGAGAGATGGAAAGGGAAAGGGGATACGAAAAGGGGGGATAAAATAGAGCGGGGGTGGGAAATTGAATTGAGAGTGGGTTTTAGGGTTCAATTTGACTCTGCTTATTGGGAAGGTCAACATTCCTAATATTCCACCATTAATTATTTCTTTTAATATCGACAAGTTATGAAGACTTTTAGGGAATCGACCGTGCGATGCACGACACGTGTCTTACGGATCGAATCCCGTACGACCTGCTTTTCCTCTTGCTCTAAAATAACCGGCAGGTTTTCTGGTTTACAATTTTGCCATTTTTAATTAAAATAAAATTACTACTCAATATTTGTAGTATATTTCTAGTATTAATTGCATTAATCTATCAATAAGAAAGAAATCTTATGAATGTACTTTAAAAAACATTTTCTATAATTATGCTATTCTCATCTTAAAATAATTATTTAGGTACTTATTAATAATAAATTAATATTAATGATACTTAACTTACATTGGGTTAATAAAATATATTATATTTTTATTCTATGAGTTAAATATTTATAGAGCATATTGATAAAAAAAAATCCAGTGGTGCATGACACCAAAACTATACTACTAGAGTTTTAAAATAGAGTTTTAAAATGCACTCTATAGTAGATTTTTTTTTAAATCTCATTGGTTGTAAAAATATTCAATGATTGTGATATACTCCGTATAATTTTTTAGTATTAAATTTAATTTTTTTTAGAATTTATTTATTTGTGTAAGGGAATGAGGATTGATGTAATATAAGGGGATCCAAAGCCGTAGCTGGCTAGCTAGGAAGTGTGGTTGAGGCGTTTAGCAGTGGAGCAGCGATGTACAGTACATCGGTTTGGTTGTTGAATCTGAGCTTGTCGCTCAGTCTAGAATGATTGGCTTCCACCATTACGTACGTATGCACGTTAATTTTCCTCTCAAAAGTTAAAGAAAAGGTACGAACTTTAAAATGCATGTGTTATTATTTCGGACGATACCAAATAATTATCAATGTAACATTTGCCATTTTTTGAGCTAGTTTTTTGAAGTACTTTCCTTACATTTTTAGATAAAAAATATTGATACTGATATTATTACAGCGGATTTTTTAACCAATTTAGAATATTACAACATATTTCATTTATTTAGCATTTTCATTTTTTTTTCTATTTCGTAGTATTTATCATTACTATATACGGAATACTGTTAAAACAGGAATCAAGAATGGTACTAGAACATAGAAATTTAGTGATAACAAAGATGAATCGATCAAACATATAAAGTTATCCTCTTGTATTAATAAGTCCTTAACATTTACTTTTACTTATATTTTTTTAAATTTAGTTAAATATTGTGTAATTAATTCTAACAATATTAAAGAAAGATGTATCATTTTTAACTTAATATTGTTTAATCAATTTTAACAATATTGAAAGAAATTATTATTATTATTATTGTTGTTGTTGTTAGTATCATCATCATCATCATCATCAATGTATTGACATGTATATGGTCTAACAACTTACAATTATAACTGAAATGGTATCTCATTAAATTATAATTTGAAATTTTTTATCATTTCATAATAAGTTTGAAATCATAATGGAAATTATATACACATAGTGTGATTTAGTGTGCTAAAAGAAATTGAAGTAGTATAAAATTGTAAACATATAACAATATATTGATCCCGTTCAACGGACGGGGGCCAGCTTTCTAGTATATAGATAATATTTGTCAACTATACTTTAACCTACAACACCCATGTTTTTAAAATCAGTCTAATTGTTTAAAATATAATTAGATTATTTTTAATTGGTTGAAATGTGACTATAGACCCCATATATAATATATTATTTATATAAATGTATTATGCATATGTTAAACAAATAAAGTACTCTCTCCGTCCCAAATTGTTTGTGCATAAAGTACAATTGGCACGGTAATTAATACAAAGTTGAAAAGTGGTGGGATAGAAGAATTGAAAAAGGGAATAGAGGTTGAATATTTAGGTTATTAAAAGTTTAAAAAGTACTTCATCCGTTCTATTCTACTTGACACTTTAGAAAAATTCACACATATTAAGAAATTCATTGAAAATAAAAGAAATATTATTGAAAATCCAAAATTTTCTAAATGTAATAAAAAATTAATTACTAATACATCCTTAAAACCAATAGATGGAGAGAAAAAAAGTCAATATAAACACTTTCCAATACATTAATTAAATAAAAACTAAAAAATGACAAGTTTTAATCAACAAAGTTTTAGCTCTAAAGTATCAAGTAGAATATAACAGAGGGAGTAATAAAGTTGATGGAAAAGGTGGATAATTGAGGGTAATATATAAGATTGGATGAGGGTAATTTTGTAATTTTATAGAAAAAAGTAATAAAGTTGATGGGAAAGGTGGATAATTGGGGGTAATATATAAGATTGGATGAGGGTAATTTTGTAATTTTATAAAAAAAAAGTAATAAAGTTGATGGGAAAGGTGGGTAATGGGGGTAATATATAAGATTGAATAAGGGTAATATGGTAAGAAAAGTATGATATAAATGGAAAGTTTGAAAGATGGACAAACTTATTGGGACAACCGAAATGGAAAGATGGACAAACATTATGGGACAGAGGGAGTATATTATAAAACTGATTTAGGAATTTGATATTTTTTCCCTATATATTTAGATATTTTTCATTACTATATACTAAAAATGATTCTATATATATAATATTTCCATATGTATTATAAAACTTTATATTATTATTCAATGTATGTAAATAGAGAAAGAGTCGTGTGAGAATGGTCGCCCAGGTGAGAATTAAGAATAAATCTCATTTGTCCCTTCCAAAAAATCAACACCCCTAATTAAACATTCATTAAAAAAAAGATAAAATACGGCACGAGCGAATTTTCCCGTATTATTCACGCATTTTTCAATAAAATACGACACAGGCGAATTTTTCTCGTATTATTCTCGTATTTTTCGAAAAATACGTTTTTATCAAACGCGTCCAGTTTGTTCATCAAGCGATTTGATTTTTTGGAAATATATTCACCATTTCCAAAAAAAAAACTACCGATTTGTTCATCCATATTCACCATTTGTTCATCAATACTAACTAATTGTGCATCGAGTTTCTAATAACATTGTTCTTTAATTTCGAACTTTTTAAAATTTTAACCTTATATATGTGTATAAATACAATATTATCTAGTTTTTGATGCACATATAATTATTTTCAAACCAAAAATGGTGTTCTGATTGTTAAAGATAAGGTCGTTGCGATACTTCCAATTTGTCTGCAACATATAAGTAAAAGTTGAACTCCAAAGGTCTTCTTTTTACAAGTTCGATAATTGATGCCAAACATCCGTCGTCTATGACTCCTAATGACGTCGAGGAAAAGCTAAATGTGTCATTTGACGGACCAATCACAAGAACTCAAACCGAGAAGATACAAGATGCAACTCATGCTCTTCTAGATCATTTAGGAGCCATGACGGATCAAGCTTCGCAACCTCCATTGATTACCATGATTAGACATCAAGTTTAGACAAACCCGAGTCTAGATCAAGAGGTCTTAATGCCTATATTTGCTCATTGATATACTTTTATTTGTTCATTGATATAACTTGTTTGTTCATTGATATACCTATATTTGTTCATTGATATACTTATATTTGTTCATTGATATAACCTTGTTTGTTCATTGATATACCATATTTGTTCATGGATATAGTCTTATTTGTTCATTGATATAATCTTTTTTGTTCACTGTTATAACCATTGTTTGTTCATTGATATACACTATTTGTTCATTGATATAACTTGTTTGTTCATTGATACACCTATATTTGTTCATTGATATACGCATATTTGTTCATTGATATAACCTTGTTTGTTCATTGATATACCATATTTGTTCATGGATATACTCTTATTTGTTCATTGATATAATCTTTTTTTTTCATTGATATAACTTTTGTTTGTCCATTGTTTGTTCATTGATATACCCTATTTGTTCATGGATATAATCTCTTATTTGTTCATTGATATAACCTTTTTTGTTCATTAATATAACCTTGTTTGTTCATTGATATACCATATTTGTTCATGAATATACTGCTATTTGTTCATTGATATAACCTTATTTGTTCATTATTATACCCTTATTTGTGAATTAAAATACTTATGTTTATGTGTCAATACCATCAATTTTTATATTTAAGACTATCTATTTGTGCATTTATTTTGTGCTTTAAGGCTATTTTTTTTTCCTTACTAATATATTTAGTTTTCACTCACATACTCATATAGTCATATAATTAGTTTCAATGTACACATATATTTATCTAGTTTATGTAGTTGTTATACGAATCCTTTTTTGAGAGAGAGTCTTAATATATTAAATATCCAATTCAGCTAAGTCAATTATACATTGCGAAATATCATTTACAACGACTTGTTCATGTCCGGATTAAGATACAAACGTGTGATAAAGTGAGCTACACATTTTTCATTTCTACCTATATGAGCACAATAAAAGTAACAAATGAAGTGCTCAATATAGTACATAAATAAGATAAGCTTGATGTAGAAGCTTGAATGCAAATGATAATAGATAAAGAATTTCACTTTGTAATAATATGATGTATGATAAGACTTAAGAGAACGAGCCACATGCAAACCGAAGAGGAGTACTTGTGCCTTATTTAGCTATGTTCGGATCACAGGAAGTAGCAACACGTTTCATAATAGCAACAGTGACAAATCCAAAGGAGTCAAACAAGACAATATCGAGAACGACATCAAAACAATTAGTTTTGTCTCACATACGACTAATTATGATGTACACACACATATTAATGCATACAATTTTGATAAACTTTCGTTAATTTTTTATATACAAAAAATAAATTTTTGATGCACAGACAATAGTTTATTTGTTCATAAAATCACAATTTTGATGAACAAAATCACAATGTTGAGGAACAAAATCACAATGTTGATGAAAAATTTGGACGTGCATTCTATTTCTTTTTTTTTATGAAGAAAATCACGGTGTTGATGAACATATTGCATACAATTTCGGTACACATTTGTCCATTTTTATATACAAACAATAGTTTATTTATGCACAAAATCACAGTTGTGATGAACAAAATCACGGTATTGATGAACAAATTCACAGTGTTGATGAATAAATCCACAATGTTGATGAACAATCTGAGCACGTGTCCTATTTCCGTTTTTTTTTAAAATACGCGAATAATTCGCCAAAAATTCGCGTGTGCCGTTTTCTCCCCTTTTAAGTGAAATGATCAGCGCCTTTGATTTTTCTTCATTCATCGACTCTTGTTCTTTTTTATTTCGCACATGAGCACCTATTCACACCTGAACCGGACCCATGTAAATATTCCATCTAGATCATATATTAATAATTAAAAAATCTTTCACAGGATTGTTGTGGATATTTTCTTATCCTATTTTATACTATTATTATTTCATTTCAATATGTATATTAATAAAAAAATTCTAATTTTATAAGAATCAAAAAGAATTGGTCATCTATTTATAAGAAAATCAATAAGTTTTATTTTAAACTATTAGAGAAGGATTAGTAAGATATTTTATTTAAGATTAAAATAATCATTAGATTAAAAAAATATGTGCAATATGTGCTTCCCGACTATGAAATCCCAAAACCAATTCTTCTTAAATAAATTAATTATAATAATTTTTTATCTAAAACTATTAGATACAAATTAGGTCAAATATGTGCAATATGTGCTCCTTGCCTATGAAAACCCCAAACCCAATTTTTCCTACAAAAAGTAATTGCAAAAATATTTAAAATTATTAATCCTATATTTTATTAAAATATTAATTTTTTGTATGATTAATATTTTGTTTAAGCAAAATCCGTACAAGGTACGAGAATACATAGTAGTTTATTCTAGTATAGAGTAATGCTTTTGACACATTGACAACAATATCTACCCAGGTGGAACCCCGGTGCGAGAGACATGATCTGGGGGGTCGAGATGTACGCACCCTTACCTTGACTCGAAGTCGGGAGGGTATCTAAGGTGGACCCCAATCAAAAAGTGAAAAGGGCGAGAAAACAACAGTGTGAGAAAAAAAACTAGAGGAGCGGGAAAGTAATCTAGAAAAAAACCAGATAACTAAAAACTAGAACAGAGAAACTAGAGCGAAGAGATGAAAAGAGCAGGACACTTCCTCTCGGTCGTCACTACTAATGCTCTATCACTGTAATGTTCTTGCACCATTGGTCCCTATCCAAGACCATATCTAATGAGACTGCCAGAACACTGAGATCGTGTTTTATGACTTCCTTCCAACTCTTCTTCGGTATGCCCCTTTCCCTGCGAAAGTCGCTAGCGACCAACCCTTCAATTCTTCGAACCGAGACATCTGGTGATCACCTTTGTATGTATCCGAACCATCTAAGCCTCGACTCTCTGAACTTCGCCTAAATTGGCCACTCCCACCTTGCTCCTAGTCACTTCATTCCTAATCATGTACAGTCTCGTATGTCCACTCATCCACATCAACATCCTCACTTTGCTACCAACAACTTTGCTCCTGCACCTTAGTGGTCGACCAACATTCCGCCCCGTAGAATATGACTGGTCTAGCCAATGTTTTGTAGAACTTACCATTTAGTTTGAGTGGGACTTTTTTGTCACACAACACTCCACAAGCACCCCTCCACTTATGCCTACCTCTCTGTATTCGGTGTTTAATATCCTCCTCGACGCTCTCATCACTCTGCATGATAGAACCCAAGTATATGAATATCTCTTTTTTCGCTAAGTAAATACCTTGACACATTGAATAGAAAAATAAATAAACGCTAAGTAAATGAAATCTATTGTACATTAAGTGAATGTTTATCCTATGTATGCATGCCTTATCACATTGAATAGAAAGATCGTTATCATAATAGTGCATATATGATTGTTTATATGAAATGTAACTAGTAACTCAATTGGAAAAATAATAATACCAAGTGTAAGCTCCGAATCATTTGAAATTTGGAACCATGTGTTTTTATATATGAATTCATAGATTAGGATATCAGGCCGTAATTTGTTATATCCGTGATTTTGAAAAAAAAATCAATTTTTCAAACCATTTGCGATCCATCTTTATAAGTAATTGTTTGACTATAATATTTGAAATATTTTATCCGCAATATAAATAACTATGTTCGACATCTAGAAATTGCACTTTAGATTGATTAATATACAATATTGCTATGATTTACAAAAAAAATACAATGCAAGATGATGATCAATGAGTTTTCAACTAGAAAAAAAAAAGATGATGATCAATGAAAGCAAAAGCTAAAACCAATCAATGAATTCGATGTCATTGACCAAACCATGCATGCATTTGATGCATAACATGTCTATTAAATGGATGACAGTTAAAAAACCCGGCCAATAATGGAATATAGATCATTTGTGGGTTGTGTAGAATTTCACACGTTACGTAAGAAATCAATAATAATTCTAGTTTGTGTCCACATAACTATTTATGTCTTATACGTAAAGGAGGCAGTGCTTCACTGATATGTTAGATCACTCATCTATGTACTATCATTTTTGTGGCGAGATCATAAATTATGAGTATATATGTAACTTAGCTTTTTGACTTTTGTTGTTTGATAGTAAATGTTAGTTAAGAGTTGGGAACGGATATTAGACTATATTTTCAAGGTTACGGAAATAAGATAAAAAAATAAAAGTAAAATAAAAGGATGGGACAATGTTCTTTTCTAGAAGAATCACACTACAACCAACTAGTTGTATGGGTAACATCTATTTTAATTTGGAGAATTTTGAATGACTTTCCGTCTTTTATTGATAATTTCCAAGCTACTACAAGGCAAAGTTCAAACTTCTTTGTTCTTAACAGTCTTCAAATTTTAGGAACACTAAAGAACTTTCTCAACCTAAGTACTAGGACAACATATCAACTAAAACAAGGAACTCAAGCCTTACACTTCTATTGTATCGTTACTCAGTTCCCTGGCACCTAGGGACTCTTGCTTCACCGTCGTCGAGATCAAACACTCGCCATCGGAGACTTCTCTAGAACTCTTTGTTCTTGACTCAACTCCTTTTGTGATTGCTTAAGGCTTTGTGAAAAGTGGTTTACAAGTACACTATTCATTGGCTTATATATGCGTTTGATGCTTGGGGCTCAATCTTCATTTTTGCACTTGTTTAAAAGTTATTGTCTTGTTAGCCAAGTACTGTATGTGCTTTCTTCACATGTGATTCCATTTGAATTTGTCAACTCTTCAAGCTCATCAGGCCATTGGATTAAACGGCTTAGTTTGAGGAACAGACTACGCCTCTGCATTGTTTGGAACAGGCTTCCGTGTTTTGCGTTGAGATGTCTGTCTTCACATGTGAGTTCTCATGTCTTGGGAATTTGTACGTCTCTCATAAGTTCTCTTGATGAGAACTGTTTCTTTCATCCAGTCTTGTCATTGTTGCTTTTTTTTATTTCCTTTAAGGGAATAACTGTTCAATCTAAAGTTCTCTTGAAATACTTGGACATAACACATTAGTTATCAAATGATGTTTTTCATTATCAAAACTGGAGAGTGCGATTGTTATTCCGATATTTTGGAACATGTGTTCCCAACACCGTCGTCCCAACAACTTTTCACATTTAGAGCATCTCCATGAATGGAATTTAATTTGAGGTTAAAATATCACAAAAATAATAAAATATCAAAAAAACTGAATTCTAGCAAGATATGTGTTAAAATAATATTTCTGTAATTATAATTTTGGATGCCTCTCAAAAGATAGACAAATATTTTTCTTTCACTGGTTTAAAAGAGAAATTGGCTGAAAACCACTCGTATAATATGGCATATTTTACTTAACCACCCGTATTTTCAATAATTACAGAAAACCACCCATATTACAAGCTCCGTTAAAATGTAACCACCAAAAACTCAGATCCGTTAAACTCCGTCCAAAAATGCTGACATGGCACTTTAATTTTCAATTGTTTTTTTACCTTTCCACATGGCCACAAATTGACACATAAGCTTCAGAAAAGAAGAAGAAAATGACTCCAATTTTCAATTGTTTTTTATACCTGGTAAATTCTTCTTTTTTTTTATTTGCAACTCTCCAAATTTATCAAATCTCAACAGTGCCATCTTCGACCACCGCCTCTGCCGCCCTCTCCGACCACTATCCGACATCCCTCTCGGTCGTTGACGTCTACCACCATCAGATCTGACTATACTCCTTCACCTTATATTACTTCCTCGACTTATCCCTTCCCCCAAATTTCAATCTGAGGTACTTGAATAATACCATCTCCGACCTCCATAGCGGCCTCTTTTCCGACCACTGTCGTTCCCTCAACCACACAAATAACAAGGTCGCTTCTCTCACCTCATCCAATTTTTGAATCTATTAAATTTCTCACATCCCTTATCACACCAGGCTTCTCCTCCCGAGATCTATAAATGGGTGATTTTCCGCCACCGTCACTTGGGCTCGAATCGGATGACCGCACGAGAGCGGGAGCACGGATCTGGGCGAAAGTGGGCCGGTTGAGTCCGAACGAGGCCGAATTTGGCCGGACAAGGCTGGATCTGGGAGAAAGCGGGGCCGGTTGAGGTCAATCGAAGTCGGATATGGCCGGACGAGGCGAAGGCGAGCCTGAGGCCGACGATGGCCTTCTTCGGCGAAGGCGAGAGTGAGGAGGAGATGCGGCCGGGAGAGAGAAGGAGACGGGAGTGCGAGAGAGATCTGGGCGAAAGCGGGGTCGGTCGAGGTCGGACAAGTCTAATCGAAGCCGTATTTGGCCGGACGAGGCCGAACTTGGCGAAGGCGAGAGCGAGAAGGAGGAGATGCGGCCGGGAGAGAGAAGAAGACGAAGTGCGAGAGCGAGAAGGAGGAGATGTCCAATCTGGCAAGGATTAAGAACAAAAATTAAAAGAAATGACACATCACATTTTTTTTGACGGAATGTAACGGAGAAGGTCTCTGGGTGGTTAGTTTTTAACGGAATGTATTATAGGGGTGGTTCTAAATAATTTCCCAAAATAAGGGTGGTTAAGTGAAATATGTCATATTATACGAGTGGTTTTAAGCCAATTTCTCGGTTTAAAATTACTTACTTGTGATACTCAATGGAACTATGGAAAGAATCACCAAAGAAGATGTCCTTAAAGAGTAAAAAACACATAAAACTGTAAAACTTTAGTTTTTGTGTGAAAATCAATTTAATTTGCATACATATGTTTGGATCATTCAGGAGATCTAAATAGTAAATATAGATGAATAATGTACGGAGTAGTAGCCTGCAGCGTGCAGGCATGCAGATATTGGCAAGGATAGTTAGGTATGGTAGGTAGCCAAGCCCCTAGCTATAGCTAAAGTAAGCTAGGCAATACATGCAAGAAAACACGTACTCAAATCAAATGGGAGAAGCAATGAATTATTAGAAAAAGCAAGCAAGTGAAAATCTAACGACATTAGTATACGTAGAGGGGCAATCAAACAGTTGCTTTGCTCTCTGGCCCATTTAATGCGGCTTTACTTGTATGTTCTGCC
Organism: Fallopia convolvulus; assembly: GCA_964016875.1. Classification (NCBI taxonomy): domain Eukaryota; kingdom Viridiplantae; phylum Streptophyta; class Magnoliopsida; order Caryophyllales; family Polygonaceae; genus Fallopia; species Fallopia convolvulus. The sequence continues at coordinate 50,908,115 of OZ024732.1, forward strand.
AAGAGATCTAGATGTATTGTGTCCCGGTGACATGATCGATCTAGTGAGTTTTGTAACCAAGTGTAATCCTTTTTCCCCTTAAAAAACCCGTGGTCTATTTCGCACGCTAGCTGCCAATTGATCGATCGACTTTGGGTTGAAATATCATTGAGCTTTTCTTTTGAGCATACGGCGCAAGTTGTGTTCGTACGGAAGCATCTTTTGTCTTTCGGCTCTACCCAACTTTTATTGGGTTTGTCGGCCGTAAGACACAATTAAGCTAGCTTGTTGGCCTTAATGCATGATGTTAAGTGGTGATTGCCTGAGGGGGCATGTGCAAATTATTAAGGTTTACATTGGAGATTAGGAGTAATTGAAGCTTAACATATGTACCATGGGCTTTTTTACATTATCAATTGACTTTAGAGGGGTTTATTGGACTTATTACGTCTGATGTGATCATACGGAAAGGTAAAGTGTGGATCTTTCACATTTTTAAAATGTGGGTTATTATTAGGGCTAGGAAATGAAATTTCTTGCCAAGTCATCCATTGCCGACTTGTCTCACTTGATCAATGTGGGCTGTGAGCAAGTGTGCGGTGTGACGTGTGAGTGTGTGTGTGTGTGACATTGTACTGTTTATGATGATTGTACTATTTGTGTATAACATGATAAAATGTAGGAAAATTTTCACAAAAACACCCATAAATTATATTTTTTATGGACCAAACCATCCGTTAAAAATGAAATAGCACAAAACCACCCATAAAAGTTCATCGTTATCAAATGACCACCCAATTAGGTTAGCATCCCTGTCATGTTAAATGAGTTATGAAAATACACATTTGACGCTCTTAATGAATTAAAAATTCAAGATTACAACTTTTGTTTCCAGATTATTTTTTCCTTTTTGAAATAGGTAATTTCCATTAGAATTCGAAGAAAGAATATACAAAAACTCGCATTAAGAGAATTGTTCCCACAAACTCAAGGTTACAAACTAGTCCAAAAGCTCGAAAGTAAAACCAGAAACAAGGTTACAAACAGTTGAGGACCAAAGAGGAGATCAGTTATCAAGCCAAAAACTCAAGATGTTCTTCACGTCTTTGACCCTACCACGAACCCTAATCTTGGTGAAATGAATGGCCTTAAGCACGCACTCGTTAGGATTGGCTCTCTGACCATGAAAGCCACTAATTTTCCCCAAACTTATTTCAAGCAATCTAGATCTAGGGTTTCAATTTTTTTACTCTTAAGAAAAATAAAACTTGCATCATTAAAGTTTCAACCAAGAACAAATCTTACTAATTCATCTCAAAATTACCAAAATTATGTGCAAATTATCTTTCAATTAGAACTCTAGATCTAAATATATGAAAAGGGGGAGAGATATTACCACAAGTTAAGACCAAGGAAGGAGGAGAGGGTGACCAGACTTAGGGCTAGACTGAGTGGTGCTAACGTGGTGCTGGAACAAAGGGTGCCTAGCTCGTGCGAGCTGTGGGAGAGACTCGAGTGGTGCTCGATCGGGTAGAAGGATGAAAAGGTAGGGGAAGAAGAAGAAAGAAAAGAAGGAAAAAGCTAAAACAAACAAACATGTGGCCGACTACCTGGGTGATTATCTGGGTTACTACCCGACCGAGTATCCCTCAGTTGAGGCAACCCGGCTAGGTATCTACCCCACCTATACCGTGATCGGGTAACCCTTAGAGGAGAGATTATCCGATCAAGTATCAATGTAATGGCTCGGCTGGGTACTTCTCAATTACCCAAGACACTAACGAAAAACATAAAACGTAAAAAGGTAAAAAAAAATAAAACTAAAAAGCTTGGGTTGCCTACTAAGAAGCGCTTGTTTAAGGCCTTTAGCTCAACCATTCATCTTCTTTCAAGCACTTGGATCGAGAAGATCAATGGAGTTTGTCTTCTCGATCGGATTCCCAACTATGTATGTCTTCAAACGCTGCCCATTTACCTTGAACTGTCTCGTTCCTTCACTCCAAACTTCCATGGCTCCAAATGGGTAAACTTGTCTTACTTGAGAAGGTCCACTCCACTTAGACTTGGCTTTCCTAGAAACAACTTGAACCCGGAGTTGAATAGCAACACAAGATCACCTACTCTGAACTCTCTTGGAAGTATATGGTTATCATGCCATCTCTTGGTTCTCTCTTTGCAGATCCTAGTATTCTCATAGCCATCCAATCTCAAATCCTCCAACTCTTGAAGTTGTAACATCCTGTTTTCACCTACCTCTTTCATGTCATAATTGAACAACTTGATTGCCCAATATACTTTGTGTTCTAACTCCACAAATAAATGACAAGACTTTCCACGCACCAATCTAAAAGGGCAGTATCGATGGGGGTCTTGTAAGCGATTTTGTAAGTCCAAAGAGCATTATCAAGCTTCATGGACCAATCTTTCGGGATTGGAATACAATTTTCTCGAATATGCCTTTAATTTCCATGTTAGAGACTTCTACTTGACTACTAATTTGAGGATGATGTGGGACTGCAATCTTATAAGTGACGATGTATTCCTTCAATAAATCTTCAAACTTCTTCTCGTAGATTCCACTTGATCATGCATTCAAGTTGGCATCACATAAACTAATTACAAGTAACTAACTTCTTACTCCATGCGTTTCTTGAAACATGTCTTTTTAACTCAATACACATATAGTAAGGTATGAATTTTTTACCCAAATTACCCATACGTTTCGAAAAATGTGTACTCTTAGCCTCTCCTAGAAAATTGTTAAGAGTAATTATTACTCCTATAAAATAAGGACAAATTTTGAAAACAGGTGGAAAAAGTATTAAAAAGACATAGTTTATGAAAAATGAAGAATAGGCTAAAAGGACATATTTTAAGAAACAGATGATGTATTATTAATAATAAAGCCTAATATTAGTCTATATTGTATTAGGGTTTAATTTATCTTGTATGAATAGTATTTGTCAATTTGTATTCTAGGATTAATAATATCGATTATGTAGCTATTCTAGGATAGCATCCCTTGATTGCCTCCTTTGAATATCCTATGTAATCACCTATTTAAAAGCTCATTTTCTCTTAATAATATTACTAACTCTTTTCACACAAATTACTCTCTATTATGTATTACAATACTCCAATAGGCAATAGTTTTCATATAAATGAAACATTTATTAATAACATTAAAATTATAAATCGAATCATTTAGTTTTAAATCAAGAAGCAAATTCTTTTATATATTTTACTTTTAAGTTTATCATAATTAGTAAGTGTGTAAAAATGTCACTCGTTGGAATATTTGTAAAGATCTGGTGGGGCTGTGTATTGTTTTTACCCATGACGTATAAAATGTCAAGATCATCGATCGATCATCAGGCCGATCGAGTAACGCTATCTCGTCCGCCATTAATTTAATGAACAGTGGGTAGGGCTATGAGAGTGTTTCCCAAGAAATGGTGTTGTTGGGGATATGCATGTTTTATTGTTTTTGTAGGTCAAGAGTGAAGACATGTGCAATGATTATCACAACACAGCAGAGAAAGGTCGGAAATATCGCAAAGATGAATTTATTGTGTTCTCACTTTTCATGTACCTATAACCCATGACCCATAACCCATGCCATGCATCCCCATATAACTATTACTCACTACTAGGTATGGAGTAGTATTAACGAGAGTTTAAATAAATAAAATCGACATAGTTATTTACATGGTTTACTAATGATAAAAAGTACTATTTAGGACGTTGTCCCCGCCAAATCTTTACAAATAGAGGGCCCTAAACCCTTGAACCCCTGCCTTGCTGATTGGTCAGCTAGCGAGATCACTGTTGAGGGGTGCTACCTCTCGGGCTCTTTACCGGGGACTCCGCCCCTGGACCCCTAATGTTGTCGGGGATTTTGTCCCGAACTCCTGACGGATTCCGATATATCAACGACAAATTCTTGACATATTAACAAATCTCCCCTTTAATTAATATATCAAACTTTTATTTATGTCTATTATTACTTATAACGAAATATGCAGGTATATTTTCAGATCGCATTAGAAATTAGAGAGATTGATAGGCACTTGTGGCCGGGTTTCTTAGTACAGAATAAATTAGTGCGGAAAATAATCATTATGTAGTCCCTTATGAAGCAACTCTCTATCCCCATAACCTTAATGCTCTCTAGTCTCATCAGTTTTATAGTTACATAATGCTAGAAATATTGTCATCTTTCCCATGTTGCAAGATCTTTATAAATCTCAAGACTCTTTCCAGTCTTAAAATCGATAAGACGTGCGCTCAAAAAAATCTCCATAATATATATCACATAATTATGTACTCCGTATTTTCAAGTACAACGTATCGCATAATTATATAATATTTCATGTGACATAATGTTAATGGTTATTTGATAATTTTTTTATTATTAAAGAATTTAATTAATCAATTACGAATGTATGACATTGACACTATTTTATGTGACATGAATGTCAGTCCGATCTATTTAAATCTCAATAATATTGTCTTGTTTTTTTTGTTGGCTATAAAGTATTTTCTAGTTTGGTTTTGTGGATGACACTATTTTTTTTTTTCCAAATTCAATTACTCCGTATTATCTTGTCAATTCTCTTCTTCTTTTTTTGGGGGATCAAATTATCTTGTCAATTCAAATCAATCTTGGTACTGGTACACATTCATTTAATATGATATTACACATGCAAAATAATTAGGGATTCTCTCTCGATCTCATTTTAATTTTTTTTTGGTTGAAATCGATCTCATTTTAATTATACCAGCTCTAGTTCCGAAATTTTAATTAAAAACCAAATACTCCGTAGTAATATAATATAGGGCCATAGGGGTATATAGTTGAAGAAAACGCATGTTAATCTTTTTGAAGATACTGTTTGGTGATGACAAAGGCCATGCTTTGTATACTCCGTAGGAGTATCAAAGAATTGAATCATTCTTTTGCTTGACTAATAATCATTAACTCATGAATTTTAAAGTGGTCAAAGTAATCATAAGTATGATCCATCCGCTGGATATGCAAGATCCTTATCAACTAGCTCATGCTCGGGATAGTACATAGGAGTATATTAAAATGTTTTTCTCTAGCTGGGACTTAACATAATAATTTTATATATTAAAAAAATTACAAATATTTTTCCATAACGTACTCTAAGAGCATATTATAAGAATCTTTAAAGATTTAATTAAATTAAAATCTTTATATTATTTAAGATTTTTATAGGATTTCTTTAGGTTTTAGTTTTTAAATAAGTATATTTATTGTGTGTTCTTATTAGGGTTTTTTTGTATTAGAATAATAGTTTCTAATTAAATCTAACCAAATTTAGAATATGAAACTTTTTAACAGAGTTTAAATTTGCTAGATTAGGATAATTATTTCTAGTCAAAATTAAAATTAAGCCTGCCAACAAAGAATCGGAATTATTAAAGTATATAAAATTGTTCTTTTTAAATTTTGACTAGAATTGTTTGTAGGTCTAATTATTTCAACTCCTAAGGACAGTGTTTAAGACAAAGAAAAAGGTCTCTGGTTTGACTCAGGCACTCAGCTGACATAGACAATGCCCTTCACTAAAAAAACTACTCCGTAATTATAAAAGAAATTTTATATTTATTTGGTATCGTTTGGTTCAGATTTAAAAAGCACAAAAACACTATGGAAGTTCAAATGTTATTCAAACTAATCTTGATTGCATCAAATTGTGTTTGGCAAGGTGTCCGGTAACATTTTTAAAATTGGTCTCTTGATTGCATCAAACTGTTTTACTAAATTTGACATTTTCATTCATTCATTCATTCTTTCTTTCTTTCTTTCTCTCTCTTTTCAAAAAAAAAATGTCTAGAGGATGATATATACACTCTCTTTTATAATAAGTAAACATGATTGAAGCCCTCAAACAAAAAAAAAAAGAGTAAATATGATTGAAATAGTTCAAGTTTTCCTTCCATGGTGATCGATGAATTGAAGGTCACAGTCAAAGCAATCACAAAACCCTCCTCGAAAGACAGCAATTTGGAATCCTAGAGTTTTTTATAAGAAAAAAAACAATAATTGGAGAAGAAATTAGTAAAAGGGAAGGGCGGAATTTGTAGGCAAATTTACGACCAACACCAAACATAGCCTTTGGAGAAAGCACCAAAAAGTTAGATTTGTAGGGGTGGCGAGAGAGGGAGAATCATGATTAGCTTTTGAATTAAATAAAATAAATCCCATAATTGAACTCACTTACCCATGATAATAATCGTATACTATAATTAAATGACGCCTGCCATTAATTAATTAGGAATTCAGGATCAATTATCCTAACAAAAGTACAAATTTCCTGATTCTAAGTACAATATAATATTTCTTGAAGGGCGTTACTAATTAACTTGTTGGTGTAACCTATTTTAAATAATTCAACTATATTTTTTCTAATCTAGATCTTCTGATGCAAAGCTTGCAACAATTCTCATCTAGTACGTGCTCAGTAATAATTAACGGTGTTGTTTTGTTTGTTTCTGTGACGGGTAAAATAAATATAATTATTATAGTTATTTTGACTATTAAAAAGGTATTTATTAAATAACTGCGTAGTTATTTTCTTATTTTCTATATAAAATTATATGGCGGTTATGCAACTTAATGGAAGATTCTATCTTTTATTAAAGGATAGAATTAAATTGGAGATAGGGTGGAATATTCTTTACTTGGGCTTTAAGGCAGTTGGCCAGCCCGAAAGGATAAGATTTTCGGCCCTAATGGCATGATTTTCGGGCCCCTATGATTCTCTCTTCCATTATAAATACATGCCCTAGGCATGTAGGGAGAGACACACACATGTGCTTAGCATATTCAGAAATCCTAGGCAGGCTAATACTCGCTTAGCTCGACTGTTTAGGGTTTCGTCGCTCTCTTGTTGTACCTCGACGCTCGAACGACAATTGCTCTTCTGACTTAGGCATCGGAGGTGGATTAGGGGGTCCCCGCCCCCTGTGTCCATTGTTTTGCAGGTTTTCTAGGTCAGGAGACGGAAGAGGAGCGGAAGAGGCGGAGTTCTCAATTGGTGTATTTGATACGAATTAAAAGCGAGATTTTGTACACCAACAATTGACGCCGTCCGTGGGGAACGAGTATTCGATACACGTAATCATGGTGTTGGAATCGATACCGGAAAATCAGGAAGTTAACTTTGAAGATGCCGGAGCGACATCGCGGAACGAGTCCGCGCGAGCCACCGCCGGCGAGCGAAACCGCGAGCGCGGCTTGACGACCGTGAGCGCGGATGCCGAGGATCGCGAGCGTGGACCGGCAGCCGAGATCGAAAACCCTGAAGTCCGTTCAGAAAACCGCGCCCCGATGGATATCGATCAAGGTAATTCCGATACTCGCTCGGAAGGTCAAACCTTGGTGCCTGAAAACGGTTCAAACCGTGATCCGGCCCTTTTTGCTAATACATCTGTTCATCGCACATGTTGTTTAGGGTTCGGGTCAGGCGACGGAATTGACAATCGTAATACTCCAGGGTCCGAGTCAACCGTATTTGACCAATTATGGGACTCGGCTATGCGTGTGGCCGAGAACGAAGGAGATCGAAGGGTTCCGGGGCAAGGGGAGGCCGTACGCGCGAACGCTGGCGCCGCGCAAAACCGCGACCGCGGCTCGAAAAGCCGCGATCGCGGCCGATCGAACCACACCCGCGGTCCTGAAAACCGCGATCGCGGGCTACGAGTTTCCGAGCCCTCGGGCTCCATCCGCGAGCCGAACCCTAGCCTGGTTAGTCCACGTCTAGAGCAGGGTCAGTCTAGCCGTGCCGGGTCTAATCCCGTCAGAAGAGAAGATCGCATCATCTTATCGTCCGATCCGAATGGCGGGAACGGGGCATCTACTACCAATGAAGAAGAGGACGAGATTACCCACGCTTTGGCAACCACCCTAAGAGAGAACGAGAGATATCAAACGAGGTGTGCAGAAGCCGAATCTCGGTTGGAGCAAGCCCTAGAAGAGGTCGCCAAGCTAAAACATTCTTTGGAGAAGATTCAAGGCAAGCGCCCTGTTGATGAACCGGAAACTGAGAGGACTACTCGACGGCTCGCTGGCGTTATCGAATTCACTGATAACCGCCGTAGTCCTCAATCGATCAGTTCTGACGGGTAAGACGATATGCAGGTTGAATACGATAGCGATAGAAGGGCACCACGGAACCGACGGAGAGACCACCGCCATGGATCACCATCGTGTAAGAAGTCGCGGGCCGACCCGCCACAACCGAGCGGGTCGACATCCAGCGAGTCGGGCGGAGCTCGCCGCCGCGACAACAACCGCGGTCGAAGCCGCGAGCGTCACCCGCGAGATCGCGATCACGGCGATCGCGAGCGTGGCGAGTCGGATCGAGGCCGCGGGGCGAGCGATCGGCGCGGTTCCTCGCGCGAGCGGAATGATCGTTACGTCCCTTCCCGGCATGATCGAAATCCGAAAAACCGAGAAAAACGCCGACACCGAAGCGTCAATCTGGAAAGGATTGAAGGAAGAGCCCGAGCGCTTGAGCGTACCCAAAACAGGTTGTTTGATCTTTTGAGAGCGCAAGGCAACACCTGCAATCGGCTCGGGATCAAGTAGAACACAAGTTGGCCATGTTGACGTCGACGCCGTTTCATCCAGATATCCAGCGAGCTCTGCCGCCGTCAAAATTCTCTCCGCCAACTTTTACTGTGTACGACGGAAACAAGGATCCTGTTAATCACATAGCCTCCTACACCCATAAAATAGCGTTGTGGGTGTTTGAAGACGCGATCATGTGTAAAATGTTTCCGAGCAGCCTTGGTAAAGGCCCCCTGAAATGGTTTCAGAGTCTGAGGCCAGGTTCGATCCGAAGTTGGGGACGATTGGCTTCAAAGTTCGTAAAGCGGTTCATAGCTAACAGTCGGGATGCAGCCTCACTTGACACGCTTTTTGGTCTCAAACAAGAGAAAGGGGAAAGTTTGCGTCGCTTCTTCAACCGGTTTATGGAGTGCTATGTGGAAATTGAGGGGTGCGATCCGAGGACCGCTATCACCGCCTTTAAAAGGGCGATCTTTGCAGACAGCAAGCTGACAGAGGAACTGACACTTCGTCTGCCCACCACAATTGTAGAGCTTCAGGAGCGCGTTCACCAGTATGTGCGGTTGGAGGAATCCAATCTTAAAATAAGAGGAAGGTCGTCCTCTCCCCCCCGTAAAATCCGCCGCCGAGCCGATAATTTCAAGGGAGAAAGTCAAGTCAGGGAAATTTACACTACCTTTAGTGTACCAATCTATCGGATCTTGCCTCGCATTAAGCATGAAGGTTTCTTCCAATATCCCCCCAAAGAAGAATGCCGAGATGAGGATCCACGAAGCAGAAAATATTGCATGTACCATAGAAACCGGGGACATATGACTGAGCAGTGTGAGCCGTTCAAGCGGTATCTAGAGAGCCTGGTGGAGAAGGGATACTTGCAAGAGTTCATCAAGAAAGAAAAGCTTGAGAAGAATGATGAGCCGGGGCAGAAACAGATTGAGGTGATCCAGACTATTTCAGCATCTTATAGACATGAAGATGATGAGGCGAGGAGTAATTTCAGAAAGTCTTGCCATGAGCTTGAAGTTATGAGAGTTCAACAAGCCGAGCCTCGACGACCTCCTTCCCCCGTGCGTATGGTGGACGGATTAGTCTTTAGAGACAAGGACCTCGTTTCAGTCCAAGTCCCTCATAACGATCTGTTGGTTCTAGCAGTCGAGCTGGACGGATTTAAGGTGCGTCGTGCCCTCGTTGATCCAGGGAGTTCGGTCGACATTATGTACTACGAAGTAGGGGTGCTCAAAAATATCCGATCCGGTCAATCCGATCCAGTGATCCGACGATCCGATCCGCGAAAATCCGAATCCATTGGAAAATTATCCGAATCCGATCCGATCCGAGAAAATTAGCCGGATCACCGGATCGGATACGGATCGGGTCGCCAAACCCCCCGGATATCCGAGGGTATAATACTATACATATATATTTTGTGCAATAACAAAAAGTTTAATAGTCCAAGTAGTTTTATGTGCTTCGACTTCCTAGTACTACCCATTTTTTGTTTGTTTTTTAATTATTTTTAATATATTTCACCCTACAAATAAAATTAACGATAAATAAAACCTAAATCTATATTTAACATCCCATTTTTATTTTTATTTAAATTATTTTTTCTCTTTTTTTTATGCGGATGATTATTTGGATCATGATTTTTGGGTGAGATTCACCGACTGAATAAATTATTTGGAACTTAAATATAAAAATATGAATATTCGGATATTCGGATATCCGCCACAAATATCCGATCCGATCCGAGCTATACGGATCGGATATCCGGGTATACCCGGATCGGATACGGATATGGTTTTAAAGAAAATTTTATTGCGGATATCCGATCCGATTAGCCGGATTGGATCGGATATCCGGTTATGAACACCCCTACTACGAAGTGTTCAAGCTCCTTGGGAAAAGCAATGAAGATTTGGTACCTGTCAAGATGCAACTAACTGGACTTGGTGGCTATCCAACATATCCGCTCGGAATGTATAAAACCCAAGTCAGCCTTGCCAAGAAAGTGATGACCGTTGAGTTTTTGATCGTTGACGTGCCTTCGCCCTACAATTTAATTTTGGGAAGGCCTTGGATCCATGGGATTGGAGCGGTACCATCGACCCTTCATCAAATGGTCCAATTTAGAGACGGAGATGCCATCGTTCGAGTCTGGGCAAATCAGTTGGATGCTCGTCTATGTTCCAAGGGAAGTCGTCCGAAGTCGGAATTCATGCAGAAAATAGAAGACGAGCCGAAGTCCGTGCACCTGCCGCAGGACCGCCAGCACGACACTGATGCCGAGCGTAAGTCCCCGATTGTGGGGCAAAGCCGTCGCCGCGACGCCGGAGCTGATCACCTCGTCTCGCATGACGGGGATCGAAAGCGAGATCGCTCGGGTTCCCCTGCGCAGGGATCTCGGGATTAGGGCTTCATATAGATAGGGCACTCTTTTTCCCACGTGGTTTTGATGAGGCCCTTAGGTTTTTTCGCTTTTTGCATTTCATCTTGTTTAGCTTTGTAGTTCATAACATTCACGTTTATTTATCACTAAAAGTCAACTCTTTGCATTAGTTTGAGTCTTGCATAAAAAAAAATGCACCGCGCAACATTAGTTAATCGCACTAATGGATTTTTCATATGCGTGTATGAAGAAGTTTATGAAATTCGCTCATAACACATATGATATTCGCTCATGTGGACTCGAATTACGAATATACGAATATACGAAAGCGCTAGGGGACCAATTGACCGATCTGCATGGCCACTTCGATTAGAAACCCTCTGTACCCTACGTCGCCTAACACGGTGGGTCGTGTAAGGGCGGTGTAGGTGGGGCATTTGTGAGCGGGTAAAATAAACATAATTACCATATTTATTTTGACTATTAAGAAGGTATTTATTAAATTACTATTCAGTTATTTTCTTATTTTCTATATAAAATTATATGGCGGTTATGCAACTTAATGGAAGATTCTATCTTTTATTAAAGGATAGAATTAAATTAGAGATAGGGTGGAATATTCTTTACTTGGGCTTTAAGGCAGTTGACCAGCCCGAAAGGATAAGATTTTCGGCCCTAATGGCATGATTTTCGGCCCCCTATGATTCTCTCTTCCATTATAAATACATGCCCTAGGCATGTAGGGAGAGACACACACATGTGCTTAGCATATTCAGAAATCCTAGGCAGGCTAATACTCGCTTAGCTCGACTGTTTAGGGTTTCGTCGCTCTCTTGTTGTACCTCGACGCTCGAACGACAATTGCTCTTCTGACTTAGGCATCGGAGGTGGATTAGGGGGTCCCCGCCCCCTGTGTCCATTGTTTTGCAGGTTTTCTAGGTCAGGAGACGGAAGAGGAGCGGAAGAGGCGGAGTTCTCAATTGGTGTATTTGATACGAATTAAAGGCGAGATTTTGTACAATGTTGTTTTGTATATATCTTCTCCTTCGAACAATGTTGTTTTGTATATATCTTCTCATTCCAGTTTGTATGACTAACAATTTCTTCTGCTACTAAATTTCTCAATCTCATGATCTTCTATTAAAAGAAGATTTATTTTAATTGCTAAAGGCTTAATTCGTTGTGTTTTTAGAGGGAGATCAAGAAAAACATATACCACTCTCTTATTCAAGTGGTCGTTTAAATCGAATTTTAACATTATACTCCCTCCGTATAAGTCTACTTGTCTTTTTAAACTTAAAATCTTGTTCAAAAGAACTTGTCTTCTTACATATTTTGTACCCAACTTTCCCACTTTAACCCCTTACATTTAATGAAAAAGTGAACTAAATTTACTCCATTTTCATTTTCAATGCATAAAGTAAATATTTAATTAAGGGTATTTTTATCTAATTTAAAATTTTCTTAATATATGTGTCCAATTCTTAAAAGACAAGTAGAGTTATACGGAGGGAGTATATGTTAGCCTAGCTTGGTGATGCTTAGCAAGTGATCATATGTCTTGTGAACCAATTAATGTACGTTTATTAATTAATGACGTATACAATTCACTTATAAAAAAAACTCATCATGGCTATTATTTTAACATAGGTTTATATGCAGAAAAGAACTCATCATGACTATTCAGTTGTAACAAAAAATATTTTAATTAAATATTAAATATAAATAATGGAGCTCGAGAAAGATGATTGGCTAGAATGAAACTAGGTAAACATATATAAAATCTAAATTTATCTAGATTTTTTGTAACTAAATAGTACTTTTTATATGAATAAACTACTCATTCAATAAAAAAAAATACACATCTTAACAACAAAAATTCTAGGAGGAAGAAATGAGAAAGATTTGAAGAGGTAGATGAGGAGGATTGGTGAAGCGAAGAAGGCGGGGAGGTGGTCCCCACATGATGATTGGGGAGGGGACCTGGTGGGACCACAGGTGTCAAGGTGTCCTCCCCGTGCGACATTGATTGGACTCATGGTGTATCGTGTTTTGGTCTGGCCTTCCCCTAGCAACTCGGGCGGGGGCCCCACTCCCCTTCTTCCACGTGTGTTAGGGCATGTTTGGTTTGGACTCCCACAACCACAACGTGTGTTAGGGTAAATTACGACCCACTCACCAATTCTAAAAAGCTGTTTAAGACTCATAATTAACTTCACCCAGGGACCTCTTGACTCTTGTTATGGAAAAAAATTATTATCCTCCCTTGTATTTTACTCATTTCGTTTACCACCAACATTTACATTGCTAATTCTAGAAGCACTTGTTACGTACACAAAATTTAAGAGTCGTGCTCATTAGTGAAACGAGTGTTACATAAGACACTTTGGATTGAGTTTTGATCATTTTAAACCCACAATAAAAGCGCTTGTTACGTTAATAATTGTCATATCGAAGGTTTGCTTTTGAAACGCTAGTACATTACCTTTTTTTTTCCAGCTAATTGATTGCCTAGAGCATATTATGTGTGCTTCTCTAAATTTGGGGAATGGTATTGTTCAATGTAGTAAGCACGATGTTAGTCTTTAGACATTTAGGGCGAGGGAAGAGGGTTGAGAAAGGGGTGACGCTTAGGCCAAAGGGGAGGAGATACTCGATTCAAATCTTTGGCTTAATTCATACTGGACGTGATAATAATGTTATAAGAGGTTCTTAAATAGAGAAACTAACGGGACCTTAAGACTTGACCTAATAGACCGGTCCATGTCGGCATGCATTGATCACACGTCCCTTAAGCCAAGAATATTAAATAAAGCAACATGCTATAAATAAATAAATAAATAAATACAACGATAAAAATAAATAAGGCTCGGCTAGACCTGACCGCGAGCACGGCCGCGGGATCTGATGGGCCCTTTTTATCAATCAAATCAACTTTTTTTTTTTGTTTATTCGGTTTTTTTGGGTGTTGTAGTTCATGCCCAATTCTTATTAGTTATTATCAACAAAACCTAGCAATTGTGACGTTCAACCAAAGGAAAACAAAAACCCCAGAAATGATTTGAAAGATCGACTAAGCCCGCAACTCAACTATCGTGCAAGGGTTTTCAAGTAGCTTATGTACTCTATTTCCCAATTGAAGAATAATGATCAGCATTGTCTAGCTCAATTGAAGCAAGCACACTTCATCAAAACCACATAGTAGAAAGCTTGTCCTTTGTCCAATAGTTGGACAAAATGGGAGCGCCATCCTTATTTGGGCCATTTGGCCTAAATGATTGTATCAGCCCAGAAGACCAGCCCAATAATTCAATTCTTTTCATTAGTGGAAAACAAAAATACTAATGCTCAAATGAACAAAACGATAAATATTTTTACATTTTTTTCATAACATTATACTAACCAAAGATATAATAGTGCAGCATGCCAACTTAAAAGTACACGCCATATCTAAAGCTCGAACTAAAGACATCTAAAATAAACACTTGCAAGGTTTGAGGTGGAAACCTCCAAAACGTTTTACATATATGGCAATCGAGCAGCTCAAATTCTTCTATAACTTAGAAATGGCTTTGCTGTCTCACCAGAAAACTGATTGATCACTGTATTTCATTGCAAGCTTGCACCTGCCTGCATAACCATAATCAGTATAAAAGCCATAATAAACAAGTTTCTTTGCACAATAAATGGTAAATACCATCCTTAGTTAATGAAAGCCAACCTCATTTTGATCCTTCACAGCAATGCATTTTGAAGCACTAATGCTATCACTCTTCCTCAGACCGTGTGAGTAATTCTTCTCTTCTGGACTTACATTTGCACCTTCCTCGGATGCCTCTGCTTCTGGTCCATCTGCCTCGTTCTTAAGAGCATCCAGACGCTCCCTGCAGAAGATGTACAAACACAATTGTGACAAATTGAATTATGAAATAATATTAAGGGACATGAAGAAGTAATATATTACACAAAAAACTACGTGAATGAAATAGTAACTTCACCTAGGCATGGAGACCTGCTTTCTTTCAAGAGCAGAAGCTTTTTCTCCTTTCATTGGATGATCCTCTAGATGTGCAAACTGCTGCTTAAATCGATCTACTCCACTGTATCAATGTAGATGTTCATTCAGGTTTGTGAGTACTAACAACCTGGTGAATAAATAAAAAACCAATTTGGAAATCTGAATGATCATGATCGATGATGTCTGACCTTGGATACAAGAAATTAGTTTCACTACTGCCACGAAGATACTCTTCCAGCATTTTTGGGTGATATTCTAGAATCTGATTGAAATAAATGGCCAAAGGAATCAAATTGGCAGAAAAGTAAGCACGGGTATATCAGTAAAAGAGATGTCGCATGTAAGAAAATTGAAAGTCACAATACCTCTTTGTATATAAGCTCTCTCACATCTTCTTTTCTCAATTTCTTCTTCTCAAATGCAAACTCCAGTTTTGAGATTGGTTGTGGGGATGCTTCAGTTATTGCTTGCGTAAAACCATGAAAATATGAATCCATCAACGCCTAAAACAAGGGGATGAAATGCAAAGTAAAATCAGCTTCATGAAAGCAAGAAACCAATTCAATTATAAACGATAATAAAAAAACAATCATTTGGATTGATCTTACCTCTTCAGCAGTGGGACGGTCTCTAGGATCAAATGCAAGTAAGCGCTCTAGTAAACGAAGTGCTCGGTGATCTATATTGGGGAACTTCTGTGTGAAAGGAATTGGTATCTTTTTCTTCATATTATTCAGGTACCTTCTAGCCTTATCATTTCGAATCTATACGCAATTAGAATGCAGAATCTATGTCAGATAAAAATGAATATACTATATAATGATTAAATTTATCGAACGGAATGGATAGAAGTGCTAAAATATGTTTTATATTGTGTTGATCTGATAAACACACCCTTGAAATGCATTCTGGTGAAGGTGTTCCAAGCAAATCAGTCATGAGATCGAGTTGATGCACAACGTTCTTCCCAGGAAAGAGCGGTTTCCCTGTCAGTATTTCAGCAAAGATACACCCGATGCTCCAAATGTCAATAGCAGGGGTATACTGCAACATATTAAACGAACACATAAGGGGTAAGCAATGAGGGTTTTAAATCTTGATGTAAATCACTTCATTTCTAGTTAAGTTTCTTTCTTTGTTGTCAAGCTGAACAAATAAAAGATAATATGGACTATTTTACACTTTACAACTTTACCGCCCTTTATAATTGAACTTGTAACTAGTCCATTAGCAAAATTACACCCAAAATGTATGCAATTGTCATAATGTGTTGATACATTGTTAACTGGCGATGAATTCATCAAACTATCCTTCATTAATGTGCTAGTATGCCATTCAATAGCCCAGGCCCCAGTTGACACGTGAACAGAGATAGTGTTAAGTTCCTCTTGTTTCTAATCCCATCATTTATAAAGCTAAAAAACACAAGTATGAACTCCATGTGTTTCATTTACCGTGGAAGGTAAATAAACCACATGGAGTTTTGTTTTGCTGTATTTCTTTTTTGGGCTATCAGTTTGAAGGTTTGTTCTTCTAATTTATTTGGTATATAGAATTGAAATATCCAGAATTGGAAGTGATTTAAACTTAAAACTGTCAAAAAAGTCCAACACCGGTCAACCAGAACGTTATAACATTAGGATCAAACAAATTTTGATATCTAATACCAAATCTGACTCTATCCAAATCGAGAATCTAGATACCACTGAGAATACTTAGTTACTTACTTTGGAGAAGAAAGAGCCACAGAGCTCAGGTGCACGATACCACCGAGTTGCTACATAATCCTAAGGATATAACATAGCATTAATAAACAAGTATTTGATAAATGTCATCATGAAGAGGAAGATTTATGCAATAGTATAACCAGCAACAATGAATACAAACCGTCCAAAATACAGTTGATGGTGCATCGTCAAAGGACACACGGGCAAGACCGAAATCACAAATCTTCACCTTGCAATCGGCATTTGCAAGGATATTTTTCGGCTTCAGGTCACGATGGTATACATTTGCTGCAACATCATATTACAAAAATAGACGGTAAGTGTGCACATAAAATACCTATAATAGATCAATCCACTGGCATTGAAGGAAGAACAAGAATTTCACCTGCATGTATGTATCTTAAACCACGGAGAAGTTGATACAAGAAATACTGATGATGCTCCGGAGTTAGATCATTATTCGCCTTTATTACTTGATGAAGGTCAGATTCAAGTAACTCAAAAATTACGTAAATGTCTTTGAACTCCCTTCGTGATGGAGGAAGCATTATATGCTTGATTTGAACAATATTTGGGTGGTGGAGCAGTCTAAGAAGCTTGACTTCTCTCAGAATACGGGTGGCGTCAGATATATGTTCAAATACATCATTGATTTTCTTTATAGCAACCATTTCGCCGGTTTGAGTATCGGTTGCTGATGCAACAACTCCATAGCTTCCCTTGCCTATAACCTCTAGAATTTGATATCGGCTTGCTTCACCATATTCTGTGAAGAAGTCCTTCTCAACCATGTCCTGCACATCACAAATTCAGGATACCAAATTTATAATAGCAAGTTTGCTTAATTAGATGTAGAATTATGCCTCGTAAAAGGCATCATCACCACAAAAAGATCAAAAAAGATTGTCAGCATAAAAATTCCTTATCCAAATCCAATGCATATTCTATAAGAATTCCAAACTGACAGGAGGTGCAGGGTGTCTATCGACAAACACCACTAAGGAAACATAATCTAGCACTTCTTCATAGAAATGCATAAACAGGTCCTCTTCCTTAAATGAGAATATATAGCCGGATATCTCAACGACAAAAAAAGACGATCAACAAAAAAACAATTAGCTGTTGATTATGAATTCAAGATCCATAGATGTGTATCAAAACAAAGAAAACAAAATGAAACTGAAATCACTAATGCATATTGCAATTTTAGAAAACAAGTCAATCATAATCGAAATGCATATAAGATTCAAAATGGAATTGGCTGTGAAGATAGATGAGAAACCTCCAATTACAAGATTCCAAACAAAGACGTTTATGTCTGAAACATCAAACAGTTCGGAATCTCAAAACCGCGAGTATCTGGAGTTCAATTATCCTGGTTGGATGGAATTCATAAATGGTTGGGACTTGGGAGAAATTAACGACAATTAGGAGCAGTTTTATATTTATAGCAATGAATCAAGGAACTCGTCAAATCCCAGTAATTGATGTCATGATCACAAATACCAGCACCCGAGCTACGTGTTTGCATAAATTAGGTAGGGAAATTCAGGTAATTGTAATCAATCAGAAAAAAGGGGGAAAGGACGGACGATAGGTCATAATTTTGATCCGCAAATGAAGGAGGGAAAATAAATCACGGAAATAGCTCAGATCTACGAGCTAAACAAATTTCGTAAGATGAAGCTGACCTTCTTTTGAGGATTGAAGGGGACAGATTTAGGAGACGAAAACCGAAGCAATCCGGCACCGTTGGGGAGTCAGTGGAGATGAAATCGGTGGCGGTGACATAGGACGGCGTAAGCCGCTGACGATAGCTTCTCCGACGCATGATTCAGACGGCGGCGAAGACAAGGAAGGGTGCTACTCTGGTGGCGGTGGATCAGTAGAAATAATTTAACAAATATTTTATGTTTTTAGATAGTATTAATTGACTTTTTTTCTAAACAAATAGCGGGAGGAGCTGTTTTTTTTTTTTTTTTCAAGCTAGAATATGAGTGTTTGGTTGTCTGGAGAAGCTGGACAAAGCTGGTTGATGTGGAATTTCGCCAACATTACACTGCTTTGAAGTAACAGAGTCGGTAAAACAATATTAAACTAGAGGATAATGAAAAAACGACTTCCTAAAATTACAATACTAGGGCCTTGAAAGGCAGAAACTAGTTAGAAGAAAATATCACTTAACGGAAATGAGCAACTGTCAGATATGCCTTCAGGTAAAAAAGTCAACCTCCGAGTTACATTCTCTAAAACAATGAAAATAAACAATATCATCAAACACTAAAATCAAATTTCGGATATCCTTAACTAATAAACTAATTTCCCAAGGGATTTTTCAAATATTTTTTAAAGAATTAATGAGAAGTTGATACGGAGCCGATGTGGACCGCGTATCGAACCCTTGTTGGTCAAGGGGGTTGAGCCTATTCCGATGTGGAATCCGACTCGAGATAAGCAAAAGCATGAAAACAAGAAACTAAAGGAATTTAGGGCAAACTATTTTCTTGGATAAAAATTATGAGAAGAGTTTCCAAGAGTATTTATACCTAAGCCCTAACGGTTCAAAAAAAGCGTCCCGGAAAAGAACCGTAAAGAAAACCCGAGAAGAGAGCATTGCTCTAGTTTATAAAAATTACATAAATTAAATTTTCTGCTAAAACTAAAATTATTAATCTAAGATTACTAAAATTATTAATCTAAATGCTAGAATATTAATCCTCATATCTCCTAGGACGACGCCTAATTCTTGATGGTCTGGTCGCTGATTGTACTTCCGTATCATTCTCTCCCCCGTTGAGAATAGGCTTGTCCTCAAGCCGTAAATCTGGAAAGGAGCGTCAGACGACGTCTACTAGTTCCCAAGAAGATTCGGACGGACCGCCATCCGCCCACTCGACGTGCCACTCTCGGCGAGGCGTGCCATCAACAAGTATCTCGCGCTCAGCCGTGGCCCGGATTGGTGTCGAAATCGGCATGTCGTACAAGAATTCAGATGGCAGCGTGGCGGGTTGAATGGGCGACCCATCAGTAATAAAAGGCCGAAGCAAGGAAACATGGAATACATTGTGGATACGGGCTGAAGCCGGTAGATCCAGACGATAGGCCACATGTCCAATCCGCTCAATGATAGTAAAAGGACCATAAAAACGTCTAGAGAGCTTGGCGGAAAGAGGGAGACTTACCGAATGTTGACGATAAGGCTGTAGTTTCAACAAGACACGGTCGCCGACACTGAACTCGACGTCTTTTCGGTGCTTGTTTGCCTGAGACGACATGCGCTGTTGCATCTTAAGCAGATTGGTGCGAATCAAGTCAAGGACTTGATCACGATCACGTATAGCCTCGGAGGCCAGCGTCGGCGGCCCGACCGGCACTGTCACCCGAGCAATAGGCGGGGCGTCTCTGCCATACAGAACTTTAAAGGGAGACATGCCCAGGCCTTCATGGAACATGGAGTTTCATGCTAGTTCGGCCCAGGGTAGAAAATCGAACCATCGGCGAGGTCGTCCCTGAGTGAATGCTCGAAGATACTGCTCAAGACTACGATTCTTAACTTCCGTCTGACCGTCAGTCTGTGGGTGATAGGCGGTGCTGTGGTGGAGTTTTGTACTGCTCAACCGATGTATCTCTGACCAAAAGGCACTGCGAAACACGGGATCTCTGTCCGACAGAATGATGACCGGGATACCGTGTAACTTGACAACCAAATCAACGAACAAACTAGGAACCCGAGGAGCATCAAAAGACGGGCCCAGGGCACCAAAATGAGCGTATTTGGAGAGCCTGTCGACAACCATCAGAATTGTGGTGTGACCACGGGACGGAGGCAACCCGGTAATAAAATCCATTGACACCTCGTCCCACACCTGACGCGGAACTGGGAGAGGCTGAATTAACCCTGCCGGCTTGCTAGTACTATACTTTGTGGACTGACAAATGATGCAAGCATCTACAAAGCGTTTAACGTCAGAGCGCATACCTCTCCAAAAAAATACTTCAGCTACACGACGGAAAGTGCGTTCAACGCCCAGGTGACCTGCTCTTGGCGATGCATGGAACTCATTCAAAATCTCGGCCTTGATTGGGGAGGCCGCCGATATCACCAGTCGGTGATCATAATACAACACACCATCATGTAAGCGGAACGGAGGTGATAATGTGCCGTTTGCCGCTGCTGCATGCCAGGCGCGTAAATCCTCCAGCACCGAATTTTCGGTTTTGAGCCGGGGTAGTAGGTCCGGCAGTGGCGCCGCAAAGGAGAAGAATTGGCGCAAGTTAGCGTCATCGTCGCTCATGCAACGCGACAACGCATCCGCCACTCGATTACTAGCGCCAGACTTGTATTCA
Source organism: Fallopia convolvulus (assembly GCA_964016875.1). Classification (NCBI taxonomy): domain Eukaryota; kingdom Viridiplantae; phylum Streptophyta; class Magnoliopsida; order Caryophyllales; family Polygonaceae; genus Fallopia; species Fallopia convolvulus. The sequence goes on from OZ024732.1 coordinate 50,929,177, forward strand.
ATACGGAACTTGTAACCCATAAGCTTGCGCATGAAAAACTGTTGATCAGGGGTCTGTATTACTTGTGTCAGAAGTTCTTTCAAACTCTTCTGATCGCTACGAATTAAGAACTCTCGGCAGAGCAAATATTGTCTGAACAGCGGATACAATGGCGAAGAGCTCGCGATGATATGCGAAAGACCCACGACGACGGACGCCCAGTTTCTTGCTGAAAAACGAGAGGTGGCGGTCCCCTTGCAATAACACGGCGCCAACCCCGTCATCTGAGGCGTCTGTCTCAAGCACAAATTGCTTTGTAAAATCGGGAAGTTGAAGAATCGGTGGAGACATCATCACCTCTTTCAAGCGTTGAAAAGCCGAAGTAGCAGATTCAGACCACGCGAACTTTTCTTTTTGTAATAAATCAGTTAATGGAGTCGCTAGTAATGCATAGTTGCGGATAAACTTCCTGTAGTAGCCTGTCAGACCCAAAAAAAACCGTAACTGCTTAACTGATTTCGGTAGAGGCCAATCAGACATCGTCGATAACTTTGCCGGATCGACCAGAAGCTGCTCTGCAGACACAATATGCCCCAAATATTCCACTGTGGTTGTGCCGAAGGAGCATTTCGACCCATTGACATAGAAGTGATTTGCTTGAAGAATTTGTAACACTGTATCCAGATGGTCAGCATGTTCTGTAAGAGAAGGACTGTATACCAAGATATCATCGAAAAAACAATAACGAAGCGGCGCAGATATTGAGCAAATATAGAATTCATCGCTGCCTGAAATGTCGATGGCGCATTAGTCAGACCGAAAGGCATGACCAAGAATTCATAATGGCCATCGTGAGTGCGGAACGCGGTCTTGTAGATATCGGAAGAGTGCATCCGTATCTGATGATATCCTGAGCGCAGATCAAGTTTAGTAAAAATCATAGCATTCCCTAATTCATCAAATAATTCATCAGCAGTGGGAATCGAAAACTTATCTGCGACGGTGATATTGTTGAGAGCGCGGTAATCGATACAGAAGCGAAAGCTCCCATCCTTCTTTTTGACCAGAAGAGCGGGAGAGGAAAAAGGGCTAGTGTTGTGCTGAATAATCCCTTGCTCGAGCATGGTTCAAACTTGGCGTTCGATTTCTGACTTCTGAAAATATGGATATCTGTAAGGGCGTACATTAACTGGCTTCGACCCTGGCTGCAAATGTATATGGTGATCCTAAGGTCGGGGCGGCGGGAGACCCATCGGCATGGCGAAAACCGAGCGGCGGCCCTCGAGGACGGTGCATATTTCCGGCGCTAGGTTCGGAGGCCAGTCGAGCGCATCAGACTTCGGCTCGGGAGACAAGCTGAGGACCTCAAAGCATTCAAGAATCTCATCAGATGCACAGAGTGAAAGTAGGACCGACATAGAAATTGGTTTGGGTGTCTGACGGTCTCCTTTTAAGAACACCGAATTACCGTCCCAAGAAAACTGCGTAGTCAGCTTAGCGTAATCGTGGGATACAGTGCCCAGAGTCTGTAACCATTGGACGCCAAGGACAACTTGCGGGCCATGTACCGCCAAGACAAAGAGATCAATAGCAAAATTATGACCCTGCAGATCAATACTAGTCGCCGGACATTGATGGGAGCATAACAGATAAGCTCCATTGCCCACAAAAACACGGAAGGGGTCGATTTTAAGCAAAGGCAGGTGTAATTTTTCAGCCACCTCAGTATGGATAAAGTTATGAGTACTGCCGCCATCAATAAGAACTTGAAGTTCAGCACCCAGAATCGAACCTGACAACCGCAGAGCTCGCGGATTTGGCAGCCCATCCATCGAATTCAAGCTAGATATATCGCCGGTCACAGCGAGCTCCTCCGAATGCTCGATCTCGTCTTCGTCATCGCTATCGTCGCAACTCAATAGAGCCAAAAACCGGGGCGTACAGCGATGTCCTCGAGAGTACCTCTCGTCACAATTAAAACACAACCCTTTTTTAGTACGTTCATCACGCTCGACAATAGTAAGACGGCGAATTGGAAGAGATGTGTACGTACCGTTAGGAGGCGTCAGCGCTTGTGTGGGCGGTGTGTCACCCGAAGGAGGCGCCGGTGTGGTTTTTGTCGCTGGGGATCCAAAGCGATTGACGTTAGGCACCCACGGTCGCTTATTCGTCAGCCATGGCGTGGACATCTCATTGAAAGATGCCGCTAATTCCCGCGCGAGAGCAAAAGTTTGTGCCAATGTAGTCGGGTTTCGTAAATTCAACTCCCGACGTACCGGTTGTTTCAATCCAGCCTTAAATAGAGAAATAAGAGTTGCTTCAGAAAGTCCGCTAACTTTGTTCAACAAGGACTCGAATTCAGTCTGATAATCAAGGACGGATCCCTTCTGTTTCAGATTGGCCAAAAGACCTGTATAATCTTCATAATAAGTAGGGTCAAAGCGTTGCTGAACGGATTGCAGAAAGGCTGTCCAATTCTCGCCACAGTTATTCCGTCGTTGATAACGGAACCAATCAGAGGCGGGGTGCTCAATCAGCATCCCCACCAATCTCAGACGATCATAATCCGGTGTCCGAAAATAATCAAAATACGCTTGGACTCGAAAAATCCATCCGTTCGGATCGGACCCATTAAAACGAGGTGGATCAACCTGAATTTTGGGAGCGGTGTCGGTCCCTGACGGAGCGCGGCCCATGGTAGGGTAGCCGTGCGTCGTTGTTGGCGAGGGCTGGTAGTCGATCGCACCCGGGCTGGGCGCCACGAACGGCATGGGGCTCAGCGAGAAATCCGGCTGCGTCCAACCCGTGAAGGGGAGCGACATGGTCGCAGCCATGGTGGCCGCATGACTTGCGCTGGGCGGAGGCCAACCCGTGGTCGAAGAGGGCAGTCCGAACGAGAACCGCTACGACAACAAATTAGGCTTGGGGAAGATGCGGCCGGACGTCCAATCATAGGCAGGTGGTGGAGCATTGCTAGGGTCGGCGCTTGGCTGAGGCCAACCCTGGTTGGGCGAGGACTGAACCGCTATAGCCGGGGCCGTGGTGTTGGAGACTTGTGCCGCCAAGACGATTGCAGTAGGGGAACGAGTCGATTGCAACAAATCGTACATCGTATTTTGCCGAGATTGTTAATCGTCCACACGGCTCGTAAGCTTTTGGAAATCATCGGACAGTTGCATAAGCAATTCGCGGAGATCGGGTTGATCGTCGGCGGTGGTGGTGAGGTCGTCGGTGACGGATTTCGACATGGTGTTTGAGGTGAAAGCACCAGTTGATACGGACCCGATGTGGACCGCGTATCGAACCCTTGTTGGTCAAGGGGGTTGAGCCTATTCCGATGTGGAATCCGACTTGAGATAAGCAAAAGCAGGAAAACAAGAAACTAAAGGAATTTAGGGCAAACTATTTTCTTGGATAAAAATTATGAGAAGAGTTTCCAAGAGTATTTATACCTAAGCCCTAACGGTTCAAAAAAAGCGTCCCGGGAAAGAACCGTAAAGAAAACCCGGGAAGAGAGCATCGCTCTAGTTTATAAAAATTACATAAATTAAATATTCTGCTAAAGCTAAAATTATTAATCTAAGATTACTAAAATTATTAATCTAAATGCTAGAATATTAATCCTCATATCTCCTAGGACGATGCCTAATTCTTGATGGTCTGGTCGCTGATTGTACGTCCGTATCAGAAGTAAATTATCTCCTTCTATAATAATTTGTTCTGCCATTTCGAGACCTTGTAGCAAAGCTACTGCTCTGCCTGAAAAACTGACATATGATTAACCTTTTGACAGTCAAAACCAGTAATACTGCTAACATGATCCCTAATAATAAAACTTATAAATGTATTTGACTTAGTTTGTTTAGAAGCGTCAAAATTTAGTTTAAAACAGTTACAATGCGGTTTTTTCCAATTTGCATTAGATTTTATGCCTATTCTTAGAAGAACTTTTTTGCTTGACTTGAGCCGATTCCCATAAGATATGCTCTCTCAAAGCCAACTCGATGGGTAAGTGTTGAATGATTAAAGATAATGGAGTTTCTGATATACCACCAAAGAAAATAAAGAAAATCATCATTGGAATTTGAATTTAAGGTAGAGACTAAGTTATCATTGAAACAGCCCAAAGAAACAATGTCAAAAGAACAATGTAATTTTAATTCTAAACTTTCAATCATTTTCTAAGTAAAAGGGCAATGGAAAAAGATACATGATCTCATTGTCCCTATCACAAAGTGAACAAGTATGTGGTTAAAATTATAAAATTTATTAAGTCTATCAGTTGTAGCAGACAATCAACACAAGATTTTCAAATGAAATTTTAAATTTTAGGAGGAAGATTTTATTTTTAAATCCAAGAAAATCTCGTTAAAGGTACATGTCACCTTCCAACTTTTGTAGTTTGTGAGAGATGAATTGGGAAAAATCTAAAGAAAATCATTTTCAATGCCCTTTGCTCCTTCAAACCTTTGCACCACCCTAATCTAAATATCTGAAAATTTCTTCATAGCCTTATTAATGGTGGGTGACGAACTTCACGCCCCTCACCGATATTGAGGGTCACTAGATCCACTCCATCGTCAACTTTGTTCTGTCAATTAAAAGTCACATGGGTTGTTTAGTTTTCTGGGTTGTTTTAAAATATGTGAGATGGGGTTGTTTGCATTGTTACTTTTGTCCAATTATGAGATTTTTTTCAAAAAAAGATTGAAATTCTATTCTTAATACCTTACCAATGAGCTTTGTCACAAGGTAGAAGAACAACTAAAGAAGAGAGGTTTTGGATCACAAATCAATTAAAGTTTTTATATCTTTTTTTTGGTAAATTTCCACTTTTATTTCAAAATTCAGTTCGTAATATTGAACACCTAACTAGATTTTTTTTCCGATAAATTTAGCTTCAAATCCAATTAGCCTTTCAACTTCAGCTCTAACTCCAATTCCAATTCCAGCTAAAAATGTCGAATGGAGCCTAAGTCTAATATTGATTCTCCAATAATTACTATTTTTGCATCATATATTCATATTTATATGCAAAATACAAATTTGAAAATAATCTCTTATAAACTCCTTTATCTCCAAGTTTTTATTTTTTATGAAAACTAATACTTTTGAATTATTTATGATCAAATTTTTTTATTCTTTTGGAATATAAGACCCTTTTTATTATTAATATCCAAATTGAAATTGAATAATAAATCAAGTTAGCATAATTAAACTGTTGGTACAAAATCTCGCCTTTAATTCGTATCAAATACACCAATTAAGAACTCCGCCTCTTCCGTCTCCTGACCTAAAAAACCTGCAAAACAATGGACAAAGGGGGCGGGGACCCCCTAATCCACCTCCGATGCCTAAGTCAGAAGAGCAATTGTCGTTCGAGCGTCGAGGTACAACAAGAGAGCGATGAAACCCTAAACAGTCGAGCTAAGCGAATATTAGCCTGCCTAGGATTTCTGAATATGCAATGCACATGTGTGTGTGTCTCTCCCTACATGCCTAGGGCATGTATTTATAATGGAAGAGAGAGATACAGGGGGCCGAAAATCGTGCCATTAGGGCCGAAAATCTTATCCTCTCGGGCTGGCCAACTGCCTTAAAGCCCAAGTAAGGAATATTCCACCCTATCTCCAATTTAATTCTATCCTTTAATAAAAGATAGAATCTTCCATTAAGTTGCATAACCGCCATATAATTTTATATAGAAAATAAGAAAATAACTGCGCAGTAATTTAATAAATACCTTTTTAATAGTCAAAATAACTATGGTAATTATGTTTATTTTACCCGCTCACAAATGCCCCACCTACACCGCCCTTACACGACTCACCGTGTTAGGCGACGTAGGGTACAGAGGGTTTCTAATCGAAGTGGCCATGCAGATCGGTCAATTGGTCCCCTAGCGCTTTCGTATATTCGTATATTCGTATATTCGTAATTCGAGTCCACATGAACGAATATCATATGTGTTATGAGCGAATATCATAAACTTCTTCATACACGCATATGAAAAATCCATTAGTGCGATTAACTAATGTTGCGCGGTGCATTTTTTTTTATGCAAGACTCAAACTAATGCAAAAGAGCTGACTTTTATTGATAAATAAACGTGAATGTTATGAACTATAAAGCTAAACGAGATGAAATGCAAAAAGCAAAAAAACCTAAGGGCCTCATCAAAACCACGTGGGAAAAAGAGTGCCCTATCTATATGAAGTCCTAATCCCGAGGTCCCTGCGTAGGGGAACCCGAGCGATCTCGCTTTCGATCCCCGTCTTGCGAAACGAGGTGATCAGCTCCGGCGTCGCGGCGACGGCTTTGCCCCACGATCGGGGACTTACACTCGGCATCAGTGCCGTGTTGGCGGTCCCGCGGCAGGCGCTCGGACTTCGGCTCGTCTTCTATTTTCTGCATGAATTCCGACTTCGGACGACTTCCCTTGGAACATAGACGAGCATCCAACTGATTTGCCCAGACTCGAACGATGGCATCTCCGTCTCTGAATTGGACCATTTGATGAAGGGTCGATGGTACCGCTCCAATCCCATGGATCCAAGGCCTTCCCAAAATTAAATTGTAGGGCGAAGGCACATCAACAATCAAGAACTCAACGGTCATCACTTTCTTGGCAAGGCTGACTTGGGTTTTGTACATTCCAAGCGGATACGTTGGATAGCCACCAAGTCCAGTTAGTTGCATCTTGACAGGTACCAAATCTTCATTGCTTTTCCCAAGGAGCTTGAACACTTCGTAGTACATAATGTCGACCGAACTCCCGGGATCAACAAGAGCACGACGCACCTTAAATCCGTCTAGCTCGACTGCTAGAACCAACGGATCGTTATGAGGGACTTGGACTGAAACGAGGTCCTTGTCTCTAAAGACTAATCCGTCCACCATACGTACGGGGGAGGGAGGTCGTCGAGGCTCGGCTTGTTGAACTCTCATAACTTCAAGCTCATGGCAAGACTTTCTGAAATTACTCCTCGCCTCATCATCTTCATGTCTATAAGATGCTGAAATAGTCTGGATCACCTCAATCTGTTTCTGCCCCGGCTCATCGTTTTTCTCAATCTTTTCTTTCTTGATGAACTCTTGCAAGTATCCCTTCTCCACCAGGCTCTCTAAATACCGCTTGAATGGCTCACACTGCTCAGTTATATGTCCCCAGTTTCTGTGGTACATGCAATATTTTCTGCTTCGCGGATCTTCATCTCGGCACTCTTCTTTGGGGGGATATTGGAAGAAACCTTCATGCTTAATGCGAGGCAAGATCCGATAGATCGGTACACTAAAGGTAGTGTAAATTGCCCTGACTTGACTTTCTCCCTTAAAACTATCAGCTCGGAGACGGATTTTACGAGGAGGAGAGGACGACCTTCCTCTTATTTTGAGATTGGATTCCTCCAACCGAACATACTGATGAACGCGCTCCTGAAGCTCTACAATTGTGGTGGGCAGACGAAGTGTCAATTCCTCTGCCAACTTACTGTCTGCAAAGATTGCCCTTTTAAAGGCGGTGATAGCGATCCTCGGATCGCACCCCTCAATTTCCGCATAGCACTCCATAAACCGATTGAATAAGCGACGCAAACTTTCCCCTTTTTCTTATTTGAGAAAAAAAGCGTGTCGAGTGAGGCGGCATCCCGACTGTTAGCTATGAACCGCTTCACGAATTTTGAAGCCAATCGTCCCCAACTTCGGATTGAACCTGGCCTCAGACTCTGAAACCATTTCAGGGGGCCTTTACCAAGGCTGCTCGGAAACATTTTACACATGATCGCGTCTTCGGACACCCACAACACCATTTTATGGGTGTAGGAGGCTATGTGATTTACGGGATCCGTGTTTCCGTCGTACACAGTAAAGGTTGGCGGAGAAAACTTCGACGGTGGCAGAGCTCGTTGAATATCTGGATGAAACGGCGTCGACGTCAGCATGGCCAGCTTGTGTTCTGCTTGATCCCGAGCCGATTGCAAGGTGTTGCCTTGCGCTCTCAAAAGATCAAACAACCTGTTTTGGGTACGCTGAAGCGCTCGGACTCTTCCTTCAATTCTTTCCAGGCTGACACTTCGATGTCGGTGTTTTTCTCGGTTTTCCGGGCTTCGATCACGCCGGGAAGGGACATAACGATCGTTCCGCTCGCGCGAGGAACCGCGCCGACCGCTCGTTCCGCGACCACGATCCGATTTGCCGCGTTCACGATCGTCGCGATCGCGATCTCGCGGGTGACGCTCGCGGCTTCGGCCGCGATGGTTGTCGCGGCGGCGAGCTCCGCCCGACTCGCTGGATGTCGACCCGCTCGACTGCGGTGGGTCGGGCCGCGACCTCTTACGCGACGGTGATCCATTGCGGTGGTCTCTCCTTCGGTTCCGTGGTGCCCTCCTATCGCTATCGTATTCAACCTGCATATCGTCTTGCTCGTCAGAACTGATCGATTGAGGACTACGGCGGTTATCAGTGAATTCGATAACGCTAGCGAGCCGTCGAGTAGTCCTCTCAGTTTCCGGTTCATCAATAGGGCGCTTGCCTTGAATCTTCTCCAAAGAATGTTTTAACTTGGCGACCTCTTCTAGGGCTTGCTCCAACCGAGATTCAGCTTCTGCACACCTCGTTTGATATTTCTCGTTCTCTCTCAGGGTGGTTGCCAGAGCGTGGGTAATCTCGTCCTCTTCTTCATTGGTAGTAGATGCCCCGTTCCCGCCATTCGGATCGGATGATAAGATGATGCGATCTTATCTTCTGACGGGATTAGACCCGTCACGGCTAGACTGACCCTGTTCTAGACGCGGACTAACCAGGCTAGGGTTCGACTCTCGGATGGAGAGCGAGGGCTCGGAAATTCGCAGCCGCGGTCGCGGTTTTCAGGACCGCGGGCGCGGTTCGATCGGCCGCGATCGCGGCTCTCTGGGCCGCGGTCGCGGTTTTGCGCGGCCCAACGATCACGCATACGGCCTCGCCTTGCCCCGGAACTCTTCGATCTCCTTCGTTCTCGGCCACACGCATAGTCGAGTCCCATAATTGGTCAAACCCGGTTGACTCGGTCCCTGGAGTATTATGATTGTCAATTCCGTCGCCTGACCCGGACCCTAAACAACTTGTGCGATGAACAGATGTATTAGCAAGAAGGGCCGGATCACGGTTTGAACCGCTTTCAGGCACCAAGGTTTGATCTTCCGAGCGAGTATCGGAATTACCTTGATCGATATCCATCGGGGCGCGGTTTTCTGAACGGACTTCAGGGTTTTCGATCTCGGCCGCCGGTCCACGCTCGCGATCATCGGCATCCGCGCTCGCGGTCGTCAATCCGCGCTCGCGGTTTCGTTCGCCGGCGGTGGCTCGCGCGGACTCGTTCTGCGATGCTGCACCGGTATCTCCAAAGTTGACTTCCTGATTTTACGGTATCGATTCCAACACCATGATTGCGTGGCTCGAATACTCGTTCCCCACGGACGGCGCCAATTGTTGGTGTACAAAATCTCGCCTTTAATTCGTATCAAATACACCAATTAAGAACTCCGCCTCTTCCGCTGCTCTTCCGTGTCTTGACCTAAAAAACCTGCAAAATAATGGACAAAGGGGGCGGGGACCCCCTAATCCACCTCCGATGCCTAATTCAGAAGAGCAATTGTCGTTCGAGCGTCGAGGTACAACAAGAGAGCGATGAAACCCTAAACAGTCGAGCTAAGCGAATATTAGCCTGCCTAAGATTTCTGAATATGCAATGCACATGTGTGTGTGTCTCTCCCTACATGCCTAGGGCATGTATTTATAATGGAAGAGAGAGATACAGGGGGCCGAAAATCGTGCCATTAGGGCCGAAAATCGTATCCTCTCGGGCTGGCCAACTGCCTTAAAGCCCAAGTAAGGAATATTCCACCCTATATCCAATTTAATTCTATCCTTTAATAAAAGATAGAATCTTCCATTAAGTTGCATAACCGCCATATAATTTTATATAGAAAATAAGAAAATAACTGCGCAGTAATTTAATAAATACCTTTTTAATAGTCAAAATAACTATGGTAATTATGTTTATTTTACCCGCTCACATAAACCTATATTTATTTGTTGATTTCTCATATAAAAAATTTAAATTCTAAAAAATTAATTATTATAATAAGACCTTTGATATCTTAAAGTTTTATTAGTGAATCAATATTTAAAAGTCCGAAAATATTGTGATATGTGAATCAGTTTTTGATTTTTATAGAATGTAGAACACTTTTTATTATTAAATTTTTATATAAAAATATAAATTTCTAAAATATATTATTTTAATAAAATCTTTTATATCTTAAAATTTCCTTATTGAATCAATTTTTGATTTGTTTAAAAAAAATTCAACTCAATATTATGGAAACTCAAAATCTGAAAATATTTATGATATGTGAATCAATTTTTGATTCTTCTATAATATAAAACATTTATTTTATTATTGATTTTTATATAAAAGGATAAATTAGTTAAATTAATTATTTTAATAAAATATTTGATATGTAAATTTTTTTATATTAATAAAAAAATCTAATTAATGTATTAGTTTAATATTTATATTAAGGTCTATAATCCAATTTCAACCAATTAAAAATGGCCTAATAAAATCAATCAGATTGATTTTAAAAATAGGTGTTGCGGTTCAATGTGAGGTTGACACATGTTGTTTTATACATATTTGTAACCTTTGCTTTAGTTATTAGTAATAAATTACTAATCATGATTGAAATACAACAAGAATATAGAAGTTTTTTAGAAGAAAATTAAATTAAAGTTTACAATTGGCTATTCACTTTACTCTAAATTTCCTTATTTTAAAATAAAATAAGATTAATAAACATTATTTATCATGTCGAAAACATATGAAATATATAATATCATTGTTGCTTATTAACAATTTCATATGCACAAAAACCACATTAACTTGAATCTAAAAAATTAATTAAAAAACTTAAAAACTAGTGATAGATTAAGTAATTAAAGTGAAAAATTACACTTGGAGTAACAAATTAAGATGAAAAAAATTTCATCTTACGTTTGTATGCATTAATTAAGTGATCAAATAGTTTATAACTTTATATATGTATCATTTTTAACATTTTATTTATTTATTTTTGTACATAATAAAATTATTTAGTATCATTAAAGACATGTCATGATTCCCAAAGACCTAAATATTAAAAAAAACATAAAAAATAAATTTTCCAATAGAATTGATTAGGATCCTAATTTCTAATTATAATTTTAACAAAAAATGTATATTTCTTCTCTTGTAATTTTTTTGATGAAAACTCCAATCAAATCAACTTAAAACTAAGTCACTAGACAAAATATCGTAGATTTCAAACGAAAAATAAAAATTGCAATATGCGAAAAAAGGAGTAATTGGCTTCCACATAGAAAGCTAATGGGCGACATGATTTGCATCGCTTCGGATGTAACATCATCGACACTTTTGAACAATGTATCTCAACTCCATAATTATTGCCACAAAATGACCCAAAGCCGACTTTGGAAGATCACCAGGTTGTAAATTGAGGATCAAAGGCAAACAAACCGATTGAAACTCCACCCTCTGCAAGCCTAAAGAGACGACCACCTCCAACCTCCATCTTACCACCTCACAACTTCACACAAGTCCATAACTGATGTATCCTAAATTCACTTTGAACCCACAAAGTGATGTGAAACTACTTATCTTCGGTCCATAAAGGGAGGATGTAGGCTCGAAATGTCCGAATCTTCTCCGACAATAGTAACTGGATAGGTACGAGTCCAACTTATGGAATGCGAGTCTCTAATGCTCATCGGAACGAGGGCGGGGCAAGACTAAGAGATGAGAGGTGTCGGTCCAAGGGAGGACTGACGAAATGCCTAAAATAGTATTATGGGCTTATCTACTCTAGTACAATACTAAAGCAAAAACTATCTTTGTACAAAAAATTATGCCACATGGCACAAGTTGAAAAAATATTAATAAAATTGAAAGTAAATAAGTTAATTTAAACTACCCACTACTCCCACTACTCTCACACCACTTTAATAGAGTTTGTTTTTATTTCTATTGTTTTTCTACAACTTCCTCTAATATATCTTTTTCTATCTTAAACTATTATTTAAGGAAAGTTTTGATTGTAGGATGCCCATTTTTCTTCCTATTCTTCTTTGTTAATGGACGAAAAGGATGATACATTGACATAATGAAATTTGTTCTAAATATTTTGAGTTCTTGTACAAAGATTTTCTTCAAAAATATTTCAAGTCATATGTCAACTATTTAGTTAATATATTTGTTTTTCATATTAAATTCAATCATTATGCAATATAAAGTGGATTTTAATTTGCAGATTAAGCAATGAGGATTCTTTCTTGATCCATCTCCATTGCTACTATATTACTAAGATTAACCATTGGGTCTGCTAATGTTGATATGTTTATTATCTTTTAATTTTATTTTATTTTTCACTCTCCTATATTTATACAATTGTTTAAACGATCTCAAGGGAATTATGTACTTATTTCTATTTTTTTGCCCTTCAATTACTTGCATACTCTTATCCAAGACAATTGTATGATAATATTATCATAATAATGACATTTATTAGTTTTTTGAATTCTATTATGATATTAAAAAAATTTGTGTTTATTTCTATCATCGCCCCATACATAGTAAAGGTATAACACTAGTTCTACCATAATGGGCCGATCTCTTATGCATAAGAGAACACACGCCTAAAATAGTAAAGACGGAATCAAATGACGGAAATAGAAATAATAGTATAACAAATACATAAAGAGACTATGTCCTAATCCAAGAGGGTCTCCAAGGTCTAGGCCTTCTCGGGATGGTCGAGACCGGATCCAATCTTCATAACCCTGCAAAAGCAAAGGAGAGTTGCTTTATGAAACTCCATAAAGGAATCTAAAAACCAAGTTCATGTTTACCTTTATTAAACTTTTTGAGACCAATGTATCAAGATGTTTTAAATAATCTTGTGTCCACATGAACACAGACAACTCTGTAATAATTAGATTGGTGAAATCTTGCACCTCATATATCCCAATAGCTTTATAGGTAGAAGAATCTGGTTGAAAAAGTTTCTATCTTTTCATCTTTTTCATTACACCCTCTGAACCAAGGAAGAATTTTCATCAATTAATTGTTCACCTTTTAACAATCTCCTAAGATTTTCAATAATTTCCAAGGGATTATACTTGAGAATGGATGAACTGAAACCTGATCCAATTTCCTCAGATCCATTGACTAAAAACATTGAAGTAATAGGAGAAAACTAAAAGCACACTGTTTTTCGGATGCACACTCTAGTTTGTGTGGATCCTAAACAAGCTCATGGTTTTATAGGACTTTTCTTGTACTTTCATAAACATATTTATGTATATCATTAATATTCTATGAGAAACCTCATTCATATTGGCTATTTTGGGGACGATAGAGGTAAAGATAGAGAGTATCGATTCAAAATCAAACCGAACCTTTCAAAATCAAAAACTGAATTTTCTCGGTTCAGCTCGATTCCCTTTTTTTGGGTTTCGGTTTAACATAAAATCGACTGAACTGTATCATGTGGCCATTAAGTAAAAAGCATGCAACAAAATGGTAAGTGGACAAGACTTCTAGTTGTAAAACTGATTAAAAATAAAGAAGTGCAATGTGCTGCACAAATTAACAAAAAATGTACAAAACAACAAAAAAACTAGCATCCTCCATATCTATTATTTGAGCAGCAACGCCTTCGGAAAAGATTGAGCCATGTAATATCGTATTGAACTAACACCTATGCTTTTTCATTGATATTTGTCGCTCTCCTGCTACTAACCCACGTTCATCTTTTGAACTTCCATTACTTTTTAGTTTTCTCCATCTTCTCTTCACTTTGTTCGGTTGAAATTGTATTTCTTTCTCAAATAGTTTTTCCATTTTTCTCCTTTCACTTTTGGATCATCTTAAAAAAATTAACTTTCGAAGGTTTTCCCTTTTCTTTGTAATGTCGCTCTCTTTCATTCTGCTCAATTAGAAAGTCGTTCTCAATTTGTAGCCAAATTCAGAACTTCTTTAGTTCTTCCTCAATTTCTTCAGTTCTTCAATTTCTAGCCCTCAATTTCTTTGCTTTTTCTTCGTCGTTTATTGGCACCGCCTCTCACCTCTCTTTCCTTTTTCTTTGGGTTTACAGATATATTGATTGTGAGATTGGACTCGAATCAACTTTCCAAACCTTATTAATTTGATTTTTCTGACTTAATTTTTATAAGTTTTGTAGGTCTAGCTTCCACATTTAGTTGTAGTTTTGGCTTTCTGATAAGATTTAGAAAACTAGTTTCTAAACAAATAATTACTTGTCTTTATCATTAACAACTAGAGTACAAATAGGATACAATTAGGGTTACAAGATATCTTGGAGCATAAGTTACATAAAATAATATCAATAAGACTATATATAATCTCATATATCCTAATACACCCCTCAAATTGGCGCATGGAGATCAAGAATCCCCAACTTGGGAAGAGTAGACTGAAAAGGTTGTCGGCCTAAGGGCTTTTAAAGATGTCAGTAGGTTGCTCATGTGTTCCGGTATGCTTGGCAATGATGGTACCATTCTGTAACTGCTCACGAACAAAATGACAATCAATTTCGATGTGCTTGGTACCACCTCTGTTCGCTAGAAATTGTAATTGTTATCTGAACCTTATCGGCATGTCAATACGGTGTTGACTTCCTTTTCCTATATGTTCACATCTTGCCTTATACAAATGTTGATTAAGTGGGATCATTTGATATTCAACTTTTCAGATGGTCACCACTCGAGGGAATAGTTGTAAGAACAATCCAAACAATGCCTCACTTGGGGTTGGAGTAGATGAGGTTGAATATAGAACGTGAGATCCGTAGAGAGACAATTGTGTGCCTATTCCAAAACAACCTTTAGCCCTCAATGATGCCACCATGGCAACTTTGAGGAGCATGATCCAACAAATGGTGCGTAAAGTTGTGCCTGAGGTCGTAACTAATCAACCAAATACAATTGAGATAATTCAAGTTGATGACAGAAGGGCCAATGCTATCCATGGCCAAGAAGATGAGTCAAGCTTTGCTAGCACATTAAAAACTTTCAATGTAATGAAACCCAATACTTATGATGGCATTGGAGAACTCACTAACATCTATTACTAGTTCTCCCATGTTGAGAGATTGCTGAGAAATGTGCACTACTCTAAAGCTGACAAAGTGCATATAGCCACCCTAAAGCTTAAGAAAGAAGTTGGTGAATAATGGGAAATTTCCAAGCTGGTAGAACACCCCGAACTGAACTAGGAAATGTTCAAGGAATCAAGGGAAAGACGATGAACTGTTTCTTCTCGCCCACCATGAAAGGAAAGCTATGCAAGGAAAGCTAGCAGGTGGACAATCTTATATATAGTTAGGCTATGATACTATTTAAAGGGTCGAAAATCCTCTCTGGCTCGAGAACTATCTTGCTTGCCAAAGCTCGACGTGTTTGATCTCCGAATGAGATCGCGCTATAAACGGTATAAAGTCTAAAGACTTTATTCGTAAAGAGCACAAAAATAACCGACTGAGGGGTGGGGAGGAGGAATAATTCACGTACGAAAACCGTTCGGTTGTACGAATCCCGAGAGTTAGTATTTATTTAATTCTCGTTTATAGCGTGCATTATATCGGGTTTCAACAGATGAGTGATACTATCAAGTCGAGGATGGTGAACTACCTCTTCGCGACATTAGAAGAGTATGTCAATGTTGCTTAGATGATCAATTCCACTCTGAATGAATTTGAGCGGAAAAAGAATATTGGAGGAAAATCTCATCACCAAATCCAAGGTGGATTCAAGAGGCTAGCGTCCCAACAAAAATCAAGGTGGTCAAAGAAGGACAAATCTGAGTCAAACTTGACCAACACTTCTAAAGGATCGGAACACCAAAAGGGTCTAATAACTTGCTACAATTGTGGAGAGCAAGGGCATGTTTACCAACATTGCACAAAACCCATGTAGACATGTTTTACTTATCGAAAGGAAGGACATATTCGTTCCTATTTCTGGCTAAACAAGAATGTTTCAAGTCAACTAAGGTCAGTCCCAACTTCTCAGAACAACCAAGTCTCGAATAGGTGATGAGGTATTTTTCAGTCGTTTACCTATCAAAGAATCCTGACTTAACCAATCTGAGTAGAATGGTAAGTAAGGGTCTATCCCATAGAGACTCGTGTATGAATGTTATTACTTAAGTGCCAAGTAACTACTATGGGGGTTTTTTGGAATGATTAATCTAACCTAATATGCAAGAATAAAACTAACTATGAATGCAAAAGTTGATTGTGAATATATATATGAGAGAAATATGTTCAACTAGTTAAATCCATCATAGATATGCTTATTGATCATTGATTACCTTGATTCTCAATTCCCTTGAATAATCTATTGTGGATTATACTCCTACTAAGGATTATGACCCAAACTTCATAAATAGTTGTAAGAACTAACAGTCTAAACAACCCTAATCATTTAACAACCTAAAACAACGTCTAGATTCAATCAAACGACAGCTTTACGAATCAAGTTATCAATAGAAACAAACACTTAGAGCAAACCGACATCTAAGTTATTTGTGGATTTATTCCCTTCTACAATTGAATAGCCCAAACGGATCCAAACAATTATAGATGCTACTTTATCTAATCAACCCCGAACGGGCATTAATCAAATTAGTTGTAAATTAACCTAGAAATTCTATTAGGTGATCAATCTAACAAAACCCTAGATAATTCTGATTCAATTAAGCACAGAGAATAAAACCTATTCAAGATGATGAGAATCAATCAAACCTCACAATAATATGCAATCTATGATTTCAATAACTAGTCAAACACAAGAGAAATTAGCAATGCATAATTAAAATAAAATCAAACTTACAAGAGGTTCAAAGATTGCTCCTTTGAGAAAACTCTCTCCAAAGAAACCCTAGCCTCCAAAGTTGATCAAAAGTTATCTAAAAATAAACTAACATAAAGTATTTATATGTCTCTAAAAATATCCCTCAAACTCTATCTTAAACACATATACTCGGAAATCATAAGCCCATGAAATCAAACACCAAAGCCCAAAAACCAAATCTCGGCCCAAGTCCATCGTCCGTGAGAAACGCCAGATTGCGCGACTTGGCACCATATTGCGCGGCCGCGCATTTGCCTCCCCGCGCAATCGGCACCCAGTTGGGAATGCGCGGGTTGGTACGTGGCTTCGATCCCGCGCCCTTGGTTCTTGGCTTGGCTCGGTTCTTTCTTCTCTTGGCTCTTCTCCTAGCATGTCCTAGCTTCCTTAGCTTGCTTGACTCGTCCACCACCACCATGGTCCATCTGTACTCGCCCCGCTGTTGCTCTTGAACCTAAAAACCTGTAAAACCGAGCAAACCAGCGCATAATACCCGACAACACAAAAACCTAAAAACTACATAAAAACTAACCAAAACCTAACCAAAACATATATAAAACATGCATCTAAGCTACTCCTATATGCAAGCTATCAATAGGGTTTCATGGACAACCTCTATCCATATACCACTCAAAATAAGGGCAATGGACCTTCAACATCTCAAAGTCAAGGTTAACACCTCTACGTGATTTGCCACAATGATAAGCCTGTTGTATTAGATGCTCCAAAAGAATAGATAGTTTCCCTCTTTTCTCCAAGTTGTCATACTTATAAATTGTGTCAGTTCGCTTTCAAATCACTTTTGTATCCTAACAGTTGTTGGAAAACGCAAATCGTATCTCTGACCATTCTTTCTCGTAAGAATGTTGTATTCTAAGACTCTATATTATAATTATGGATTATCATATTATTGCTTTGGGCGTAAAAAAAATCGTGTGCTAGCGTGTTCTTAATATAGGAGAACGTTTTGAGCCAATGTGTGCCTTAACTCTACTACATGATCGTTGTTATTAAGAATCTCACACCGAATTTTCTATATGCCGATATGAACTTGTAAGATGTTTACGAATAATTTTTTTCTCAATGTAGATTCATGGTGGCGAATAAGGATGGACTTATATCTCCCATCTTGATCACGTGGTTGAGATGGAATTTCAGGTCTTATTCATGTGTAACTATAAATTAAGGGACTATGTTGGAGGCAATTTTGATGATAAGAGTAGCAATGCTTGATACGAATATTCACAAACCAATTTCGTTTGTTAATATGTTAGGGTAAGATATCATGAAGATGGTTATGCCTTCTTCTATAATATAACCATCACTTATTCTGTTAGTAACTTATTAGAAGTTCGAAACCGAAATCCTCCTTTTCAAGATATGACACCCACATATTTAAACGTCTATCCCATCTTGAAGTCAATATTAAGAGTAGTCTTAAGAGAATTCAACTGCAATGACTTGTTCTTAAAATATAGAACGTGATAGTCACGTCCTTACTCGTATTTCATGACCCTTTGACGCTCATTTCAACCAAGATGCTTATTCTATAAGCAATTCAACCTTTTTATGTATAGGAAGGATGGCCTAGGATTCTCACTGGCTAGGCCCGAGCTGGTTCATAAGCCGCTCGACTAACCAAGAACTCACCTTACGAAGAATAAGATTTAGTAGTAAACCATACTCAATGCTCGATGAACATAATGGCTTCCCTTGAGCACATGAAGGCGAAAGAGTCATTTCCCGGGTATCACCTTTAAAGTGTTGAGATTTATCGACTATTCCAAGTGAACCCCGATTTTTTTCCAACTCAAGGCAAGGAAGTGCCAACTCACGTCCCCAATTTACCTACCTACCGGCTTATAGACTTTCTTCAGTATGTATCTAATTTTGCTACTAGGGAACGTTATTATCAACTTCTTTTTTAGCCTAGAGATATCACAAAATCTTAGAGACTAATTTGCAATTAATGTTAGTTGATAAATAAATGTATGATATGAATAAACATAAATCATCATGATATGAGAGATATCAATTGTCTTCCTCAAAAGGAAAATATATTCTCTCTTGGTTAAGACGCATGATTGATGTGTACCTGCCCTAGCCCTAGGGTCCCGAGACCGTGGCGACCCCCTTGGGCTAATCCGCGGCTCCGTAGGACTCGTGCCAAGTCCCGTGGTCCGCCTCACCAACGGCACCACGGCCCCGAACGCTCGAGTCGTGCCAGCGCCGGGCCAACCCGGCGTCGACACATGAAGTCCTTGTGCGTCACGCCTCGGCTGTGCCGCGCCCCAGTCGGTACCGAGCCACCAACCCTTGATACCAAGCCCCACGCCTCAATACCGACCACCATGTCCGCGCCGGGCCAACCCGGCGTCGCGACTTGAGGTTCTTGCCTCGTCCTGGCGCGCTGACACCCTTGTCGCGCCGCACCAGCCTTGTCACGGCCTTGTCGCGACACTCGCGACATGGCCACCGTGACCACTATCCGTTTTTACTACTTTTAGTACTATTTCCTTTCCAAACCTTTCTATTTATGTCATTTCTATTATTGTTTTGATTTATGGGCTTGGGCCTAAGGTTGGGCCACTTGCATGTGTAACCCTAGTTAGCCCCCACGCCTCCTTAGGGTTTGCTAGGAGCTCCTCTATAAATAGGAGCCTCCTCTCATTGTTTTCGGTACGCCTGATTGAATAATACCATTACTCTGTCGAGATTGCTCCAGAACGATTTCTCTAAGGCGTCACCCAAATTCTCTTCTCATCCCATATTCCTCAGTTCTCCCTCAAAAGAGAGCACCTTCTCATCCTTTCAATTCTCTTCTCACCAAAGTCTAGTCGATTCGACTCTAAAACCTATCCAACCGTGCGTGAGACGACCATTTACGAGTCCATCTTCGATCCTCTCGTGAATCTCCCAACGGGGTTCACATCAACTAGCATCAGAGCCTCGGATTGCGTAAGTCTTTCTCACCCATTTATCTCGTTTTTGCACGAAATTTTTTCTTTTTACCACAAATTTTCATTAGCTTCCGCCATCTCTACCATCACTCATTAGATCCATTGTTTTTGCTTCAAAAAAAAATAATCCGAAAATCAAAAAAAAATTAGCCATTTCCCACGACTTGCACTTGTTTGGTCATTTTGCTTCAAGTCATTAGTATTTGCATGCTTAATTTCTTGCTTGTTTGATCGAAATTGTGTGTGTCGTGCATATCTTCTTGTTATTCTCGAGATTTGGTTGACAATTCACCATATCTTTGTGTTGCTATTGTGGGGCAAGATCTTGGAGGATAAAATCCACGAGAATCTTGTTAGTTGCCGATTTTTATTAAAAAAAACATTCTTTTCGAGGATAATAGCCAAAATAAGGTAATATCCTTCCAAATAAAAATAAAAAATATCTTTGGAAGATAATAGCCAAAATAAGGTAATATCTTTCCATTTTATAAAAAAAGAGATCTCAAAGATCTTGTGGGACACACAAGCCAAAATAAGGCAAGTGTTCCATATTTGTTAAGATTTCATTCGGCTCCCCTCTCTCATAATATCTTATCATATCTTGCTAATTGATTTGCATATATTCTTAATTGATTGCATATCTTTTAATTGCTTGATTTGCTAGACACAATCTCGCCTTCCCCTTTAGGCCGAGATCTCTTCTAATCTCTTCTTTCCTTTTTTTTCTCACGTGGTCTAGGCCTAACCCTAGTTGGCCGCCACTCCCCTTCTCTCCTTCTTCTTTGTGTGCTTACTTTTACTTGTTGCTTGTGACTTGCTTGTGTAAAGTCGAGACCTATAGCCTCCCAAACCCTTTCAAGCCTCTTGTTCGTGCAATTAAGAGTACTTGGGTGGTGAGTCTTACAAAGTCTCGACGTTTCTTTTTGCTTTGTTGATTGTTGGACTTGTTACTCTTCTCTGTCCTCTATTATGCCAGGCATTCACCGGCGACGCTTTGCCGGGTCTGACGACCCCGGAGCATTTTTGGCATGGGCCAAGCACATGGCGACGTACTTCGGCCAACGAAACTACAACCACTACGAGCAATTTGACATTGCGATTGGATGCTTCACCAGATATGCTCGTAGATGGTTTGCACGAGTACAAGAGGATAGATATTCTCAACAGTGGCGTCCAATAAAGACGTGGACCCACCTTTTACTCAAGATGGTTCCACATTTTCTCCCACATGTGGCCGCCCTCTCCTTTAAGGAGTCCATCCTTTGGCGCATGACCCAAGCGCGAGAGCTTTCTACAAGCCCTTCGGCGGTCGCCCCAACAAGAGCGCCGATGGCCACGGGCCACATGACATCGTTATCCGTGGTCGAGGCCATTAGCGCGCCCGCTGAGCATGTTACAATGGCTTCCGAGCCAGCGGTCCCTCTTGCTCCTCCCATGGCCGAGGCACAAGTGCTCCTTCTCGAGGTTAGCAAAGAGGACGCGCCCTCCCTTCCTCCTACCGAGGCCTTCTTGGCACACACCGACTCCGTGGTTGACAGGTTAGTACCTCCACATTTGTCCATTGATTTTCATACTAACTTGTTTCCCCTTGTGTGTTCTAGTGGACGTGTGCAGGATGATGCCGAAAGGCAACATGCCAATCCTAGGGAGACCGACACGGCACCGCTAGCACCGGCACAAGACGCTAAGGGCGTTTCTAGCCATGACACCACTTTCAGCGGCGTTTCTGATTCAAATGGATCCCAAATGTCCCCTACATACGCACTCCATGAAGACATCCTAGGGATAATGATGAAACAAGGACGCACGCCGATGGACAACCCCTCGGCGCCCGCCGCCGCCGTATTTTCGGAGACTTCGTACCTTGGCTCGATCCAACCACATTTTCTCGGCATTCCTAGTGCGAATTGGCTCCAAATGCAGGGAGCTACGGGCCTCAAGAGTTGGGACCCTGGATCTTCTCCGAGTCCGGACGATTACGAGCCACCCCGACTTGATTTGTCCCCGGCACAACCACTTCTAGGGAGTTTTCCTTGTCTTTCTTTTTATACTTTATTGACGATTTCTCTTTGTAAAGGACCCTCTCTTTTTGATTCTATTTCTTTCTTTTTGCAGGTTTCGAAGGATGGAAAGCGCCTTCTACTCCGACGCTCGACGCGGGGACGCGTCGAATCTAAGCGGGGGAGGATGATGTGTACCTGCCCTAGCCCTAGGGTCCCGAGACCGTGGCGACCCCCTTGGGCTAATCCGCGGCTCCGTAGGACTCGTGCCAAGTCCCGTGGTCCGCCTCACCATAGGCACCACGGCCCCGAACGCTCGAGTCGTGCCAGCGCCAGGCCAACCCGGCGTCGACACATGAAGTCCTTGTGCGTCACGCCTCGGCTGTGCCGCGCCCCAGTCGGTACCGAGCCACCAGCCCTTGATACCAAGCCCCACGCCTCAATACCGACCACCATGTCAGCGCCGGGCCAACCCGGCGTCGCGACTTGAGGTTCTTGCCTCATCCTGGCGCGCTGACACCCTTGTCGCGCCGCACCAGCCTTGTCACGGCCTTGTCGCGACACTCGCGACATGGCCACCGTGACCACTATCCGTTTTTACTACTTTTAGTACTATTTCCTTTCCGAACCTTTCTATTTATGTCATTTCTATTATTGTTTTGATTTATGGGCTTGGGCCTAACGTTGGGCCACTTGCATGTGTAACCCTAGTTAGCCCCCACGCCTCCTTAGGGTTTGCTAGGAGCTCCTCTATAAATAGGAGCCTCCTCTCATTGTTTTCGGTACGCTTGATTGAATAATACCATTACTCTGTCGAGATTGCTCCAGAACGATTTCTCTAAGGCGTCACCCAAATTCTCTTCTCATCCCATATTCCTCAATTCTCCCTCAAAAGAGAGCACCTTCTCATCCTTTCAATTCTCTTCTCACCAAAGTCTAGTCGATTCGACTCTAAAACCTATCCAACCGTGCGTGAGACGACCATTTACGAGTCCATCTTCGATCCTCTCGTGAATCTCCCAACGGGGTTCACATCAATGATTCTCTTCCATGCATGTGAATATGATTCCACATAAGCCTCACAATAATGAACATGATAACACAATAATAATAATTAACCTATAAAAAAACAAAATTATGCACGACATTAATATGCATTGATCTTTCTTTTTTTGATAGATATACGCATTGATCTTTCAAGTCAATGTACCTTGTCTCTTTCTTCAAACTATCCTCGATCTTCTTTATATATATTTATATGAATCCATCTCAATTTCATTCTCAAGGCAAAAAATTCAAATTTATCATCATTAAATATAATCATAATCTCAAATTCATCCATGGCTTCCAAGGTTTTGCTTTCTATTTTGATGAATATGATTCTGCTAGCTATGTTAATCTTGCTTCTTTCTTCGATCGGTAAGTAAAGTACCTCTATTTCACGAGTTATCGCTCTATATATCATCAACTACATGCAAATTTTTCCAAATTTAAGATTTCCAAATTTAAGATAAGAGTACGATGGACATCATTTGCGTGCAAGTCATTATTGATTTGCAATTGTGTAACAAATTCGATCATGAATTGTAACTAAAGATCACATTTTGAATTAAAAAGGGGGGGAAATCACAAAACCAGTCGTTTGTTAATCTATCATTCATATATTGCATTAGAAAGTGTTTTTAACCCCTCTAATGGTGTTGTGTAGGTGAAGCGGTGACATGCCAGGGGAAATGTGAGGACATACCAGATTGCAATAGATTTTGTAAGAGAACAGGTTACACAGGCGGTTATTGTTATCCTCCATTCGCCCAATTTTGTTGTTGTGATTAGAATGAAGTTATGATTTATATATTGTAATTTACAATATCATCAATACAAGTAATAAATAAACTTTGAACTTTTTGTTCTACTTGTATTGGCATTTTCTTCAAGATTTGCTATGGCTTGTGACCCTATATATAATTTGTAAGTCTTGTAAACACAAATGCAAGAGCATCTATAATGGAGAAATATATGATATATTTCTTAAAAAATAAATAAAGGTAAAATAAATAAATAAAAGGGACATGTTAGGGAAAATCAGAGAAATATTTCTTCTTTTTTTTCAGTTTTTACTCTTATAGTGTGAAAATATTTCCTATGCATTTCTATGCAAAAAACTAGCAAAAAATATTTATTTTTTATTTCCTTTTTATATATTTATGAAAAAGAAATTTTCAATATATGCTCTAAACAAAGTATATCAAAAAATGTGTTTATATTCAATATTATATAATGTATCTGCGAAAATAAACCACCATTCTTATTCTTTTTAACAAGGAGGGGAAAGAATAGAATAAGAAGATTTAAAAATATTAAATTGATAGAAAAGTCATTATAGCATAATAGAATTGATGAGTGTTGTTAGTTTAGATAATATAATACAAGAGGTTATGGGTTTGAGTCTCATCCCTTGCATTTTTTTCCATTCTTCTTATTTTCATTTAGAATTTAATTTAAATGTTAATTTAATATTAAAATATTATTTACCCTTCATTAATTAAATTTTATTATTTTCCATTATGCTATGCTTTTATAGATTTTTAATATCATACTATGAAAATCATAATAATAATTAAACTTTCCATTTTAGAGAAATAATTAAATAAAAAAATAATCGTTTCTTTTATAAAGAAATTGCGACTATTACACACAGGTGCACAGGAGGAAAAAAGAGTCTAGTTACTTGGAACAGAGATTGTGCACCCCTTGAAGACGGAGGTTTAAGTTTCAAGGAACTACTCTCTTGGACTAAAACTCTTCTCTTTAAATAGGGTTATGATACTTTCATGAAGAAAGAGAACCTTTGGATTACATGGGCAAAACAAAATTTCTTAAAAGGGCAAGACTTTTGGGTTGTTGAAGTCTAAGAAAGAGCGTCTTGAATTTGGAAGAATGTCCTGCATTTGAGGAATGATATATGCAATATGTGGGGGCCGACAACAAGCTTAATTGTGGAAGTTTTCTATGATTTACTAAGACCTCATTTTGAAGTAATTAGATGGCATCGTCTTATTTGGTCAGGAATTTAATCTAAGAAGTGGGTTTTCCGTTGTTTGCTCGCCACTTTGAATAGACTACCTACAATAGCTAGATTATACATGATGGGGCTTACTGCAAATTCAAACTATGTTTTGTGTAATCATGATAATGATGATGCAAATCATCTTTGGTTTTTTTTGTAGCTTCTCTAAAAAGGTGGTTGATAAAGTGTGGGGTTGGATGAAAGTATGATAGGCGTGAAATGGTCGTGCAAATCACGGCTATGTAAAAGAGTCCTAACAACCTAAAGACTGTAATCTTAGGGAAGTAAGGGTCGAATCCACAGGGAGGAGATTTATCTTTCTATGTAATTCTTATGTCAATTAAAGTAAAAGGGTTTTTAGAATTAAACTAACTGTCTAGCATGCAAAAACTAGCAAAGCAAATAAAGTTGGAGTTTTTATCAAATTAGGGAAACACTTTGTCAACCAGAGATCCACATTCGTATGACAAGTTGATCATCGATTCACTCAATATCGCATGCATATGGAATTCCAATTCCTTTTCAAAGATAATTAATAGCACAACCAGATACTATCAATCCTAACTAATTGAATAACCCTGAAACTATCAAGATTCAATTCAAAAGCAGCATGAAGAATAGGAATATAATCAGGATACAAATCTAGCATAAAACAACCAGCTTTTATACTAGAATGCAATTTAACTCTCTTCTACAATAGACTAGCACAACCAAATACTAGTACAATGTAGTTTGCTACTATGAAATAGAGAAACTCAACCAGTAATTTCTCTAGATCTAGCAATTGAGATTCAATAACAACAACCCTAGAAATTGTTGAAATCAATCACATAAACAATTCAAACAAGAGAGTAAAATAATTCCATGCAATAGATAAAGAGTAGAAATCTCACAACTGAAAGTCAAACGATGCTTCACTACACCATTCTGCAGATTTAGCGACCATATTTTAGCGACCACGCAATATGGTCGCTAATTCTGGGACCATATGGACGCCAATGGTCGCAAATCTGGTCGTCAAAACGGAAAAAAAAACAAATTAGCGACCATATGGTCGCTGAAATTAGCGACCATGTGGTCGCTAGGCTTTTATAGTCGCAAAAGGTACGCGAGAAGAATTCCCGCCAGCATTTAGCGACCATATGGTCGCCAATTGCAACGACCATATGGTCGCAAAAACAAGATTACATATTGGCGACCATATGGTCGCGGATGTCTGCGACCATATGGTCGCTACAGTTTTAGCGACCATATGGTCGCTACAATTGGCGACCATATGGTCGCAACAATAAGAAAACATATCTGCGACCATATGGTCGCGGATGTTTGCGACCAAGTGGTCGCACACTTGGTCAGATGTTTTGGCGCTTCACATCTATTTTGGCGGGTAATAGCCCGCGTTTTTAGCGACCATATGGTCGCTAAAAACACTAATTGGTAAAATTCCCGCCATTTCAGCATGTATTGCATTCTCATTCCACAAAAAAATGCACTCTCGTTCCGCTTCAACACAACTTCACTCTCATTCCGCTCTCTTCCAAAATATTCAGAAAAGAGAAAAATCAACCACAACTGTGAATTGATTGTAGGAAGAAATTACGTCAAATTTTACCGACATCCTCACTAAAGGTATGTATTTAAATCTTATTCCTAATTTTTCATTCCGTCATTATATTGTTTTAGAAAGACATTGAAGGTAGAAAGCTTTCGTTTATATATTTCTAAGAGATTGTGTTACAGAATTTTACCGCAAATAGCAATTGGTTATGTTGTGAATGCTATTCTACTGTTCTGAAGATGGCGACCATATGGTCTCTAATTAGCGTCCATATGGTCGCTAAAAGCGTATCAGCGACCATATGGTCGCTAATTAGAGACCATATGGTCGCTAATTAGAGACCATATGGTCGCTAAATGTAGTTGAATTAATTTAATTGTACTCTTATTTTGAAATGCAGGAAGGAAAAAATGCGTGAGTGGATGTATGTGCGTAATATAAATGGTTTTTTGAACGACGAGTTTTTAGCTGGCGTAAAGCAATTTCTGGATTTCTGCAAATCTATGCCGTCCTATAACCCATCCGAATTAAGGTGTCCGTGTCGTAGGTGCAAGAATAAGAAAATGAAATCTGCGGATGATGTGCATTATCACCTTGTTAAGGAAGGTTTTGTTCTGAACTATTACCATTGGGTTTCGCACGGGGAGACAGATGAAAGGTTCGCTGCATTGTTGGCCGAGTCTAGACAACATGAAGGCAGTAGCAGTTCCGATCCAGCACCACCATTAAATGTTGGCAATGATAATCGAATGGAACAGATGGTGTATGATGGTTTTAATTATGGCCGAAGTGATTACACTGCTGATGATCCCGTGCAGAATGCGGATATAAGGCATGAGCAAAGGGAGCAATATTATAATGAAGCGCCTAATCCCGATGCACAACGTATGTACGACATGTTGTCGGCCGCAAATAGGCCTTTGTGGTCTGGATGTGATATGACGCAATTGGAGGTTGCGACTGAGCTACTGAACATAAAGTCTAAGCTGAGGATGACGGAGCGCGGATATGACATGATCTCGGATTTTTGCGGACGCGTTTCTCACCCGGAGACGACATTACCAGCCACGTTTTACGACACGAAAAAATTGGTTGAGGGTCTCGGTCTTCCTTACGAGATGATTGATTGTTGTCCAAACTCTTGCATGATATATTGGGGTGCAGATGCAGAATACGCGGCATGCAAGATATGTGACTATCCTAGATGGAAGCAAGGCAAGACAAAGCTCATTCCCTATTCTCGTATGTTTTACTTGCCAATAACTCCACGATTGCAGAGGTTGTACGCATCTGTGTTGACTGCCGAACACATGAGATGGCATGCAGAGCACGCACAAGATGGGGTGATGAGACATCCTTCAGATGCAGAGGCATGGAGGCACTTCAATGCTATGTGGCCAGATTTTGCATCAGAAACACGAAATGTAAGACTAGGCTTGTGCACGGACGGTTTCAATCCGTTCGGGGCGTCGGGGCGCCAGTACTCATGTTGGCCTGTGATTCTAACACCCTAAAACCTTCCGCCGTCGATGTGTATGCGAGAAGAGGTTATGTTTTTGACGGTTATTGTACCTGGACCGAAGAGCCCGAAGCAGAAGTTGGATGTCTACTTGCAGCCGTTGATAGCCGAGCTGAAGGATATGTGGCTTAATGGGGTGTGCACATACGATTCTTGGAGGAAGCAGAATTTTGTGTTGTGTGCAGCTGTTATATGGACTATTAGTGACTTCCCCGCATATTCGATGTTGTCTGGTATGTTGTTAATTTTACATGTGCTAATTAATTTGAGACTATTATATATAATAATAATGCATATATATTTTGTAATTATTTTTTTTTAAATTAAAAACAATTAGCGACCATTTGGTCGCTAATTTAACACATGATCGTGCTATTTATTTTGTACTTTTAGCGACCATATGGTCTCTAATTAGAGTCCATATGGTCGCTACAATCAGCGACCACGTGGGCGCTAAACCAGCGACCATATGGTCGCCAACCATAGCGACCAAGTGGTAGCTAAAATCAGCGATCATATGGTCGCCAACAATAGCGACCAAGTGGTAGCTAAAATCAGCGACCATATGGTCGCCAACTATAGCGACCACCTGGTCGCTGTGGTCGCCAAACTGGTCGCCGCATAAGGGCGACCACCAGCGACCATGGTCGCTAACTAGCGACCATATGGTCGTTAATATTAGCGACCATATGGTCGCGTGGTCGCTAAATTTAGCGCCCATATGGTCGCAACATGGTTAGCGACCGGCCTTTTATCGACCATTTTTAGCGACCATAATATGGTCGCTAAATGCATTTAGCGACCATATTTTGCATTTAGCGACCATAAATATGGTCGCTAATTTCGCTTTTTTTTGTAGTGCTTCAAACTGTCTGACTAAGCAAAAGGGCTTAGTTCTCCATGAAAAGCTAAAAACTCTGAATGGAAAATACGATAATAGTGTATGAATGAGAGATGCAACTCTCTAAAACCTAATATCAAACTAGGTCTAAAAAGTCTATCCAAAAATACATATATCTCGGATCAAAGCTGACATAGGAAGAACCACTAGAAATAAAACACGTGGCACTCAAAAGATCTTCGCGTTGGCAGGGGCGGTGGGTGTCGCCGGTCTGGCGGCGGGTGCCGCCAACTGCAAAACGCCGGTCTTCATCTTCTCTTCAATTCAGCTCTAAAAACTCCAATAATATGTATCTTCGGGTCTTCTTCTTCCTAGCTGTAGATACTAGATAGCATATAAAATACCTAAAAACACCATAAAGTCATGCTAAAACTCCTCCTAAATACACAATATAATTGTGTATGGTGGGACTAGTTTCTAAGCTGCAGTAGAAGGAAGAATAACATATACCAATCAAAGCTAGCAACTTGTATGTGCATCATATACTTCATTTGGTTGATGCATGGTGAAGTTGTTTTTAACAATGCAAAGCATGATATTGATGTTATGAAGTTGTTTTTAACAATGCAAAGCCTTATATTGATGTTTAAACAAAATCATATATTAATATAAGTTGCTTTTTACGGTAAAATTGAAGCTCACTGGTAGGAGGGGGCAAGCAATGAGCTCAACTAGGACTCTAGATTTTATGGTTGGGCCTAGCAATTTTGTTGTAACATGACATTAGTATATATTATGTTTTAGAGCTTTGCTGGATAATTGAATCGTGTTCTTTGGTTTGTTTATAATGTGTTTTTGCACATATATCTCGGTTTTGATATATGGTGTTTTTGTATCTTTTCCTGTATTTGAAGAAAAGTGTCCCACATCGAAAAATTAAGTGCTAGATTCCATGAGCTTATGTGCTATGTCCATAACACGGCGCAAAGACGAAAGTATAGACCCCACGTTAAAATTAGCCCATTGGACTTTTACATTCCCTTTTCTCTTCTATAAAATTCAAAAAAAAAAATCTTCAAGGCAATTTGAAAGTAAAATTAAATGGCAGATATAAAAAAAAAAAACGTGAGCGGCAGGATTCGAACCTGAGCGGGCAAAGCCCACATGATTTCTAGTCATGCCCGATAACCACTCCGGCACGCCCACTATTAACATATGGTCCCATCTATAATACACATATAATGATTTTTCCCTGCAACAAAATGTCAAATCATATTATATATTGTTGATGTTAATAATTTATAAGGTTAAGGATGAAATGATGATATAATAAGTAGGTGTTTACCAGAAGCAATATATATAAACACAGAAAGTGAGAAAAGACAGTTTGTGCTTAAAACTCCTAGTACAACTTAAAACAAGTTTTAAAGTGTTTGTTTTTTGGTACAACAAGTAATGAAGTTTGAACAGGTACTAGGTAGCACAAAATTGGAAATGACCGGGTCTGTTAGGATGGACCCCGGTAAAGCTACCAAACCAAATATCTCAATTCAGACTTTACAGACATCACAAATTAATTACTCTCCTCTACACTATACAGTGTCACAACTTACATAGCACCATTAATGCCTCACTTGTTTGCACATATATATCCCAACCAAAAACAGTCAATACATAAATACAAAAGTTACCCAACACAGCAAAAGTGAAAGAAACACAAATTAAGCTAGGCCAGGTCTCATTTAGAAGTCTCCCAAGGCTCCACATCCAACAATTTTCAAGTACTAGCTTTCCTTTCTCATGAGCTAGCAGAAAATGGAAGAAAGAAGCAGAAGAAGATCATATTGCTTGGCCACTACAAATATTCTATCTTCCATCTTCTGGGTCATCCTAATTCTCACTGATTTATCCACTGTCTTTGCAATTGAAGCCAGATCCACCAGGAAGACTCACTTTTTGTACTCAGCCACCACCAGCTTTAAACTTCCTTCTTCTTCATTGTCTTCGTCGCGGTTTTCGGTTGCGCCAAGCCCTAGTTCTGATTATCAGTTTGAGCAAGATGAAAGGATTATCCACACAGGTCCAAATCCTCTTCACAATTAGTCCTTAGTTAGGCGTAATTGGCATGTAAGTTAATTAGTTTTGAGTATTTCTTGATTTAGTTTAAGCCTAGAGCTAGCTAGAGTACCATTTTCAGCTCTTTTTTCCCTTTTCTTTACTTGATTCGGGATTCTATGTGTGTAGGGTGAAGAAAAGGCAAAAAAGGGGTTTGAAAAAGATGAGTGTAGTAGTAATATTAATTGCCACCATTGTTGTACGTCCATGGTTGCAGGCTTGCACCTAGCTAGCTGGCTAGCTTCGATGTGTTTGTTGTAATTTGTGTTAGAATTCAAATTAACCTGGAAAAGAGGAAATTAAAGCATGCATTTATGATGGAATTGAATGGGTGCAATTACTCGTCTTCATCTACTTCTAACCGCCTTGAATTTTGATTGGTGGAGTGACATAGAGGTCTCTGTCGAGCTATTTAGATCATGCATGCATGAAATAATATCGTACTGATGACCCTCCTTTTTTTTTACAGTTTTTATGTTTATACCCTATTGTTCCTATTTTTTTCCTAGTGACTTTATTGGGTTTTTATTAATTTTATCAATTTGATTTGTATGTTGAATGGGAAATTAATGCATTTTTCATTAAATTATAAGGTCTGTTGAAATAAATATATCTAGCTCCATGGTTTTTTTTCCGTTACTGAAAAACAGACACCAGTTTCTTCAATACGTATGCAAATGATGCTATTTTGTTGGAGTTTCGAGGATTGTCAATGGGTTAATTATAAATTTATAATTATTGGGGCATCGGTGATCATCATGTGAGATCAAATTAGATTGTTGGCGAGAATATCGTGCTCCGATCCCTTTTCAGTTCTAAAGTGCATGATCACAAATATTGGCGGATTAGCGAAACGTCCGGGATTGTTTCATGCAAAGAAAGCCCCCGGCCCCCAATTCAATTCAGACTTCATTTAAAAAGGGCAATGAATTCAACCCCGCAAACCCAACAAAACAAAATTTAATCAAGGAAAAGGGGGGAATTTGTTCCACATTCCAATGTAACCCTAAATTCTAAACAATTTCCCCCTTTTTTTTCCCTCTTCTTGATTTGTTCATCGATCTCCTTCTTCAATCGATCTGTTTCCGGCGTCTTTTATTGCATTAAAAAGACGATTTCGAGAATTAGTTACTCTACTGAGAAAATAATTAAAAATAATAAACTACGTGATTTGAAAAGAGAGGGAGGAAAATTAAATTAATTAAAGATGTTTTCGATCAAGCAGAAGAAGGCTCCGGCGGCGCGTGGAAGGCGCGTGCTGATTAACATCAACGTTATCGGGAGTGCGGGGCCGCTGAGGATGGTGGTCGGCGAAGATGAGGTGGTGGTTTCTATAATCAGCACGGCGCTTAAATGCTACGCGCGAGAGGGGCGTCTGCCGATCCTTGGCTCCGATATCAACGATTTTCTGCTTTACTGTCCAGCTGCTGGGCCTAATGGTAATTAATTAACTTTTTGATCTTCAATTCGACCAAATTATGCAAGCAATTTCATGAAGAATATTGACATTGTTTAGTCTTTGTTATATTCTTCTGGACAAAATGACCATCAATTCATTTGATCTGATGACCCATTTTCTCATTGAGCGTCGAGCGAACAAAGGGTACGAAATAAATCAGATTTATCTTACAGGGGAAGGTCCGGAAACTTAATACACCAAGATAACATATTCTCTTGTCGGATTAATAATTTTCCAAATAACATATTCTTATTTTGGTCGAAATAAAATATTCTTTTGTTAAGAAGCTTCGTTAATTTTAATGGAATTTTAATGAAATGTGTCTTGTTCTGGAAAGATTTGTTATTTTACTTATTCATTAATTTTAATTTTTTTTCTTAAGGATTTAGATATTTTTCATTAGGATTTTAGTTTCCAAAATCTGTATATTTATCCTATGCACTTATCACTTAAGACTAGGGATGCACATGGGGGTAGGGCGGAGAATGCATTCCCCTTCCTCATACTCAAATACTATTTTGCCCCCCATCCCCGCCTCGTCCCCGTTTAATCCCCGCGGGGAACGGGGCGGAAAATCCCCGTCGGTTTTCGGGTTGTTAATGGGGCCCCGTTTATTATAAAAAAATATTTTAAATTTTATTTTTTTATAAATAAAATTTAATAACGTAATTTTTAAATTTTATGATATAATTTGTAGATATATATAATCTTTTACAATTAAAAACTACAATTATATTTAAATTCTACTTTTATTCAATGTTTTATAAAGTAAAAATAAAATAAATAAAAACATATCGGATATATATAGCGGGGATTCGGGGCGGATAGTACATTCCCCATCCCCGCCCCGTTTATAACCGAGGATACGAAAATAACCCCATCCCCACCCCGTTCTCCATTAAGTCGGGGAACCCCGCCCGGTCCCCACGAATTTTTTATGCATCCCTACTTAGGACATATGTTAAAAAAACCGAATTTTAATTAAGATAGAGATTCTAGACAAACTTTTTTTGCGGAGTTGCAAATCATGTAGTGTAATCCCACTAAACATTGTGTTCCAAATGAAATTTTTTCTCAATTAACACGGTATTATTTGTGGCGGACTGATTGCAGCTTTGATGAGTCCATTGGAGCCAATCAAATCGTGTGACAGCCGAAACTTCGTATTGTGTAAAAAACCACAGGAGGTGGCAAAGGAGGCGGAGCTAGGAGAATCTGGTGCCGAAAATGGAGAAGACTACTCTACACTTTCACGATGGCTCGGGATTAAAAGTAACGGGAGGTGGAAGACATGGATCGACAAGTCACTTAGTTTGAAGATTGCATCTCGTTGAGCTAAAATTGCACAACCAATTGTATTGTGTGTTACAGCTTGTGAATATTCATGTCTAGTTTCCAATATCTCTTGTAGTTTGGTGTGTGTTCTCTTTGAAAGTTTTAATGGCAGATCAGATTACCAATCTCTAAGCTTGGAAACAATGGAAAGACTTAGTTTTGTGAATCTTTCTTTGTTTATGTTGGTGACAACATGAGAGGGTTATAGAATTATATTTTTCCAATTTGATTGGTGGGAATTGGAAGAGCTAGTACATTGTTTTCTTGCGTATGAAGAATTTTGATCATTACAATTGATCATATAATCTTCAAGTGTGATCAAATGGTACATTTCCTCCTTTTTATGAGGAGGGTGTTAACTAATTATACAAAATAAGAAAAGTGACTCTAATATCATAGAATTTATCATAGGTAGCTAGGTTTGTAAACCACCTAACATACAAAAATATACTTGTTAACGTTTTTCCACATTATAAAAATGCATATATATATCCTTCGTTATAAAATAATTTCATTCATAATTTAACTATTATTTTATAATAAATAAAATTATATCGTTAATTTAAAAAATCATAATTTTCAGTTTAAAGGTCATTGTACATTTGTTATGAATTTCATATACTATTCTTAATTAAGCGGTATGTGAAATTAAGGCAAATAAACAACATAATTGGATATCTAATACAATTCAAAGCTTGCAACATATTACTTTTTAACATAAAAAAACAAAGTAAGAAAACACACAACAAATCGCATAAAAAATACTTAATTAAATGACATACAATACTTGAAATAAGTCAATCCGGTTCATACTCATACCTAAATGTTGTTCAAACGTACTTCACCAAGACTGACACACTACTGATTGTATGTATCCCTATTGCAGAGTTGAAGATTAATGCTCCGAATGTAGTTGGTCATATCAATTGGCCTATAGGTTAAGAATGTTTGATTGGAGTTAGATCATTCACCTTCTAGCTTATCATATGGAGGAACTACATATCCATTAGTCTCGTATTTAGGTACTTCATCTTCTACAATGATATTATGTAAAATTACGTACACAAGCTCTCGTTATTCTTTCAATAAATCTAACATATCAAGAGTGGGCTAGATTGCGAACGATATGAAATCGGGCTAGTAAGACTCCAAATGTCCTTTCAACATCTTTGCGACAACTCTCTTCACGTTTGGAAATGGTTTTGTTTTACGGCCTCGAGGGAGGCTAATGAATTTGACGAATGTCGCCCAACCTGGATAGACATCACCAATGAGATAATATCCCTTGTTTTATTCAAACTCATTCATCGTAAACGCTACATTTGGAGCTATACCTTGCACAATGTCATAAAAGTAGAGATCATCCAAGCACATTAATGTCATTACACGCACTTGGTATCCCAAAGAATGCATGCCAAATTCATAGGTCATATAATGCAATAACTTGTAGGATAATTGTTGGACCATCATGATCTACGCACTCAATCTAACCTTTCCATGCAAGTGGACATTTTTTCCACCTCCAAAAGCATGCAATCAATGCTACCTATCTCCTACATCCATTAAGCATTGTCAACTCGTACATAGCTCAGATTTGCTTCAATAACTCCTCTAGTTCATTATCTATTGTTGGACTATTGCGGAGATGAGCTTGAAGAGTGTGTTAAGTTTTAAGAGAGAAAAAATAATTTAAAATAGGAAGAGTGATGAGCTTGAAGATTTTGCATGACATTTGAAGATAGTAGGGATATAAAAAGTGGTCTTTTCGTTTGGGTAAACTATGGTTTATATAGCATATTTAAAGTTTTCAAAATTTAAATGCTAGATGTGGCAAAATCACACAATCTCTTAAGGTTGCAAAACCACACAAATTTAAAATGTGGTAGAACCACATAATTTGAAAAAGTACTCTCGTTAACAAGGATTATATTAGACATGGATAGTATTAAACACGTATTCTATTTCATAAGGATTATAATGCAATAAGCAATTTCAAAAGCAAACTAGAAAAAAAAACACTTGATGAAAAACCTAAAATAACAAACAGTACTACAAGCAAACTCGAAAGCAAATAAGAACAACAAACAATACAATAAGCAAACTCGAATGCCCTTCCAAAAAAATGAAACTCTTTAATATTGTATGTCAAGATCATCCATCAATCGCTTCTTCACCATTTGATTTGCAAGAGAGGGTGGATTCACCGATTCCTTTTTAACAAGTTCCATCAATCCCTTCCACTCCTTATCCTTAATTCGCTCTTCTCTCACCTTTTGCTTTTCCTCAACCACTTTCTCCATAATCCACAGCTCATCCATCTTGATCAACTCCATTTGGCTCTGATATTCATGAAAGTGATCCCCTATCTTCAACACTCGCTGCTTGAAGTCCTGATCTTGTTCAACATATGAAATCTTCTTTTTTCCTCTAGTCTCATTTACAACGTTATTTCAATGGGACATTGGATTAGATCAACGTTATTTATGGGTACTCAAAATATATACAATTGGTTCAAAACACAATTAAACAACCCAAAACATACCTTAAACAATCTAAAAATATACAATTAAATTTAAATGTAATCAAATATATACAATATCGGTGTGTATGAAAAGATTAAAAAAAATGCATCATGGTAAAAAAAAATATGCTTAAATTGTCCATTTAAACAAATAAGCACTTTAATGTTAGGGTGTGCCATGTGTCGCCTACTGAGCAGGCGTTTTTGGCTCAGACATGCGCAAAGTGCGTCGTTCTCTTTT
The DNA here is from genome assembly GCA_964016875.1 of Fallopia convolvulus. NCBI lineage: Eukaryota > Viridiplantae > Streptophyta > Magnoliopsida > Caryophyllales > Polygonaceae > Fallopia > Fallopia convolvulus. Next base: position 50,965,737 of record OZ024732.1, read on the forward strand.
GAAGGAGCATCGAAGCGATGCGTTTCGAATAGGCGCACGTGTGCGTAGGGCATGAACCCCACTCCATCATTTTTTCCTTGATTCACCTTCGGGCATTTCGTTCAACGATTTGGCCTCTAGCTAGTAACCTGATGTCACCGTTTTGAACCCTTTTCTCAATTAGAATTGGTTAGTAACCAGTTTTCATTCCTAATGGATGCTCTAGGCGAGCCCAAATAATACTTGTGTCGACCCTAATCCTTATCCTATAAAAAAAATTCCCAGATTCGTATCATAAATTAATTTTTCTCGGAACACACCCCAATCTCGGATTTTATTAAAAATCTAACATCATAAACCACCTCCACGACTTATGTGGATGCTCTATGTCATGTAATCGTGTAGCTTTGGTTCCGCAATATTTGAAACTAAACCCCAAAAAAGCTGGCATTACGTATCTTCATAGTGGCATATACCCAAGCAACTAAATCAACACAATCCTTCCACAAAGGGAAAAAAAAATTCGTCGCCTGAGAGATTCGAACTCTCGCGGGGAAACCCCATGTACTTAGCAGGCACACGCCTTAACCACTCGGCCAAAGCGACTGAGTTGTGTGGTTATCCCGCTTAATAAATATAACTATTTAAAGCGAAGAATAAGGTGAATTGCCGACGTTGCCGTTGGGGACTCTCCAAGTCTGAAGGGCGTGCAGAAGAGGGAAAAAAAAAGAGAGAAGGGAAATCGGTGGTCGTGGAGAATGCCGACGGTCGGAGGTCTAACGGCAAGTGACCGGCACATATTGACGGCGATTAACACCGGAGCTTCAAGCCTCTCCCTGCTGGGATCTACCTTCATCGTCCTCTGCTATGTTCTCTTCAAAGAGCTCCGCAAGTTCTCTTTCAAGCTCGTCTTCTTTCTCGCTCTCTCCGTATGTCTTCTATTCCGATCGTCATCTTCCTCTCTCTCTTTTTTCCCCTCATCTTACACTGCAAAAAATTTTAGATCTGTTTGTTCTTAGGTTTAATAGATTAGCCGCGAAGCAAGCACGGTTCGTAGTTTGACAATATTTGGATGAGATTGTATTAAAATGATAAGAATGCAGCTTCTTTGGGTTAATCGTTGTCAAAAAAAGTATATCTTAGTAGTTTGATCAATCTTGTGAAAATGCGCGTTCCTTTTGAACAATTTTCTTGTAAGAAAGTTGATCTTGTTTGAACAGTGAGATCTCTTCAATATCATTATCTGGGATTCTGAAGAGAAAAGTGTTAGTAGTGTTGGCTCAGTTAGATTGCATTATGCAGCCAATTTAAGGTTAAGCTGTAGGAAAAAACTTCCTGCTATTTATAATCTGTAAAAGTACCCAGGTCCATGGATGTATGTTAGGGTTATGTGTCCCCCTTATGAAAAACTGTATGATTTGCAAGGCATGAGGTCTGTGAGGAAGAATTAATCACTGTGAAAATTTATTACCAGCTTGTTTCAGTTCCAAAGCATGTGCCTGCTCTTGTCTACTGAAAATTACACCTGCTCAATTTATTTCATAGGAACCTGCTATATCCTTTCCATGCATAGATTTCAGCATATTATCCCATTGTATTTATCTTTGGAGATTATGCAAATTTTGTTGTAGAAATTATTTTTGTTATTTCCATACTGTTTCTGGTTAGGAGATTCTTCATTTTGGAACACATGGCATCAAACTACATCATGTCATTCATGGACAATGACTTAAGTAACACATACTCATAGTACAGCTTATCTGCAGAATATAAGTGCCAGTCTGCTATCTGTCTGTTTTTCCTTAGTGTTGTGTTATTTGTTTACTGTTTTGGAATAAATTTTCTACTAAGCACACTGTTATGCTTGTGTATTATGCATTATGAGAGAGAATCTTCTAAGTTCTAACACCAATGTCATCAGTGAGTCATGGTACATAGTTGTAATAAACAAGTTAACAACAGAAATGAAGTGATGATCAAGTAACACAATATTCAGAAGCAACAATGTAGTGATACATGATTTAAAACCTTATACTATAGTGATGCATTGCTAAGTTTTTTTTTTCTTTTTCTCTATTTGTACCTCAGTTTGTAATCAATTAGACACCAATTTTTATGCAGGACATGCTTTGTAGCTTTTTCAGCATCATTGGGTATGTGTAAAAGAACCAGGTAAACTGTCTTTCTAATGTTTTTGAAAAATTAGTTCAATGCTGAAAAAAGCTACTTCTTGCTGTTGCAGGGATCCATCCACTGGATTCTTTTGTTACACTCAGGGCTATAGCACCCACTTCTTCTGTGTGGCATCTTTTCTGTGGACCACCACAATAGCTTTTACACTTCATCGAACTGTTGTTCAGCACAAAACTGATGTTGAAGATTTAGAACCTATGTTTCACTTGTATGTATGGGGTATGGCATTCTGTGTGAGTTTTTTTAAGCATGTGCTATAGTGTTAGACAGTTATATATGATGTATTTGAATTGTGGCTTCTAGTTGCCTTCTTTTCCCATAATGGTATAAACCTTACTTGCAATGTTCATCTATCATAACAGGAACTTCACTGCTCATGACTGTCTTAAGATCATTTGGTAATCACCATGGACATGTGGGTGTATGGTGTTGGACACAAGCAGGGCGTGTAGGAAAGGTAAGTAATTTGACTTCTAGACAATCTTAATTACTTTATTTGTAATTACAGTCATATGGTATAACAAGTTGATCTCATAGTCCAAGGTGCAAATAAGCATACATGAAAGCACTTCTAGTTGAACTTATGCGAGCACTTTAATTGTAACTACAACCATATGATATAACTAGTTGATCTCAGAGTACTCATATTCCTAGGTACAGTCATAAGATGAAAATTTGTGGAAGTCTAATATTGACAGACATGTCACAGAAAACTGAGACAATTATGTATGCATGCATTTCCAATAGTAATAAGTTATGTTGTACATGCAAATTATGCTAATAAATATCTTATCTGGTTTCTGGTATGTAGCAACACTAAGTGGTCTGCTGTTCTATTTCTTTTTTGGTGTTATTGGCGTTTTTGTTACACACAGTGATGATATTAACAAATTGAGTAATAAATTTCCATCTCTCCACAACCTCTCATTATATGTAATTTGGTTCAACTTCATGCACTGTGAATTTGTCTCAATTGCTTCTGAGATAGGTTTGAGGTGTTAGGGATTGTAATTTAGGTTTATATTGTGCAGTGTGTAAACATGGAATCTTTGATGAGGGATATGACAGTGGCATCTTCTCCATCTTTTTTGTGATTTTTTCATCTAAGATAAATGTTATGTTTTCGTAACCAAACATTCTGTTTTAATTGTGCAGGTTGCTCATTTTATGACATTTTATGTTCCACTCTGGGGGGCAATTCTTTATAATGGCATCACTTACTTTCAAGTGATTCATATGTTAAGGAATGCGACTCGTGTATGTAGTGTGCCAATTAAAAAATTTAAAACATGTTATTTATCAGTCTAATGTGTATTGAGCATATGGTTGAGAATAAACTTTGAAAGAGCTATTTCAACATTTCAGATGGCAGTAGGCATGTCGGATCGGGCCTATCAACCAGATGGAAGGACAGACATGAGGGTATGCGATATCCTTAAATTTGAATCCAGCTACTTTTATTTTTTGAATTTGTGCAATTTTTGGTATGAAAAGAAACTAATTTACAAATTAATTTGATGAATACAAAAGAATTATCTAACATTGCAAGGACTAGGAGCTGTTCAAGCTACTTAATCAGCTTATATGAATGACAATTGTGAATTTTCGTCTTGATTCTGACACATTAAGCTGTCATATGTGAAGGATAACTTCCCACAACATGCTCTCTTAAAATTACACTAACAATTACATTGAAGCTGTTAAAGCCTGTTCTGAATTCTCAAATTGTCTAGTATCATTTTTTGCAAATTTACTGCATATTTCCTCCATTTTTTTACTTTTCTGATCTTTATATCACAGGCTTTGAATAAATGGGGATACTATCCACTTATTCTCATTGGATCTTGGGCTTTTGGAACTATAGACCGCGTTCATGATCTCATAGACCCAGGACATAAAATCTTTTGGCTCTCATTTCTTGATGTTGGGACATCTGCACTGATGGTAAACTTTTTTCTGTAACTGTTTGATACTGTCAAGTGTTAAGAGTATATAGATGGCTTTAATTTGTTGCACACCACATGACTTCTTCAGTCATCCACATTGCAGTAGCAATCTATAGGGTATGTGGTCTAGTATTTATAGGTTAGACATTTTTACATTATTTATTTGCATAAATTACTACACTTCAATTGAAAAAGGCTTCAATGCCCTGAGAAGGTTGTTGTATACAATTGTCATCAATTAAGCTTGTAAATGCCTTGAATCGTCTAGAAATGCACCTACAGTTTCTCTTCATTCAACTTGAATAAGCCTGTAGTTTATGATGTTGATAAAAAATGTAAATGGTAGACAATTTCCAATAAATTTCGTGTATGAATGTCCTAGAAACATATTCATCAAGTGGCTTGAACTTATTCTTGCAGGGACTTTTTAACTCCATAGCATATGGTCTGAACTCATCTGTGCGTCGGGCAATTTATGAGAGATTGGATCTGTAAGTGTACTTCGCCTTCATTTTTTGACATTTCTTCTCATTATAATAGTACTGCTGTAAGTAATTTCATGTGTTAAGTGAAACTTCTTTTTATTCATGTAAAGTCTTGAAATTGTCACTCTTTTGAAACTTTGAAGTTTGTCTTGAAATTAAAAAAGTAGAGGAAATGACAGATAATGCAAAATGAATATCCTTATAAAGCAAGTCATCTGAAGATTTAAAAACGAGCCTTTTATTCTCTTAATTTTTTATTTTCTCTATAAAAATTGCATAGTTCTATCAATTGATGTTGCAGTTCTTGTTTTGCATACAATTTTTTTTTTTGAATGTCAATTAGCATCGTACTAAAAATGGTCAAAGAGTTCAAAGAAAGCTACTAATAAAATTCTCTGACTGGTTTTCAATAATGGAATGAATGAATGAATGCTAGCAGGTGTTCAACAGGGAGACTCAGGAACTGGTTGCCCCAGCGCTCAAAGCTGAGAGGCCAACAACAAGAAAGTGAACTAGTATCATTGAAACAAGACTACCAACAGCAGCAGCACTAACAAAAACCTAAAAAATATGAGCTTTCCTAAGAAAATATGAGCTCTCCTGGCTTCAGTATTAGAGCTATATACCTCTCGAGACTCTAAACAAATGCTGGCTAGTGTAGGTTGAGATTATCTTCTTCCGAGTTTTGGTTTGGTCCAATCTCGCCTATTGTATAAGTTGGTGTGTAAGAAAATATAACTTGATTTTTGGTTCAAATTATTTACTGATTCGATTGGATGATTTGATTTAGGAGGCATTTGGAAGATACTTTTTTTTTGGTCATTGTCACCCCAGTTCAGCGGAGAGCTTTGCTCCATCAAACGCCTACGTCTGGAGTTTGAGTCTCGCGAGGGCCCCTTTATTTTTGGGTGGGATCTGCTCTCCCAACAAGTTCATTTGGAAGATACTTTAGTATCATAATCAGAAGTATATTTTTAGGTTTGACAGGCAGGGTTTATTCATTTCCTAATGTAGAAGTATGATTTTGTCAGATTTTATTTGATTTCTGTTTACCAAGAGAAATTTAATTTTTATAAGCTCGTTTGCAATGTTCTCTTTGAATACCTAAAACCCCTTTTAATATTATTATTTGTTTGACTTCTTTTTTTGATGTATTTATATGTATTTTCTGAATGCATCCATACTCCAATAAAGCCTAGAATTAATAAAGCCTAGAATTATTCATTGGGTTGCTTGCTTTGAAGGGTGAAATCATTTCGAAATTTCATCTTATTCATTGGGTTGCTTAGAGCAAGCCTAACTGCTTTCCTAAATTCTTAAAAATTGAATTTTTGGGAAAGCAAGGGCATATTTTTAGTCCAATAATTTCCCATCTTGTTATCTATAATGGGAAAGGAGGTAAAAATATTAAGTCTTTTTCCTAAATTTAGGGAATGTGAGAGCATTTTTAATAAATTCTTTATAATTTTTTCTAAAATGGAGAACAAAATCCTATATTGTTTAAATTTTTTATCCCCTAACTCCAACAAATTCTCCATTTTGAAGAATCATATTTATATTTATATTATTTTTATTTTATATAATACTATAAAATCTAATTTAGCTAATTGAAAGATATACATTTAATGCATCCCCTAAATTTTTTTGAGAATTCCCTAATGTAGAGATGTCTAGTCCTATTTTGGAGACTCTCTCCATTTCAGAGAAATAGATGGATAAATAATTGGACTTAAAATACACATCAAATTCTCCAAATTCACCATTTTCAAGAAAATGGAGATTAGAGATTCACCATTTTCAAAAAAATGGAAATTAGGTTGGAGATGCTCTGACAATTCTCCAGGGGAGAGAATGTAAAGATGATTTATGATTAGCTTGATTAATAAATAAATAATTATTATACAATAATAAATTTTAGAGAAAATGACTCTTGTTATTCCAATTTGGAGAAATATTTTTTTTTGAAATACTGGTTTCCGCATCTTGCGATCCGACTATTCTTGCACCTCTTCGGACCCTGCCGTGGACCCAAAGGAGGAGGTAAATTGCGGGTGGGAGAGCGGTGAACCTCTGATTCAGTGGCGGCGCACACAAGGGAAGGTATCTTGCCATAAAATGTGAAATTCGCACATTTGCAAATGGTAAGGCATGAACCCCTAAGACGCTTTTAAACCACTGTCCGATTGTCCTGGACAATTTGGAGAAACTCTTACGATAACTTAGAAGAAGAGTAGAAGGAGAGCAATCTATTATCGCACACATATTCAAAAACACTCTTTTATTTTTCGTTTTTAAAATGGGAAATTAGTAATAATATACACTACTTTCCATAAAATAATGCGTAATATTACAAATTGACGAAAATATCCCAGAACAACAGTCAGTGTAAAAGGAACTAACTCCACGCCTTCCTCCTCAAAACCCTTAAACCTCGTTATACCTCTTGCCGCCGTCCTCGTCGGTCTTCACCGCCCTCTTGCCGCCTCCACCACCAGCGACGCCACTCCGCTATCACTTCTTCAATCAAAGCGATAAAAACTTCAGATACCTAGAAAGATCGAATAGAAGATATATCCGCGCGATTTCCAAGCTCAACAATGGAGAAGACAAATTACATGAGGTTAAGGGGGAGCCAAAGCCTGAGGCTTCGTCTGCTACTCTCCACGCTCTCTTCGAAGCCCATTCTGGTGGAAGACATCCGGTCGGAGGGAAGTTGGGCCGGCCTCCGCCCCCACGAGATATCTCTCCTCCGCCTCTTTGAGAAAGTATGCGATGATTGCGTTGTCGAAATCAACGAGACTGGTAAGTCAAAGGAAATTGGAACTAGGGTTTTTGGTACTTTTTTGTGCTGTTGGTAGAATTTCGGATGCGGTCTGTTTGAATTTTGAGTTGTGCAGGTACGAAGCTCAAGTACAAGCCGGGGGTTGTGATGGGAGGGAGACATCTATTTCATGATTGCGGTTTGAGTCGCTCTATTGGGTATTTCTTGGAGCCTTTGATTGTGCTCGCTCTGTTCGGGAAGAGACCCCTTTCTATTAGGCTCCAAGGTACCCCCTTTTCTTCCTTTTAGACGAATCGCACTTCTTTTAGCATGTGGAGAATGACTATGCCTGTAGTGCTCTGTTGATTTAATTTCTATTTGCTTTTATTGAGTTAGAACTTAGAAGTGGTGAAATTTGTGATAGAGAAGAGTAATCGTGTGGCAATTCATTTTCTCTAGGCGTTTGTTAGCTGCTAAGAACTGTCCAGCTAGAATTATCTGTAGAGAAGAAAGAGCATGTGATAATTGGGTGCATAAAAAAATAATCATGATCACTTTGTGAATTTATGGCTCTTGTTAGTGATTGCAAATTCAGTTGAACTTAGACAAAGGTGGAAGATTAGTGCATGCGGCATCTTAGTTATTACTTGAAGACATAGTGTTCGTTTGCCATTAGCATCTTTCATATAAATAGATCAGTTGTGTGCATTGTTGAATATTAATCCTTGTAATCAATACTCCATCACATGGATGCGCAAAAAAGGCACGCATTTCTATTATTTAGGAAAGAGGGGAAAGGAGTCTTAGGATTATATAACAGGATGCTGTGCTTCTCATCATCAATGCTTTATTGACATATAAAATATGTACACCATTGGATGTTCACTTCATACATTTTGCAAATTGAAACCTTCCTTTTTGTTTTATAGAACCGTTTCACGGTCCCTTCGAAGGCCTTAAATAGAAACCTTTCAGTTGCATATTGAAACCAAAAATCACTGTCTGTTCTTGGTTTATTAATATTAATAGCATTTGTAAATTACTCAACTCTATTGTACTGCTCTCAGGAATAACAAACGATTCAAAGGATCCATCTGTTGATACGTTCCGGTCAACCACACTGAACATTCTCAAGAAATTCGGGGTTCCATCAGAAGGATTAGATCTGAAAATTGAAAGTCGTGGAGTTCCTCCCAAAGGCGGTGGAGTAGTTTTTCTGACAGTCCCCATAGTGCATAATTCTTTAACTGTGAGTTTCTCAGTTTCACACAATCTACACAAGAGATTACATAATAAATATGTTATAACTGACTTTCCTCTCTTATTGTGTACAGGCAGTAGATTGGACTGATGAAGGGATGGTTAAACGCATTAGGGGTGTCTCATTCTCTACTAGAGTGTCTTCTCAGTTTGAAACTACAATGATACGCGCAGCACGTGGAATTTTGAATCCGTTGCTTTGTGATATCCACATATTTACTGATCATAAAGCTGGTTCTCAAGCTGGCAAGTAAGTGTGTTTATTTTTTCTGGTAGAGCAGCTATAGAATGTTCGAGTTGAAACATCTCGCCCATCTTTTGTTATATTAACGACTGGCCTGTACTTTTATTCAGCTCCCCTGGTTATGGAATATCTGTAGTAGCAGAAACTACTTCTGGTTGCTTCATTTCAGCAGATACTGCAGTTTCAAACCCACATGCCGAAGATGCAGTTGGAATGGAAGATTTCGATAAGGTAGCTATGAAGCCGGCTGATGAGGTTGGCGAGGAAATTGCTTCTATTCTTCTCGGGGAGATTAAGCAAGGAGGAGTTGTTGATTCAACACATCAGGTTTGTGCTTCCTTATGTCAATCTCTTAGAGATTTACAGTCTCTTAGATGACTACTTTAAGCCGCTTCTTTTTTGCATTATAGTCGTAAATTTTCAATGACATTTTAGGGAAATAATCATATATCTTAATGTATTCTGCTGGTTTACCCTACTGGTATTGGAGGAAGAATATAATTGTACATTTGTACCAATGCCAATGAAATTGATCTCTTTCTTTATTTTAATTGCAGGGTTTATTATTTCTTCTTTGTGCATTATGCTCTGAAGATGTTTCGAAAGTTCGGGTCGGGAAACTCTCACCCTTTGGAATTCAAACTTTGAGGCTCATAAGAGATTTCCTGAACAACACATTTGCTATCCAGCCAGATCCATCCACAGGAACAGTCATTCTGAAATGCAAGGGAAGTGGAGTGAGGAATCTATTTAGGAAGTTATCATGATTTTTTCCATTCCAAATATTGTCAGCATCATCACACAATATCTAGTTCTCTTTTGAGACACACAATATCTAGTACTCTTTTGAGAATGAAGTTTTGGGCAGCTTTGATCCTCTTGAATCTAGAGGAGATAAGGTATAAACAACAAACTCAAAGAGGAGTGAGCAACTGAGCTATTTAATACTAGTTGTCTTTAGTTATGTTTGAATGCTTTAGAAGGATATAAAACCTCAACTTCATATTTTTCTTTGATGTGTGGAAGTTTTCTGTAAAACTCTTGTTGGGCGTTCTATAAATTTTTATCATAGCAGTCACTTCCTGTACCAATTTCTATTTGTGGGAGGTAATTGTAACCCCATTTACATCCCCGAAAGAATGCAAACATGTATCATTTTTTTTTTGTCATTACTTTCCGTCTTTCACTATATTTACTTGACAAATTGTTGACCTAGAAGACAATGTGTATAAGCTGCGTTTGGCAACTATGTGCTAATGATTGTAGCAGATGCCGATGTTAGATGTTTAGGGTTGAGGTTGAAATTGAAAACTTATTTATCAGATAAGCAACATAGTGTTTATAAGAACTTTTTTTCATGTTACCAAAAGCGGCCTAAAAATTATTTACTTATATTTTACATCAAAATGTACACTTGACGACTTATTATAGTTCATCTGGATGAAATATTACTCTAATTCGAACGTGCTTATTTGATGAGTTAGCTTAAGGCATTACAATATGGTGAGAGAACTCGAAATGAACCAAACTTACTCTAATTCCAAACAAATAATAGAGCAACTTAACAATAATCAGGCGCACAATTATAATTTCTTCTTTGGATTAATTGCACATTATTATTAATTTCTTACGTATATAACAGTAGATTACGTAATAAATTGATCATTTTTTAATTCTCAGTCCACGCCTGTTGTGGTGCTTCCGTTCCTCGTCTCCCGTTATTCCTTCCGTCCAGCTCTGTAAAACCTTGTTTTTCAGTACTCCACACTTTCTAACTTTAGGGGTTTTGTTTGATCTCATTTCCCCTCTTTGCAAATAGTCTTCATCTCCGTGGTGGTTGCCGGCGGCGGCGCTTGTTCTTGTTCATAAGATTCCGCTGCTGAGATGGAGAGGGATTTCATGGGCTTGATCTCAGAGGAGGCGTTAGCTCCTGTCAAACAGGAGATTCCTGATCAAGGTTTCCGCTTCTTTCCTGGCTATGATTATGTTCTGTATTTCGCTACGATTACTTGTAATGACTGAATTTTGCTTTCCGTGTATCTATTACGGTCCAATTTTCTTTCACGGATTCGCTACATTTTCGTTCCGTCTTTTCTCAATTCATACGGTCACTAGGTTGGGGTGTTGTGATTCTTTTGAAGGAAAGAGATAGATTGAGTTGTGAGTGATTTGTTAACAATTTCCACCTTGATTTTACTTGTAGTCAATAAATCTTGGCGTCCAAAATGAATCTATGTAATTAATGTGATAATGAATAAACCTTCCATTTTGTGGTCCTAGCCTGTATTTTAGTCCAACAAATGCTCCTTATGATTTGTAAACTGGAAGTTGGAAGCTTATCATCGATGCCTATTAGAACTGAGGTCTCATGATCAGTGATGCTGTACCCATGACAAGCAAGAGATTTATATCTTACTGTGGTTGAACATAATTGAAGGTTAGGCCCTATTTCACACCCAAAAAGCCCCAAATAGTAGTGGGAGTCTAATTTTAGAACCACAGAGGACTCTGATTCTCGTCATGATCGATCCACGTCCTACCGTAGTGCCTGGAGAACTAGGCTGATCTCTGCAGAGATTCTAAATTTCTAATTGCTAGCTTCTGATTCCAGATTGATTTTAGTGTTGTATTAGAATGTTTAAGCTATATCTTGGTGGATTAACCTTGGTTTTGCTACTTTTTTCATAAGATTGATTTCTTTTTGACTTCACAGATAAAGTATCCAGATTTATTAGAGTGTCATATGCATTCTGCTCACCTATATAGCGTCAAAATCACATTCCATGCTAAACGTTTGCTTATTAGAGTTTCAAGTGCATAGTTTAATTGGATCCAGTATTTGTATCACCTTATATTTTGATTAATGCTTCTACTACAGACTCAGAAGAAGCACAGTCGCCCTTCAATGATAATGGTTCTTCTTCCCATCCTCATATCATGTCATTTATGGGTGGAGAAAGTCAGGGTGATGAAATGAAGAAAATGGTATCTGAGCCGATCACATCTTCTGCTGATGCCTTTGACCGTGATCAGAAAACCTCAGTGGGTGAATTTCAGGTATGATCTACTATGGTGTCAGATTTGTCGGTACAGGAAACTTATGGTGAATTTGCATTTCAGGAGTCCTGCCTCTGAACTTCCATAAAAGAAGTCAGTGTTTGAAACTTCATTATGTTATAGAAGTAGAATACTTTTCAAAACTGGTTTTAGTTTAAGTAATCTCATTTCCAAAATGTTGTATTACTACTTACCACATGTGTTGCAGGGGTTTATAGTCTCTTACGACTATATTCTGATACTTTTTTTTTCTGTGCTCAACCAGAAATCTCCACTTTTGATTAACTACGGCGAAAATTATGGTATTCCTACTCCTACCACAAGGCAACAATTTCCAGGAATTCCAGTGACAGTGACTTCACCCATTATCCCAATTGTTGGGTTCACCAACCCAGGGTATCATAAATATTACCTTTAACCTTAGAAAAAAACATGGTTTAAATAAACAAATGCCAAAAAATCAATCTAACAGTTCATCAAACTTTGTAGGAACAATAATAAGCCGCTTGCTGGTCCTGCTCAGATGACCATCTTTTATGCTGGCACTGTTAGTGTATATGACGAAATGTCTCCTGAGATGGTACGATTCTCGTTTGTGTCCTGTGGGGAATATTTGGTCCTGTAACATAATTCTTGCTTATTATGAACCTGTACTCTCTGTTGATGCAATTGGAAGTTCAACAAGTCTTTAATGTTATAATCTTTATTCAGGCTCAGGCTATTATGTTACTGGCTGGAACTGGTTCTTCTCTTGCTAAAGTTTCACCATCTGCAGCCGAGGTTGCTGTTCTTCCAAATCAGTCTTTAAGCGCTCAGCTTGGACCTTGTCTTAAGACTGAATTAGATTTTTCATCAACTAAAAAAGATGATGAGATCGACACCAAAACCACAGGAATTTCCTCATCTCCTGTTTGCAACCAGGTGCCTCAAAGTGATGTTTCTTCCAGAGGACCAACATACTTGCCTGTTCTAACACCATCTTGTAAGAACTTGTAATTAATTTGGAAGTATTGTGTCTTAAGAGTCAGTTCCTTGTTGCTAATCTTTTTCATACTGCATTTGGATTTCTTACTTCTAAATTCATAGAATGAGATTGTTTGACTGAATGGTGATTATGGTGCTAATCAATGAACTACTTCATGCAGCTATTCCTCAATCCCGCAGAGCATCATTGGCTCGTTTCTTTGAAAGGCGCAAGGAGAGGTATGTCTGAATCAGGACGAGAATTACTATAGAACATCACAGCAAATCCATATAAAATGAATTACATTCATCTGTTAGGTGTTTGGTAGATAACTGCCTTAAACGGCTCTCTTCTTAACTAGAAGCCATTAGCCATAGTTGGTCTCCTTTTCTCCTGTATTTGCATATTATGCATACCAAGATACAATATAAGGACAAATGCAAGAGTCAACCTTAGAAAACCATTAACATTCAGAAGATTCACAGGATATTAGAGAGGCCAATTTCTTGACTTTGTTTTTTGCAATCTTCATATTTATTGCAGGGTTATGAGTTCAGGGCCTTACATTTGTGACAAGAAACCACAATAAGGCATCAATCAGGGGAACAACATTTAGGCTTCTGATTCAACTTCAGCTGCGAACTCGCTTATCTGACAACCGACATGTCATATATTCTGATGCAAGAATACTAGTTGACCTATTCTCTCTTTATATGTATTAGAAGAATTTGAAATTGATGCAATATATGTAATTAGGACATACATACGTTTAATTGTAAATGACAGAGTAAGGGTGTTGCTTCTGTCATATTGTGAACTTTGGCTGTATCTTTTCTAGTATGCTGCTTTGTATTTTGTTAGGCGTCATGTAAATTAGGTAAAGTTAGCTAAGTTGGCAAACTTTGGTATGTTTTTCAAGTTTGGCAAAAGGAAGATCTTGGAGTCATGCAACCAGATGCTTAATTTAAGCTAATGTGAAGGTTCAATTAGTAAGAGTTTTGGTTGAGTTTAAAAATCATAAGTTATAGATGATATAATTGCTTAAAATAGTTATAAAAAGTATATATACCATGGTTTGAATACAGATGAAAATTGCAATGGCATAAAAAATGGCTACATTTTCTAGCAAACGAGGTTAGAACGTAAACATATTCAGTTCACTTTGATTGGTAGGTTTAGAAACATTTAACTCTTTTACACTTAAATAGTCGATCAATTATAAGGTTTGTGGGGTTTGTATGTCAAACGAGCTTAGGATTTATCCAAGAAGCACAAAAAGAATTGGTTCAATTTGGGAATTGGATAAGTAATTTGCACATATTTTGCATTTAGTAAAACAAATCATTCCCCTAAAAGAAAAGAAAATTGGAATAAGTGTTTAAAAGGGCAAAAACTCGAACTAATGAAGCACAGTGTTCTCTTTCAAGCCTAAATAAGAACAACCAAAAGACTTGATTGGTATGAAACTAGCCCATACATACATGTTAGATAGATTATAAGATATTCTACTTTCTTGAGCTAACTTAGAGATCTCACTCTCACTACATTTAGCACGTACTTAGCTAAACTAAAATATTGTACGAGAAGTTAGTTTGGAATCATCGCTCATAGTCATATAGTCTTCCCAATCACGAAAAACTCGATCAAAAGCAAATTAAAGTTGAAACGTACATATACATATATCGTACCATCAAATGAAAGAAACTTTAGCTTCAAAATTAATTTTATCCCTTTCAGAAAGTTTTCAACTTATTTATACATAATACATTAGACATTACATTAGACATTATGTTATTGATTTTTTCCATAAACTGTACACGGAGGAAGGGGCTGTTGCTAGGAGCTTCCCCGAGCTGAACGAGAGTTTTCCAGTGATTAACGAGGTGGAAAAACAGGGGTTGGTTGCTAGTATCAATGAGAAAGAGATATGGGCTGCGGTTAAGAGTATGGGTCCTTTTAAATCTCCGGGTATCGATGGTTTTCAACCGGGATTTTACCAAAATTGTTGGAGCATTGTTGGTAGGTCAGTCATTAGTTTTGTTAAAGACTTTTTTATGACTTCGACACTCCCGGATGGCATTAATGATACTCTCATTGTCCTTTTGGATAAAGTGGAGAGGCCGGAGAGGATGAATCAGTTCAGGCTCGTCAGTTTATGCAACGTGTTGTATAAGATCATCACAAAGTGTTTGGTTAATCGGTTACAACCTATCTTAATGAAGCTTATCGGGCCGACTCAGGGGAGTTTTCTTCCGGGGCGTATGATTACTGATGATATTGTGGTGGCTCAAGAGGTTGTTCACTCTATGAGGAGAAAGAAAGGAAAGATGGGGTGGATGATTCTTAAGCTCGATCTTGAGAAGGCTTATGACCGTTTGAGTTGGGATTTCTTGGAAGATACCCTTCGTATTGCAGACTTCCCGGACACTTGGATTGGTTAGATTATGGCTTGCGTGTCTTCGCCGAGAATGCAAATTTTGTGGAACGGTGAAATGACTAATCAGTTTCAAGCGTCTCGCGGCGTTAGACAAGGCGACCCGATTTCTCCATATCTCTTTCTTCTTTGTGTTGAAAGGTTGAGTCATATTATCCTTGAAGAGGTCTCTAAACGGAGTTGGAAACCGATCAAATTGTCTAGAAACGACCCACTGTTATCCCACATTTTTTTCGCTGATGACATTTTGCTTTTCTCAGAGGCTTCCATCGATCAGTTTAGGGTGATAAAGAGATGTTTAGACAGTTTCTGCTTGGCGTCTGGACATCGGGTTAGTGCTGCAAAATCCAAGATTTTCTTCTCTCCTAATGTTAGTGAGAGTGTGATTCGGGCGGTTAAGGCTGAAAGTGGTTTTGGTGTGACCAAAAATCTCGGAAATTACCTTGGTGTGCCCATTCTTCATAAGCAAATCAACAAACACACTTATGCTGGACTGTTGGATAAGTTTAACGCGAAGTTGACGGGTTGGAAGGCGAGAACACTTAATCTGGCGGGAAGAGTGACACTTACCAAATCCGTGTTGTCGTCTATCCCCGTCTATACCATGTCTTCGACTTTGTTGCCTCATGCCTGCTAAAGTTTGTAATGACATTGATAAATTGAGCCGTGCTTTCGTTTGGGGTAGCAACGGAGAAAGGAAGAGGATTCACAAAGTTGCTTGGGACGAGATTACCAAACCGAGAGATTTCGGAGGTCTCGGAATAAAAACTATGCAAGAATTAAATGTGACGCTTATGGGCAAGCTTGGGTGGCGGTTCGTCATGGATGAAGGAGGGCTTTGGTCTTCGGTTTTGAAGCAAAAGTACACTCTTTCCGCTCTTGTTGAGTCGCCTGCAGCTTCTCACACTTGGAAGAGTATCAAAAAAGGGATCACTGATGTTGTTATCAAAGGAGCGCGATGGAGTCTTCGTGATGGCAACTTCATTAGGTTTTGGGAAGACATTTGGCTATTGGATGTGCCTCTGAGGTCTGTTGCAACCAGCCAGCTGAATTTGGAACAATTGGAGTGGCCTGTTAGAAGGTTTTGGCGTGAGAATGAAGGGTGGATTTGGGACATGATTGCTCCTTTTCTTCCAGCTGGTGTGTTACTTCAGATTGCTGCTTTTGTTGTCTCGGATTTGGATGAATCAGATGAGCTGAGTTGGGCACTCTTGACCGATGGAGATTATAGTGTTTCGTCGGGCTACAAAATTGTCAAAGGCCATGTCAATATGCAGGACGTTGATGAACATGTCTACAAGAAAATTTGGAGCAGTAAATGTCCGGAACGGGTTCATTATTTCTCTTGGTTGACTTGTAGAGGCGGAATCCTCTCTAATGTTGAGCGAAGAAGGCGCCACATAGCTACTAGTGCTCGATGTACCTGTTGCAACGAGGCTGATGAAGATTACGAACACCTCTTTCGGGACTGTGTTCATGTGAGAACTATTTGGACTGGTTTGCAAATTACTAATGTCTTTCCTTCTTTTTTCCAGGATACTTTTTCTACTTGGATTAGAGGCAATTTCATGATTAACGCCACCATTGACGGAATTGAATGGCGGGACTGGTTTGCTATGACACTTTGGTGGGTTTGGAAATGGAGGAACGCGTTAGTTTTTAACGGCGAAACGGAGACAAGGAACAAGGTGTAGTTCATCAAAGATAGGGTCGTTGAGTATCGTAGAGCTACAAGTAAGTCCTTTGTTTCTAGTTCTACGCCCTCTTTAGTCAAAAGTGTGCAGGATATTGCTTGGAGTAGTCCAGTGGAAAATTGGATTAAAGTCAATACGGATGGAGCGGTGAGAGGAGGTCAAGCTACATCGGGTGGTATTATCAGGGACCATAGAGGCCAATGGGTCGGAGGCTGTGCTCGCAATGTCTGTTCTTGTACCGTGCCTATGGCGGAACTGTGGGGCGTGCTGGATGGGCTCAATCTTGCTTGGGACATGGGCTTCGGGCAAGTTATTTTAGAGTCTGATTCAAGACTGGTTATTAATCTTATTAGTGCAGGGGTTCGAAAGAACCATCCTCTCTTTAGCCTGGTAGAAAAGTGTCATGGCTTCCTTCGTAGGGATTGGAGCATCCAGTTCCGACATATCTACCGTGAAGCAAACAGCGTTGCTGATTGGATTGCATCGTATGCTTTTAATCTAGTTCTAGGTTATCATGTATTGCTTGCCCCGCCGGAGGGGATTTATTTATTGTTCTTAGATGATGTAACGGGTCGGGCTATCCCCGTTTGCTGACTACTTAGCCCATTTTTATTATTATTAATAAAATTCCCCCTTGAGGGGACGGAGAGTGCCGCCTCTCCTTCTACCAAAAAAAACCCATAAAAAACTCTACATCAGACTGATAGATAGGAAAAGTTAACTTTATATATCTGCATGGAAATTTCTTTAACAAAAGTATGAGAATCTTAACAAATTAAGAGCGGTGAGAATAATTCTGAACCACACCGCAGATTGCATGAGAAGTCGTCTTTCATCAGAGCATTTCTCTTCCTTATTCAGTTTAACCTTCATTTTCCGGAGCTAGCTATACTGCTATAACGTTTATTTTAACAAATGGCAATCAACTTAATCAATTCAAACTACTACAGAGTATATATATTATTTGTAAAATGAAAAATTCTTCTAATGACGAGACGGAAAGCTAGCAATTGGGGGACCATCGAAAAAAAGAAGAAATTAAAGCGAAAGCTTAAATTTGGTGGCCACACATAAAAGCACAGATAAGGTGCCTGCCTGCAAATATGCCCAACTTACTCCATCTACTTGCAATTGCATGCATCTCTTATTTTCCACCTGCAATGCAACCGTGCGTTTTAAACAGCAAATTACGTATGTATATACAATATTGCAATGCAATTAATGTCGTATATAGCATTAAATAATGCCAGTATATATTAGGATAGATAAGTATACCTGTATCTTCACATAAATTTCTCAGGAATGACGCAAAAATGATGATCAAAGCTACTACTGCTATGAGTCCAATCAGAATGGCTAGTGTTTTCTCTGTCTCGTCGTCGTTTGATGAACCTGCATGTGCATATATAGTGTATAAAAATCATAGATAGATGTTTATTATTTTATGTTTGACACACACATATATATATACAGATTCATACAATTAGTTAATGTTTACGAGTAAAGAACCAAAAGGAATAAATAGGGACGAACCCAAGAATAAAAAATTGGGTGGGCTGAATTTAGCTTATGTTATGAACAAAAACTACTATACATGTAATTGTCTTGCTTTTTTCAAGGATGGGTAGTACAATAAAAATTTTAAGTACTTTATAGATTAAATAATATTGATAGTTGAAATTAATTATAGAGAAAAAAATTATTATAACCACAAAAAACTTTTTTACTAACAAAATTTAATTACTAAATAATCTATTATATTGTACTTAATTAATTAGTACATAATAATGACAGATAAAATAAAAAATAAGAGATTGATTTTATAAAGACAACAAAGAAAAGGTTTGATTGGTGGTGAAACTGTGGAAAAATGTGATTTCATAAGAATTGAAAAAAAAGAATACGTATAGATATTATTTGATAAGAATTGAAACAAAAAACAAACAAATGGAAGGAAGCAGGTTAGGAACCGGAACAAAATAACAAATCAATGGAAGAGAGCAGGCTCGAACACGGGTGGATGATAAACGGACAGTAAACTCCTTACCAACTAGGCTACAGAAAGCATATGAAAATATCCTTATATATATTACTATAATATTTTTTTAGGGTGGGCTAGAGCAAACCCTAGCCCACCCTTGGTTCCGTCCCTGGGAATAAACCATCTCAGGTATCAACAATTAGAGAAATGCATGAAACAATATTTGAGTTTGGTCTATTTTCTTTTTAGTGTTTAATACAAAATAAGATTTGGATATGGTTCATTCTCATATATTCTCTTAAAATAAACATAAGTTCATACATTATCTTTAAAATGCGTATGAGTGAAACCTATTCCAACTAATTTCGGATATAGAAATAAACAAGCTCCTAATTTTTTGGGCAAAAGAAGGGGTCTATAGGTCTCCTGGTTTTGAAGGTCGTGCACCTAATTAAGGTTGAAACTTCAGAGCTATCATTTATAAGTATTGGATTCTTGAATGCCTACAGGAATTCCAAAGATAAGATAGAGGTATAAAAGTTATATTTTTGCACAAATATACGTGATTAAATATATCTAGTCCAACCTCTTTGTCAAACTAATCTACCTAAGCAGACTAAAGCAATACAAACTCCAATTATACCGACCAGCTAGCTTGCATGTAAACGTATAGTCTTATTTATATCAAACTAGCTGTCAGATTACTAAGGACAGATATATGATGGAAACGAGATTAAGCATATATTAAGTATTAAATGATCCACAATTTCAACCAAAGATAAAAAAAAATAAATGATCCACGCTTAGAATATATTATTGTGGTTGAAAAACGTATAAAAGAACTTTCTAAGTGCTAATTAAAGCAGTTGATAATTTCCACCAAAAATGGTTGACATGATTCTTACCCTTTTTTTGTTATTCCCTTGTGATGCAATAGTTCCATGCAGCACAAAAAATGTACTACTCGTACCTAACCTATATCTTATGTTCCCTAAATGTCACCTATTTCATTGAGTAATTATAGAAGAGTGAAGTCTATTGAGGAATGGGGATATATTTGAAAATAGGTGATCTCGCTTAGTAATTAATTTCTACAAAATTTAGGCCGAGCATTAGTTCAAACCGAACCGATAAAAATCGAACCAAACAAAAAACCAAAATTTTATTTAAAGTGAACTGAAAAATCAAACCTAATTGGTTCAGTTTAGTTTCGATTTTTATCAATTTTATATAAATAGAAAGTTATTTTTTGGAAAATTCGAACCGAACTAAAATTTTATCGAAATCGAAATCGAATTTTGAAAAATTTGTAAATCGATAACTGAAGCGAATAATTTCAGTTCAATTCGATTCGGCTTAAAATTTCGATTTGGACCGAGGTCAGTCCTAACAAATTAAATTAAGAGATTTTCGGTTTGTCTACTTGGTTTGTATAACAAATAGAGGACATGTTTAAATTACACTTAACAATACATTATCCAGCGTAAGTTATCGGCCAAAGTAGTCACAACTTGCAAGGCCATGACTTGAAAGTCTAAATAATTTTGGTGTGTTAATCTTTATAGTGGAGAAACAATTTATTTCAAAACTATATGTGTTACAACACAGTGTTTAAATTGGCATCCAATAATTTATATTGTACTTAATTAATTTGGTTTGTGGTTT
Organism: Fallopia convolvulus; assembly: GCA_964016875.1. NCBI lineage: Eukaryota > Viridiplantae > Streptophyta > Magnoliopsida > Caryophyllales > Polygonaceae > Fallopia > Fallopia convolvulus. The sequence continues at coordinate 50,986,400 of OZ024732.1, forward strand.
ACCTAAGCTTTATTGGATGCTCCTATATTAAATTTTCATAAAAAAATGGCAGTACTATGATATATGGACTCTAAGATGTAAGGGGTAGCAATATTTACTATCTACATTTGAAGCATATATGTTGAATATTTGATAACTAAAATGTGTTTATACAATTATTACTCTCTCTTATAAAAAAAACAAGTGTCGTTTCATCATTAAATTTTGATAAATTTTATCTATTGTTTTAGATAATTTACGCAATTAATTAGGATTAAAATATAAAAATTATTATATGTAAGAGGCAAAAATTTATAAAATTTTATATTTACTTTTTTTAACACTTATCAAATGCTAAAATTCTCACGAATAAAATCCAAAAATACTTACCACCTTTACTGAACGCGCGTGTTCCACCAACGGAGTAGCGCGCGTAGCACTTGGCGAGGAACACGTCACCCCACGAAGCCGCTCCACACTCACTCTTCAGCCGTCCGATCGCATCCCCCAAGCAATCCCCGCACTGCCCCACGCTCAGATCTCCGACGCACTCCGCCACCCCTCTAACATCCCCGGAGCCACCGACTCGGAACAACTCGCCTCCACTCGCGAGGTAACCCAGCACCGCGTCTCTTCGGGTCAACTCGTCCGAGTCGCCGTACCCCAGCTGGGGCCCGCACTTCTTGACCACCTCCGTCTTGTCCTCCACGCCGAAGAACGTCGCGTTGTCGTACCTCACGAAGCAGCCGTCGAGCTGGAGCGCCCCGGAGACCGAGTCGGCGCACAGGACGCCGAGTCGACTCACCGAGCGAGTCACGCAGCTGGCGCAGTCGGAGCTGGAGAGGTCCGGGCGGCACTGGAAGAGGCCGTAGATGGCGCCGCCGGAGCCGCCGCCGCCGACGGTGAACTTGTCGAAGGAGGAGTAGGTGGCGGCGTTAATGATTGAGGTTAGCAAGGCATTTACGTTGCTCTCGTACGGAGCTCCCGGCGGGAATTTAAATTGGGAGCAACCGACGTAGATGAACGAATCGACGGCCGCGGAATTTGATCGGTTTACGAGGATGGCGAGGAATAGTACGATCGACGTCGGAATTGCAAGAAACGGAATTCTCCGGCGTGATGAGGTTGGTGGTTGCATCTCAACTCTCAAGATTTTGTTTCTGTTATGTGATGTGTGTGTGGGGTTGAGATTGTGAGGAGTGGCGAGGGAGTGTTTTTTTTGGCGATGGAGTGTTTTAGAATGTTGTTTAGTAGAAATTCTTGAATTTTGACGAAGCGGAAGTTGGTCAAGCATTACTCTATTTAAAATCGATTTTAAAAAAATGAGATATTGATATTCGTATTTCGCAAGATTTCTTCCAAAATTTTTATTTCTTACAAAGAAAAAAAAAAGGAAATTATTTGAGCATAATTTTAGTTAAAAGGGAAAAAAAAAAATTATAGTACTTGTCCTCCAACGTAAGTTTGGGGTTACTTGTGTGATCGATAAGTCTGATATTTTCACATGCGTGACAAGTTTTATTTTTTTGCGAGTCAAGTAGTTTATACTTGAGGAGCAAATTTATGTCTACTTGTGTTGCAAGTAAAACAATTACATTTTACTTGTGAAGCAAGTTTGACTTTTTTTTTTGTAGGTTAACTCAAGGTTTAATTTATGTACTAATTTTCCGAGGAGTTGGAGCTGAGTTTGTCATTGGACCGAGTTGTATTGGGCTGGATCGCTTGGTGCTATGAGAGTTCTGAAGATCCTTCACCTTGATGTAGGGAACGTCAGTTGTCCGTTTCGCACGCCCATGAGGGGTGACTGCCCGCGTCGCTATTCTTATAGCGCTTTACTCACCCCATCTCAAACTCTTCTTAGTTCTTCTTTTTCGAAGATTTGTACTTTTTAGCTATTCCTACTTGCTTTTGACTCATTTAGCCGTTCTCGGCTGTCGTTTTCTTACGACCTCTCGAACTATCAAGTCTGTATGGTATTCCGAATTCTTATCTTATAAAAAAAATCAATTTAAAAAAAATTATTTTTAAATAAAATATTAATTCAGTTAAGAAATTTTTTTATTAGCTTTAGAGTGTGGTTTCTTACTTTCTTCTAGTTCGGACCCCTACCATAGGTAAAGAGTGATGATATGATTAAATGATTAGTGAAATGGTGAGTAGACATGGATCTGGTTCCACTGGAATCGAAAAACTAGACGATTCGGTTTCAAGGTTGTCGGTTATGGTCTCTGTTCCACTATCCTAGAACCGCGGATTCGACGGTTTTTTCCGGTTTAGATTCGGATGAAGTCGACGGTTCGAAATCCTTTGGAACTAGCAGTTTCAACAGTCAGAGGTGAAACCTCAACCGCGGTTTTGCATTCTAGGTGAAACTCTGACCGGCCGAGTTCTCCGTTGGACAATTTTGTTCCGATACTGAAAGGAATCGCTCGGTACTAGATTGGAATCGTGGAACCAGTCATGCTTTAATTATAGTTCTGGTTCCAGATTACAGAGGAACTAGACAAGAGTAGCGGAAGTTGCAATGTGATAAATCCGGTTATCCAACACCAAAAACTATAGAAATCTATAGAAAAAATGTAACAAATGCTTATGAGCAATTTGGTCATTATTATGGGTTTTCTTATTGTTTCATATTTATAGGGGCGTAAAAACTAAAATTTGTCTTAGTTGATAGTGATGCTACTGCATGAGACATGTTGTTAGCCTAATGAGTTGGTAAAAAATGACAAAGATCATTAGATTAAACAAAATAATGTCAGTGTTGGTGTGTTTTGTCAACATGTTGAGGTGAGGAATGATTTGACCAAAAGGGGGAGGTTTGTGCATATAAGATTAATATTTAGAGGCAATTTGTTATAATTAATTCTCTATTTTTCATTAAATATATATAAGGTTTCGATAGTTCGGGCATATGTAGAGGAGGTCGACAAATACTCCACTACAAATGATCGAAATTCTAATTTTCAACAATTTTCATAAGAAAGAGACATGCCAAATAAGAGTTAAAAGGAGGTTATTAATTAAACATGATTTTACTGGTGGTCAATAAGTGGTGAGAGAGGAATATAGTAGAGAGGACCTAGAGAGAGGATGTCTTGCTTTTTTATTCTTTTTTGATTTATTCTTCGTTTCCACGTGTTTCTTGCATATATTTGCACTTTTATCCCGTTTTTGCCCCTTTTAATTTAGTCTTTTTATTTTTCCCTTCTGTCTTTCTTTTTTTTTTGGACCCGCTAAATATATCCTCCTAATTTTCACTCAGAATAAGAATATATATATCTTGATTTTTAGATCCCACTCATATGGAAATTCACCTAGATAGGTGGTGGTTGTATTCAAAGTTATATAATACAAGTGTCACTACCATTATTGGATGTGGTAGTAATTATATGGGTCTTCGAGAAGGTCTACCCTTGACTTCTAGAGTGGTCTTGGAGCAGTTTAGTTGGACAATTCCGAGAGTCTTCTTTCGACCTTAAGTGTCCCTAACGCAAAGTATGTGATTTACATTATCATTTTGCACAATAAAACTGAGTGGATGACCCAGGAGAATTATCTAGAAACCGAAGCCCAAGCCCAAAACTCAGTGGGCCTCTCTTGCCTATCCAAAGAGCGAGCGTGAAATTGTTCATTTGAATTCAACGACCAATTCTATAGAGCATATCAAAAACATTATGAACACTCTCTTCCTACCCAAAACGTGGAGCTTCCCCTTTCGTACAATTCTACACTCCCACGGCACCAATCCACAAATCCCGACGATTCCGATGGCTTCCGCCGCCTCAAACACCGACCGGTACACGGAGCTCAAGACCTTCGACGACACCAAGCTCGGAGTCAAAGGCCTCGTTGACTCCGGCCTAACCAAAATCCCGGAGATCTTCCACCACCCACCCGAAACCCTCTCCGATCTCAACCGCCCCCAGCCCCAAATCAACGTCCCCGTAATCGACCTATCGGCCCCACGCGCCGAGGTCGTTGCGCGCGTGAGGCAGGCGGCGTCGGAGTTCGGCTTCTTCCAGATCGTCAACCACCCTGTTCCGGCGTCGCTGCTGGATCGGCTAATTGAGGCGGTGAGGCGTTTCAACGAGGCGCCGGAGAAGGCCAAGTATTACACGAGAGAGATGGGGACTGGGGTTTCCTTCTCCTCTAATGTCGATTTGTACGTTTCCAAGGCTGCGAGTTGGAGGGATACGTTGTCGATTAAGCTTGGACCCGCCATGCCTGATCTCGAATCGATTCCTGAGATTTGCAGGTAGGCAATTTCTTGTTTTTGAGTCGACATTTAGGGGGAAATTTTGGAATTGCGGCTGTTGAATATGTGAATCACATTAAAGATTATCATTTAGAATATCCGATTCGTAGTTTGTTGAAACTCATTAAAATAACAAAGGAATGACGAACACGTCATCACTTCGTTCATCCATGTTTACGGTTCTCTGTTTACGCTTTTATTTTCTTTTACTTTTTGTGCAATACGAAAATTTAGAGAGTCTGTATTTGAATTTGATGGAGAAATTTGGGCAATTTGTTGTTGAAATTGGAATTCACTTCCTAATGTTGACAGCCTAAACAATTTTTGAAACAATAAAAAGGACATTTTGTGTGAAAAAAAAGTTCTACATTATTGGAACAATAAAAAGGTCATATTTGGATCTTGTGAAAACATCCTCTCCAGTTTTTCGGAGTAAAGGTGGGTATATCTTGAGCGAAGTTACATTGGGTTGATAAGTAAGTTCCTTGTTGAAAGAACCAGTTAATCTATCTGCTTGGGATCTTATTTGGCTTCCTACTTATGGTGTTGTTGTGATTTTTGTTAGGGAAGTGACTGTTGAGTGGAACCGAGAGGTCGAAAAACTAGGAGAGCTTCTGATGGGAATGTTATCCGAAGGGCTAGGATTGAACGTCGACAGGTTAAAAGAGATGTCATGCTTGGGTGGAAGAGTTATGGTGGGTCATTACTATCCAACTTGCCCAGAACCGGATCGCACATTTGGGCTCGCTTCACATTCGGATCCCGGGGTCTTGACTGTTCTATTGCAGGATCAGATTGGCGGTTTACAGGTTAAATATGAAGACAGTTGGATTGATGTGAAGCCTATCCCGGGTGCTCTTGTTATCAATGTTGGTGACCTCCTTCAGGTACTTTACCATTAATTGATCTTATTTGCGTCTTAGACCGAAAAGATTGTCAGTTTTAGTCATCTATGCTGCATATGAACCATGACCAATCTAGCAAGAGTTTCTTAACTGACTGATCTTGCCTTATGACTTCAAGACTGATCTTTTGACATATCTTTTCATTACATTCAAATGGATTTGAAACAGATCATGTCAAATGACATATACAAAAGCGTTGATCATCGCGTGCTAGCGAACCCAATTAAAGAGCCACGAATAGCGATAGCAGTGTTCTTCAATCCGAGCTCAAGAGAGAGCGCCTATGGACCGCTCCCTGAGCTGGTTTCGGAGCTGAAGCCTGCACTTTATAGGGAGTTCACTCTCACTGAATTCTTGAAGAGGTTCTTCTCAAAGGGGTTGGATGGCAAGTCTTTGATTGATTACTTCAAGTTGCAGGATGTGGAGAAAGAGGATGATCAGCTCCAAAAGTAGTTTCATTGAAGTTGAATTGCACATAAGAAGAAAAGAATGTAATATGTATTCGAAACTATTTTGTTATGATTTTATTCTTTATTGGACTTTCTTGAAAAAATGGAAGCTATCTGGACCATATTTCTCCACAACTCCATTTGAGATGTTAAGACATCAAACCCAACTCAGATGAAAGTTCGGTAAAATGAAACATGACCCAAATTCGCAATCAAAGCATGAATAAGCCAAATTCTAAATTTATCAGTTGTTGTATTAAATAAATGATTTGGATAAATAAAAGAATTTCTTTGAAAGTTATGCTCTCAAGAGTCAAGATTGGGCTGGGCTGATTGTGATTTGTGAGGGTTGAATGCGGATCTATTTTACCCTTCATTAGTTCATGATTTACTTACGATGAAGTATAATTGTCTGAAAATACAATTCCATATCTTGTGTTTATTTTGGAGTAAATATCATTTTCTAATTTCAGCAAATTCAAATTCCTAAATAATAATTAAATTCTATGAGTTTTAATTTCCCTTGTTAAGCCAAATGAAAAATTTGGTTAATTAGGATTATAATCGAACTGAGCCGAGCCGAGCTAAGAATTTCTCAAGTTCAATTCGGTTAAAAATAGGCGAGCTTAAACTCGACCGCGAGCTTGGTTTGAATTCAAAATTTTGATTGAGCTTGGTTAAATTTGGAGCATTAGCTTTTATACACCGACTTTGAGATGGATTTAATCCATATATCAATTTTAGTGCATTTTAACCAAATTCAGTTATTATTGTCACATAATTGATCGAATTTAAGCTTTTCTTGGGTATCGAGCGTACACCCCGTCAAGATGGGGTACCCTTGCGGTAACCCATCTTGACTCCGCAGTTTCCACTATAGGGGAATCGGAGCTTGGTTAAATGCTCATTGAGCGGGTCACCATTCTCTTTCTTCAATCGTTCCGATCAGGACAAGTAGCTTAGTGGGCCTCTCATTTAGTTTCTTCATGAGACAAACTTGCAAACAACTCATTTACCTAATCATCTATATAAACAAGTAAAACTAAAAATTAAACTACATAATTTGAGAGACACCACCAAAACTATATAATTTTACTTAAATTATAATATACAATGGAGTGTATCCATAAACGTATAATCTAGTTTGTTATGAACTGAACTAGCTTATGAACATAAAACTAAACTTGTTCATGAATAAATAAGTGGAATTTTCTTGTGTTCAAGCTTAATTCATAAACACAAAAATAAACAATGATATGATTTAGTTCAACTCTTCTTTTTTTAAAATTTTAAATTAACAATCACAATCCTTAAAGATCCAAACCCAATAATTGCCTTACCTCCTCTTCTCCTCAGTTGCCACCTGTACTGGCCCACATCTACGTGTTTAATATCTAGGGCCAATGATGAACTTAAACTTGGAAGTGAACTGCTGACATGTATCACATTATTCACATGCCACCAATAATGCATTAGTTGTTTGCCTATATCATTATTTATGCATCAACTCAACTGATTATTTGATAAATGTTACTAAATACTACTAATCAACAAACCTTGTAAATCTTTCTATTAAATTTCCCTATTTGATAAGGTCTCCAACTAATCAATCCTAGCATGCTCTCGAAAAGATCTTCTGAATTATTGAGGGGAACAAAGCTCATCAAAATCAACCGGGATTCATACTAAAACGAATGGACATGATCCCTTCCAAGTCATTCGTTTCACTAATCTGAGAGGGACCCAATTGATTTTCATTTGACAAGATACAGATTTCCAGTTTGATTCCAAAAATTGACACTTGGACAGCACACCATGGAAAAACCTCGTTGATTATTAGAGTATTGTCACGCAATTCTTCATATTGCACCATTTGGACAAGCAACACCGGCCATGTGGCGTTTTTTGTGGTCAGTCGGTCTTCCAAGTCGAAAGGCAATCACTCACAGGAGGCCAAGTGATTGGTCAACAACTTTCAACCTTCAGTTGATATTATAATCAAAATCTAACTAATCCGAAAAATCCAATCAACCCAATTTAAAATCAATCTCATTCTTAAAATAAGGTTAAAACGACAAGTATTTATAAGTGAAGAAAGTTTTATGATTAGATTTTTTCGGTCTTAGTCGGGTTTGATTGGCGTCGTTTGACCTAATTTAAGGGTAGATCTTCTACTTTATAAATTTTAAGAGTTTGTTTTATTTCCAATCACGAAAATGAAAAATGAAAAAGAAACGAATTTAGATCATTTACTTAAATATATTGACAAAAAAATATTATAACTTAGGATTCTAATATTTATGTGTCTAAAGGTTAAATGGGAAGGAAATGTTTTATGGAAATAGATAAAAGACTCCAACTCTATGTAAGTCCATTTTTATATAAAAAAATGTCACAAGTTAAGATGATTTTTTTTATTCATATATCATAATATTAAAATTGACCAAATTTATTTCGTTTTCATTAGGTTTTTGTAGTTAAATGTTAAGTGAATCTAAGATAATTCCAACATAAATTTCTCATACGAGCCATAGCATCACGACCATCAAACCAATTTAGGATTGATTAGTTTTAAAAATAAGATAAAACCCATAATAAATTGATCGAACGTCAGAATGACTCAATTAATATTTAAGATAAAATTTGACTAGTTATTCAACCTTGAACACGAAACCCTCACCTTGCAAAATTAATGTTAGTTAAGTAGCAACTTGTAACTACACACCTCGCAACCAGATTGACATATGTAAGTAATGTAACGTCAAGGAGCTGAGCTAGGAGTCGTTCAAGACTAAAATACGTACATCTGTTGGAAGGCAATTTCACAGGTGCCAAACACACCCACCGCCACGTCACCGGCCTTCGCTTTCGTACCAATATATCATTGAAGTAGCCAATTTTGTTTTCCATCTGCTTTGTTGACCCTTCACAAACTCTCTATAAATAATGAACTGCTCTGCTACGAGCATATAGATATATAGAGATCGAGAGCAAAAGAAAGATAGAGTCGCAAATTAAGATGAGCATCAACGAAAACGACGTCGTGGAGAACATGGGCATGGAAGGAGGTTACAAATCGGTGGAGATGATACACAGCCAAATACGAAAGATCAAGGAAGAGATGGAGAAGCTCATGTGCCCGGAACAGCCTGAGATGATGAAGAGTGTTCCGGGTAAGATCACCAGGCAAAGATCCCGCTCTCCTCTCGGGTTATTATCGGAGAGATCCGTCTCGATTTTTACTGCTTGATTAATTTTGGATGAAGGGATACTGGTTCTAGCTGTTTATGGTAGAATCTCTGTAACATACTGTAAATGTTGCCCATGTATATATAAACGATAGTTAGATGGGGAGAAAGTTGGGTATATGTTATATGTATGATAGATGGATCAGAAGTTCACAACAACGAGATCTCTTCGGAGTGTTTTGATCTTCTTAATCCTTAATTTTGATGTGCAAGTTTTGTTTTTCAGGTTTGTAAATATGTACATACATGTATAAGTTTCTGTTTGGAACGTGCTTTAACTACGGAATTAACCATCAATCTTAGAATTAAATCTTGTTTGAACTTGATTCATTTATATGTTCGTCAAGCTTTCGCTTGCTTGTGAACCTATCACTTAATTTTCAAGAGACAAATCCGTGAACAACTCATTTACTTAATCAATTATACAAGCAAATGAAACTAAAATTTATACTACGTGGTTTGAGAAACACCACTCCAGAACGGTCTTCTATGGAGATTATTCATTTGATCAAAAAGTTAGTAGAGGCATATAGAAAGAGGAGGAAAAACTTCCACATGTTCTTTATTGATTTGAAAAAGACTTATGACAAGATTGCTAGAGAGTTGTTGTGGAGGTGTTTGGAGGCGAGAGAGGTCTCAGGGACTAATATCAAAATTCCGAAGGACATGTATAAGGGCTCATTGGCTAGTGTGTGCACCCCGGGGGAGCACCGAGTTCTTCCAAATAGGGATCGGCTTGCACTAGGGGTCAGCTTTAAGTCCTTTTTATTTGCTATTGTTTTGAATGTTCTAACGAGGGAGATCCATGAAGAGGTACCGTGGTGTATGCTTTTCGCCGACGACATAGTGTTGGTGGATGAGTCTAGGGAGGAAGTTTGCAGAAAGCTAGAACCATGGAGAGAGAAACTCAAGACAAAGGGTTTTAAGCTGAGTAGGACTAAGACAGAGTATGTAGAGTTTAAGTTCAGCCAGGAAGTGGAGCCAGATGAGGAAGTACGTTTAGAAGGAGAGGTCATAGCGAAAAAGGAGATGTTCAGATACTTAGGCACAATTGTGCAAAGTGATGCGTCGACGAGGACATTAGACACAGAATACAGAGAGGTTGGCAGAAGTGGAGGGGTGCGTCTGGAGTGTTGTGTGACAGAAAGGTCCCACTCAAGCTTAAGGGAAAGTTCTACAAGACGGTAGTTAGACCAGCCATACTGTATAGGGCGGAATGTTGAGCGACTAGTAAGGCGCAGGAGTAGAAGCTAATGGTAGTAGAGATGAGGATGTTGAGGTGGATGTGTGGGCATATGAGACTAGATAGAATTAGGAATGAAGTGATTAGGAGTATGGTGCGAGTGGCCAGTTTAGGTGACAAGCTCAGAGAGTCGAGGCTTAGATGGTTCGGGCACATACAGAGGAGACAACCAGATGCCCCGGTTAGAATAATTGAAGGGTTGGTCAATAGCAACTTTCGCAGGGAAATGGGCAGGCCGAAGAAGAGTTGGAAGGAAGTTATAAAACAAGACCTCACAGTTCTGGCAGTCTTAGCAGATATGGCTCTGTGTAGGGACCAATGGCGCGAGAAGATTACACTGACAGAGCATTAGTGGTGATGATTGGGAGGGAGTACCTTGCTATTTTTCTCTTCATCTTAGTTTCTTTGTTATAGTTTTAGTTTGTTGAGTTTTTCTAGAGTACTTCCTCACTCTCGCTTTTTTACTTCCCTACTTTTCTTCCTTTTGTTTCCGCCTTTTTTACCTTTTGCTTTGGGCCCACCTTAGATACCAGTCCCCCCCCCCCAACAGTCTTATTTTCCCTAGGGTGCGTACATTTCGACCCCCAAATCCTGTTGCTCATAACGGATTCCACCTGGGTAGATGTTGTTGTTGTTGTTGTTGTTGTGGTGGTGGTGGTGGTGGTGGTGGTGGTGGTGGTGGTTTGAGAAACACCACCAAAACTATGTAATTTAACATAAACTATATATCGTATATAATATATGATATAGCTTATTCATGGACATATAATCTAGTTTTTTTATGAGTGTATAACCGTGCTTGCTCATGAGCATATAATCGAGTTTCCTTATGAGAAAATGAGCCGAGTTATCTTGTGTTCAAGCTCATTTTATCTATTTTCTGAGCCTTAAAATTGTGCTCAAGTTTGGTTCATTTCCAAATTGAGACGAACATGAACAAGATTTAACCGGGCCGAATGCCGAATTTTTCACGAACAACTCTGTTCATTTACAGCCCTAGCTACACTAGAACCAAACTCATGTTTATATACCATATTTTTTATAAATTACAAATTTATAATATATAATTAAAAACTATAACTTTGGCATACATGATCTGTTATTTGTCACCATGTTTCTAATAATGATTTTTTTTTCTAACTTTTGTATTCATAAGTATGACAAATGTATAATAAATAGGTTTTATTAATTACTGATTTGTTACCACTTACCACAATAAATGTCATTTGCAAAAAATTTAATTTTTATACAAGCTCTATTCATATTGGAATAAAAATTCAAGTTCATCTTCATTTTAATTTTGAAATTTGTGTTCTTTTAATTAAGCCAATAAGATTAGCTCATCTATGTAATTTTATATTCCTAACAAAATCAATAAATTAATGTGTTTACGAATCTTATATACCATAAAAAGTCATTACTATGAACATATAATTTTTAATTTAATTTATTCTTTAATCTTATATCTAATGACATACATGTTATTTAAACTAATAGCACATAAATATTATTTAATATTCCTAATATTTGTTTGCGTCGTCTCTCATTCTACTAAAAAAACTAGGGCATGTTTTATTTAAAAAAGCTCTTGTACTCAATATTTTTAAAAAGCTCTTGCGCAAGATGCATGCTATAAACTAGTTATTATGTATATTGTATGAACATATGCAGACTCATTCTGAACGCATAAATCCTATGATATTATAAAGATTAGACCGAAACAAAGTCGGACTAACCCGTCCAACCCATACCGTCCACTCGGAAAAATGGGTGGACTTGAACAAGATTTCTAACCCGAAAAGGTAAATAAGCCCAGTCTGTCCGAATTCATGGACGGGACACGAACAATATTTTTAACCGAATATCTCGAATAACCCACCCAAATATATTAAATATTTAAAATTAATTTTTATTTTTATAAATAAAGGTATGTTTATAAAGAATGTCTTGGGGCAATTGATTGTTGAACCCACCGAAACAAATGGGCATAGTTTTTGTTCAAAGTCCGGCTCGAATCGAGCCCGAACTCCTGTTTGTACATGTCTAATCTACTATATATATAAAAGCAATAAGGTTTGGAACCACCACAATGCGCCACCTAGGATTTTGCCACATGTCGTTTCGAAATTACGCCATCTCAACTTTTGCCACATGTCGTTACCATATTAAATAACATAATTTTTCTTTTTTCTAAAAATATCATATAAACTTATTCTATTAATATATTTGCCATGTCATTTACACATCACAAAAATATTTTCATAAGAAAATAAAATTGCCGTAATTTTTCTTTTTTCTAAAAATACCATATAAACTTATTCCGAGATTACGTATATGGAAGAAGATATTTTTTTTCAAATTATACAAATAAAATCTTAAGTCTTATAAAAATAGGTCAATATCTGAAATACAATAAAACTAATAAGATTACTCATTTTTTATCTACTCATAGCTTTTTTTTAAATAATAGTGACTCATACCAAATTTCATTATTATGTTGTAAATCACTTTATTTTGGTTAATTGTAATGGATTTTTATATATAGAGATCAAAATTTGAAAAGATTTGGTGAATCTTTTATTTAAGATATACTTAATTTTTTTTCTAAGATTTATTGGTTATATTTTCGTATTTTAGCTTTTTTATTTAACCGTATGAATGTATTAAAAATCATTGTTAGTCCTAAAAAAACAACTAAATTGTACAAACTAATAAGATAATTTGGTTACAGAGAAATTGATGAAAATCACAATTTTGAACAAGGTAAGTTCGATTTTATAAATCAAGCAAAATTGATATTATTGTAGGTAAGAAATTCTAACCATATTTATAATTATATGTACCTATTTTCTTTGTTATTTGAAAATTAAAATATATTTTGGGTTTTATTTACTAAAATTTTAAAATAAAAAATATACTAATTTACAAATATGTTTTTTTTGCTCTATGGTGTGAAGTAAATTAATTTCACATAGTTAGTTCTTAACTCATTTAAGTTTTTTAGTTTGCATAATAGTCCATCTGAACCATCTAGGAAGATGATCTTCTCCGCTTAGAATCAATATATCTATTACTAATAACTAAAGTCGGAGCAATTTCTGTCATCACATTGCGCCACATCACACCTTTATTAAAATAATAGTTTTTTATAGTTAATTAAGTAAAAACGTTATCTCCAAGTAAACATAAAGATAAAACAATATTTGTAAAAATTTATCTCCAAATACAAATACAAATAAAATAATATTATTATATTTTACCAATATAGATAAAAAAGACATTATATTTATCATATTTGTAAAAGATAAATTAAAAAATATAAGAAAAACATGTACATGTGATCAACTATATATCTTTGAAATAAAAATATCGATATAAATGATAATATCTTTGAAATATCCATCTATATATCTATAATTATATATTAAATCCAAACCTTCTCGAACCACCAGAACAATTCTGACTCCACCTTATATTTAGAAATTAATTTTGTATTCTTATTATTTATAATTTTTTCTTTTAAATTTTCTAAAAATCTATCTAATTTTTATAAAAACCAAAATTCTAATAATATTTAATAAAAAATTAAAAGAAAGGAAAAATAAAACATAAGATTTTTTAATATATAATGATAGATTGCCATCATAATAAGGTAGGAAGGTATTTTTAATATTATTTTTTTCTATCAAAAACTAACATTACACACAATATTTTATATTTGGAAAAAAATAATTCGAATTTTAATTAAAAATTAAAAAATTTATTTTATCTTTATCATTTTATCTATTTATGTAAAAGATTAAAAACTTATCTTAAATAAAATTTAGATAAAAAATAAAAATTTTAATATTTATATAACTACTTGCCTAAATTAAATTTTTATATAAAACAATTATATTATCTTTTGCTTCATTTCCTTTTTGGATTATTTATGTTAATATAAAAGATTTTTTATCTTAGAAAAAATTCTATATTCATTTATATTTTTTTATCTTTTCTTATTAATTATATTTTTAACTTTTTATTGAAAATTAAAGAATTGAATTTGATTAAAAAAATTATAGAATTTACATTATTTTTAGCTATTTAATTTTTTTTTGTAAAACATTTATAAATTTTAATGATTCTAATTAAAATAATTTTTATTTATAATTTCTCATAAACAAATTATCATTAATCTATCAAACTTATATTGGACTCACTTGAACAACTTTAGTTGTACCTCACATTATATTGGCTCAACTTAATGATTTTTTTTAATAAATACGTTATTTTTATTTTTTATATTAAAAATATTGTTCATTAAATAAATTAAGTATTAAATGCTTATAGTCATGCACGACACAACGAGTATAACAAGTTAAACCTGGTTATGAAATATTGTCAAGGAAAAAGAGCAATGTAGATTATTTTATCTTAATAATCTATGTTTATCTTCAATTTTAAACTTAATAATCTAGATTTAATTTGTTTAATTTGATTTCAAAAACAAAATAATTCTTATATATATTATAGGCAATAAATTACTTACATTAAATTTTATTTTATATTTTTATTTATTAATATCTTTTTATAATATATCTAAAAAAATATAAAGTCATAGTCGTACAAGACACGACGGGTACAACTAGTTAGGATAATTAGGATAGATTAAATCATGTGTGATATATTATTATGATATAGTCCTAGTCCTAGTACCACCTTTAACATCTGATTCTATCCTAATATATTAATATTTTATATTGTAATAACGTAACATACATTGCATTTTTATTGAGATTTAAAACACTAAAAATATACGCACAAATAAATATATTTATCAATATAATATTTATATTATATATACACGATCATAATAAATACGTAAACACATATATCTTGATATTATAAATTATTATATATTTTCTTTAAATATAATATCTATATATTTTTATAATTAAAATATATACAATTTTTATTTTATGTAAAATCACACTAATTTTTCTAAATATAACCTTGTAAGGAAATTGGTAAACAAGGAGGATAAAGTATTAAATTTGGTATGGTCATTAATGTATTATTGCTAATATAATGTCATGGATCCATGTGATTATGTGCAGTTTTGTGCACATGGAGAGTTTTCAGTATCTATCTCAAATGTTGTGAATCTTGTGTACATGATTGCTTTTCCGTCTAAAAAACTGATCGATGCACGTGATTTGCCACTATAATTCTGTGGTTAGATCTATCATCCATCATAATTCATAATAGCGGGACATACTAGAAAAGTTTTTGATTGGAATTGAGTACGACGACTCAAACGATTTCGAGTTAGAACCTATATATATCTTCAATAATCTGATTAATTAAAAAATCATAACATACTAATGCTTAATTTACACCTTTAGACTTGTGATCACCAATTTTTGTATGAACTTGAAGTTGATCTAATTAATATACGATCCGTGTAGTCGTTTTTTTTTTGATAAGGAAAGAAATTTGAAAGACAAGAGACAAAATCTCGTAGTTCGAGAGACTGAGAAGGAACTCGGTAGTCGGAAAAACCGATAACAAATTTAAAATAAAGGACACCTGAAGAAGTGGACAATCATCAAAATCATCGACACGTGAAAAGCTTATGGTTTTGTGACTTGAGTGTGAAGCTCCATGTTACACGGTTGTGATTATGATGCAATGTTGGAATACCTATACCGACGTAAAAAAGTTTTGAGAGATAAAATATACTTCATTTTTCTTATTTTCAACTAGTTTTAAGAATAAAATTCAATAAGTTTATATACTAATTGTTGAAATCATCTTACATCGGAAAAACATAATAAACACCACTAGTATATAAAGAAGAGTGAATCTCTATCTATTGGCTTAAGCTTTTCGGTTAGAAACGTGAATCCCGATTTTATATACAAAGTGGTAAAAATCCCCAATACGTCACCCGTTTATTTCAGTCCCCGAAATATAACATGGTATCAGAGCATGTTTCTCAATTTAGTCTAATTTCCCAACCGTCAAACTGTTATTGTATAAAAATAATTCTCACATTCACACAATTTCTTCATAATAAACTAGGGCAGAAAGGGGGTAAGAATTCAATAAAAAGAGATAACAAGTTTTATGTGAAAAAAGAAATCAATCCGTCTTTCTTATTTATTAGACCTCTTTAAATAGAGATAAAGGGGGGTTAGGGTTTTCTCTTTTATCTTTAAGGCTTTGGGTCTTCTTAACTTTTGGATTTTTGCTCCTAAAAGTCTTTAATTATCCTCTAATATTTCACTATTAATATCAAGCATATAAAACCGTTTACAAATTGCCCCTTCAAATGTCCGACTATAGTAACTTTTTGCTAGGCGTTCAAACTCATCAGTGACTTTGTTTAGCCAATTGTATTCTTCTTGTTGTCATATTTTGTGGTCGCTTGTACCCTAGGGAATGATGGAGATGATGGCGGTTGAGGCCTCACTAAAACCTTTTGGCGGGAATACTATGTGGGAAAAAAACCACACCAAAAGAAAAAAGAGTACCTCTATTCCCCCTCTTTTTGAATACTAGTTTCATTCGAGCAAAGAGTCTCCTCAAGCTTGTTGCACTCATGCTCAAGGTGTCTCCTTTTTGTCCAAATTCCTTAGCTTGCACATATTCTTGCACCATCATTCTCTCTCATGCAGTATTTAGCCTTCAACTTCTTTCTTGGTGTCCCTCGATGTTCGTACACTAGTGTCGCTTAGCACTCACGTTTTGGCGCCCATCGACGTTCTTGCCCCTATGTTGCTCCTCACACCTCGTCAGTCTTTCATATATTGTTAAAGAATTGTTTGGACATCAGTTGGACACTTGGACGTCAATCGAATCTTTCGTTTAAGACCTTCCTTGTACCATTGCGTACCTACAAACAATTTGTGCAAACAAATAATGTAGGAACGCACAAACACAATCAAGCAAACAAATAACATAAGAATGCACAAACACAATCAAGCAAACAAACAACATAGGAATGTACAAACACAATCAAGCAAACAAACAACATAAACATGCACTCGTAAATTTCGGATTTTACTTGCGTAACTTATTTTCACTTTTGGGATCGTTTTCTGATTCCCATTCGTAATCATAATCGTAATCTCATTTGTAATTGCATTTGTAAATCGCATTTTCGAGCTTTGCCCCAATGTCGAGCGCGTCTCTGCTTAGAGTTTGCTCTGTGCCTCTACACGATCCGGTGATGGCAACGTCGTGCCTCTTGTCTTCCTTCACGATCGCCGCATCTAGATCGTTGTGTGTCGTAATTGCTAGCTAATCATCCCTGCCTGACTTGATCTTTGTGCTTGCTATCTTCCTGCGACTCCGTCTCTTCTGTGTCTCTCACTACACTAAGCTTCGTATTTGGGGCTTCAATCTTTCCATGACTCACTCATGATATCGTTCTTTTGTCCCAGTCTTGGCTTCCAATATGGCCCTTCCCGGTAACTAGGCTACTTGTGTCGTTCCTTGATCGAGCCTTTGCGTATCTTCTAACTAGGCTACTTTTGTCCTGGTGGCAAACTTGGATCAAGATCAACGGGTTTGCGATGACGAGTAAGGGTGCTAGCGAGTGAACAACATTGGACTAGATCGCGACTCCAAGTGAGCACGGTGAACTTCTCGGGCCTCATATCGTGGGGGGCTTGCATGGCTTCGATCAAATCGTCTTTGAATGTGGGTCCGCTGGATGGGATCACGAACGACTCCTTCAGTCGGTGCGGTGATTTGATCGTCAATTCAAATGGTGAGCACGAGGTTGATCTTCTCTTCCCACAGACGACACCAAATATTTTTGTGTAAAAAATTAGGGCAAAAAAAAAAAAGAATTCAACAAAAAAAAATTTACGTAAAAAAAGAATTCAATTTATCTTTCTTATTAATTAAGCCCTTTAGATAAAGATAACTCTTCTATCTTTAAAACTTTAGACTTTCTTAACTCTTAGGCTTTTGCTCCTAAAAACATTTAATTAACTTTTAATATTTAACTATTAATATTAGACATAAAAAATTGTTTACACATACTATACTAAATATATACAAAGTATCTAGATATTGCCACCAAAATATATTCGTTAACATGTAACAGAATCCCATCTTAGGTATTGTAAACACAACACAGGCGAGTAGTTGTGAAAGATAGTGAGTTTCTTTTTGCAATCATAAATGATCAATTGCATTCGAACATGTTAATTCTATTAAATGGTTAAGACATTAGAATAGTACTCTTGTTTAATGAATGTTCTAGGCTTAAGTAGACTTAGGGCCATTCTAAACTTTATCATATAAAAAAAAAATATAACTTTAATTCTTTATTCATATAAACTGTCACAATAAATCAAAAAATCATGCAAATAACTATAAAATAAAATTAATTTTTTATGGTGTGTCCTAAAAACACATTATTAAAAATATGATTTTAAAAACTAAAATTAAAATATTATAAATAAATTTTAAATACATTCTAAATGGAAAATTAAATTCTTATAAAATTTATATTAATCATGTCATTATGAAAAGAGGATTGACTTTCTTTTTACAAACATCCATTTCCGTCCCACCAATTTCAGAACAGTTGAGTGGTAATTGCAGCAGTAGAGCTGCTTAACAGCCTAATCCCCAGCTTGCTAATGCTACCACTTCACAGTTAACCTTCTCCTCCTCCTTCCATCTCTCTCTCTCTCTCTCTCTCAACCACCTCCTCTTCTTCCTCCTCCTTTCCTCTTTGTCCTCGGCGTTCAAACCCTAGGCATTTCGCGGCTCAGGTAGTGAATTGAGCTACAGCGCCTTCAATTTCATCCGCTTGCAAGCAGCTGTGAGTTTTTTTCCCAACAATTTTCTCGTTTCTGTTATGTGAGAGGTCGAGATTGCCAGATCGGACCATGGCTGAAGTTCCCAGAGACGGTGGGAGTTTCACTCCAGCGACGGAATTGAGCCGTGCTGAGAATGCGGACGGTGATGGTGCTCCGTTGGCCGCGGCGGAAGCCACGCCGAGTCCGCTGGCATCAGCGGTGACGGCTACAACTGCTGCGGCTGGTTCTGCTTCGTTGACAGTGTCGGGATCCTTCAAGGAAGGGAAGAGCTCCTCGAGGAGGAGGCCGTCAAGGCGGCCGAGCTTCGACTCGGATGACTTCATGAATATGCTACATGGATCGGATCCGATCAAGGTTGAGCTGAATCGACTGGAGAATGAAGTAAGAGGTTAGAATGTGATTTGATCCTGTTGTTTTCTACTCTCTTAGCTTGATTAGATTTGTGATTTTTCCCCTTACACAAATTGGATTTGGCCTTTTCCTTTTATGTGACTCTGATGCACAGACAAGGACAGAGAACTTTCTGATGCACAGGCAGAGATTAAGGCCCTGAGGTTGTCTGAACGTCTCAGAGAGAAAGCTGTTGAAGAGGTTCTATTTTGAACTTCATCCAATCTTAGTTTGCTCATTCTTTTGACGCCTCAGATTAAAATGCTAGCTGTTTCTCGTGATTTTATTAACTTTGTAGATAGATATGTGCAGATATGAAGATAACTTAGTAGATTTAGCTTATGTAGTTTAAATTATGGCTTTGTATTGAATTGAAAACGGCTCTTGCTTTTGAAAAGGCATGACTATGTCACAAGCTGAGTTTAACATTGATTTCTTATGTTTCCATTTTGTATGTACTAGCTTACTGAAGAATTGGGGAAGATGGACGAGAAGCTTAAGTTGGCTGAGAACTTATTAGAAAGCAAGGTGATGCCATGAAGCCGTTATTTATTGTTTTAGCATGAGTTTCTCTTATGACTGAGAAGTTTAACCAGTTAATGTTGTTTTTCAGAATCTTGAAATTAAGAAAATCAATGATGAGAAAAAGGCATCCATGGCAGCTCAGTTTGCTGCAGAGGCAACACTTAGAAGGGTTCATGCTGCTCAAAAGGATGATGACATGCCTCCTATTGAAGCCATTCTTGCTCCACTGGAGGCTGAGCTTAAGCTTGCTCGCCAGGAGGTAGCCATTGTGGAGTTTGATTTTCCTTTTGACTGTTTCAACTATTTTTATGCATTTACACATTATTAACTGTTTCTTATCATGGTATTATCAGATAGCAAATCTGCAGGATGACAACAAAGCATTAGATCGTCTTACAAAATCAAAAGAAGCTGCCTTATTAGATGCTGAGAGGACCGTACAAAATGCCCTTGCAAAGGCTTCTATGGTTGATGATTTGCAGAACAAAAATCAAGAGTTGATGAAACAGATAGAAATCTGTCAGGTCCTTCATCTTATTTACTTTTCATTTCTCTTCTAGATCAACCACTATTGATTTGGAAGTTCATAGTTATATCTACTGTTTGTGTATGTTAGGAAGAGAATAAGATTTTGGACAAAATGCATCGCCAAAAAGTTGCAGATGTTGAAAAACTTACACAAACAGTAAGAGAACTAGAGGAGGCTGTCCTTGCTGGTGGTGCAGCTGCTAATGCTGTGAGGGATTACCAGAGGAAAGTGCAAGAAATAAATGTAATATCCTGTTTTGCAAGCTTCTATATATATAGCGAAACACATACATCAGTTTAATTCCTTTATATTCTGGCAACATGGACACTTTCCAGATGGACTTTTGAGTGATGATCTGACCCTTTGTGAATTTGATCTTCAGGAGGAAAAGAAAATATTAGACCGTGAACTGGCTCGTGCAAAGGTGACTGCTAATCGTGTAGCAACAGTGGTTGCTAATGAATGGAAAGATGCTAATGACAAAGTGATGCCCGTCAAACAATGGCTAGAAGAACGAAGGTTCTTGCAGGTAACACTTCCTTTCTCCTACTCATCTTCTTCTACTACTCTTTTGTATTTCTCAGTTGACTATTTTCCTTTTTCCCTTTTCTCATCTCTGTTATTTACCAAACCTGTTATTACAGGGAGAGATGCAGCAACTAAGAGATAAGCTTGCTATAGCAGATCGAACTGCAAAATATGAAGCACAGTTGAAAGTAAGATATAACTTGTGATTTAGATAGTAGCTATCTCACAAGATGCTTTGCTCAGTTAATACCTATCCTATTCTCTTCCAGGAAAGATGCCAACTGCGCCTGAAGGTGCTAGAGGAGAGCTTAAGAGGAGCTACAACTGGAAATAGCCGAACAACATCTGAGGGGAGAAGTGTAAGCAATGGACGTCGTCAGTTTATTGGTGGTTCTGACAATAGTATTAAAGCCAATGGGGTTTTGCCCAAGAAATCACCTTCTCTTCAATCAAGATCTTCTCTAACATCTGGCACTAGTATGATGCTGAGACATGCTAAAGGGGTGTCAAAGTCGTTTGACAGTGGCACAAGATCATTTGATAAGGGTAAAGCTCTGCTGAATGGGACAAGTCCAAGCTATGATCTTACTAGATCTTCTCAGGGAGCAAAGGGTGATGAAACACAAAATACATGTGAAGATAACTCAGAAACGAAACCTATTCAACCAGTAGATGCAGATGATAGTATCCCTGGTGTGTTATATGATTTGCTGCAAAAGGAAGTCATAGCTTTGAGGAAGTCTGGTCATGAAAAAGATCAAAGCCTCAGAGACAAGGATGATGCAATCGAGGTAAACCCTTTCATTCTGTTCTAGTATCTTATTGTTATATTAGTTTTACAAATTTTTTACTTTCATATGATTGTCTATACAGATGCTAGCAAAAAAAGTAGAAACTTTAACTAAAGCCATGGAGGTAGAGGCAAAAAGGATGAGAAGGGAAGTAGCTGCAATGGAAAAGGAGGTTTCTGCTATGCGACTTGAGAAGGAGCAAGAGAACAGGGCAAAGCGCTTTGCAAACATTGCTGCTAATTCCAAGGCTCCTTCATTGTCAAGTTCTCAGTTACTTCCTGGAAGGTATGTTCTCTTTTTTAAATAAAATTTGAAAGTTTATTGTTTAAACGAGATGTTTTTACCAAGGAGCAGTTTATTTTATTTTGATCAAAGTTTCAGTAAAATGTGATGAAGAAAATGATTGATATTTCTCTCCAAAGCATTAGAGACATCTTATTACTGAATGTGATATAGGGGTTATATCCATCTCTTATACAATGCCTTTGAGATGGATATAACCCCTATATCAATTTTGGTGCAGTCTAACTAGATCCAGTTATCATTGTCTCATAGCTAAATTTTAGTTTTCCTTGGGTCTTCTGGGGAATGATAATACTTGGGCCTTCTTAATATACCCTTTCGATTTTATATTGGGGCAAGGGTGTGTATATCATGGCCCCCCAGATCCCGCCTGAGGCGGGTTAACACCAGGTGGACGTTATTGGCAAAGAGCCTTGGATTACATTGTCTTGTGAAGAGTAAGGCATCAATAAGCACTAAAAATGGTAGACTGAAAGAGAATATGAGATTAAAGTACAGATGCAAGTCGTACCGTCAGTAATCAAGTTAAGCTACAACAGTAAACGAAGTTATATTATGCACAACTTATGGCCTTGTAGAAACTAATTTCTACTTGGGTTGCTTTGTTTTAGCTGAAGCTCATGACCTATTTGCCTCTAAAGTTCAGTTGGTTTAGTGGCCAGTGTTGAAGTCACAACACTCACCACTATGACAATCATATAACATAACGTCATGTCCCTTGCTGATTACTATGTCAAAATTGATGTTACTTATCAATTATCAATTATCCACTATTTTGTCTTATCCACTATTTGTTACTTATCAATTATCATAAGGAAGCAAACATCTGCAGGTCAGAGCAGAACATGTTCTTGTTATCCCAATTAAGGCCATGAGGTTAAGCCTTTCAGCTATTGAACCTTCCCTGAGCTCTTACTAAGAGAGGAATGGAAGATAGATTTTATTAGGGGTAAAGGACATTTTGTTCATCGTTATCCATCTAATTGGGCCTAACCAAGCTGCACAGATCTATCATGTCAAAATTGATGTTCCCTTTATGGACGATTATAGTTAGTAACTCCAAAGAATTTAATTAGGTTTAGGGAAGACAGGTAATATGATAAGAAAATCTTGTAGCATATACGTAATAAAAGAAGATTGATGTTTCCTTTTGGATTGACATCTGTACCATAAAAAAAAGAACCAATTTCCTGTGATAATCTATCTTCTCTATTGATCGATATTTGCTTTTGGATTAGAGCTAATGCTGTGTACTTCATGCAGAAATATGGGACGTGGGGGGTAAGACGCAGCATTAACAGCAAGAAACCTCAACTGCAGAAGCTCCAATCAATAACTCTGCATATTCGTTGTTTCGGTATGATTCTTTGTTGCATATATGGTGATTGATTGGGAAATCTGCAACCAGCGTGCCACTTGTCCCCCGTTTACTAAATGTGGTTTACATAGAAAATAGAAATCAAGTATCAGTACAACTTAATCGTTGTAGAATGATCAGTGTGTTTTTGCTTCCTTCATAGTCCTGGGTTTGCTGAGTGATTCTTTGTGAACTTCTCTAAGCCTACTAATCAACCCTATAGACTGAATAGTAACCACCTGAATATTTTATGGAAGGTGCTTTCCATGTCAGTTGTATAAGAAACTCGATAGTTAACTTGAGACGTATGTACTGTTAATGTCAACAGCATTTCTTTTGGTTGTGAATATGGACTCAAAATGGTTGGTTGTATGATCCTATTCAGGGTAGGGGAAGCTCCTTGGCTAATTTGCGCTTTGACAATTTATACTGTAATTGTTTTCTTTCTGTGTTCGGTGGTCATGTTGGGTCTTTTGGTGACACCCTTTTGCGTTAAGCCAAAGGTGCCCTCATCTTAACCCCAAGATTTCCCGCAAGGGGAGCCACACTGGGTAAATGTTATTGTTGTTGTATAGTGTAGGCAAAATATGTGGATGGCTGGCTTTTGCTGCGACGACCGTCTACGGGTCTACCGATACTATGGTTTTTCAGTGTGTTCGTTGCTAAATGGGCAGCCCACCGCACTATAAATAGCATGCTAGTTTGTGAAATTGCGCGGTGTATTCGTGGGTCGTGGCTTTGTCAAATTCCTCTGGCAGAAAACATTGTTTTAATGAGAAAATCAGCCAGTAAATAAATTTATATAAAAAAAATAGTCAAAAACAATTGTACCTCTCGAACGTGCCCCATGTCTATCCTTCCAAGTTGCAATAAAGTGAACCTGGTCACCTATGGGCTATGGCATTATGATGAATGAGATCATAAAGATATGACGGGACGTCGAAGGAGCTTGAAGTATGACAGCCTTAACTAGGAAGTCGGCCGCAAAGGGATTTCCTTGATGGATGATAGTAAGAACAATTACAAAAATACAGAGCTATTCCCTGAAAACTAGTGTTGCTCACACATGATTTGTAAAACAAATACAGCAAAAGTTTCTCCATATTTGTTCCTTGTGGAATCAAGACCTTGTTTGATCCAGCCGAGAGAAAGAAAAGCAAATAAGTGAAAGAAGAGGGCTTAGAGCTTGGAAGACCAACGGGGTACACAATTTCACCACCAAAACTAAACAGTAAAACCAAACAACCTCCAAAAACCCTACAGCTCCCGCCCATACCAGCACAACGAAATCCCACCCTTTTCCACGAGCCGTTAGAAAAATATTAGTATAAAAAAGACAAAATAAACCCCAAAAAGGCTAAAACAGTAAAAAAGCCGCCGCCCCTCCACATTCTTCAAAAGCTTTCTTTCCCTACTGCGTCTTCTCTCACTCCTCTCCGCCGCCTCCGTTTCCCTCTCTCTTTCTGCCCCAAAAAAAAGAAAAAAAGAAAATGGAGTCTCCGGCGACAGTCCTCCGCCTCAACAACCACCAATCCCTCGCCGGCACCGCCCTCCGCCTCACTCGCAACCCCTCCCTCTCCCTCCGCCGCCTCCCCTCCGCCAACAACAGATCTTCCGCCGTCCGAATGGCCCTCCGCGAAGACGGCCCCTCCATCGCCATCGTCGGCGTCTCCGGCGCCGTCGGCCAGGAGTTCCTCTCCGTCATTTCCGACCGATCCTTCCCCTACAGCTCCATCAAGATGCTCGCCAGCAAGCGCTCCGCCGGCAAGCCTCTGACTTTCGAGGGCCGCGACTACCTCATTGAGGAGCTCACCGCTGATAGCTTTGACGGCGTCGATATCGCGCTCTTCAGCGCCGGCGGCTCGATTAGCAAGAAGTTCGGGCCATTGGCGGCGGAGAAGGGCACGATTGTGGTGGATAACAGCTCGGCGTTTCGGATGGATGAGAATGTCCCGCTTGTGATCCCGGAGGTCAATCCAGAGGCCATGGATGGGATTAAGCTTGGCAGTGGGAAAGGTGCGCTTATTGCGAACCCTAATTGCTCCACCATTATCTGCTTGATGGCTGCTACGCCTCTCCATCGGCGTGCTAAGGTGAGAACAGGAATATGTTTTAGTATTTGAACAGTTTTGGTGGCAATTTGGTTGTGATGGAGATTGATAGCTGAATTTTTTTTGAATCGTTTAGGTGTGTAAAATGTGTAAGTAGTTGACATTTTTGTCAGATGTCTCGAAGAAGAAGGTAGTTGACATTTTTAAAGAAAAGCCATAAATTTCGTGCACTGGCATTTTGCAGAAATGACCAGCAAATGATTGAAAATATATGAATTGGATGCTAATGGATTGTAACAATGTAACTTTTATTGTGATCTGAGCTTTGAAAGCTTTCACTTACATATGGTTAGCTCTAGTTTCAGATTCCTATCATTAGCTTTTTTATCTATCCAATTTTGAAAGAAGTGGTTTTTGATTGTTAAATAAAGTGGTGTACTGCCATTAGGTGGAAATAAGTGCTATAATGGTCGGGCTTGTTTGTAATAATGTAAATTTTCAGGCTGTAGTTTCATATTTTATTATTGTTAAGAGTAATTACATTTTGTAAACATTGTAAACTAGCAATAGACTCCCTAAGTGATGGCCAAGATTCGAATTCGAATCCTCTTGGTGATGTATGGAGAGAGAGGATGTAGAGCGGCATTGATTATACTACTTTTAGGAAAATTATCATATCAAGTATTCAGTTTTCTCCCCAATGCATAGTAGCAATATAAATGTGTGTGTGTGTGTGTTTGTTGTTTCGGTTTTTGGCTTTTTAGCTGCCTGTGCAACTGTCTATGTTATCACCTTCTCCTATAAAACTTACTGCGTAATATCAATTTGCAGGTGACACGCATGGTTGTTAGCACATACCAGGCTGCTAGTGGTGCAGGCGCTGCAGCCATGGAAGAGCTAGAGCTGCAAACTCGAGAGGTTTCCACTTCATTTTCTACCTTTGTTTCTTCACCTCAAATTTCTCTTTTTTGGCAGGGTTTTATTTTTTCGGTGCATTTAAGCTAATCTTGATTCTTTTTTTTTTTTGTATACGCTGAAGGTTTTGGAAGGGAAACCACCAACTTGTAACATTTTTAGCCAGCAGGTATATTCTTGCATATCATCATACCCTAGGCTGCTCATATATGAAGGAAAATATTTCATTTGTATGGCATCTAATAATAAAGTTATTGGTTATGACCATAACCCAAGTATGTTTATGTATGATCCGGTTTTATAAGATGGCTCTATAATGTAAATTTAGTATTGGTTTTGCAGATAATAAATTAGATTAGCTAAATAACTTGACATTTCCAAAATGAAGAAAAGTATTGGACCTTGTGGAATTATTTTGAATTTGATTATTGTTTTCTTCTGCTTTCTTGCACTACTTTTCTCACATCTTGCAAACTACCACTTGCAGTATGCATTCAACCTATTCTCGCACAATGCGCCTATTCTTTCAAACGGTTACAATGAAGAGGAAATGAAGTTGGTGAAGGAAACAAGGAAAATTTGGGTAATTACTCAGCTTTTATTCCATTTTGCTATAAATGTTTATTCTGATGCTATTGTAGTGATTCAGATCTTTTTGTTAGCTCATATACACTCCATTGCCTCTCTGTATAGCAAGTTTCCTGTTTACTTTTGTAGAATGACAAAGATGTTAGAGTCACTGCTACATGCATTCGAGTTCCTGTTATGCGTGCACATGCTGAAAGTGTAAATCTTCAGTTTGAGAGTCAACTTGATGAGGTAAATCTTATAACTATCTGCAATATTGAATTTGAAATTGTTGATTTCTGTTAGATTTGAATTGTATGTTTCTTCACATTATATTCTCAAATAAATCCTCATTTTTAGAATCTCTCTTTTCTTTTCTACATTAGGACACGGCAAAGGATATTCTCAAAAACGCTCCTGGAGTGGTGGTAATTGATGACCGAGCATCCAACCGCTTCCCAACTCCATTGGAGGTATCGAACAAAGATGACGTTGCAGTTGGAAGAATCCGACGTGATGTCTCACAAGATGGAGATTATGGGTGAGACCATCTTCATATAAAAATTCAGTATGCATTCTGTTGTTATTATAATGTTCACTTGACTTACTTGATTATTGCTTCAACAGGTTGGACATTTTTGTCTGTGGTGATCAAATACGCAAGGGAGCTGCCCTTAACGCTGTTCAGATTGCTGAGATGTTGTTGTAACTTTGTCTTTGAGTATTCTTGGCTGATTCTTATTTTTGTGAGGTCTTATTTTGTTGTGGTAACCGGAGAAAGTAGGTGAAAATTTGTGAGTTCACGCAACATCAATGGTTTCTTGTGTTGGAATATGTTTCGCTGTTGGCAATTTTGTATGTTTATGGTCTTTAGTTCATGTTGAAAGAAGGGGCCAGCTTTGGCACACCTGTGATGCTGATAATAAACGCAATTTGTTAACCCCTTTTCTTTTTATCAGGATATCCATGACTTCTCTTACTACATGTCTACATATACAGAGTTGGTGAGACTAGGGAAAATCTTATAGAGAATATTATGGGATTAAATATAAGTTGACACGTCCCTTTGAAAATATCAGACAACTTTGATGTTTCTACTCTCAAGTTTAAATCAAGCCGTCATTAACTTTTTGACTGATTCTGTCTAGTTTGTTAAGAATGAATGTCTATTTAGGTTTTTGCCTCTTGCCTTTATAGTCTCTAACAAAAGTCATTCTCCTGTTGCTGAGACTGCTAGTCTTTTTTGCAGTATGATTTATTGGCTATATATTACAATTCTACAAGAATATAATGAATATGCTAACAAGGATATATAGATGTGAAAAGTACTGAAATTATATCAATGTCTATATGAGAGTTGAGTACATGTAGTTGTATATCCATGTCATCGGGGAAAAAGACATCCACGTCCAAAGGAAAAAAAAAATACATGCAACTGTAAAATAACTGTTTTTTCATGAGTTTACGTATAGTATGCATCCGGCCAGAGCCTCTATACAACTATACAAGGGATGATCAAAAGAATGCCTTGTTATTTCTTATAATATGTTTGTGTTTGCTAACTTTTGCTCTCAATTGAGATATTTGTATGCCTATAAACAGTAAAGAGAGTAGGTTTACCGAAAGAATTGGCGGTGTCATTTTTTTCTTGGATGGGATCTTCTGGTGCAAATATTTTCTTCCTAGACGTATTTAACCAACCACTCCAACCTCTGTAAAGTCAGAAGGAATCATGCCGATTATCAGGAAATGTACCAATTTTGCTATGAAAGAATTACCATACAATTTTGATCATGCGACTGTTTTTATACCTTATTGCACTCTGGTAGATCATCAATAGTAGTTCTCAAATGAGCCTGCAAAATTAAGAATGTAGTTTGATTTAGTTCTATTTCAACCAAAGAGAAGTATTATAGTCATTTTTAATGCAAGTGAAGAAATCTTCTACGGCATTGCTTAATGGCAAGGAAGTGGATCCCAACTCTTTTGATTTTAAGTCAGAAGACTGAGGAGAACCAAACTTCAGCATGGTTTGGGATTTTATATAAGCTTACTGAATGAAAACTGGAACTTCCTAAATTATCCTTGGCAAAACTTTTCCCTCAGAAACAAGGAAGTTGGTGATTCAATGAATTTAGTTTGATGATCTTTTATGTACCTCCATGACACGTTGGCAGGATTGGTCTTGGTTGGCTGCAAGAGAAACTAGCATGACTATTCCTGCTGCAACACTTGAGGGCCAAAACTGAACCAGCTTGTGATCACACATTGCTAATTCAGCCAGACGCTCAGCCACATTTTCCATTTCTTCATCAGCTGCTGCAGCCTTCAAGTAGAACCTGCAGATTTGATTTCACTCTTTATCTTGATTCTGAACGAGCTTCTTAGTATAGGAAAAGTAACGAAGTCTTGATGAAATGGAATGAGAAAACCATGCAATTATTACAAATGAGAAACTGCTAGGTACCATAAGAAGTTATAGGTGGTTGGTGAAAGGCACTGGAACTTGAGCTCTTCCTGAATAAGCCATTCCATGGCCACCACTTCAGTTCGTCCATAGATATTTTCCTTCACGTGAAATATCTTTTGCAGGACACTGGAAAATCAGGCCAAACTTTCTAAGTTGGAGGAAAAATGTTTCTGCATACTATCTAAGTTACAGCACACAAAACTAGAAGACTATCAACTTATGGGAAATAGACACTTCATGGGGTGAGCAAAGTATTTGTCCCTATATATTACCAGTTGTAAGGCTGCTTTTCTTCAATCCTGGTTGCCAATGTAAGACAGGCTATGCCAACAATTTCCAGGTTTCTTCTACTTGTGAAGAAGCCTTTGCTTAAAAATCTGTCAAGGAGACGAATAGCTAGGAATGTTGTCTCACCATGGAGCTCTTTTGTATCCGATGTCTGCTCATTGCACAAATCAGGTATACAACATTAACTGAGATGGATCATACCTCAGTTCAAAGAGAAGATGATAGTTTGCTATTCGACTGTCAAATGAAAAAGGCATCTAAATTGTCATAACACACAAAAAAAGAGCAAGTTAAGCTATCAACAGATCTTAAATGATCCAATTCCATAGCCTCCTATAAATGCAAGTGATTTTAATACAACTAATACTTCATTTTCAAAGAATTTGCTAGCTACTAAGCAATCTCTTAACTTAAAATTGTTTAAGAATCTAAGACAGAGAAAATCTAATTCCTCTGACAAAAAAAGAATAAACTATCAGAACACGTATTTCTATAACCTTAATGATCTATTGTAACAACTAAATGCAGGTAAAAGCAAAATTAAAAATACTACAAAATGATATGACTTCCACTGTTACTACTACTACTAATTAACATACAAGAGAATTTTCGTCAATTTATATTGGTAGATTTTAGCGACTTTAAAGCTACAGAGGACTTCATACTGGCATGGCAAATACAAGCCTAACTGAATAGGAGTACATGCTACTTTGCCAGCTATGAATCTGTTAGAGTGAGCATCTTTTCATCTACTAGTAACAGAGGCAAACTGCAAAGATAGAGAGAGAAATTTCCACCTCAACAATCCAGTTAACCATCAGCAAACGTTGCTCGTGAATCAGAACGCCGTATTCTGTTGTGGATGTGTATAGCGCCACATAGTCGTCCATCTTCAATTCTCTCTTTCTTTCTCTGCTTCTCAACCTCTGGTAGCTCTGCTCGTCATCTTCATTTTCAAATCTCCAATACTGCAATCATTAATGGTAGCCAGTTACAAACTTATAACAGATTCGGTTTAAAAGCAAATTGAAATAAACGAAGTATGAAATAATGGAAATTCAACAATCTAAATGATCCATTGAAGCAGTGTTAATTACCACAAATTCATCGGCGAACTCATCTAGAACACTTGATTGGACTTCATTGAGGGACTGAGTGTTCAATCGGTTGAACTGGAGTCTATATTGCTTGAAGAGAATGACGCACGGAGAAGGAATCGAATCTCCGGCCGAATTTAGGGAGAACTGGCTGCCGGAGTTGTCCGTCCATATAGACGAATCCGACAGGAAATCGGTGTCCAATTCCTCAAACAAAACCTCCGATTGAAACTCTGAGAAGGCCGACGACGTACACTCCAAGTCTTCGTCATCTGCGAGACTCTCAGAACAAGCCAGTACGGAATCACCGGCCTCCAATCTCTTCGCATTGCTCTGCTCAATAGTAGAAGCCGAGTTCGGCGCTGCTGACATGACGCCGGAAACCTCATTTTCGTCGACCTGCCTCGCGACGACACCGTTTCGCACGAAACTATCTCCTCGAGCGATGTCATCCTTTTTCCTCAGTTCCGCGTCAGCGATCGAGCAGGACTCCACACACGAGCTCTCCAACACCTCGGCTTCTCCTCGGATCATCCATTCTCGCTCGATCTCCTTCTTCTTGGAATACGACCTCGTCACTCTTCGAAACTCGTCGTTTCGGTTTCCGGCACCGGCGGCGGCGATAGAGTCTCTGGTGGTGTTGCAAGAGATTTCGTCGCATACTGAGTTCACCGAGATGGAAACTGAAACCGGATTCGAAGAAAAACATAAAGGAATATCGCTGTTGTTTTTACGGTTGCGGTGTATTACGATCGGAGAGAAGAGACTTCGCCGGCGGCGAGGGAAGCTGGATCGGAGCTTCTTCGTGCAGATCAAGTTTGCGAGTTGCTGCGGTGGAGGAGGAGAAGTGATCTTCCGCTTCGAACGGCCAGATTCGATCGTCATTTGAGAGTGTTTTCTACTTGGGGAAGTTTTAACTTGGAAGTGGGAATTCAACTGAGAAAACTGAAAATTTATACAGTAAGTGCTTACAAACGGTGGGAAGTGGTGGGAGACGAACGTGGTCGGTTAAGCGGCGAGTTGGAGAGGGAATGTGTTGCAAGTTGCAGTAACTGAACGTCTTTTTTCGTCAACTTTGTTGGAATGCGATATAGAAACCAGTTAAATTCTGTTTGTGTTTACCTTTTCTTTTTCCTTTAATTTTTTTCCCCTCTCCTTGTTTAGTCTAGGTGGCTAAAAGGACGAATGAATATAATGAAGTAAAAAAAAATGATTCTTAGAAGGTAAGAAATGCAAGATAAAATCTAACTGATCTATTGCTTACCAAAGTAATTTGCATCACATGCAATACCAACTTAGCAAATTACATAGAAAATTAATATTGTTTTTTTTTTCGCCGAATCAAACTTAATATTGTAAAGTGTATTTATGTTTTTGGTCGAAAGTAAATAATTCATTTGGAGAAGAGCTTTTTTTTTTTGGAAATTTCTTTTGGTACCCTTGAAGTTTCGACTTTTCCTTTTGGTGTCCAAAAAAAATTCTTATTCCTCTTGGTACCTCTTGTTTCTGAAATTTTCCTTTACGTAACCTAAATACATCCAAATATCAATTTCCATCCAAAAAATGCATTTTCCGTTAAAAATATATACAAAAATTAAAAAAACCTAATATTTTTTACTCATCTCTCGATACTCAAATGCCGGGGAGGTCGAGCCGGGAACCACGTCGCTTCTCTCCACCACCACGTTCGATCTCCTTGCTTAGGTAGATCAATTCAACCTTCTTCCTCAATTTGAGTCAATTACAGTCGCATAGCCAACAACCTCCGCCATCAACATCAAGGTCACCGCCGACCTCTCCAATCAGGTCCTCTGCTCCGCCGCCACCCGCTCCTCCTTCGCTCACACTTAGGTCCTCCGCAATGTCGCCGCCTACTACCCCACACCCAGATCGAAGTACATAATTTCAACTTTGAAATGTAGATCTAATTTATAAGGATTTGATTGTCAAGTTCAACTTAATTTGAAGATCTGGAATTCTTTGAAACTCTAGTTTCCCTACTAAATTACTAATACAGTTTTAAACTTCAAGATCTGGAACCATGATAATTTCCTGCCAAATAGTTATGTTGGGTAGACTTAATATCTGTTTCAATTGCATAATAACAGTAAACTTCTGATTTTGTGTTTCTGTTCGTGCATAACAACACTAAACTTTATATCTTTTGGGTAGACTTTCTAGTTTCCCTAGTAATGCAGTTTTATGGAATTGAATTTTGATTGTCCTGGTCCTGGAATCTCTAGGGTTGCTAATTGAGTGTGTTTATGATTTAAGGAATCAAATTTAGCCAAGCTAATTTTACTGTTCATTTTTGCCTAAAAAAAAATCTTAACGGAACTAGCAAAAGAATGGATGGAAAATGGCTTTTTAATAACTTTAGGCTATAGGACAAAATCTATGTAAAGTAGAGGGCTACCAAAAGAAATAAAAAAAAATTTTGGACACCAGAAGAAAAAGTCGAAAATTGGAGGGCACCAAAAGGAATTTCTCTTTTTTTTTTGAGCGAACTTGACTCTTGGAGAAGAGCTTTTTTTTTTTTTAGCGAATTTGGAGTCAAGTTGAGGCTGATGTGGTGGTATGTATAGTGATTGAGTTGTGTCTAATCGAAGACATGGTCATGTTGAAGACTCCTAAAAATACTTCATACTCTCGAATGGAGTTGACTTGCTTTTTTCGTGTATGGCCGGTGCTATTTTTAATAGTGTTTGGCTCTACTATCCCATGATTTATTAGCTTTTAATTGTTAGATTTTTTTTAATTTGTAGGAAATTTTCTATACTTATGCATTCTTACTAGCTTGTCTTATTTTCAATAGTTACTGACTCTACCATCTCATGATTTGTTATTTAGCTTTTAATTGTTAGATTTTTTTTTACTTATTTGAAATTTTCTATACTTATGCGTTCTTACTGGCTGCCCAAACAAGCTTCGGCCTCTCAATCTACCAAGTCCTCGCATTGCTTTTCTTATAAAGAAAATAAAGTGCTGATGTGGTGTTTCTGTTGCATGGATTGCTGCCAAGGAACCAATTTTTAACTTATGTTTGTTTGTTTTTTCTTTTGAACGAAATGATATTTAAATAAGTTGCAATATACATACATTTCTGGTTGTTTCTTTGACACTATTTCAATTCCCTGTGTAATATGGAGCCAATGTTTTCAAAACTCTTAAAATCACACGAAGATGATTTTGTATATGAAAAATAAATATTTATAATAAATAATAGTAATGTGGCTGGCTATGGGAGTAATCACACTGGATCTGCTCGTATAATCATCAAATTCATGTAACAAGTGAAGTATTTGTTGTGGTTGTATGGACTGACTGACTAGTCAGAATGAAGTTTTCTACGTTGGCATCTTTTGACGTACCAAGCAGCATGCTTCTGAAGCGCCATTCCTATCATCACCTTAAGACTCAGAAGCATCACAAATGTCAACAGTGTCAACACAACTATCCAGAAAAACCTCCATGGGAGAGGAGAACACGGTAGTCGAGCTGCGTATAGTAATGTCAGCACTCGGGTAACCTGAGTTAAATTACCGTTAGTCCGTTACCGTTGGTTAAAAGAGTACACTTCTACAGTAAACCAAAATCTTGTTTGAAATAATGCTTACCACTGAAGCTGAAGCCAAAGGAACAAAAGTCAATCTTTTTTTCCCTGCTTCAGTTTGAAAGTTGAGTGTCTGAAAGTAAGAAAAGATTCCACATCAACAAGAAAATAATCCACAACATCTAATATAGCAATAGATAAATGCCTACAAGCCTACAATGGATACATGCCTACAAGGCTACAATGGGGACTATTTGGTATTCTGTCAGATGTCAGATTGGTTTCATCAGAGCAAATAATGTATATGATTTAAATGAATATAAATATAATCAGACCATGATCATCAGAAGGGAATACATTAGATTTACCTGTCTGCAAAGATCTTCCAGAAATTCAGAGTAGGTAATTGGCTTAATGTCGTTGAATTTGGCTATGAATGAATGTTTGATGATATCAATAGCCATTTCACATAAGTATACCAGCGACGCATTCTGGCAAGGCAAGCCCATAAAACTAGGTCAAATAAGATTCTAATATAAACCACAAATTACTCGTTAATTCTTACATAGAGATTGCATTCCAAAGAAGGTGAATTATAATAATCAACATGGTAAACGATCAAAAAAATGAGAAGTAACTTACAGAAAGGAAAGTCCCAAACCAAGAGCCTTCTGCCTCCAAAATATTTTGCGCCAATACAAACAAGAGAAAAGCTGAGATATGGAACCTTTCCACTGAATCTGATCAAACATAATTTTAGGAAAGGGTGCATTAGAGATCAACAATATCACCCTTTATATAAAAGCTTATAAAAAGGAACAAATTATACAGGAAAAAGAAACGAGAAATTGATCCTATCTTTCCATAGTCAAGCAGTACATATATGATATTCCTATAATGCAGAGTTGAAGCAAACAGCTGGTTTTATGAATGATTATTTTAGTGAACAACATTTCTTAAGCATATATCTAGCAGTCTAAGAAATTTCATTGTTATTACATATAAAAGTGTTTCACAAGAACTTTTTCAGAAACAAAATATGGGCTGAATTGGAATAATGATTTTCAACAATTTCATCTATATGACAATGATTAAAAATATTCTTGAAGGCCTCATATAACCATGAGTTACACTCAAAGATATAGGATGATTGTCAACACACTGAGCAATAAAATACATTGATGACAACATATGCTATCATTGAAGGATGGACAGGTATAAGCATGTATAAATCTTGTGAAATATTTTCATATGTTGATAAGAAATGATCAATGTAATTACAAACATGTCAGTTCAGCAATGTAGTACCAAGAATGATTGAAGCAGATATCAGAAAATTTATCTATGAATTATTTCAAAACAACCACTCACCAGCATATACAATGCTATGGACGTTATCTTTACTGAACCTCTTAAACACATTGCTCTTGATCTCCGCAAAGTTATTTGACACAAGTAAAGCCAGCAGGGCATTGTTATGAGCAACTATACATGTTGATAAAGTAATTGCCTGAACTAATAAGATAAAAGAGTGAACAAGTATGCAGAAGAGTCAAGGAAACAAAACTAACAAGGCTAAACAAAAATCAGCGCTGGATTAGAATCATAAGCAAAAGATGAAAAAAAAATGCAAAGGATATTTGATGCACATGCAGCAACAATCAAGTCAATAATGTATCTTCTGAGATAGTATCTAGAAGATTCTGGAGGGCAACCGGCAAGTCCATCAGCAGAGCTGAACAATGTTTCCAGAACATCTCCTGTGAAACTTTGCCACAGTTTATCAAATATCTGTCACCGAAGCAGGAAAAGAAGTTCAGTTCAACTAAACTCTGAAACTACAACTTTCACCACAGAATAAATTATAGCAAGAAACAATGAAATTCAAGTAATGAAATTGATGCATCAAGGTCACAAATGTGCTTCAGGATACACAACCACAAACGGGTATTGACATGCTGCATTTAGACTAGCTTCAGAATTTGACCTATGTCAATATGTGATGCATCGAGTCCCAATATTGATGCAGTTCTGATCCTTATCAAAGTGGGTATTGACATACTACACTTCGACTAACTTTACTAAGGTTTTCCTTTGATGAAACCTCTAGAAAAGGCAACTATTTTCATTTTATAGTAGCTAGAATCTCAAACAAACAAGAAAAATACAATTGCAGCTCTAATTGAACATCAATGGGTTCATTCATATGTAGCATGTTGAACCGTGTCGCATGTTCCCTAATTTATAATTACAATTCTTCTCTTTCTTTTTTTTTTAAAAAAAAAATACACACAGCCTTAGCATGAAAAGCTATAAACAAAATAATCTAATATCTTTTATTGTTCCAGTACTAAACAGTTTATCAAGGTCTTTTTTGCGATACCATATTTTATCATCTAAATAAGGGCGCATACCTCTAATACATTGTATACCACATAGAGCTTGACTATTCCTTGACCACGAATCATATGATATATAAGACTGATATCTGATATTTTAATAAAAGTCAAGAGGAACATTAGTAAGCAAATAGCAGAACTCCTGCCAGTAAATTTCAGCAGGTAACAAAATTTTATTTAACAAACCATGTGATAAACATCAGAATTATATGAATGCACCTATTCGTCCTAAAATCATGACCCCACAGGCCAATACAGCAAGACACCCAAAATCTGACAACTCCGCTGCAGAAAGCTTCTTCAACTCCCTGTCAGAAGCATGATTAAGAAGTCTAGTAAATATGTAGAGCCAATACTAACAGGTGACCAGAAAAGCATATAAAGAAAGATGATTTTATTGAACCTTTCTTAAGCGTCAAACAATGGTGATAGTGTTGATTACATTCATCAGGAGAGTTCATCCTAAGTCCTCTCCTTCTCCCCTGTCTCTCTTGTCTACTGTTTGATTCTTTCATTGTGTTCATGGTAATTTCTCTCTTTTAGTTGATCTAAGATCTATTCAGTTTTAATGTAAACATCAATCCATCATTTCTTTATGAATAATAGAGGCATTCACATTTGGCCGGGATTTCAATTATTGATCTATTTTTTTTTCAAATTAATTGAATTCTAATCCCAAAAATAGAAGCCATCAGTTTTAGTTTGAGTTGAAAACCCAGACAAGCTGGGACTTGGAGGGGATATATGAAAGGAATGGAGAAGCGAGTCCAAATGAGGTTCCACATTAATGGTAGCACTTAAGTGGGCACGGACATAGAGTTCCAAAACTCCTAGTAGTGGTGGTCTGGCGGAATGGGGATGAAGTGTTGACAGTGGTGGTTATGGTAATTCTTGAGTATGGTTCATATTAGAGAGTATTGGAATGTAAGGAGAATAGGACACTTAAGAGGATAAGACATATGGGGAAGTGTGATGCATTTTCTTTTCCTAGGTATAGCCGTATAGGTATACTATATTCAGAAACTTGGATAGGGCATTGTGAAATTATATACATAATTACATATACTTGGGAGAGACTAATGTAAATTTACACTAGCTTACTGAGAAAAGTACCAGACTACTTAGAAATGAAAAGTAAATAAACAAATAAAAAAATTAACAGGAAACCTTGTGTTTAGAAGCCTCCGAGCTGTCATCAAAATTCTCACTGGCATAATTGTAAATAACGACAGAAATGAATTCAGACAGACAAAGAAGCCAACGTTGATAAGCTGCAAAAAAGAGAGTAGCTAGTGAGTATCTCTTTCTAGCGAATTTATATTTACACGGTCAAATATAGCAAATTACAATACAAGATCGATAGCACAAGTGACAGTAAAGCAATACTTCTCTAGGAAAAAAAATTACAGAAAATAGATTTTCTCATACAAAACAACAGTGAAAACAACTTAGAGCGTGAAGCTGATTATTATCAACATAGCATGCTACAATAATAAAGAAACTTTTGCTTGAAGAATAAGGGGGGAAAACAAAGGTATGAACATGTATCACCTAGTATGAACAGATAATATTGATCTTCTTCTATGAAATATACAAAAGATGGCTAGATATTACCAGCTCACACCTCCATGGCAACCTGAAGATTGTATCATAAACCCTCTCTCTTTCTTTCTCATTTCCAAGGGTAGTCGTGCTTTTCAATGAGTTTCCATTATACATTTCGTCCATAAAGTATCTATATGGTGATGTTTCCACAAGCAAAGGATCTGAAGAAATGTCGCGGGCAAAAAAGAGTGGGAATAACAATTAGAAAAGGGGCCATATTTGAAGCAAAGCGGTGTTAATAATGTAAAAAATTGAGCACAATCCAAGAATAGTCAACAAGAAGAAGGTAAGAAACACTAAAAAAGTCATAAACAACCAGCACAAGATTTGCACATACTCCTTTGTTAATTCAAATCTTGTCAATAAAGCTTCTCAATTAGGAAAACTTTATTGATGCAGTAAAGTAGTGCCATGAATAAATATGTTCAAAAGTCATAGGGTTTCCTTCTTTTACTAGTATTTTCACGTAAACCAGGTTGGTTAATGTTCAATTTTCTGAACCGGTCTAGTCCTATACATCCTAATTTTCCACATATATACTTGTGTGCCAAGGAAGCAAGATCCTACATTTAAGAGAAGACACACTGCGATCAATCAGAGAGAAGAAAGACATGCTTATGTTGGAGAACTTCCATTGACACTTCAGGATTCAGAAATAATGGAAGAAAACAGATTTCATGCTCAAAACCAAAACCATGATCAAATCTAGCTTATAGTTTTATAAAATCTTTTCGGAAATAAAAATGATACAATGATTTTTGTGTGTGTGGCTTAAAAGTTAAAACTGACCAAAGGACTTCCTGTGTATGTATTCTTAATCTTTCATCTTGCTGATGGAACAACTATCTTCTGCGGAGGCCAAACAACAGTACTAACATTATAATGTTTTTAAACGAAATGTGCATCAGTATGACGTTACTATGGAGATTCTTTCGAAAAATTCTTTCCATTCAATAACGACAACCCTGAATAGCTATGTGATATATTACAGACATAGCCATTTCTGTTCAAACTCGTAAGACTTTTTAAGATTTGCGATGGAAAAGCCATGAAAAATGTAGTTGGTATTAGTTTTACAGCACTGAACAACATTTTATGCTTACACTAATAAATATAGCTGCTACTCAGCTAACAAACAACACTAACTGAACAAAATTACCAGTATTCCACTCTGTCTGTCTATCATGCACTGAAACAAATTAGCATGACTCAAGGTATCTCTTGATACACAAACGAATAAAACAGAAAACACAAGTGAACAATGCAATTAGACATTATCTATGTTAAAAGAGCATTGAACAATATATGACTGAAGTAAACAAAAGGATATAAAGATTGTAGAGTGCTAAATCTAGTTCAAAATGAACAAAAACAATTTTTTGACACTTA
Source organism: Fallopia convolvulus (assembly GCA_964016875.1). NCBI lineage: Eukaryota > Viridiplantae > Streptophyta > Magnoliopsida > Caryophyllales > Polygonaceae > Fallopia > Fallopia convolvulus. The sequence continues at coordinate 51,026,064 of OZ024732.1, forward strand.
AAAACCTATAAGCTAGCATCACCAAAATCGACCAACAATTAGACGTTCCAGCCAAAAGTAAATATGAACCTCTAGCAATCATACTGGAAACAAAAAGAATATAACCATCAAAGTAACGTAAGGAAGGCAAAAAAGACTCACAATTAGGATCATCAGCCATAAGTTCCCTCCAATCTATGGACTCTTGAGGCTGCAATTTTCCATTAGGTTGGTCGCTTCTCAGCGTCGTCCCCGTACTCGCTTCCTCCTTCGCACCATCCCCCGCCCATGATATCGACATTGCAATCGCCCCTGGTGCCGATGAAGGCTCCTCCTCCGAAGAACTGACACCACTAACACCAGTACTGACAGTTCTCTGCCGAAGCTCGCCGGTCGAAACCTGGCTTACTGCAGCCACGCTCTCCTCCGGTAAACCAACTTCCTGACAAACAACAACACTGCCGCCGCCGCCGCCAGCAACACTCTGAGAGATGTAATTGTGAGAGCTGAATCCCAATTGAGCCTCCTCGCTGACACTACAAACATCAATATTCTCCGAAAACGAGGTGACGTTCTCGGCGATAGCATCCATGGAAGAAGACTCAACGGGGCTATATTTCTTCTTCTTTTTCTTCCGCTTACGGCGATTGACCTTGCCGTCATCGCCGGAGGCGGGGATCGGATCGGAATTCGAATCGGGGTGAGCGGATAAGTGGCTGTCGTCGCCGGCGACGGTAGATGAGGGGTCGATATCGCTGAGAATCTCGAAGGAAAGCTTTCTACCTCTAGATCTCAAGTCCATGGTCATCGATGGCAATTGAGAGTGGAGAGAGATAACTTATTCGGGTGTTTTCTGTGGGGAGCAACTGGAATTCTCCAGAAATCGAGATCGAGATTCAGAGGGAGAGGGGAGAGAAAGAGAGAGGAGTAGAGTTGAGGAGAAATTCGAAAAATGTTTACGAGTTCGAGACTTCCAAGTTCCCACTCCAATTTTTGGGTCCGCGTGTCTCCAGGAAGAAATATTTTCTTCACTGGTTTTCTCCATAACAGGAGGGATTGGATTGGAACTGTGGAATAATGAACTGAATCATGATTTAGGAATTACGAATTATGAAATAAATACTACATATAAAAATTTATCTTAAGAAAATATTTAATTAATGTAAATTATTTTTTATGAGAAAAAAATAGGCAACCCGAAGAAGAGGTTTACCTAGCGCATCCTTTCGGATGGTTCTGGATGATTTAACAGTCGATCGAACTAACAAAATGATGCAGTTTAACAATGTAATCAATTGTGTCATGACACGAACGAGGCACATGTTTAAATTCAATTGCCTCAAAAGATCGTGAAATTGCTAACAAATCCGCAATAACCATATTTATTTTCTATGGGCAGCTCCAACTCTCTTTCAATGCAAAAAATACTTGGATACTATCTCCTTCAACTATAACCCTTTTACATTTTAATTGATAATTAGTTATAATTCGCATTTTCATTCATCTTGCCTTTGCTTGTAATGCATCATCACATTGTCTCTTTATTGCGTCTAATGCAATTACATTACCATTCGAGTTTTGAATTATAAACCCATAGGTTGAAACCTCATTCATACGCTTAAAATCATCGAAGGTAATTTTTAGTGTTCCCTCATGTGATCTTTTTCATTTAATTTTCCTAGTATTCTTCCTTCCATTGATTTTAAGAATTATGGCGAGGGTCGGTTTTTGCATACCTACTAATTTCACATTGGTTGTTTCCACATATATTTATAATTGGAGATATATTTTTATTTACATGATGTAATTGTTGGTACTATTATTATGTGATACATGATGTATTTCTTGTGAAATAAAAATTCTAATGTGTTTTATTCGTTAATAGAAAGTAGTTTTTGTGTAAAAAATTATTTTTATGTCTTAAAAACGTAAAAAGTAAGAGGGACACGGATTTATTAAGTGTGTTAAAAGTAATTTTTGGATGAGAAATAGTTTTGAAAAACTAGTAGAACAATAACGTACAAATATCTTTAGGCTACTAAGTCCTCTTCTAGAGCTTTCCCGTTATCATGTTGTAGGCCATCTTAGTATGCTGGTTTTCTGCTCTCTCTTTTTTCATTGTTTGTTAGCGGTTTTTGCTTTTTGGTGTTTGCTTGTTTTCTTTGTTGGTAGATTAAACTCTTTGCATATGTACTAGGACATTGGATGTGAATCGAGTTGTGATTAGCAAGACTGTGGTTAAGTTCATGGTTATGAATATCCTTCATCTAGGTGGAAGCAGCACGCCAGCACCAGTGGTCCTTTGTACAATCCCTTAGGTTCTTGTAGGTTTGGCCTTTATATCAATGATGTTTTGTTCTCAAGTGCTTAACTCACCTCGCTCCCAAACTTGCCTCTATTTCCTTTCTTCAATTGTTGTATTTTACCTTGCTGGGCTTTTTTTTTGTTTCATGCTTGTGGTTGTCTTTGTTGGTTTCCTAGTTGTTGTTCCTTGTCAGTCTCTCAGTTTACCAAGTATGTTTGGTAAATCGAATTCTTACCTCTTTAATAAATAAATAAAACGTCGAATACCACAAACATCTACCAAAAAAGCTCAAGATACCCAACAAAATAAATTAATGAATGAAGCACAATACGAGTAATTCATTGTACCCTATCACAGTAGGGACACGAAAAGAGCCAGGAAACTAAGACACCAATAAAAAACATCATTATTTGAAAAGTATATGTATATTCACCTTAAAACCTGTTTGGATTATACAGGATAATATATTATCTCACATTATAATGCAAGACAATAAATTATCCTATGCTAAGGTGGATGAGTGGACACACGCTACTAGACAAAATCAGATTTGAAGTGATCAGAAACAAGGTGGGAGTGGCCAGTATAGAGGATAAGCTGCGAGAATCAAGATTGCATTGGTATGGACATGTTCAGAGGCGGGGTTCGGAGGTACCAGTCCGTAGGTTTGAAAGCTTGGCCCTTGGAGATGTACGCAGAGGGAGGGGATGACCGAAGAAGTGTTGGAAGGATAATATAAAGCAGGATGTTAGCCGGTTGGGGATTTCGACAGATCTGGCAATATGTATGGATAGTTGGAGGGAGAAGATTTGAGTGGTGGACTGCTAGTCACCTGGACAGATCGGTCCACGGAGGCCTTAAGGCTTCGACGCTTTGTCTTGGTTTTGTGTCTTGGTTTTTTGTTTTTTTTGTTTTCTTTTCGTTTTTGTTCTGTTCCGGCTTTGCTTTTGGTGGCCCTGTTTCGATTTTTTGTTCTCTATCTTGCTTTGTGGTCCTATCGGGTCTTTTGGTCGCGCTCACGTTGCTTTAGTCAGGGGTGCCTCCATTTTAACCCTCCAGATTTCCCGTAATGGAAGATACAATGGGTAAATGTTGTTGTTGTTGTTGTTGTTGAAAACCAAGCTGCATTTGAGATACTTCCATAGAAACACAAGGGCCACTTCCCTCACGCACGAGTAATAGAATGACACATCACACCATCTTTAAACATCTTGTGAGCAACTTCCACGCCCCTATATATTCTAGAAAGTCGATCCCAGAACTCTTGTACAACCATTGAAATTCCATTGACAAAAAACACAATTTTACAAAAATCTTTATATCATATATTAAATGAACAAGAAATATTTCACCCGAATTACTCAACACTCTTTAATAATAAGACACTCGCTTACAAAATAACTTCACATACAATTCAAACGCTCACAAAATAACTTCACATACAATTCAAACATACTCTCGATCGATCTATACCCCACACACTCTAGAGTGATACCTCTGTTGGAACATTCATTGTTATATAGTTTCTCTTACTTTTGCCAATGATAAATTTTAATATATTTTACCAACATTTATATTATATATACATAAACACAATCATAATAGATACATAACTACATGTGTTTTTCACACTATAAATTATTTATACATATTTTTCTTTAAATATGAGATAAATATATTTTTATGATTAAAAAATATATAATTTCTATTTTATGTAAATTCCGTGCACGACACTAGAACTACACCATTTTTTTCCCTAAGAGTAATAAAATAAATTAGGTAGTTTTTTTATAAACGCCTTAAAATATAGTGATTTTATGTATCTTTATCTTTATATATAACTTATAAAGTTATCCCTCTATTGTCAATAAATGTTATTAATTTTGTATTAATTTAAATTTTTTATTATACCTACAACCTACTTTAGTTATTATTTTTTATTAGGTCTACAACTCAATTTAGCTATTGAAACACATAATAAATATCAAATTTTTTATGCAGTATGTATAAATTCTACAACTTATTTTTTTTTTTTGATAACCAACATAGCACATATATTAATAACCAGCAGAAACTACAACATCGTTCTCCAACAAAGTATAAAGATCAACAGGAAACGAAAAGTTTTCTAGAGTTAAAAAAGGAACGAGAGGCCTCCATTTAGCTAGCTAGTTTGCTACTGAGTTAGCTGACCGTCTAATATGCTCCCATTTGCACGCAACAAACTCCAAGCTTTCCTCTGAGATCATGGCAATAAGCGTACCAACGATCGATCTAGGGATTACTCCATTCCTCAATTTGAGAATCAAGCCAAGGCAGTCAGACTCCACACAAATATGGGTAATACCAACTGATTTTGCAATGTTCAGGCCCCAACTTATCGCTTCTGCTTCAGCGAGTTCTATTGGGGTACCATCTTGAATGCGTTTCGACCCTGCAAAGTAGACGTCCCCCGAAGAGAGCCGACAAACCATTCCGATTCCACATTCACGACCAGAAACTGAAGCATCGCAGTTGAGTTTTGCCCAACCAGCATCCGGGCGTGACCAGCTGTTCTGACCTGCAGAAGATGGCCTTTCAATGTGCATTGCTGCTGAAGCCTTAGCATACTCTTTCTGAATTGTCATTGATTGGTCCAATAAAAGCGCTGGATCAGTGGTGATTCCTTCAAAAATCCGACGATTTCTTGCTTTCCATATATTCCAAATCATCGTTGCCCAAAGTTGTTGTTCTACAGGAGCTTTTTCAAAAATTCCTTCAGCCCAGTTAATCATTGTATCAGCATCGTTATGAGAGCTTGCAAGAATTGGACATTGCTTCCAAATAAGCTGAGGAAGCAAACAACCAGCAAGGCAGTGAAATGGAGACTCTACTCTGCATTTTCCACACTTGTTTCCAAAGCTTCTGGCCTGCAGTAGGTGAAGAACAATTCCCCGGTTTCTTGAGTTGCAACTTCTGTTCAAACATAACCATGTATGCTGATTTGACCGAGAAATCGCCATCTTGAGTGTAAAACCAAACCGGGCTGTCAGGTATTCTAGAGTCTACCAAGTGCTGATCCAGAACAATGTTCACATCACAAGGGGCCAGCACTTCCTTCACCTTGAGTTCGTTCCAACGCCCAGCTTCCCAGTCAATCAGGTCAATAACACGGAGATTTTCATCAGCTCCATAGAAGTTTCCAGTCACACGAAAAGAAGAAGGTCTAGGGATCCACTTATCCCGCCAAACATTCAAATTGTTACCATTTCCAAACTGCTCAACAGAGATTAGGATCCTGAATTATATTTTCTACAACTTATTAGATCATATACGTTTTAAATTCCAAGTTTTAATTTTTTTCTTCTAAATTAAGTAACTAAATTTAAAACAATACTCAATCTACTAAATTAAAATGAAAAATTATTTTTAACAACTATACATATATGATGAAATAATTTATATTTTCACAATTATATTTTTCATAAATAATTAATTAAGCATTATAATAAAGTTTAATTACCTTCAAATAAATAACCATTCTTAATAATATTTTTACCCATATTTTACATTCTAATTCTAATTGCTCCATACTTATAAATCCATGTACATTTAAAATTCAACAAATAAAGAAAAAAACGGGTTAAACTTTCTAGTATAAGTAAAAAAATAGGGGCAATTTTATTTTACCTTTCATTATTTTTTAAGATACCATATAAAATTTGTAAAACCTTAAGATTATCAAGTAGAACTATCGGAAAAACTTAAGTACCACATGTAATTTGCGCGAAATGAAATTTTAAGGCCAATCAATTTTGATGGTTTATGGTGGTGCGCGGTGTTACTGGCTTTCTCATGGTGATTCGGTGTGAGTGTGTGATCCCGAGTCAGCGAGTCCACTTCTCAGATGGCCAGATGGGGATGTCGTGGAAGTCTGTCGTCGATGAAACAAGGCTTGTTTTTGACATTTATCCGGGAGGTTTTACGCAATTTAATTTTACACGGGTGGTTTTACGAAAACATTCATAATTTATAGGCTGTCAGCTGTCTTGTGCAATTTACTTTCCAAAATTATGTGATGTAGCCCATATTGGTACATGGACCTTACATGGGCCGAATATAAAATGTAAATTGGGGACCGAATTGAGAATAAATCAGACATAAAAAAAAAAAGTAAAAAACTGTTGAAAGCAGGTGGACCTGGGCAAGCCCGGCCCGACGCCCACAAATATGGACGGATATAAACAAAAACATATATAAATTTACATAGGCCCGGCCCAAACTTATTAACTGTCTGTGTTTATATGCCTAAATTTTGAGCCAAGCCTGCCCCAATCCCGGCATAGAGATCTGCCATTGCTCTAGTTCAAAGCTTGCCTCAATAACTCAATTTCATACCACTCTCGCAGTCCGCATTGAAATAGTGCTGTACTCTATGTCCAGTCCATTGTTGCGTCTTTCATTCACAGAAAGATTTCCAAAAATCCTCACTTCCGTAGCAGTGTGAGCGGAGCCGTCACCTTCAACCTGAGCAGTGAACTTGTTCCCAGCCGTTGAAGCCGCTTTTCGGCTTGACCCACCATCGTATCCTTCGCCGGAGGTTTCGTTTGGTCACATGCAACCTCCAGGTTTGAGTCCATATACCTGTTTTATTTGTCTACACCAGTTTTAGGGTTTCACAATTTAAATGAGCTCTGAAGAGTATTCGGTCGAAATTCAGTTGTAATTGCTTAGGAATCAATGGAGAGTTCAAATTTTCTGCTGTTGGATTGTTAGTATTGTTCGTAAGAGAAGAAATTGAGTATGCTTGCACATTGGATGAAGCTTTATAGAAAACAATTTTGCATTCTTCATCTTACAAATTCTGCCCTTTTCCACCCCGTTTGTAAACCAAGACCCCCTTTTCCGATTTTGACCAAATCAATCTTCAATGTTGGTTTCAATTGCCCGACTAAAGCCTTTGAAGCTCGTATCAATGGGTTTCAATGTAGATATGGAAGCAGTTTGCAGCATTCTTCCAAGCCTAGTGGATCTTCATTACGAGCTTTCAAGAAACGGGTTAACAGGAGGATAAGACTTGCCAGTAAACCAGTCCTAGATGAAGCTAGGTTTAACAAGGCAAAGACTCTTCTTCCTCCAAGATTCACCGCTGACCATTTACATGACGTCATCGTCCAAGAAGACGATTCTTTGGTTTGCTTGGAACTTTTCAATTGGGCATCTCATCAGCCAAGATTCAGGCACAATGTGAATAGCTATCACATAACAATAAAGAAGCTTGGGGTTGCAAAAATGTATGAGGAAATGGATACTGTTGTTAACCAAGTGCTTGCTGTTCCTCATATCGGCTCTGAAGCTCTATACAATACAATGATTTACTACTTCACTGAAAATAGAAAGCTGACTAGGTCCGTTGTTGTTTTCAAGCACATGAAGGATGGCAAGAATTTGGAATGCAGGCCTTCGATCAAGACGTACAATCTTTTGTTTGCTGCTTTCCTGAGTAGGAGAAGCGATACCCATGTGAATCACTTGTACATGGAGACCATGATTTGCCTTTTCAGGCAATTGATTGGTGACGGGATTCAGCCTGATATTTTCTCATTGAATTGCATGATAAAGGGATATGTAATGTCCAACCATGTAAATGACGCTCTGAGAATTTTCCACCAGATTGATGTGGTTTACAATTGCCAACCGAACGCAGCTTCTTATGACTGTATTGTTCATGGATTATGTGCCCAAGGAAGAACAAGAAACGCTAAGGAGTTGTGCATGGAAATGAGAGACAAAGGATTTGTCTTGAGTACTAAAACATACAACTCGCTTGTTAATGCATTGTCTTTGAATGAAGAGGTTGAAGAAGCGATTGGGTTTTTGCAGGAAATGACTGAGAAAAGGAAGATGGTGGATTTTATTACTTACAGGACTGTTCTGGATCAGCTTTGTAGACAGGGAAAAGGTAGGGAGGCTAAGTTGTTGCTGGAGGAGTTCAAAGGGAAAAATAATGTTGATGGGCCTAGCTATAAGAAGTTGTTGTCTGTTCTTGAGGATGATTTTGCATATGGAAGAAGTCATAGAAGGTAATAATAGTATAGCAGAATGACATTTCAAATTGTTACTTGATGTCGTTTGGAATTAGAGCAATAGAATTTAAGCTGTTATAAGGGTTATATATTGATCTTTTCCATTTCAAACATCATATTTAAGATTTATATTCAAAGTTCGAATGATACTAGCTACATATGGTCCAATTTTGTGGCATCTTCTGCTACGTGATGTGCTGATGTCTGTGTTTTTATATGTATTTACCTTTGTGATTGATTATGTAAGAGGAAGGACAAACAAAACAAGGCTTCATTTTCATTTTCATGATACAATCTGTCAAGTGAAGATAGATAATGGAAAATGCATAGTAATCGTTGATCTGGATTATTCTTCCCTGATTGTCGCTAAGTGCAATTTGCAAAGAAATATATGCAAAACAGAATAATTAGAGAAAAATATAAACCACAATGCGTTAGGAAGAAAGAGACTTGAACAGGATTGCACTGCTTACCATTACAGATATGAGATATCCATTCAATGAAGGACTTCTATAACATGCATCATCTTCTAATTAATCCCCAAAATTTGTGCCTTTTCGTGGTTTAATTTCAAATCAGATGAAAACATTAACGCTTATTGCCTTATTCTGCCAACCATCGCATCTTTCCGGAAGGAGAGGCAATCAGGCAAGTCTGGTAGTATTGTTGCAATTTCATGTCAGGTCGGTCATTTTGGGTTAAGGTAACGTAAGGGTTATCTAATTTCATGTTACGGGTTGAAATTGCTCAAACGTGACCTTTATGACACATAGTAACTCTAAATTCATGGTAAAGTTACTGGACAAGGTGTGTTAGTTTATATTATGACACATGGTAACTTTCTAATTACTAATTAGGAACCTGTAATATGGTCTATTAAACATTTAAACCTAAACGTCTAGTATAACAATAAGAACAACATAAATGTATTAAAATGTTCATTCTTTACTCCACAAAACAAGTAAACTAAGCTAAATATAGATAAGCTAATTAGATCCTACACTATTTCGGGTACAATTAGGCTAGTAGCTAGCCATCAATGCTTGAAAATGATGGTTAGACAACTACTTCGGTAGCCATTTATGTCCAATAAAAACATATGGCCAGGAAATGTGCTGGCTTAGCCAGTTAAAAATGGATGTATTAGACATTGGCCCCCTCTAATCTTCTACTTGCAAACAAAATTTGTCTTTTTAATCTCTACACCTTTCTAGTATTAACTCCTATTGCTCCTTCCTCTTTCATCTTCTAGCTAACCATCAGAAACCTCTAGCAAACTCGCTCAAAGCCCTGCTTATTCGCCATGGAAAAGGAGAGTGTTCGAGCACCAGCCTTTGTGCCCATAGTTGTCGGACTTGCTCACTTGCTAGCCCTATCCGTCATAGTCTTGGTCCTTGTTTGGCTTCTTCATTTCCGAGAAGGCCTTGCTTTGAGTACCCATATCAAAGCTAAGATTTTCAATGTAAGTAAACTTTGAGCTTCCAATTTTTCGGTTTAGTTGTCAGTAGAATGAAGGTGACAACCAAGATATAACATATTTTGAATCAATTAGCTTGATAGTACGTTGTGTGTGTTTTCGATTCTAGTTTCTTAAATCTTGTACATGATATAATATTTCAACTTTATAAATTGTTAAGCTGATCTTTCCCTCTTGAAACTTGGTAAGGTGCATCCACTTCTTATGGTTGGGTTCATTGTCCTTTCCGGAGAAGGTCAATTCAAAACACAAACTCTTTCATATTCCTCCAATTTTTCATCTTACAAAATCATTTCTTAATCCATTTCGTCTGATCAAACAGCGATTTTGGTGCAAAAGACGCTACCTGGAACAAAAAGGACACAGAAAGGCGCACACTTAGCACTCCATCTATCAGCTCTCATCACCGGGGCAATAGGAGTTTACGCTGTCTTCAAATTCCACCATGAACTATCCATTCCACATGTCTATTCTCTCCATTCCTGGCTCGGCTTGATCACCATCAGCTTATATTGCTTGCAAGTAAGTGCCAAATCGCCAAATCTTGGACAGATTGTACTTAAATAAGGCCTGGGTTTGTGTGATTAAGATTAAATGGTGTTTGTTTGATACATATGCAGTGGTTTTCGTCATTCTTCACCTTTGCGTATCCGCAACTCAAGTCCTCAGCAAGGTCAGCTATTTTGCCTTGGCATGTGGTTGGAGGAACATTGTTGTTTATCTTGGCGGTTTCCACTGCCTTTGTGGGTCTTAATGAGAAATTCATCTTCTTGAAGTTAGTACACGGGCAAGAAGCGCTCGTAATCAACTTCACTGGCTTGCTCTTGCTTCTGTTTGGAGTCACAGTTGCCATCAAGGTCTTGGTTCCACGCGTGTACCAATCTGCTTGATTATCCTGTTGTAGTTGTTCTATAAGGCTTGTGTTTGGTATCACTATTTCTCTGAAATCATGGATTCTTGTTGAAGCATTAAGTAGCAAAGCAAATCCTGTACATTGTAGATGTTGGAAAAACAATCTGTAAGGTCTGCATAGAATGTCTGTATGCTTGTAACATTCAAATCCTTCTAGCTATAATATAATGTCTGTATTTATAAGCCATAATCGTTTCGATGTTTATAACCAATCTTGATAACATTGCTGTATGATATTTAATTAACTTCAGAAAGATAACAATCTAGAAAAGCAGCCAAGTCGGATCAATCTTCAGTAGACCTGTCAAATGGGTCGGGCGGGTCGGGTTCGGGTTCGGGTCAATCGGGTTCGGGTCAAAACGGGTCACGGATCGCCGGGTCGTAAATATTCCGGGTTCACATGGACCGGGTTATTACGGGTTTGGTACGGGTTCGGGTTGACCCAACGGGTCATGATCGTCAATTTTTTTAACCTTTATCTTTATATTTATTAAAATATTTAATATTATATTATATAAAATATTATTAATAATAAAAAATAATAATTTTATATAAAATTTATAATAAAATATTAAATTTTTAATTGAAATAATACTTTATCGGGTTGGCCGGGTCAACCCAACGGGTTGGTGACCCAACCCAGTTTTTTCCGGGTCAACCGGGTTCGGGTTACTCATGACTCATTGATTTTTGGGTCGGGTTTAAACTCTAAAAACTTCGGACGGATCGGGTCAGTTTTTCGGGTCGGGTCAAGTTTTGACAGGTCTAATCTTCAGCCTTCCACAGGCCATCAGCATAATCAAGTACGAATGTATCTTGCAAGAATGTGAAGAGAAGTATGAAATGATACCCAGTTGTGTTTTTGTGGCGATGCGCCGATGCCTTGTATTATCATTCTATATGTTAGAACTAGAAATTAGCAGTTTCAGAGTGAACTTTGATAGAACTAGTGTGTAGCTATCTTCAAACGAATCAATCATCCTTGTGAATATAAACTCTTATCCACAAATAAAATGGGTGATAAGTGATACGATTTTTGGCGGATTAAAAGACCCAAAAAAAAATTTATAAATCAAGAGTATGAGAAAAATTGTATAACTTTTCTGATTGCAAATCTAGTGAAGAGGGTAGAGTCTTATAGTAAGAATTGATTCTTGCTATGTTTGTAGTTTATGACTGGAAAATTGATCTTGCCCTTGTTGCTAAGTACAAAATCATGAGATTGATTCTTGCTATGTTTGTAGTTTATGACTGGAAAATTGAACAAATGCATATTGAAACTATTTTTTTGCTTGGTGATCCAAAATAAACTATCTATATGAAACAATCTAAGAGTTTGATCCTTCTAAGCCTGATCATGTATGTTTGTTGAAGAAATCTATATATGGTGACACACTGTAGAAACTACAGTGTAACTAGTACTTTTTAGCACATATTTAGAGAGTCTTTGTAGAGTATTTTATTATAGATCACGTGTTTAAGATCCGAGTTTTAAGTGAAGTCCGGAAGAAGGGACATTCTGCAGAAGAACCGCGGCCACGGGTGCCACTACCGTGACCGTGGTGAATATTGATGAGGATCCAGAATATACAAGGAAGAACTGCGACCGCAATGGCGCAACTGAGAAGAACCTAGATTGAAGGTCGCGACCGCGGTAATACGCCGCCTCGGAGAATTCAACAAGTCAAATCATGATCGCGGTTTTACCAAATCACACCCACGGAAGACTTTTCGGGTTTATCTTATTTAGTTATTTTTCTTATCTTTTAGGTTTTGTGTTTTTCTTTAGGTTTAAGAACTTTTAGAGTTTGTTTTCTTACTATTCTACTTTAAGTTTATTCCAAGTTTTACATAACCTTTGATGGAGAATGAAATCCTTGTTTCATTCCATAGTTGAAACTTTTAGATTCAAGTAAGTTGTGAAATTCAATTATAAGTATTGTTCCTTTGGTTATTTCAATCTCTCTTGTGCTTAATCTATATCGAATGTTCTTAATTTCTTCTTATTTGGCCAACTTATTGAGATTGATGATATTCTACTGTTAGGATTTAGGTTTTGTCGTTGAAAAGTCTGATCTTTGTAACAAACTCATTGTTTTAGGACTCGTTGGACTAAAACAATTGAGGAAGGGAATACTTGCATGCTAATATTTAACTCGTTGTGAGCTATTTGCATGTATCTTATTTATTCATGTTCTTAGTGTGATAAAAGTATTAACTTGGGAATACAAGATTCTTTTGGGTTAAACCCCGACTTACTGACTATAATTTAGTTTAGTTATAGCGATTTTTTTTATTATGCATGACGACTTTAAGCATGTCATATGGCTTGAAGCAATCACCTAGACAATGGAATATAAATTTTGATGATTGCATGGAATCTTTAGGTTTCCATTCCAGCAAGTATGACTCTTGTTTGTACTTTAAGCATGTCAAGTTTGATTTGCCCATTTATATTTTGGTATTTGTTGATGATATGTTTCTGATTTGCAAATCCATGATTAAGATTTAAAGAGGGCCTTTAGAACCTACCAAAAAAAGAGGACCTTTAGAAAGACCTTTGACATGAAAGATCTAGGACATACTCAAATGATTTTAGGTATAAAAATTGTTAGAGATAGGTCTAAGAAACAAATCATGCTTACTCAACCTGATCATTATTTGCATAAAGTGTTAGATAGATTCCATGATTTGAATGCTAAACCCTGCCCTATATATGCCTTTGGGAGGGCACCTTGACTTGACAAAAGCCAAGATGTCACTCTCAGAGGAGGAGGAGGAGGAAGGCAAGATGAATTATATTCCCTATGATGATGTTGTTGGATCTGTGATGTATATCATGATATATATGCACTAGATATGATCTTGCTTTTTCTATTAGTATTTTGAGTAGATATATATCTGAATCCTTTGAGAAGCATTGACATGCCATGAAATTCTGGTTGAGATACATTGTTAGTATTGTTAACTTTGGCTTGCTCTATGGTGTTCATTCATCTCCTTTTGACCTATATGGCTATGTTGACTCTGACTTTGCAAGTAATAAAGATAATAAAAATTCTACCACTTCCTATGTCTATACCTAGTGTGGGAATTGTATTTCCTTGAAGTCTCAATAGTAGTCTATTATTGGCTTTGATCTCTTTCCTCTACTGAGGCATAGTAATTGTCACTGAAGCTTCTAAGGAAGCAATCTAGCTCCAAGGTTTGTTGGGAGAGATTGAAGGTAAGAATTATGTTTCCAAACTGTACATGGACAATCAAAGTGCACTCTATCTCTGTAAAGACCCTATGTATCATGAGAGAACCAAATATATTGAAGTGAGGTATTATTTCATCAAGTAAAAGGTAGCTAAGCAAATTATTCTAGTTGAAAAGATTGATGGCAAGAAGAATCCTACATATTTTAGGACTAAAATTATCAGAACGTATAAGTTCAATTTTTGCATGGACTCTCTACATGTGATCGAACCAAAATAGAGCCGAGGAGGGTATGTGGACCGGTGATAAACAAGGTTGTAAGACAAACAATCAAACAAACAAGGAATAAGATTTACTATTGATGTAAACTTAGGAATTAGGAGGAAAAATTATAGAGCAATTGGCATTTGGCTTGTAATTACCTAAGTTTTGGATTTGTGCTTTGTAAATGTAACATTGTGTATGTGTATGTGCTTGTTAACTTGGCTAGCTAGCGGGAGCAAGTATTGGGCCAAATGGCCCAATATTGCACACTCGACTTGCCCTGTTTGCTAGCTCTCGCCTCACTTACCAAAAAGTCGTCGTCATGGTGCTAGGGTTGAGTGAAGCCATATAAAAGCTTATATTCGACTCTGGATTAATTTAGGAGAAGCTTTAGGGTTTGTACTTGAGAGCGTTTGTTCTTCCTCAATTCAAACTTAAGAAAAAACGAAAAAGTATTTTGGAGACCTTTGTATTTGGTCGATTTATTTGATTTGTGCTCATCTTATTTTGAATCTCTTTCAATTACTTGTCTTTACTTTCTGTTCTCTTTACACTCTTATACTTGTTGTGATTCTTGGCATTCTAGTTAAGGTTCCATCGTTTCAATAAAATTGTTTTCGTTCTTATTGATTCTGTTTTGAGCTTTCACTTTGTGAATGGCTTTACTCTTCCGCATTTCAACATACATAATCAATGTGGAGAATAGTATTCTACGTAGAAACATCAACTATCCATATATCGTCTTCATGTCACACTGAAAATTGAATGAACATGAGATTCCTTGGGTTGAAAGCAGTAGTGGAGAATAATGAATTCGAAAGTATTGAAAATTTTATAAAAGTCAAGCACCTATTTAATTTGCATTTGCGGTATATTGTTGTTTTGATGTCATCATGGGTTCGGTATGGGTTGACTGAATAGCTAGTTACGAATTCATAATCATATAAAGACTTTCCATTATTGTGTAATTTCTAGTTTACTTAGGCCTACCTGTATTTTATTGGAATCTCAGAGTTCTTGTGCAATTTCTTGCAAATTCAGGGTGCTATACGTATTTGTATCGGCGTTAAGGGCTTTTATGGGCTTTGGAACGTGGCCCACTTTTCAACTCAGCAAAACTTGTTGGGCCAGCTGAAAGGAGCTTCGCAAGTCGCTACCAGCTTTCACCTGAAAGCATAATTTAATTACGGGCATAATCAAATTTTAATTGCACGTATATAATCTGTTTTAATTCGTATACAAATCACCACCTAACGGCTACCCTTTCCTAAAGGGATTATTCATCCGATTACACAATATTACGTTACGTTTCCACACAAGGCCAAAAGTCCCTCACACAGCGCTCTTAATAGCGCTACCATACTGAGTCAACGAATCATAGTACCTGTCCCACAACATGACCCCACCATACGTACCCGCAGTCTTAATCTGACCCAACACCTGCCCGGTCAGCACATCCGCGGGCACGTACCCGCTGCCCGCATCGTTAGTGTCAGACGAAGCGGGCAGCCCCATGAACACCTGGCCGGCGTTGACCCCTGCCCACTGGCCCCACACGCTGACCATGGTGCTGACTCCGGCTGTGTAATCACAGCCTTTGTTGTTGTAGAACTGGACCCACACGTAGTCGAACTTGACCGCGCTGATAACAGAGCCGAGGATCTTGTCCGGGTACACGCACTGTGGTGCCGCGGATAGAAGCACGCTTCCCTTGGCCCGTAGCGCGTTGGCTAGTTCGTCGTAGTACTGACCGGTGCCTGACTCGATGTCGAAGTCGACTCCGTCGAGCACCGCGTCGCCTAATGGCCTGGTTGTCGAGGATCCGCCGAGGAAGTTGTCCCAGATGTAGTTAGCTACCTGTAATAATTAAGGGAGTTTAGTATACCTTAGTGGGTGTCTTTGTTAAATTTCGGTCACCGAAAGAAACAGATGACATGTCAAAAAATTTTAACCACTTAACATATAAAATTGGGATCTATCTTTTTTTTCCAAAAGGTTAAATTATTGGGTTAACCGTGTTTCACTCTCTTTTATATATTAGTAGAATTGGAATTGCTTTTTGTTCTTTTTTTAGACGAAATTGCTTTTTGTTCTCCAACCGTCTATGTCAGTTGCCATTTGCGGACGAGCTCTTTTTGGACCGTTACATGACTGTTTGAGGTGATTTCCTCTTTGTACCGGCAGTCGTCTGGTTACGTGGTGGTGGTGTTTTGGTCCAAATGTAATTAATTTCATGTTACAAGTCAAAATGTTATACTAATTTATATTGGGTACCTAACTATAGTTTCTCTATCTTTTTCAGTAGACCTTAGGCATTGCCTGCTTGACCCGGCACTATTTAAGCGATAATGACCCGGAAAAATAATCTCAAATATATAAAAAATAACCAACTTCAAATTCCGTAAATTAGCTACTCTAAAATTAGAACTTCAAAATCTGCCCAACATCTAATAAGCTATTACATTAATTGTCACTTAATACTTCATAGTTAACCCATAAACAATTGAAGGCCTTGGTATAGTTTTTTTTTTGGTCGGAAAGGCCTTCCTATACTTAGTTATAAAAAATACTTTTTATCCATAAGTATACTTTTTTATCTTGAAATTTGTGAAACTCAATTATATATGTTACAAATTTTAAGGTAAACTAGTGTTAATCCCGTACCTTGTACGGGTATATTTTAAAATAATTTTATTTCTAATTTATTATTTAAATATTTATTCGGAATAAATTTTCACGATTGAATCTTATTTTCGTTAGTAATAAAAATTATAAAATTTTAATTTGTTTAGAAAAAAGAGTGAATGGTAGTTCTTGAGATAGTGGGGAAGTAGTTAAGGTAAAAGTGGATTAAAAATGAGAAATAAAAAATCAAAAAAATATTTCAAATTTATTATGTGACTCAAATTTTTACAAAGACTTGATTTTTGCTTTATATTTATACTAGGGTAGATAAGTATGATTTCGTGAAAAAAGTAATTTTTACAAATTAAATGTAGCAAGGCCGAAGCCTAAGAAAACCTATTAACCCAGTTTTGGTTGATCCAAATAGGATTAATTAATGCAACTAATTAAGAACCTTGAGACTAATTAGCATACCTGAGTGGCATCGTCGGAGGAGGAGAGGCCATAGCTTCCGGCATGGCCACCAAGGGAGAGGAACACCTTGATACCTTGCGATTGACACGTCTTCACGTCATCATTGACAGCTGAGCAGCTACCCGGGGTGGACGGTGTGCAGTGGCCGGCTAGATTAAGCCCCGGAGTCTGGCTGTTGCCGAATTGCGATAGGAAGGCCATGTTCACGAACTTGTAGTTGCCTGTGGTGCACGCCGCCGCCAGGCTCCCCTCGCCCCCGTTTTGGCCCCAGTACACCGCGATCGACCCTGCGGAGGCGGTGGGCGTCGAGAGGGCGGCGATTAGGATCAGAGCTCCGAGGATAGGGAGAAGGGAAGGGTTTGGGGCGTGGCTTGCCATTTTGTTTTGTAATGTGCTTATAACTTGCAAGGGATGTGTTGATATCTTGAGAAGGTATATATAATGTGTTGTGTGAGACTTTTCAACGTACGCTAGTTTAATTACGTGTATTCAATCATGCAGCCATTGAATTGAAGCTTCTGAGAAGATCGGTTCGATCTATAGTATGCTCCCACGTATCATCTACAGTATCAATGTTTTCGTGCTTGACGGACTCGTTTTCAATTTTAATAATTAGAAAAAGAATATTATTAATATTCATTAATACTCTTTGATCTCTCGTTCGGTTCGATCAGCCGGGACCAATCTACGTCCGAATCGGGTACTCTAAAAGCCCATTGCTGAAGTAGAATAATAAAGAAACATGTTTGAACCAATAATGCTATGCAACGAGCAGAAATATGAACTCTAGTTGATTGTTTAGTCAGATCTAGAATGAAGACTTAATAAATTAACGTAACAACGAACTATATAAGTAATATAACGCTACAACAAATTAAAAAATTAAGTACATATATATTCTAGATTTGACATGGAACGAGATCAAAATTTTCAATTATAATTAATTTATTGAGGATACTCTTCTCATATCGAAAGTTGAGAATGAATGAGTCTAATATATAATTTATTCACTTACGTACTCTTTCTATTGTCACTTAGTTTTAGGATAAAATTCCACGGTGTTATATGTTAGGCATATATACACACGACTTTCAATCTATCTACCGGCCAATGGAAAGTTCAAAATGGTATCAAAAATATATAGTTACCTAGTAAACGACTTCTCTTGACCTGGTCTCGTTTTTTGAGATGCCCTCGGCCCCTACTCGATCAGGGTTGTATAGTTTCGACTATAAAAGAGCACTTGTAGGAACATGTTGAGACTTTTTTTTTTGATCATCAAACAACTACTTCATTCATAGAAACAACATCGTTCGACAAAACATCATAGAAACAAGACGGAAAATGAAAATCAGAAAACATTAAAACTGGTTTATCAGGAAACCATCTACTAAGCCAATCTGTAGCCCTATTGTCATTTCTCTTCACATATGCCCAGCTGCAACTTTCCAAGTTATAATTTGCTTCAACAGTCAATGCAACCATCGTTCCTAGAATCGATCTTGGCAACGGTCCTCCATTAAGCAGCTCAATTATCTTCTTGCTATCAGATTCAAAAATAACTTTGGAAAAGCCAGCATCTTGAGCTGCTTGTAGTCCCCATCTGAGTGCCTCTAGTTCTGCAATGTCCACGCCAGAGCCTTGATGAATTCGTTTTGCTCCCGCCAACACCACAGCACCAGAAGCGTCACAGCCCAAAATTCCCACCCCAGACTGACCCTCACGGACAGCTGCATCACAATTTATCTTGATCCAATCTGTTGGTGGACATTTCCATCCACCATTCTCCTTGATAGCTGAACTCACAGTGCTCCTGAGCGAGCATGAACTTCTGTACTCATCTAATCCATTCAAGCTTCGGTTAATCAGCTCTTCTGGATCTGTATTAATACCTTCAAAAACTCCAGTGTTTCGTGCCCTCCATAGATTGTAACAGATGTTAATCCAAACACTTTGATCAGTTTTGTCATGACTCTACATTACACATTCTACCCAGTCCAAAAACTGACCACTTCTCGGTCCTCTCCAATGCAATTCAGGAAACCTTTTCCATACTTTTCGTGGAAGAAAACAATCTCTCAGGCAATGCATTATGTCCTCATCTCCTCCACACTTCCAACAACATACATCTGACACAATTTTTCTTCTCTCCAGATTTGTCTTGCAAGGAAGAACCCCACGACACGCACGCCAAAGCCAGTTCTTCATTCTCGGGCAAACATCACAACTCCAAACCCATTTCCATATTTGTTGCATCTTTCTGTTGTCAGCTTCTTCACCCCAGTTGCTTCCCTTGTCATCCTTTCTCATGATAGCATGGTATGCCGTCTTGACTGTCAGATTCCCATCATTGGAGTAATACCACACCAGCTGGTCTTGTATATGGCTTTCAAGAAGATGGATGGATAAGATATACTGTTAAGAATCCGGGTAGGATCCCTAACGCTTGGCAGAGAACTTTGGGAGAGAAGACTAAAATTAGGGCTAAAGGAAAATTCTTATTAATTGATAATCCTCCTGATAGCTTACAGGGTGTATAAATAGCCCAAGGATGATTCAATAAAAGCGACTCGGGAAAGAATCACCCTAAAAGAAAACCCGAGAAGACCGATAACAGCTAATCCGTACACGGTAACATGAAAAACCCTAATTTAAACAATAAAATATCCTATAAAAATAAATCAACCCCGCAGCTTTGCCGGGGTTTTCCTGACGCGAGCCGATCTTCTCGGCTTAGGCGTCTCCCATGGTCCGTCGTCCTCTATCGAACCAGATTGTGTCGACGTCTGAACCGTATCAATCTCCCCCCGATCAAATCAGGCTTGTCCTCAAGCCGTAAATCAGGAAAGGAAAGGCGAATCTGATCAGCCGGTTCCCAAGAAGCAGCGGCCCCATCGGCCCATTCAACCAGCCACTCAGTACGGGCCTTACCATCACCCAATATGTCACGAGAGGTGATCGCACGCACGGGTCGTGAAACGGGACGCCCCTGCAAGAACTCAGAAGGCAATGACGTCGGGACGACCTTGGAGCCGTTTGTGATGAAAGGGCGAAGTAAGGATACATGAAACACATTATGGATGCGTGCCGACTCAGGCAACTGTAAGCGATAAGCGACAGGTCCCACGCGCTCAATGACCCGAAATGGTCCATAGAATCGACGAGCTAATTTTGCAGATAAAGGTCGAGCCACAGAATGCTGCCGGTAAGGTTGTAGTTTAAGGAGAACATCATCACCTACTTGGAATTCCACCTCTCGGCGGTGACGATTAGCCTGAGATATCATGCGCTGTTGCATTTTAGCTAAATTAGACCGAATCAACTCTAACATCTGCTCGCGGTCCTGAATTGCCATTGTGGCAGGTGAAGGAGGTCATGTCGGCAAAGTCACGCACGCTAATGGCGGTGCATCACGTCCATATAAGGCCTTGAAAGGCGACATGCCGAGGCCTTCATGATACATAGAATTCAGCGCCAGCTCAGCCCAAGATAAGTAATCAGCCCAACGCCTAGGCCGATCCTGTGTGATGGCACGCAGATATTGTTCTAACCCTCTATTCTTAACTTCAGTCTGGCCATCTGATTGCGGATGGTAAGCGGAAGTGTAATGTAATTTAGTCCCGCTCAAACGATGCAGATCCGCCCAGAATGCGGCCCGAAAGATCGGATCCCTGTCAGAGAGAATAATGGACGGAATACCGTGGTGTTTAACAACAATATCAACAAACACCGACGCCACTTTTGGGGCGTCATAGGAAGAACCGAGTGCGCCAAAGTGACAATACTTCGAAAGGCGGTCCACCACTACCAGAATAGTCGTGTAACTTCGTGACGGAGGCAACCCTGTGATAAAATCCATGGACACTTCGTCCCAAACCTGCTGCGGAACTGGCAACGGCTGTAACAGACCGGCTGGTTTCTGTGTACTGTACTTGGTGGACTGACAGATTAAACAAGCGTCAACAAAGCGCTTGACATCCTTACGCATTCCGGACCAATAGAAAACAGTGGCAACCCTGCGGAAAGTACGATCAATGCCCGGATGGCCTGCAGACGGCGTGGAGTGAAACTCTGTAAGAATTTCGGCTTTCAGTGGAGAAGCCGCACCAATCACCAAACGCGTGCCGTAGTATAGAATTCCGTCGTGTATCTGAAATGGTGCAGACAATGTTCCGGCAGCCGCGGCCTGGTGCCACGATTTCAAGTCATCTAACTGCGCATTCTCCAAATGCACACGCTGCAGAAGTGTTGGAATCGGAGCTGACAAGGACAGAAATTGATGCAACGCGCTGGTGTCGTCAATCATGCATCTGGAGAGTGCGTCGGCCACTCTGTTGCTGGCACCGGATTTGTATTCAATGCGGAATTTATAACCCATTAACTTCCGCATGAAAAACTGCTGATCCGGCGTCTGGATGACCTGTGTAAGAAGTTCTTTGAGACTCTTCTGGTCGCTACGAATTAGGAATTCGCGACCCAACAAATACTGTCGCCACTTCTGCACAGCTGAAACAATAGCAAACAACTCTCGGTGATATGCCGAAGACCCTTTGCGGAGGACGCCAAGTTTCTGGCTAAAGAAGGCCAATGGTCGATCACTCTGCATCAATATCGCACCGACGCCCTCATCTGACGCGTCTGTCTCGATGAAAAACTCCTTGTCGAAATCAGGGAGTTGTAGAACGGGAGGGGACATCATCGTATTCTTAAGCTGCTCGAAAGCCGTCTGAGCCTCTGAAGACCACACAAATTTCTCTTTCTTAAGCAAATCAGTCAACGGAGCGGCTAACATGGAGTAGTGCCGAATAAATTTTCTGTAATAACCGGTCAAACCCAGGAAACCTCGGAGCTGCTTTACAGATTTCGGAGTAGGCCACTCGGCCATAGCGGCAAGCTTCGTCGGATCGGCAACTAAAGTACCCTGTGTGACAATATGGCCTAAGTACTCGACGCGAGATGTAGCGAATGAACACTTCGAACCCTTGACGAAAAAATTATTGTCGTGCAAGGTCCGGAGTACGACGTCGAGGTGCTGAGCATGTGCTGCCAAGGAGGAGCTATAGACCAGTATATCATCAAAAAATACAATCACGAAGTCCCGTCGGAAACGAGCAAAAATGCTATTCATTGCCGCCTGAAAGGTGGATGGCGCATTCGTCAAGCCAAAAGGCATCACTAAGAATTCAAAGTGGCCGTCATGAGTACGAAAGGCTGTCTTGTATATATCGGACTCATGCATCCGAATTTGATGGTAGCCGGAGCGTAGATCAAGCTTAGTAAAAACTACGGCACGACCCAGCTCGTCAAACAATTCATCCGCTGTAGGAATAGGAAATTTATCAGCGACTGTAATGCCATTCAATGCTCTGTAATCAATGGAAAACCGGAAGGTGTCGTCCTTCTTCTTGACCAAGAGTGCCGGGGAAGAGAAAGGGCTCGTGCTGGGGCGAATAATACCCTGATCTAACATCCCCTGAACCTGACGCTCAATTTCAGTCTTCTGAAAATACGGATAACGATATGGCCGGACATTGACTGGTTTAGATCCCGGCTGAACATGAATGCGATGGTCCCATAATCTGGGCGGCGACAAGTCAGACGGAACGGCAAAAACGGCCTGATGTTGCTCAAGTACAGTGCGTACCGTGTCGGGAACGTCGATCGGAATCTCCAACGGGTGCGCAGGCGGGGGTTCCGGCACACGCACCACTTCATAGAACTCAGAGACTGATTCTGCTGCCCATAATAAATGAAGCGCATGAGCCGAAATTTGTTTCGGGGCCGGTCGGACTCCTTGCAAAAAGACCTCTTTATCGTTCCAGGAAAAACGCATCGTCAGCTGAGCGTAATCATTTACTCCCAATGTCTGCAACCACTGAACACCCAGCACGACCTGCGGCCCATGCACGGCCAGAACGAAAAGATCCACAGAAAAAGAATAACCCTGTAACTCAAGAACTGTAGCGGCACACTGATGTCCGCAAAGGATATATGCACCGTTGCCCACAAATACCCGGAATGGTGGCACGGCTGTAAGTGGCAACTGCAACTTCTCGGCGATGCTCGGGTGAATGAAATTATGTGTACTGCCCCCATCAATGAGAACCTGAACCTGCGTATCCCGAATAGTGCCCGACATACGAATTGCGCGCGGATTCGGTAAACCCTCCAAAGAATGAATATATGAAATGTCAGCTGTAACTGCAGTCTCATCCGGCGCGTCGTCCGCCCTCTCATCATCATCGTCACTGTCATCACAGCTGAGCACGGCCAGAAAGCGTGGAGTGCAGCGATGTCCCCGTGTGTATTTCTCGTCACAATTAAAACACAATCCTTTCTTAGAACGTTCGTCACACTCAACTTTAGAAAGACGACGAATTGGAAGATTAGAGTAATTACCGGGAGGATTGGCGGGAGTGTGTACTCCCGGTTCAGGCGAGGTCGTGTGTGCCCGATCTGCCGTTGGAGGTGAAGGCAGGGACGACCCAGATTTGGAGGCGGGCGTCTGCCATGGCCGACGGGAACCGGTGGACGCCGCGGCTGTCTCGGTGAAGGACGCGGCCAACTCCTTGGCTAGAGCGAAAGCTTGCGGCAGCGACGTCGGATTTCGTAACCGCAAATCGCGTTGCACCGGTTGTTTTAAACCAAACGTGAATAAAGAAATCAGCATGGGTTCGGGAACGTTCCGGACTTTGTTGAGCAGCGCCTCAAACTCGGATTGATAGTCATGCACAGATGTACGCTGTTGAAGCTTGGAAAGGAGGCCGAGGTAGTCCTCATAGTATGTGGGATCAAAACGTTGTTGAACCGCTTGTAAAAAAGATTGCCATGTCTCGCCCATCCGATTCAGTCGTTGATAGCGGAACCAATCCGACACCGGGTGATCAATAAACATGCCAACAAGACGAAGACGATCATAGTCGGGGGTATTATAATAATCAAAGAAAGACTGAATGCGAAAGATCCAACCTGGGGCATCAGATCCGTTGAAGCGAGGCGCGTCAACGCGGATCCGAGGCTGTGAATCATGACCATGCGGTGCGCGGAAACCGACACCATTAACGCCGTAAGGAGGTGCGTATCCCGACATAGCGGACGGTGGAGCGGCGAAGGGCGACGCGGCGGGCTGGTGGTAGCCGTCGAAAGGGCTGGACCCGAAGGGAAGCGCCGGCTGGTGCCCGTCGAACCCTAGCGGAGGCGGCCAGAACGCTGGCGGTCCGGTCTCGTGTGAAACGCGGCCAGTGAAGGCGCCGAACGAGTGGCCGCCAGTCCCACCGGCGAGGGCTTGGAGCGCTGGATCTCCGCCAATCGACGTCGGCATATGCAACGGCTGGGACGAGGCGAAAGGCAGGGCGGCGAGAGGCGCGGACCCCGTTGGCGACGGCGGACGGAACCCAAAATTAGGGTTTGCGGGGATCGATGTGGCGGCGGCCGGCGGAAGGCTCGACGCGGAAGACGCGTGGCTGCGTAGCGACGCCGAGATCTCGTCGAGGAGGGAACGGTCCCGCTGTCGATCGTCCGTCAACTGTAACACCATATCGCTCGATTTGGCGACGGTGTCGGAAAGGGAGGCGTGCGCCGCCGGTGTGACGGTCGACGGCTCGGGCGCCGAGGTGTTGGTCATGGTGTTCGTAGATGAAAGCACCAGTTGTTAAGAATCCGGGTAGGATCCCTAACGCTTGGCAGAGAACTTTGGGAGAGAAGACTAACATTAGGGCTAAAGGAAAATTCTTATTAATTGATAATCCTCCTGATAGCTTATAGGGTGTATAAATAGCCCAAAGATGATTCAATAAAAGCGACTCGGGAAAGAATCACCCTAAAAGAAAACCCGAGAAGACCAATAACAGCTAATCCGTACACGGTAACATGAAAAACCCTAATTTAAACAATAAAATATCCTATAAAAATAAATCAACCCCGCAGCTTTGCCGGGGTTTTCCTGACGCGAGCCGATCTTCTCGGCTTAGGCGTCTCCCATGGTCCGTCGTCCTCTATCGAACCAGATAGTGTCGACGTCTGAACCGTATCATATACTCTACATCATATGGCAAAAACAAAGCCCTGACAATCTCCTCTTTCCAGCTTTTATGGTCCCAATCAATCAAGTCCGAAACTATAAACAAGACCCCAGTCCAATTGATTTTAGAGTGGGACCTCACAAACTTATGTATTGAGCTTACATAAAAAAGACCCCAGTCCAAGTTCAATATAATTTAACCGTTAAGATTTTATCAATGCTCCTCTGCACTTAAATCTTAGTCCAAAATCGAATATGACCCTTTCATTTCTCAAAAATAGCTGAAAATAATATGGACATGTTTAAATGTTTTTAAGTAAACATTTTATTATTAATTATTATATGGAAATTTTATTAACGTTTCGTTTGACATTAGTGGAATTACCAACAGAACGTAGGAGCGGGAGTGGAATTTCACTGTTCACCTACTTGATTTTGCACCCTCTTACCTTTAAGGGAGTAACGCGTTTTTTTTATCTCTTGCTCGGTTCGATTAGCCGGAGCCAATATACGTCCGAGCCGAGTACTGCAGCGGCCCATTGTTGGGGGTGACGACACTCCCAATTCAACTTTTTCCATACATGCCGCCAGGAAGATTCGAACTTCGAACCTCCTGAACAAACGCTTAAGGAGCCTAACACCTCATCATACATCCTACTAGACCAATTGGTTATTGATAACGCTTAGGGAGTAAGGCGTTTTAGAGCAGCAGAAAGACGTACACTAGTTGGTGGTGCCAAACTGACGCTAATTTTAATTACTTTTTCTTTGATCTCTTTAAAGCAGACTCTAAGGCTGCATAACTCGGAATTAAGAATTGAAGAAACAAAGCCAGGGCGGTTATTGTTAATGACATGCCTGTAGAAATATGATTCTTACACTTCACTGGATTATTGAGAAACTCAGGACAAACACCAGAAGAAATACACGACACAAAGACACTCAATTTCTCTGTAACAAATCCAGTTGCTATCTTCTGTATTTGGAGAAGTTTTATTCATGAGTGTTAACATTTACAATGCACACATTCCACATATATATATGAGAGACAATCGCCAACTAACAGAACTTCCTATTGGCGACAGTTACAACTGCTTTGTAACTACTTCCTGTAGAATCTGAATTCACATATTCAAATCTAACTAATTTACCTTATCTGGCGTCTAATAACAATAGAAATACATCAGTACATATTATACAACTAAGCTTAATATTATCAATGCCACGGATCATACGCTACAAGATTGACTTTAGCTGTGGAAGATTAGTGGAATATGCTTTGGTCACGTTGAAATGGCATGGACGGATGAGATTTACTTGAAAGCAAAAGCAGAAGAAAATGAATGTCGATTACATACAATAATGTCGAAGCAAGAGTACAAATAATTGACTTGACCATGGACGGACAAAGCAATCTCTTGACCTATTATATACTATTAGTTTGTCCTCTGAATTAAGGAATCGTTACGTAACGTGTGGCAACTAAACTATACATTGAACGATAGGGCCGGCTTAGCTAAAAAAAAAGTACTATGATGATAGAATAGAAGTATCCACCAAAACTCATAATTAATCAAAAACTTTGTAACAGCCGCTTAGTGGTGAAATTTCACTAGGATCAGAAACAGTTCAGCTGTTCGACCAAAAAAAAGAAACAGTTCAGCTGATTTAAAACTAAACTAAACTAAAAGTTAAAATTATGTTACAAAAGGAACCGGAAAACCCATGTAACTCAATCCTAGTGTGAACTATAATAGTTTTGGAACGAGGAGGAACAAATTAAAATGGGCAAAGAAAACGCTGCGTTTCCACATTCACATTCATTCATGGAAGGGGAGAAAATAAAAAGAATGGGCAAACAAAACGCTGCGTTTCCACATTCATTCATAAAAGGGGAGAAAATAAAAAGATTTGCGGTGAGCGTGGATCGAACACGCGACCTTCAGATCTTCAGTCTGACGCTCTCCTAACTGAGCTATCCCCGCTTGATGTTTTGATAGTAAATATGTATAATATATCAATAAACTGTTTAACTCGATCTCTTCATTCGTTTGTATTCTTCTTTAATGCTCTTTAATGCTCGAAAGAAGAAAGAGAATCCAGCTTTGTTCCAATCACACACACGGGCAAGGAATGCAACCAATTAAAATGCTAGTTAATTTAGCCGCATTCTTCTTTGTTTTAGATGAGAAGCTTAGCCCCGAAAGCCTATATTTAGATTAAATACACATAACTTAATTCAATTTTTATCCGTAAATATACAATATATAACTGAACTGAAAGTTTTAGAATCAAACTCAATCCCCCTTTAATTTTAAACATAAACGGATCGGAACCTACCAATTAAAGATAGTATATAAGTTCCGTTGGCTGCAATCACATATTTTTTGACAAGTGATAAGTGTTCCTATTATCCACAAATTAGACTGATCATTTAAACCAGTAAATTTAATTCTAGTTGATCTTGATTGGATTTTTTTTGTTCTGTCATTTTCTCACAATTAAGTAGGGTAGTTTCAGGTTATTAGCTAGATTGATGATGGCCGGTCTCTAATTTTTAAAAGCTTGTAGGTTACATCAGTCTCGGTTATGGGACAATTAATTAATGGACATATTCTAATAACTAACACATTTTTACTTTGTAAAGCACACATTGTCACTTGTGTATATAAATAGAAAAACAATTTGAAAAATAACAGATCCTAGTTGAACTATTGTAAACTAGCTAATCAATTTACTATTGCATGTTGAATTCTACATATATAACTTTGTTATTGTGAAAAGCAAGTATATCAATTGCAATTGGCCAGGTTTTCAAATTAGGTCCGGCGTAGTTATCGATCAAATTTATCCATATATAGCTTAATTTTGTTTTTATTTTAAGATGAGGAATGGAACAACTTGTGTGGCATGATCGATGTATCACATGTATCACATATTCACATGCAAGTATGCAACTAGTGGCCTAGAAATGCCTTGTAGTCCATCTATATTAATTTAGAGGACGATCAAGTTGATAAAACACGCATTAAATTCACAATTGTACGTGACACCCAGCGACAAATCAAATACTGTTCCCGTTCCTTCCACTCTATATAGTATATATACATATATACATACTTCGTTGAAGAGTTTTAAATTAATTAAGTTATAATAATGGGTTTACAGAAAGCTTGGTATTATGAAGAGTATGGGCCCAAGGAAGTTTTGCGCCTAGGAGACTTCCCTTTGCCACCATGTCCTCAGCAAAATCAGCTACTCGTCCAAGTTCGAGCAGCTTCCTTGAACCCTATTGATTCCAAGAGGCGCCAACGCCCCATTTTTGTTTTTTCAGAGAAAAGGATATCAACTAAACTCATAAATTATCTAATTAACATTTTATATGTCACCCAAAAGTCTTATGTGTGTGTATATGCATCATGTATGTCTAGGCTGAGGCTGTTCCGGGGTGCGACATGGCTGGAATAGTAATCGCAAAAGGAGAAAACGCCACCAAATTCAAGCCAGGAGACGAGGTGTACGGCAACATCCAAGACTTCAACACCCAAAACCACAAGCTCAAGCAACTAGGAACCCTAGCGGAGTTCATCCTAGTGGAGGAGACCCTGGTGGCGCTCAAGCCGAGCAACCTCTCCTTCAAGGAGGCAGCCGCCTTGCCCTTGGCGGCTCAGACGGCGGTAGAAGGGTTCGTCAAGGGCGGGTTCCGCCCGGGCAAGACGGTTTTCGTGGTGGGCGGGGCCGGCGGGTGTGGTAGCTTGGTGGTCCAGATGGCCAAGCATGTGTACGGAGCTTCCATGGTGGTGGCTAGTTGTAGTACTCCTAAGGTGGAGTTTGTCAGGAGCTTGGGGGCTGATTGTGTTGTGGATTATTTGAAGACGAGTTATGAGCAAGTTGAGGATAAATTTGACTTTCTCTATGATACTATTGGTAAGGTTATCGAATTAAATGTCTCTTATTTGATCGATTCGACATGATAATATTTCTCTAAAATTACACTCTTGAAGTACTCTAAGTTTTTAGAAGTTTAATTGCTTAACTAAATGTCCAAAGATATTACACGTATTATATTGTCTAAGCATAAATAATCTACCTTTCTAAGTCTTGAAATAAAACTTTAAAACTATAGATTAGATAAATAAAAAAAAATTCTGTTTGAATTCTCAAAATTACGCTCAATTATACAAACAAGCGTAATTTATTGGCCAGTTAATAGGTAGTGAAGTTATAATTTAAATGTCATAATTGAAAAAAAAAAGGTTTTGAAGTGATATTATTAATTACTAGCTTACAGTGAAGTCTTTTCTTATTAATTTTTTGATAATGAAATATGAATGATTTCTACCAAAAAAAAAATGAAATATGAATGATGACGTAGAAATTTAATAGTTAAAATTCTTCACTTCTTATTATTGTTAAATATCCAGCTATACACGTTTCTATACTCACTTCCCTTATTATTAATACAAAAGTATGATTTTTTGCTTTATATTAGAAATATTTGTGGTGTAAGATAGATAGACATTGAATTTATAATAGTGATGTTGAATTTAAAGTAACCTAATGTATGTTTTTTTGCCTAAAATTAAAGGGGAGACTGCCAAATCGTATGTGGTAGCAAAGGATGAAGCTCCAATAATAGACATAACTTGGCCTCCATCACACCCAAGAGCAACTTACTCAAGCTTAACGGTCTCCGGCAAGATCCTCGAATCACTCCGACCGTATCTAGAGGATGGAAAGATCAAACCGGTTATCGATCCTTCATCTCCCTACGCCTTCTCCGATGTTATCGAAGCATTTCGACATCTCGAAACTGGAAGAGCTCGCGGCAAAGTCGTCATCTCCAGCTTCCCTTGTTCTACATACCTTCAACTTTGTACCTAGCAGCAAGTACCATCTAATAAATAAATTGGAAAAAACTACAGAAAATAACTCAAATCTTTGGGGATAGCTGCGGAAATAGCCCGAATTTTGTAATTTAATTTGCAGCAAATGGCCTCAATTGTGTTTAAGTTGCGTTCAATAGCTGTGGGTTGAGATACTTTGGAACATTGCTTTGATCAGAATTTCTTTCCCAAAAGCAACCTTTCTTTTAAACCAAGTACCTTTTTTTATATTATTTCCTTGATGAAAGTAAAAAAAAAATACTCTTTTTAAAATATACAATATGAGTGGTAAACCAAGGTATTTATCATGTCTTTTAACAAGAGGGTATTATAAAACTGTATTAAATCCCGCATTATTATGTAAGATAATGCATTATGAAGTGTAATCCAAACATGCCCTAACTACTCTCAAATAATTATCATTATTATAAGGATAGATTTTTTTAAACCAATTAAATGCTATAATTAAATTCCGAGTTTATAAAAATTAGGAAGTATTTTAAACCAAAAAAAAAAAGTAGGGATCTATACCTACGAGATAGTTTGGCCTTGTTCTAATTTTATTCCAAAAATAATTTTGGGTAATTGTTGATTCAAAACTAGAAGAAGGCCATTACTGCTAAGTGCTAACAATATATCTCATAAAACTAATACTATAGGCTATACCATCATAATAAAGTGAAAAATGTATGTTTATAATAACGTTGTTATGTATGATACAGTATGGCTAGCGCATCTAAACGACGGTCCTTTCTCTCTTAAACTGCTAACATACAAATATTCTTTCTCATTTCACTTCCATTGCAAATTTTGCAAGTGGATCTCTGTACTGACGAAGCATAACAGAAATTTCACGTGGAATAAGGCGGGCGGGCGCCATTGCAATTTTGCAAGTGGGGTCGGGGTCCTCAGGAGTCAGGCCTCAGAGGATTAGCGGCTCTCGATTGCTTCCTTCTTCTTCTCCTCCCGGTGAAAAATTGGGAATTCCATCCTCCGTGAACTCCATTAACAACCGATTTCTGTTTCTCTCTCACCTCTTCTCACACTCGCAGGTTACTTTCTCTCTTCTCCGCTTATCTGATTTCATTCTTTTCTATTTCGATAATGGATTTTTCCTGATTTATCGTCTTCCATGAAAATTATCTCCAGGAGTTTCTACAATGGACTGCCATGCGATCGGCCTTACCAGGTAATTTTCACCCTTCTTATTTCCGATTGACATTCTTTGCTCTCTCTATCCGTGTTCTTCGTACTAGTAGCGTGTTATTTCCGCGGATTTGAACTGGCGCTAAGCTTTTTGTTGAATTGGCTGTGCAATTAGTCGTTTTTTCTCCCCGACTTTATCATCAAATCGAAATTGAAACTCGTTTTATTGCGATTCTGGTACTTGGATCGATACCTGTGTTTAGTGTTTTAGAAAGCAACTATTTGCTGATTCTTAGTTTCTGTGCATTTAGGTTTTCTTTTTCTCTAATGATTCTGCCTTCTAAAAGTGAAATAACTCTCTTCTTTCATCCAATATCCTGATACATGTAGGGGTTGCCTGGATAAGCACTTGCCATGGTTTCCTTGGGCTCCAGTGAAATCTCACTTCACTGACGCCTCTCCCGTCAAGAATAACGTGACTTTTATAAATTCAAGTTCCCATAAATTGAGGCATCGGTCTCAAATTTCTAACGGGAATTATATGGTTGGCCCTAAGTTGGCAAGATCACATTGTATGTCAGTTGGCGTGGAGGAGCACTCATCATCAATAGTTTCAGAAGACCTTCTTGAGGATGATGAGAATGTTGCAAAGAATTCACCGGAAGAGATGATTGTTAAGCCATTAAGCAGCACTCAAGTATGCTGGAGTAACACTGCTTTTCCTCCTTGTAGATCTTTATATAGCTCTTGAATATTTACTGGTTGTAGTCTATACAGTATACTGAAGCTCCATGCATCTAAATCACACTAAGAGTTTTAGACCATAAGGACCAAAAAAGAGATTTTTAAGAGTGAATAGCCATCTTTACATTTATAGACTGATTTTTTCGATTTCATGTTTGGTCTATCAAATTCTTTTTTTTTTGGGCCTTTGCGGTATAGTATCTGTATCATATTTCATATTCATGAACTTGTCACATGTTTTTTCTTCTTATGCCTAATTATTTAGAATTGACCAAATTCTTTAAACAGTTATTGACTAGAGTGAATATTAATTACAGTTGAAAACATTGCTTGCTGATTCAGAAAGAGCAAAACTTGTAAAGAAATTGAGTGAAGCGAACCAACAAAACCGCTTCCTAAAACGTCAGGTTTGTGCATTATAATTTATTTCTGTCCCTTAAGCTCTTGCTTCGCATCTGAGAATTTAATTTGCTCATCTTAATAGTTCATAACGCCTAATCCTTTGTAACTAGATGACAATAGTTTATACTCTGGAATAGAAGAAATTTACCTTAATCTTTCCATTTGCTTTTGTTTGTAGAGTGGTTTCGATTGAGTGAAGTTTAGAGCTTCGTTGACATGGATGAAAGATGGGAACAAAATAAGCACTTGCTGAACCTCGGATACATTTTTGTATTCTTGTTTGTTGTTTAGGCATATTAGAGAAAAGGGGCAACGTACTTTGAGATAGATTCTCTTCGATACCAGGACAGTTTTAGACCTCAAGAAAAGAATGATTTTATTGTTGAATTTGATAAAGATAAAAAATTAATAACCTCTTTGTGCACTTTGAACTATTCACTTGCAATTTAGATTTGGATTTCTTAATGTTAAGACAAGTTGTGGTGCTTTAAACACTGTTTTTACCAAATAAGTTGCATATCTTTGGTAAACTCTCTCCTTCCCAGTATAATTTTTTTCTTGATCCACTTTTGTACGAATTTTCTCAGATTAAGTCGTGATCATGAAGATACTACATTTATACAAATTTATTCAGTTAATCTAGGGTCTGCCAGTCAAACTGTGTAACATACTGACACCCATGTACTGCATGGATTAGATATTTGAGATAGTTTATAATTTGAATTCGTCATTTCAACTTTGGCATACTAAATCATCTGCAGTTGAGTTTAGAAGTTATATGTCTTGCATAAACAAAGATCTGATTTTAATAACTTAGTACAGATTGTAACTTGTAAGATGGAATTGTAGGTTCTCTTGTTCATCTAAAAGTAACATATAAATTCACGGCAAATAGTGATTTTACGGGGCATCAGCTCCTGATTTTAACTTCACTTGGATAATTTGGAGGACTCTAAATCCTTTCTTCAGAATTTGTTTTTGGTCGAAACAGAATTTTTTATTTGATTGGGTATATTTGCACACTTTCTGCAGTTGCTGTTGGAAGAAAATGCTTTGGTCAATTTCAAGACTGAACTTGCTGTAGTGGAGCTTGAAGTTCAGGTATTCATGTTTGATGAATGCTCATTTCTATTATTTCTTTTAATATGGAAAGGAATATAAATATGGTTGTGCTTTTTGATCCTGAATAAGAAAACTAGATGTCCTAATTTCTGTGGACATTGCCTGATTTTGCATTTATATTTCTGGTTTGTGGAGTGCTTCACTGTGCCAAACTGCCAATTTCTGGTTTATGCTTGCATAATTCACTTCATCCAATTATAAACTTTTTTATATTTAATCATCATCTTGCTAGAGGCTGGCTGTCTGCATTTGTATAAGCTCTGTTGGAGTTGATATTGTACACCCTACGTTCTCAATGCAAAATCTGCCTTTCTTCCAAAAAAAAAAAAGAAACTTTTCTAAATATAAATAGTTTCCTTATCCATCATCACATGCACAAGAGTGCATGTTTGGAACATAAAACTTGCTCTGCTACTTATAGAGTAGTCGTCAATTCAAGCTATCCTAGTTTCAGTTAGGGTCGCATGTAACTTTAAGTCTAAATTGTTGATGTTCTGAGTTTACATCTTCCTGCATTGTTTTTTTTATTCACATTTAGCTTAAGTCTGAATTCTTCTGGTCAAATTCAGTTGATGCTAAGGATACATTTTAAAATGATAGCATGGAATTATTCTCCTGCACAGGCACTGGTTTCACTGGCTGAAGAAATATCAAAATGTGGCATTCCAGAAGGTACACGGAAGATCAATGGAAAATATATTCAGTCACACCTGCATTCCCGATTAGAAGGTACACTGCATCTTTGATATTATGCCAGTCTATTAGTGCAATCACCATGTGTAATTTGTTATTGGTATGTTCCATCTGTCGATCAGGATTGTGTAAGTGTGTAACTGACATTTGAGGTTTGGTTTGGGTTGGAGTGGATGTTTCAGTGAGGGTTGTTTTACATAAGCACCAATATATCCTAGGCACTTCTAAAAATATGATTAGTACTTCCTCCAAAACCACACAATAGCTTTGGATTTGAGACCTGGTTGCATTTGCAGATCATTGTTCTGGTCATCTAGGTATTTGCTATGCATATTCGTAAATTGTAATGATACAGCTAATTTCATCAATTAAATCCAACTGACACATCTCTTTTCCAAATCCGTTAACACTCCAGCAACCCAGTCCCAACTATAACTACCTCTTTTGCACCATATTTCCATTGCCATTCTCTGCTGCTAATCTATCATCACTACCATGTTTCAACTAGTGAAAAAGTTAGATTCAATTTGGCTCGTCTGAAGCATCTGAATATGTTTTGGCTTTTCATACTAATGTATTTGTTTATGTTTTAAAATTTGAGTAAAAAAAAATTCTGTTTTTGTATTAAACTGAAATTGCCTCAATTCCTTTCAGCTGTACAAGAAAAAATAAAGGAGCAAATAAAGGGTGTGGAAGCAGCTCAGCCCAAGGAGATAGATCTGTTTTGGGTTGGAATGGCAGAGGTATGCATAACATCATTTCTTGTACTTGTCTTATCGATTTTAACAATAAAGAAATGCTATTCATATCATTTGTAATACTGGGGAGCGTATGAGCTGTGAGGCTAAGTCTAGGAAGGAGAAGAACAATGGAGATGGGGAGTTGAAAGGCTCAGGTATATAGAATGATTTTGTGCTTATAATTGCACATTAGAACTTGCTT
Organism: Fallopia convolvulus; assembly: GCA_964016875.1. Taxonomy (NCBI): domain Eukaryota; kingdom Viridiplantae; phylum Streptophyta; class Magnoliopsida; order Caryophyllales; family Polygonaceae; genus Fallopia; species Fallopia convolvulus. Next base: position 51,061,321 of record OZ024732.1, read on the forward strand.
TTCTCCTTAATCAGTGATCGAAGAATGCATCTTTTCAATTTTGCTGAGCATCAGTTGTCTTTATCTAGTAACTTGCTCTGTTTGAACAAATCACACCCCATCTTACACAAAGAACATGTGTTTTGTTTGTGTGATAGGATTCAAGACTGTCTTTCACTTAGATCTTCTGTATGTAATAATTTGTATTTGTGTTTTGATTGCCCTTCTCTTCTGCAGATCGAAAATTGATTGGAAGTGTTCCAATTATTTTTATTGAATTTATTAATACATTTTCGATCTATTGGAAGTGTTCCAGCATCTAGATTCTCCTTTCCTTGTTCAAGGATAGATATCCCAATAGATTTTCGATCTGCAGAAGAGAAGGGCAATCAAAACATAAAGACAAATTATTACATACAGGATATCTAAGTGAAAGACAGTCTTGAATCCAATCACACAAACAAAACACATGTTCTTTGTGTAAGATGGGGTGTGATTTGTTCAAACAGAGCAAGTTACTAGATAAAGACAACTGATGCTCAGAAAAATAAAAAAGATGCATTCTTTGATAAATGATTAAGGAGAAAAGCAAGTTCTAATGTGCAATTATAAGCACAAAATCATTCTATATACCCGAGCCTTTCAACTCCCTATCTCCACTGTTTTTCTCCTTCCTAGACTTAGCCTCACAACTCATTGGATTGTAGCTACCAAAATTAATGATCTAGGACTGATAGAACTGTATCGTATAGGAGACCATAAATCTAATTGTGAAGGCTAGTTTGGTACTTGACAACAAAGAGAAAATGGCAACAAGGGCAGTAAAGGGATAAAGGGTTGAAACTCTTTGTAATTTCCTTATCCCACGTATGATCTGCTTACCTGTCAAAACCCCTTCCTTTACATAGTAAAGGGATAAAGGCAGATGGCAAGTGACTAATGTGACTATATGGATATGTTACCAGTGATTGAGGAAGAGCTGCTAAATGTCCTATATGTTTTCAGGAAACATGTTTTAGGACATCATTCATTTTTTACTATGTTATACAAATTTCTACATGTGAAGAAACAGAAGAAAAAACAAGGGGGCACCATTTTGTTAGGTTAAACATGCTGAACGACTTGTTGAACTGAAGTTCCAAATTCTGCCATCTAGACCTGTCAAAAGTAGATTGGCCTATTTGGGAAAACTTTGTCAGCTAGAAAATTATGTTTGGTTTAAAATTACTTGATAGTGTTTAAATGTGGGAATTAAGAAATTTCTATTTAAAATCATAGAAAGTGGATCTTACATACCTTACCATGGTAAGCGCATGAAGTGTAAATTCCTAGGAACTATATTTCTTTATTTGTTTTCTGAACCAAACACAGGAATTAAAGCTTCCTGGGAATTTGATGTTGAACCAAACGAGGGTTTAAACCTTCAGCTTTTTATAGTTCATGCTTAAAAAAAGCATGTTAAATGGTATCCGTGAAAACATCTCATGTCAATTAACTGGATACTCTCTTTTTCACCCTCATATATGAATTCTTGGATTTTATCTCACATACATTTTGCTTATGGTGTAGAGTGTACAAGTAATGGGAAGTTTTGACGGATGGAGTCAGGGAGAACACTTATCCCCAGAGTATACAGGCTCGTTTGCAAGATTTTCAACTACCCTGCGGCTTAGACCTGGACGGTATAAGTTAATTTTGTTGCATTTCTCCAGCTTATATCTGAAATTTATTCCTTCCTTTCTAACTCATTTTTATATCCCCTTTTTTTTGCAAAAGGTATGAGATTAAGTTCTTGGTGGATGGACAGTGGCACCTATCACCGGAATTCCCCACAGTTGGCGAGGGGCTGACACAGAACAACTTACTAATAGTAGAATAGCTGTTGTCCTTAGATAGATCTTTCCATCACTGATTTTAATGTTTAATCTCATAAGCATCAGCAAATTCCAAATGTTGTAATTGTGCTATCTTTTGGCGTTGGTAGGTATCGTGTCATCATCAGTAGAGAAAATGAACGTAACAAAGTTCGTAGTTTCGGTCACTTGGCTTCCGTGATGGTGTTGTTTGTGTCAGTATGCATTAGATCGTTACATGGTGTGGATAGTAGCCTTGCTGGCATGAACATATATGGGCTATCAAATTTTGTAGTCGCTCGTCGCTGATGAGATTACAATAAACTTGGTTTGTTATTGTGTATGCTATGCTAGTTGGCTAGTTGCTATAGGAGTATTATAGGATTCATTGTTGCCAAATGCCAATTAAATTTGGTTTTTATTATGTCATGGCATACAGAGTAGTTTTGCAAATATTGGTACCAAGTTCCAAAATAGATGAAGACTTTAAGATGCCATCTACATAAATGTATTAGAGTCTATCATCCGTTGTTTACGTTTACAAGAAATTCTTGCTGTCCACTATAGCTATTTAACTTAATTATGCAAACTGTTTTTCCTTCATGAACTTATATCATTCTTGGTGAAGTGTGAGGTGTGCGATGTTACCGATCATCATCATTGATTAGGATTCTCGTAGATTTATTGGATCTTTGAGGTGTTGGTCATTATTCAACGTACTGTTTAGGAAGGGTAGTCGGACGCTATATAGGATGAGCGCACTATTTACACTTGGGCTTTGCGGGAACTTCTCGCTCGCTCTGGGGTCCTTATGCTTTTAGTTGATTCTGCTAATTGTCGATGAAGTAGCTTTGTCAGCATAGCATATGCGTGGATAAGGAGCATCCAATATTTGTAAGTTTTTGTATGGTGCATGGTTTCAAGGGCATCATTATCTTATTAACTCGACATCCGAATTTGCACATGTCATTTTTCATCATTTTCTCTCTTTGCTTCGATCACTCTTCTTTGTTGTTTAGCAATTGCATTATTCGCGCTCCATTAGACAGATTTGTTGCCTAGAATTAGATGTTAGAAGCTATCAATTTTAATTATTTGGTTATTCGTGAATGTAGAGAAAAATGAAAACTCAAACGGAGACCAATTGTCGGGAGATGTTATTAACCTATCAATTAACTTTGACACCCAAATTAGAAATGATATTGACCAATTGTCGGGAGATGTTATTAACCTATCAATTAACTTTGACACTCAAATTAGAAATGATTTTGACCAATTGTCGGGAGATGTTATTAACCTATCAATTAACTTTGACACTCAAATTAGAAATGATATTAAGAGAATACGTCGATAAAAGGCTCTCATTTACCATTTTCATTTGATTTTTTCACAAATGAGTTTTGCAGATTCTCTTTTATTAAAGTCCGTGGACTGTTAACGTGAGGGGTGCACACGACCGTCCGTGTGCATATGCGTGTCGGACCTAACATACAAGCCCACGAAGTTCCATCCTAAAATCAATTGGTTATAAGAAGAGTAGCCCATGAACTTATATAGTTGTCTTGTTTAATCTCCACTTTCAGATGTAGGAATGTACATTCTCAACATCTTTGAATAATTTCCAAGTCTGCCACTATATGAAGACAAAATCTAACCAAACAACCTCATTATATAAAGTTTTTACAACGAGTTATCGTGTCAAACGGGGATGAAAAGCACAACATCTTTCTAAAAAAGGAGATGAACAACAGAAGAATCAAGTTCCAATTGAAATCGTTTGATACCGAGCCAAAATACTCCACAAACATAGTGGTCTTTCACTAGTCAATTGAGATTGACAGTGTTGTTTGTTGGAATATTTGTAACTGACGACATGAGTGAAGCCTCACATGATTCATGCCTGGTAGGTACTAGTGTAATACATTGCATATGCTAGCCTTACGTCAACTAGAGCGTGTGCTTACGTATACTTTATTAAATTCATTTTTTCACTCTTATATGAAGTACTCTTAACGATTTTTTTTATAATTTGTTTTAAGGACACGTGTCGCACATCAAAATATTTCTAATTTTAAAAAATAAGCCATAAAATAAAAATAATAAATTTTATTGATAATGTTTGAAAAAATTACACCTAATTTAATTCTTTTTAATTTATGATTTTTATGAAAAATCCTTATAATAATGGTGATCAAACTCATAAATTTAAAAGTATATACTATATACTAATACTATACATTTTTTTTGGTCGTAACTATACTATCCATCAAAATGACTTGTATTGTATGATTGTATCCAATTGGAGTGATTCTAATTAATCTCTAATTAGGTTGATCCGGGTTAAGAATAAGAATTAAGCTACATTGTAAACCGATAAAATGTAAATAGGATCCAGTAGCGTACGATCTAACATCCACCACCAAAGAATGTTTATTTTCGACCAAACATTTGATTAACAAAAGGTTATTCTTGTACAAAAACAATAAAAGGCTGAGTGAGGAGGGCCACCAGATATGGATGGATGAATGATGCAGGGCGGTTGCATGCGAAGGGGTTCATGCTAAGGCAAGACCACCGTCATCCTTCCACTGATTCATCTACCATATCTCACATTAGCACCAGTTGTGGTGGGCCTCTGCACATCCATTAATTATACCCACAATCTTCTTAATTAAAATTTTCTTCCCAATTCCGCATTTTATTGTCCAAAATATATATACATCAATAAAATGGAAAACTTATGGCATAGCTGTATGCAATCAGCCATCATTAAGCATATCACACAACAAGTATACTGTATACATGACGGACTTGAATTTTGTTGGATCGATGTTAGTCTAGACAGTCGGGAACTATTCCAGTGACAGTTCCCTTACGCAACGGAGTAATATAGAATAAGACTAAAACAAGAATTTAAATTTAAAGCTTGGACACAGTTCCTTATAGAGGAACCTCTTTAGCCAACTAGCTAAAGAGTAAACCTCTACCTCCCTTGGAGGATTTTGAACACGCATTATATTCTATTGATATATCTCAGGTTCCACAATACAAAGTCGAACTTCTCTATTGCTTGCGATCCCACTCACAAACAATACTAACGACTAAGACATAGTAGTTCCTAGATCTAAACACAAATGAATATAGAGAGTGAACCTTCTCGTTCATGTGCAGTTCCCTTTAGCACATGAACCACCTTCTTCAAGCTGATGAAGATCTTCACGCAGTCTTCATCACTTGATCTTTCCTACCTTGAACTTCTGGTTTGAATATCTTCACTGAATCACCTCGGGCTCTCGATCTCTTTCTTTCCTTTTGTAGATCTGGTTTTCAGGTGTGCGAGAGCTCAATTAAACCTAGCGGCGTCGCATACTATTTATAGAGTTTCTATCTTTGGTTCTGACGCCTTTGCCCTTATTGTCTTGGGGAGTACGACACTATTCAAAAAGACTAGCGTACCCTTCTTTATCTCTATTCATTCGGAGCTTTGGCTTGCCGCCCAAGACAATAGTGAAATGTCTCTCTTGTCCTCTTAAATACTTGTCACGTACACAGGTGACTTGACAGGGAACGTTTCCCTTTACTTTTCATGTAAACTTGCTATCTTTCCTGAGATCACTTATACAGGGAATTAGTTCCATTTATTTGTCATTATCAAAACTTCGATTACTCGAATGGAGAAATCATTGTTCCAGTGCTAGTTCCCTAACACTGTTCCACCAAATTTCATAATTGATACCTCATTTAATATACATGTGCATTTGGATTAGCATACTTAATTAGGGTCTCTTAGTCTATGATGATTTCGATCATTATATTTTAACAATAGAAAATTATCTTACATTGTCTATCTTTATTGTCTATAAGAAAAATGAGTTTGTGGCTCTTCAATCACTCTTTAAATATAGGAATGAGTTTCAAAAGGATGGAGTTATTCGATCTCTTCCACCCTTCTCCAAGCACACATATATTAGTGTCATAAAATTTTCTTTTGATCGAAGTGTGATAATACAAAAATGAACTACATTCGATTTTTTTTTCCATTTACGTTTACGTAGATTACAACCGAGCGGACCTTAATGTATTAAATTATATTATATTTGTTGGATACTGGTATCATGGGAACAATGACTGTTACCATGCGACCAGTGTCAAGTACTCCTCCTTAGTTTTGATAATGACAAACTCTATAAGGACTAATGATCTTTATGCTTGTGTAAGATGTAATGTAGATTGCAGGTTATACAGAACATAAGGGAACAGTCAATGAAGCACTGATGTGAGGGAACAGTGTGAGGGAACAGCAGTGCGAAGACACTTCATCTTTCCTTATATAGAAAGCGCGTAAATCAGTTGCGAGAGAATCAGATCTCGGAAGATTTGATAGCTGGATGAAGTTGTTACTTAAAGGAGATCTTGGAGTGGATAATGCCGAATAACAACTCCAAGATTTAGTGGATAAATTGGTTCGAGTCTTTCTAGGTTTAGATAAGATAGAATCAATGTATTTCGGATTTATAATGAATTAAATAGTATCAAATCATATCAGAATTACGAAAGTAAGTAAGATATGATTGGATTAGTTTGTTTCACTATAAATATAGGTTAAGTGATTAGGTTAGAGTCACCGATTACTTGAGAAGTTATCGACGAGTCTGAAGCTGATCACTGTAAGTTGTGTTGTGGTTTAGTTTTATTGTTGAATCGTTCTAGGGCTAAGAAGTTGAGTTAGATAGGTCTAGGTTCTAGAGAATAGGATAAGACTATCTTGATAACTCTACTTGCTTGTAGTTCGTGTGAAATCAATAAAACTAAGAGAAGCATTACAACTCCTCTTCGGAGGGAGTGGTTTTTCCTTCAATCAACTAGTTGGTTGTTGAAGGTTTCCACTATAAGTAATCGTGTCAAGTCTTGCATATTTCCGCTTCCCAGTTCACTGTTCCCATAGGAACAGTGTCTGTATTACTAACACACTCGTTCCAACAATTGGTATCAGAGCAGGTTTGCTCTAGATAGTGTGTTCATTGCAGGACAACAAGATGAGCTCTAACAATCACTATGATGTTGGTATCAACAACAACAAGCCACCCTTGCTGAAGGATGGAGAATACCAACACTGGAAAATTCTGTTTGCCTACTGGATTCGAAGCAATGATTATCAGGCATGGTGTACCATTGAAGATGGCGACTTTGAGGTTCCTGCTGCTAAGAAAAACAGCAAGAAGGATTGGGGACCCACTGAATACCAAGGGATGGAGAAAAACTTCAAAGCAAGAATGTATCTGATGAATGCCCTTGGAAGTGAAGATATGCGGAAGGTTGTTAACGTCAAGGATGCCAAGAGCATGTGGGCTGCAATTGAGCAGATGCATGTAGGAAGCGAGGATCTTCACAAAAGTCATCTTCACGATGCCAAACGAGACTTCTTCAACTTCACCATGAAGGAAGATGAAACTGTCTCGGCCTATCAATCAAGGTTTGAGACACTGGTGAGCAGGCTGGATGCTCTAGGAGTCGATGAAAAAATCATTGACCATGAAGAAAGGGTTCTTAGGGTCATCAATGGACTTCACCCCAAGTATGCCTACACCAGGGGATTGCTCAAGGAAAATCCCTTAACAAAAGTCTCAACCATGCATGAGGTGTTTGGGAAAATCAAGGACTATGAGAAATATCATGTCAATGCTGAACCTGGTAATGCCTCAAACCAGGCAATCGCTCTGAAGATTGAGAAGGCATACAACTACGTCAAAACTGAGAGAGACGTAGGAATAGAAGATAAGGATGATGAAACTGCTCTCATCACCAGAGTTATGAGGAATCTCTACAACAAAGGAAAGGCAAGAGGAAGCCGTGACAAAGGTAACAGTGGAACAAAAAGGGATCTCAAGGATGTCACGTGCTACAAATGTCAGGACAAAGGTCATTATGCAAAATACTGTCCCAAAGGTAACGATGCTGGAGATGACAAGAAGAAAGCCCACATAGCTGCGTGGGACAATGACTCTGACGAAGAACCTGAGTCCTGGACAACCTCAAACATCTGTGCTATGGCCATTCAAGCCAAGACTGTCGACCAAGAGGTAAACCATAAACAATTCTTAAATTCTCTTGATGCTAGCAGTAGAACTGATCTTGTCAAACTTCTTAAAAGGATGTATGAAGAAAATTTAAGCCTGCAAGATGACTTAAATACTGCTGAGGAACAATGCTATAATCTGAAAGGAAAAACGATTGTGTCAATTGAAAATGATACTGTCCCCTGTGGAACCTGTACTGGTCTAAAAGAAGAAAATGATTCTCTTAGAGAAATCAATAATTCACTAAGATCTGACATTCTAGAAATAGAAATAGAGAGAGATGAGTTAATCAAAGAAAAAGAAAAGAATGAAACAAAGTTTTGTCCCTCTAGACATGGAATAGGTTATGTTTCAGGAGATGATGTAGAAGAACCTAAACCAGACATCACTGTGTCTCAAATGCTTGAAAACAGGGATAGAGAAATTCAGAGTCTTAGGGATAAAAACACTCATCTGGAACTAAGGTTGAAAACTTTAGAAAGTGGGAATTCTGGGAAAAAAGATTGGTACACTGGTCAAACTGCTCACAAAATCTTTATCAAACAATCTTTAGGTAATGAACCAAAAGATCTAAATGTTGACCGTGTCAAGGAAAGAAGGCTTCAAAAACCTCACCCTAAGTACTACCTTGGAATGTATTATCAATTCTGTAGACAATGTGGTAAAGGCGGTCATGACCACACTCAGTGCACTAAGGCAAAAACCTATCAAAAATTCCAGAAAAATAGGTCTAACAACCAGAATGATAACAACGGTCAAAACTATAGAAGGAACAATCGTCACCGTTGGCAAGGGAACAGTAGTCAGCAACAACACAGTTCATATTCTCCTGCTCACAATAGATCTTATGCTTCTACTAGATCCAAGAAAACTCATACCAAACAGAATAGAAGCAATGATGTCAATATTGTTGAGTACTTCATTGCGAGTCCACAAGAACATCAAAAGTTTTATCCTAACCGACCCAAAAAGGCAATTCTTGCCTGGGTCGTTAAACCTTGATTCTCTTTGTTTTGCAGGATGAAGTGAGGGGGAACAATCAGTGGTACATAGATAGTGCTTGCTCGTGCCACATGACAGGGAATGAAAAACTACTCACCTCACTTCACAAAAACGCTGGAGGAAACATTTCTTTCGGTGATAAGAGACACGGAACAGTTATTGGAACAGGAAACACCAAAATCAATGACTACATCAAGGTCAAACAGGTAAGTCTTGTGAATAATCTTGGATTTAATCTTCTTAGTGTTGCACAAATCTGTGATCAGAGAAATCTCGTTGTGACCTTCACCTCGGAGTCATGTACTGTAAGGAACAACAACACCAACAAGATAGTTCTCAAAGGAACGCGAGTCAATAATGTCTATCTTGTAGACAATTCATTCAAGTCAGAAGAAATTCTATGTCTTGCTTCCATTGCAGATGAATCTGATCTATGGCACAAAAGACTTGGTCATGCAAGTTTGCGGGCCATACACAAGCTTCACAACTTAGGATTAGTCAGAGGTCTTCCTAAAGTACAATCAGAAAAGGATGGAGTCTGTGATGCATGTGTAAAAGGGAAAATGAGTCGAACATCCTTCAAGTCCAAAAATGAAGTAAGCACATCTCGTCCTCTTGAAATGTTGCATATGGATCTTTGTGGACCAATGAGGGTACAAAGTCCTGGAGGTAACAAATACATGTTTGTAATTGTCGACGATTTCTCTAGATATACATGGGTCATTTTTCTAACCTCAAAAGATGAGACTTTCTCTAAGTTTCAGGATCTGGTGAAGAAGATGGAAGTAAGTTTAGGTGTAAAACTAAGTGCGATAAGGTCTGATCATGGAACAGAGTTTGATAACTCTTTGTTTCTAACCTTTTGTCGAGAACATGGTGTTTCCCATAACTTCTCGGCACCACGTACACCACAACAGAACGGTGTAGTGGAAAGGAAAAATAGGACCTTAGAGGATATGGCAAGAACCATGCTACTGGCGAGTGGATTAACTGAGTCCTTTTGGGCTGAGGCAATTAACTCAGCTTGCTATATTCTAAATCGCGCAATGCTTAGACCTTTACTCTCAAAAACTTCATATGAATTGCTCAAACAAAGAACTCCTAACATTTCACATTTGAGAGTCTTTGGCTGCAGATGCTACATACACAACAATGGAAAGGATGATCTGGGAAAATTTGATCCCAGAAGTGATGAAGGAGTTTTTGTAGGTTATGCAGTGAACAGCAAAGCTTATAGGGTTTTTAACAAGAAAACCAGAAAATTCGAAGAGAGTATCCATGTGGTTTTTGATGAACGCCATACCGGAGGGACCAGTCATAGTTCCTCACCAAATGCAGGACCCTCCGATGACGATGATGACCAAGAGAAAGACAATCCTCCTCAAACTGAAAATTGTGGAGATCAGAATCAAGATAACAATGACACCAACCCCCAGCATGAGGAAGAGTCAACCCATGATGAAGAACCACAAGATCCAGGAACAAGCTCTCTTCTTGAAGATGGCAATGAAGGAACAACGATTGTTCCCTCTGAGCCTGAAAATTCCTCGAGCACAAGCATTGATGCCACTCAAGTAGCAACAAGGAATTACCATCAAAAGAAGGATCATCCAGTGGACAACATTCTCACACCATATGACAAAGGGGTACAAACTCGAGCCTCTATTAGAAACTTTTGTGCTTTCAATGCTTTTATCTCTTTTGCAGAACCAAAAACCATTCAGGAAGCTCTCAAAGACCCCGATTGGATCATTGAAATGCAAGATGAATTAAATCAGTTTGAACGCAACAAAGTCTGGAGACTTGTTCCAAAGCCAAAGCACAAATCAGCCATTGGAACAAGGTGGGTGTTTCGGAACAAATCAGATGATACAGGAGCTGTTACCAGGAACAAAGCTCGCCTAGTCGCAAAGGGATACAATCAACAAGAAGGAATTGATTATGATGAAACCTATGCTCCTGTAGCTAGGATAGAGGCCATTCGACTTCTTATTGCCTTTGCAGCTCACAAAGGGTTCAAATTATTTCAAATGGACGTGAAGACGGCGTTTCTCAATGGATATCTTCAGGAGGAAGTTTATGTTCAACAACCTCCAGGATTCGAAGATGAAAATTTTCCTGATCACGTCTATATCCTAGACAAAGCCCTGTATGGTCTCAAACAAGCTCCTCGCGCATGGTACGATCGCTTTGCCCAATTCCTATTGTCAAATGGCTACAAGCGTGGTGTGATTGATCGCACACTGTTCCTAAAGGAACAGTCAGGTGAGACTCTAGTTGTTCAAGTCTATGTGGATGATATTATCTTTGGTTCCACTAACCCCTCCTTGGTAGAGAATTTCAAGAACTTGATGAGTAGTGAATTCGAAATGAGCATGATTGGTGAGCTTTCTTTCTTTCTCGGTCTCCAAGTTGTTCAAACCAGTGAAGGTACCAAGGTACATCAGCAAAAATATGTAAAGGAATTGTTGTCAAAATATGGTATGGATTCTACTAAACCTATTGACACTCCAATTTCTCCTAATACAAGATTGGATGCTGATTTAGATGGAATTAGTGTTGACCAAAAGACTTACCGATGCATGATTGGATCCTTACTTTATCTAACGGCCAGCCGGCCAGATATCATGTTTAGTGTTTGTCTTTGTGCCAGGTTTCAGGCTAATCCAAAGGAAACACATCTGAAGGAGGTAAAAAGGATATTTCGGTATCTTAAAGGGAACAACAATCTCTGTCTCTGGTACCCAAGGAACAGCGCCTTCAACCTGCTTGGGTATACTGATGCTGATTTTGCCGGTCATCTTGTTGATAGGAAGAGTACATCTGGCACTGCTCAATTCCTTGGACCTTGCTTGGTTTCATGGTCATCCAAGAAACAGAATTCCGTAGCCTTATCAACTGCCGAAGCCGAATACGTGGCCGCCGCCTCTTGTTGTGCTCAGGTATTATGGCTCAAACAGCAATTGGATGACTATGGTATGTCTCTTTCCCAAATTCCCATCATGTGTGACAATACTAGTGCTATCAATATCTCAAAAAATCCAGTTCATCACTCACGCACTAAACACATTGATATTAGACATCATTTTTTGAGGGATAACGTTGAAAAAGGCTTGGTGAGAATGGATCATTGTAGGACCGAAGATCAAGTGGCTGACATCTTTACCAAAGCTTTGGACAGAAAACCCTATGAGCATCTCCGGTTGCTTCTAGGTATGATCACCTTAAACTAAGCAAGTCCCGTTCCATTATTCTCCCAATGATTGACTAGGAACAGTTACTGAATCATAGGAGACATTGATTTCATTAGCATCTTTTCTGATCTTATTTTCTGTTAATAACTACAAAGGCACGTCATCATCTGCTTCTATATATTCACTAAATTTGTTGAGTTGCTCTAAACATTATGCATATTCTTGAAATGGTTTTCTCTTGAGCCCAAAACGACTGAAGCTTGATCTTATTCTATCCCGACTATACAAGCTGAAATGATAGCCAGTCGTATGACCATCCCACAGCCTTACAAATCCAGGTAAACGTTCCCCATGATCCATGTCATTATTTGTTCCCTTGAATACGGGTTGCAATTATCTGGATTTTTTATTTTTTTCCTTGCCGCTCAAATACTTGAATATTATCTTATCACCCCAAAAATATTCAAGCTCGCCCTTTTAATTCTATCTATGAGCGTGAAGAGATTTGCATTCAGTTGGGATAAGATTCATCCGAATCCTAAGGAACTACACGGTCAACCACAAATACGCGTTTTTCATTCAATGTGGTGATTGATGTGCACAGTAAGTTCTCAGAAGTAATTATTACCTTCTCTTCCCATAATCTTTTCGAATCCTTGGAAGTTGCTATCAGATTTGGTAAATCCTTTCATATCCCACCCTCTTCGCCTATATAAAATCCCTTCACCCAATATCTCATTCCCTCAAAACCCTAAATCATCCTTGCCGCTTCCCTCTGAAACGCCAAAGCTCTTACTATTCTCATCAAACTCTGCTACAATGGCGTCCACACCAATCAACCTTGACCTCTCAAAGTTCACACCTGACCAAATTCTTCAGATTCAGACTCAACTTAACGCAATCGCCAGCACCAACCCCTCACAGCCTTCCTCTGAGGCTCCTGCGGCGAATCAATCTCTGTCTCCGGCAAAGAACTGTGAGCACTTCGATGTTAAGGTACATTCTCCGATCTTGAATGCTGACTCTATATCACCGTCGCCTCTTCGTTTGGCCATGGTTCTCAGAGACCCTACCCTTCCCACTGTTGACAACCCTAACCCTGCCCTCCCCACAAAAAAGCCCTCTGGTTCTGAATCCCTTGCGAACCCGTCCTCCGGCTCTCCAACCAACCAACCCTCTCAAGTGCCTGAAAAGCCCTCTAGTTCTCAATCCCTTGCAACACCCTCTGCGTCTCACCCTGTCCCCAAACCCTCTGCACCTACTCCAATCCCTGCTCCACAAGCTTCCTCCCAGAAACGAAAACGCTCCCTCTCTCCAGTACCGAATGAGGATGAAACTCTTGAACACACAGACGTGGTCTCCTCTAGCACCAAGAGTGTCACTGAGTCTGATGATCACATATTGGAAAGCGAGGACGAGGAACCCATCTCCAAGCTCCATACTCCCAAGACAGGCAAACGCCTCAAATCCATGGCCTCCAACCCTACCTCCAAACGAGCCGGTCTTCGCTCCAATTCTAAGAAGAACACCACTACTGATGAAGGTTCTTCCACCCCCATCGGCTCTGACAATCGGGCAATTGTGTCTCCTCTAATTGTTACTAAGGAAATCCTGCATGTAAATGATCTGGATGAACTCTGGGATCTTATCTGTTTCCAAGGTTGGATGAGTTTAAGCTGTGAGCCTATAAAGGTAAGCCCGGAACTGCTTCAGGAGTTCTACGCTAACTTCTCTCTCGGGACAGCAGCTGTTCCTGTTGGTACAACTGTGGTACATGACGAGCATTTATCCTTCTCCAGTCTGTAGCTTGCACAGTTCTGGGGCATTCCCTCAAATGGTTTCAGCACTCTTCCTCCTTTAGGTACCTGGCCCAGTTGCAAGACTGGAATACTGAAGCGTTTGTTTGGGAAAACCCCTTCTGGCGGATATGCTACTAGTGATCTGACCTTTGTGGGTCGCGTTGCTCATCAGTACCTCATTAAGGTCTTATTTCCCCGTCAAGAGAAGCGCTGCAGTCTTACAGTACAGGATATGGTGCTCCTGGATAAGTTTCTGGCTCGTGAACCAATTGATTTACCTCGTCTTGCTCTCTCACATATGCAGAAAAGTGTCGGTCAGGGTGCTCACGCCTTACCCTATCCTGGTCTTGTCAAAAAGATTCTTCAAAAGTTTCATGTCTATTCGCCTGATCTGGAAGAACAGTTCGGATTTCATCTGAGCAAAGCCAATATTGAAAAAATGCACTTCCAGGGGCATGCCAAACCTGAATCCTCCAAGAAACCAGCTAAGAAAGGAAAACAAGCCAAGGTTGAGATTGCTAAGGGAGATTCCACTGCTGCACAGACCCTTGAGGTCCTTGAGGAGATCAGTTCCAAGATGGATCAGTTACTGGATCTCACTCAGAAAGTCCTGAAGCAGCTCTCCAAACGCTCATAGATGAATTCCCTTTTATCTCCCTAGCCTATTTTCCTTTCACAAATATTGTCTTTTTCACTACTTCAAGAACTTTTGCTATGTGTGTTTGATGTCTCTCTTCATAACTTGTGTTTGTCTTACGATCTTTTGGTGTACTCTCTGCCTTTGCTTAGTATTAATGAAAATCTTTTGATGATTAGTTCTTTTGTGCCTTGTTTTCTCCCTGCTTTACTGACTTGTTTGATGATGTCAAAAGGGGGAAGTTTGGAAAATTGCAGAGATGAGCTTAAGTTTTTAAGGTACAGAACATTGTTCTCTTAGGAACGATCCTTATGCTAAGGGGGAACATTGGTCACTTAAAAGGTCTGAAAATGATAAGTAACTCACTAAGGGGAAACAACAAAATAGATGTCTAATTCAGTTGTTTATTTGTGCAATTTCTGTATAGGTTTGTCATCATCAAAAAGGGGGAAATTGTTGGATACTGGTATCATGGGAACAATGACTGTTACCATGCGACCAGTGTCAAGTACTCCTCCTTAGTTTTGATAATGACAAACTCTATAAGGACTAATGATATTTATGCTTGTGTAAGATGTAATGTAGATTGCAGGTTATACAGAACATAAGGGAACAGTCAATGAAGCACTGATGTGAGGGAACAGTGTGAGGGAACAGCAGTGCGAAGACACTTCATCTTTCCTTATATAGAAAGCGCGTAAATCAGTTGCGAGAGAATCAGATCTCGGAAGATTTGATAGCTGGATGAAGTTGTTACTTAAAGGAGATCTTGGAGTAGATAATACCGAATAACAACTCCAAGATTTAGTGGATAAATTGGTTCGAGTCTTTCTAGGTTTAGATAAGATAGAATCAATGTATTTCGGATTTATAATGAATTAAATAGTATCAAATCATATCAGAATTACGAAAGTAAGTAAGATATGATTGGATTAGTTTGTTTCACGATAAATATAGGTTAAGTGATTAGGTTAGAGTCACCGATTACTTGAGAAGTTATCGACGAGTCTGAAGCTGATCACTATAAGTTGTGTTGTGGTTTAGTTTTATTGTTGAATCGTTCTAGAGCTAAGAAGTTGAGTTAGATAGGTCTAGGTTCTAGAGAATAAGATAAGACTATCTTGATAACTCTACTTGCTTGTAGTTCATGTGAAATCAATAAAACTTAGAGAAACATTACAACTCCTCTTCGGAGGGAGTGGTTTTTCCTTCAATCAACTAGTTGGTTGTTGAAGGTTTCCACTATAAGTAATCGTGTCAAGTCTTGCATATTTCCGCTGTCCAGTTCACTGTTCCCATAGGAACAGTGTCTGTATTACTAACACACTCGTTCCAACAATATTGTATCTAAAATTTTGTTTAATGTGGAAATTAAGCAAGAATGTTAACGTGGGAGTGGAAACATGACCTAACGAGTTCTATGTACATCAGAATAGAACAGCACACTCAACACACACTTTAGTTTCTTCTTTTTTTTTTTGGTCGAACCTTTAGTTTCTTCTTTTGAGTTGGCATTTTAAAATTTATCCACCTTCCTAATAATCGATCATAAAGTAAGTACGTTATCTCCACTTTGGACCCTTTTCCGGGTTTTCCCACTTCATCTGCACTTTCACAAAACCCACTTCATCTGCACTTTCACAATCGTTTCTAACATTGGAATTTTTTATGGATATGTAAAGGGAGTAAATCGAATCTACTCCGTAGTATATAAAATTAGTAGATTATTATTTATATCAAAATATACGTGAATTGATTTTAAGATATAACATATGCTAGACGAGTCTCAGAAAAACATCTGATTAATATTTATCCCGTCTACTAGTGATGCTACTTAAAAATCGTTAATTAAATTGCACTTATCATTATCAATGACATCTTTCTAACTTGTTTTTTGGGAATATATAAACTGTTTATTTAAGGTTGAATGTCAAATGTTAAACATGGGTTTCCAAGCTCCAATCTTAATTAAAGAGATAATGGAGTGAGGTCAGCATAGCTCAAATGTGAGCTCAACTCCCTTGAATAACACTATCTGTCCCGACACAACTTTATTCTCCTACCAAACCGCTTTACGAGCCAGGATTTTGATATCATTATGCCTTGCTAATTAATGGAACACTTGATAATCCCATTAAAAGGTACTCAAGTCGTCTTTTTTTCTTATGGTGAATGGCGAATGGTACCGTGAATGATATATCCTTTCATTTATAAAATGACAGTAGCTTTCTGAGAAATATTAATCAGATATGCTTGCAATTTGGATTAGACAAATTAGAGTCGAGTTGAAAGTTATTCGAACCAGACAACTTATGGCTATAGTATAGTTTGATGGTTTTGGATTGTTGGTCAATAGGTGTTCATCACAAGTTCACAACCCTTTGAGATGAAATGCTTCTAGTTTATTTTGACATGTATTCATTTTACATTGGAATCATATTACTGCCTTGCTATAATTTCTTAATAAAAAGTAATTTTTGGAAAAAATTATACTTTTTCACATTGATATATGTGCATTATAGTTATATTTTTGAAAAATGTGAAAAGCACACCTTTTGTCAAATATTGCTTTTTGTTAAGCAAAGTATAGCAAAGCTTACGTTTGGTCATTTCAAGTAGTGTATTTTATGAAATAACAAAACGAGAGAATTAAGCGAAAGCATCTCCATATTCTCGACATTGTTCGGGCTTTGCATTTTCATGTCTCTCTTCCTATTAAATTTTGGGGCAAGTGTATTTTGACAGCTTGTTATCTTATTAACAAATGCACCCACACTGGTACTCCAGAATCAAGGGCCGACCTTTTGGATTGTTTGGGTAGGGTGTCTGCCCGGGCCTAGTTTTTTAAAGGGTCCAATTTTAATTATAATAAATTATATTGTAATATTTGGCAAGTAAATTTTAATGGCCTGGTGATATTTAAATCATACGTCAATTTGACAGGTCACATCTCATGTTCAATACCCATTGCCATCTCTCTCTTTTTTTTTTTTTATCATTTTCTTGTAGCAATACTTTTGAATTTGATTTCGCCATCTAGCCCAAAGCAGTTCGGTTCCTTTGGCCATCTCCTATTTACTATCATTGCCCAATGAACTAATCTTCCAAATATATTTAAATTTAAATTTATTAATTTCTAATACTACTTATTTATTGAAAGGGTTTATACACATTATTTATGCTCTTGTATTTATAATATGTTCATTAAAATTCAAATGGGCCCATTAAAAATTTGTTAATAATGCACCAACCAATTAATAGGTAGTTTTTATACAATAATACTTCACTACTTTGTAAGCTAATTTTCTTTTCAATTTATCTTTATAATTTCATTTTTATTGTATTTGTTGAGTAAAATTTTTAAAAATAAAAAAACTCGATGTCTTTTAATAAAAATTCAATTTTGTGTACCTTTATATGATCTTTTTTGAAATGACCTAGTATTGTTTAAGAGTTATTTATTTTACATTGTGTAAGGCCTCATTTTTTTGGCCCAATGGCCTACTAATACTTAGGACTGGACCTGTCTAGAATAAAACCCCTTATGAAATTTTGTATGGTCATGAGTCGCGCGTCCTATTCATACATTAAGGTTTTTGGTTGTCTTCTTTACTTTGCCTTTCATCTGCCTTGTTCAAAAGATGAACTTGAGACCCGCAGTCAAAAATGTGTTTTTTTGGTACCCGGATGGTAAACGTCTAAAAAACATACGTTTTTTTGAAGACATTTTTCCATTTAATGAATCGGAGTCATCTACTTCGTCAAACAAGCCATCACGACACCTTGTTGTTTATGATACCCTTGTCATGCCATCTTCCAACATGGGAAGTCCTCCTTTGCTCTCGTCCCACCAATCGATCATACTATGACGCCTTCCAACAATGACATCGATTCATACTCTTTTGATGATAAGGGAGCACTCCTTTGTCGCCAACTCAGTGTCACAACTCTAGGGTTTGCTATCCATCGACACTATTGTGAGACTATGCATGCATTGTGCTACTTCAGTCTAGCCCCACCCCAACAAAGCCACCTACTTTATTGTTGTCCTCTAGTAAGCCTTATACCATTCCGCTCGTGTTTCGAATTCTCATTTCTCTAAAGGCTATCGCAAGTTCCTTGCAGTTGTGGCTTCAAGTTATGAGCAACATTTCTCTAAGGCTGTTAAACAAGTAACTTGGCGGGCAACCATGCAGAGTGAGCTTGATGCTCAGTATGCCTTGCTAAGTAATGGAACACTTCATACTCCCAAGAAAGGGTCAAGTCGTCTTTTTTTTCTTATGGTAAATGGTGAATAGTGAATGGTACGTACGATGAATAATGTATTTTTTGTTGAAAAAGATTTAGGCGTAAACCGCAAAAATGTAGCCTAGAGCATTCTTAAGGATGAGAACGTTCAATTCTATATGATTCTTAAGCTAATCTAGCATGCAAGAATATCAAAAATTGACAATGCAATCAACTACAGAGTTACAAGATCAAGGCACATGTCTAAATTCAACAACCTCGAAAGATTGTAAAATAGAAAGAGAGTCAGCCATAACCATATCAATGGTCCAAGGATAACTCCGACCCCATCTTAACACCACAATAACATGTACGTTGTCTCCCTCAATAATAACTCGTTGTACGTTCAGCTCTCGAGCCGCTCGAATTGCGATGGTCATGTCCCGTGCTTCCGCTTGTACTGCATCCCAATATTGTTCTTTATCCGCACCTAAATTAATCACCTTTCCGGAACAATTTCGTATATATAACCTGTTGTCAATTCACCATTTATACATTTTGATCCATCAAAATTAATTTTAGCGATTCCCTCTTTAGGTTTTTTCCATTCTCTATTTTAGGCTTTTTTTTTCCAACTATTGGCTTTGCATTTCATTTTCTTTAAGGTAGTTCAATGACCCAATAAAGTTTTGAGTCTCAATGTCTCATTTAGTGCATTTGGTATTGTTCTCTTGAAAGTATGATCTATGTAATCCATTATTGGGCGAGTAAACCAACATCATAAGAATAAATGTTCTGCGCTTTTTAAAGTCTAGTCAAGATGAAATGTTTGGTTAAGAAAATGCTCTCTGTATAAAATAAAAAATCCTTTCCCTTTCCTTGAACCCCTATACTCTTCTTCAACCGCTAAAACTCAAATCAGTCATAGACACTCAAAATCAGTTCCCATCTTAGCCCATTTTGTAACCGAAATCTCTCTTATGGTATTGTTTTCTCATCCTCCTTTGTTCTTTCTTGGATTTTGGAAGATTTGACCCCTTAACCTATTTTATGATAAAGTCCGGTGGGCCGATAATCTGGGGGTCGTGCGTGTATCGGGCCTAGCATACAAGCCCACTGAGGTTCCAACCCAAAACCATATGGCAATGGGTGGAGTAGCTCATTGGGTTATATACTAGGCTTTCTTAGTCTCAAGTTTCCCATGTGGGATAACTCTCAACACGCCCCCTCAAGTGCAACTGCCTGGGCCAGTTGACACTTGGACAGAACCCCTCAAGGCTTGCGAACCGTCATATTTGGATCGGTCGCTCCTTTATTGGGCGGGCTGCTTGAATGTGCTCTCATAAGGCCGACAAGTCCGAATCAATCCCTCAAGGCTTGCGAACCGCCACTTTTGGGATCGATCGCTCCCTTATTGGGCGGACTGCCTGAACGGGCCCATGAAGTCAGCAAACCCGAAGACTCCAGGAAAGAACCCACACCGCAACCTGCTCTGATACCATGATAAAGTCCGGTGGGCCGCTAATCTGGGGGTCGTGCGTGTATCGGGCCTAGCATACAAGCCCAATGAGGTTCCAACCCAAAACCATATGACAATGGGTGGAGTAGCTCATTGGGTTATATACTAGGCTTTCTTAGTCTCAAGTTTCCCATGTGGGATAACTCTCAACATTTTATTCACACAACTAGTTAGTTACTGTGAGGTTTATTTATGAGAAATTGTGTCTTACCTACTTTTTACCTGCTTCAGTTTTACTTCGCTACCTAGGAAACACAATCGTATAATTATTTCCTATTCTATTTTAAAGTACATCGATACAACTTTAACTATATGCTATCATATAATCTACTATATATATATAAAAGCAATAAGGTTTGGAGCCTCCACGTTGCGCCACCTCAGCTTTTTCCACGTGTCGTTTCGATAATACGCCACCTTGGATTTTGCCACATGTCACATTTTCCTTAAGCCATGTCATTATATTTTTTACATGTCATATACCACGTCATATTATATTCTGCCATATCATTAACATGTCATATTTAACTATAATTAATAAATAACAAATAATTCAAATAAAAAACTACAATGATTATATATGGAAATTTATAACAAAATCAAGAAGAATTTTAGGCAATTTATGTACAATCACTATATCAAGCCATATCAATATATATTCTTTCCAACTTTTCAATTAAATAACGAATTGGAAATTATAAAAGAGTATATTTGTTTGATTGAATTCATAATTTTTATAATAACATTTGATTTTATATGTGAAATATCTTCTTATTACATTTTTTCAAATTTTAAACTTAATAACCTAAATTTAATTTGTTTTATTTGATTTTAAAAAATAAAATAATTTTTATACATATTACGGGCAACAAATTATTTACATTAAATTTTATACTATATTTTTATTTATTAATATCTTTTTTTTATAGTACATTTAAAAAACATCGAGTCATAGTCGTGCATGACACGACGGGATCAACTAGTATGAACTAATCATCAATAAGATAAGTAAATTTTTTTCACAATCATCTCTAATAAAAGCAACTGTAGAAGATAATGATGTTACTTGATTAACTATTGGCCAATCAAAGACACTTAACTATAACACAACAAATGTTAAGAATTTGACACGTGGCTTGGGGTTGGAGTATAGAGGAAACAGGATTTGTGATCGAGAGGAGGGAAACAGAATCAATTGTATAAATCGATTAGTTGTCTATTCGTGTGGGTAGTTGGAGTGAAATGGACAAGTTGGACTTGGAGTGCGTGCGGTTCACACACTCTTTTTTTCCCATTTTCTTGCTTAAATTCTACATCTTTTATTTTCCACCCCTAAAATTAAAGGTCGAAATTTCATAGCAGTTGAAAATATTCTTCTCACATGGAAAGTCGAAAGTTCAATTAAACTATTTTATAAATTTATTATCAATTCGTTTTAATATGAAATCTATTGAACGTGTGTACTAGATTATGTTTGCACGACTATCTGTTAAAACCAATAAACTTTTACACATTCCGTTATTTAGGTTAATTATAAAGAGATTGAGATGTTAGACTCATTTGTATAAGTGTCAACTGAACCATGCTTGTGGTACTTGTGAAGCACTTGTTGATAATATTCTTCACACATCGAAAGTTGATAGTTAAATTAAACTACTACATAAGCTTATGAGTTACTTCTTGTATTGTCAATTTGTTTTAAGATGAAATTTCACTGGAATTACGTATGTACGATCCTATGATCAATGCACATTCATAAATTCTTTTTGTAACATAACCTAAATCATTTGCTATTAATTTTTAACTTGATTACTTTTTTGGTGGAAGTTCTGTTACTTGATTCAATTTAAAAATTTACATAAAATACTATATTGGGTCAAATTTACAAGTAAAAATGATTTGAATTACAAAGGGTTACGTTATAGATGATTTTTGTCCAAAGGGTTAGAAAGTTCTTGATATTGACTAAAAATTACATCGACTAAAAATTACAAAAACGTAGACTTGTTGGAACATTTTGTTGAAAAAAGAGAATAGGATGCATTGGTAATCATCTGCAATGAAAATTCAACTTGGTATAGTATATATGACTTGTTTAAGTTTAAATAGTAGGTGGTTTATTTATAAGTACGTAGGATATATTAAACGTGTTTGACCGTCTAATAAAAACCGGTCCATTATTTGTGAATTGTGATTCTAATAACTCAGTTAATTACGAGCTCTTATTATGAAATGTAAAACGAATGTATTTTTATAGTTCATAATGCACTTTTTATACAAAAGTGTATTGCAAAATACAAAAAATGTAATAAGAAAATGCAATATAATAAGTGCATTGGAAAGAACGAGAAGTGCAAATCCGAAAAAGTGCACTTGAAATAGAAAAAGTGTACTACAAAACCAGGAAAAATGCATCCATTTTAAGTTAAAAATTCATTTAAGATAAGAGTTTGTTTCATTTAAACCAAATTTACTATATAGGTGAATAATATTAGATTTTTGTTTCTTCAAAATGCACATAAATTATGATTAAGATTATTTTATACTCCACCTTTTTATGAAAGTTAATTACGTATTATTTTAAGGAGATGAAAATGTATTGCTGACGTTAATGTGACTAAAGTGCCGAAACTTTCTACCAGAAATAATAATAAATAAATAAGAGACGAAACAATAGTGCAATGGAGGAAGAGAGATAGTAGTATATAAATACGATAAATGTTCGGATTTTGTAAAATAAAAATGTAAATTGGGATTGGGCCAAGGTTTGAAATCCCGGTGTAGTCGTGTACTTGATGGAAGACGCGATGCTTGCGTTCTGATGTGGTCACTACTCACTAGTCACTTGCTGGATATGTCTTCTTCTTTTTTAAGATAAGAATTCGATTTACATGAGCCCGGTAAATTTGAGAGGCTGAATAAACGACAGTCAGGTCAAAAACCCAACGTCTTTAGCATTTGGGTCAAAAGCGGATCAATATGGTGAAATAAACTAATGATGTTGCCTCCACCGCAATGAAGGAACTTCAGCAGCCTCGAGAACGTCCAAACAACCACGCCAATCACAAGCAAACCACATCCAATCTTAGGACCAATCTCGACGTCATACAAATTTAGTCGAAACAAACTAGAAAATACAACTATGGTTGTAATCGAACCAAGTCGAGTCGATTCGAGTTTTGAGTTACTTAAGCTTGGCTCGGTTAAAAATAGACGAGCTCGAGCTTGCTCAAGAACCTCTCATTTAGTTTCTTCGAAAGACAAATCCGTGAACAACTCGTTTGTTGGTGATTTGTGAAAATCATCGATCCATTTGGTGTGAGTTATGAATGTTTAAGTGTGAGAACTACTAAGGGTATCACTTGGACTTAGGGTGTGCGGGAGGCACGGCCTAGTGATCGGCCCTAAAGTATTTCTAAGGGTTGAAAGAGAAAGAGGAATCATAGGAGGCTAGGCGGGGCACTCATCGTTGGCCTAGATGCAATGGCGTAAGTAGGTGCGCCCTTGCTCGGTAAAACCAACGAGGGTCTCGGCATTGGCTTGGGCCAAGAGACAAGGGCGTAATGAACCTCGCATGTGCCGAGCACTGGGCTTAGGAACGTGTGCACCGTGACGCTTGAGGGCGCGCACTGGATGCTAGGCGTCGGCGCTGGTGTGCCGCGACACATATGCACCCATGCACCTATGCGGCCAAACCCTAGGCTCGCCTTAGGTATTGTTTTGTCTTGATTTGTATGTTAGCCAATTTTGATATTTTGATTGGTTGTTTTATGATTCTTATAGGGAGAAAAGAGGCTCTAAGACTTTGTGGTAAAATTTGAGAGCTAGCCTGAGCTTGGAACACCTAGAATGAGCTAGCTCAAGTTATGAGCTGGTTTTGGGTTTTAGCTCGGTTTGAGCTCAAGCTTTGACTTTTTGGCTTCGTAGTAGCTTCACTAAGCTTTATATAACTGTTATACACATTTTATATTTTGTGAGTGATGCCTAGCTAAGCTAGCTCGAAGCTAGCTCTACCAAGGTTAATGGACCGCATGATAAATGGGCCATTTTGGGCCTTGTCTTAAGAGTTTGAATAAGGATGGATTTGAAATTCAAAAAGTTGTTAAGGGAAGTTATCAAAGGTTGTTATAACTAACTCCCTTGTTTCCCTCTTTATTTTTCTCAACTAATTTAACCACTTTTTCTCTTTCTATAACCAACACCCCTCTTGGCCTATAAATAGGGATGGGTGCCTCTCACAAGATATGTTCGAGAGTTTTGTGTGAAATCACAAGATTGTAATATAAGGTTATCCAAATCAAATACAAACACTTATTAAAGAACAAGGTGCGTATATATGCAATGATGATTCATGCTTTCCACATGTTTATTGTATAGGAACGTTTTATCTTACAACGTTATTGTGGTGTACCCTTGGCATTAATAGGGGAAATAAACATTGAAGGAATGCTCGATCTAATTGAGTGACTCGTTGCCTTTATAAGACATGTTTTATTTTATTTAAAGTCTTTACTTTTGTTCTAAAATGCTTACTAACTATTCGGCGGTGATTATCCTTGTGGTCTACACCCAACGAGATTACCCTTCAAGGTCTACTCAAACTGTCTTGACTACCTTTTGAGGTCTACAAGAGCCGAATCTAACATTCAACTAACAACATAACCTAAAACTAACAACATTTCCTTGATCAGTTATACAAGTAAATGAAACTAAAATTTAAACTACGTGATTTGAGAAACACCACCTAAACTATATAATTTAACGTAAACTATATATTGTATATAATATATATAGTATAGCTTATGAGCATATAATCTAGTTTTTTACGAGTGTATAATGGAAAGACTCCTAAACCTAACTCCATTACCCACACCTATCAAAAGCTTGAATGGTGTGCTACTTGTCAAAAGCTTGAATGGTGTGCTACCATGTAATTCGAGGTTGATGCATTGCTTGTTAAAACCACATGGTATTGTTTCTTATCCACCACATGCTAATATTATGGGCAATAAGTTGGTTTATCGCATAAATTACAAATCAACTGGGAAAATTTAAGGTTTTGATCAAGGGGAGGGCATCACTCACTTTGATACTTTTAGCTTGGTTTAGGGTTGTTAAGCCTTTTATTGTGTGTATTGTCCTTTATTTGGCTCTTTTTATAGGCTTGGAACTTCATCAGTAGATATCAACAATATAGTTATGAATGTCGACTGGTAGTAAAATATCTACATGGAACAAGTCAAAGAATTTGCTGGCACTACATGACCATCTTATGCCTACATACTCCAAAAAGCATATTGTGTTATGAAACAAGCACCTTCAGCTTCGTTCAACAAGTTTAGGAGTCTTTTATACTTTGAATTATGTGCTAGTTTTTCTGACACAATGATATTTGTCAAAATCAATCCCTGGGAAACCATTTGTGCTCTTGTCTAGGTAGATGACGTTATTGGGCATTGATGTACGAGATTTTTCTTACTCTACCTATTTGTCCAAAAACATAAATATATCCATGATTCATTGTGACGAAGTGGAATGTTGGAGTCCAAGTCGATTTCCAACTTCAATGCCAAGCAATTTCCCGATTTAATCTACCTTTGGATGCCTTCTTGATCTAAGCCTCTACTACCATATTGCGACTAGCCTTTAGTATGCTACCATAAAATGGATAAAGATCGGTTATGTCCTCAATTGTCTTTGTCAACATGTTTATAGTCCAACGCTATTCATTGGCACGATGCTAAGAGAATACACCGTTATTTAAAAGGTTTTGTCAATTATGGACTCAAGTTCAGTAAATCCTCTTGTAAGGATTTGTACCTTATTCTAATGTTGTATAGTTTTTTGATCCATTAAAATTTTGGTTTTAACATGATTTTTTAATCTTTTCTAGGGTTAATTCGGATATTTGGGATTCTAAGAATTCGTTATGACGAAGGGAAAATTGTTACAAGAAGAAGAGTTTCAGATATGGCAGAAGTGGAGGGCAGCTTCGGGGGTTCTATGTGACAAGAAGGTACACAAACTCAAGGGTAAGTTCTATAGAGCAGTTATTCTCGCCATCCTCTATGGTGTTGAGTGTTGGCCAAACAAGAGAGTACATGAGCAAAGGTTAATGGTTAGTTGAGTTGTGGATGCTTAGATGGATGTGCGATCGCATGAGATGGGACAACATTAGGAATGAGGTGATTAGAAGCAAAGTGGGGGTCACCGATATAGGGGACAAGCTGCGAGAATCAAGACTTCGTTGGTTTGGAAATGTCATGGCATCCAGCCCTGAACTAAGTTGGGCTTCGATGACTCCGAGGCACCCTAGGCAATGGCGGCCCCCTTGGCGCGCCCGTGACACGACACGACCCTCTTGACCTAGTCGAGCCACATCGGTGTCTTTCTCTTTTATTATTATATATGTTGCATGACTTTATTTTATATGTTTTATTTTATGTTGTAGAAGATGTGTTCATGTCGGTATGCTTACCCATGCTAGTCTTCGCCTTGGTTTTTCGAGAGTTGCCTATACGAGGCTCCCTTAGCTTGTAAGATGATTTAGTTTTGGTTTTAGTTGAATGGAGATTACTCATCAACTCTATCCTTTACTCTCTTGTCTCTC
Organism: Fallopia convolvulus; assembly: GCA_964016875.1. Taxonomy (NCBI): domain Eukaryota; kingdom Viridiplantae; phylum Streptophyta; class Magnoliopsida; order Caryophyllales; family Polygonaceae; genus Fallopia; species Fallopia convolvulus. The sequence continues at coordinate 51,088,218 of OZ024732.1, forward strand.
TCGCCCTCTACACTGCTCAAACTCTCCTCTCGTGTCCTTATTGATAGACACCCCTATAGGCGCCTTGCTTGTTCGGCCATGCCAAACCACCCCTTGTCCAAGGACTCAATCCTCAACCTTGTTTGTGATGCCGACCTGTCGGTGCCATGTCATGAATCCTTACTTGAACTTCGTAAGATTGGCCTGCTAGTGTCGATTCTCCACGTCGTTGCTTTGGCGTTACCGTACAATTTCTTGGATCCCGACGCACCTTTGCTTAGGAAAACCTTGTTGTCGGCTTTGTGGGTGACCTTGCCTTTGATCCGGCCTCATTGTGCCATTACTTGGCCATCCCTCTAAACTTGATAAACCTTGACTTACTTAAGAAGATTCGGTGGTATCAACGTATCAGAGCCATAACAAGTAGTCATACTTAACCGATTAAGTTCGCGTAAATTCGTTCTTAACCTTTAGATTCTTGCTTGACAATCATACTTCCACTTAAATCTAGTCTAAATCCTTCGTAAGCAAGGCTTACAAAGATGATTTTTGGCCTTGAATTTTTTCCCACCCCTAGCATGAGTGTATGTGATGTGATTGCATTTCGTTCATGCTAAAGTTATAAGATTAAATTCCATTGCATGATTGTTTATATTATTTTGATCTTGTTCAACCTTGGTTGAACTTGTGCACCAACAGGCCGTGGACTTAGCAAGATGGGACCGATCTTCAACATGATCGACGCACAACACTAGCAGGACGTGGACTAGGCAAGTGAGACCAGAGAAGGGACATACTACGAGTCGTAAGGGCTCTAATACGTTGATAGCAACTTGAGGGGATCGGGTCACGATTCGCCATGACCCAGGCTCGAGGTGCCATGTTCTTCTCCAAGGAGTAGCTGAGACAAATATGAACCACCGAAAGATGGTTCGTTGGCTTCTTGTGCTCGCGTGAGTGAGGGCGGGAGGAGGCAGGATTAAGGGAAAGGGAAGAGGGATCGATAAAGGGGGTGACACCCGGGCCAAAGGGAAAGAGTGATCTCGACTCAAAGCTCTGGCTAATTCATATTGGGCATCATTAACATGATTACATCAGAATGCTTAAATCGATGAGCAAACTAAACCTGACCTTCTTAAGCATAAGAAAGACACACACCCAAAATAGTAATTAAAACAACATATTATAAATTAATAAATAGAACGATAGAAACCGATAAGGCTCGACTAGGTCTAGGCTGAATGCCATCAACATGTATAGAGGTGGAATGTTAGGGAGTTGGTTGGTAGGTGTGAGAGTTTGGTTTTTGAGGACTTTAGTAGAGGTAGGGGACCACCAAAGAAGTATTGGAAGGATAGTACCAAGTAGGATATCGACCAATTGGGGATTTCAGCAAATCTGGCAGAGTGTAGAGACATTTGGAGTGAGAAGATTAGGGTGGCAGACATCTAGCCTTCAGACAAAGGGTTCTCAGGGTTGTTTTGTCGTCATTGTTTTGGCGTGCTGTTTTGCTCTTTGTCGTTTTGTCGTTTCGTTGTTTTGTGGTTTTGTTGCTCTCTTCGCTTTTGTGCCGGTGTTTTTGATTCGTTTGGCTGAAATCTAGTACAAATTAAGAAATTTTGTACTCCCTCCGTTAAAAAATATCTGATGTTTGAGCAATTTTGACCAAAATTAAGAATCCCTATCAATTTTGATACCCCCTCTTGTATCCCTTATTCTAAGCCAACCGAAGCTCTTGCAAAACACCCCACAACTTTGTTGGAATTGAACTTAGCTTCTCAACTTCAGTGTCCCAGCTTCCCACATCGAGAGTTTCTTCTTAGCTAGCTTAAGTCTTGTATAAATAGCTTGGCTGCACTTACTTGTATTTTTGGTTCTAAGAAATAAGAATGTAAAAACAGAGAAATAGAGAGAGCGTGAAAATTTCCTCTTCCACAGACTTCTGTTTGTTTCTTTCTTATGATTGAAATTTCAATGAAGATTCAATCAATTTGTTGTTCCAATCTTTTCTTGCGTGTTTGATCTTTCTTAATAAACTTTGCCATAGACACGATACAAATTTCAATATTATAAATAAAACCAACTTGACATTGGCCATCAAAATCTTTGATGACTCCTCCAGTTATCGCTAGACCACCATCCCGGACCGAGCCATCTGTGAGCTCAACACATCTTTTGACAAACTATCTTCCGAGCTTCTCGGTTCTTGTTGGTGTACAAAATCTCGTCTTTAATTCGTATCAAATACACCAATTAAGAACTCCGCCTCTTCCACTCGTCTTCCGTCTCCTGACCTAGAAAACATAGGTTAAAAATAGACACAGGGGGCGGGGACCCCCTAATCCACCTCCGATGCCTAAGTCAGAAGAGCAATTGTCGTTTGAGCGTCGAGGTACAACAAGAGAGCGATGAAACCCTAAAAAGTCGAGCTAAGCGAATATTAGCCTGCCTAGGATTTCTGAATATGCTATGCACATGTGTCTCTCCCTACATGCCTAGGGCATGTATTTATAATGGAAGAGAGAGATACAGGGGGGCCGAAAATTATATCATTAGGGCCGAAAATATTATCCTCTCGGGCTGACCAACTGCCTTAAAGCCCAAGTAAGGAATATTCCACCCTATCTCCAATTTAATTCTATCCTTTAATAAAAGATAGAATCTTCCATTAAGTTGCATAACCGCCATATAATTTTATATAGAAAATAAGAAAATAACTGCGCAGTAATTTAATAAATACCTTTTTAATAGTCAAAATAACTATGGTAATTATGTTTATTTTACCCGCTCACAAATGCCCCACCTACACCGCCCTTACACGACTCACCGTGTTAGGCGACGTAGGGTACAGAGGGTTTCTAATCGAAGTTGCCATGCAGATCGGTCAAATTGGTCCCCTAGCGCTTTCGTATATTCGTATATTCGTATATTCGTAATTCGAGTCCACATGAGCGAATATCATATGTGTTATGAGCGAATATCATAAACTTTTTCATACACGCATATGAAAAATCCATTAGTGCGATTAACTAATGTTGCGCGGTGCATTTTTTTTTATGCAAGACTCAAACTAATGCAAAAGAGCTGACTTTTATCGATAAATAAACGTGAATGTTATGAACTACAAAGCTAAACGAGATGAAATGCAAAAAGCGAAAAAACCTAAGGGCCTCATCAAAACCACGTGGGAAAAAGAGTGCCCTATCTATATGAAGCCCTAATCCCGAGATCCTTGCGCAGGGGAACCCGAGCGATCTCGCTTTCGATCCCCGTCTTGCGAGACGAGGTGATCAGCTCCGGCGTCGCGGCGACGGCTTTGCCCCACGATCGGGGACTTACCCTCGGCATCGGTGCCGTGTTGGTGGTCCCGCGGCGGGCGTTCGAACTTCGGCTCGTCTTCTATCTTCTGCATGAATTCCGACTTTGGACGACTTCCCTTGGAACATAGACGAGCATCCAACTGATTTTCCCAGACTCGAACGATGGCATCTCCGTCTCTGAATTGGACCATTTGATGAAGGGTCGATGGTACCGCTCCAATCCCATGGATCCAAGGCCTCCCCAAAATTAAATTGTAGGGTGAAGGCACATCAACGATCAAAAACTCAACGGTCATCGTTTTCTTGGCAAGGCTGACTTGGGTTTTATACATTCCGAGTGGATACGTTGGATAGCCACCAAGTCCAGTTAGTTGCATCTTGACAGGTACCAAATCTTCATTGCTTTTCCCAAGGAGCTTGAACACTTCGTAGTACATAATGTCGACCGAACTCCCGGGATCAACAAGGGCACGACGCACCTTAAATCCGTCTAGCTCGACTGCTAGAACCAACGGATCGTTATGAGGGCCTTGGACTGAAACGAGGTCCTTGTCTCTAAAGACTAATCCGTCTACCATACGCACGGGGGAAGGAGGTCGTCGAGGCTCGGCTTGTTGAACTCTCATACTTCAAGCTCATGGCAAGACTTTCTGAAGTTACTTCTCACTTCATCATCTTCATGTCTATAAGATGCTGAAATAGTCTGGATCACCTCAATCTGTTTCTGCCCCGACTCATCGTTCTTCTCAAGCTTTTCTTTCTTGATGAACTCTTGCAAGTATCCCTTCTCCACCAGGCTCTCTAGATATCGCTTGAATGGCTCACACTGCTCAGTCATATGTCCCCGATTTCTGTGGTACATGCAATATTTTCTGCTTCGCGGATCCTCATCTCGACACTCTTCTTTGGGGGGATATTGGAAGAAACCTTCATGCTTAATGCGAGGCAAGATCCGATAGATTGGTACACTAAAGGTAGTGTAAATTGCCCTGACTTGACTTTCTCCCTTAAAATTATCAGCTCGGCGGCGGATTTTACGAGGAGGAGAGGACGATCTTCCTCTTATTTTGAGATTGGATTCCTCCAACCGCACATACTGGTGAACGCGCTCCTGAAGCTCTACAATTGTGGAGGGCAGGCGAAGTGTCAATTCCTCTGTCAACTTACTGTCTGCAAAGATTGCCCTTTTAAAGGCGGTGATAGCGGTCCTCGGATCGCACCCCTCAATTTCCGCATAGCACTCCATAAACCGATTGAAGAAGCGACGCAAACTTTCCCCTTTTTCTTGTTTGAGACCAAAAAGCGTGTCAAGTGAGGCGGCATCCCGACTGTTAGCTATGTACCGCTTCACGAATTTTGAAGCCAATCGTCCCCAACTTCGGATCGAACCTGGCCTCAGACTTTGAAACCATTTCAAGGGGCCTTTACTAAGGCTTCTCGGAAACATTTTACACATGATCGCGTCTTCAGACACCCACAGCGCCATTTTATGAGTGTAGGAGGCTATGTGATTTACGGGATCCGTGTTTCCGTCGTACACAGCAAAGGTTGGCGGAGAGAATTTCGACGGCGGCAGAGCTCGCTGAATATCTGGATGAAACGGCGTCGACGTCAGCATGGCCAACTTGTGTTCTGCTTGATCCCGAGCCGATTGCAAGGTGTTGCCTTGCGCTCTCAAAAGATCAAACAACCTGTTTTGGGTACGCTCAAGCGCTCGGACTCTTCCTTCAATTCTTTCCAGGCTGACACTTCGATGTCGGTGTTTTTCTCGGTTTTTCGGACTTCGATCACGCCGGGAAGGGACGTAACGATCGTTCCGCTCGCGCGAGGAACCGCGCCGACCGCTCGTTCCGCGGTCACGATCCAATTTGCCGCGTTCACGATCGTCGCGATCGTGATCTCGCGGGTGACGCTCGCGGCTTCGGCCGCGATGGTTGTCGCGGCGGTGAGCTCCGCCCGACTCGCTAAATGTCGACCCGCTCGGCTGTGGTGGGTCGGCCCGCGACCTCTTACGCGACGGTGATCCATGGCGGTGGTCTCTCCGTCGGTTCCGTGGTGCCCTTCTATCGCTATCGTATTCAACCTGCGTATCGTCTTGCTCATCAGAACTGATCGATTGAGGACTACGGCGGTTATCAGTGAATTCGATAACGCTAGCGAGCCGTCGAGTAGTCCTCTCAGTTTCCGGTTCATCAATAGGGCGCTTGCCTTGAATCTTATCCAAAGAGTGTTTTAACTTGGCGACCTCTTCTAGGGCTTGCTCCAACCGACATTCAGCTTCTGCACACCTCGTTTGATATCTCTCGTTCTCTCTCAGGGTGGTTGCCAAAGCGTGGGTAATCTCGTCCTCTTCTTCATTGGTAGTAGATGCCCCATTCCCGCCATTCGGATCGGACGATAAGATGATGCGATCTTCTCTTCTGACAGGATTAGACCCGGCACGGCTAGACTGACCCTGCTCTAGACGTGGACTAACCAGGCTAGGGTTCGACTCGCAGATGGAGAGCGAGGGCTCGGAAATCCGCAGCCCGCGGTCGCGGTTTTCAGAACCGCGGGCGCGGTTTGATCGGCCGCGATCGCGGCTCTCCGGGCCGCGGTCGCGGTTTTGCGCGGCGCCAGCGATCGCGCGTACGGCCTCGCCTTGCCCCGGAACCCTTTGATCTGCTTCGTTCTCGGCCACACGCATAGCCGAGTCCCATAATTGGTCAAATCCGGTTGACTCGGACCCTGGAGTATTACGATTGTCAATTCCGTCGCATGACCTGAACCCTAAATGACCTGTGCGATGAACAGATGTATTAGCAAGAAGGGCCGGATCACGGTTTGAACCGCTTTCAGGCACCAAGTTTTGATCTTCCAAGCGAGTATCGGAATTACCTTGATCGATATCCATCGGGGCGCGGTTTTCTGAACGGACTTCAGGGTTTTCGACCTCGGTCGCCGGTTTTACGATCGCGATCCTCGGTATCCGCGCTCGCGGTCGTCATTCCGCGCTCGCGGTTTCGTTCGTCGGGGGTGGCTCGCGCGGATTCGTTCCGCGATGTCGCTCCGGCATCTTCAAAGTTAACTTCCTGATATTCCGGTATCGATTCCAACACCATGATTGCGTGGATCGAATACTCGTTTCCCACAGACGGCGCCAATTGTTGGTGTACAAAATCTCGCCTTTAATTCGTATCAAATACACCAATTAAGAACTCCGCCTCTTCCGCTCGTCTTCCGTCTCCTGACCTAGAAAACCTGCAAAACAATGGACACAGGGGGCGGGGACCCCCTAATCCACCTCCGATGCCTAAGTCAGAAGAGCAATTGTCGTTTGAGCGTCGAGGTACAACAAGAGAGCGATGAAACCCTAAACAGTCGAGCTAAGCGAATATTAGCCTGTCTAGGATTTCTGAATATGCTATGCACATGTGTCTCTCCCTACATGCCTAGGGCATGTATTTATAATGGAAGAGAGAGATACAGGGGGGCCGAAAATTATATCATTAGGGCCGAAAATATTATCCTTTCGGGCTGGCCAACTGCCTTAAAGCCCAAGTAAGGAATATTCCACCCTATCTCCAATTTAATTCTATCCTTTAATAAAAGATAGAATCTTTCATTAAGTTGCATAACCGCCATATAATTTTATATAGAAAATAAGAAAATAACTGCGCAGTAATTTAATAAATACCTTTTTAATAGTCAAAATAACTATGGTAATTATGTTTATTTTACCCGCTCACAGTTTTATTTGTAAAACTTTCTTTGTAAAGCCTTTCGGCAATCTATACACTACTTACCTTTTCCCAAAAAAAATAATACAAACTCAACACATGAAATTAAGTTTATAGCTACTTTCACTTTGGAGCTCAAAAATCATACAAAATCTATACACTACTTGGTAATTACAGTTGTTTGATTTTTGTTTATGAGTCGACAATTGTAGACATTAACTACTATAGTTTAATTAATTCACCAAACCAAAATCTAAGATTGTTGTTTTAATGACTATGTGGGATGCACCTTGTATAGACAAGAATACGATTAGTAAAGCATCTGTTGGATTAATTATTGGAAATCTCTGAGTCTCAATTAAGCAAAGTAATTAAGACGGGAGAGGAAGAGAATACTGATGGATGAAGTGGGCCTTCCTGACGACGACGTTTAAATTGGAAATGTGCCCAGTTCTGCCGACGATTTGTCGCCTCCTCAAATTCCTCTTCATTAATATTATGCACTAGCTCATTTATGTATGCTAGCAACTTGAACAACTTTATAGTTATAAAGTTTCCAAAAAAGTTTATGGAAAGTGATTTTTACATATATGGAGGTGATCAAGAATAGGCTCAACGTACTTTTATATTAAAAATTCCTTGGTGCTAGACTGCTAGATAAGTTTTGATCTATATGTATGTGTTTTGGGACAAGTGGGTCATAAAAATAAATCATACAAATGATGTGCATAATGACATTACACTTAGAAAATAAAAAATCACGTCTAACTAAAGGAAAACGAGTTTAGTTTATTATTTATTTGTATTTTTTTTCTTAAAAAAATCCCCACAAAGAGGCCTAAATGTCCCATGTTGATCTCGTTTTTTTTTAATTATCATATACAAAGGGAAAAAAAAATCCTTTTCTCTTATAAAAATGACAACTTAATAATGCTAATACCACTATAAAAGTCTAAAATGAATGATTAAAGATACCAACAAAGAGGAGTGTATCTTTCCACTAATTAATTTCCTCGTCTACTAAAACCATCGAAAAGTATATATACATACATCTTTTTAGTATGTGTAATCATATTGCGACGAAAATGACATCGTGGATAAATAAAATTAAAATCAAAATAATGAATAAATAAAAAGGGATCATTGTGTATATAAAAGGAGGAATTGGTTGGTAGGATTTTCGTCCTTGCACTATCACATAGTTTCATAAAAACTAGTAAGGATTCTGTCTTTTTTACATTACTCTCCTTTTTATAGCATCTCTCTTTCAAACTCAAATAACCCACAAGAAAACTTATCATACCATATTATAGTAACCAAGTGAACTTATTCAATAGGGCGAAATCGCTTCTAAGACAGCAGGTTCATAGTAGGATATGGGAAGACAACCGTGTTGCGACAAAGTCGGGCTGAAGAAGGGACCGTGGACGACCGAGGAGGACAAGAAGCTCATTAACTTTATCCTCACACATGGCCAATGTTGTTGGAGAACACTTCCCAAACTCGCTGGTTTGACCCGAACCTGAACTCATCTCTTTTATGTTTAATGTAACTTATGAGATTGATCAAGCTGTACTAATAATATTTTGGTATGTGATTTGTTACAGGATTGTTAAGGTGTGGAAAGAGTTGTAGGCTGAGATGGACCAATTATCTGAGGCCTGATCTTAAGAGAGGCTTATTGTCTGAGTATGAAGAGCAAATGGTCATTGATCTCCATGCCAAGCTAGGAAACAGGTTTTTTTTTTCCTTCTTATTTTTTCTATCCAATCTTTTGCTTGAATTTTTGAAACAATTTAGTCATTTATCAAAATATTACAACTTGGTGACATTTATCCAATGTTATTGTTAATTACTGCATTATTTTTTGGCTAGATGGTCCAAGATTGCATCTCATCTCCCTGGAAGAACAGATAATGAGATCAAGAATCATTGGAATACCCACATCAAGAAGAAGCTCAAGAAGCTTGGAATTGACCCTCAAACCCACAAGCCCATTTCTGACCTACAACAACAACAATCACAACCCACTATCATTAACAGTAAGAAACTTGTAGATGAACAACCCAATGACTTCTTAACAGCTGCTGATCATGAACCCACCAAACTGGAAAAGTTATCTCCAGAAAACAGCGAAAACAGCAGCAAAATCTCCAATGCTAGTGACAAATCATCCATCATAGAAAATTTCTTTGCTGATGAAATTCTGGCTCCTCTTAACCCATCATGCTCTTCTTCTTCTTCATCATCGTCGTCGTCGTCTTCTGGGTCTCTGTTGGTTGAATTTGAGGATCTTGAGATCCCGGGTTTCGATTGGTCTTGCTATGATCATGGTGCTAGCATCAATAATGGTGACATTTTGATAAGCAATGGAACAGGAACAGAGATTGCAGAGTTTTTATGGGATGATGATGAGTTGAGCAATTGGGATTTGCCAATTGGTGTTGATTGTGTGGAGATTAATAATCTCCTGCCTGAGATTTTCAACCAGTGTTCAAATGATCAACAAGAAACTTGGAAGTTCTGAAAGTCTTTGTATTGTATACTGTAAATGTGTATGTGTGATGATGTTTTGTTACAGCTACCCACCTGAAAAGGAAAGGTTACTAAATACTTATCACTAGCTCAAGTTATTCACCTAATTTTTATTCTTTTATGGTTTTATTTACCTTTTTAGGGATTGTGTTTGTAAATATTCTGTTTTTGTCTTTCTGGTAATTTTGCCTACTATACAAAAAGAAAATAGAGGGAAGCAAGGAAATTGCATTCAGTAGTGTTCGGTCCCCTCTTTTGTCTCTAAGTTTGGAAAGTAAGAGAATTGTGAAATGGATAGATGATGTAAAGTTAGATATATTATATCAGTTTTTCTATAATATTGTGTCCTATAAATATATATTAATATTATACTTTGATTAGAAATTAAATCCTTAAAAAAATCCTATAATTAAATCTTAAATATTTTCATAAATTAAATCTAAAAAAATATTGAAAAATATTTTTTTTTTATAATATGTTCTAAGAGTCTATTATAGAAAAATCAAAATTATATTCGAGCTTTCTATGTTTTTATAGGGGTAAGAGATAAACTTATGTTAAAGGGGAGATGAGTTCAACTGTCAAGCCAAACATACAGATCTAATGAGTTTCATTTCAAAACTAATTGGTAATAATAGGAGTAATCTATGAGTTTATATACTAGTTTTTTTAATCTCAACTTCCCATGGGATTTACAATTAAACTCCAACAATCTTCCATCAATTGTGAATCCCTCACAAATCCGAACAGCAAACCTTCTTAGTCCCTAAGCCGAACCATGATATCAATTGTTACAAGGAAGACAAGTTTAATTACCAAGTTTAGTGGAATTCTATTCCAAAATTAATTGACACTATGAGGAGTAATTTATAAACTTACTAGCTTATTTTTAATTGACACAAACCGTGGTTGTAGTTAGTAGAGTTTTTTGGATGAGAAATTGAGAATACAATGTTTTTATTTGCATGTGTATTGTGTTTTGGTTTATTTTTAGGGTTTGTGAAACAAAGAAAATAGTGCATATGTTTTTAATTTCAAAAAGTGTTTTTTTTTAAAATTTATTTTGAGGTAAACTTCTTTTTGAATTTTCATGTAAATCAGGAGGTCCTTGGAGAAAATATTTACAGGGCGTAATAGTAAGAGCAAACGGGTCATTGACTCATTGGTCATTAAGTAAATAGATGAATGGATTTTTTTTAATTTATGTCTCAAGGGTATAGGTTAAAAACCTTAAAATGGAAATAACTTGTAAAATTTTATTATTTGGGATTGTTTTATTATTTTCTTAAGATTTATTAATTTTCTTTTAGGGTTTTAGTTTTTATAACTATTACACTTAATCTATGCCTTTAAGACATAAGATAGAAAAATTATAGACGAATATTCAAGCAAAATAGGCACAAGGTTGTTGTTTCATAATGAGACAAAAGATAAAGATAATTCAAAGTAAACTATACAAGTGAAAAAACTAAGATGATTTACTGGTCAAATGAAAAGAAAGCTAATTTGCACTGATCATCATTATAAAAAGGGATGCTTATATCCATTCATTACTCCTCATACCAAACAACCCCTATTCTGTCCAGAAAAATAAATCAACAAACTTGTGCACTATTTACAGTCGCGTTCAAATACATGAAAAATCAAACCCAAGAAAACTGAAGAAGATTACAAGGCCACATTATACCACAAGCCACAAGACTAAGCAATGCCTTTAACAAAAAGTAATGCAACTTCTAGATATTGGATTAGTAGGTGTATATGAATGAATCCTATAGTACAAATTCTTCTAGATATATAGCATATTAACGGTTTCTCTTGTTAGTATATACTTAATTGTTATATTGTAATACTATAATAACATAATGTCAAATTTATACAAAAGTATATAATAGGTTCACGATCAAATCTACTCTGATAACATAAAGAAAGTCAGGGTTAATAGGTATCAGAGCGGATTTGATCTTGGGCCCATTATTTACTTTGGGTTGGGCATAACAAGTTGTTACTCACATGTTATCTATCTATCTTACTTAACTAGCGATTACCTTGGATTAGGCTTAGCAAGTTACTATCCGCTCGTTATCTAACTTACTTAACCTATCGATGTCCAAGTGTCAACTGGTCATCCCAGTTTCGCGTGATAACCTAATGTCAATTAATTTTACGATGAAACTCCACTAAGCTTATGTATTAAGTCTAAGCTTATGTGTTGGGTCTAAAGCATGTACACTCGTACAGATACATTCCCGGTCTATCTACCTTCGGCTCACATTCCTTATTGTGCGATTTTTTTTTTGCGCATGTGCACAAGCTCAACGGTTGAGCCTCTTGTCTATGTGCAAGAGATCTCAGGTTCGAGCATCCAGGGCGGCGGTTTGCCCTTCTTTCTTAAAATTATTGTGTGATTTTTGAAGTTCGTCAATTCTTTTGCAAATTGATTTATTTCTAGCTTTAAGCTTTTTTCATGTGCACGTTACTTCGATTTTTAATGTAAGAAATTCATTACAAAAGCTAATAGTATTTATAATCAAGTCACGATAAAAATAGTGAATTGAAATGAATCAATGTTTTAATGGACTAATAGCGCAATTATATTCTTGTTAAACACGCTGAAGTACATTTCTTCTGAAATTTCATAGTCCTTGGTGATGACGGTCCGATACTTGTAAGCTTTATTATATTATAAATCAATCACTATCAAATCCAAAGAAGACGAAGTATGCCTTCATCTTACCGCAAATATTCCCCTCTTATAATATTGATTGTAGATTGAATGACTGATGGTGAAGTAATCATCCACCCAAACTTGGTTTACTTGACAAAAATATGTCCGCAGTGATCACTGTGATTCAATTTTCTCTCCCTCATATATAAAACAAAATCGTTTTCATGCACTACTAAACTAGGTGTAAAAAAAAGTTATAGTAAGGGTATTGCAATCGATTTTAGTCGCTACCAAAATCGTAAGAGGGGAAAAAAATCTAAGACTAGTTGATTTCTTATCTCCATGGAAAACTATTTCTACTTATCACAAGTTAGTCTAATTGTTGTGGTATTAGGTCATGTGTCTCCTCTAAATGACATATCGTCGTTTGAGAATGAATCAAATAGTTACACGGTTTTAGCATAGAGGACTTTGGGCATCATCATCATTGACCCAGTGAGACTCTGCTACAGCGGAATCAGGGGGTCAAGATGGAGTTACCTCTGTCCAAGGGAAAGGGGTACGTCCGATAGATCGAAGAAAAACTGAAACTCAGCTATGTGACAATAATAATTGAATTTAGTTAGAATGCACCAAAATTGATATAGGGACTAAATTCATCTCAAAGGCAATGTATAAAGGCCAATGAGCATGAGGATGCGAGCAAACTTTGATATACCATACAAGCAAACTTTAATCTAAAATATCTAAGATATGAGATATCGGATATCAGTATCGATAAGAATATCAAAGTATGAGTATGAGTGATATTAAGATATCAAGGTATGGGTATGGATACACACCGGATCATATCCATGCACATATATGGATACCAAACGAGCCCTAAAAGCCTTTAGAATGAAAAACCATTATCCTCCAAGAAACCAAGCACTTAACATCGATTGTCCAATCGAAAGGGTTGATAGTGGTGCAGGTTTCAAATGAGCAATCTAGTTATTTGTGTAATAACAACAATAGAAGCTTAGAGAATGGCACATTCCAAGAGCAAGCACAGGAAATTCAAACTAAAAATCATGACACACTCGTGTACGATTCTCTATAGCCTTGCTACTATTATGATTATGTCAGACTCACGTCTAAAAACTTCATGAGAAAAAACGACTCGGGCATGCCAATTTATCAAGCCAACTATGAGAAGTGAGAACAATAGAACATCCTTCTGCAGCTTTTATTGAGAGAATCTTTATCCCAGAAATTATTAGTTTCTCTCTTTCAAATCCAAAAAAAAAAAAAAAATATGAGAAAATCACAATGCGAAATTCTGCTATGCTATTTCAAATTTTCTGATTTTTTTTTAAATAATGGAAGAAAGAAACCAAGAATATCTGGGTTAATGATGCCTTGAGGATCTCAAATTCATATTTGAAATGCTAATAATTAGTATGACATGAGAGTGGAGTGAAATTTTGATCGCTAAAGATAGAATAACAAATGAACATAAGAAGACATGTATAAATATTTACGTCTTAAAAGCTATACCATGGACAAACTTACAGATTGACTATGCCAAGACAAATTACATTTGCATCTGGAGGAGGTGACTTCTGAGGGAACAGCACACCAAACCCACTCACAGAAGCTTCAAAACATTACAGAAAATGACCTGGCCTTTTCAGAAGATATCATTTTGCAATCTTTGAATGTTTGATAAGCCACTCAATGACGATATCTATGTTTACCGAGTCCTTGCAAGAGATCATATAGCAACAAACCTCTCTGTCAGTAATAGCTCGGAGGTCTCTGTCAAAATCCACCAACAGAAACACCGATTTGATCATTAGAAAGTTGAAAGCATCTTTGACATCCTAAATAATGATAATATAGCTTGACGAGTAATCGGGGTAAGTATGGAACTTACAGCTGATCCATCAATGGTTGTTGTGAAAGAGCCTGAGACCTGTCAATTTTGTTGCCAAGAACAAGCAAAGGAATGCCAGTTAGGGACGGTTTTGCCAGAAGGTCATGTAGCTCGCTTCGTGCTACTGGAATGTTGTCCCTATCAGCAGCATCAACCACATATCTGCATTTGATGAAGAGAACAATTTAGGTCATTAAAGTGAAACTTCAGGGCTTAGAAGTTGTAGAAATTGTTAAAACAAATCTAACAAAATTGTATCTGCAGTCAAGGCATGCAAGTTTATAGAAATTGATCAAGCACGAGAAAAATGTCAGATGACACAAACAGCTGTTTTCCCTATTGAATGATATAAACTCTCTTTCTTCAGCACAATCTTCAAACTTGGGATTGATGTATAATGTACAGAAAATCTTTGCATGATGAATATGTGAAATGTGGAAGTTCCACAACACAGGAGTTAATTATTATGACTTCCTTCAGCTGATCCCAAACAATATTGTTTCAAGTCATCAACCACCAGATGACCAGAAATATCAAATAAAATGTTGAAATATGGAAGGACTGACAATCCTGCTACTCTAGCCTTGAATTATAAGGCATCACATATGCCATATCATAGTTTATTAGCTGAATGAATATCAATTCAACTGTCATAAACTCTCTCTAACTTACTGGCTGCTTAATAAAGTCTGCGCAATCATTAGGATATTGAAAACTGATTGTGAAGCAGTTCTCTTCATTGTACAAATGCACTCTGCTCTATAGGAGTTCCCCTTCTACATTTTTTTGTTTCTCCTGCTATTATGTCCGATACTAACTTGAGGTCAATTTACAGAAATATTTAATGAACCTAATGGGCCTCAAATTCTAACATTGCTTGGCAATTTTTCTATGGAGCAGAGGAGTGGAGGTTATTATAGGGAGTAATTAGACATATGTCGAGGACCAACACGCACTTCAAATTCCCATAATGACTTCAGAACCAGCAGGTTATAGAAGGCTGTCTAGTACAAACAATGTGTGAGTAAGCACTGCATGTAAGGAGAAGAAGCTGTCTAGTACAAAGAAATATTCAAATATCTGTTGGAATCAGGCTGAAAGACTACTTTAGCATATAAATTTTTACCTCTTTAGGCAATGCGATTTTTGAAAAACTATATTGCCGTTTTGAGTATAAACAAAAAAAGTCCTAGTGATCATTTCGGACCAATTAACTAATATTGCCATTTTGGTTGATAAAAATTAGTTTTTTATTTAAAGAAAAATATGGATAAGAATTAGTTTCAGGTCAGCTAGGGTTTGGACCAATTAAGGTATCAGAATAAACCTAAATGGACTTCAGAGCTTCTTCTTTATACTAGAATGTTAATAGATTTCTGGGAAAAATGTCCAAAGGGATGATTTTTATTTTATTAACAATGTCATCTTGGCCACTGGAATCATACAAAGATTGGTGGCCTATGCAACGAAACACCATAAGTTGACACATTCACTAAATATTAAAAACCAAAAGTTGGTCACTGATCTTAAATATTGTCATCATCATCATCGCCCAGTATAGTCCCACTCAAGCGGGATCTGGGGGTCAAGATGGGGACACCCATAACCTGAACATGTCAAGAGGATGCGCCCCATAGACCCAAGAAAAACTGAAATTCAGCTATGTGACAATAATAACTGAATTTAGTTAGTTAGAATGCACCAAAACTGATATAAACTTGATCTTAAATATTGTATAAACTTAAAATCTGTACCAAAAGATTTATCAAATAGAAGTGAGAGAACTTACAAGATAGCAGATACTCCACGGCAATAACGCTCCCACATAGTGCGAAACCTTCGTTGCCCTCCAAGGTCCCAAAGCT
Organism: Fallopia convolvulus; assembly: GCA_964016875.1. Classification (NCBI taxonomy): domain Eukaryota; kingdom Viridiplantae; phylum Streptophyta; class Magnoliopsida; order Caryophyllales; family Polygonaceae; genus Fallopia; species Fallopia convolvulus. Next base: position 51,104,222 of record OZ024732.1, read on the forward strand.
TTATTGTGACATTTCCTTTGGTAACTTTTTTCATATTGAATCCTACGGTTGGAATCATGTTTTCACTATATCCTCCTGTCTAACAATGCAGGAAAAGAACCAAGATTAAGAACTGCACATGAACAGGCTGACAGGCATAACTGCACAATTGTGCGTGCACATACGCAAGGAAACAGAGTGAATATATAGATCAAAGCATGGTACATGTTTTACAACTTACAGCAATAGAGTTCACAAGGGATGTTTTTCCTGCATTCTGAAGGCCCACAAGAGAGAGCTCCATTTCCTGCTTGAAGAACATGCTGACAAATGCAAATCCCAAACTCAGATAAGCAAAACATCTTAAAGCCATATTCAAGAGAGATGGATCTTTATATTCTTTTATTTGAAAAAAAAAAACACTGCACACAAAAGATTTTTTACAAAGAAGGGCATTCATTGTCTATCAATGGGAGAAAATGCAGACAATTTTCAGAAACATGAAGAATAAAGTATAAGCTGAATACTAATCTATACTCAAGAAGGCATGCCCACATGTTTATGAAATCCCAAGTATTGATGACACATCTGAACTCTAGGTGAATGTGACAAGTGACAACATCCATAATAGATGTCCCTCTAAATAGTCGTGGACAAGAACATGCTTTGGCAAGGCTAATGATGGATGCTTGCTGTTTCGTGCTGTCAAGCAATGTTCTATATGACATGGTACAAGTGCAAGTTAACATCGGATAGATTATTATTCCAGTGCAGTAAGTATTTTTGGCTGAAAAAGGGTTAGGTCATAACAACAAGAGAGGGACTCAAAATGATGAGAGCAATGTTCAAGGCAATATCAATATAATGGCAAGTACGGTACCTTCAATTCATCAAGTTGGTCTTTAGTATGAGAGAAATTTAAGAGCATGTTAAGTTCATCCATCCTAGAGAGAACAGTTTATCTAACTTCTTAGCTAGTATATTCCAGTTCAATTATGGCAGCTAGGATGTCAATTACTTGTTATGATCTTTCAATTGATCATAGTCAGGACACATTTACATAGTCATTGTTGAGAATTGTATAATGGACACACATGATCAATTTATAAAAACATTTATACAAAATTCTGCTAATGCCTTTCACGTCAGATTTAGGAAAGGTCTATTTGAAATCTTTGCTAAGGCTTATAGTGCTCTAGACCCTAGTCTCCATCCAAACCAGTGAATAAAATTCCAAAGAAATATCAATGCTTAGTAGAAACATACTTTTTTCCCATTATAATCAGGCATCATATTGACAATCACAGATTAATACGCAACAAGAACAGGAAAATAGCATGAACTTCAAAGAACAGCCAACGCTAATCCAGGCATATTCCTAACAAACAAAAAAAAGAAAAGAACTTTGCACGGACACACAAGCAAACAGCTGAAAGCAACAGAATTCTGAATGCATCCGCCAAAATTCACTAATCTCTGTCCAGAGAGAAACAAACACAATGGCATCGTCTGCTGAACGATTGAACGAAAATTAAGGAAATTCAAACGAAAAAAAAGGAACAAAGCGAGATAATCGAACCTCCGAAGCCAGTTGAGAATGGAATCCCACAGCCCCATCCGGACGGGATTAGAATCGGAATTGGAGTTGAAATTCGCGCGGTTCGTCTCAGGCGAAAGACGCGATGCGATTCTGTTGAAGAGGATGCAGAGCGGTGCCCTAGATTAGAGGTGAAGGGAGGATGCAAGCGGACAGGGACAAGGCAAGGGAGAGAGATGTGAAGAAAACAAGTGAAGCAAGGAAGGTGGCCGTTTCACGTTCTCTTGCTTTGTTTTTTTTCGCCTATCTGGCAAGCGTGAACGCGGTGCGGCCAAGTCAAGATTACCAGGTCGGTAGGATTCCAGAATCCAATTTTATAGACTCCGGTCCGGAGAGTTGATGGTGCTTAGTGTTTACTAAACCTATCTTTATTATCAACTAGAAAATTCTATTTAATTTGCAATATCTTTTTACGGGTAATTTGTTGAATTAAAAAAAATTATGAGTGGGTTTATTTAATGAAGCGTTAAACGAGTATTTCGTGCAATTGATCACTTCAATTGTGTGATCGCGGGACGTACTCAAAAACCTTCAAATTTGGATGACATTACTCAACGCTTATATAGGTCAATCAGAAATTTCTACCATGGATTTTTCATATTGATTTTGACAAAGTGGTTATATTAAGGCCAATTTTCATACTAGGTGCATGATCGAGGACCAAGACATTCAGAACTCGTTTATAGCTTTTTATGGAATTACGGAAATCACAGATGAATTTACCCAATCTAGTTCTTGAAAGGAATGCAAACTATCAAGTCTGCTGCACAACTCAGAACAAGCAAACACGCACCTTTGACAAAGAGATTCGCAAACACCAAAAAAAATCCGGTGGCCGACGAGCTTCTCCGGTAGTCTGACGTTGGTGTTTGAAGAAGTTAGATCTCGCTTCTTCAACCGTGGTCCAAGATCAAGCAAAGCTCCATCTCCGAGCTTTGTCAGTCCTAGGGGGCCAAAACCCTAGATCTTCTCTTCTTCCCTTTTTTCTGTGTTTCTCCGTTCTTGTACCTTTGAATCTGTTTGTTCTTGGTTGTTCTTCGCTCTTCTTGTTGTTCATTGTAACCTGCTTTTGTTACTTTGAGACGAGCTTCCTCTCTGAGGCTCCGCAGATGTAGGCTTTGCGGAACTACGTCACCAATTCTCTTGTGTTCAATTGTTTTCGTTTTACTAACTTGGTTATTTGTTGCATCTCTGATTGATTCGAGTTTCTAAGTTGGATGAGATGTACAAACCTCATCCATCCAGAGTTTGCAAGCATACACCACATCTAACACAAAGATTCAAAACAAGATCATAACCCCTTTATTCCATTATTATTATCACAAAACTAAGTTATAAAGACGATTACACAATGGACAGATAGGATTGAGATAAGAAGATCTCGCCCATTCAGCTCATAAGCGTGTCACCACACAATTTGATACAGTATCATCTATGCACAACAGCAAGGCAAGTTAATAAGTACAGAATGGAGTTCTCACAATTTGATACAGTATTAAGTAACATTTTTCCTTTTCAAATTCAAGGCAAATTAATAATCACATCTTAAAGCTTGCTAGAGACGTGAATGGTACGAGCCTTGGATTGCTTAGGAGCGACATCTTTGGGAACCAGAATTGTGAGAACTCCATTCTCCGCCTGCGCTTTGATCTGATCCACCTTCACGTTCTCAGGAAGTTCGATTGCCCTGTGGAAATCCGCCGCCTTCTCCCTCTCCAGCGAGTGCCATACGGCGTCGTTTTTGCCCTGCGCCTCCTCTTTCTCCTTGCTTCCTTCCCCTCTGATATGGAGCACGTTCTGCTCGTCTACCTCCACTTTGATGTTCTCCTTGCCGAACCCTAACGAAAGCACAGATCGGTTTCCGCAATTGATTAGATCATGAGCGGTGATGGAAATGCAGAGAGGGAAGCTAATTAGGTTTGAGAATTGGGAGGGAAATGAGTACCTGGAACGTTGAGCTTGAAGCAGTGGGAATTAGCGGACTCGAACCAATCCATTGGAGGATTTAAGCCTGGGATTTGGAAGTGAATTGGCGAGCCATAGAAGAATCGCCTGAATGGATCGCCGAATAAGCCAGTAGCCATTGAAATTTATCACAATCTCGCTCTTTCTCTCGCACACAATTACTCAGAATATCTTTTCCTCTCTCACCGGGGTATATGATAAGAACGGAAATTGGGTAAGGGGTCTAGAACGTTCTAACGCTCTCTAGTTTTCGCGGCTACTAGCAAGTTCCCGCGACTTTATTAGTCATTTGTTTTGTCTTAAATTTTTTACCCCAAATGATCTAATGTAACGATAGACAAAATTTCCTAACATCTCCCATGAATTTTATTTGTCTATAAAAAATAAAAATAAAAATTATGTGAATCAATCAAACTAATGAAACATAAAAAGTATATGTTTGCACGGATTACGTCTATTGACAAGGAGTAGAGAAGTCGTTCGAACATCTCTTCTGGGATTGCCCGCAAGTGAGTCACATTCGGAGAGATCTAAGATCTATTGATGTGTTTACCTCTTTTTTTCAAGATCCATTTACCACTTGGATGAGGAACAACATCCTTGTTCGCTATGTACGGCCTTATGGTGAATTTGGAAGTGGAGGAACGCTAAAGTGTTCAACGAAATTGTTACTATCATTAGATTATGAGTTCGAATTTCCCTCCCTAATTATTTGTTGGAATGACATATTTACTTCATATGGAACCATAAGAAAAATACTGAGAAATAATTTATATTAATAGAAATTACAACAATCATCAAAATTAATAATTTTGTATGTAGGAAAATTATGGGGGGAAATTCAAGAGGCAATGGCGGAAATGGCCAGTTGAAGCCACGATGGAAAGAGCAAGCTTTTGATAAAAAGTGTTGCAGGCAAACGTCGGGAATATGTCAGCATGCATGTGTACGTTACGTGTAAATGCTGCGCGCTTTGCATGGGCAATGCCAAAATAACTCGGATTAGTAAAGCTAGCTGCAGATTTTTCATTTACCATCTGCAAAACGTCAAAAGAGCACAATTAAAGCTGCGCATTTTTAATATAATTAATTTAAATTAAAGTTGCATGGAAGTAAAATCTTCAAACGATCCCGAGAGCCTCTATGTTTCAACTTGGTTTCAAAATAAATCTTAAGTGTTAAGTATTTAAATTACTAGATAAACCTATGTGTAGAAATAAATAGAATATCCAATTTTTTTATATAAAGATGAGTCCCACAAAGAGTGATTCCAATTTTCAACAAACTTGCCTACATAATACGGAGTAGTATGATAATTTGAATGGACACTATTGATTTTTCCCTAATATTTTAAATGCATCATCGTTCATCAACAATCATCAATTACACAAGTAAAATTGGATATATATGAAAATATATGTTACTTACTGGTTTGTTTTCCTCCAAATGCTGTGGCTAAGAAAGTGATGAATATGACTAGAATCACAATCCCCGCCAACAAACCCGCAATCACCGCAAAGGTTTTCACCGTTCCGAAGTTCTTACCAGAAGAATCTGTGCACATTAATTAATTCATATATATGAAAGGTGATGCATTATAAGATAAGTAGCTCGATTCAATATAGTAATTTCTAGTTATAATATCAATGAACCTTCCTTATCAATGTTTTCGAAAAATCAAATCTTATCATCTTTTCTTCCATGTATATTAAAAAGCAAATAAAAATAAGCTTAATTAATTAATTACCGCCACCACCCGAACCGGCAACGCCGAACCGGACGTAACACTTGCCCAAGAACACATCGCCGTAGGCAGCCGACCCACAATCACTCTTCACAACCTCAACCGCCTGGTCAACGCAATCCCGGCACTGGTCAACGCTCAAATCGCCCACACACTGAGCCATTCCCCTCACGCTCCCGGACCCCACGGCCCTATACGACGCGCCACCATCACTCCCGGAATTAGAGCCGTCCGCAAGCCCGCCCAGCACCTCATCCAAGGCCGGGCCCAAGCTCCTCTCCCTCACAGGCCCGGCCGGCGGCCCGCACATCTTGAGGACCACGGACTTATCCTCGACGCCGAGGAACTGCGCGGCGTCGTACTTGACGTAGCAGCCCTGGAGCTGGACGACGGCGCCGGAGGAGGAGGGACACGTGGCGCCCAGCTGGGAGACGGCGCGGGCCACGCAGGAGGAGCAGTCGGGGCCCGGGAGGTCGCCCCGGCATTGGTAGAGGCCGTGGACGGTGTCGTTTTGGGAGTTGGAGGAGGTGAGGGTGAGGTGGTTGTAGGAGGAGGAGGCGGCGGAGTTTGTTAGGGAGGTTAGGAGGGAGTTTAGGTTGGCGGAGATAGGGGAGTTTGGGGTGTAGGGGCGGGGAGAGCAGCCACCGTAGATGAAGGACTCTAGCGGCGGCGGGGCGGCGTTCGTGGCGGCGAAGGGGAGGAGGAGGAGAGTGAAGAGCGCGAGGGAAGAGATTTGGGGTTTAGCCATTTTTTGGGATCGTGTAAGATTGTTTACAAGGCCAACGTTCATATTATATATATGCATAATCATAATCAATGTGGCTAGACATCTAATTAATACTTGGTTAGTTTTTGATATTAACATACTCCATATAATCTATATCTTTTATTACTGGATCGATCGACATCTTAAAGAATTCGTAAGAAATTAAGACGATTAATTGGGTAAGACAAGAGCCAGACTGTGCACATCGCACTATATAGCTCTGCAACGCTCGCACAGCCTTGTAGCGTTTGTTACTTTTACTTTCTCTCTAAAGTGAGAAAAATAACACCTTATATTAGACTCACATGAGCTTCATTACATTCAGCTACATAATTAATAATTGATTTTCACTGCAACTAATGAGCTGAGGTATGTGACTTTTTCTTTTGGTATCTTTCCAATAAATTCTTTGGTCAAATGGACATTAACAAGAAGTTTTTTTATTAACTTGTTAAAATAGAATCCATGTTAATATAAATTCTCAGTAAAATACAGTATAAGCTAAGAGTCGTGATCCAAGATTAAAAAAATAAATAAAAATTGTTCATATAGCATCGCATCAAGATAAATTGTACACACTTCATTTTCGTTTCATAGTTCGTAACAAAAACTTACTTGCAGCTGATTGGGTCAATCACTAGGTTATATTCACAGCGTTTGTGAGAGAGTCAGGCCAGACCCCTTGTTAAAAGACAAAACAATCTGAATTTTTAAAAATTTGAAAGCTCGAATTATTGGAGCTCTTAAACCCAAACCTTGACAGTCTAATGTTTCAGCTAAAAACTTGTCATTAGGATAAGAGCGTATTACACATTTACACTAGAAGAGTAATTGATTCAAACTTGAATTGATCGAGATCGAAGTGATAAGCAAAACCAAATTTCATCACTTCAACCTCACAAGTTAATACAGGATGAGCTATGAAAGTAGTATCAAGCACCAAAATATTTGCAGTTAAGTAACCGTGTGTGAATGAATCATTAAATGATTGATTTGGTCTCGTTAGCACGATCATCTCCCTAATCTCTTTTCAGAGTTTTTGCAATGAAAGTCTTGGTGGCCACTATTGCTGCATAAGCAAAGGATGTAATGGCAAGACCAACTAGCAACGTCAGACCGTCGTAGAAGGTTTCCTGCTTAGTGTAGATTCTAACTCCGATGGAATCCCAGTTGCTCTCCGTCCAAACAGGATCGGCTACCTCCATGGGATCTGAAGTATTTGCAGGCAACAGATTCCAGGATCCGGACTCCAATTTTAGCCTGGTAGAATATGCTGGCACATACCTGAACACAGAAGAAAACTCAAAAACTTCATTCTGGTGGAATATATTTTAGGGAAATGCAAAGAACCAAAAGAAGCCAGCATTAAAGCAACAGTTTTTCTAGCCTATGTTTGTTACTTGGAAAGATTTTCTTAGATTTCACAGTAATTATTTGGGATTTTTAAAAACTTTTTTATAGGATTTATTCCTTTATTAAAATGATGAATATGAAGAAATTGGCAGACAAAGCAAGAAAAAAAAATTAGAATCAGGGTTGAAGAAATTTATAATTGCTTGGTTTACCTAGTGGTTGACTTAACACAGACTCCCTTCCCATCAATCCCTGCTTTTATACACACTTCACCAGTACTGCTGCAACCTTTTTGACAATCTGATGCAACATTTTCATTTCTTATTGATGTCTTATCAGCAAGAAAATTCCAAATAAACCTTGCAATATCACTTGAATATCCAGGAAATGGAGCTGAAGAAGGTTCAGCCAGCATGACACCAACATAGTTGCTGGGGCAAGTATTGGTTGCTGCAATGTAATTCTTCACAAGCCCACAAGAGAGACCGGGGTTGCAATTCAAAAGACAATCCAAGAGCTCGTCAACAAAAGAGGTATTTATCTTGACAGCACTTAGATCTGTAGTGCTCATATTCTTGACATCATTTGCAAGGAGATAGAGAGATCGGGCAAGCAGAGAAGCAGCAGCCACTATGGATGTGGAGTTTATATTTGCTGCAGAAAGATGAAAGTTGATCTTTCTAGAATGAAAATCAAGAGATATAAATAGAACTGAGAAATAAAGATATATACTTACAGATATCATCAAGGTGACTATGATAGTAGTTATTTGCATATACAGAGTCGAAATCTTCCAATACTACCCCAGATATTTGAGAATTCTGGAAAGATAATGAAGTAATTAGATTTGGGGAATACAAAATTCCCATATATGGAAGAATAACTTGCCCATCTTTGGCAAGAGTCCTCTTTTATGAAATTAGGGTGGCCACATTTTCAATTAACTGATTCTTCTGGTGTATTGCTTTTTTTAATGTGAAGGTATATGGAAAGGAAAAGTGCGAGAAACTAGAAATTGTATTCTGATAATCATAAAGAAGCGTAAGTAAGATACTGAAGAATGGAGCTAAATATAAAAATGAAAAGCGTACATAGGTAGAACCTTATTTAGAAATGTCATCAAGGAAGATGGGGGTATCCCAGGATTTGAAGCACTAGCTCTGGAAACTTGAACACCTTCAGATTGCAAAGTTACTTGTGCACCATGTAGAGCATTTAAAGTTTCATTTATCACCACAGAATCCTGGAGGAGTAACAAGGCCACCAATAAATAAGCATTTTGGTATACCTTTATCTATATTGAAGTCAGTATTGAAGAGAATACACAAATTAGCACAGACCATGAACTTACTCTTGTTGAATGAGCATAAAAAGTATGGGCTCCATCATGATATCCCTTCCCAATGGAGCCTATCTCCATAACCTTTGTGACAGCATAAAATAGCCAAGATAAGTCATTAAATGAAATCAGAAAGGAGCATAATTTGTATGAGATTTATGCAATGAAAAAAAAAAGTAAAAAAGAAATCAAACAAACAGCCTATGTAAACCATATGAAATAATACCATTTCAATTAGTGATTTATTTAGACCGTTGACAGAATCAGCATTAAGATCAAGCTCATGCAAGAATCGCCTGCTACCAAGGTACCCCCACGATTCACCAGTCAATACCAGAAAAACAAGCTGCAGCATAACCATAATAAATAAATGGTAAATGAGCAAGAAAATTTGAACCAACAGCAGATATATGGTCAAAATAGTGAGCATGTTATTACAAATTTAAGAGATAGAAAGAATTAAACTTAAAATAAATGAGCATAATCTGTGATATAGGGAACTCCTCTATTGATTATCTGCTTATCTGTATTCTATCATCCTAAAATAGTCTGCATTCAAATGTTGCTTCTCCATATCTGTGTACAAAGCATGCTTTCCAAATCTCTCAGCTATGTGAAACAAGGGATTGGGGAGGGTGAAGAGTAATTGATTGCAAGAAAAGAAAAGCTTAGATTCAGTAAGTCAAACCACTAATAGAGCACATTGCACATACCTGTTTCTTGATGTTTTTGAAATCCAAAGCATGAGATAGAGCATCAACTGCAGCCAGAAGTGCTACCAATCCCTAGAATTATTACACGAATAGTTCCCCCATTAGTTTGCTTCGAAAATAACATATAAAAGAAAGACGAATATAGGATTGAGCTAGGACATACAGATGTTGTTGAATCTGCACCAAAGCTTCTGTCACGGAAAAATGAAGCTGTATCCATAGATGCTATTGTCATGATAATAGGTTTTGGTTGTGCATTAGAGGACACATCAACAGGTGGAAGTGCTGACCAAACACTGCCCTTCAAGTAGACATGCATGGACAAAGAACGTAAGTAAAAGAACAATCAAGGGTGAGAGTGTGAAACACATGCCACTAAAAATATCAAACCCACCTGTATCCACCTAATGGAAGGCAAGTACCTTGTTCCAAACAAGATTTTGAATCACGAGTTCCAGATTTTGTAGTCTGACAGCATTGTAGACAAATTATCATAAAATGTTAAAAAGAGCAACTTTAAACAACAACAACAACAACATCATCATGAGACAGCAAGCGGACTTAGTGGAGAGAACTATGACCTGCATGACAAGATGAAACTCAGCAACATCTGTACTATAAGCATTCTTCAGTTTCTCATTTCTATAGGCAACCTGCAGGAAGTGGCAAGAAGTCCATAAACAAACATGGAGATCAATATGCAGGGCTAAAGAAAACAATACTCAAACCCTAAAGCTTTTCTAATGCAAAATACTTCTCTACTAGCATCAGAGGGTGGAAAACAAACAAAAGCAAACCTTTCCAATCAAAACTAGGATTTGCAAACTTGACTTCGGAGTTTCAATAACCAGTTATTTTCACAAAGCCTGATGGACTATTAAACCTGCCAGGCAATATCAATTACAAGGAAGCTGCTACCAATTTGTCTATTTGAAATACTTGGTGTCAAACTAAATACAAATGCTTTTATACAGCATTAGTGATGAACTTAATTTGATAAGCATCAAATATTGGCATTGTCTTATGTTATTTAAGGAGGAGAAATATAAAGGTAGAGGAAGGTTGAGAAAAATATGTTCACTCAAGGGGGGAAAAAAGGATTCATCTTATTTTGGACTTACCTCTTTAAGGGTTGATGTACTGTTCTTTGACAACAAGAATACTGGAAAATTGTATGACTTCGACATAATTCCTGATCCCTGCATATGGCAATCATCACCGCATGCATAGGCCATAGAAATATATCCAAACACTGTAACTTTTGACATACATTTGGGTTCCACTCATAACCAACGTTTTTGTAAGGTGCAAATTTTGCTTGTGGAAAACTTTCAGCTGGAGAAGATCCTGCTAACATCAAAAAGAAGCAAAGTAAGTTGACATATTGATTTTAAATTCATATATGAAAATAGAAGCAGAAAGTTTCTAATATGACCTTTTAACTTCTCCAAGTTCTCGGCATTTGTCTCAACTAAGACACCACCTACATTCCTTGAAAATTCTGGATCCTTTGCTACTCTGAAAAAAAAAAAAAGAATTGTCAAATATATATATTGCACTAGCATATAAATCATTATTACAAAGGGAAAAATCAACATACAATCTGCATTAAGTAATACATATCACAAGCCTTAAAAGGCTATTTTAGTAACTTGTGTTTTTTTGCTGTTGAACAGAACACTTCATTTCAGAGAGCACTATCATCACAAGTAATAGAGCTCCTATTCTTAAGATAAAATATGCATAACATAAAGGGAAACCTGATATAATTTACAAAACAAGAAACAAACTGCATAAATATCAAAATCAACTACATCAAACAGGATACCACTTACCAGTTACCAGATGGTCAAATAAATGAAAATGATGCATCGAAAGTGAAAAAAGCAACCAGGGTGAATAAACTGAATATAACATACAGTTTTAGAATATAAGCAGAAACAGTTCAGTGATCCTTTAGAAAATATACAACCCTAAACATGGGAAAGCTACCTGATAATTATTTGTCAAGCAATGGAAAAGGATCACCCTAGATAATTCCCAAAATTAATTCCTACTAAAAAGGAAATTACAATCATCATAAATCGAAATTATGGGAGATGGTATAATTATGCTTAAAAACAAGGTGGGAAAATAAAATATTGCATGCAAGGGAATGAATAAGGCGATTAAAATGCTAGAAGACAAATTTTGGAATACCGAAGAAAGAAATGTTGAGCCTCCTCTGAAGAAACTAATACTGTAGAAAGCTCACTGATATCACTAGTGCTCTTATATTTTACAATTGGAGCAACAACCTTCCCACGTCCAGGATCTGCATACCCAAATTAAGCATTAGCATAAGGAACTAATCACTGAAAAAGAAAAGAAATGAAAAGAAAATAAATTTAAAAAAAGAGTCAGCATAGAGATTCAGCAGAACCTTATAGAGGGAAAAGACTAAAGTTTTAAGGATCCAACTGATCATAGTGTGCAAAAAGCGATACAATTTAAAATTACAACACAACTTAGTGGTTCTATATCTTTCAATAAATCCTTACAAGATGTTTTGGCATTTGCATATCAAGTAGTTACTTCTTAGAATGATATGTGCAATAATAAGCACATACAATATAAAACTTCTACTTTCAAATGTGAAGGTTTTGGGAGAGATGGAGGGAACCTTGGATAAAACCAGAAGCAATCTTGTTCGCATTTAAAGATGCTAATTGACAGGATATTAAACACAAAACCAACACAGTCTGAATACTAATTAACCAAGCAAAATTAATGTTTTCCACGGGAATCTACTCTCAGCTATATATACTAATAGCAACGTCTTTAGGATTAATGCATGGAAAGCTTGCTGAATTGCAGTAGTCCATGAAAAAATCATATTACATCCCAAACCTACAGAATACTTACTTGCACAACCTATTTCCCCAGAGAGGCTAAGCAGTCGCACACAAGGATTTCCATCAACAACTACATACATGGACTTCTCCAGATCGGGAACTGAACTAAATGAGCTTGTCCGTTCTGAAACTATAAGATAAAAAGCCGTCACCACATTAGGAATCAGAGAAAAACAATAAATTTCTCATAATTACAAACCAAAATTAAAAAGTGTCAAATTGGTGCTGAGACCTAAAAGGGGAAAAAAAGTTCTTACAAGAAGAAAACTAAAGCTTTGCAATGCTGATGGTAATACATTTAATTTGTCAAGCCTCATTCTTCATTTGCAATTGGAAGGGAGACTAATAGATTTTAGGTCAGACAAAATGCAAAGCATTTCAATCATTTGACATGATCGAACTAGCTACTTATGATTAAGCTTCCAATTAGCTGTATGATTAAACTAATAGAAGAGCATCACAGCTTCAAAGTGCTAATATTCTTGTGTTGAATTACCTAGATGTATTATTTTTGCATTAGGTAAACGAAGCATTGACAAAGGCCAGAGAGCAAATTGCAACAAGCCAACACCTAGAATTTGGTTGCACTTCTAAAGAAAAGAACCGTCCATGTTGAAGATCGATAATCTTCGTTGTCAACTTATTAAATCCAATTTATTGACGATTTATAGTTCAAGCTATTTCGTCAACCAATGAAGCCATATTCCAATTTGTTGATAGATTCACGAGAGCAACCTGATTCTAAAACTTCACAGGCTCTAATTCAATGAAATCACTATATTGAACAAGCAGAAAATGATTGATCAATGTAAAACTCGAAGGAGAAAACATAAAATTGGACTTCAACTCACCCGAAAAAGACGAATGAAGGTGCGAAATGAAGCATCCTAGAAACAATAAGTACTTGTAGAGTTCCATAGGAGAATACTGAAGTGATTTGACGAGCGAGAGAAACCCTAGAATTCTACAGAATCCATGTACTCGTCTTCCCTCTGTCCATCTTGTTTTCCCTCTGCCAGTCTTGGAGATGTGTTCGCCTGGTATTATTAGTCTGATACGGCAAAATCTGTCGACTCCTTCGTATAAGTTTATTCAAATTTCTATTTTGTTAATATCCTCGTAGATTATAATTTATAAATGTATTGAATTGGATTTTAAAATTATACACAGGTAATAGTAAAGCTTTTTTTTTTCTGAATTTCATAATGATAATGTTTTTTTTGTCATTGCAACCCCACTTAAGCGGAGAACTTTGCTTCATCAAACGTCTGCGTCTGGAGTTTGAGTCTCGAGAGAGTCCTTTTATTTTTGGGTGAAATCTGCTCTCCCAACAAGTTTATTTCTCCTCCACTGAGAATCAAACACTCGACCTCAGCGTAGGGAAGCTCTATAATGATAATGTGTGGGAGCATAAAAATATGACCTAATCCAATGGTCCTTATATTTTTTTTGCAATAAAACAACTACTAAGTCATCTTGAAGAGCATATCGTGTTCAAATTATGTGAATATTCTCTTCTTTGTTCACCCAACCTCGTTACATCTATTTAAATTGTTTCCCTATGTTATTATTATAAACATATATAAGATTAATATGTACATTCTTTTAAGATCTGAATTATTTATCGAGCCTATTATTTTCGTTATAAAGTTGTTTTAAGCATTACATATATTGATAGGTACGGCATAACATTGCTAGAGATTGTTGGTTTTACATGCAGTAACAAATCTTTCGACATCGGTTTTAGATTTATGTCAAAATAAGACACCCCTAGTTACACATGGATGTTAACGCGTTTGAGGCGTTTGTTTGAATAAGTGTGGGTGCGATTGTTACGGATCGAGAGAATAAACTCATGAATGCAAAGGAAAATGTTTTTGGGGAGGGAGTAAAACTTATGTTGTGTTGGGTGCATACATTCTAGCATATGCGATCGATGTCCTAAGGAACATAGATATGGCGAAAAGATTTTTATGTTGTGGTATATTTATGTCAACCACAACGGCAAAATATGAAGAGAGGCTTCAAAAAGTGAAAGCACATTAGGGATCAAGGGTCATGGAGTATGTGGAGAAATCATGACTTAAGTGGTACAAGTAGGCGATAATTATAACATGGACCAATTATTATCTCCACTTCCAAACGAGACCCACAAACAGGTAAATTTATTTGCTTGAAGTACTTCGATCTAAACATCTCTTATAAAGACATTTTTGTAATAATATGATTATTACAAGGTCGAGTGTATGTATCATATGCTGAAAACAATTCTTTTTAGTTTTCAAGGAGGTTTCAACACGGTGATTGAAAGGATTCACCATCAAATTCAACTACAAATTGAGACTTCGAGGGGCGATATAGAGATGTCAGGTGGCCAGCTTCTAATAGAGTTGGATAATATCCCTAGGGAAGTGAGAGCATTATTTGTTCCCCTATTTAGCAACGTGTCATAAATGTGCTTATACAAGTTGTTTGAATATGTTCTATAGGATATGCAAAAAGATAGACATGGGAATGATGGAGGTTGAATGTGTTGATTATTGGTGGAGAGAACATGGATCTTTCTTGTCTTCGTAGGATTGTTCATGCCATCATCACTAAGAAGTCAATTGTGTTAAGTGAGATACACTTGTTTTGACATCAAGTTATATGGGAAGGCGTCGATCTTGAGCACATGCCCATAGAAGACACGGTACCCCTATCAACTACATGAGTGAGATGAAACCATATGGATGGGCAATTCAGAAGAGGAATTGATAATGGACCGGGTTAACATGATAACGGAGACTTTCATAGATTAATCTAATTACTGAAAATTCAACTCTTCACGTTCAATTATACCATGAATCATTTGTCATCACATCTCGTACAAGTATGTCATTCTTAAGCATTCACATACAGGGATTTACATCTGATAGAATGAAAATGATGTACATTTTTTCAAAGCGGTGATCTAGGAAAATGATGTTGAAATATTAATTAATCATGATACCAAATTTCAAATCTGAATCTATCTATCTCGTGCATTCACGTCTGTACGTGTTTGACATTCCTTTCTTTCAATTCTTTTTTGTACAACTGAGCCTTTTCAACACAAACATCTGTGCAATAAAAACACAGCACAGGCTACAAAGCCAAGAGGTTAAAGATTAAAAAGTATTCATGTGATCTTTTGATTGTATATATCAACCCATTTACAAACACAATCCCGTTACTTCATCCTTGATGATTCTCAGCCTTCTACAAGACGAAACAAACATCTCCCATGGCACATCTCCTACGAGCATCCAATCGCCATCCTTGTCTTCATAACTCGGCTTGTAATCCGATTGACCATATCCTTCTGACTCCGAGTATTGACCAATTTTCACCTTAAACATCTCTTCCAACACTTGTAGCAGCTCAACATAGCTCTTGTGAGCCTTCAAATCAATCTTTCTCAAGAATGGAGCTCCATCCATGTTTACTTTCACATACAACCCGGATCCGTTCCCATTTTTCTCGGGTTTCATTGGTTGAACATTGTTCTTCCTGTAGGACTTCACAGGAGGCCACCCAACAATCTGTGCTCTGTCAAATAAAAAGTACACATAAATAGTTAGTTCCCATTCCCTTTACTTCAAACTCGTTTCTAATAGAACGTTTCGATAGATTGTTCATTAAAACTTACTTTGTAGGAGGAGCGATGCATTCGACATCACTTGTTTTGCTCTCCAACTCGCTTGAAGATCTCTTTCGACTCGTTACACTAGTCGAAGTGCTCGTTTGTTGATGCTCTATCTCGTCGCTTCCTGGAAGAGCTAAGCTCAATTCGGTCGCCTTGAGATTCAAATCACTATCATAACTTGCCATTGTCTAGCCTCTTCTTCTCAATAATCAAATCAAATCTTCTTCTGAATCAGAAACTATGCACTTGATCGAGCTCTTGATTCTTTGTTGTGTGAATGAAAATATGAAATTGCTTGGCTTGTGATGATTTGATGAGATGACCCAAATGCATTATATAAAGAGAAAGATGTGATCAAAGGGAGACAGAATAAAGCACACATCTCACTGGACTCATAATGAAAGGCCCATCAAAGGAAAAAGTAGACGCTATCCTTACACGTGGGTGATGGTCCCGAGCCTAACCGGCCAATCAGAGTCGTCTGTCACGGCGACTCTGACAACGAACAGAGATCAAAGGCTTGCATTGCTTTCAAAAGGGCACAATACAGCTAACTTAAATGTAACTTTTGCTACATGGGTAGGGGACAATAGGAGGACATAGAAGAGACACTTTGGCTAGGAATATTAATACATTATGGAGGGTGAAATGGACGGCTGAGATGTGGGTTGAGGTGGATTGTGGAGCGTTGGATCGAGAGGTGAGGAATGAGAGACAAGTACATGTACCTAAACTGGAGTAATTAAGATGAAGGTGGTGGTGAGATTGAGGTTGAGCTGAAGGGAGCATGTACATGTGAGAGTTATTGGAAGTTGGATGAGATTTTGGACATGACATTATGAATTTGTATGAGAAAGGTATCTCACCACATGAACGGTTTGTGGATCCATTTAGGGTCCTAGAATTGTGGTCATGGCTATAAATGATAGGAGATTAGACTAAAATGCAACTTGGTTAGAGAAACTAATCAATCCCACCTCTAACAAATTTAAAACTGATTTAGCTTCGCTTAATATGTAATCCAAAACTTCTCTTCCATCAGAATTTTTTTGATTTATTTAGTTGTAGCTCACTTCGTGTCGAGTAGATCCATTAAGGGAATAAATCACTAACTCACAAGTTGGAAAAGCTCTTGTGATACAATATTAGTTAATATGTTTTTTTAACATATGTCCTTAGGAAATATGATAAGCATGTTGTATTTGGTAACAATTTTCCTAATAGAAAATGTCTAAATCATATTTTAAAAAAACTTCAACAATTATTAAAAAATTATAACTCTTGACAAATTGTTCAATTGAGGATTCTTAACATATGCCTTAAGACATAGATTTGGAAAATCATAGTTTTTTTTTTTGGGTCGAAAAAAACCATAGTTAACAAAATGTCCAACTAGTCTCTTGAACAAATTTAGAGCTACTCATTAGTCATTACTTTAATTTCCACCCAAATTCTGACATGTACTTTTATTTTTATTTCAGAAAGAAATTAAGAAACTCCAACCAAGTGAACCGACATACTCCCGTAAACTAGTTATATCATCCAAGGACCAACTTGTTAATCATGTGACGTCTGACAAAAGCCTAAAAATTCTCAAATTACAAACACCGATTAATGAATGAGCATTTAACTTGAAACTCAACGTTGTGGTCAACTACTTGGCTTAAACTTGAAACTTTTAGCGTTATGGACAACTAAAATGGACCCATATCCTGATTAGCTACCAAAAACTACATAACCTATCATGTGACCTACCGAGCCAATCAACAAACATACAAGAGCCATTGTTGCAATCTTGGGACTCAAATCTTAGGAAGTAAAAGAGATTTAGATTTGGAAATATTCTTGGCTTCTATTCAAGTAGACCAATTGTTCCACTCTGAAGGAATACATCACTCATATCAAAATTTCTGCCTGACAATATGCTTCTGACTTTTACATGAATAAAAGTAACACCACATCATGCCACATGTTGATAAGATCTAATCAAATTCAAGACAACCGAAAAATGAAGGTTTGACTACGGCCAGTGATACAACATCAATCATTTCAGCATGCATTCAAGGTTTTGCTTCAACTGATAAATCGTTGGACCATAGCTTGATAGATTAAGAAAGCTCTACATCTGATTCATCTAGCCCTTCCACATACAACTCGAATTCATCAACGCTCCATCTGCAGACCAAGTTAAGCTTGAAAGTTGCCATCTGGTTCCCAAGCAAACGCTGAAAATTGCAAATACCATTCATTGCGTGTTAGCATCTTCTAAGCAACATTGTACTAAACATTCAGCACAAAAAATCACAATCATATATTCATTAGGTGTAGGCAGTAAGAGAACAAAGCCGATTTAAAAGGCCTGATGTGATATGATCCAATGGACTATAGAAAATGAAGACACAGTAGATGAGATTTGGAACAAATTCTTACTAGTATGCGAGATGCCTCTGGTGACAAAGGCTTTCCCTCTTCACATACAACAAAATCAGAAACAAGCTCAACAACACCTGCAAACAGAGAATTAAAATTTCTATTATTAAATTTACGTTCCAGATAGTGCAGATACAGTGGATATAGAACTATTTATGGGTGCGTACCTTTATTTAGACGAACAGGCAAGCCCTGTTTGCGTAAGAAAGGTTCCATCTCATGGGTGAACTCTTCTAAAGGACCCTCCTTTAGCTCCACCTGCAATATTTGACTTGAAATTAAGTCATTCAAGACAAATAGATATTTAATGAAAAATACTCTGAATATAGTCCTTGCCACAATTCTTAAGAAAAACCTTTTTTTTTCTAGCTTCTAATACACTTTGGAGACTTAAGAATCAATGTTGCCTCTTTCTCAAGGTTAAACAAGGTGCTCAAGTCAAAGTCTTAAGAGTTTCAAATGATTGAAACACTAACAACTCGTTGATATTCATTTTATTATGTTTAAGAATTTAGGGTGGTATGATATCTATTATCTATCTGCACAGAAATAAATATCACTCTTTACCATCCAATAAAAACTATAGTCTAGCAAGGAAGATACATCCATAAGACTGGAGCATCATTACAACTCACAAACTGATGAACAAGAGCTTGCTTGAACCGCTGGACAAAATACAAGATTTTCCAGAAAGGCCAACTACCACTTATTGCAAAGGTAAACCAAAATCATACCTTCTCTGATGCAATGCTTCCTGTCCTTGCAAAATCATAAACTTCATAACTATTAAATAGCCTGCAAATTCCGAAATGGCAGAGATATACAAATGAGAGACAACTACAAATCAAAGAAGAAGAAAACAAAACACTTGCAAGTGTTCCCACATAGGCCTAAACAATAAAATCTTTATATATAACAAAAGACTAATAATTGTTAATAACATAACAAATTTGGTCATTTCTTATTGTTAGTAAGTGAGAAATACTGCACAAGTTCATGCCAGTCCCCCCTCTTGAGGTTCACTAAACTGCTAAAGGTGTTTGATGGTAAGCCATAATTTGATCAAGCCCACCTATGTAAGCTAATAGAGTAAAACCCTAAATATCAGTGTCTCTCATAGGAGTTTGTGAGCCAATGCGTTTCAAACAGGGCACCATGATCTATCTTTTAATTGCAATATAAGTGAAAAAAGTTAGAGAACTTAAAAATCCCCATGAAATCAAATCAACTTCTCATGCTTACTTGTGAACCTCCTCTTTTGGCATATTTGTAAGAAGGAGACCAGAATCTCCACGGAGAAGCTGAAGAAAACAAGGGAAAAGTCAGATAACTACAGGGATAGATAGAACAAGAAAGAAGTTCTGCAGGAGAGATATATCATATGCTTACTTTGGAGACTTTATAAATACCAGGCTTGATCTCATCAGAAATAGAACGGCCAAGAGCAACCTGCATAACTTTGTTTGATCCTAGGAAGAATCTGAAAATTCAAAAACATAATAATTTAGGGGGGAATACAAAGGCTAAAGCTAGAGCTATAGGTTTAAATCGAATAACAAAGGTTATACCTGCTATTAGACTTAAGCTGATCTCTAAACTCCTTGAACTTCAGATTCCTCATGTTCTCAAAAGTGAAAACGTAAGCAGATGCATATTTATCAACTGCTTCCCTAATTGAATTAACAACACCTTCCTTGTGCTCTCTCCCCTTCTTCTTTGTCTTTGATAAAGTCACTGCATTCACAGTTAGAGCTCAGGTATCAAATTAACAATCCAAATTAGGATTCTTCCGCCTTATTCATTACATTATCGCCAATTTTAGAGCAAAGAATCAATCAGAGAGGTTACTCTCAAAACTTAATTCCACCAATTAACTAATCATCCAATAAAGCTTGCAATTTAGGAGATTGAGGAAATTACCAGCTCTATTGCGCTTCGACTTCGGCATTGTTGCGGGATTTTGCTTTTCGGCTCGGCCTCGTGTACAACCCTTATTTCAAGTTGAAGCTTTGAAAGGAGGCGGGGGAGTATTGAAGCCTCGATGGGGGTTTTAGGGTTTCTAGTCGCAGTAATTTGTAAGTTTTAACGGACGTTCGGCGGCCCCGTCAGCCTACAGTTGGTCCGTTATATTTGACGGTGTTAACGAACTAAATAATTATGATTGTAATTTTTTATATGTGTTTTATCCTTTAAAACTAATTAATTTTAAAAATTATATGAATTTTATTCGTTTAAAATATATGAATGATAAAATATATTGTGATTATTTTCCAGTTTTAAAAAATAATAAATACAGTAATAATTTACTTCGGTATAACTGTCAAGTGCGTCAATAAAGCGAGTCACTTCGCAACTCTACTCTATTTAAGTTCAAGTGAGAAGAGTTCTTAAAGTGTGCACGTGTGCACAATTTGTATTCATGATTTTGAGTTATATATGCATGATTTTGTATGCCTATATTCATAGTTTTAAGTTGCATATTCATTATGTTGAGTTACTCGCTTTTTATGAATATACAACTTTAAAATACGATTATATAACTTTATAAGCATGATAAAGAGATGAAATATGAAAAAAGCTTTAAAAATACAATTATATAAAATTATGAATATACGACTTATAATCATGAATATAGTGTAGTATGGAAAGAATGAAAATGAATGAATATGCAACTCAAAAATATGAATACAGCCATACAAAATCATGAATACACATTGTGCACACGTACACACTCTAAGAATGATTTTACATGAACTCAGCTCACTCTACTCATCTCATAATAGTGGTATATTGATTGATCTTTTTGAAATGGTGGAGATTGATAGGTTTCCACTGCCAAAGTCTAATTAATTTATCTATTTTATTCTAGTTTAAGCATTATATATGTTACGCCGTTACGGAGTATTATTTAGGTTAGTAGAGAGTAATCTTCATGTTCTCAAAAGAACATTCTTTCTGTAGCAAGTTTCTTGATAAGTTGGCTGATCTTACACGGGGTATAAGATCAAACTTTAGACAAGAGGTGTGGCATTGAAGGGATAATACTTGGCTTGTTGGAGACATCATTCATTCTTGAACGTCATCACTAGCTCAATTACAACTCCAATAAATTTCATATTATGAATGAAAAAATGTTAATTTAACTCGATTCCAATCGCAAAATTATTCGGTCAATTCGGGTTTAGGTTTGCCGGGTTAAAGCGGAACGGCTAAAACTGGTTTCCTAGCCGTTTATTTCGTTGTTATACATTCAGATCAAGGTTTGCTAGAGTACATTTTCGACAAAAAAAAAAAAAAAGGAGAGCCAAGACGGCAAGAATAAACATTGCGCATTGCAATTTTACAAATCTTGAGAGCAGATTCAGATTACAATATTGGCAAGCAAACAGGCCTATAGTTACAGCATCTACCAAAACTGCAACAATTTTTTTACCCGAAGTGAGAAAGCACAGGCTAATACGAGCCGACCAAGTTGAATATGGCACACACCGTAGTGATCCCTATCAAGGCACAAGTACAACTACAAGATGATGTCTGATGAAAACACAGAGTAAATACAAAGGTTTTATTTAAGAACACTTGCCAGCTTCGGTCTTATTTCTCTCCTCCAAGACCAAAAGGGAGAGTGTTGTGATTGTGTATAAGCAATCATCATTATTGAGAAGCAAAATTCAAGTAAATCCAAACACTACCTATGCATACAAGTTTCTTGATGAGATTTATTTTCGGTTTATTCGCAACATTTGTAATTATATAACTCTAGAAATGAGAACATTGTATATGAGCTTCTCTACCTTAGATTTATAAGTTAGAATGTAAAGGCTTGGACTTTCCACTTAGTCTTGCTCTGAGATCTGCTGCCACAGCATCAATGAAATCTTCGGTGTTGAGATATTGGTCCCTAGAGAGCCTACAACAAAAAGAAAGAAAAAGGGCATATTTAATATATAGCACTAGATCAAGGTTGAATAATTTACATACACAAAAAGACAGGAGGGGGATAAGTTTACTTGGATCCATGAATTATGAGTGCAAGATCCTTCGTCATTTTTCCGGACTCAACAGTACCAATGCAAGCTGCTTCCAACTTTTCAGTGAAATCCAGGAGTCTAGCATTTTTGTCTAACTTAGCCCTGTTCGCAAGGAGCAAGTTAGAACTACAAGACATAAAAAGGGGAAAAACAAACTATTGTGCGAACAAGTGAAGCAAGGAGCACAAAATCAAAGCATTATGTGTTCACCTGTGTGCTAGTCCCCTAGTCCAAGCAAAGATGGAAGCAATACTATTAGTGCTGGTCTCTCCTCCCTTCTGGTAAACTCTGTAATGTCGGGTCACTGTGCCATGGGCAGCCTCAGCTTCAATGGTCCGACCATCAGGACAAATCTGGATTGGAATTGATTAATATTTCATTGTAACAAACATATTGTGGAAGATATAGATTATATCTTTTCTTTGACCTGTAAACTGTATTTGCAAAATTTCATTTCTAGGAAATTAGCGTCGCTATCATGAGATAGATTACCATCAAATGGGAGTAAAGAAAGTCTAGTGCAGAATTTACAAATGGGTAAATGAGCAATTCTTGACTTTCATAAAAATCAGATTCCCAACAGAAGCTGAAACATATTCAACAGAGGAATTTAATTTAGTGTTGCATACCAGGACAGATGTCATCAACCCAAGAGATCCAAATCCTGTGCCAAAAGAACAAGAAATAATTCAAATACCAATTTAAAAGAGAGTTATTCATTTATTTTATTTTTTTGGTAGAAAGAGTTATTCATTTATTGAGAAGTGAACTTTTCTATGGTGTGATTGACAAACCTTGAGCCAGAAAATCACTCTGGACATCTCCATCATAATTCTTGCAAGCCCAAACATAAGCACCATCACTCTTGAGAGCATAGGCAACCATATCATCAATGAGACGATGTTCATACCTACCAATTCATTCGTAAAAGTTAAACTAAATACTATACTGTTAGACATACACTCAACAAATAACTGAAGGTAGATGTTATGTACCATATTCCAGCATCCTCAAACTTTGATTTCCACTTTGTCTCGTAAACTTCCTGAAATATGTCCTTAAATCTTTCGAAAAGGGAGGATACAGCCACAAGGTAAGTATATAAGAGAGAAGAAAAAGAAAGGTTTGAAGAAATTAGGATATCAAGAATCATAGTCATGATTGAAGGACCAGCATGAGCACACAATAGTGAGTTACCTTCCATCATATTTCTTTAAAATAGTGTTCTTTGTACTAAGGTAGAGAGGCCACTTTTTGACGAAAGCCATATTCATGGATGCCTCAGCAAAAGCATAAATTGACTGCATTGCAATGACAGAAGAAAAGCGTCAAGTTTGAGTGAAGGAAAGTCAACAGAGTAACAGACACAACAAGAGACACGTAAAAGTCTAACCTCATCTGTATTGTACATGGACAAAGCAACTCCTCCATTTCCAGTAAAATTGTAAACCTCAAACTCTTGTTTCTCATTTTCTCCGTTAGGAACTGTAATTAAGTGAATTCCTCAAAACCACTCCTCGTATGGAAGGACAACTTTTTTGTGATGTATATCCTCATACATTGCACACCAAAATATGAATCTAATATACATAGCATTTATCTTCCATGCTTCTATAAATTCCACGGAGCAGAGTGATACTGCATTTCTTCCCATGTAGGGAAATAAGAAGTAAATGTGCTTACCAAAAACTAGTTTGAGCTTGCCAGGCCCCTTAATGACAGTATCAGTTGCTTTATATTGATCTCCAAAAGCATGTCTTCCGATGCATATTGGCTGTGTCCAACCTGAAGTCAATATAGCCTTTTAAAACTTCACTAAGAAAAGACCATAGGTGCAAAAATACCAATTTGTTAATCAAGAAATTTACTTGGAACAAGTCGGGGAACATTTTTGCAGAGAATGGGTTCCCTAAAGACGGTACCTAATGAGCATTCAGCAAGGATTATTAGAAAGGCAGCTATAGATTTCAAATCTAAAAGTATTAGTTAAGTAACAGTGAAATCTAAAAACAGTAAACAATGCATGCAATTACTGTAAATGGATGCTGTTAACCAACCATTCAAAATATTTCTGATAGTTCCATTTGGGCTCTTCCACATCTTCTTCAAATTGAACTCTTTGACACGAGTTTCATCTATCACAAATTAAAAAACATGAGATACAGTCATCACAATTCAAAGTGGAAACAAGGCAATTAAAGATAGAACTTCACTTTAGAAATAAATGAGATGAATCCCTATACCTGGTGTAATGGTTGCACACTTGATTGCCACATTGTACCTGGAGGTATCAAATCCCAAATTATTACAAGGATTACATATATTTAAATGAAGTTACTATATTCCTTGCAAGTCTCGTTTATCTGTTACTAAGTTAACCACTTAACCCTTTATACAATATGAAATAGAAAACATACTTAAGGGTTGCTTCTGCACTTTCAACGGTAACTTTATCATCAGTAGCGTCACGGTTGGGAAGACCGAGATCAAAGTACTTGATATCAAGATCTATAAAAGGAAGAACAAGCTGCAAAGTCAATACAGAAGCTAATCTTAGTACAATTTCTACCACAATTGCATTTGACAAGGGCTTGGAATCAGAATTACCTTGTCCTTTATGTACTTCCAGATAATTCGGGTCATTTCATCACCTGTGGCATAGATTTGGTTGTCACTCACATAAAAGGTACAGTAAATAATCATGAATCATTTAAGGGAGAGCACACAAAGCATTTTCCACTACATCAACCACCGTCTCCCTAAACAGTTCATAAAATGTTGCATAATTAAATCCAGAAATCCTCAGTATTTCAACAGTGTTCCCAAGGGAGTGATATACAAGAGCATCTTGCACTCGTGTGATAATTAACTTGAAAATTTTCTGATTAAGAGATAAAATTGGGAAGTCAGCAGTTAGGTCACTGTGAAGACACCATAGGAATGATGAAAATCACCATCACCGAACAGGTGAACAATGATTTCTCTTGTTTGGTTTATTTACTTTTATTTACGTAGAATTTTCCATCCAAATTCCACCAAATTGGAAAGATACAATTCCCCTCCCTTTCTCCCCTTATTTTCACCTAATTAATTCTCAAATCCTTCCAATTCTCTCCTTAAAAATTAAACCAAACAAGATAAATTATATCCCTCTTCTCCCCTCCAATAAAATCCCTCAAAATCCCTCCAACCAAACATGCTGTAATCAGCCGAAACAAGCAGGCTGTTAAGCGCAGAGCTCCAATTTTTCACAGATCTACATATCACAACCATGAGCACAAATAGAACAGGTATGGACGCAAGCAACGGATAATCACAACAACCAAATTCGGGTACACGAAGAGTGAGGTGAAGATCCAAGAGAAGCAGGACACAAAATTTTCGTAGAATTCTACAGAAGCGGAAATCGGGTGAAGATTTACATACCGTCCATCTCGACAATCGGATTGGCAACTTTGATCTTCTGAAAAGCCATGGCCGGACGATTGGAGATAGCGAGCAATTGGGGAGTATATAGGTGAAAGAATTATGGCAATTGGCAGCCAGGAGAGTGAATTGAGCTTGAAGTGTAAGAACCGAAGGACAAGAGCTATTTTTTATTTAAACATACGGGATTAGTATATTATAATTTTATACTAATTTTTTTTTATATAAAAATAATAAGTTTATTGAAACCTTCCTACGTAAATCGTCATTAGGTATTTCAAAAAAAATCACCATTAGATATATATAATTTGGCTTGGGATTAAAATTTAAATAATAAAAAATACGATATTATAATTAATCAAATATCTATTTATCAACAATATTGTCAATTACCTTTAGTCATATATCAATAATATTTCCTTAGGTGTATTTGCCAATATCTCAACCTTTGTATTACTACTCCTTCCAAGCACTTTAGAGATAGTTCTCGATCTTATATATTGACATTAAGGAATTGATATTAATTAATGAATTTTACTTGTAATTGTAAGTTGTTAGACTATATAAATTCCAACACATTGATATTACACTCTTAATTGTAAGAAGTCAAATTAAAAGTTAGAACAATACAACTGAAATAAAAACTTGGATTGCTTAAGTAATATATTATACATAATTAAGACTACAATTTAAATTAAACTAAAAGTGTTATATATCATTCTTGTTATTTTTCTATTATTATTATTATTATTAATATTATTATTATTAAGATAAGGATTTTCTTAGAAAATTTATATATAATTATTAACAATTATCATTATCATCATTTCATTATCATAATAACCATTATTTAGGGCATTATTTCAAGACCAATTATAATTATTTTGTATTTTTTTAATTAATCTCTTCATCTTTAATTATGGGACATTTATTGTTAAAAAAGGACAACTTTATATGTTATAAAGATTATTTTTACTTCCATTCACATTACAACAACTTTATTCATTATTTTTTTTATAAGATAAAAATTAGCCAATTCATAGAGAATTAGCCCTTTCGATGAAAACATTAATTTCTGGATGCGTTTTTAGCTGATCGGATGATACAATATATCGCAATCTAGCAATACAATATGTTGTTTCGTTACATGATCGAGGCAAGTGTTAGTTTTAGATTATATAGTTAGTAAAAGGTTAGATTCAGTTCTTGTAGACCTCGAAAGGTAGTCAAGACGATTAAGTATACCCGAAGGATAATCTCGTTGGGTGAAAAACACAAGGGTAATGACCGTCGAATTGTTAGTAAACGTTTTAGAACAGAAAGTAAAGACTTTAAATAAAACAAAAATGTATCTTGATAAACTCTTTGGTAAGCGATATTTGTTCCAACATAAGAAAATGTACCCATAAATGTTGTACCCTATGCAAGGACAGTCGAAAGTTTGATGTATGTTATGATGTGTACACGTCTAGATATTTCACAAGCTTTTAGTCTAGTCAGTAGAGTCATGGCAAATCCTAGTAGGCACATTAGGAAGCAATAAATTAGGTATTGAGGTGCTTGAAGGGTACTATTAATATCGGATTATGTTTTAGTGGAAGTACATGTCGAGTTAGTTAGTTTGTCGATTCAAACTATGCAAGTAATATATAGACAAATGACGATATACCACTATTTATGTTTTCAAGATATATGGTGCTTCGAAAAGTTGGAGAGCAATGCTAGATGATGCAGTTGCACTCTCAACTACAAAGTCGATATATATGACTATGGAAGATGGTATGAAGGAAGTATTGTGGTTGACAGGTCTTTTTTGTGACTTGGGAATGACGCAAGATATTATGAATTTATGGTGTAACAATCAGAATACGATTTACTTGGCTAAAAACTAGATTCATCATGCTCATACCAAGCATATCAATGTCAGGTATGATCACACAAGATTTAACAAGGTTCGGCCAATTGCGTAATTCTTCGGGGTGATATATTCTTACTATATGAAGAAAATAACCCAATAACTTGTACAAACCACGAGTTCATTGTAAAAAAGATTATATCCTTACAAAGGAATAAATCTCTCTTTTTGTCTCTATTTTTTTTTTACAGATGAAATCTTTTCTCTCTCGTGTTTTTTTTTGGTGTTCAAAAGATGATTAGGGTGGCGGTGAATTCAAATATTCATCATAATCTATATCTATATCTATATCTATATAACTATAAAAATTCTCCCTCTAAGACAATTAAATATTCCACTTTTAAATGCAAACTAATAAGAACATTAATTGGCTTATACATTTCAGCTTCTCCGATCACCATTTTAGATCTCTCTTCTAGTATTTTAGGCTCTCAACTTCCTTCAATATTGTAGCAATAGTCCTTTCAACTTCGTTCTTCAATGTAGTAAGACCATAGTAATTAGTCACCCTTTAACCTTCCCAACATCCAGCAAGGCAGCAACCCTTGCACTATTTAGATAGCCCCATTTTTCAGAGCATGTACCTTTCATTATTTGTTACACTTCGGTCATTTTGCACTATATAAATAGTACCACTTCGATCATAATTAAAATTAGGTACAAAATTATCTCTTCCCACTCATAAAATCAATAAACAAATAATTAAGATTCATAATGTATATATATATCACAACAAATTAATAATTAAAAAACATTTTAAAGCATTTTCTCTTCATTATTTGTTTTCAACAACTAACGCATATAATTTACATTCTTATAGACCGTCCAACAGACGGGCCAAGCGGTCTAGTTTGATAGGTAACTGTCTACATTTCTGAAATAGCGGTGAGTCTTCAATTCATTTATGTTGAGTGAAGTTTTTTCAATATAATGATTCGATAAAAGTTATTTGAAATCTAAATATACCACATATGAGAAAGAGTCAGAAGATCTGTCAAAAACTGACCTAACCCGCCACAATCCGACCCGCCCGATAATTTTAGGGTTGAGACCCGAAAATTTGAACCCGAAACCCGAAATAAACCGAACCCGATAGAACCCGAACTCGTTGGGTTGAAACCCGAAACCCGTTGAGTTGACCGATTTAGCATATTTATAGAATTTTTTAAATTTATTTTGAAACCTATAATATATTTTATTATTAAAATAAATGAAAACAATATATTATAATTAAATATTATTATTTAATTAAGAATTGATTTTAATAATCATAAACAAAAGGATATTTTAGACCCGCTAGTCAACCCGACCCGACGGAAAATCCGCTACAACCAGACCCGATTGACCCGTGATCCATAACGACCCGGAACCCGATTTAATCCGAACCCGAACCCGCCCAACCCAACCAGATTGACCGGTCTACTTCCATTCCATACCCACAGATGCAAGTATGCAACTCTCCCTATGTCCAGTAGAAACACTCCTCTAATAAGAAAATTAAACAAGCAAAAATAATTAAGTCAGTTTAAAACATTTAAAAAACCCACTAAATTACTGGTGGAGTGGTGGTTGAATTAATGGTGTGATTAAGCCAAAACTTCGTATAATTGGAACAATGTATATTGCAAGCCAGCCAACAGCACAGGCAACAGTGAACACTCTCATTACCTGCATTACTTATTCAATTAATTAACAAAAGTTCTTTGTGCTGTAATTATGCATACATACATTTCAACATTTGGGAATGACTCGTTTTCGCCCGATTCCATCTGAAATTGGTCCACTCGTAATAGCTCCAATCATGCCTCCGATGGACAGAATATAACCAAAGAGTGCATATTGTAGAATTCATATTTGTTTTTTTTTCCACAAAATTATATACAGTTACAATAGGCATCTTAGATCAAACTCTGGTGATATATACAATGCAAGAGGGATACTTTATGTGGAATATTTACAGTTTTACTACTTAACTGGTAAAAGTGAACCTGAAAACCAAAATTCATCCAACAATTATAGGCTAAGAAACCAAGCTCATAACTATACAAGATAATTTATAAGGATTTCTTACCCAAACTCCAAATTCATATGAACTGCACACACACTGCGATTCAAGTACTAAAATACACCATCCATGGATGTCGTCGACTTGTGTTACGGATTGGATCACCACTGAAGCTCTCCAAGAGAGGAGATCTTACTCGTACGTCGGCCATGGCTTTAATCAACTTCTTGCTTCATCCATGTAGGCTTATCATTAGTGTAATACATTTATGGAAATGGCAATGAATTTGATAACTTCACACTTTCTCATGGAAATGAATCTGGGATCATTGAGCACTAATAAGTAATAACATATTCAACAACATTTTTCAGTTTGATCAATGGTGATTAAAATTTCCCTGATGTCTTATTTGCACAAAATTTTCAAGATGGAATTTTTTTCCCAAAAACAGTGGATTGAAAGAACAAAGAAATGACTAAGCTAGTTCGACCTCGTAAGTTCTGTGTGAAGCACCATTTTCCTCCGAAAAAAAGCTGGTCTTCAATCTCCATCCCAAACCATTCGATTGCGTAGAGAATAGAATAGGATCCCAGGCAATGAAAATTGCTCTTAAATCTTTTCAGTTTTAAAAACGATGTCCAATTTCACCTCCCTTTCTAGCTTCCCACACATAGGAAGTTCAGAAATTAAAAAAAAAAGGAAACATTTCCCACATCGACAACTTCAGACTTGTACTTCTTCTTTATATATGCACAAGTTTCAAGGCTATACCGTCGAGCTCGGTAACGTGGGCTTGTAACCCAAGTGGGGACATTAAGGTGATGGGACTGTGCCTTGAGCTGACTTGGGCGGGTCTGTGGTGGCAATCGCTGGTCCGCCCTCTCCAAGTAGGGAGCTGAGCCGGGTCTCTTGAGCGAAGGCTCGGGTGACTCGGTTCCTAAAGCGGAGGGCACCGCGTGAGGCTGGTTTCACAGAGCAGCGACTACCTCCCGCTCTTGTCAGTGGAAGGATAACGGGCTGGTGTCTCCTAGATCCATTAGTGCCAAGATTCAGGCAGGCTATAGGACCATCATTTTTTTATTTGTTCGGCCCACAACCCGACCCCTTGGAGATTATGGGTCGACCTATAAATCCCGTAACATTAATTTCTTTAAATATTTTCTATAATAGATAATTATATATTTTTTTACTTTATAATAGATAATTATATTTATAATAGATAATTAAATATATTTTTATTGGTTAGAGGTCGGATTAACGTGTTAAATGAATCATTTTGACCTGGTCAAACGGGTTGATCCGTGACCCAACCCGTAATCCGGGTTACGAGTCGGGTCACGGGTCCATAATTTTTTTCTGGTCAATAGATCGACGCGTAACCCATTAACGGGTTGAGTTGACCTGTTGAACAACCCTACAATGACCTAATAGTTAAACATTAATTGACACTTCCTTTCTAGACAATATGGATTGACAGAACAAAATGATCAATTCAAACACAAGCTAGTAATTCAACAATATTATTGGGCTTACAAGAACAACTCGTTTCACATTATATTTATGATAAGAAAGGCTAGATTTCATGGGTCTATGCATAAAACACAACAAATACTGATTTAGTCTATTTGGAGACATTTTGTTTTGATAATTAAAATGTCATATTCGAAAGCCAAAACCCCAAATAAAGGGGCCATAGAATATGTTTACCTGCAAAACGATATCGACCGGCGAAATTTGAGTCTCCGACAAAGTTCCAATATTCTCTAGCCAATGGTAAAATATTATTAGAAAGGAGAGGGGAAGGATACAAGAGCATATATCAACCAAGGATATATGGTAAAATACATCAAAATTCAAGACCCTAAAACACCACCAATTACCCAGTTGTTGCATTGACTAAATATATCCTCATGTGCATCACTAATATAAGTATATAAAGCAAGGCAATTCAAGCTTATGTGTAGGTCTTTCTTTCCCTTGTCTCATAGCATCTTTATAAAGCTATAAAGATACTCAACAAGAGGGAAAGAAAGGGGGTGTTGTACAACAAATCTACCCGAAAGAACCCCAGCCAGTTTACAAACAATATTTAGCTAAAGAGAAGTAGACAAGAATTAGAGTTTGAGTCTTGACCTCAAAGCCTGTCCTCTTCTTCCTGTGTGAGCTTAAGCTTGATGATGAACCTCATTTTGTAGTCTCTCATAATACTTTGAGCGCTGATAGCTTGCATTTAGGTATAGCTTAGGATGCATATTTATGTTTATTTTGCATGCTTTTAGTTTAGTTCCTAGGTTTTTAGGTTTTCTAGGAAATTCGGGTTTTGTGCTTGTTTTGTTTGGTTTTGCAGATATTTAGGTAAACAAGCGTGGAAGGGATGGATATTAGAGGACTATGGTGGACATGGATGAATATTGAAGAAGTTCAAGTGAAGATTACAAGAACCAAGGCCCAAGAGCTTGTGTGAAAAGAACGCTTAATTTCGGGTTAAGCATTGGAGACTTGTTTCGACACCTCTATCTTGCAATGCTTGGTTTGGGAGCTATAGTGCTCGGATGAGGCTGAATTTGCTATCACTGGAAAGATAATTCAAAGATCTACAATTCATGTTTTTACTCCGAGTCCAAATTCCAACTCTAAGTAGGTCAAAATAGCCTCTGAAGTGTCGCCTGAATGCTGAACCGAGGCTAATTGCGCGGGATGGAAAATTGCGCGGCCACGCATTGTGATAAACTGCGCAATCGGGCTTTCTACGCGGAGACGTCTTGGGCCGAGAACTGGGCTCGACCTTTTTGGGCTTAAAATATATCTTGTCCGACTTTGAAGCTTAATTGTAGGGTTTTGAAGGATTATTTTGGGAGGCATATTTAAACCTTATGTTAGTTTATTTTCTAAGAACTTTTGATAAACTTTGGAGGCTAGAGTTTATTTGGAGAGAGTTTTCTCAAAGGAGCAATCTTTGAACCTCTTGTAAGTTTGATTTTATTTTAATTATGCATTGCTAATTTCTCTGTGTGTTTGACTAGTTATTGAAATCATAGATTGTATAATATTGGGAGGTTTGATTGATTCTCATCAACTTGAATAGGTTTTATTTTCTGTGCTTAATTAAATCAGAATTATTCTAGGGTTTTGTTAGATTAGCTACCTAATAGAATTTCTAGGTTAATTTACAACTAATCTGATCAAGTCCCGTTCGGGATTGATTAGATAAAGTAGAAACTATAATTGTTTGGACCCATTCGGGCTATGTAGTTGTAGAGGGAATAAACCACAGATAACTTGATTAGCTGTTTGCGTTGAGTATTTGTTTCTATCGATACTTTGGACTTAAAGCTTTCGTTTAATTGAATCTAGGCGTTGTTCAGATTGTTAACTCTTTCAACTAAATATAAGTTTTGGATAATAATCCACGGTAGATTATTCAAGGGAATTGAGAATCGAAAGAATCAATGATCAATAAGCATATCTATAATGGATAGTTGAACACGCTTGTCTCTTATTTGATTAAAACCATCTTTTGCATTCTTAGATAGTTTTCAATTTTGCATATTAGATTAGAATTTCAATCCTTAAAACCCCCTTATTTGGTTACTTGGCACATAAGTAAAAGCATAAATACACAAGTCTCTGTGGGATCGACCCTTTGCTTACCGCTCTACTGAGTTGGTTAAGTTAGGATTCTTTGATAGGTATAACGACCACCGAAAATACCTCATCAAGCGCATACCTCTGGATTGGGAGAAACTTGCTTAAACACCATCTCATTTCTCAATTTCCAAGTGTAATAGATAATCCCAAGGAAAGCTGTAAATTTGGTTTGAAAGATGTTGTTTTTGTATGATGGAGAACTAGCAAACCATTGACACCACTCTTCAATTTTAATAAACCTGATTGAAATACCTACCCAGTTCAAAACCAAATCAGCAATATCTTGTATGACAGTGCATTTGAACCAAAGATGATCTTCATTTTCTCCTCTTGGCCACACAAAGGACACATAGGATTCTGAATAATCCCCCAGTTGTACAGCTTTCCGGCTGTGGGAAGTTTCTATAGTGAGGCCAGCCAAGCAATAAAAGCCCATTTCCTGGATTGAATCCCGTTCTAAGTCAAGACACACCAGAATTTGAAGGGCATATGCGTTCTAAACACATCATAAATGATTAAGCAATCCAACTTAGTGTCTTTCTTGGTAATAACTTGCACATTATTTGTGACATCAATGTTCTGCATTTGGAAAGCTTCTTCCAGAAACGCAAAGTTAACTCGTTGCAAAGAACACATAAAATGAAATTTTGCCCTAAACCAATGGAGTAAAATAAAACAAGATGGAAGTTTGGGGGAATTATTATTTTGTTTGTTGCCGCTGGCTACTAGCTACAATGACTTTAAAATGCAATTCCTGTTCTAAAACATTTCTCTTAGAATTAAAAGATGCAGCAAAATTGTCAACTTGATTTGCATTCAGACGCTCCAAGATGTGTTAATGTGAAGTTTGCTAATTTCTGAAATTGGCTTCATAAAAGCTTAAAGTCTGCTCATTCGTAGTTATCATCTTATTAAATTCTTGATATTGTGTGTTTTCAATACGCTGAAGCAGCTATACAATTAAAATTTTGGATATTGTGGCTCTTACTGTATCAGTTTCTTGCATCTTGACAATTCGAAATCGTTTCTAGGCTCCTAGCACCTTGCCAATCCTTTTCTAGTTCCTTTTAAAATTGTATTCATTATATTGCGTTGACAAGGCCAGCTAATTAAAAATTTATCATTTTTGTTTTAAGTGATATGTTGGTTGTCCTTTTGTGCATTGCTTATTGATTACGATTTAAAATGGTACTATTCACCCAATTTCCCCTTATAAAACTTGATTTGAATCTGTAGAATACGTGTAGGATCAGCACCAATCAATGTCAAAACTAACATAAAAAAATGGTATAATCTGTTGGTAGATTCCGCTGGATACCAAATCATACACATATACACATCAGCCTGGCCTTTAAGACAGGAGGAAGGGGTAATCAAGAATATTATCACATCATTAAATAAAGCGTGCATTATTGTCGTTAAAAAATTACCATTGACCCAAACCGTGTATATAATACGCAAGATTGGGTTTCAAGTTAGTTTACGAATGAATCAATTGAGAATTTGTTTCTTGAATAATAAATAAAAATAGTTGAGATGGGAAACTGCGGATCCTGCTCAACTTGGGATATTCTAGACGAAGAAGTCGGCCATGGAGGATACGAATCTCGAAGGGATGTGGTACGTTATGTTTCAGAGGTCAAAAATGGGTACACTTCAATGGCGGGCTCTCTCATCTCCCAGCAAGGAAGCAAAGGACAAAATCAAGATTCTGCTATTCTCCACCTGGTATGTTTGTCTGTATCGGAAATTCAAAAGATTCAAGCCGAACATATAAGTCTTTTGTGTTAGGCTTGATGGACGGGCATGTACGTTTCTTTTGTTTGTATGTATAGTATTTTAATTTGATGTAATTGATTGGGAATGATAGGGATATGGAGGGGCGGATGGAGCGTTTTGTGGAGTGTTCGACGGGCATGGGAAGAACGGGCACTTGGTGAGCGAGATGGTGAGGAACCGTCTCCCAGAGCTCGTTCTCAACCAAAAGAATGCTCTACTGGGATCGGATGGGACGGAAGGCGACGAGGCAAAAGTTGAGAAATGGAAGCAGATTTTCACGGGAGCGTTCAACGCAATGGATAAGGAGATGAAGCTGATGGAGAGTACGATGGATTGCTCTCTCAGTGGAACTACGGCTGTGGTGATTGTAAAGCAAGTGAGTAATTAATCAAATCATCCATTACTGAAGTTATTATATATCTCGATCTACCATCAATTGACCATGATTAATCGTTTAATTAATGAACAGGACCAGGATCTTTTCATTGCAAATCTGGGCGACTCGAGAGCTGTGCTGGGGGTGATGACGGACAACAAAATCACGGCGTACCAGTTGACTACGGATTTGAAGCCCGGGTTGCCAGGTAATCGATCAAGAATTGATATATCATATATATATGTTCGATACAATTGATTGGTTGTTTTAACTTAATGTATACATATGTGTAAATATAGATGAAGCTGATAGAATAAGGAAGTCGAACGGTCGAGTATTTGCGCTGGACGCGGAGCCGCACATCCAACGAGTGTGGATGCCGGAAGAAAACTACCCTGGGCTGGCCATGTCTCGATCATTTGGGGACTACGATCTCAAGCAACACGGTGTCATTTGCACTCCCCAAGTCTCCCATCACCGCCTTTCTTCCAACGACTCCTTCCTTGTCCTCGCAACCGATGGGGTACATACTTGTTTAGTTAATTTTTATGTATGCAAACTGTGATGTTCTAGTACATATATAATTACTAATTATGTATATTTGTCGTTGCAATTAAGCACAGGTGTGGGACGTTCTGAGCAATGACGAGGTGGTGAACATGGTGTCGGGATCCATCAGCAGCAAGCAGGCGGCAGCCACGGAAGTGATCATCAAGGCTCAGAAGACTTGGACGCGCAAGTTTCCGTCTGCAAAGATGGACGATTGCACCGCCCTCTGCGTCTTCTTCCACAAGGATCACCACACTAGTACATATTAATTGACTGCACACACACACATGTATACACATATCTATACTGATTGCGCTATATATACCCGCTGAAAAGAACATAAACATCGATCTAGTACAAATGAGAGGAGAATTCATCCATTACACTTAATTGTGAATGCTTGATCACCAGCTGATCTATGAATTGTTCAGTAGATCGACCTGGCTGGCCGGCCATGTCATACTAATTTATACGGCATATACTATTACACCAATAATGTACGCTATGATCATGTACAAGTTTCTTACACCAAAAATGCTAGTGCTACACTGCTATAGTGCTATGCACATGTTTCATAGTTTAATTGTAATTTTTTTATTTTATTGTATATATTTGTGATTTTTTGTTTTGAAAAGTCTGTGATCTTAAATGTAAAATGGCTCATAAATTTCAAAAAATTTAATCTAAAAAATATAGATAGATTTTTTTTTTGGTCGAAAAAAATATATAGTAAGAACTACAACACAAAAAAAACACTTTAAAAAGGTGAGAGAGAATTTAATTTATAAATATTATTTTTGTTGTAAATATGTTAGAGAAAATATGTTTTTGATTTAAAAAAATTAAAAATTGTTATAAATGATCTCATTTAAAAAAGTCAGAGGAATTAATTAATAAATATTATTTTTTGTTGTAAATATGTTAGAGAAAATATGTTATTCATTTTAAATAAGATGAAAATACACAACAATAACATTAACCCAGTATAGTTTCCCTACAGAGAAATCTAGGGGGTCAAGATGGGGCACCCCTAACACAGAGGGATGCGCCCGAAAGAACAACAATGGCCAACGAAAAACAAGGCATGCATAAATTCCTAAAGAAATGAAATGATGTATATGCATTTTATTTTATAGTAGAAGATTTCCTCTTTAAAATGTGGCATTTATTTCTTTAGAATGTTTAATATATAAGAAGATGCAATGAAATAGGAAAGATATGTCGCAATATAAAATATCTATTTCTATGATTATAATAGTAAATTCTCTCATTGAAATGAGGTATTGATTTCCTTAGAATGTATATACAGTGGATACAAGGAGTGGGTTCAAGATGTCCAATAAATAGCAGAGCACCACTTGTATCTTCTCTGATGAAGAACATAACATTGCTTCAATCCAAAGGGTCAAAGAAACAATATCTTGGGATTGCACTTTTCCCCCATCTGAAAGATTCAAATTGCAACATCTAGTGCTTGTCTATATAATAATTTACAACTTAAGATGTTAGCTTGCTAACATTAACACTCCTGATTTTCCTAGTCTTACTCACAACTAACCACACGGGGACACCAATCATGACGTTCAAACGTAATACAAACACGACTTACGAACTCGAATTGGGGAGTTGAACACGTACTGAGCCTTGAGCTTGAGCCTTATCTATGACATTGGACCCATGGGCTACCTGGACTTCCTCTGCTTCTATGAATACAATGCCTCCACAATCAAGCTACTCCAACCTTCCCTCCCCGATTCATTTGCTTGTCCGAGGAATTCTAGCTCCGATAAGATCTCAAATATCAACTACCCCTCCATCACCGTGCACAAGGACGTTACTACTGGTCTTGTTCGTATCACGAGGTACCGTTGATGATGAAGCCCACATGGTGTACAACTTAACTGTGACAACATGCTTTCGTGGAGGTGGATCCCGAGACATTGGGTTGACCAATGCCCAACCCAAGCAGACTTTCCAAGTTCGATTCTCCTCCAATTCGACGATGACGCATGCCTTCGATTTCATCACACGGAAGAAAGGCAAGTATGAGGTGTGCAACCCTTATGTTGTGCGCGTCCGAGGCAGCAAAAAAGGAGTCCTCTGAAAGCATGGTTTGGCATAGCACACAATAGGGCTACACACCTCGAATGCTCAGTGCTCCATTTTTTGTCGCCTCAAATGTTCAGTGCTCACAACATAAGGGCTACATACCTCATGCCTATCATTCTTCTACGTGATGAAACCAAATGCATGCTCCATTGTTGAATTGGAAGAGAATCGAACTTGGAAAGTCTATTTAGGTTCGACATCGGTCAACACCAATTACTCGGGCTCCACTTCCACAAGCGGTCCACTAGAAGTTGTCATGATCGCGTTGTACACCGTGTGAACTTTGTCATCAACATTGATGAGTGTCCTCATTATACGAACAAGAACAATACTCCGTAGTAAGTAGTAACCTCCCTGTGCACAATGATGGAGGGGGGAAATTGATATTTAAAACCATATCTGAGCTAGAAGTCCTTAGATAAGGAAATGATAAGGGAAGAAAAGGCTAGAGGAGCTTGATCGTAGAGGTACTATACTCGTAGAATTCTAGGTAGTTCAGGGGTCCAATGTCATAGATGAGGCTCGGGTTCAAGACTTTGTATGGATTTCAACTCCCCGTATTCGAGTTCATAAGCCATGGTTGTAGGGCGTCGTAATTGACATCATCATCGTCATTGACCCCAGTGAGGCTCAGCTACTACAGAATTTGGGGGGTCGAGACGAGGGTACCCCTGCCCAAGGGAAAGGGGCTACACCCGATGTAATTGACATCCTCATGTTTAATTTTAAAGTTGCGGGCAAGACAAAGAAACCAACAAGTACCACACCAAATGTTGCTATCAAATCCCAATGGAATATCTATACACACATATTTAAAACTGGAAACTAAAATTATTAGAAAAGACACTTTCACAACAAACTGCTCAATGCTAATGATGCGTGAATGACAAAAATTAGGAGAGGCTATATCTAATGTTTTGTGTGTCATGATCTTTTCTTTTGTATGTGTTCTCAAAAAATAAGGTCTCGTTTGTTTCTATACGGTTGAAGTAGGAATCACTCATATCTTAAATTAAAATTGGGTTGAAATAGAAATCACTCATATCTTAAATTTTGGATGCGTATGAACTCATTCTCATCCCCTTAGTTAAAACAATCATTTTCATTTCCTATACCATGGGTATAGAAACAAACAAGGCCTAAAAGGTTACAATATCGAGTATATTTATGTGTATGAAACTGAATCATTTCATCCAATATTTCTAGAAGAAAGTTTAATAAACTAGCAGAAAGAAACAAGCATTCCAAGCATAGAAAGAAACTAGCAGAAAGTTTGAGAATACAACCCAAATTGGCCCTCTCATCATGCATTCGATTCAGTTCCACCCTTGAAACCTCCAACATCTTGGTCTTCAGTTCCATCTTGAAACCTCCCACATCACAACCGGCACTATCCGCGCTGCCATGAGCCAGGATATTCCGGAGAATCTTTTCCACTGTCTTCTTCGATTTCACCCTCTGCAACAGGAAATTCCATACCGGAATCATATTCCCCCGGCAAATCTTCCGAGTTGAATCGGAAGAGGATGCCGAGGAGGAGGACGCCTTGCTGGTGGAGGCCGAGTGAGATCCAAGCAGCCTGTACAATGTACCCCATCTCCTTGTGAATCCATTCCAGAATCGTCTAGGGTTTAGCCGCGGCCGCTGAGCTCGTCGAGCCCTTTATTTGGCAGGAAAGTTTCCCCCAATAACTGGAAATCAGAATGAAATGACATTGGATCGAGGGACATTTTCGTAAGTAATGGAAGTGAATCTGGAAGAGGGAAGATGCAAAATCGAAAGCGCTAGGAGTAGATCTGGAAACGGGGTTGGACGAAGATAAAATTAGCAGGTTGGAGATTGCTTACGATTGTGATGTGGAAAGCAATACCAGTGTAGGTGAGAAAGAATAAGACGAAGAGAGAGAATTCGATTATAAAGGCCTTTTTGGGCCAGAGCACGAGCCTAAATGGGCTCACCATTGTCCAATAAGCATTTAGCAGTAAATAGAAATGGTCAACCGGAAAATGACCGTATTCGGCCCGAACTCCTTTCAACTCGACCCGGCATCGCTATCCAGGAAAACAGCTCATCGCCTCTCACTCCTCAGTGCCGAAGATCTGAGAGCCCGGAGACGCGAAAGGGGGGGAGAGAGAGACTAGAGCTTGGGCAAAATGTTTCTGCGGAGGATTGCGAGGCCATTAATGGCGAAAGTAAAGGAGACGACCGGGATCGTGGGGCTGGACGTTGTCCCCAACGCTAAAGAGGTGTTGATCTCCCTCTACACCAAAACCCTAGAGGAGATCAAATCTGTTCCTGAAGACGAAGGCTATCGCAAGGCGGTCGAGAGCTTCACGCGCCATCGTCTCCAGGCCTGCAAGGAGGAAGAGGATTGGGAGGCGATCGAGAAGCGTCTTGGCTGTGGCCAGGTCGAGGAGCTCATCGAAGAAGCTAAGGATGAGCTCACTCTCATCGGCAAAATGATCGGTCCGTTTCTATTTCTTCTCTTTGCTGCTGCTTTATTGATGAAAGAAATCGAAATTAATTTTGTTTGATTCAACAAATTTTTTGC
The DNA here is from genome assembly GCA_964016875.1 of Fallopia convolvulus. Classification (NCBI taxonomy): domain Eukaryota; kingdom Viridiplantae; phylum Streptophyta; class Magnoliopsida; order Caryophyllales; family Polygonaceae; genus Fallopia; species Fallopia convolvulus. Next base: position 51,145,058 of record OZ024732.1, read on the forward strand.
TTTTTCGTGCCATTATCCTCTCAATTTGCGGAATGGTTTTCTAGATTCAATTATAGCCAAATGCATTGCTTGCTTGTTGATTGTGCTGCTGTTGACTTACCGTTAGCGCAATTTGATGTATGTGGAGCAAGATTTGTTTAGACAGAGTCACAGATATCTACTTGTGCAGAAACTTGAAGTTCAAGTTGACTGAGATTCATCTACCAACTATGGATATGCTTTCAATATCAACTAATCGCCGTGCTGTTAGTAGCATGTAATGTCGGGACTCAGGTCCCCTAGTATAGATCAAGGGCAAAAGTAGATGGATGAATCTTTTTCCTTGTGCTGCCATTTTAGCTATAAGAAGTTCCCAGAGTCCCAGTTAAGTGCTGTACTTATGTCGATATTATTGAAAAATGGTTGCTAGAGAATGATCATATGGACCATACTTGGGAATTGGTAAGCAAAAAAATGATCTCAATCCTTGTCTAAATTAAGTTATTGAAAATGGTTGGATTGATTCTATGGACCGTTATGATTATAGAATGATAAGGTTATACAATAAAAGGCTTTTTTTCACATTAGAACAGAACTCTTCTAGTCTTCTTTTTGTTTGGCTTTTTACTTCATTTCGAAAAAGAAGAAGAGAGCAGTGTCAATGTGAAAAGCTGTTTATTGTAAGACCTTGATCATTCAATAATCATTAATCAGTACAGGCTATAATATCAATCAATAACTTAATTGTGAATATGACTACTATTCATATAATAGGTTGTTGTTTTTTTCTAAAACTACAGAACTTCAGTCAAGAACTTTCATGGTTTTCCCTTTCTCCATTTTCTCAAATTATTGTTTACTCTAAGGTTATAGCCTCTTTTTTCTGTTAATTGACTTGTAAGTCAAGGCATATACTACGAATAGTGTTAACCCATTGTTATGCTCTTCCTTCTTTGATATGCTGCGAATCTAGTCATATGAACTGTCTTGAAGCATTGAGTTGTGTTTGTTTCTTAGTATTAGTATCTAATACTCATCTAACAATTCTTAATGATTAAGCTCTTAACTGAAATAAAACATGTAGACATGTGGTTTTGTCTTAGCCATAGCAATTTGTCTGACCCAATCTTGTTCTTTGCAGAGTGGGACCCGTGGGGCGTTCCTGATGACTATGAATGTGAGGTAATTGAGAATGATGCGCCAGTCCCCAAGCATATTCCCCATCATCGGCCTGGACCTCTCCCTTCAGAGTTCTACAAGACGCTTGAGGCATTGGGTTCCAGCTTGCCACCTAAAGAGGAGGATCCCAAGGTTACATCTGGTGAGTCAAAGCCGAAGGAATAATACTGCAGTTAAAAGCCCTGAAACCGGGAAATGTACTAGATTTCTGGAAGCTTAAAAAACCATTGTTTTTGTCAAGTTGAATGAATACCATGGCTCAAATTTCTTGTAGCCAATCCTTGTTGGGTTGGGTTTTCCTTTTTTCAGGCTGAGCAAGTTGGTTAATAATATGGAGCTCACATTGTTGCCTTTCCTAAACCAAATGTAGATGGTTTTTGTCTGTGCCTTTTTTTTGGCTGTTCTGTTTGGTTTTCTGGATTTGTGTTTCATTGTTAGTTTTATTCATTTAAAAAGGCAAAGTGTGTTTTGTTCATCTTATAAAAGTACTGATGTGCAATAGGCGCTTCAGGTAGAAAGTCCTACAAGTGCTAAATGTATATTTGTCGTGATACATTAGTTTAGCAAAATACTTATTGGGTGGTTAATTACTTAATTCCAATCATTTATAAATTAGGGGTTGTTTTGTGCTAGCAAATGGTAATTCGGTACAAACTTTTTATAAAGGGTGGTTTTGTTAAAACAAGTGAAAATAAGGGGTGGTTTTATGCATATAAGATATTGTATCACATATTTGTTTATCAAAGATACTATGTCAAAATAAACTGTCAAAATGCCAATGACTAGAGTATTTCTCTTGACACTTTCACCATACATATAACATAGGAACAAGAACATAATGATGAAGCTCGTACTGAAGTTCATGGTACTCATTCAAAACACATTCTAGTCCAACCATCCACCATGTACTGCAGAAGGAGAAGAAGATAGAAAAAACAACTATTGATTACCTAACTATTTGTGCACCGCATTTTTCATAAAAGATACCATCTCTCCTAGCAACAATCGTTCGGTTTCAAAGTAAATGAAGGGAACAAAAGGGTAGAATTGTATATAAATTCTAAGACGTCAAATAATTGACCTCTTTAGATAAAAGCAGTGCGGCCTCCTCTTCTACTGTGCCTATCATATGCTGTATTGATTTTGTCGACCAGCTCGTTCATTGAACTGTCAAACAAAGGGGAATTACAAATCAAAAGTGTTCGGACTTATAAAGGCAAAATAACTAAGTACCCAACCATCATTTTATGCAATCAAAATGATGATGCATCAATAGAGTCCAACTATAAACTCCAAATTGTATCTGTTTGGAGATATTTGTTTGCTATTTCCAATAAAAAGCTCATGTAGGATATTTCACATATGCTCAGATCTTGTCTTCAGCACAAGTCTAGCAGTAAATTTAACTCCTTTAACCATGTGCCCAAAATATTCTGAATTTATTTATCTGGCAACGAGAAACATTATTGACGAAGACAATTGCATATCAATGGCAATGACCATTTCATTCCAGTAAAAGGCTATGTAATGTGATTCGAAGGATGGACATTGGTCATCGATCATTGTTTCTCCCCTTCAAAAAATAGGATCCAGAACATGTGATTCAACCAGTTATGTTACACAAGAATTTTGACACAATAAAACAAGAGTTTAAAATCATATTGGAAAAGCCAAATTTGATAGATTGTCACTCTAGGGACCTGCTCAAGAAATAATATCCATAAAAGGTAAGAGCAGTGCCACACAGATGTAAGATAGAGAACTAGTTAGTCATATAGTCATTCCAGCAATAGGTGAAGTAAATAACATAAACATGTGATGAGACAAGGGATTTTGACACTGGCATGAAAACTAATAAGAGCTGATAACAAGCAGTACTTTCCACAAAATACCTTTGGAATAGCAGAACAGTCAATAGACAAACTGTAACAAAGCATCCTACACTTCTATAGGACGATAAGAAATTTATAGAAATAGACTGAATACCTGGAACAGTTGGTCAGCATGGCAAGATATGTGATCAACAAGGTGTCATTATATTCCTGCCACAAAACACAACGTCACTTTTGGAGTCTGAACAGTGAATAAAGTAAACCTTTATAGGGTTCTATATTTGGTATTCCCTACAAAATAGGACATCTGCATAAAAACGAAGCTACTCACCATTAAGAAATCATCTTGGAACTTCTCTGATTCAATGGCTGGCAGTCTCCTTAAAAGACTTGATACTTGTCTTAGCAATGAACTTTCCGTAGGAATATCACCTGTCAAAAAATGTGAATTATGATTTCATATTAATCTTTTTGCACTGCAAATACTTCCAACTTCATAATATTTCCACACACATTTCTGAAGTAGTTTTTTCCGCTTATCCATTACATGATCAACGTAGGAGTACAAGACTATTTTTCTCACAATTATGAAGAGCAATTGTGTTTTTCTCACAATTAGGAATATCTTCTCATGTACCAATCAACGAATACCATGAGGAAATACTGGGTTGATTATGTCCAAATCCATGACATGGTAACTTGCACCCCATGCAAGTTTCTGCTCCAACGTAATAAAGATGTAATAAACATTCAAGCCTACTTAACCAACCCAAATCATTGCATAATGAAGTTAAATATTTAATTGAGCAATTATCACAGCTAAAACCTAGTTATGCAGCATGAAAGAATAACTTCAAGACAACAGAAGTTCAAACTCGCATATGACCACTGCATATATCAACGACTCCTATTCATATATAGCAAATATAAACCATACATCATTCAGGAAGCTTAATAAAATTTCCATGAGAAGATACCAAGTCATGAATGAAGCATAGATTAAAGCATTACTAAGCTCCAGATTGTAGTCAAACAAACCAGGATAAAAAGAAAAGCCTCCGAAACTTTGTCAATTTGATGAAATATCTTAGGACTACTACATGATCTAGGCATTACAAATTGATTAGGCAATACATCTTCATAATCCCAAAGCTTAAGCAAAATCGTTTCTCCAGCAAAATGTTTTGGATCTTGTATAATGATATTTATACTTGAAAAAAAAAACAATAAGATACCTTTCTGCATGGCCAGAAGATACTGATGGAGCACCCTGATTCTGCTATTCAACATCTTTATGGCACTATGAATTCCTGTAAGGTGGGCAGCCACTGCACAAATTTCAATTTCAGTCTTGAAGCCAAATAAGACGACAACAGAAAATGAATAATTGATTTATTAACTCTAAAGCTTATTATAAGTTTATAACTTCTCTAATGACAAGATAGTTATTCGGCAAACTGACATTGGGTAGCAGCAGACCCTCCATCTGCTGGTTTCAGATGTGCAACATGATCAACTGATATCCTTTCAGCTTCTACTGTCTTCATATAAAAGTAGTTCAAATGTAAAAATAAATTTTATAGGGACAAACTAAAAAAGATAAAAGTTGAGATTGAGAGACAAAAAACCTACCTCAATGTTGTAACTTGATCGAACAAAAATTAGCTGTGGAACCCCATCAATTACATGTAACTCTGCAACAAGGAGAAAGTCATGCTCCCCGTAAAATAAACTTCTAAATAAACAGTACACTACAATATCACCTGCCACTAATTTTTAGTTTAATCAAAGGACCCTACATCTTACATCTTAGGTATAAGTTCTCTAATGACAAGATAGTTTAATCAAAGGTCATTTACTGCAGGACCTTTTGCTAGTTTTTGGTCATGCCTTAGTATGGTTGTTTGTTTGTATGTAACCCTTTTCTTTTGCATTTATTTAATGCAATGAAACAAAAGAATCCTATCATCAATCTTACTCTAGGCCTTGTTTCACTTTCCATACAAAAGCCATTTCTATCCAAAAACTACTTTTAATACTCTTGAAATCCGTGCAACTCTCTTTACTTTTTTACGTTTTTCAAGACACTAAAAATCACTTTTCACCTAAAAATCCCTTTCCACTCAAAGTGAAACAAGGCCCTAACCACAATATTAAAAAAAAAAATCTGAGAAAGACACGTCAAGCCCTGTGACTCTCCATATTTCTCCAACTGTTGCCTATACACCCTAGTCCATAAAGTTTGTGTTTTCCATTTGTATACACTTCATTTCTTATATATACCATGATGAGGGGGTAAGTGTGTCATGCACTTAATGAAAGTCATCAAGGTCTTCAACCAATTGTTTAACCTATAATCAATGGCATCACATTAATCTTTCTGCCCTTTTTTGGTGGAAATGCTCTCTTCTGCTCAATATTTTATTGAAATATTCAATCTCGGTTGTGTTCTGAAGGCTATGGTATGGAGGTAGGAGTAGGCAGCTAGGTTACTAGATAATCTCATCTAGAATCTGTTTTGTGCAAAAGCTTTCTTCTACTCTAACAACAACAACAACCCAGTGTGGACCTGCCTCGGGCAGGGTCTGGGAGGCCAGGATGTACCTAGACTGATATGGTATACGGTAGAGGTAACTAGGTAACTAATATATCCTCATGGGCAATATAATAGGCAAGTTATCTCCAAAAAAAAACAGTTCTAGATGGGGCAAGTATACAAGATGCATTGAAATAACATAATGATTGATAGATGGTGAACGGGTTTGAATTGCCATAAAGATTAACAAGAACATATAACTAGTGAGTAGTGACACAAGGTGTAAGAAGAAAATGCTGCAAACATATGAACCATGATTAAATAATAGCATGCTATGCACTGTATAAGAATGGGTAGAGAGTGTGAGTGGAAGAAAGGGAGAGAAAAGTCGAAGACAAGTACATACCACTTTCAAAGACGGTAACTGGAAGATCCTTTTGTGCATGATTAATTGTGGGGTTAAGAAGAACATAAATAGGACTTTCATTGATATCCATTAACTGCCAAAGAAATCCATTGATGCAGTCAACTAAAATGATCAATATCACAGAAATTGCCAGTAAATCAAAATGTGATACTCATGGTTAATTCTGGTGTTAAGAAGAACATAAACTGCCAAAGAAATCCATTGATGCAGTCAACTGAAATGCCATTAAATCAAATGTGATACTCATGATTGTAAATATATGAGAAATTTGAAAAATCTTTGCTATTAAATCCAAGCAAAATGATCCTCAAAGTCTCAGAGATCATGCAACAGAACAAGCAAACCCTAGTTATTGAAATTATCATTCACAATTCTTATTCCCACTCCTTTATCTCCTTATCCAATACAGTGTACATTGACACATCCCACAACAACACCAAAAACAACAAAAGATTCAAACTTTTACACCCACTGTCACAATGAAGAAAGACGATCAAAAACCTAAAATAACCAACACAAAGTTCTTAAATACTATCAGGCAACTACAACAATCAAAAGGAGGGTTAACAAGAGGAAAACTCACAGCTTTGTGAATGTGCATATCAGATTCATGAGCATCGCTCCCAGTCGAATACCACCCAAGTACGTAAAAATTGGGGAAAACCTTCTTGTCTGAAGAAATCAAACATCATAAACGCAATCAAGAGACCAGAAAGAGAAAATTAAACAATGATTTTGCGAATGCAATTGAACTAAGTTTCAGCAGTTGTACTCACAAAGCTCTTGCTTTTTCTCGAGGAAGGCGCGGTCGAGGGCCAGAGTGGTAGGGTCATATAGTAGTTCGAAGCTATTGAAGATCTCGACAGTCCTCCCCTTCTGCACGCCTATTACGCAGCCGAAAACCCTAGGCGGAGGCAACGCGACTCCGTCAAAGTCGCCGGAGGTGGCAACGGCGTTGGTAGGGTGCTGAGTTTGGGTCTTGACTCTAGTGTAGTGATCGGAGATATTAAGGATTACCAGTGGATGGAGCTTGAAGGTTAAGCCGCTGCTTGATGACGCCGCCATGATATCCGGCTCTGATTCTCTCTCCGTCAACAAGGCGCAGATCTCACGGTGGCGAAGGGAGTGCGATGAAACTGAAAGGCAGGCAAAGTTTACGCTTCTTTTCCCCTTTTCTCGACTCTCGTAGTGCCGCAGTATAAACCGCGAGTCGGTCATGAACCGGCCTGAACCGGTTCAGTCCGGTTCCTTTTTTCCCTAAAGAACAAGTTAAAAGTTTAAAGGCAAAATTGCATTAAAATAGTCTTAATCTTTTAAGGTCGTTAGGCCACGTGCTCCACCACTTTTGACAAGGTTACCAGAGCTGGTGCTTGTATTCGGCCACGTTTAACTTCATGACTTCCATCTTGTTTTTTTGGGCTTTGGCCCATGTCTTTCCTTTTTTGCTTGTTTGGGCTTTGGCTTCTTTTTTTGTCTTGCTTATGCTCTTGTGGGCTTCTTTGGATTAATTTGTTGGCTTTGGCAGGTTTTGATTGGGCTTGGTTGTTCTTCTCCAACGGACCGAGTCATTCAATCGTCTTTGGAAAAGTGGACTGTTGACGTTGCCTCCACCGAGACATTGTTTGGGATTGGTGCGGCCGCTAGACGCTGTCGTGACTGTTGAAGATTCTTCAATTTGGTGGAGGGAACATCAACAATCCACTTTTCCATACCTGATTTTTCTGCTTTAACCCAAATGCTAAAGGCGTTGTTCTTTAACTCCTCACTTTCCCACTATCCTTTTGCTCTAGTTCCTTATTTTCGTCGTTTGTACTTTCTTTATGTGTCTTCTTTTGCTTCTGTCTATTATAGCCGTTTTTCGGCTGCCGTTTATTCAACTTCTCAATTGTACCGGACTTGTCCGGTAAATCAAATTTTAACCTAATATAAAAAAAGGTACATCTAGCTCCGAGGGAGAGAACGAGCCCGCATGCCTTATTTTGTACTCTGCAAATTCTATTCCAAAAGGCCACAATCATATTTAATAGTCATGGGTCCGGTTCCTCGGAACCCTGGAACCGGGATCGGAACCGGGAACCCTCCGGTTCCTCGGTTCGGTTCCGGTTCCGGTTTGGTTCCGGTTTTTTTCGGTTCCGAGGCGGTTCCGGTTCCGTTCCGAACCTTAAAAAAAATTAAAAAAAAAATTAAAATTGCAAAACAGCGATCGCGGTTTCGGAGCCGCGATCGCGGTTCCCCATTTTCACACTATTTTTTCTTTTTTAAGGGAGGGAACCGGCGGTTCCGGTCCGGTTCCGGTTCCGGAACCGCCGGTTCTCCGGTTCCAAGGAACGTGGAACCGGGACCGAAACCGGCCAACCCCCGGTTCCACCGGTTCCGGTTTTTTTCCGGTTCAATCGACCACTAATATTTAACAACTCCTATGGTACAAACTACAAACCCAATTACTTATGTAATTAGAAGAATACTAGTTGTCCCCGTCGTGCCCTGCACGACTATGAATCGATATTTTTTTAGATATATTATAAAAATTATATTAATAAATAAAAATATAATATAAATAATAATTGTGAATTGGTGATTTATATAAATTGTAAAAAAAACATAATTCTAAATTAAAGATTTTGATAACAAAAATAAAAATAATCGGACAATTAATATGGATTAGCAAATAAAATTGACTTGACATATTATAGAATAAGATCTCGGTATATATTTATATTATAGGATAAGATCTCGGTATATATTTATATGAGTTTTTTTGGTAAATTATATTGGAGAGTTGTTAGGATCATAAAGATATGGTAAAAAATATTTTTATATGTAAATAAATTTCCAAAAAAACATTATTGTAATCCAATATAAAAACAATTAAAAAATTAATTGATATTTGTAGATTATGTGGCAATATGATGTGTACATAATATATGAGTGATATGGAAATTTTTTGACATGTGGACTATGACATGGAATATTTATAAAGACGTCTAAATTATAAGAAAATGACACGTGTAAAAATATGAGGTGGCTTAATATAGGATCGACATGTGGCGAAATCCTAGGTGGCGTAATGAGAAGGCTCCAAACCTTATTGCTTTTATATATATAGTAGATTTAGTTTCATTTAATACTCTAATAAACAGCCTCTTTTAGGTATTGGGGATATATTTATCAAGAAACAAATAACTAGTGAAGGAATGAATATAACCAATATATATAATGATAACATTCTCTGTCATTCTACAAGAATGTTTGGTTTCATATACCAAGAAACAGCCTCATTTGAAGTTGGTAAAGAATGAAAATGGGGATTCTCTGATTTCAAATTTGAACATTAGCTGAAAAATTCAAAGATAGTCAGTCGAAAAGCCATTTAGCAAGTCAAAGAATACAAAATTAACGGGACTAATTTCAACCTAGCATCAATTTGGAGATTATAAAATAAGGAGGATTTGAATTGAAAGACATCTCTCTTGGGATAGATGAGAAAATAAAAGGTATACTTTCCAGGTTATCCTCCATTTTCTGTGTGAGCTGCTGAGCTAGGTTTCAGGGAAAAGGAGAGGAGAATATATGTACATTCTCAAAAGTCAATAAAGATTAACCTGGATTCAATCAAAATCTACTTTTTATGCCAGCTACTTCAACTCAAAAAATCAGCTCAAACAATCAAACATACAATTCCCCTGTTACCTTGTGGATATTTATACCGTAGGGTTCAAAGTTCAAACAACTGGTAAACATTTCAACACCCTTCCCTGTTTTGCTAGAGCTCTCTACTCTCTTCACCAAAAGACACAGCAAAAATGGAAAAGAGAGCAAAACTACGTTTCCGACGCATGCTCTTTTCACCATTCGCCTCTTGCAAAGCCCATAAACTCGTCTCCGAAGTCATCCACCATGGCCGCCAACATGAAGAAGAACAGATGATACCCCACTCGTCGACCTCCTTAGAACCCCTCTTGCCTCCTTCCTCCTCCGTCCGAAGAAGACCCAATTACCCATCATCAATGTGCAAGCCCAGGTGCCCCGAAACGCTCCATGAAATGGTCAGAGAAAGCTGCATTCTCTCCGTTGGAAACAGAACACCCTCATACGACGTCGTTCAAGGTCGAGGAGGATGGTTGCGGTGTCCCCCTGCTTCCCCTGCATCTCCTCCATTAACAAAGCAACCCCTCAAATTGAAACACAATCAGAAAACAAAGAAGAAGACCCATTTCAGGATTGATAAATCAGATCCGTCCATCTACGAAGAATGGTTCAGCAGCGACGATGAGAGAGAGGAAGACGACGACACGGAGTCTGAAATCGAAGAAGCGGGTACTCTGTTCTCTTCTTCAAGATCTCTCATTTCACTGTCCTCCTCCGACCCGGACTCAATCGGGCCGACCCGGACCCTGAACCGACGAAAGCCGCCCAGCGCCCGTCGGAGGGAGGCCAGGAAGAAAAGGGAGGCTTTGGAGGAGAAGGTGAGAGGGAGCTTCGCTGTGGTCAAATGCTCCAGCGATCCTTACACCGATTTCAGGGCTTCCATGGCGGAGATGGTAATGGAGAATCAGATATTCAAGGGCCGAGAGCTTGAGCAGCTGTTACACTTGTTTCTTTCACTCAACTCTCCCCATCATCACGGGGTCATTCTTGAAGTTTTTGCTGACATTTGCGACGCTCTGTTTTTCGATTGACTAGGTTGCATTTTATTTTCAGATTTTATTTCAGATGAATCAGTAAAGTTTGTTCAGTAGGAGTATTTTCTGTTTTTGTGATCCTTTACTGTTCTGCATGGCTCGTGAAGAAATGGAAAGTGGGACTACAATTTGCCTTTAGAAGTTATCTGTATGGCTTGTGACTTCTGAGGATGTTGACCAGAATCGTTTGGTTTTCTTTTGCAAAATGGCTTTTGGATTATTATTTTTAGGATGAAAACAGAGCCCGTAAGAGCATGTGCAATGGGAGGAATGTAGCTCCTCTTTGCACTCTCTCTCCTCTTCTCATAGAGGAGCTCTTTATTGTTGTGAAAATGTGAAAGAAGATTGCTTGAAATCCTCCTTCTGTAGAGGATTTTATGCATTGGCCCTTATGCCAAAGAGGATTCAAAATCCATTCACATGTTGATATGTGTCCAATTCAACATTCAACCACTATCATTTATTTCACTTCAAATTATAATTGATAAGTTTATAACTAAAAAATTGATAAAATATGACATTATTTTTTTAGAAAAATTTAACCAATGTTTATAAAAAAAATTTGTCTACAAAATAAGTCCAAATTTCCCGTAGTTCACACAAATTATCTTTTTCTCCCCCTCCCCCACCTTTCTTAGTACCATACATCAAAATAATTCAAATTATGGAAATTTATTTATGCTTGATTTTATTTTTCATTTATCTTTTCGTAGTTTACAATGTTTCTTGAAGTTATGTTAATGTTAATTAATTCTTTCTCTCATTAGTAATTCGTTTACATTATCATTAGTCATTTGTAATTTTATTAATTTGACCAAATTAATTAAGGGGCCTAATCACTACTCCATTGCATTGATCATCACAATAATTCAAACAACTCAAACCTTTAAACTAATCCAAACACTCAATATCATCCAAATTATTTAAGTAAATACAGTTTATTATTAGTTTATTTGATTAACTAACTTTGTAAAAATAGTGAATGATATAAAATATATAGTAAATATATATGTTAAAGTAGAATAGAAGAAGTGAAAGGGGATACCCTTTGTTGTGGGGGAAAATAGACAAAGAGGAAGAGAAAGAGGAAAGAAAAAGTGAAAAGTGATGTGGATGATAGAGAAAATGATGTGTCAAAAGGAGAGAAGGAGAGAGAAAAATAAGAGAGGATTGAAAGCCCTCAATAATTGTGGTTTGATTGTTCTGTGTGTTAGTATTATTCTTGATATGCGTCAAGGAATGAAGGAGGAAATCTATCGTATTTTATTCGAGAACCTTTGAAGATTGAAGATGCACGGTTTGTTATTTGTTAAGAGCGCAACCGCTGGTTTTTGATGGGAAGGGAGGGATTAAAAAATGGAGTTTGACTTAAATTGGTGTGTCATATAGTGCGAGGAGCTGAGGATAGTTTAGTTGGTCCAAGTAGTGTTCACCCTAGGCAAAAAAAGAGAAATTCAAACCCACGAACGCATAGACATGCAAAGTGAAGGCTAGTTAGAGACTTAAGAGAGTATGGATTGTTTGAAATAATTGGATTCTGTATTGCTTTCAAAAAAGTTTGGCTTATCTGAAGTTTAGACATTTTGTCTCGATTGGTTGACCAGGTTCAGGTTCGATTTGCCATAGAATGAATAGGAACCTTATAATTGTCTCTATCATTGATATCCTAAGTTTGAGAGATGGATCTAATTTAAATACATGGTCACTTGTAGAAATAAAGAAATTTTGTGAGGTAGGCAAAGATCTACGACCATTTGATGACGACTTAGTTAGAACTAGTAGCATTTATCCTGAATTTTGTATACCTTCATCAACCGGATCCCCAACTTTTGATTTTGGTACTGACATAGAATATAGAGATATTCGAGAAACAAATAGAATAAATAAAGGGAATGCTAAGGGTAAAGGAAATAATGATTATCGAGCTTCAAGCAACAGTACATCATCAAATGAAGATTTACAGAGAAGCATAGATATATAACAAAAGAACTACGAAGAGATGGAAGCTGAAGTGGATACCCTATATAAGGAAAAGATAGAAGGTGAAATCTAGTATCTAGCAATTATAGATATGAGTGTTTTAGCAGAAAACTAAATGAAGCTTCTGTTAACCGAATAGAAGTCGCTTGTTAGTGCGCAAGTTCAAGAATTACAGAAAGTAGAAAACTTAGAATGTAAAGCAGCAAAATTGAAAGCTAAAGTTGAGAAGGGAGGGATGCAGAAGAAAATAATAACTAATTTAAGTGCACTTTTTGTTTCTTTTTACAGTTAATTTTGTTCTTATGTGAGCTTTAGTTGATTAACTTGATTATATCCCAGTCTCTGCTGAACAAAATAACCATTGTCTTACCCACCAAGAAAGAAAGAAAGAAAGAAAGCAATATGCCCTTAGGCATAGGTTAAACATACTAATGAAGAAAACTAAAATCATTTTAGAAAATTAATTAATCCAAAATAAGTACAAACTTATAAGAACTTGCCAAACTTACAAAAGTCATTGCCAAATCGTTGTCCTAAAGGTAAACTAGTCTTGCTAGACATAGGATCTTTGTTGTAATTTTGGTATCTTAAATTGGGCCCCATGTAACTGTTATTTTGTCTATGACTTTTGTAGTAAAGTTTTGTTTGAGGCACTGAATTTTTGTTATTCTCATGTTCTCGACTGATGAAATGGTCCATGGATACTGATTGATGGCATTAACATTGTGTATGATCTCGGTTCATTTCCAAAACTATCATTCAAATATGTGACTTAGTTCATATCACATTAAGGTGCTGAAGAACTGCATATGATGAAGCTCATGCACAAAACAGGACACAGTTAACCCCACCAAAAGCAGATTAAAACTAGAGGAAGCTAGGTTTCAGATGAGTTTGGAACTTTGAGTGAAAAAATAATTTTTACTATACATTTGATACCAATGTATTGGCCCTACACTAACTCCTACAAAAATAGTATTAAAGCAAACCAAAAGATTGAAAGTCAATTTCTTCCATGCCATCAACATTGGCTACTTTTCAGCTGATTTTCAGTCCATAAACATGGACCTTGCAATGGACCCAATTATTTAACTGTCCACTAACAGAAGCCCCAAAAGAAGAACTATTATTTTATTTAAAAGCTAACACATCATTAATAAGTAATATAACAGCATAACACTAGATTATGACATTCAACCCTACACCTACCTTGCATCCATCCTTTAAGGGTAAAACATGAAAAAGGAAAACCAGCATTATGTTAAATCACTTGCTAATTTCTTCAATAATCTTGAAAGTTTCCTGTACAGAGGGAGTTGGTGAAGATAAGAAAACATACATAATCCTAGAACAAGACAGAATTGCTTACCTCACCCAAGTTAAGCAAACATGCTTGTCTAATAGCAACAGCAATGCAAGCCAGACAACGCTATAATTATATAAAAAAACTGCTCAGAATTGCCATCATCAAAATCAACCAGCTTGAAAGATTCAAACTGTTCCATTGCACTTGCAACTCCCTACACCTCTCCCTGATTATCATCCTCATCTGGAACCTCATTCAGATCAAAATCAAAAGCTAATTTCCTGCTCATCAGCTGCTGTCCTGCAGGAGAAGTGGATGAAGAAGATGACGACGGCGGAGCCACCAATTCTCGGCCTCCAGTTGGCCCTTGCCAGTGCAATCTCTGGTGTCCACCGAGCGCCTGCCCACTTGAAAACACCTTCTCACAAATCCTGCATACATGATGATTTTTTGCATTGATGTCTTCATTAGGGTTAACACATTCCTTCTCAAAAATTTCATCTTTGACTGCTGATACTTGCCCAGGATTCTTGACCAAGATCTTGTTGTGAGCACTTGATCTGTGTCCTCCTAAAGCCCGGTGAGTGGGGAACGACTTATCACAAACCACACACTTATAGCACTTAATTACGGGGGTCTGATCCTTAATCCTTCTATCTTGATCATCAATTGATTCAGCCAACTTCAAAAGCCCATGAGCAGCATTGTATAGTGTCTCCTTATCATCATCATCAACATCACCATAACTAATTGACCTCTTCCGGCCTCTTTTGTCCTTGATTGACCAGCCAGGTGGCAAATCAAGGCGGGACTCACCATCCGCCACGTCAGCAATCTCCGAACAATTAGGACTGGGAGAAGAAGGCGGAGGCTGCTGCATACCTCGCCAATGGCGCTCAGGGTGACACCTCATGTGGCCGAAGAGCGATTTCAGGGAAACAAAGCTCTTGTCGCAGAGATTGCACGTCGGCTTCCCGTCCCTCATCAGATCGTCCACGTAGCTTTTCCCGTCGCCAGCTGTACGGCCCTGATTTTGCGGCCCCGAGCTGAAATCAGCTGAAACGACGTCGTCTTCGTCGTTACGGCGGCTTTTCTTGATCCTGATCTTATTCGACGGCAATAACGGGCTTTTCTCCATCAAGCATGGTTCTTGATCGGTTGTTGCTGAATCAAAATCCATTCTTGATATGGGAATTTCGAACTAAAGAGGATTTCGGGTGCGGCGTCTTGGGAGAGAAAAACCCTAGAAATTTGGGAGAGTGGGTGAAAGGGGGGAGATTAAACCCAGAGGAAACAAAAATCAAAGGTAAATCTTTCTAAAGAGGAAACAAATAGTAGCTTAGATGAGAAGTAACTGCCCTACCCAAAAGACGCCGTTTGATCAAAAAAATCAAATTTTTCTTCTTGGAAAGACTGGAATTTGGGATTGGAGGTGGAAGATGAGGAGAATTAAACAGGCGCAGCAGCTCAAGGAGAAAGCTAGAGTCTAGAGGGAGAAGAGAAAGACCAAGCGTCTGCTTCACTGACAAACAAGATGAAAAAAAAAAAAGAAAAAAAGTTGACATATAAAAACCTCCCAAATCTCAAGAGATTTGTGGATTTGGGAAAATTGCACAATGCTATTTTTATCCTTTGAGCAAATTATTAAAATTATTAATGGTTAAATTAAATGGACACTTCTCTTTTTTTTTTAGAAAAAAATGGACACTTCTCTAGCACTTGTATTGTATCAAATAGTAGATACATAGTCTTTTGTTAGAGAGCATGTATTATAAATGAATGAATTTAGAAATTTAGAATTTTGGATAGAGTTGTACTATATCATTTTTATTTTGTGTATATACAAATCACGATCGAGATTCACCTTCTTTCCTTAGTTTTACATTTCAAGATTTACAATTGGGTATTAGTTTGGATTTTTTGGGTCAAAATCCCAACGAAATACTTCTCGTTATCTTTTCCTAATCTCTCTCCAAATCACACCATTGACTCTGCGCTTACGCGACCTTCCATTCTTCAATGACAGGCCCTAATTTTCCGGTTCAGATTGTTAATATTTTGGAAAGTCATTTATCGATATTTTAGTACGTAGCTTTTTCTTTTTTTTTGTCAGAATAATCCGGTGAATTTTCCTCAATATTGTAACGCATTACTTATTTTGAAGCAATATTCTGCAGAAACTATGGTCTATGGTCAAGAAAAAGCTATAAAGCTTTAACAGGTCGTATATATAACTTGTTTTTGCATTAATGGTAGCAATCAATTGAATAGATAATGGTAAATTCAATGAGTATTCAAAGAGGAAGAAGAGCTAGACTAAACAGCTTGCAACATATATGTAACTGATCTTCTTACCCACTACCCTAAATATATACTCATCATGTAGTGTATACTAATATTCAATCGATATTTAAAAATTTACACAAAATGAATAAGTCAAAATTGTGAGTTACATAGGGGCATGTCCAATTTCGATGAGCTGTAGGAGAAAGAATTACCTGGTTAAATGTAAACATATCAAACTAATTGATTTTCAATTATCAAATACTGTTATAGAAGTTCTACCAAAAAAAATACTGTTATAGAAGGGAACCGGACAAACGGTGGAAGAAATAAGAAAATCATCGTCAAAGTTATCAAAGATCATTAAAGATTGGCAATTGTTGGTGTTGAAATTATTTATTTAAAGAGAAATACAATTGGATTTAATAAAGATGTTACAAAAATATTAATATATAATATAATATAGAACAACATTTTTCTAACATAACCAACATTTTTCTAATTTCAAATAAAATATAGAACAAAGAAAAACATTTGAACAATCTCTCTAGAATATGAGTAGGGTTATGAGTAGGTGGATTTCTTCTACTACCCGATCCGCGAGTAAAAATGACTCATCCTAATCTTTCACTCACAAAATATTACCCTTTTAATTTTTAAAAATTGCATAATATGATTTTTAAGTTAAAAATTTGAGCACATACACATAGTTGTTTTAAATACAAATATAATTTTTAAAAAAAAAATTAACATTAATTAAATATTTATATAGCTAATCTAATATATATATATATATATATATAAAAGCAATAAGGTTTGGAGCCTCCACATTGCGTCACCTCATCATTTTCCACATGTTGTCCGACAATGTGCCACCTTGGATTTTGCCACGTGTCATCTTAGTATTAAGCCATGTCATATGATTTTTTACACGTCATATGCCACTTCATATTATTTTTGCCCCGTCATTTACATTTACATGTCATATTTAACTACAATTATAAATAAAAAATAATTTAATAAAAATACTCCATATTAATTAAAAACCCATTTACAAACTCTTTTCCTCCTTCTTTGCCATCTTTATCGAAATTTTCCATAGAACTGATAAGGTCATCAATGGCCACCTCCACGACCACTGATGCCACTCTTTATGGCTGCCTTGCCGACCTCCTTGCACAACATTGTCGATGCCACACTCTTGGACGATGCAACTACTCACTATTATCTATCCCGAATTCGACTTCATTACTTCTTCTAGATCTAATTCACTATAATGGCATATCTTAGGTTCTACTTTCCTTCTCTTAACATTCTATTAACTAATGTAATGAAGCTTCTATTTCTGTTATGTACATATTACCGCACTTCGTCGATGCTATTGATAAGTTTGTTGATTTTCGGGTTCTCTATCAAAGTCATTGAAGAAGTTCTCTATAGTTTCATTCAAAGCATAGTATTTGTTTCGAATCTCTATCGATTTATTTGTTAACCAAAAAGATATGATATAAGATTTTTAAATTTGTTTAAAATTTAAAAAACTTAACTTTATCATAAAAGATTATGTACTTCCATGTTAATTGTCAAATCAAAAAATCTTTGAATTAAAAATAAATAAAAAAGCTACGGTTACCATAACATTTGTTCCAATTTTTAATTCAGATCTAATTATGATTTTGTTCCAATTTTTAATTGAGATCTAATTGTTGCATTTTTTTCGATTTGGAAGTTTACAGATTTTGTTCCAAATTTTTACTTTCGTACTATTACTATGTAATCTTTTTTTTTCCACATAAGTTTAGATATATCAAACCTTTTCTTAAAAAATTATAGTATGAATTATTTTTTTCCTTTTATCACAAATCACTTTCTTGTTTTACCAAATCTCTTAATCTATTATCTAACTATGTAATTTTTCACGTGGATAAATTTGGATAATAAAGATCACACACTATTTTTTGGAAAATGTAAATCAAATTAATATGTTAAGAATCCTATAATAATCCTACTTTCATTAATCTACTATATATATAAAAAAAATAATAGGTTTGAAATCATTTCCTTGCGTCACTTTATCATTGTCTACATGTCGTTTCGAAAATGTGTCACATCGAATTTGTCATGTGTCATCACCATATTAATTCATATATTTTATCTTCAAAGCACCATAAAAAATTATAATTTTTGATTTGATAATATCCAAACAAAATTTAAAAGATAACTTTCCTTTTTTATCAATAATATGCTTGAAAAATAAAAGAAAATATAATACAAAAATGGAGAAGATATTATCAAACAAAATTATCGATAGAAAAAAATAAAAAATTATATTATTTGGTTCGATAATATTATAACAAAATCTAAAAGATAATTTTCCTTTTGATATGATAATACGCTTGAAAAAGAAAACAAAATATAATACCAAAATAAAGAAGATATTATCAAACAAAAATATAGAATATAGAATATAATATCTAAGGGAAAAAATTGGAACCACTATTTCTAAACTATAGTTTTAATTAATTATTCTATGATCAACAAAAATTTGGAACGATTTCTAAACTATAGTTTTTAATTAAATTTGTTATGAATTAAATATTTTATGATAAAAAAATTTGGAAACAAATTTTATCACCCTATTATTTTAAAATTTTATCGTTTTTTTACTTATTTATTATTATTTTTTTGTCACTATATATGTATCACAAATAATCAATATATATATATATATATATATTCTATTACTAATAACTAAAGCGGTAGCAATTTCTATCAACATGTGCCACATCACCTCTTTATTAAATAATAATTTTAAATAATTGATTATGTAAAAAATTATTTCAAAGTAAACATAAAGATAAAATAATATTTGTAAAAATTTATCCCCGAATAAACATAACGATGAAATAAAATTAGTAGATTTGATCAATATATTTTAAAAAAGGATATTATATTATTATATTTATAAAATATAAATTTAAAAAAATAATAAAAAATATGTACACATGGTCACATATATATCTTTGAAATAAAAATAGCCATATAAATGATAATATCTTTGAATTATGGATTATCTATGAGTTTAAATAATTAATATTTTTAAATAAAGATAAAATATATCTACCACCATATTGCATAACATCTCCTTATATTAAAATATTTATTTAAAATATTTATATTAAAAATATATCAAAATTACTTTTTATTTTTTAGATGTTGTAACTTGAACAATATAGATAGAAAAGTATGGAAAATTGACGACTACAATTTTATTTTATTATATATAAAGTAAATATAGATAAGGAAATATTTTTATCTTATCATTTATGCCAATACTAATGAAATATTTTTATTTATTTTTTCTTATCTTCTTTCAAAAGATAACACAATGAAATATATTAATTTTTATGTAATTTTTTTATTCTTATAAGATAACACCATAAAACTCTTCTTTCAATTGATTTTTTTCGTAAATTTTATATTTTTATTTGTATTCTTTCTTAACGTAAGAATATAAAATTTATTAATTAAAAATATTAATTATTTAATCTATCTTTATTCTCAACTTTAAACTTAGTAATTTAAATTTGATTTTTTTTATTTGATTCCAAAACAAAATAATTTTTTAACTTGATACTGAATATTATATTTATAATTTGTCTAAAAATATTGGGTCGTAGTCGTGCATGGCACGACGGGTACAACTAGTTGGAACACTAAAGTGGAACAAGATTTTGAAATAGAGGATTACTGCTGCCCTCACCTGTGGGTGAGCTGGTTGACCCGCCACCTGCGAAAGAAAATAACATTCAATTGACCAACGAACTAAAATCTTTCAAAATTGAAGAGAATTACTAACCTGGCAATGACGTTGAGAAGGGATGGAGACTAGAGTGAGTAAGATTGGGAGAGTGGTGGTTGAGAAGGAATGTCATTTAGCAAAAGTGATAAAAACATTATGATTAAGTTGATTTTTACCTTCTTTTTTTTTGACAATTCCATTGATCTTCTATTTGGTTTTTGCCGAGGTCAAGTTTACTGTTTAAAATGGTTCATATGTGACAAAATAATACAAGAAGAGAAACATAGGTATATTAATGCTACTAGCAAATTGTTGATTGATTCATTGACTCTGAATGTTGATGTAATGATGTTAACTCAAATTCAAGTCCTTCCACCATTGTTAGAGGAAGACATACAATTTTTTGCACTCGATACAAAAAGACTAATCATTCTATTGAAAGATGCTACACTCTCATTGGTTATCCACATAAATTAAAGAGCAATCAGGCTAATGCTCACCCTGTTTTTGAAAATGAAGACGTTACACAAGCAAACTTTGCTATTCATGGTTCGAATAGTGTTTAATACTCGCAACCCATGTCTCTTCTCCATAAGACTTTTGTTGGAACTTCAAACAATTCATCCATGGCTCACATGGCTGGTATTGGTTGTTTTTCATCCGTTTTTAATTTTGTTAGATCTTCATTTTCCAAAACAACATGGATCACAAATAGTTGAGCAGTGATCACATGACTTACAACATGGATTTTTTTCTCTGAAATGCATCCTTTAGCTTCATCAATTTCTATTTCTATGCCTAATGGGTCTGCTTTGTGGTTAAACTGATTGGCACGGTTCAGATTTCATAGGATCTTATATTGAAAGATGTCCTATATGTACCTGATTTGTAATTCATTTTGCTTTCAATCAGTAAACTTGCTAGTCAACCAAATAGGACTACTTGTTTTGATTTTGGAATATGTTGGCTGCAAGGCCCTTCATTGGACTTGACCCTTTTCTTGTTTTCTTTTGATGTTGTTTTGGGTGTGTAGTTGGGCTTGCTTGACCCATGTTGCTTGTTGGCCTTTTAATTTTATTTTTATTTTGGCAGGCTTAGTCGAGTTATCTGATCGATACATTTTCAAAGAGTTGGACATGAGTTGTGGTTTCGTACAGAGTCATTTGAGGCTAGGTTGTTGTTGTGTTTAATGTTTATGGCTTCTGAAAATCTTTTATCTCGGTGGAGGGAACGCCAATAGTCTTTTTCACACATTTCGAGACAGATTGACCTATAGACTGGCATTGATAGTGCTTCACTCAACTCGGTTTTGCCGTTTTGGTCTGCCTGTTTGGTTTATTTGTACTTTAGCCACACAAGAAAGCAACGATACAAACAACTAGATAGATAAAAACACACAATTATCATGAATCTATGGGTACGTTTGAACGGTAGAGTATGACACTTCCACGCGCGGGTTAAAAACCAAGACATATATTACCGCCGGATAGCAAGTTAATATCCTCACGACCAAATTCTAACCGGAACCTTTATTTGTCAATATACATAAATTTCATCAACCAAAAAAAAATACTATACATGAATTTCATAGACTCAACGCAAATGACTTAAACTCAAGTCCAATTTATAATTTTTAACAACTACCAATAAACTCCACTCATTTCAGATATCATGTTTTGATCAATTTGTTTTTTGTTTTTGTTTTTTTAAATCAGGCCCAATTGTATATGTCAATCTCTCCTACACGTCAATCGGATCCTTAACGAGCTAATTCTACGAAAATCAATTGCGTTCAGAACGAAATTTCATAACAAAATCAATTTAACAGCAATAGATTGGATTTATAGAGTACTTGGGTGGAGAGTGGAGACCGACCGCAGAAATTAAATAGAGCTGTTCATACGTACGTATACAACACACAAGTTAAACAAAAACACTTGAAAAAATAAATGAGATCAAGGGAAGAAACTGGGATCATAGCCGTTGCTCGAGGTAGCGAGTATGTAGTAAGCCACAATATGACCAATGGATCCCCAGGCGAGCACATCGACGATGTTGAATCCGACGGGGTCGTTGGACTTGAGGAGGCTGACGTACTCCTTGGCGCGTGTGTCTCCGGCCTCGAAGTGCGTGAGCCCGTTCTGCGTGGGAAGGCCTTGTTTGGCGGCGTTCTCCCTCTGGAACTTGAAGAACACGAACCTCCCTAGGAAGAGGGAGAGCCCGGTGCTCAGGCTTATTACGATCGACGGGTTCAGCTCCGCCTTCACGACGCCCACGCGCCTGCTCCTGCTGCTCGTGAACGACACGCGCGACGGTGGGCCCGCCACGAGGTTGGCGGTGGAGGTTGTTGGCGGGCGTAGCCCCTGGAAGCGCGCCGTGGCGGTGAACGTGCTGCTTGCCATTGTTTAGGGGCTTATGGTTTTTTTGGGTGTGATGAGAAATGGAGATTTGGATGGTGTGATTAAAAGAGGTTTTGGTGTGGGTGGATTATTTGTGAGGAGGGGAGATGGAGTGGAAAGATTTTGGGGGCTGACGTGGCTGGATTTTAATGGGTGTTTGTGGATTAGAGATCTTCGGATGTGTTTGCATGGGATCATATGTGCTCCTCCTATCCACTTGGCTTTCCTTTCTTTCGTTTCGCTCGGGCGGGATTTTTTTTAGCCCAAATGCTTTAAAATCTGACTTGGATCTAGTTCATGATAAAAGGGGCACGATTTGGACCCAATTGAGCCCGACTTGGATCTAGCCCACGTTCAACTTTGGTAATGTGCAAGAAAGATCTACCGAAATCCTAAGCTTTTGTAGAATTAGGAAGCCAGTTTTTTTTGGAAAAAACTTCCTTTGCATTTAGTGATTAAAGATGTACAATATATAGAGGATTTTACACAGCTTATGCTCTATTCGGCACACACGTTATTAAAGGTTTTTGGAGGTTTGTATTAATAAAAACTACTTAAATAGGTATTCGGTAAAACAAGATTCTTAAGAAGGTTTAGGTTTTAGGAAGTTTTTGAGGAGGTTTAAAACCACAAATTGAAAACCTTCATGTAGATAGATTTTTGGAGGTTTAAAGAGGTTATTGAAAATTTGTAGTATTTAATTTAGTAATTTATTTTTATAATAATTTTAATTGTAACAACCTCCTAAAAACCTTATACTACCAAACACTCAATTAGATTTTTGGAGGTTATAAACAAGATTTCAAACACCTACTTAAAAACATACACCTACTTATAAACCTCCTTAAAAAACCTTAACATCTTTAAAAACTTTGTTTTGCCGAACAGTGCCTTAAGCTCCAAGCTAGAGAATATAAACAAACTATACAACAACAATACTACTTAGAACTTGCTACACTTAGTATAAAAAAAGCATGTTTTAAAAAAAGCTTCGTCTTTTTCCACATATTTCAAGGACGAAAAGTGCTTTTCAACACCAAGTATTGCAAGACTTATGACTTGTCGGGCGAGATCAGGTGGTTTCGATAGACCCAAAGTTGAAGAGTCTTACAAAACAAAGCCCTCCATCCAAAACATACGACAAATGAACACGCATAAACACACAATAAGATTAGAAGAGAGTGAAGGGCACCGTATAAGAAAAACACAACGAACACGCACATAAGCGAAAACTAACCCACAAAAACAAAGATGACCTCCAATCCCTACACACTAGGGCAAAGCACCCAAACCATCATCCACTTACAAGCAGCCTTACCCCTTATGAACTTGAATATTTATCCCTATGTAGGGATCTATCTTAGGTCATGTCCTCTATAAGGGCTAAGGTCAAGTCTTGTCTAATGATTTCCTTCCAACTCTTCTTAGGATGCCCTCTTCCTCAACGAAAATTCCCAAGGGCCAAGCTCTCACACCTCTACACTAGAGCGGTTTGTTGTCTCTTTTGCATGTGCCTAAAGCACATGAGCCTTGCCTCACACATCTTGTCCTTAATGTTGGCCTGTTCGGCCTTGTTATGAACGACTTCGTCCAACTTTATCTATCTCATGTGCCCGTACAACAATGTAGCATCCTCATCTCTGCTACCATCATCTTCTGCTCTTGGTTGGGCCTTTGGGGGGGGGGGATACTCTGCTCCGTACAACATCGTCGATTTAACCACCTTGTAGAACTTTCCCTTTGGCTTAGGAGGTACTTTCTAGTCGTACAAGATGATGGATGCTTCTCTTTATTTCTACCAACCCACTTGGATCTGGTGTTTGATATATGCATCAGTGCTTCCTCTCAAATTAAATCATGCAAATTAATAATGCCTAACTTGTGAAGAAGATAAAAGAGTTGTTGTTTCCCAAGAGCTTTGGTAAACATGAGCATCAATTGGTTAGAAGTGTGAACAACTTGATTATTTTGAATCAAATCACGCACAAAATGGGAGTCGCTCTCAATATATTTTATGCACTCATAAAATATCAGATTATAAAAAATGTGCAAAGCCACCTGATTATCACAGAAAAGACGCATACAAGTGAAATGTTACACCCAAGAGAAAGCAATAAGGACTTGAGACAAACGATCTCACAACATGCGACAACCATGGACTTTTACTCAACCTCAATGAACGATCGAGACACCATGTCTTGGTTCTTGGTTTTCGAGGAGACAGAAGAAAGACCAAGAAGCACATAATAACTAGTAACCAATGTTCTAAAAACCATTAGGTGGACCCTGTATGGAGAGAGGATGCCTAGTGCCTAGGCGGCCTAAACAATTTCCTAGGTAGGTCCAAACAAGGGCCTAGACAGACAAGAAAGCTAGGTGGGTTGGGAATGTGGGCCTAGGTGGGTTTTTTAGAGCATTTGCCAATAATAGACCGACGAGTGATAAGACATGACGCCTAATTGGAGTCACAATAAGCGATGAGTTATAAATCACTCTGAGCAAACAAAAACAACCCTAACTTGGATGTCCCTTCAAATAATGTAGAACCCGCAACACAGCGCGCTCGCCAATTCTCTTTAGTCGAGTTAGGTGTGAACAAAATAGCAAATATCAGGCCAAGTTATGGTTAGATAGTTTCTACCAAAAAAAAGTTATTAGATAGATAAGGCGACCAATAAGACACCGATAATGTTCTAAAAAGTCAAACAAAGGAGTTGTAGATGTGGCCAAATGGTGTTGCTGCTTTATAGGAAAAATACGTAGGGACGCACATGGGGGCGGGGAATGCACTCATCACCCCCTTCCCCAACCTACTATTATGCCCCCGCCCCCACCCCATTCTCGTCTAATCTCCGCAGGAAACGGGGCGGGGAATCCCCGTCGGTTATCGGGCCCCGTTTATCATAAAAAATATTTTAAACTAGTAATTTAATATTTTAAATTTTAAAAAGTTTACAAATATCAAATTTAATAACATAAATTTTAAATTTCATTATATAATTTATAAATACATATAAAATCGTTTAAATTGAAAACTATAATTATTTTTAAAAGCTTTTTTTATTTAAAAAACAAAAAAACATATGAGATATATATATGCGGAAAAATCGAGACGGATAATACATTTTCCGTCTCTACCCCACTTTAAGGGTATGTTTGGATTGTGGGATTTGATGAGAATTCTAGGGAGGGAAATTGTGGGAATTATTTTTCTATTGTTTGATTGCAATTTTATGTGAGAGTTGATGGGGTTTTATTAGAAAATTTGGAGTGAAATTATGGGAAATTGAATCCTACCAAATTGGTGGAATTTGATGGGAAACTAGAGATACATGTTTCAAATAAAAAATAAATAAATAAAATTTTACTCATATTTTCTCATCAAAAACCACGTCTAGCCAAACAAAGAAATCATTAAAATCCCCTACATTTTCACCTTTTATTTTCTTATCATTTCTTTTTTCATATTTTAGAACCCTTTCTTTTATCATTCATTCTCAATTGTCAAACAGGCTGTAAATCAAGGATACAAAATTGATCCTAGATGAGAAATCCCCGATCCTACGGTTTTTTTCATCCCTAATGCGACGTAGATCCTTATTGTTTACATCTATAGTCTGACAGTAGTTTTCAGCATTAATTTGAACGCACCCATTTACGTTTTGCATTTTCGTCAGTATTTATTATCATCATCTTCGTGATTTCCGACTTCAAATCTGAGTCAGAATCGAGTTCCATTCTAAAAACAAAACAAAAAAAATCGATTCTTTGCGTTTCTACTTCTGAAGCAATTGATCCACTTTTCGAAAAGAAAACGCTCCCTTTCCCCTTTACCCCTTCCTCAACCTCTGAACAGTACCAATGTACCATCGAGCCCCAAATCGAAACCCTAGCCTCCAAATCTTAGCCTCAATCGGTTTTGTTCTTTGTATTCTCCTCACACAAATCTCTATCGACAACAAAGATTGCCATCTTCATTTGTCTTTGCCCTTGCTTGATCTCAGATTTAGGGACAAGGGCGAATCGAGTAGAAGCCGGTCTAGGCGATTTCCTTTGGCAAAGAGGATCCACAAGCCTAGATGGAATGATGGGCTTTCTAATTCGGTCAAGAAGCAACGACAACACAAAAGACGGGGTCTGTATCTTCGTGTGCCTGGTTCTATTTGGAGCCTTAGGGTTGGTGTTGGCATGGCTTTGTGCAAGCCAGATTACAAGGGGAGAGTTGGGAACGAGTGTCTGTCGCGCTTGGGACCGAATCTCCCGGGGAATCGACTGAGGATTGAGGAAATGGAGGCGGTGCTATCTCCTCACGGGAACCGAAGGCTTGGGCGAGAAAGGTTGTTTCTTTCCTATTACTTAAAAACTAATTTCAAATTCATGATTACAATCAGTAATTTATGGCTTGATGGCTATATTTTTAGAGGATTGAAGTTCCAATTTGAGTGTCTTAGGGCAAAAACAAGGAATAAAGGTATTTGTTCTGAAGGTTATGAACCATTTGATCAGGTGAACCAAGAGGAAAAAATAGAACCCCTGCCTACTATGGTCGAGGAGACCCAAAGTAGTAGTGCTCCGAAACACAAAGATGTTGCTTGTCCTTCTTGGACTAATAAAGAAAGTTGTTTAGGATTAGCCATTGTTGTTATGGCTGCATATCCTGTTTTTTGGGTTAAAGAAAACACCCCTAAACTCTAAAGAAACCTCCCTTTATGGATGTGTGAGTGGGGAACTCATTGACCTCACTAGACTTATAACCGAACTATAGAATGTGTGGAAACTGATTTGTGTTTTTTATGCTTGAAAGTGACCATGATTGTTTTGTTTTGTGGTATATTATGGCTCTTGAAAGTCTTGATGATGATACTTTTCTTAATCCGTGGTTTGATATATTTTAATTATTATATTGCCGCTAGTTCTTACCATATTAATAAAATTTTCTTCATGCTGAACTTTCAAGCTTCAACTTTAATTTTGATACGGACCCGGTGTGGATCGCGTACCGAACCCTTGTTGGTCAAGGGGATTGAGCCTAACCCGGTGTGGATTTCGACTCGGGATAAACGTGGTTGGTGGCCACGGAAGAGAAACTGATAAACTAAGAGAAATTTAGGGCAAAACTAATTCTTGGATAAATTATGGGGATTACACCAAGAGTATTTATACCTAAGCCCTAATGGTTCAAAAAAGGCGTCCCGGGAAAGAACCGTAAAGAAAACCCGGAAAGAGAGACAAGCTCTAGTTTATAAAAATTACATGAAATAAATAAAATACCAAAACTATAAATTAATGTTCTAAAACTATAATTCATCAAAAATAATTAGATATATTAATCCTCATATCGTCTTGGACGACGACGAATCCGAGAAGGCCTGACACTCGATCTTTCTTCCGTATCATTCTCTCCCCCGTTGAGAATCGGCTTGTCCTCGAGCCGTAAATCAGGGAAGGCACGGGAAATCACCTCAACAGGCTCCCAAGTAAACTCGTTCGGCGCACCATCGGACCATTCAACGAGCCATTCGGCTCGCGGAACGCCATCCACGATCACCTCGCGCGCCTGAGTAGCTCGCACCGGTCGTGAGATTGGCCTGTCATACAGAAATTCGGCCGGTAAAGAGGCTGGTACGATTGGTGAGCCATCCGGAATAAAGGGCCGAAGCAACGAAACATGAAACACATTGTGAATACGCGCTATGTCCGGAAGTTCTAGCCGATAAGCAACCGGGCCGATGCATTCAGTAATAGTAAATGGTCCATAAAAGCGGCGAGCTAATTTAGCCGAGAGAGCACGGCTAACCGAATGCTGACGATAGGGCTGTAATTTCAGAAGAACCTGATCACCAACACTGAAAGTGACATCCTTTCGGTGTTTATTAGCCTGACGAACCATGCGCTGTTGCATTTTGGACAAATTAGTGTGAATGAGGTCCAACACTTGTGCACGATCTCGGATGGCTTCCGAAGCCGGGGTTGGCGGACCCGTCGGAATAGTAACCCGAGCGATCGGCGGGGCCTCTCGACCATACAACGCTTTGAACGGAGACATCCCAAGGCCCTCATGATACATAGAATTTAATGCCAATTCAGCCCACGGCAGAAAATCAACCCAACGACGTGGTCGCCCCTGCGTAAAAGCTCGTAAGTATTGTTCAAGGCTCCGATTTTTGACCTCAGTCTGGCCATCAGATTGCGGACGATAGGTTGTACTATGATGCAATTTAGTACCACTTAAACGATGCAACTCAGACCAGAAAGTACTGCGAAAAATAGGATCACGATCGGATACAATAGTAACCGGAATGCCATGAAGCTTCACAACTAACTCAATGAACAGCGAAGCAACCTTTTGGGCGTCGAACGAAGGCCCAAGCGCACCGAAATGCGCGTATTTAGACAATCTGTCGACGACAACTAGAATCGTGGTGTTGCCGCGAGAAGGCGGTAATCCCGTAATGAAATCCATAGAGACATCATCCCAAACTTGTTGAGGAACCGGCAAAGGCTGAATTAAGCCCGCAGGCTTGGCAGTACTATATTTTGTGGATTGGCAAATCAAACATGAATCAACAAAGCGTTTAACATCGGAACGCATGCCCTTCCAATAAAACACCTCAGCGACTCGACGAAATGTCCGATCAATACCGGGATGGCCGACGTTGGAGGACGAGTGAAACTCAGCCAATATCTCGGCTTTAAGTGGTGAAGCTGAACCCACCACCAAGCGATGGCCCAAATACAGAATTCCGTCACAGATTCTGAAAGGTGCGGCTAACGAGCCGGTCGCTGCTGCCGAGTGCAAAGCTTGTAAATCGGCCAAAGTGGAATTTTCAGCTCGGAGGCGTGCCAATATATCCGGCAAAGGGGGCGCAAAAGACATGAATTGCTGCAGAGTAGCCTCGGTATCGATCATACAGCGGGAGAGGGCATTTGCGACTCGGTTACTAACGCCGGGTTTGTACTCGATGCGAAATTTGTAGCCCATGAGTTTTCTGATGAAGAACTGTTGATCGGGTGTCTGAATAACCTGTGTCAGGAGTTCCTTCAAACTCTTTTGATCACTACGGATTACAAATTCTCGGCCTAGCAAGTATTGACGCCATTTCTGAACTGCGGAGACGATAGCAAAGAGCTCCCTGTGATATGCGGAAGACCCGCGCCGTCTAATGCCGAGTTTCTTGCTGAAAAATGAGAGGGGTCGGTCCTCTTGCAATAATACCGCGCCTACGCCTTCATCAGACGCGTCAGTTTCAACAATAAATTGTTTAGAGAAATCGGGAAGCTGTAAAATCGGGGGTTGCATCATGGCTGATTTCAATTTCTGAAATGCCTCTCCGGCGTCCGCGGACCACTCAAACTTGTCTTTCTGTAGCAAATTAGTCAGAGGAGCAGCAAGCAACACATAATGGCGAATAAATTTCCTGTAATAGCCTGTCAGACCCAAGAATCCTCTCAACTGTTTCACGGATTTGGGCGGAGGCCAATCGGCCATCGCCGAGAGCTTAGCCGGATCGACTATCAGTTGTCCGGCGGCGACAATATGTCCGAGGTATTCCACCTTGGAAGTCCCAAAGGAACATTTCGAGCCTTTGACATAAAAATGATGGTCCTGAAGAGTCTGCAAAACAGTGTCTAGATGCGAAGCATGAGCTGAAACTGATGGACTATATATCAAAATATCATCAAAAAAGACAATAACGAATCGGCGCAGATACGGAGCAAATATACTATTCATAGCAGCCTGAAAAGTTGACGGTGAATTAGTCAAGCCGAAAGGCATAACCAGAAATTCATAGTGACCGTCATGTGTCCGAAAGGCAGTTTTATAGATATCAGACGAATGCATTCGAATTTGATGATAACCTGAACGCAGATCAAGCTTAGTAAAAAATAGTTGCACTCCCTAATTCATCAAATAGTTCATCAGCAGTAGGGATAGGGAACTTATCTGCAACTGTGATGCCATTCAGAGCTCTGTAGTCGATGCAGAAACGGAAGCTACCATCTTTTTTCTTGACTAGCAAAGCAGGAGAAGAAAATGGGCTAGTACTGTGCTGAATGATGCCCTGATCTAGCATGGATTTAACTTGTCGCTCAATTTCAGCTTTCTGAAAATATGGATAACGATAGGGACGGACGTTGATCGGTTTGGAATCCGCATGTAAATGAATATGATGGTCCCACGGGCGATGCGGAGGAAGGCCCGTCGGAACCTGGAAAACTGCTCGGCGCCGCTCGAGAACCGCGCGGATATCCGGCGTCAGATCGGTCGGCCAATCGGCCCCTGTCGACGGGTCGTCCGGCGTGATACTGAGGATTTCAAAACAATCCAAAATATTGTCAGAGACACATAGAGAATGAAGTTCGGCGCTTGAGATTGGTTTCGGTAAGTTCACATCGCCTTTCAGAAACACAGATTTCTCATTCCAGATGAACTGCATAGTGAGTTTAGCGTAATCATGTGCTACTGTGCCCAATGTCTGTAACCACTGTACACCAAGAACCACTTGTGGTCCATGCACCGCAAGCACAAAAAGATCAATAGAAATAGTGTACCCCTGCAGAATAATGTTAGTTGTCGGACACTGATATGCACATAGTAAGTAAGCTCCGTTCCCAACAAAAACGCGGAAAGGCGAAATTTGAACTAACGGTAATTGTAATTTCTCAGCATGCAGGGTGACTAAAGTTGTGGGTACTACCTCCATCAATCAGAACTTGAATCTGAACATCATGAATCGATCCAGAGAGGCGTAACGAGCGCGGATTAGGGAGGCCTTCCATGGAATTAAGGCTAGAAATATCCCCCTGAACGATGAGCTCCTCCGAATTTTCTTCCTCCTCCTCATCGCTATCATCACAGCTCAATAATGCCAAGAAACGGGGCGTACAGCGATGGCCCCGAGTGTACCTCTCATTACAATTCCAACATAAGCCTTTGTTAGTACGTTCATCACGTTCATCACGAGAAAGACGTCGAATTGGAAGAGATGAGAAATTACCGTTAGGTGCTGATTGTTGCGGTGGAAGCTCGGCCGAATCGGTTGGGGCGGGTGTGGTTGGCTTCGGCGGAGGCTGGCCTTGGCGCTGTCCAGGTGTAGGCCATGGGCGTCGATTCGAGACCCACTGCGCCGCGGTGTCGGCATAAGACGCCGCCAATTCGCGAGCTAAAGCAAAAGCCTGCGCCAATGTAGTCGGGTTCCGAAGATTCAATTCCCGGCGTACAGGTTGTTTCAGTCCAGCTTTAAATAGAGAAATCAGGGTGGCTTCTGAGAGTCCGGTGACTTTATTCAATAGAGCTTCGAATTCAGTCTGATAGTCAAGAACCGAAGATTTCTGTTTCAAGTTGGCAAGGAGCCCTGTGTAATCCTCGTAATACGTTGGATCAAAACGTTGTTGAACAGAAAGCAGAAAGGCTGGCCAAGTTTCCCCACAATTGTTCCGGCGTTGATAACGGAACCAATCCGAAGCCGGATGATCAAATAGGATGCCTACTAATCGCAAGCGATCGTGCTCTGCCGTTCGGAAATAATCAAAGTATGCTTGAACCTTGAAAATCCAACCATTCGGATCCGTCCCATTAAATCGAGGGGGATCGACCCGTATTTTTGGACTAAGATCCGGGGCGGGTGGAGAGCGCGGCCCTTCTCGCTGAACATAGGGCGGAAACTGTTGAATCTGATTGGCCTCAAGTTGCGGTGGATGAGCATAGGGCAGGGTGTTTGACGGTCCCGCGCTTTAGGAGCCGAAGCTCGGATGGTGCCCTGCGCTGTATTGTGCGAAGCGAAGGCCGAGCGGCGTGGGCGAAGTCCAGTCCGCGAACAACGCGGGGGCTGCGCTGGGGCCGATAGTTTGCGGCGGCCAACTGGTGCTCGGGATCGCGCCTTCGCTCGGGACTGCGTACGGTTGGACCCAGCCCGCCGAGAACGACGACGCTGGATTAGGGTTTTGTGGCGGCGGTCCGGACGTATTGATGACGCGGCCGACCTGGTCCGACACGACGGAGGCGGCGGCAGGGTTCGGGCTAGGGTTTGACAGGTGGTCGACCCGCTTTTCCAAACTATTGATAGACGATTTGTGCAAATCGAATTCGCAACGCATCGTCTCGACTGTATCCGTCAATTGCAGAATCAACGTATGGAGATCGGGGTAATCGCCGGCGGTGTTTGAAGAGTCATCGACAATGGATTTCGACATGGTGTTCACGATGAAAGCACCAGTTGATACAGACCCGGTGTGGATCGCGTACCGAACCCTTGTTGGTCAAGGGGATTGAGCCTAATCCGGTGTGGATTCCGACTCGGGATAAACGTGGTTGGTGGCCACGGAAGAGAAACTGATAAACTAAGAGAAATTTAGGGCAAAACTAATTCTTGGATAAATTATGGGGATTACACCAAGAGTATTTATACCTAAGCCCTAACGGTTCAAAAAAGGCGTCCCGGGAAAGAACCGTAAAGAAAACCCGGAAAGAGAGACAAGCTCTAGTTTATAAAAATTACATGAAATAAATAAAATACCAAAACTATAAATTAATGTTCTAAAACTATAATTCATCAAAAATAATTAGATATATTAATCCTCATATCGTCTTGGACGACGACGAATCCGAGAAGGCCTGGCACTCGATCTTTCTTCCGTATCAAATTTCTTGGTATTCTAAGCCTATTGAAGGCGTTTATATGTATACTACTCTAATTTCAATGCTGGTTTCTGCTGATCTCTTTTAGTAATGTTAGGAAATATTAGTTGTTCTGATAAAACCTTTGTGCTTGGGTAGCAAGTTGTTATTCATTGTGGTTGTTCTGATAAAACCTTTGTGCTTAGGTAGCAAGTTGTTATTCCTTGTGCTTGGGACGCAAGTCTTTTTTATTTATTTATACTTAAATAAATTAAGTCCTTGCTAGGCAAGGCATGTTTGTTTTCTTTTGTTGCAGGTTTGCTGGGGCTTAATTTAAGTACTTTTTCCGAGGAATTGGAGCTGAGTTTGGCATTGGATCGAGTTGCATTGGGCAAAGTCGCTGGGTGCTCCGGGGCCTCTGAAGATCCTTAATTTCGATGGAGGGAACGTCAGATGTTCATTTCGCACGCCCAAAAGGGGTCGACTTGTTGCCTGCGGCACTATTTTTATAGTGCTTTACTCACCCCGACCCCAAACTCTTCTTAGTTCTTATTTTGCGGATTCTTGTACTTTTTATTGCTTTCCTGCATGCTTTGACTTTTTAGCCGTTCACGGCTGCCGTTTTTCTAAACGGCCTCTCGGTTTACCAAGTTTGTTTGGTATTCGAATTCTTACCTTATCAAAAAAAAAAAAAAAAAAATTGATCCACTTTTCACCGTATTTTTGACTCTCTCCATATCCCAGTCCCAGCTAATGATTAGTTTACTCTTATAAAATTCAACTATTTCTGTGCAGTTTGGAGTTGACGCTTCTCTCAAACTACCTCACCAAAACCCCATTTCCTAACGAATTCACTCTACCATCAGCTTATCAGACTGGATTCCAAGTAGAAGATGGCTCCTCTGTGGAAAAGGGTGTGGGAATCCGTTTCTAATTCCAAGAATTCCAGCTCCAATTTCAGTAATCCGAAGCTAATTCCTTCTCAAGCATCAACTTCCATGACGATGGGCCCATTTGAAAGGCTACCGGAGGAAATCATAACTCTGATTCTCAAGCAGCTGGGTCCAAAAGAATCAGCGAAGCTAACCCTAGTTTGCAAAGCTTGGAGGAATTCAATCCTATCCGATGATCGTCTATGGGTTTACTTCCTTGAGAATCATAATCCCTTTTCCTCTTCTAACCCTCCATGGGAATTGGATTCGATCTTCTTCTCTGAAACCCATCTCAGAACTGGGCTTCCTATTCAGTAAGCCTTAATTTCTTTCTGATACTCTAATTTGAGACAGCAAAGAGTAGTTCTTTTGTGGTTTTGACTTGTGGGTTGAGATTTTGTGCCTATTTTTTTGCAGGGTTTTTTCTGACGTATCCACTTCATTTTCTTCTATACAAATATATGGCCTCCGAGCTAAGGTTCCTGGTGCTGTTGTGATTGATGGTAGTTTTAACTTATTGCTTTGTCTTATGGGTGCACTGGGATTTCCTCCTTTCTATTAGTCTCTTTGTAAGAGGGTTT
Organism: Fallopia convolvulus; assembly: GCA_964016875.1. Classification (NCBI taxonomy): domain Eukaryota; kingdom Viridiplantae; phylum Streptophyta; class Magnoliopsida; order Caryophyllales; family Polygonaceae; genus Fallopia; species Fallopia convolvulus. The sequence goes on from OZ024732.1 coordinate 51,179,594, forward strand.
GTTGGTTTGATTGATCAGGCTGCAACTTGGTGTTTATATGCTACTTCATCAGTACTTTATTCACTGCAATAGGATAATTAGCCAATGCCATCTGTTCACATGAGTGCTAATGTTTCTTACTAGTAGTATTCTGCTGTGGAAGAGTCTCACATATTTAGTACTTCACATAAAAAAGCGCCTTCTGGTTTATTTGACTCAGGATTTTATGTGATACTCGTAGTTCAATATGAGCTTTGTGTGGTTAGGTGGCTCGGGCTATTGCAAGTTCGGTTGGAGCAAGAACCCCAGTCCATCTGGTCGATTACCTACGTTTTGGGTAAGTTTTTTTTGGTGCCATTTGCTAGTGAGTGGTGAGGAAGATTATCTGCTGTTAAAAGAGGATAATCTTACTATCTTGCTGATTTTGATGGTGGTCTTTTTCTTCTTATTTCCCATTTCTGGGTGCAGTGGTAACTGATGAGTTGCTTTTTCATATGCTGCTATGCAGGAATTTGGAAACATTGAGTCACCTATGCACTCTCGTCTCCACCACTTTTTTTCTTCAATTTACAGCAGGTCAGTGTATTAGTCTTTTTGCTGATATGTTTCATCTAAGAGTACGAGGCATTTTGATTCTATTTCTTTAAATTTACTGATATTTAACATGCATATGTGCATTGGCACTTGATAACTTTCTAAACTTGTAATTTGAATGCTCGACTCAGGATGCAAGCTCCCTGTTTATCCTATGCTTCTAGCAACTAGTTGGCTTATAAAAACTTGTAACTGAGATGGACAACATTGCTTTTATAGGCATTAAAGAAAATTTTTTGACTATTTTTTGTTTGATAATAGTGTTTGGTTTGTCTACAGGATGCAGGTAAAAACTAGCACTCATCCTATCGTTGTGTCCATCCCTATTTGCCATTATGATAGTAAGATTTTCTTGCATCATCTTATCTTGATGATATATTTTTTTGTTATGGTGGATTGATGGTGGCTGTTAGGATTAGCTCATTAGCTTATTCTAATTTCACTTGTTCTGAACTAAAAATCCAGACACAGAAAGTGCAAAGGCATCCAGAAAGCAGCTGAAACAAGCAATATATTCAACTCTTTTTGCGATGAATGTTCCAGCAGTTTGCGCCGTTAATCAGGTAGAATTATGATTACATGGATTCTTATAACTATGATACAACACTTGCATGCCTAGATAGTGGGTAGAAGTAGCTACACTTGTAAGTATCTAAGACAAGTAAAATTGGAAGATTTGCAATATAAGGATATTAAGACTACTAAAACCACGACTTCATTAGCTTCACTAGTTGTGCTGGGACTTTAGGGTATGATTATTGACAGTCAAGATTATTCGTCTTCTTGTTTGCTTTTGTATCCATTGCAAATGACCTAATTTGCAATCTCTTAATTGTTATAGGCTATCTTAGCGTTATATGCAGCAAGAAGGACTTCAGGAATTCTTGTTAATATTGGTTTTCACCAAACTTCAATTGTTCCAAGTAAGAGTTTCTTTACTGTCTCATTTCCTTAGTAAGCATCTTGATTCATGGATCATCTGTTTAAATGCCGCCCTTCAATATTTGATACAATTGGGCGCACTGAAAAATCTCTCAGTGCTGCTGACTGGCTAGGATGGATAATTTTTCTATGCAAATTTGAATCTAATTGTTTCTGGTTGCTGTTTATTTTGCTAAAATAACATGCTTGTGGTCAAATTTTTGTATGTTGTAGTTTTGCAAGGCAAAATTTTGCACAAGATTGGTGTAGAATCTGTTGGTATTGGTGCACTGAAGCTTACTGAGTTTCTTAGAGAGCAGTTGCAGCTCAGCAATATTTCTTTTGAGTCAGTTAACACTGTTTGTTTGCTCAAGGAGGTGATTTTCTTTGTTTTTTTCTTCTTCGAATTATCTTATAAACCACCGCCTTCAATTCCATGTCGTCTAATTGTCAATAAATAAATACTAAGCTCTCTGTTTGTGTAATATTTTGTCCATTCGCAGAATCTTTGTTATGTTGCTTATGATTACGATTCTGAGCTATCAAAGGATTCAAGTGCATCCTATGAAGTTTCAGGGGAGGGATTATTTACACTATGCGAAGAACGTTTTAAAACAGGGGAGATTTTGTTCAGGCCAAGGCTAGCTGGAGTGTAAGCTTTTATTAACTCTTTTGCCTGTGGTTGTTGTTTTTCACCAAATATAAAACCTGTAAAATATGGAATATAACCTTATATAGTTAAGGTTGCAAAGTGGTTCTAGTTATTATATAATTCTGAGAACTCTTAATGCTAAATATAACTTGTTTTATAATTTAAACTTTTGTTCTCTAAGAATATACAATCATATCGTATATATCTCACACATTTCAATGAACCTACGGGAGGTGCGGATCTTGCTTTTATCAAGCACAATTTAAATAAAAATTAATTCTATGTCCTATCACAATACATCAAACATTTTTTTTTTGTATTAAATGCAAGTATATCACCGTCTAATTCCATAATAAGTTTGGAATAGGAAGAATAGTCGTATGTCAGAGTTACATTCGAATCAAAAGTACAGTACTTATTTAGAAACTTGACTACATATTGATATAGAATTATCATGTGGTGCAGGCGTGCAATGGGGCTGCATCAGGCTGTAGCTCTATGCATGGACCATTGTCTTGATGCAGATGTCACGGGCGATGATAGTTGGTATAAAACCGTCGTCTTGGCTGGTGGGACTGCTTGTTTACCTGGTCTTTCTGGTAAATACATGCCAATTCTTACATCAGTACAATTTGTGTTTTTGTAGAAGATTAATATGGGCCTCTTGCTTAAAATGTCTATTCGCGATTCTACAGAAAGACTAGACAAGGAATTGCATTCAATTCTTCCAACTTCTCTATCGAGCGGAATTAGAGTTGTTCCTCCGCTTCACGGTGCAGATTCTGCATGGTTTGGTGCGAAACTCATCTCAAACGTAAGCCACTAAGCTTCATTTAAGAGGTCTGCATGAAAGAACTTGGAAGTTTTTACTTGTCTGGTTTGGAACTCAATCTTGAGTACAAGTAATGTGATCTCAAATTCCTGTGTAATTCCGTTACAGTTGAGCAGTTTCCCGGGATCATGGTGCGTGACAAAGAAGCAGTTCCAGCGTAAGTCGCGGAGGACTCTCGTAAAGCCTGGATGAGCACATGGACAGAATTGAGACTAATTGCTTGTATATATATTATTAGTAGCAGTAAATGAGAGTGTGGATATAGCTCGTAATTGCACAAGGATGGTAGTAAGATGAATTTATCATGGTAAATAATGCATATATGATAACAAGATGAAACCAAACAATGTGGAGTACATTGTATTGTAAATGCGTGCATTGTCATGTGAGCTTTGTTAAAATTCAGACCATACATTTCTGAGTAGATTGACAACAGAAGGAAAGGGAGATGAGATTTTGCCTTGTGTGAGTAGATGTGTAAAAGCTTTTTTTTTCGTCTTTGGAAGTTCTTTGTAATATTTGGCTGGGCCTTTTGCCAATTTTCCCACCGTATTTATTGTATTATAATACCACATTATTTTAGTGATATTTTTTATCATAACTACTATTCACAACACACTAAAACTAATTATAAAACCCCAAATTTATATAATTTATAATTTGATCCCTCAGCCCCAAATCCCTTTTCTTCCCCCCCTCTCTCTCTCTCCTATTTGACGTTCTGTCACGCCACCGACCGCCATTCTCCTTTCCACCGTCGTCCTCTCCGTTGCCAGCCACCATTGCCATCCCCGATGACAGCCGCTGCCGTCCTTTTCGCTCCAACCAGCACGGTTGATTAATTAAGCGTTAACGATGTCATTCAAATGCAAAGGGGGAGAACGGAACAAAACCTAACAAAAAGCCAACGAAACCAAAAGATCCCACATTTGAAAAGAGCAGGCAATTACTCCAATTAGTATTCTCTAATTTGTTTCTAAAAAAAATCTCTAATTTGTGCAAAGAACCAGGCAATTGCAACTTGCAAGTCCATATAGTCTCTAGTTTTGCGTTATCTCTATCACTTTCTACATATTAATTTTTTCAATTTGACCTCTCGATACCATAATTTGGAATAACTTCACTGAATTTCGTTGATGAGGAGTAATTTTGATTGATAAATCCATAAACCCTAAAATTTGAAATTCTAATACACATTAGAAACAGATTTAATACATATATTTAAGGTTAAAATTAAGCTTGCATCTTAAAAAATTAAGGCTGAATGACCGAAAACCACCCGTATTGACAAGTCTAGACAAGAACGACCCGAACCCGATTGACCCGGAAAAAACCTGGGTTGAGCCACGCTTTGGGTAAAAAACTTCGGGGGGTCGGGTCGGTTTTTCGAGTCGGGTCAAATTTTTTAAAAATACTTTTACATTTTACATTTTTAAAGAAAAAAGGAAAATATGTAAGAAATGGAAGAGAAAGACGCGTCCCACGCGCGCGTAAACGCCTAGTTAACGGACTGGAGAGGTGAGGTGGTTGTTTTTTAACGGAAGGATTCATATGGGTGGTTATCGGTAAATTGATATTAAAGGGGTGGTTTTGAGCAATATGGCCTATTATACGGGTGGTTTTCGGTCATTCGGCCAAAAATTAAAGATCGGCTACAAAATCAAGAAAAATGGCAAGAAAAATTTGCAGTAGGATACTGGTGCGTAATTTTTTCTCCATACCATTGTTCATCAGAGAAGGAGAGGATTTTTAGGAAAGTAGGACTTATGTGCAAATTTTAACTAAATCAGGTTATTTTATTATTTTTAGTGAGTTATGCATAGTATAACCCTTTTTTTTTAGCCCTACTTCAGTGATGTTGATGACTGATGATATACAAGATTTTGAGAAATAACTACAGTATTTTTTTAATCGTAATTTAATTGACATAAATATCCAAATATAATATACATACAAATTTTATTTAAAGAAATACTCCTAACAAAACCTTAAATTATGATTACAAAATATACCGACTTATGTCAATTAAAGCACTACAGTCGGTTTGACGGTATATTTATGTAAGCGTTGAATCTACAAATTTTATTTAAAGAAACACTCCTAAGTCGGTATATTTATGTCAATTAAATTATAAACCGACTTATGCTAAAATGCTAAAATATGAATAAAAAACGCAAGCGTTGAATCTACGCCATTTGACCGTCAAACCGCGTCGTAAGAAACCGACCCAAATTGTGTTAAATACCATGGAATCCCATGGATCCGTCTTCCCGCGCCCGCCCCATTACAAAAAGCTTTGGTTTATTTCCCCAATCCTTCCTTCTCTCCTAGGGTTTCCGTTCGAATTAGAAGATGGTGATCGAGGTGGTGCTGAACGACCTTCTCGGAAAAAAGCGAGGGTAAAGTGCAACGCCGATGACACCATTGGCGACCTGCGGGAAGGGAACTGGTCGCCGCTCAGGGACTACGAGTTTCATGACGGCATGGGCCTCGAGCTCTACAGGTCTGTCTCGTCTGATTGTTCTTTTGGTTTGATATGAAATCGGGGTATATGTTGTTCCCGGATTTGCTAGGTTTTTGCGATGCCTGATGATAGCCAATTTAAAAGAATTTGGGGATAGTTTATCTTTCATTATACAGAGTTCATGGTTTATAATTTCACTTTGGTCGGTCGGTCAGTCTTGTTTCTCGGACTATTGTCCATGGGGTTGGATTGAAAACTCAACTTCTATCGTGATTATTGCTAACTGTTCAACTATAATAGTGGGTCGCATTAGATAAACAGTGACTCATACATGACACTTCTGTGCTGTTATGATGTGGGCGGATTCACTTTTTTCTATATATTAATAGTTTCAACATGAGTTGCTGCATGTTTCTTCAAAAAATTAGTGAAAAATTTGTTTGGTTTTCACTTCCATCATCATAATAGGAAGTTGTACATCAAACTGTGACCGTAATTTTTGAAGGTGGGCAAGACCTACTTGTGTAACTTTTTGCTGACAAGTACTTGAATTTCGGTTTAAGTTGGTCCTACGATTTTGATGCCTCGGTTTAAGTTGGTCACTTGACTTTGGTGCCTCGGTTTAAGTTGGTCACTCGGTTTTGATGCATGGGTTTAAGTTGGTGACTCGGTTTTGAATGCCTCGGTTTAAGTTGGTCCCTCGGTTTAAATGTCTCTGCTTAAGTTGGTCCCTCGTTTATGTTGGTCCCTCAGTTTTGAAAGCCTTGGTTTATGTTGGTCCCTCGGTTTTATTGCCTCGGTCCCTCGATTTTGAATGTTTTGGTTTTCAATGCCTCGATTTATGTTCGTTCCTCGCTTTTAAATGCCTTGAATAAGTCGGTCCTTCGGTTTTGAATGGTATGTAAGTTGGTTTTTTCGTTTTGGATGCCTTGTTATAAGTTGTTTCTCGGTTTTGAATGCTTGGTTTACGTTGGTGCCTTTATTTGAGTTGGTCCCTTGGTTTTGGATGCCTCATTAAGTTGTCCCTTGGTTTTGGATGCCTCGATTAAGTTGTCCCTCGGTTTTGGATGCCTCGATTAAAGTTGTCCCTCGGTTTTGAATGCCTTGATTAAAGCTGGTGCCTTGTATGAGTTGGTTCTTCAATTTTGGATGTCTTGATTTGAGTTGGTGCCTCATTTTGAATTCCCCATTTTATGATGGTCTATCGGTTTTAAATGCCTCGGTTTAAGTTGGTCGCTTGACTTTGATGCCTCGATTTAAGTCGGTCACTCGAATTTGATCCCTCGGTTTTAGTTGGTGACTCGGTTTTGAATGCCTCGGTTTATGTTGGTCCCCCAGTTTTTAATGCCTTGGTTTATGTTGGTCCCTCGGTTTTATTGCCTCGGTCCCTCGATTTTGAATGTTTTGGATTTCAATGCCTCGATTTATGTTCGTTGCTCGCTTTTAAATGCCTTGAATAAGTCGGTCCTTCGCTTTTGAATGGTATGTAAGTTGGTTTTTTCGTTTTGGATGCCTTGTTATAAGTTGTTTCTCGGTTTTGAATGCTCGGTTTACGTTGGTGCCTTTGTTTGAGTTGGTCCCTTGGTTTTGGATGCCTCGATTAAGTTGTCCCTCGGTTTTGGATGCCTCGATTAAAGTTGTCCCTCGGTTTTGAATGCCTTGATTAAAGTTGGTGCCTTGTCTGAGTTGGTTCTTCAATTTTGGATGTCTTGATTTGAGTTGGTGCCTCATTTTGAATGCCCCATTTTATGATGGTCTATCGGTTTTAAATGCCTCGGTTTAAGTTGGTCGCTTGACTTTGATGCCTCGATTTAAGTCGGTCACTCGAATTTGATGCCTCGGTTTATGTTGGTCCCTCGGTTTATGTTGGTCCCTCGGTTTTGAATGCCTCGATTTATGTTGGTCCCTCGATTTTGAATGTTTTGGTTTTCAATGCCTCGGTTTATGTTCCTTCCTTGGTTTTGAATGCATCGATTTGTTGTTGTTGGTGCACTGAAGCTTAGAGTTTCTGAGAAAGCAGATGCAACTCAGTGCCTTTCCTGCTTTGAGTATAAATGGAACACCTGCAACATAGATATTTCTGATTAAATAAGGGCCACTGGTATAGCATGATTGATGATGTGTGGATCCTTGAAGAAAAGAAATTAAAGAATACTGCCTCGTAGTGAAGACATTCTTCAAGGAAGTTTGGAGCATTTGAATTTTACCTTCCCATCTTTCATTGTGAATCCGCAGAATCGCAGTTGCAAAGGTTGGAGTATTTGAATTGTCAGGAACAGTTGGATCTACAGTGTAGCCTTCATACTGTCCAAGTACAACCTCATCATCACTTATGGGAAGTACTGATTTAAGAACCTGAATGTAAAATCCAAATTAATTTCCATAATTGTCAATAGAATTTTACATTAAAAAAAGTAGAAATGATCCAGGCAAGCCAAAGAAATCAGATACCTTGACTTTTTCATCCCAAATATGCTCTGGTTTCATGGAAACAGGCTTCTCCATGGCAACCAAACAAAGAACCTGTATAGATGCATTGAATTAGAAAAGGAGAAATGGAATGAATTGCACATTAGAGCAATGGTTCTGTAAGGCTTAAAATGCAAGCACAGTTGACAATATGAAGTTACTTGGATGTAACAGGTGATTTTGGATGATATCACGGATGATTCTGCACATTAAAACCCACTATTTATTGAAACCAGTCATCCATAGAAACAAAAGGTTGTAAACTGTGAAGTTCCTGAAGCACTATATTTGCAAGCATAATGAATGCTCTTTCTGGCATTTTAATGTGTAGTAATGAAATGAAGGGGATAAAAACCATACCTATATTCGTTGCGACCTTCAGTACCAAAATCTTCCCTGAAAACAATCTGCAAACACAACAGATGAAACAAGAGCATGTAAGAGGGAGGAACACTCATCAAATTAAGCTATAGGCCCAAGGTACGTAATACATCAAAAGCACCATTAAATCCTGCAGCATACAAGTGTGATTTGCATTACTTCTTTTAAAAAGATTTTGAACTTCCTAGAAGATCAGGCATGTACAATGTCCTAGACTCTTGACTAGTTAGATTATCCATTGTTGAGACTTGAGAGTTCCAACTACGTTAAAAGAGTTTGAAAATTTTCATCAAACTTGGGTTGGGGTGCTTAGTTTGATGTATTACTTCATATAAATCTTCTTAGTGAGTATATATAAAGAACCAAGAGATAAATTTATGAGCTATGTAGAAGAGTCTTTGATCCCTGCTGATCTGTGATTAGGCAAATATATATGCTTGATTTGCTTTTTCAGTCAGTGATTCTAATACCAGTACATGACAGGTCATTGTAATTTCTGGTGAGACTGGTTGTGGTAAGACCACCCAACTTCCTCAGTACATATTAGAGTCAGAGATTGAATCTGGCCGTGGTGCATTTTGGAACATAATATGTACACAACCCAGAAGAATATCAGCTATGGAGCGTTTCAGATAGACTCTCTGCTGAGAGAGGAGAGCCTCTTGGAGAATTGGTAAGCTTTTTTAAATTTGGTTGCCTATGAGTCATCATTCTCACTATGCCTTCTGTGCCCCATCTAAGAAAACTAGTAGAAAACAAAGCATAATATACCTCGACCAATTTTACCTTTCTTATGGTAATTTCCTCCACTAGAAATATCAAAGTTTTTTTGTTAGGTTAGCTATAAAGTTCGATCAGAGGGAATGAGCGGAAAAAATATCCATCTGCTTTTCTGTACCAGTGGTATTTTGCTGTGGCGTCTGTTGAGTGATCGCAACTTGAATGGTGTAACACATGTCTTTGTTGCTGTGGTGTCTGTTGAGTGATCGCAACTTGAATGGTGTAACACATGTCTTTGTTGAGTGATAACTTTTCTTTCAGTACAAACAGTTTTTTTTTCTTGGTGGGTTTTAAAATTTGTTGCATTGTGCAGACTTCTTGCTGATTGTGTTGAAGGAACTTCTTCCAAGACGTCGGGATCTGATATTGATTTTAATGAGTGCGACATTAAATGCTGAGTTATTTTCCAATTTTTTTTTTTTGGGGAGCACCAATGATCCATATTCCGGTAAAATACCACTTAGGTGTTTGAAATTAACTAATCTATGTATTCAGAAAAATGATTGATGTTTGCGTCCTTGCTCTTTGAATTCAGGGTTTTACTTATCCTGTTAGGGCTCACTTTCTAGAAGATGTGCTTGAAATGACTGGATATAAGTTGACTTCATTCAACCAAATTGATGATTATGGTCAAGAGAAGGTTTGTAAGACCCAAAAACAGTTGGCTCCAAGGAAGAAGTTGAATCAAATTACTGCTCTTCTCGAGGTATTCTTTTCCTAAGAAGTTTGAATTTGCTTTTGCAACCTTGGATTGTTTGTCTTGCTAACTGGTAATTATGGAGGATTGTTTGTGTTCTCCATACTATACTTCCTCTATTCACTAAAGATTGCCATTTCAGCCTTTGACACAGCTATTAAGGTATTTAATCATTACTCTAAAATACTCTCAAACCTTTTCTAAAATTTACAATTTTTTAATTACTCACCTCATTTGTAGCCAATGATTAAATAGAATTTGCATAGAAGGAATCCACATGTGCAAATTTCACTAATAAACCTCGTATCTTACCAATAAATCATTTATCTACAATTTGACAAGTGACGAACATTTCTTAGCTAAATTACAATGCTAAAATGACAGTCTTGACAGTCTTTTCCGAGGTACACATGCTTTTGAGTTAGTAGCTATTTGATTCTCACTTACCTGTACTCATTTCCTTTTAGGTTTCTTGCCTCGAGCTTGATTTTACTTTTGAATAATGTATGTATACACAGTGCAATATTGACCTTGATCTTACTTTTGAATAATGTATGTCGAAAGGAAAGATCAGGGGCTGTTTTGGTTTTCATGACAGGATGGGAGGATATTAGCACATTAAGGGACCAACTTAAGGCTCACCCTCTTCTGGGAGATCCAAACAGGGTTCTCCTGCTTACCTGTCATGGCTCAATGGCAACATCAGAGCAGGTAAAATTAATTGCAATGATTCTTTTACTTGATATTATCTCCTATAATTGAAGCACCCTCTTCTACTACGGTGTTTCAATTTCAAGTATGGCTGGAACATGGGGGATTAAGCTGTTAAATATATTCTTTTGAGTGCAAAATTATGCTGATAGGCACGAGTTGATGACAGTTAATGCTCCCATTTTAGATTCTTTGGTTCAATGGTTCATTGTGCTCGTGCCTTTTTTAGAAAAAATTAACCTATGATATGTTGCACACTTGTGTAATTACATTGATATTTTCTATGCTTCTGCGCTGTTTGTTTTCTAGTTACTCACATATATGTGCTTCATGTTGTCATTATTTACAGAAACTCATATTTGAGAAGCCACCTCCCAATGTGCGTAAAATAGTTCTTGCAACAAATATGGCTGAGGCCAGTATTACAATCAACGATGCAGTTTTTGTGGTTGATTGTGGGAAAGAAAAAGAGACTACTTATGCTGCTCTAAACAACACACCTTGCTTGCTCCCTTCTTGGATATCAAAAGCTTCTGCTCGACAAGTAAGTACTAAAAGTGTGGTACTTTTATGGAACAGATGGCATAGTGCTTATAATATCTGCTTTTTGTTGCAGAGAAGGGGCAGGGCTGGCCATGTTCAGCCAGGAGAGTGCTTTCAATTGTACCTCAGATGTGTATTCGAAGCGTTTGCTGATTATCAACTTCCAGAACTATTGAGGTTGAGGACTCCTCTAAATTCTCTCTGCTTGCAAATTAAATGTTTACAGATTGCAAGCATTGGAGAGTTTCTATCAGCTGCTCTCCAGCCACCAGAACCACTGGCTGTAAGATTTAGAAAGACTTCTCTCCTCAGGCATTTAGTAATTGCTGAACTATATTTGATTAGATATCAGTTATGAATTTGGAGCAGTTCTATGTCGTTCATAGTTTCATACCGGGTTGCCTGACTTTCTTTGATTTAACTAGCATTAACTTGGCAGTTCTATCTCGTATCTTTCTTCTAGGAACTTCCCTTTATACAGCTTGTTTTTAACTGTAATAAAACTTTATGTTGTATATTAACCTTATAAGAGTAAATACTGTGGCCCTAGTGAATTCTGATTGGTATTTTCTGCTATTGAATTTTCTTGTGTGGTACCTGGTAATGGATGTTATTTTCTAGATACAGAGTGCTTTAAAATGTAATGAGATTTTGGGTCTATCGGGCGTACCCAATTTCCCTTGGGCAGGGGTACCCCCATCTTGATGATGATGATGATTGATAATGATGAAATACTGTGGTTCCTAAAGAATTTTTATTAGTATTTCTACCACTGAATTTTCTTGTGTGATACAGGTTCAAAATGCTATTGATTTTCTCAAGTTGATTGGAGCGCTGGATGAGGTTGAAAATCTAACAAATCTTGGTCAGTGTGCTGCCTGCCTTTTTGTGCTCAAGTTCATAATTATCTCGAGAAGGTTGCCTTATGTTATGTTCTCTTTGTGCTTTTTCAGGGAAGTATCTGTCCATGCTTCCTGTGGATCCAAAGCTTGGAAAAATGTTAATAATGGGTGCCATTTTCCGTTGCTTTGATCCTGTTTTGGAAATTGCAGCTGGACTTAGTGTCAGAGATCCTTTTCTTCTGCCTCAAGACAAAAAGGATTCCTTAGGTCTCGTTTGGTTCAGTTTTGAGTATTTAGTTTCGAAACACGTTTTTTTCTTATGATTATAAAAATAATTGTTTCAAAATATGATACTAGTAGTCTAGTAGTCACCTTAGTCTCAAAACTGGCAACTAAAATTGGAATTCAAAAAAAAATGTTTTCAAAAAAATAAGTTTTTAGTTTGGAGAAAATTGATAACTAAAAATTCAAAGTTGAATCAAACAAGCCATTGGTGTCTGAATTGTTAGCCAAGTGAATCTTTGCCTCTAATGGCAACACATAAATATCAAAACTTTGACTGTAGACTTTTGTGTGAATGTGAAACAGTTAGTTGGCATAGCAAAGTCCAGGTTCTCAGCTAAGGACTACAGCGACCACATGGCTCTTGAGAGGGAAGGAGCAGCATATGAGTTTTGCTGGAGGAACTTTCTTTCTGCCCAAACACTTCAGACCATTCATTCTCTTAGAAACAGTTCAGTTCATTCTCTTAGATAGTGAAGCGAGCACCAACAATAAAAACTGAGTTATAACCAGTCAATGTTCATGCAGTCATCTGTTCTGGTCTCTTCCCAGGCGTAGTTTCTGTAGTGGTAATCTTTCTTCTTCAAACAAGTCTAATGTGTGAATATTTTTCATTTCCGAGAAAAAAATTGAAGATCTTTTTTGGTTGATTTGATTTAGTATGCGTTGTCTGTAATATAACTCACTGAACATTATCATCTTCAGAACTCTGTAAATTCACACTATCATACAATTCCTTTTCCATGGCTTGTCTTTGGGGAGAAAGTCAAGGTCAACAGCGTCTTCATACGTGATTCCACTGGCATATCAGATTCGATTATGATCCTTTTCGGTTGTCCTCTTAGCCATGGAACACAGCTAATCCAATTTACTGTAAATTTGCTTTCTTAGGTTTCATAGGAGTGCCAATTTGTTGGAATCTCCAAGATTGAAAACTGAACCTTAATTTATTTTCCTAGTCTGGCCACTTAAAGATGTTGAGTGACTACGTCGATTTCTTCATGGATCCTAAATTGGCCGATTGCTTCTGGAAGCTCAAAGAGGAAGTTAATGCTCTTCTTTCTCCAAAAGAAGGTACAACCTTGGTTCCTTAATGGACATCATGATAGCATTTGACACAAACATTAATGAATTCATTATAGTAATCCTTCCGTTTTATTCTACTTGTCTTTCTAATCTTAAAATTTTGTCCAACAAAACTAGTTCATTTAGGATTTTTATTTAACTAAAATGTTGGAAAGTGTTTATATTGACTTTTTTCTCTCTATCTATTGACTATAAAAGGGTAAATAGTAATTAATTGGTGATTACATTTAGAAAATTTTGGATTTTCAATGAGATTTTTGTATTTTCAATGAGTTTCTTAATATATAAGAAAAAAATCTACAAAGACAAGTAGAATAGAACAAAAGGAGTATATAAAGTCATTCTGAAATTTAATCTTTTTGCAAACCTCTTTTTGAGCCTTCCTTAAAATTCAGAATGTATTTTATTTTTATAAATTATTAGAAGGCTAATGCTACATTCTTTCTTGAACGGGTTCCTTGTTCTCTTTGTTGGGCAGAACAACTTTTTAAACTACTTTTAACACTCTAAAAATTCGTGAATCTCTTCTACGGAGTACTTTTTATCTTTTTCAAGATACATAACATTTTTTACGCAAAAAGTACTACTCCTTCCATCCCCGAAAGTTTGTCTTGTATTCCTTTTCGGGCATCCTATTAAGTTTATCCACCTTTTCAACTTTCCTTTTATATCAAACTTTTCTTCCAATATTACCCTCATTCAATTTCTTCTTATCCAATCAAAAATTTACTCCCATAATCTTTTTGTTAATTTCCTTTCTCCTTCCCCTTTTCCAACTTTATCCATCACCATCACAATATCCCTCCTCTCCTATTTGGTTGATTTTTCTTCTTTATCATTTTTTTAATAAGTGTGAAAGTTGTGATTTTGGAAAAACTTTCGGGGACGGAGGGAGTAATTTTTACGTTTTTCAAGACACACAAACTTTTCATCAAAAAATTACTTTCTCCCAACAAGGGTGACGTGAGTTTAGTCTAAACGACACCTTGTTTGCACAACTTCAAGATCCGTCACTCGACATCCTCAAGGAAGGCAAGTATCTTATGTTGGCCGTACAAGAGCTATTCGTCGGGGACCAATGCGAAGGCCGTTCATATTCGGGCCTGAGAGCAGAAAACCGAAGAATGCCTTCAACGTAGAATGATTCACAAGGGACGGGACGAACCCGAAGAGCCTATTGGAAACCCTACTAATGAGAGCAGGGCACTACCCTCCCAAGTAAAAGACAAAGCACCTCAAAACAAATGAGTTTAGGTCGCAGTTTGAGTTTCGGCTTGTATTTAAGTTAATTTTCCTTTAATAATTCTTTAGGGAATCGTTCCGTTTGAGATCGTAGTTTCGTCTTTCCAAGGATTCTTCGTTCGAGGTAAGTCGTTTTTCGACTTGCTCGGTTCTTTTCTCCCTTGTTGGATTGCGTACCGATATTGTAGGACGGGTTTTGGGAACTAGTCCCGAATACCTTTTAAATTGTTTTGAACTCCTTGTGTGTTGTGTGCGTTAATGATTTTAAATGTGTTTTATCGGAAAATATTTTGGAACGTTTTCTCTGTGTTGGTACCGTTTCCGACACGGCCCATTGTAGCTGGTGTTGAGGAAGAGTTGGCTACTTTGACCCGTGTGACTGGGAAAATCGTACCCCTTCAAACGAAAATTATTATCTGTGTGTTTTTGGGCAAGCGCTCCAGTGGAGGCTTAGCCAGGAGTTCGAAGGGAGTTTGGGAAGTGGAGTGGGAGGGCCTGCCTCTGCACTCGGCGCGGTGATGAGCGCCTTGGAAGACGGATTGTGAACAAAGGAAGAACTGCATTGCTGTATGACTGTGATTGTATCTGCGTATGTGACTGATATAACTAATATAGGTATTGGCCTTTAGAGTTATGATTGCGGTTGTGGATTTGTATGCTGACTATAGATAACTGATTTTAAAACGTTCTATAATCTCCGTATTCTTTCTAGCTTGGTAGATTAGACGCTGACCCTTCGGGGAACATTTTTCAGTTCCAGGTATGAATCAGGGAGCCGTGCAGGAACCGAGGCAAGATGGTGGGCCGGAGCGGTAAAGAGCGCGTGTCATAGTGGGATCGGTTTACATTAGTTATTTATATTAGTTAGAATATTGATTTTAATATTTGTTAGACAGAGTTGGTATTGCGTTTCGTTTATTATTATTTTTGTTTGGATAGTTCAGTTTCGGTAGGTGTGGTAACGTTTTTGGATATTTATGATTTTCGGGAATTCATGCATAACTAAGTTTTCTAAGTTTTATTAAATAAAAGGTTGGATGTTTTATTATGTTTTCTCGTCGTGCCCGAGTTGTAAGGTCCTACAGTGTAGTTGTCAACCTAAATAATAGTACCTTGTAAGGTCTATTCCCTAGTAGTGCCTTGTCGGAAGACGGGGTGTTACATGCCAATTTTATGAGCAAAACCACAAATCCATCTACAATTGGAGTCCGAAATCACGCCCGTGGCTGAAGCAAGGCCATTGTTGCGCACCGAGTCGTTAGTGTTAATTTTAACCCAGCTCGGCTCCGACCTTGTCCACCCAATAAGGCTCACCCCTCAGAGGTCCCTCCAACAAATTAGCTCTTGACGGCCAAACTCTGTTGTACTCACCGGCCCTAGCGAGTACAAACTCAACAGCTCCACGGATATCGCTCGGATTCCCGAACACCACCTCATTCTGCACTTCTATAACCACCAAAGCACCGTGGCAAAGATCGCCGTCCACTCGACACCATGCTCATTGCTCTAGCTGCACGTCAGATTAGCGCGAATCCAACATGCGAAAGGAAGAGCATAAAAATCAGAAAACTCGGCTGGCAATTGCAAAGAATTCCACAAGCTAATAACTTTAGAGCAATCTCTAAATAAATGGAGCAAGGTTTCCGCCCCATCATTGCATAGAGGGCACTGATTCGAATTTGTGAGGTGACGCCGCCGTCGCTCACTGTTCGTAAGCACACTCCCTCGAGCCGCCAACCAGATAGTGGAGAAAATAACTCCATCATTCTAAGCGACCGTGGGGCCACAGATAATAGCTTGGTAAGCGGACGCTACAAAGTAGCAACCGTCCTGAGCGAACTTCCAACATAGCGAGTCGACCGCCCCGGGCCCATCCCCAATAGCAAACGCGGCCATCTGCAGCAAGATATCCGACGAGAGAAGCCCAACAAGCTGAACCCAGTCCCAACAAGCTGCTCAAGTGTTGAAGCTGAATATAGGACTGTTGGAGAAAGATGTTGGGTCCAAATCTTCTGTACAACTACACTCACCATTGAACCATACTACTATTATTTTTTTGTGAAAATATCAGTGTTGTAATTCTAGAAATATTAGTTGTATTGTTCAGATATTATTGCTATTTATTTTTGTAAATATTTCTACTGATGTAATTAATGCACTAGGCAATCCTAATTGGGAATTTCTACAACTCACCGTTCACCGTTCATATATTTGATACATGTGTTCAAAATTGATAAATGCGAGGTTCATATATAATCATATCAAAAATTCAAACCTTGATACGCAATTTATTTTAGGTTCATATATATTAATATAATGTGCACATGTTTATAAATAGATATTTAAGGTTTGATTTAAGTTCAAGTAAGATCATTATTATTGTGTGAACGTGTGAATAATTTGTATTTATGATTTTGAGTTATTTATGCATGATTTTGTATGACTATATTCATGGTTTTGAGTTGTATATTTATAATGTTTAGTTACTCGCTTTTTATGAATATACAACTTATAAATATGATTTTGCAACTTTATAAGTATAATAAGAGAATATGAAAAAAGCTTTAAAAATACAATAATATAAAAATATGAATACGCAACTTATAAACATGAATACAGTGTAATATGGAAAAAAAATGAATATGCAACTCAAAAATATAAATACAGTTATATAAAATTATGCAACTCAAAATCATGAATATAAACAGTTTACACATTCACACAATAATAATGTTCTTACTTGAACTCACCTCATTAAGGTTTATGTTTTAGTGTTTCATGTTCGATATTGTTGGATTCATGTATAAGTTAGTTGCATACGTTTATAGCTTAGTATATAAAGTTTATGTTTTATGATCTCGTATTTATATTTAATTTTTTTCACCCCACATAAGTAAAAACACTTAAAAAGTTCAAAAATATTTTTTCACGGACAAATAGTAGCTTTTACCCTAAGACCCATTTTCATTTGATGCAGACTCTATTTGCGTTTGTATGATCAAATCTTCTCTATTCACATAAGTGACATTATATAACTTGTCATGACCTCGTAACAGGAAATAGATAATTGTGTTTACACACCTTCATGATTATGAAAGTTTAGATACTAAATAAGATACCATGAGTATGAACACCCAAATTTTTTTACTTATTTTATTTATACCAAAGTTTGAGATTAGAAATCTAAAAGCAATCCACAATTGGATACTACTCTAGGAATTAAAAACTTAGAAAGGTTGCAAAGAATGCACAAGGAGACAATACGTGGTGGGTCGCCCACCGTTACCGCCATTAAAATATTTATACAAAATGAAAATTCCCCATTATTCGCACTCCCCGTTTCCTCTTCCACTATTCACCCTCGTTTCAGAGATCCCACCACCCAACAACAAAACAAAATTAAACACAACAAAACTTGGCACTTGATCATTCATAGGAAAGATCAATCTGTGATTTCTTCAATTGGGTTGAGCTAGCTAGAATATCTCAACAGATTGTAACACTTATCATTTTATTCCTTTGGATTGCTTTATTCTTTATACGATTTGGCTAATTGCATCATCGTTTAGCTCTAAACGACAAGGCAAAACGGTGAGTTCCTCCTTATTATTTGTCATTGCTTTGGATCTTTTCATTCATATCATGTAAAGCTGATTTTTTTCCTTCATTTCTTTCTTCCTGTTTTTGTTTGTTTTTCTGGGTTCTGAATCTCTGATTCTGATCCTTAAATAGTCATCATAGTAGGGTGTGTTCTCTGTATGGATTAATGGATATAAGTATATAACCCTTCTTTTTGCCAAATTCGTAGTTTCCGCAAAAAAAAAATTGGGCAATTTTTGTGAAAGTGTACGATAATATGAGCCCATTTTGGTTCCAATTGAACCATTTAAACCCTAGAGCTGGAATTTGCTCATTTCTTGATTCTGGTAAAAACTGTATATGTTGTGTCAGACAAATTTAAAACTCTGAATTGGAGCTTTGTAAATTGTAAATTCCTTCACTCTGTCAGATATTGAAACATCTGCCAAGTTAAATGGATGCCTGATCAGTTTAGTCTTTGTTGCAACTCCATTTGTTACCTATGCTTGCAAGTTTCTACTAGATTTCTTATGTATATAACAAATATACTGATGATTTTGACTACAACTCAGTCTTAATGTGTGTTTTCATTATCATATTGTGTACTGATAACTTCCAATGCCCAGGCGCATACTAATAAAATGGGAGCCGCTTTAACACGGCTCGAATCATCAACGAGCTGGGTACCGGAGACCAAGCTCGAAGGCGAGATAGTTCTGGCAATGCGCCGAAGAGCAGAACACGGAACTTCCATGAAGTCTTTCAACAGCATAATCCTCAAATTCCCCAAAATTGACAAAAGCTTCAGAAAATGCAAGTCCATTTTTGAGAAATTTGGTGAGCTGAACTAAAATATTTTGAGCATTTCTCATTAATTAAGCTTGCTATGATGTCATCATCTTCATCATTAACCTAGTGAGGCTCCGCTACAGCGGAATCTGGGGGTCAAGATGGGGGTACCTCTGCCCAAGGGAAAGGGGTACGCCCGATAGACCCAAGAAAAACTGAAATTCAGCTATGTGACAATAATAACTGAATTTAGTTAGAATGCACCAAAATTGATATAGGGACCAAATCCATCTCAAAGGCAGTGTATTAAAGCCAATGAGCATGAGGATGCGCCCAAAGCTTGTTATGATGTATGAGATTATAAAACCTTGTTGCATTTCACTGTAGATGAGGATAAAAATGGGATGATAGATATGGAGGAATTGAAACATTCCTTTGGAAGGCTAGAAATTTCCTTCACTGAAGAGGAATTTAATGAACTATTTCATGGCTGCGACATTAATGAAGACATGGGAATCAATTTCAACGAGTTCATCGTACTTCTGTTCCTTGTCTACCTTCTCAAGGGCGATCCAACTTCAATTCATATGGCTCCCAATGTACGGCATCTATCTTCTTCTTGGTTGATAAAAACGTCCTTTTTCTTGTGTTTTTACCTTATGGATGCCTAGTAAAATCTGATGTTTTTTTTTTGTTATTGACTCTTATATATGTTTTGCGTTTCACCTTGATGATGATGATATGTAGAAACCTCGGATGGGTACACCTGATTTGGAGGTGACGTTTGAAACATTGGTTGATGCATTCGTTTGCTTGGATAAGAACAAGGATGGTCATGTAAGCAAGAGTGAGATGGTGACAGCAATAAACGAAACTGCTAATGGCGAACGCTCTTCTGGACAAATAGCAATGAGACGGTTTGGTCAGTTAATTTTTTTTTTTCTTGTATGCTACCTTTAACATCTATTATCATCCAGAATTACCATAAATTAAAAAAGTGCAAAACCAAGTAGGAAATAGTTTGAAGCATCTTTAAGCCATAACTCATTAGATGATTGTAGTTTCTGTTCAGTTTATAGAATTTATCTCAAATGTGTCCCAATCTGTCTTCCCCTTGTGCTAATCTTTCTCCTTATATGGTCTGAAAATTTTGCAGAGGAGATGGATTGGGACAAGAACGGAATGGTGAATTTCAAGGAGTTCTTATTCGCCTTCACTAAGTGGGTCGGAATTGATGAGAGTGAAGAAGACGGCAAGGAGGAGGAGGAGGAGGAGGAAGAAGAAGGAAAGCTTAATCCTCAGTGAACACTCATCATCGCCTTTTCCGGTTCTGTGCCAAGTAATTTGACAGATGATGATAGTCTGAAACAGCTAACAAGCAAATAGACTCAGCTTGTGCTGAACTTGGCATCACAATTGCACGCGGTTGATTAAGCTGTGTGTTGTAAATACCCGATTGTCGATTGTTGTTCGGATGAATTCTGAAACTTGAATAAGGGGACTGATCATCGGTATCCTTTGCCTTAGATTTTCTGTAGCTGAATGTTTTTCACAAGGATGTCAGGGAAGTTTTTGTCTCAATTCAATTCTGAATCCATGGAAGTGTGATTTGGAGTTCTTTTGTCTTGCACAATGTGCTGCAATTCTTTAGCACTAGAATTCAAAATGTCTGTTTTGAGAAGTAAATTTGGTCTCTTGACCCCTTCTTTAAAATAGACATAAGCTCACATGTTAGATTATTCTGGAAATCAATATTTCAACCTTACCTATGCAGTAATACAAAATTTAGAGATCAAAGTTTCATATCTTACATCTTTTTCACAAAAACACATTTTATATACAATAGGCAATATCATATTTTATCTTTCTTTAACGTTTCTTCTTCAATAGCCCACCACCAAAAACCACCACCTACAATCCACAATTGACAATATAGTGCATTGTTGAAAACTTGAAATTGTACTCATATCAGAAACCACCCAGCGGCCCTGCCCAATAAAATAGTTACTTTTTCTGCATTTGAGAATTATAAATTCTTACTTTGTCTGCATTTGAGAATTAGGTGCTTTTATCATAAAATCTATCAAGGACACTTTTATGAAAGAGATACTAAAAAAAATGGTGGTTTTGTCATAAAGTGAAAAAATAAGTGATTTTTCTAAAATTTTGACCTCAAAGTTAATGATTTAACACCCTCTCAAATGTTGGATTATTTGATTTACCTGATATTATATGCGTCTGTAGAATGCAGCCACAAAATCTGCTTTTTGTCAAACACTAGCCTCCAAATACATGATGCAATTGTTTTTGTATGGTATGAGCTTTGACTGATATAGCACATGTGTCAATTGAATAAAATGTAACATGTCACTATAGAAGGCGCAATACAAATGGTAAAGAAAGTGCAATTCACATGAACTGTATAGTCTTACCTTATCAAAAAAAAGAAAACGAGATGTAGTCTGTTGGCCTAACTGTTTGTTATTTATATGCCGTTTGCCATACTAATGAAAATTTAATTCTCAAGTTTATCTCAAAAGAATAGTAACACAACTTCTTCTAAAAGTCCTGAATGCTCAAACCTTATAATCATGTATCCAAAATCTATAAAACATTATTACATCAAGTTCAACTTGAAAAAAAAAATCAAATTTTCTAGTTGTTTACCTTAACTCAAAATTTTCAAGTCAAACAAGCAACAATTCTAAAGTTAAACTATTTCATGTTTATCATGATTCATGGACCTCTGGTTTTTGGGTTAAAATTATTTTTCTACTTCATATTGAAGTTTCTTGTGAAAATCCAATATTACTTAGCAACATCGATCAGATTTAACTTGGTTATGTTAATAATTATCCAATGAAGATATTGCTATATTAGAGATATTCCAAATTATAGAGCATATGCCACCCTGAAAAGCAAGCATATTCCATTGCAAACTAAAATCAAGCATAAAACATATCAATCATCAAATTATGAATCATTGCTTATGGTAAGGGAGTGGACACGTAAAGCAAATAGCCACCTATTCAAATAATTAATAGATAATGAAAATGACAAGTTATTCAAATCCAAGCCTGAAAATAATCAAACATTATTTTAAAAAAATTGTCATTTTCCTAACGACCAACTTTGTGTACAAGCCAAGGGTAGGTCTAACCTCCCATTTTCCATGCAAAACCTTATAACTTCAAAGTTCCCAAAATAATAAATAAAAACTTTCATACGATCCTAGCAAAACTTTTACTAACAGAGAGCTTATATACTATAAATCATACTAAGATACCTTCAAAATAACGGACTATATTTTTTTTCTTTTTTTTTTTTTTTACCCTAAATGAAACTACCCAGAGGACTCCATGAACATGATCATTGATCAACACACCATGATGACAGACTGACAGCAATCCTTTTAAGAGTTGTGTATGTAATAAGCCATTTAACCACAAGGATATATTTTATGTAGAGGAATGTAGTCTTGAGAGAGTTGCTTTAATCACACTTCAGTCTTGGCCCTTTTTATGTTGTTATTTCCAAGGCTATTGAAAGGGGATACAGAGCCAGACATGTGAGAACCATCGTCACGAAGCGTACCATTGAGTATGGCCAATTCTCGCAGCTGTTGTTTCTTAAAGAAGTCCTGAGATTCATCCTGGAATTGAATCAAATTCAGTATAGTCAGTACAAACCAAAATTTTAGTGCTCAGATTGAACTTGTATGTAAATAAGACTCACCACAGGTGTAAGCAACTCTTCAAGTATTTCTCGCGCTTGCATTAGCCGGGTGTCAATAATTTCAACTGGCAACTCTGCCTCCACAAGTATATGAAGAGGTTCATTGAGATGCTCGAATCCAGGCTTTCCCCTCATCATCTCCTCCTACAAAGGATGAAGAGTATAATAAGAGAGGGCAACACTTTAAATTACCAATGGTACATATAATTTAACTGCTTTAATTAAGTGGCACTACTGAGAATGCAATGCCATATTACTCTCTAATGCTTTAGCGAATTGCTTGCATCATTTTTGTGCTAAAATTGGTCTTCACGCCTATAAATATACTTCTAAAAGGAGAACATTTGAGACGAAGCCCAGCTTTGTGCACGAAAGAACAAAAGTCACTATGAAAAACATGACACGACATAGTGAAAAAAAACACAAACATCATAATTACTTGAGACAAATTCTTGCCTGGATGGCTGGATCAAATTCAAATGAGCAGTAGTCCAAGGTCAAGATTTCTTCTCGCATTTACCTAGTAATAATAGCTTCCAAGATACTAAGATTTTTGTCTAGAAATGAATAATTGTGGATCAATCAGCACACTCTGGTAATATTTTACAAGGAAAACCGTTCTTTTAAGAACTGCTTCATCTCTACATAGATGGTTTATTGAAGACTATTTTTTTTTTACAATTTTTTATGCTAGAGAATTCACTTGCATCATTACTAAATAATGAAGGAAACTTGTAAATTTCTAGGTACCTTAGCTGGATCCTTGATGCTACCACGTCCACGGATCAAAACACGACAATCAGTAGCAGCTTCAACTCGCTTAAGGGAGTTTCCCCTTGGGCCAAGAAGACGTCCAACAAAATTGAACTATCATGAAAAGCATTTTAAAAGAGAAAGCATAAGTAATTTGAGACCATTCATCCTGGAACATTAACGATTACATTTAAACAAGAGACTGAAAAAAAAAACAATCATACATTTGGGTACTTGTCAAAAGGAATATCAACTCTGATAGTTCTCTTCACAATCAGCCCAGATGGATTACTATGAGGACTGAACCAGTTTGGTGATGGTGATGAATTCGGTAGAAGACTAGGTATCTACAAGTTCAAGTAAGATCATGCAATTTGTTAAAAGTGGCCAACCAAGAAATCATAACATAATCAGCTACATAGTTTTGTCATCCACTTTGGTATTGGAAAAACCAACAGATCATTTGCAGCATCAAGAAAGTTCAAGAACAACACTTACTCTAGCAAATTTCAAGAATGTGTATAATGAATCCAGGTTTACATCACGATTGAAAAATATTCAAGCAAAACCAGAGGTCAGATGATTCAGTAACATATTCAGCAAAAGAACAAACACAAATGACTCCTTGGCATATCCTCACAAGACAAGTTACTACAACATCCAACAAAACACTCCTAAATCAATACTCACAACAAGTTAACAGTATTCCATAGAATTAATGATCTCAGGAAATGGAAAAAAATAAATAAAACAGATTAACCCAACATTAATTGCAGAATGAAAAAAGCCATTACACACCCTAAACGTAATATCTTCATAGAATGAATGATTCTATGGCAGCAGAACCAGCCTAAACATAAATTTTCTTTTTAAAAAAAAGTTAGCTTCATCACTACCTGTCATGACACAACGGGGATATCCTAACAAGCAAAAAAAAAATCAAAATAACGAAATCAAGTCAAAGTTAAATGAATGAGATTGAACCCACACTATATTAGATGAAAAAAGGTTATGTCAATAGTTATTATCCATACTTCTGATTGATACTGTAGAGGCCATCCATTCACCTCTGTTCCTCCATTTGAAAATAATCCTCCAGGAGCCAGTGGTCTAGCATGTTCAAGCCCAGTTTGATCTAAAACTGAAGCATTCCCCAACAGTGTAGTTACACGCAGTATTTCTGCTCCAACAATGTCAATTTTCAATAACAAGACGCACCAGTTAGCATAAGTTAATAAATTAGTCGCTCCCCACCACAAAAGGACAAACAAAACAAGCTTGTTATATGGCGGTCAGCAAATTCTTTGACAATACGATACCAACACGGTCTTCACAACTTCTGTAAACAATGAAAATAGACAACTAGTTTTGAATTTATTAATGCTTCTACAGTTAAACAAGACCCACTAACTTAAAGATATCTGCTGTTAAATAATGAGCTTTTATTTTTCTAAAGAAAGAAGATCAGTTGTAGATACATCCAACAGAGAAGGAAACACAGGTATATTATAGTTTAAAGTTTGAACTAAGCATCATTCTGATACATGATATGAGCACCACTGACCACTTATGTACAAACATTTGGAATAAACCAGCAACTATCCATCATCAATGACTGTTGTAGTGTTATTTTGACAAAACCAATGGATCAAGCATGTGCTATCAACAAATTACAATGTCAACTGCCATAGCTTGAGTTTAGCAACTCTCTATTATTATGGTGTTTGTGCTAGAAAGGCTAGTACTTTAAAACTGCTAAAAGCTTCCTCCTCCCTTAAGAACAAAGCTAGATGTTCAAATGAATATAGGGATGAACACTAAAAAAACTTTAGAGATTCATAAAAACAAAGAAAAGAAATCAAATGTGTCAGAACTACATATGTCATTCAATAATGCTTATTCCATTATTTAATTAGAAAGTAGGATGATATTTGAAAACAAAGAGATATTTTAGTACTTGCATATAAACATGCGAAATAAGTTAATCTAAGAATTCAGATAAGCCTGATCATACTAAATGGAGGTAGGGGTGAAAAAGCTTCTTTCTTTTTTTAATGAAGAAACAAAAACCAGCAGGAGTGCACCAATGCGTCTCAAATGAATGAATCTTCCATTATCCCCAAACTTACCCTGATTTATCAAACGATAACAGTTTGGTAGCACAGGCACGAAAGGATTGAGCTTTTGACGCTCCAACAACAATTCATTAAGATATCTGCAACAGATATACATCCAAGTCAGTTCAGGTGGCTCTGGTTCTATACCACACAGCATTAACACTGCATTGAAGTAGTAAACAAACAGATTTTGGGAAGGCCAACAAATCTTTATACACAAAATCAGTAATAACACATCCAGAGGACACCATCACGGACATAACAAATAGATTAAATCCAGTTCTTGCGCAGACAAATCGAAGCAATCAATTGAAATCCTAAACAATACTATCAGAGAATAAATCAGTACAGAAACAAAACAACAACAACTAAAAATCGATCGCAAGTCACAACCATAAATATCATAAAATCGAATAGTCAAGGAGAAATCCCGAGTCCCGACTGATAAATCAACCAAGATAGAGAAAGACGATACTTTTCTTGCTCGATGACAGCGGACGAAGCGGAGCGTAGGCCGGCGATGTGTGGGGAGTGAGAGGCGCTGGACGGAGAAGGCGAGTAAGACATGTATCTGCCGGAAGACATGTTTCCGGCGACGATTACCTGACCAGATTGGAAGTGAGTAAGAAGGAAGATCGGGTATCCTCTTGTTGTTAATCGGAGGAGGCAAATACCATCACGGACGGCGGCGTCGGTGGAAGAGGGAGAGTTGGGAAATTGGGGAGGGTGGGTTTATTGAAGGCGAGCCGAAAAGAGACACCTGCACTCCAAACCTACTCATCAATCATCATCATGTCTTCTCTCTATGATTTTGTGAACAGTGAAGATCCGCAGTCAAAAAGGTTAAAAGTTGCCAAATTTACGTAAATTTTACCAATCTCTCATTTTTAATATTTTTTTTTTGGTGAAGGTACTGGACAAAGTGTCTTGTGGACTCTTCCACCAACAAAAGTCTTACGGCTACCAAAAAAAATTCTTACGAGGATTTGTCCGTTAAACATTTGTGATTTGTTATGTTATGTCATAATTCAAATAGTCTAATGAATGTCTTCGACCAAAAAAAAAATAGTCTAATAAATGTTGGTAGGGGCTGTAAATAACAAAAAGTAGTTCGTAAATAATTTGATGTTTGGTTTGATTAAATTTTTATTCGTGTTCAATTCAATTTGTAAATGAGTTGAGTTTGAACCTAATTTTAAAGCTTAAAAAATAAAAAAAATTGAGGTTGAGCATGAAAAAATTCGATTTGTTTGCTCATGAATAAACTCGATTATACGCGTATGATTTTATGAGCGAGCTCAATTATACGTTCATGAATTGAACAAGCTCCACTATTTATTTATATTATGTTATGTATGATATATGGTTTAAGCAAAATTACGTAGTTTTGATGATCTCTCTCAAACTAAGTTGTTTAATTTTTAATTTTATTTGCTTGTAATACATGATCAGGTAAGAACTACGAGTGGCTTGTGAGCCAAGCTCAATGAATTATTAAATGAGCCAAGGTCAAACAAGATTTTGAACTCGAACCAAGCTCGAGCTCGCCTATTTTTAATTGAACCAAGCTTGAGCAATCCATAACTTGGTTTGGCTCGGCTCAATTCAATTATAGCTCTATATATTGGTTATATTTTTTTTTAAATTACTTTTTTTTTTTACTTTGAAATATGTAAATAATAATTTCATTAATTTGTAAACAAACGCACTATGAATTTCAGTGTGTTTGTTCCAATCTATAATTTCACTTGTATTTAACATATATATATATAGTTAGGATTTTCTATCAACAAAATTCACTCATTCTCTTTTGTACGTAATTCATTTCCCCCTACACTAAGGACGCGTGAAGAGGAGGTTCAACGTGATTGCGTTGAGATTCCACGTCTAGGAGTTACGTTGTTAGATCATTCCATGTTCATGTGTCTCTATATATAGGGTCATTGCTCTTTGGGAGCACTTGAAATCAATGATCTAATAACAACCGTGTGCTTGTAAAACATGATGTTAGCTACCTAGATTACACCCAAATATTTTTAAGTTCCAAGTTAGGTGCTTTAAATTTTGAGAATTAATTTTAAATTCTCTAACTAGAATTCCTTATGTGTCCAACATTGTGTAATATGTATGGCATTATGCTTACTACCTTACCACATAAAGTCAAACAAAGCATTCTGGCCAGCAATTCTTATGCAATTCAAGCCATGCATGAAGAAAGTGGGCAAGAAATTAGTGGTTTGAAAATGAGAAATGTATGATTATCTCTTACTCTAAAGTAGATGCATCAGTCATCATCTATGGTTTTGGTACGGAAAACTTCACCTAGATATAAGAAGGAGACCTTAGTTAATTATGATCCTAAAAACAACCATTTTGCACTACTTACAATGCCAATCAATAATAGAATGCAAATCACTACCGTTATCTTCTTTCTCATGAGTTGCATTAGTATGTTACACAATTTCAGTGCAAATGCCAAAGTCTTCTTGGTTTTAATGGACGGAGCTCCCTTTATATCCAAAGACACAAATGCAATGCCCTCTAGGTAAAAATACATATTCTTGCCTTTTGTAGAACTCACTTGCAATCATGACAAATTCTTCTTGTTGTTAGTTATGTACTATGTCTTGGCGATTTCAGGGACGCTATAATGCACAAACAAAGAATCCACGGCGAACACGACACTTTCTTAGGGTCTTTGCTACGAGCAAACTCCTATAGGAAACTCTACAGCTACACTCACTTACTAAACGGATTTGCAATCCATGTGAAATCGGAAAAAGTAAGTTCCTAGCTATAACTCCTTAAGGGTCAGGTCAGTTTGTTTCTATACCAAGAATCGGTTTGGAATTAGGAATCGGATTGTAATATCATAGCTTTCTGTTGGGTATGAACTCAAGTGTACTTTGCAAATACAGTATGAGTTTGACTCATTTCTAAACTCATTCAATGCAGACAATTAGTCCTCTTCGTAATGCAACGGGAGTAAGATACATCCAAGAGGACATAAGATTGGAGAAACAAACAACACACACGCCAGATTACTTGGGAATCTCTAGCGGTGTTTGGCCGACGTTAGGCGGTGCTAGAAACTCCGGTGATGGAGTTGTAATCGGGCTAATTGACACCGGAGTTAACCCTAATCACCCGAGTTTTGCTAGGCCTTCATCCCCAATCTCTGATAGGTCTTCATTTGATAATGGGAGGTTTAATGGACATTGTGCATCTGGAGATCAGTTTCCTCCCACTTCATGTGGTGACAAAATCGTTGGTGCACAATACTTCGCTCGTGGAGCTACCGTTGTGGGTGATTTCAATGCTACGCGCGATTATGCTTCTCCTTTTGACGCTGATGGCCATGGAAGGCAAGTTATACACCATACAAATGCTTATGGTTGTACTCATACTTAGTCAAATATGAGTAAAGATCGAATCTTTATTTAATTTCTTCTTTATTGTTTTTGTACATTACATTAAATAGCCATACAGCATCAATAGCGGCGGGAAATCATGACGTTCCTGTTATTGTCAATGGCTTCAACTATGGCTTCTCTAGTGGAATGGCTCCTGGTGCAAGGTAAGAAAATTTCAGTCCAAATCATACAAAAATTTGTTTTTGTTGTTGTGCATTGTAATGATCTTTATTAACTAAACAACATGAGACAACAGGATTTCTGTTTATAAGGCGGTCTACTCTTTTGGGGGCTATATGTCAGATGTTGTAGCTGCTGTTGATCAGGTTTAAGATCTTCATTAAAATGTCAATTTAGTGTGAATTGAAGCATAGTATATTATGTGTTTGTGTTAATAGTGAAATCATGTTTATCTAGGCTGTGGAAGATGGAGTTGATATAATCAACCTTTCCGTAGCGCCATCTAATGTTCCTCCAGGTGAATCTGCGTTCTTGAATGTTCTAGAAGTTCAACTCTTGTTTGCTATGAGGGCGGGCGTCGTTGTGATTCAAGCAGCCGGAAATGGCGGCCCTTCATCAAGCTCAATCCTCTCCTTTAGCCCTTGGATTACGAGTGTGGCCGCTTCTAAGACGGATCGAAAGTATAACATTTCAATCACGTTGGGCGATGGACAACGCCTTAGTGGCATGGGACTTTCACGTAAGTATAATAATAGAAATAACTTGTACACTTATATGAAGTGAGGCATGTCAACACTGGGTTGATGTTGTTGTTGTGGTTTTGGTTTTGTAGCGCCAACGCCAGGGAATGTGATGTTTCCAATAGCCGCGGCGGCTGATGTAAGCAAGAGGAACTCGAGTGTTGGCTTTGTGGAGAGTTGTCAAGACACGAAGCCGTTTATTCCATCATTGGTTCAGGGGAAGTTGATCATTTGCTCGTATACGTATGACTTTGAGCTGGGATCGGCAAGCATATTTAGGGTTGCGGAAACGATGCGTAGCGTTGGAGCTGCCGGGTTTATATTGACAATGGATCCGGACGTGAACACGGATGAAGTTAAGGGCACTGCTGTCACCTTAGAAGTCCCTGGCATAATCCTAACTGACATGCGGGCTTCTGAGGTAACAAAAACTGCTAAAAAACTCAAAGCTGAACCAAACAAGTAGTATTACTTGATATGACTTTGGCCTTTTTGTTGTAGGCATTGAGGCAATATTACAATGCAAGGACATTTAGAGCTAGAAGTGGGAGAGCTATGGCTTTTACTGCAAGAGGTAAGGTATTAGATGGAAGAGAGGCGATTTACACTCGTCAGGCACCGGTTGTCGCCTCGTACTCATCTAGAGGGCCTGATGTTAATAGCGCGGGCATGCAAACCGCTGACGTTTTGAAACCGACCATCACTGCTCCCGGCTCCTCGATCTGGGGCGCGTGGAGTCCGAATAGCGAGGGAGATCAATACGTAAAAGGTAAACCATACATCAATTACATTTATCAGTCCGGATTCTCATGTTTCACAAATCTATTTCATCAGTAATTCCATTAAAGTTACTACATACATTGTTCTAAAGATCTCTACCTAGCTCTATATAGGCCCCGCCTATGCGCTAAATGGTGCTAGCCCGCTTAGCCTTCCAACCCGTCTAAGAGATCGTCTAGTCCGTCTAGACCCCGTTTAGGCCACCTAGGCGCTAAGTTGTCCCTCTCTGCCTAGGGTCCCTAGCGTTGTTTAGAACACTAACTACATGCCCTCAATATGTTCGCATACAAAATTTGTATGTACATTTAGGGACTTGCTAAATATCTCCAATTTGAACTTCATAATTTTTTTTTTGGTAAACATTTCAACTGAATAAATACCCTCAATATATTTGCATACAACATTTTGCAAGAAAGAAAACAATTATATGATCAATTGAATAGAAATCTCAAACCCCTCCGTTTCTATGATCAAATTCAAACTTCCAAAGTTCTAGTTTTAATAAGTGCTCAAACATATATAGCATGTAACTAAATTTCTGTAATCTAGGGCAAAACTTTGCACTCGTATCCGGAACAAGCATGGCGGCGCCACACATCGCCGGCATAGCCGCATTAATAAAGCAAAAGCACCCCGATTGGTCCCCGTCCGCAATAGTATCAGCAATGATGACGACAGCCGACGTCACCGACTCCTCGAGGGCTCCGATCCTAGCCCAACGAGCCAAGCAGCTGGTCCCAGGAACCCCCTTCGACTACGGGTCCGGCATGGTGAACGCGGCCCGAGCCATGGACCCGGGGCTCGTGTTCATCACGCGCTTCTGGCACTACATACAGTTCCTCTGCGCGGTTCCCGGGGTGGACGACGACTCCATCAGGCGGGCCGTGGGCGTGGGCTGCCCGACTAAGAAGCGGGCCTGGTGCTCGGACCTAAATGGGCCTGTGGTGACGGTGGCGGACTTGGTGGGGTCCAGGAAGGTGAAGCGGCGGGTGACCAACGTGGCCGGGGTGAACGAGACGTATCAGGTTATGGTTAGGGAGCCGTTGGGGGTTCGGGTTAAGGTGAGCCCGAAGGCTTTTAAGATATCGGCTAAGGCGTCGAGGCATCTTAATATAGTGTTGCAGGCGGTGCAGGCGACGAACTCGTATACGTTCGGAGAGGTTGTGTTGAGTGGGTCTAGGAATCATGTTGTGAGGATCCCTGTGGTTGTTTATGTGAGTAGTGTGTTGGGATCTTGAGTTCATGTGTAGTAGATGGTTAGAAGTCACGAATAAGGAGCAAGAATCATATAGGTAGTCTTTTGAGCTAGTATGTGCTATCCGTTGGGAATAAAAATGTTTGGGAATGTTGATTGTGTGAGGATTTTGGAATTGGGATTTGAGAATTAATTGTAGCTAGTTCTTGTTTGCCAGGGAGTATATCTTTTCTTATTCCTCTTAATTAATGCTCCTTGTTTCTTGTTGATAAATGAGGTCATTGCAAGGGTTAGGGATGATTTAGTCTTGGTAACCTGGTATTAAACCTTTTTTTTTTTGTATAAAAGACATTATCGGTCGAACCAGAGACCTTTGGGTACTATGTTTGAAAGAGACTTAATTTCTTGACTAGATACCCGAAGGCCTTGGTACTAGACAATTTCATAACTCGTGTCTGTTTTCAAGGCAATATTTCTAATTTCTAGCTCCTGACTCGTGAACAAATTTCCTTCGACAAATTCACGGCTTAAGTAACAATCTGCTCATAAGTCAAAGCCAAAACACACGAAAAAAACATAATCACAAATTCAAAACGTTATATAATTAATTCGATCAAGACAATGAAGGCCTTGTTTCACTTATGGGTGTAAAGGGGTTTTTTGGGGAAAAGTAATTTTTAGTGTCTTCAAAAACGTAAAAAGTAAGAAGAGTTGTACGGATTCCAAAAGTATTAAAAATAGTTTTTGAATAGAAATTAAAACAAGGCCGAAGTCAAGAAAGACCAAATGAAAAGTGGAGAGTAAAATTGAGCCTGTTACACACACAACCACCAACTTATCGGGCCACCTATGAGCTTGTTCAAACAACCCTGAGCGACTAGTCCCAATGTAGCTCTATTCCCCACCAGGCCAAAGTATTGAGCTTGTTACACGCATCATGTTGGGCTTTGGAGGCCATTTCACCACCGATTCATCTCAAAGGATTTACATTTGAGCTATACAATACATAGTTACATACCTTTCCATCTACTCATAGCCGTTTAATCTTGTTCCTTCTAACTTATTTAGCTTCTTTTTTTTATGAAACCCACTCATTGCCGTTTAATTTTACAAGACTTTAGGATTTTTGTTATATGCATAATTTCGTGAGGGACTTCAACTCTATTCATTTCATTCTGTGTAGATGAATGCAGTTTCAATAGTCCCCAAACCATGTAAACACCCGATCATATATAGTTATATACCCAATCTATTGTTAAAAAAAAACACAATGTATCAATGATACTCTCACATGCTAATTAAAAAAAACACAAAACAAAGGGGAATCAATTAATAGACAAATTATCCATCTATTTTTTATATATAATCCCCACAGAATACGATCTGTGTATACATTGTAACAATTATCATTAAGCGCGATAATAATATAACTCCATTATTTCGATCCGGTCAATAATCAAAAACAAAAGATAAAAACCCTCAGTCCACCACTAGACCATCGAATTCACCAAGTCATCCGACGACGACAAGTCCCACAAACCACATTCAGACCCAAACAAACTCGACCCGGATCCAGACCCGGATCCGAACCCGTTTGCACCCTCCTTACCACCACCACACTCAAACTCCTCCTCCCCATTTCCCTCCAACTTAAACGACGCGTTTCCACCACCATACCCGCTCGTCGGGTCCCACGCAAACCCGGAGCCACCGAAACCCGCGCACGCGCCGTCAAACTGGTCAAACGACGTCGTAGCCTCCCAAGGCTTGCTTGGGACCCCAATCTGATGATCCGTGCTCTCCCTTATGGCCCTAGACAGCCCTAGTTTGATCTTCTCCACCGTGTTCTCGTTCTTGCTCTCATTGTTCTTATTGTTGTTGTTGTTGTTAATGTATGGGGATTGGCGGTCCACGCGCTTCTTGGTGAGGACGTGGAGCATCTCGTCTTTGAAGCAGCCGAGGGCGGCTTCGGCTAAGTGTGTCACGTGAGGTGGCGCGAGTGTGGAGGCGATTTCGGCCATGAGGTGGGAGAAGGGCTTGTGGGTGACCGGATCGATCCCCATTCCCGAGAGCTTTTTCTTGAGCTTGGTGTTCCAGTAGTTCTTGACGTCGTTGTCTGTACGGCCCGGGAGCTGAGCCGCAATTAGTGACCATCTGATCATAATAGATGATCATATGAAATGCATTAGTTGTTTCATAGTTTTTCAAGGATCTATCCATTTAGCATGAATATGCATTCTATTGCAAATGCACCTTAGACAAAAACAAACATTAAAACATAGTTTAATTGATTTTAAAACTAAAATTGGAAGTGATATCACAATCTTTGATTTTAAAACTAATGTGACCCTTCTTGGCATCCAACTACTCTTAAACAACCCTAATCCAACATCTGCCTGGCCCAAAACATACCCAAAAACCTAATTAGGGTCATTCACATACACTTGTGGGTGTAGATAGTTAAATCATTATTACACTATCATACATTTTGTTATTTGTGTTGTACCCTTGACATTTATGAATGGAAAAGCTCAAAAAGATCAATTTTTGAAACCTAAACGAACTCAAACGAATTTGATCGACCTAAAGCCCAAAGTTTGTATAAAACTTAAGCCCATTTGAATGCTTATGTTATCTGAAATGATCCATAACCAAAATGTCTTGAAGTAACTTATTAAACTTGATCCAATCTAAATGGTAGACAAAGAGCATGGTGCAATCAATCACCTGTTGCCCACAACAGAGTGAAGCTTGACAATGGTTTGCTCCTCAGCGTCGGTGAACTGGCCGTGCTTGAGGTCAGGGCGAAGGTAGTTGGTCCACCTTAGCCTGCAACTCTTCCCACACCTTTGAAGCCCTTTAACATGTGCACAACACAAAGCTTCAGCCCCAAAACCCAAGTGTTGCAAATAAGAATTAATCAATCAAACCAAAATGTGAAATCAAGACCAAGGAAAATAACTCAATTGATGAATGAATAACAGATTTACAAACCAGCATTTTTGGGTATGAGCCGCCAATTGCGAGTGCCGTGCTGAGCGATGTAAGAGGAAAGCTTGTTGTCTTCTTCAGGGGTCCATTGGCCCCTCTTCACATTGTCCTTCTCACAACACGGAATTCTTCCCATTTCTCTATATATAACTAAAACCGAACAGATATGATATGATACTTAATTTTTTGTGTAGATTATAAAACAAGTGCGGAGAAATTAATAACAAGGCAAAGAATGGGGTAGAATTGATGGATGGGGTTTGGTTTTTGGTAGGGATAAAGAAAAGGAAAAACTGGGATTGTTTATAAGGAGAAGGATGAAGGGAAGAAGGGATGAAGAAAGGAAGAAGAGCAAAGGGTGCGTGAGTAGAATAAAGAATTCAACGCCACTGAGTGTGTGAGGGATCTTTTGTACGTGGGGTCGGTAGCTCACCCTCTAGGCACCTGGTCAACGCCTTCTCTCTTCAGGGTTGACCTCAGTATCTCCGTCGATACTGCGTGTTTGACAACAATTGAATTTTCCAATGTCATATGTAGTTCGATTTGATTATATGATTGATCCAGAGCAAAACTTGGGAAGTGAAGGTGTAATATGGATGAAGGTCCAATCTAGTCCAGTCCAAATAACAATAAACGAACAGCACAACAACGGAAACTTTGATAGTAAATTAAGCTTGGAATACAGAGAATAAAACAAGCAAATATGAGGGCGCACTTTATATAATTAATGTCACTGTTGCACCTGAAATTTGGTTCAAATTGCTTCATCTAGCTTGTTAGTCTTTGATGAACTCCAGTTGCATCGGATTCAAAACTTGATAGATTAATTAAAGCATTAACAAGCTGGCTTGCCTCATAATTCAGAATAGCATGCACTTAATCTCAACACAAGCTCCAAACACAATTGAAAAAAAAAAAAAAACACAACAGACAAAATGATAAATAGCTCTTGTTATATATATGCTGATGCGTAGAACATTTCTTAGACGACTTTCTTTCTCATACAACACAGTTAATTTGTTTCAAGCTACCCATTCCAGCTGAGTAGTAATCTATCAGATGCTCCTAAGTTGATAATGTATAGAAGATCAAATTCTCCGATTTCAATTCCTCTACACCACACTAATCTTGATGCTCCACAAGTACAATTCCTTGTCTGGAGTCCTTAGAGCGAGTGTGACGAGACCAGTTAACTCCTCATAATCAAATCCTACTTGCTCACCATCAACCGTGATCTTCCTTGGCCTAATTGACGAATAAACTCCAAATGCACCACATCCCCGGACTCTCAATTCAACAATCCCGCTTTCTTCGGTTTCATATTTCAAATCCTTAATAGCTCCTCCTGCATTGAACATGTTGATCAGCCCAATTGGGGCGAAACTAGCTCCAGTGGCAAGCTTCTTCACAGGCACCACAGTGTAGACCTCGTACTCTTTAGAGTTCAGCGTGATTGGAAGGGTTGCTTTACTGGGAAGATACACCGGCTTTCCTGCAATACACAAATAAACAAAGCTTAAAAACAACACAACCGGAAACATAGACCAATATTATCTTATGCTAGAGAGAGGAGACGCGTACCACCAAGGTGTGAATACAATATGGCGTCTCCAGACCACGTTGAATCACAAAGTCTATGCAAATAATTAACATCAATTGCTCTTACGAAACCAGAAACAGAGCTGGGTTGGTTGTCGTGAACAAGGTTCGTCTTTCCAACCTTGCACCATCCAGCTCCTTGGCAATTGAAAACTCCAATCACTCCGGTGAAATCGTTCATGTTCCAGATTTTCAAAAGGCTGTAAATGTAAACCATCAAAGAAATTTGTTCAGTAAGAGGCAAAAAAAGAATTGGAAAAAAAAGGGTCGGTCTTTTTCTAAGTTACCTTTCTCCATCTCTTGCTGGATCACTGAATAAGCAGTCTTTAGTGGGTCTCCCAGGAAGCTTAGCTCTCAGTATAGAACCGTCAGGGAGTACAAGCTTCCTTAGTAGTTTAAAGTCATGTTGTCCTGGCTTATCACTGTTATGTCCAAAAATAACATTAATAAAACATATTAATAATCATTTGATTGATTAAAATTGTTTTGGACTAAAAATAAGCATCCTATGATCCTACCTCACATAAATAGCACAGCCACCAACAGCACGAGCTGCTCCATGGTATTCCGCCATTGGGTGTAAGCTCTATCATGACAAAGATTACAATTAGAGTTCAATTTTAAAATCTGAATTAAGTTTTTATCTATTGCTTGAAAACTTACATGGAACATATCCCAATCAGGCTGCATAAACTCTCCAAGGAAAACGGTATTGTAAGCCACGGATGCAATGTGGATGGTGTGTGATGCAGGATCTCTTGGCCAAAAATCATCAGATGCTCTAATAACTGCTGTCTTCTTTGCACTATCAAATTAAAAATAAAATAAAAAACAACCTTGAGATGAAGAAAAGACCATAACTTAAAAAATAAAACAGAAACAAAAGATTTCAAGAGATTACCTGTACAAACCATCAGTATTGTGACTCATACAAGATATGATACCATTATCCTTAAAATTCCTAGCAATGGAAGCTTCCAATGCCTTGTGATACTTTCTGGTAAGTTTGACTCTTCCTCCATGACCGGCGCCAAGTGTTTCAAGCACATTTTGAACATCAACCTTAACACCATCAATACCAACTGAAGAAAGGTAAGAATGGAGTTCATCATAGAAGTTGAAGACTTTCTCTGGGTTTGCAAGCCCAAGTCCATTAGTGGCAATGCAGTCTAAAGCTTGATCAGGTTCGTGTGAGCAAACGCCTGGAGACGCTTTGGGGTAAGCCATTTTGGACCCATAGTGTTCCATATCAGAAACACCGGGTCTTATGCCTCCCCAGTAGCCTGTTATCGCGTGCCATACATAGACATATCTGCATAAAAAGTGAAATAGATTAGAAAATATGGTCTTTCCAACCTATGTCCTAAGGCATAGTTTTGTTTAAGATTTATGTTTCTAGAAAAAACTGCAGAAAATACAAGAGAGCAAAAAACTAGAACAAAGCATACTTGACATTGTGATCTCCTTTGATGTCAGAAATAATTTGGGAAAACCCATTAGATCCATCTTCAGGATTCTTTTGGAATTTATGATTCGCTTTGATTTGTGTTAGGCGGTTGGCAAAGCTGAAAGAGAGGCAACCAATCATTAGAAGCCACTTGATTGAATAAAGCTTTTGAATTGAGGAAAACTAATAAGGTTCATGACTTACTTGGCAGCATTGTCAACATCGAAACTGACGCTACTAGGATCCATGCCTACAGATTGCCATCCATCGTCAATAATGACGAACTTTGGAGGAATTCCACCATTATTTAGGCTATGAAGAGGGTTAAAAAACCAGTAGACAGTCAAAAGTTAGAATGATAATCACAAAAGATAAAGAATGACAATGTTGATTAAACAGAATTATACCTTTCCAATCCTTGTTTTACTCCATCTGCAGTAACATCAGTGTAAAATGCATCCCATGTGCACCATCCAAACCAATCCAACATATCTGGCATCTAATTAAACAACAGAGAGTATATTAAATCATAGAGTAAGGAGTACAAAAGGATCAAATTAATGAAAAAGATACAAACCTTCTTTCTGTCCCGGTGAGAAAACGTCTGTAAATGCCTCTCAACACTCCTGCATGCAATGAAAGAAGAAATTTCAGACCCTGATATATGAAGAGAAATCATACAACTCACTTGAACTGATAACAATCCAAAATTTCTCTCATACAAAAGCATGTGAAAAAATAGGCAAATTTTCCTCATTAGCACTGAGATTTCATAAACTTTTAAGAAGCAAGAGACATTACTTGACTGCATTGGTGATGACATCAAATGGGTCAGGCCCAGCTGCAACATAAACCAAGTGTGCTCCTTCAAACCCTTCAACATCAGGGCATCCTGCAAATAATGAAAATATCTAATGAGATGATCTGTGGTCTATGATGAAAATAGTTTCCTATGGGTTTCCAATAATGAATGTGAAAAAAGATGCAAATTTTGTTAGTTACCGCTTTCCAGGCAAATCTCCAGCTCATCTTGTTCATTTCCTTGTAGGACTGCTCTAAAGTCGCCCTCAATAATTGGTAAGAAGACAGTGTACAATGTGTCCTGATTGTCAGTGTCTAAATTAGCCTTATCAGAATCATCCTTTGATTCTACAATCAAGAACTGAGTCTCAAAAGGAATGTCTTGACCATGAGTGCCCATCCTTTGAGTCATCCACCATAACTTGAATCTAAATACGCACGTGAAACGCAAGCCTCTGCAAACCCGGAAACAGAATATCTCATCATAAACAAAAAGATTTGCCAATCCAAGAATGACAAGGGATTGAATAAAATAAGGTTAACTTCTAAGCATAATTTTTCTTTCCCCAAGAGCTTCAAATGGTGTAACTGATTTAGTTAGTTTGATATGAAATTTCGAAACAATTAATGGTTCATCCAATGCTTCAAAAATCACCTCATGATCTAATTACCAAATCAGGTTAATCCAGATACATATGACAGATGCACTGATTGGTAGCAAGCAGTTTAAGGCCTGATACAAGAGCTTAACAATTATTGGAAACTAAAATCTCTTTTTTCTCCCAAAATAAAATTGTCCGTCTATAGAAGTTCATCTTATCAAAAATGCATTCAGAAAAGACCCCTGCTTCCAATACTCGTGAATCTAAATCCAATATCAAGTTAAAAAAAAAACTCCCCTTAAATTATCAGGGAATATAGAGCATGAAAAAAAGTAAATTCAAAGCTTAAATCATAGCTTTCTCCTGCACAAGTCAAAAGCTAAACTTTAACATGAACAGTATCATCTACGCTGGCATGATTAAAAGCACTCGTAAGTCGTAACAGAAAAGAAGCAAACTTTTACTGGAAATTAGAGCCCTAGATTATTAAAGGGGGGGAAAGCAAAGCTTGGCACTCCTCAGATTCTCATTCCTCCTAAACTACAATTAAATTAAATTATATAAAAACGAGAAATTCAGAGTGAGAGCGAGCGTAGTAACGTACTGAAGCTTGCCAACGGGGAAGACTCGGCGACTTCCGAGGCGATCGGAATTGACGCCGATAAATGCTCCGGCGCCGGCATCGGGGGTTAAAACGACGCTTTGGTGAACATCGGTGAGGATGCAGTTTCCCAAAACCACGAGCTTTCCATTCGAAACACGGATCTCTGATCCGACCGTCATATTCTCTTCTTCACGATTTGTGTCAAAATTGCAACGAAGGAGGAGGAGGAAGAAGACGAAGCGGAGGAGTGCAAGCGATGAATTTGAGGGATTCGAAACCAGGTAATTTATAGGGAGAACCTGATCGATGCGAATCAGATTTTTCTTCTTTTTTTTTTAATTTAAAAGATATTTTTTAAAAGATAGTACGAGTAGTATTGTAGTAGGAAAAAGAGAAGAGCTTTTGGCGCTCACGTTATCTAATAATCTTTGGTTTGTTTCTTTTCAATCATCACAAGACAATGTGGAGCATGTGATTATGGTGAACCTCCAATGGTCCCCCAAAACGATCGATCACAGCCGTTGGTTAAGTGGGCCCCGTTTTCCATCGACGGCGTGTAAAGTAGAATCCAATCACTCTAAAAAGTTTACGGTGACTTTAGGGGCCATGTGTCACGAATTTAAGGAATTGATTGACGGATACAAATTGGCAATCCGTTATTTTATTTATCGGTCTTTTTAATTTATGCCTTAGAGATATAAAATAAGTATATCTATTTAAATTAAAATCCACATTTTTATGAAAAAATTTTAAATTATTAAATAAATAAAAACAATCGATATTTCTAAAATAAAAAAATTATCCTATGTCCTAGAAAATCCATTTGGTTATTTACTACAAGGTCCAAAAAACAAAATGCTCAAATTTCACATTGATTTTGAAAATTTTCTGAAATAAAAACCATTTTTTTTCTCTTTTTTTATCTTGAAATGTTCTGAGATTGTTTTTTTTATTTTCTTGTAAAAAAATGCCCATCCAATTCTTATGGTTAAAATTGCTCTTAACATAGTTGTATACTTGTATATGAGGAATTTGGCGATAATATATATTGATAAGATTTGAATAGTTATATCATCGGATTTATAATTTATTGAAATTTAATTTAATTTTTCATATTTTAAAAAAAAAAGCAATTTGCTGATGCAATCAACGAAAAATAAAAGACTTTCCCAAGTTAGATTACTCGCATTCTATTCATTCAACAATTTACAACTTAAAAATCAGATGCAGAGATACTTGATAACAAAAGCAAAGAAGTGTATTTTGTAATTTCTTAAATAAACTATCGAATTTTAGGACATATGCAAAGCAATTTTAATGAAATTTATTCCTAGAGTCCCAAATGATTAAATTTCATGATGCATAATTAACGTATTCTTGAAGGTATAATTAAAGTATTCATACTAAGTATTGATACTACATAATATTTTCGTACTTTGAAAAACAGCAAACATAAAACTGTAAAATTCTAGTAAATCACAAAATAAAACATTTTGATTATAGTATTATAGGTAATGTAAGACATGCCATTTAATTTAATGTACATTTTGATTTATTTATTTTTTTGGTCATATACATTTTGATTATAGTATTATATGTAATGTAAGACATGGCATTTAATTTAATGTCATTTCATGTTTATTAGGTAAAATTGAAGGGTGGCTGCATTTAAAAAAGAAGTGACAGTGTGACACTTATATCTTATCATATTACCACGTCAAGAAAATCAAATCAAAATAACACCAAAAAAAAAGTCCTCATTGACTAAAATATCTTGGTGAAAATCCAAAAATATTTCTGTACGTAGTACACCAGGAATGAATGAATGAATGATGCGGATATGTGGCGCGTCTAGATTGAATATGTTGCGTGTCGCCACGTCGGATTCAACCTAAAATTTGGTGTTCTTCCTCAAAATGTTGAACATATTTACTTTATTTTTTTTGTCATTGTCACCCCAATTCAGCGGAGAGCTTTGCTCCATCAAATGCTTACATCTAGAGTTCGAGCCTCGCGAAGGTTTTTTTATTTTGGGTGGGATCTGCTCTTCCAACAAGTTCATTTCTCCTCCACTGAGAATCGAACACTCGACCTTAACGAAGGGAAGCGTAATCCTTCTCACTACGCTACATGCTTGTTGGTAGATATTTACCTTCATTTAGTAGCCATCAATTTATGGAAGTTGTATTTGACCCTCTAAATGCATCAACTTGAATCAACTAGCTGGTCAGTCCCTCGTGACGCTTTTCATCTGTTTCGCCGAATCAGCACGATTGGCGATACACTGTATTAGAGGCTTTTACTATTTTAATTAAGGTGAAAAACATTGCTTTTTACAAATAAGTGTTTGAATATAAGTGTAGTAATATATTTATTCGTCTTGAAGATATACGCATCAAACATCAATTATGAAACTACAATTCCAAATTGCAATAAAGTACAGTATGATAATACACCTTACGTATATATGCAGTTATACATGCATAATAGTTTGCACGAAATTAGCAAGTCTTGTGGGCTTGAACTTCCAGCTGTCGCTGATTCAACATCGACGTGGAAGATAAGACCAATCATTACTTCTAATCTGGCTCATGTTAACAACATTTTGGAGGTTTTAAGGCCTCTTGTTACATCTCCATCCACCCAACTTCTGATTTCTGAAACAATATCCGTATAATTAAACAAGGAAAATGTGTTAACTTTTGAGAGCAAAATCAACCAATAAATATAAAGTTCAATTTAAGATAGTAATGATGACTGCCCAAAACTATTAGGACCCGTTTAGCAAAACAGTGGGAACATGATTGGAATGGGAAATGGAGTTAGAATTATCATGGTCTATATAGAAAATTCGGACTGATTTGTTTTAGTTTAATAGTTCTAGTAAAAAATTCCAACCTAGATGATTTTTTTTGGGTTGGCTTATCCTTTCGAAGATATATGATACGGATCCGTTGTGGATTCGTATTGGAATTCTTGTTAGTCAAGGGGTTGAGACGCACTTAATGTAGGTTTGGCTCGATAAACGTGATTGGTTGTCACGGGAAGAAGAACGAGAGATAATTTCTTAACTCATTGATTTATTGATTGATTTGATAACAACTTAAACGAGTATTTATAATACTCTAATATTTAGTTAACTAGAAACATTAATTGCTGAAATATTAAAATAACCTTACTTAAAAGATAAAATCAAATTACTAAATAGAAAAAGATAATATTAAAGATAACAAATATAATTAATTATCATAATTAATATAATCGTAGCGTATAGAATATAAATATAACAAATGACTTCCTTACTATTATGTTGCAATTCATAATACATTAATATGCATAATCTTTTATGTTGTCGATCTTTTAAGATAGAGATGATTAGGAGTAGTTTTCTTGTGTGAATATCCTCTTCCACGATATACTTAGCTCTCGTTTAGTTCGCGCTTAACTTCCTAGGAAGTACAACTGTTCCATAAAATCATTTTATTTTCCGTGTTTGCTTGACATTAGAGTTGTGAAAATTTATTTAATTTCCAGTAAGTTACAATTCTCACAAATAATAAGAATAATACTTATCTTGCATAGATAGGTAAATTCTACTTTGTACAATTTTGAATAGAAAATTTTTATTTCCGATATCAATACAAAATTAAATAATCTTGAAACCAAACAAAATTTTACACTTCCTATAAACACTCAATTCTTAGGAAATAAACAAGTTTCGGGAATTTAACTTCCCCCATTAAACCGAATGAGGGCTTTATATAACATGATAATTTTGCTTTATATGGGATACTTTTTTTTTGGGTTGTTTAAAAGGTATACTTATCGTCATAATGATATATGACATTTGTACGTTTTACAACTATGAAAACCTTGTCATATTTCATCTTCGGTTTATAGCAAAATTAATTTTGCCTCTGAAAAATCTCCCTAAAATATCAAGAAGAATGGCATACATATTTTATAAAAAAAATTCTCACAAATGTTATTACATTAATACTATTATTGGAGGCTTAACTACTTAGCTAAATGTCCGAAGTCTCGTATATTGATTATTACTATAACTAGTTTTACCCGTCGTACCATGTACGACTACGATTAGATACTTTTATAGACATTATAAATAGGATATTAATAAAGAAATAAAAATATATTATAAACTTTAATATAAGTAATTTATTACTCGTAGAATGTATGTAATTTTTTAATCAAATATTATATTCTTCATATTTTATAAATTTTTATGTACGTAAATGTAGAGTTTATCAAAAATTTCAATATATCTATTAACTATTTTATTATCTATATTTATTAAATTTAAATATTATATTTATCATTAATTTTTTATAAAAGAAAATCACTATATATCTATAAATAAATTCGTCAAAAGATATATGCTAAAAGATTTATATTAATTTTAAAATATTTTATCTTTAATTTTAAATACATGTATAAGGAAATTATCAAAAGATATTGTTATACTGAATAGATATTTGTTTGATGGTAGAGATAAATTTAAATAGTTAAAAAAATTAATAGAATATTTTGTAATAATAGAAATAAAAATTAATTTTTAAATATGAGGTGGGGCCAGAATCAATCTGGTGGCTCGAAGGTATAGCTTTAATATATATTTATAGATGATTTAGCACGTTTTTCCTCTAAAACAAAGGTCAAATATAGGGAAAATCTGAAAATGAAGTAATAATGAAAGTCATAAATATTTGTGATGGCAATTAGAGATGTCAAAAGCTGACCTAAATCGCTAATCCGAATCGAACCGCCCGATAATTTTAAAGTCAAGACCCGAAAATTTGAACTCGAAACCCGAAATAAACCAAACTCGATAGAACCCGCAACCCATTGGGTTGACCGATTTAGTAAATTTATAGAATTTTTAATTTTTATTTTGAAACTTATAATAATATATTTTATTATTAAAATAAATAAAAATAATATATTATAATTAA
Source organism: Fallopia convolvulus (assembly GCA_964016875.1). Taxonomy (NCBI): domain Eukaryota; kingdom Viridiplantae; phylum Streptophyta; class Magnoliopsida; order Caryophyllales; family Polygonaceae; genus Fallopia; species Fallopia convolvulus. The sequence goes on from OZ024732.1 coordinate 51,224,145, forward strand.
ATATTACTATTTAATTAAAAATTAATTTTAATAATCATAAGAAAAATGATATTTTATACCTATTAGGATATATATTATATTGTGTAATATTTTCCATATCTTTTAGTTATTCTTATCTTGGGCTCCAAGATAGATAAGATCTCTTGGGCCCCAAGTATATCTTTTGTATATATAAACCCTATTGGGTACTCTCATCAATGCAAGATTACATTTACAAATATCGTATCTTTACATGGTATCCAGAGCAATATACGATCCTTAAAAAAAATATTTCCAAACCCTAATTGTTCACCATGGGCGATGATGATGATGCCAAAAACAACCAGGAGTCCGGCCTCGCTACACCGGCCGTCACCACCGGCCTTGTTCCACCGTCCCTTGATCTCGACCCCAAGATCAGGCGGGCGGTCGCAGCAATACCAAAAATCCAAATCTGGCGATCTCCTTGCGGCGGCGGCTGGCATGGCGACTCCATCGCTGGCTTTTCCGACTTTTAATGTGAAGTTGGATCGAATTAACGAACTACGTTCTTTGGCATCACACCATCAAGTCTTCTCTAGAAGCTTACAATGTTGATCGCTTTCTACTTGACAACAGTGCACCACCGGCAACCCTTCCTGTTGCTTCGGTATCTACAGCGCCACCAACTGCCAATCCGGCCTTCGTTGATTGGACGCAGAAAGACAGGTTCATTCTTTTATGGATTCGTTCCACTTTATCTACACCTTTACTAGCACATGTGGTTCGCGCCAAGACCACTCATGAGGCCTGGGCTATTCTCGAGCGCATGTTTTTTGCCCAAACTGGGGCTCGCTCAATGTTTCTTAAGCATCAATTACAGAATCTGTCCAAAGGCAATTTATCTATTCTTGAATATGTGGAGAAAAAGCGGAGCTTTTCTGATGCTTTGGTTGAATGTGGTTGTGAAGTTTCTGATCATAATTTTATTGAGTCTCTTCTTAATGGCTTAGATTCATCCTACTCAGCATTTTTGACTGCTTACAATATGTAGCGACACCCTATTTCTTCTGATGAACTTTTCGGTTTATTATTACAAGAAGATGAGCGTATTAATGCTTCTAATCAACCGGCTACACTTGATTTGACTCTTTCCGCTAATGTTGCGAGTCGTGGTGGCCGCACGCGGTCTAATTCCTCTCGCCCAGATTTCGGCTCGGATGCGAGTTCTTCGTCGGGACGCAAGATCTGTCAACTATGTGCCACGCCCGGGCACAAAGCCATCAATTGCTGGCAACGCCAGAATTTTAATGAGTTTCCTCCTACAAACCCTAATTATGCCAACAGAGGGGGTTGTGGTGGAACTCGAGGTCGTGGCGGCCGAGGCTCGTACAACAACACTTGTGACGATCATACCTCGTTCCAGCAGCAGCACAATTCCGTTCCTCAGTCTAATTTTGCTCAGCAGCCTCATTATGCATATCAAATGGCTCATTCTCCTTCTACACTTGTTGATCCTTATCGGTGCTTTGATACGGGGTCCAACGCTCATGTCACTGCTGATTTCGGTAATCTTTCTGTGCATTCTGATTACACTGGCAATGATGGTTTACAAGTAGGCAACGATATGTCTCTCCCTATTACGCATTTGGGCAATTCCACTTTACCTGCCTATCTTAAACCTATTCAATTACATAATGTTCTTTTTGTGCCTCAAATCAAGAAAAATCTTATTAGTGTTTCCCAATTAACCAAAGACAATGATGCTTACATGATATTTTACCCTACTTGTTGTTTTGTAAAGGACAAACAAGGGCGAACCTGTAACACCCCTTTCTACCCTGGAGGTATTACCGCCAGTAACCCCGATTAAGACTAAACCGAAGCTACCCAAGGCTTTAAACTGACTGAACAAACTAAAACAAACATTACAGCGGAATAAATACAATTGGTCTTATACAAACCTTAACCCAAAAAGAATAAATAACTAAATAGAACAACCTTCTATTTAAACAAAATCTTCATCAAGTCTTCCTTGATTTCTTACTTCTGAAACTCAGCTTCGCTTTGAAGTAGTTTAACCATGATTTTCACTCAAGTATAACCATTGAAAACCTTTCTTCAACTTCTGGAGCTTCAAACATCTGAATTCGCCTCTTGAATCAACTTCCAAGAAGAACCTGATGTATCGTATACAACGGTGGACACCAGCCGACCATATAAAAGAAAAAGAAGATGGACGGGTTAGTCTAATGATAGACTAGCAAGCGGAGAAACTAACTTGGTTCTTATGGTTGTAACTAAACATATTGGCATTCAAAATCCGAATAGACTCGGATTATGATCCAACAGTTAGCAGTCTTGTAGAGAAAAGAGGGAGACTTGCATAATCCATGAGAGAGAACACCACCGCTTGTGGTTTCTTTAAGAAGCATAAACAATTGTTGGGAACTCATATTAATCACATCACATTTTAAAAAGCCTCTGTCGACTAATCAGATTGACTTAATCAAAGTTTGATTAAGAATCATTCATAACCGGGTGTAAGAATGGCTTTCCGACTGGATGAACCATTCAGGTACATTAATGTGCCTAACGCACTTATCTTATATTACTTTCAAAACTTTTCACAACAAGTTGGTGGCTTTTAATCGGCCCGAACTACTGCCGAAGGAACACAATGCTACCGAGGTCAGAGGGCTTATTTCGTCCTTGAACAACCCGAATAGCACGAGTCCCGATGTTGTAGAGATTAGAGGGCCTGTTTCATCCATAATCATCTCAACACCAAGATCATAAGACTTAAGTTATCCTTGACCTTTCATTTTGCATATGGTGAGGTAGAGATCCCAGAGGCCTATTACCAGGTCGTCTACACTACACCGTGCTGAACCTGCACTTAGCTAGAGTGCCTATCAACCCTCTCACACGAAGAGTAGGGGAAAAGAGTCATGACTCGCCATTAGGATTAGGCCCCTCCTAATGTAATATTGTTATAAAGAGAGGGTATAGAACCACTCCCTGAACTATCTGAATCACAACAATGTCTCAACGAGAGACAACAAACAAGGTCGCACATAACGGACCTAAATCCAGTTCTAACGCGAAACTGAATAAACAACATGGTCATTATTTCTAACAAATATAACAACCTATCATATTTCATTAATCATACAAGTTGTTCCCAACGCAAATATTAAATGGGATCCAATTCCTCATTTAATAACAATAACGCAAGAGAGAATCGTCCACTTGCCTTATAAGGCGTGCTCGACGTCCTTAGCAATTCCAACAGTAATCTGTATCATCCCTCTGACAAATATAACCAAAGGATTTCTCAGCAACGAGCTCACAGAAATACTTCTTAGTTGTATTCTCAACTCCCACAACTTCCTAATCGATAAACGATTTAATTTCCGAATATCGATATATAATAAATCTTTAGTTATCATGCTTCAAGGAGCCATCTTGGCGGAATTATAACTAACTATCCGCTTCTCTTTTGAAACAATTTTCTAAATAAAAATTGTTCATCAGCAACAATTCTAAAAGATTACCAAATTTCAGCTCAAACGGATTAACGACGAATCCCAAGTAATTATCCGAAGTCCTTTACCTGACAATCGGTATCCAAAACTTGTCTTCGCTATAGCGGAAGATCCGGACGTCCGTTTCTCGAGCGGTTCGAACCTGTAGAACCGTATCAACGTCAAGATTATAAAAACCATAAATTTAATTAGCAAATCGGAGTCGAAAGACCCTTACGGTGGCTCCGTAATCAATCCGCTAATTAATTTCGATCGTATATACCTTCACTCGAGCCCATGGCTCGTTTGGCTCGATCATGGCTCGATCCTCGAGTCCGAGGGTGGCTAAGCATTGCCCGACAGTAGACCTTGCGGTGGGTGGTGGTCGGAGGGCCTGGCGATCGCCGGCGGCGTCACCTTGGCGAGGTAAATAACTAACCGGCGGTGACGTGTTGAATTCATTCTTCCCGAGTCCGGCGTCGTTCCGTCCTCTCACTGGTTCGGCTTCCTTCTCACAGCAGCAGCCACACACAAGGACATACAGAGGAAGGAGATGAAGGTGGTGGAGGAAAGGTGGCCGGCGGCAGAGAAGGCAGAGGAGATGAGCGCCGGCGATGAAGAATCTTTCTCCCCTGTTCCGTCGTTCCGTACTGGTTCTCATATTGGTTCTGGTTTACCTCCTAGCAGAAGCTACATGGAAGGGAGAAGAAGATATGAGGGTGAAGATGGAGGCGGAAGAGCTGGTGGAGGAAGCAAGGGCGAGGCAGAGAATAGCCGGTGGTGAAATCTTGCCCGAGCCCTGCCGTTCGTCCTCATCCTCTGCTTTTCTTTAACCCAAAAGTCGAGCCCCCTTTTGTTATATCAATCTCACAGGTTCCTTCTTTACTAAGAGAAAGAAAGGCGGTTTAAAAAAAATCAAAACCCGTCTCGGAACGGGACTCGCGTTAAAGCGGTAAAATTATGTACCTCGGGTGGAAAAACTTACTAAACGAAAAACGTCCCGTAAATTATGTAGACTAATAAAATCAATTTTCCATGATTTTATCTTGCTACCTTCAATTTTTAAGGCTTCCATTTCGTATTTCAAATCCTTTCCGGTACATAATTAAAAAGACGGCTTATCCAATAAATACTCTTTTTCCGCTGAAAAATCCTAGAATTCACACCGATCCATAAAACCATTTCTTTGTGATTTTAGGATATCACCAACAATTTTCTAGGATTTAATCTTCAACAAAAATATTGGATAAAGCGTTAAAACGGACAAAAAGGTTAAAAAGATATCCGAGAAAATTCAAAAATATCCTCAAAAACCGCGGTTATTACAGAACCCTCCTCAAAGGAACCGTTGACAATGGACTTTATCACTTGGCACAACCGAAGCCGTCCTTACCATCACCACGAGCTTACCTTGGTGAACGGACTACCCTTCAAACTTGGCATGAGCGTTTTGGTCATCCCCATGAGTCTATTTTCCGTCGTTTAGTTTCTAGATTTAAGTTGCCTGTTTCGTTAAACAATTTAAAGTCTATTTGTGAGTCTTGTCAGCTTGGGAAAAGTCATCGACTTTCTCTCCCTAGCAATCATGTTTCTAGCTCTTCCCCTTTTGAATTGGTATACTCTGATGTTTGGGGGCCTTCCCCGATTTCTTCTTTCAATGGCAATTCGTACTTTCTTATTTTTGTGGATGATTGCACTATTTTTATATGGATTTATTTTCTCTCCCAGAAATCTCAAGTGCTATCTCATTTTCAACTATTTCAAAAGATGGTTGAAACTCAATTCTTTACCAAAATAAAGCAATTTCAATCCGAATGGGGGGGGGGGGGGGTTGAATACCGTAATGTCTCTTCTTATTTACAAACTCAAGGAATCATTCATTGGATCTCTTGTCCTCATACACAGTCTCAAAATGGGGCAGCAGAGCGTCGTCATCGTACCATCGTTGAAAAGGGTTCGACTCTCTTATCTCATTCTACACTACCCTCTTTGTTTGGGAGCATGCTTTTCACACTTCTGTCTATCTGCATAATCGAACCATCACTCCAATTTTGAGTTATAAATCTCCCTTTGAAGTTCTTTATGGTAAAATTCCCGATTACTCCTTTCTTAAGTGTTTTGGTTGCCTTTGCTACCCATTTTTACGACCTTATGTGGCCAACAAACTTGAATTTAGGTCATCCCCATCTGTCTTTATTGGTTATAGTTCCAAACACAAAGGCTACTTGTGTCTTCATATCCCTACCCGTCGAGTCTATGTCGCGCGCCATGTCATTTTTTATGAGACAATCTTCCCATACCCCCTACATGCTCAAAATCATGTTGATTCACCACCACAAAATCCATCGAACGAATCGCTCATTTCACTTCTTCGTCTCACCTCATCACAAGTGCAACCCTCGGTCCAAGACTCTGCCGAGTCTCAGACCGAGTATCTCTCTGTCGCGCACAGTCCAGCTTCACCACGACTTACTTCCGCTGATAGTTCATCACCGAGCCCTCAAAGCACCTCTCCTAGCCAAGTTGATAACTCGGTGTCTCGTTCCATTGATGGAGAATTAGTCGTTGTTTCCTCTGCAGACTCAGGTACTGACTCTTCTCCTTCTTCTTCTATTCCTTCTTATTTTCGTCCGGCTGATAGTTCCACCCACCATATGGTTACTCGTTCTAAATCATGTTATCAAAATAACATGATTTATATTTTAGGATTCCTGTTGAGTCTAGGGAATTTTGATTGTGTTATATTTTCAAGGTTATCTTTTTGTGATTTTTTTTTTCCGATTTCTAATTGACATCAAATTAAAATAATTGTTATTGCTATTTTTCGGGTTGATAAGATATAGATTTAGTTCTGGTTGATGTTTTATTAGAAAGTTTAGATATGAACAAATCAATACTTATCAAGATTTCCATTTCTCATGTGATCAGTGATCTTCACTTTTTAGGAGTAAAAATAAATATTGGGTGTTTTTTTTGCCAATTTACGAGATATGTGAAAATAACTATAAATATTTTTTCCTTTCGATTAGGGTTTTTGTGCAGTCTCAGCTTTTGCATTTGTTTCGATTAGGGTCTTTGCTTCTCAGCTGAGTTCTTGGTGTTGTGTTCTTATGCAGTTGGACCTCCTATATCTTATGGAGGTAACTCCTATTTTTATCTTTGAGGGCTTCCTTTTTGGTAGAAGGTTGTCGTGGTTATGGTGATGCCGCTAACTATTCTGCCATCTTTGTAAGCGACCATATAATATGTGCGGATCTTTTTATCTCAGCAGCTACTGCTTTAGCAAATCTACCATCTTGGGATGTTGCTAATCGTTTGAGAATTGAAAATGCTCGCCAAATTGGGCTATCTACCATGAAACCCGCTAGCGATCTCATTAAGTTGCTCGCAGGTTGAATAGGACGTCTAGAAGGCTCCAGTCTCTCGGACTTGAAATCATTAAGGCCACAAAACTGAACCATCTTAATGTTGCGTCTAGACTTGTTGCGATGGCAGAGCAATATCAGTCTTGGTTGCATAACAACATGGATGAAGCAGGCTTGGTTCACGTAGAGTTCGTCAGGGCAAGGGGTGCCGCTGTGGACGCTTTTAGTGCTAACCGGGACATGCTGCCTATCGTCCCGCCCTAAGCTGGTTGGTGTTTCTATCCGGTTGGTGTGACTTTAGTTATGTTTTGCTATCTTTGCCTTCGGTTAAGTTTTGCCTTTCCAAGATTTTCTCCTATGATTTTTTATTTTCTCCTAAGACTTTGAATGTTCGGCGAAATTTTGCGCACTCCGGTTTTTCGGATGTGCACTCCAGTTATCTTTGGGGGCTTCCTTTCTGGTAGAAGGTTGTCGTGGTTATGGTGCTGCCGCTAACTATTCTGCCATCTTTGTAAGCGACTGTATAATATGTGCGGATCTTTTTACCTCAGCAGCTATTGCTTTAGCAAATCTACTATATTGGGATGTTGCTAATCGTTTGAAAATTGAAAATGCTCGCCAAATTGGGCTATCTGCCATGAAAGCCGCTAGCGATCTCTCTAAGATTGCTCGCAGGCTGAATAGGACGTCTAGAAGGCTCCAGGCTTTGGGACTTGAAATCATTCAGGCCACAAAACTGAACCATCTTAATGTTGTGTCTGGACTTGTTGCAATGGCAGAGCAGTATCAGTCTTGGTTGCATAACAGCGTGGATGAAGCAGGCTTGGTTCACGTGGAGTTCGTTAGGGCAAGGGGTGCTGTTGTGGACACTTTTAGTGCTAACCGGGACGTGTTGCCTATCGTCCCGCCCTAAGCTGGTTGGTGTTTCTATCCAGTTGGTGTGGCTTTAGTTATATTTTGCTATCTTTGCCTTCAATTATGTTTTGCATTTTTTTCTTTGGTTAAGAGGGGTTGAGCTTTCTTGTATGCCTTCTCCTGTTTACTGTCAGCTATCTAGTGGTTAATTTAGGTGATCTTGGACCTACGTGTGTTAATGATAATTCCTCTTCTTCTCCACCTATTGATGTTTGTGAGCCGGGTAGCGTCGACATGATTTATGCATGTCTCGTATCCTTCATTGTTGTCACCATATACTTTTTTCTACAGTACCTCTGGCAGTTGTATCAGCACAGTGTGGGTCTTTTAAGTCTGCCCCTTCAAGGGCCTACCCTTCTCGCAAATGAGGGTTTTATGGCACATGTTGTAAAGGTGGTGTTCATATTTTATTCAATTATGATTACTGGGGCTACTGTATTTGTCGGGCCTAAGTCGCCGGGTGTTCTGTTGAGAGATATCATGTTGTTTGTTCCTGCTTTGGCCCTATTTGAGATTGTGGTTTCCTGTGATGATAGAACTGGCCTCGTTGTCGCTTGCGTGTGCATAAAAGTCGGGTTTGCTTTTGCAATTCTATATAAGACGTTCCATCTTGGCATATTGCGCCATGGCATTAGCTTGTGGTTTGTTTCTTCTATCTTATTGGGGCCACATGCAGTTAGAAGATTATAAAGCGGGCTGAATAACGTGCTCAAGAGCATGCTGAAGCACGTGCTCAGAATTAGTATATTGTTTTGTCAATTTTGGACATTTTTGGATTATTTCAGTTTAACAATTTCGTAGATACTATTTCATTTAGATCATGTATTGTTTTGGACATTTAGCTCGGTATGTAAGGTTGAGATGAGAGACATGCTTGTCGAGGGTTGTTAGTCTTGTTGCCCCCACATACGACTGATGATCTTCAGCAGCTCCTTTGAAGTGGTTAGAGCATTACTCACATCCTTGAGATAATTTCCATAACCATCAACTGTTGACCATGCTCAACTTGTTCAGGCGGTAGAGCTGTATCAGACGTGGATACAGCAAACCATGGATGATGCAGGTGTGACTCACACGGAGTTCACTAGTGCAAGGGTTGCCGTCGTGGATGCTTTTGTTGCCAAATGTGACGTCCTGCCCATCGCTCCCTGAGCTGATTGGTGTTGATCTCTATATGGGTGGTGTGGATCGCAAGTTTATGCTTTCATCAAATAAGAAAGGGAAGGATTGGTGCACAACATGCAAGAAAGAAGTTCTGAAGTCCTAATTTTCGGTTGGACTCCTAATAATCGCACTCCGGAATTTCCGGAGTGTGAGGATTAAGAGAAAAAAAATAACATTGTTACCATTGTTACTATAGGAACTATATTCATTTTCTTTGCCATCTTCCTATGTTTAGAAGAGAGAAATATTTTTTTAGAACGGAAATTCAATCTAAAATGATGTAGATGGCCAAATTCCACATTCTTTAAATAGGTACCATAAAAAAATCCTAGCCATTGTGCACGGATTGAAATTTTTGATGAAATTTTTGTTACCCTAAAGGCGGGATTGGGAAATTTAAAAATTTTGAAATTGGAGGAGTAAAAGTAGAGAGAGAGTGAAATGAATTACCTTTCCACTCATTATGGTGTGGTGATCTTACCGAGTGATCTTCATTCCTTCTCATGAACATAGGCCTTTGGGCTGGACCATGTGAGTTTTTTCAGAAGACATTTTGTCCCCTATGCCAAGGAACCTGGCTGATCTGGGCCTTTAACTGAAGGCCTAGGGCTTCTAGCTAGGCCGCGCCAAGACGGTCGGGCATTTGACTAGACCGAGACGAACGGGCCTTTGATTAGACCAGGCCGAGACGGTCGGTTGAAACCGACTACCATTGAAATGGCGCAAAAAACCAGATCTACCATTGAAAATCGATGGAATTTTGCACCAATGCCATGTAATTTTTGTCCCCTATGCCAGTTGATTGTGTTATGGCAGAGCGAGTTGGAGTGGAAGTGGTAGAGTGTCCTCTTGATAAACATCCTTTACTTGTCTTACCTAATTCTCACACTGAACCCAAAACCTTTATCCAGGCCTCTAAATCCCCTAAATGGCAACATGCTATGCAATCTGAATTTGATGCTCTTTTGCATAATGGGACTTGGATACTTGTTCTGCGCCCTTGTAATTCTAACATTGTTGGTTGTAAGTGGGTATACAGGATAAAGCAGAAAGCAGATGGTTCCATTGAGCGTTACAAAGCTCGTTTGGTTGCCAAAAGCTATAATCAGGAGGAAGGTGTTGATTATTTCGATACATTTAGCCCAGTGGTTAAACCTACTACTATCAGACTTGTTATGTCTATTGCTTTACAACACACTTGGCCCATTCGACAAGTTGACATCAATAATGCATTTTTCAATGGTGATTTGTCAGAGCAAGTTTTTATGCAGCAGACGCTTGGGTTTATTGATCAGTCTAAGCCAAATCATGTTTTTCTTCTTCGAAAAGCTCTTTATGGACTCAAGCAGGCTCCTCGGGCTTGGTTTACTAAGCTTCGACAATTTTTGCTTGGCCATAATTTTCGTTCTTGTCGATCAGACACATCTTTATTTGTCAGACGAATTGGCTCCTCAGTATTATACATACTTGTCTATGTTGATGATCTGCTTATTACGGGCTCCATTTATGCTGATATTGATCGGTTTGTTCATCTGTTGAACAAGACGTTTGCAATTCGTGATCTCGGTCCACTGCATTATTTTCTCGATCTTGAAGTCTCTCGTGGCTCTGACTACTTCCTTTTCTCTCAGCAGAAATACATTCGGGATATTCTGAGTGGCAGCAAAATGCAGGATGCTAAACCAATATCATCTCCGGCTGAACCGGTCTCCCGTCTGACTCGTTCAGGTGATCCTATCTCTGATCCTTCATTATATAGAAGCATTGTGGGGGCATTACAATATGTCACTATCACTAGGTCAGAGATTTCTTATGTTGTTAATAGAGTCTGTCAGTACATGCATTCTCCTACTAAGACTCATTGGGCTGTTGTTAAGCAAATTTTACGCTACCTCAAGGGGTCTATGTCGGCTGGATTATATATTCGGCCTTCTGTTGACAACCGATTAATTTCTTATTGTGATGCTGGATGGGCTTCTGATGGTGGTGACTGTCGCTCTCAACATGGTTTTTCTATTTACTATGGAGGCAATTGGGTCAGCTGGGCATCCGAAAAGCAACATGTTGTTGCCAAATCTAGCACTGAAACTGAATACCGTGTCATTGCTTTCACTGCCACTGAGCTTATTTGGATTCAGCAACTTCTGCTCGAGTTGCAGGCACATGTTGTTCGCCCACCTATCATTTTATGTGATAATTTGAGTGCCACATATATGTCTGCTAATCCAGTTTTTCATCAGCGCTCCAAGCATATCAAGATTGATTATTACTTCGTCCGTGAGCAAGTAGAAGATGGTTCATTAGTTGTTCGTCATGTCAAAGCGTGTGATCAGACTGCAGATATTTTCACTAAGGCTAGTGGCACAACCCGTTGCTTACAATTACGTTCCAAGCTTCATGTTCGGAATCCGCCATGAGCTTGTGGGGGTATTAGGATATATATTATATTGTGCAATATTTTTCATATCTTTTAATTATTCTTATTTTGGGCTCCAAGATAGATAAGATCTCTTGGGCCCCCAGTATATCTTTTGTATATATAAACCCTATTGGGTACTCTCATCAATGCAAGATTACATTCACAAATATCTTATCTTTACAATATTCGTTGGTCAACCCGACCCGGCCGAAAACCCGCTACAACCCGACCCGATTGACACGTGACCCATAACAAAACCGAACCCGATTTAAGCCGAATCCGCCCAATCGGACCCGATTGCAAGGTCTAATGGCAATCAATACAATGTCAAATTGTGATTTTAAAGTACGAGCCTGACTTGTGTGATTGTTCTTCACATTTGATGTTCTCACGTTGTCATCTAATTTTTTTTAAATAAACACTTTTCATTAACACAAAACTAACGGAACATTTCAAATCTCACCCTCGCATTCGCATATATAAGGGATTGATTCGCTCTCCCTCCCTCTTCCACGTGCTATTTTCCCCCAAATCAAAAACCCCAAGTAAATGTTCCAAAGCCTCGCAATTCCTTCTCACCAATCGATCGCTGTCAATCGCCGATTGCCAGCTCCTCTCTCCGCCGCTCGAATTCTCCGACGCCGTCTCCCCGCTGTCCGTTGCAGAGTCGCAGCCGTCGAAGACTTCGCCGGATGCCTGATCGCCTCTCGCAATCAGTCGAGCCTCTACGAAGTACTGAGGGTGAAGCAGAACGCATCGCCAGTTGATATCAAGAAGGCTTACCGGCGATTAGCTAAGCAGTACCACCCCGACGCCTCCGCCGATTCGTCGGTGGACGGCCGAGATTTCATCCAGATCCACAGCGCGTACGCGACTCTGTCAGATCCGAATTCCAGGGACGCCTACGACTGCTCGATTGGCGTGGCTGGGAGGAGGATGGTTGCCAGATCGGCGTCCTTGACGACGTCGTTCGATAGCTATTCGTCCTCCCCTCGTTCTCCGGTGAGACGTGGCCGCGGATTTTACCCGACCCGAAGATGGGAAAGTGATCAGTGCTGGTAAGATGTGCTTGCCCCGCGCGCCTTAGGGATGATCCGATTAGTTATTTGGTTTTTTAATGATTAATTGAGTCATCCTTCTTCTATCATTTATCCGTGCTGTTTGGGTTTGTGAATGCGAGGAAAAGTTGGTTGAATTGTTTGTAGGATTTGAAGGAAATTTGTTGTTTTTGGCGACCGTTGCCATCCACATTGGCTTTGAATATTTGTGTTACTTTGAATGTGTTAATTGAAATTTATGGCTTCAATTGGGCCATATTGGCCTTTGTTTGGATATAATTTTTGGGATGGTGATTGAGTTTGTATCATTGAAAACTGTATAGGTATAATTTATGGGTAATTGGTAGTGAAAACTCCAAAATCTTAACAAACTTTGTAAGATAATTGTTGAAATACAATTCATTTCCCGATCGAGCTTCGATTCACTTGAGATAATGCGATGCAACAATTAGTAAAATAAAATCTAACAGATTAACCCTATGAAAAATCCGGGCTCATGATTACGAATCAAGTTACGAATTTCGGTTCATGAGAATGACTTGAATTTCTTTGCACGAATTGTCGTTGGCGAGGCCAAGTTATGTGGATCAATCGCCAAAAAAAAAAAAGAGGCGGTTGACCTTATCGTCAAGTGCACTATTGTTATAAACGTGGGTCCCAATAAATTTGGCGGTTAGGTGACAGTTGGCGAGACTGACTTGGCGCTTGATTTGGAAGTATGTGGGGCCTACCGTGACCTTTTCACACGGGCAACTGGGGCAAGCATACACAACTTCTATCAATTGCTTCTATGTATTGTCGTATTGATGATGTCTTTGAACAAAAAAAAATTAGAAAATCTATGATTTTGTAGAGCGTTAATCAAATTAGTTCTCCAAACAGGTTCTAAGTACTTTGATTTTTTTTGGTGGTAATTCTTAAGAGCTTAATAATCTTTAGTTTATCTAAACGGAGTAAACGCACATATGTGAAAATTAAGTGTCCTAACATGAACTTACTGTGGTGTGTATGGTTATTTACAAGGTAAACAAAGTGAGTAAATTTAAAAGGGAATCTGAAAAGAAGAAGAAAAAAAAGGGTGAAGTCCATTGAAAAGCTAATTCATTAGAGTGAGTGAGCTAGAAGAATAGCTTCAGGGGAACAAATATGTAATTAGAGATTACGCATCAAATTTCAAAAAACAAACTTTTCGGAAACATCCCACTTGAAATGTATGTAATATAGCATTATCAAGAATATCCAAAGTTTAAGTTCATATCCCTATATAATGAGATATCGTAGTACATAGGTTTAGTAATTTTCAAGTTCCTTTGTATCATCATGGAAGAAGCAAAGAAAACTTGAGCACGTTTGCTTTAAGAAGTATGGATTGTCCATTCAACGCTCAAGTACAAACTTTGTTTCTTCTCTATGTTTGTTCAATTCAAAAGGAAATAAAAGGGAATAAGTTTTGGTTAGAAACAATGACATTCACTATCCACTGCAAGTAGACTTGGGCAGCTCCGGGTATGAACAAGAACAATATCCAAATTCACCCAGCCAAGATCTGCTTTTGCCCAAGTCTAAATTTGCAACCAAACCTGACCTGACCTCTATCTAAAAAATACAATATATAAGAAAAATATTCCATTCGAAGTTTTCTTTAATCAAAGTGCATAGCATAATCACTAAATAACTTAACACTGAGATCCGGGTACCCTAATTTCAAGACACTGGACATTTCAAGTGCATAAATATCTTCTACAAACTTTTAAACCCAACACTCAAAACAACTTTCCCCAAACCCCTAGTCTTATTTTTTACCAAGTTCAAGAAGCCATGGAAGGAGGAAGGTAAAAGGGAGCCAAAACTTGAATTCTATACACGATCATGTGAGGGGCAGAACTTCATTTGTAAGTCATCAGCATTGAGTTGATGACGTGCATGAGAACGCGAATGGTTCCAAGTTCTGTGGAGGATGTGGTGGGAAGGTTTCGGTGGTGGTTTAGTATCTGGTACACCTGCTCGAAAATGGGGCGCACGTGGACTGCAATCATTGGGTCTGAAGGGTTTATTGCAGCAGCCACGTCAGTCATCCATTGGAGTTTTCTAGAAGGTTCCTTGGTGATGTCGCAAGCGAGTTGCTGTAGAAGGGAAAGTAGCACTCCCTGGTTCAGAGGGAGAGGTACGGTGGACAATAGCCTTGGCAAGTTAACCTGACAAATATCAATTCATAGTTGAATTATTTAATGATGCATAAATTGCTAATATGACATTTATTGTTTTATGTAATTTCCTAAATTAGGGGCTCTTTGTGTAGCCTAAATGCCAAATTCATGAGAATTTTACCATTATCGTCAAACAATTGAATAAACCAAAAGTAAACTCTGATATAGAATAGCTTATATCTAGAAAGTACCTGTGAACATAACCAAGATACAATGGAGACATCACTCCTTTGCAGTGCAGTTGTGAAAGCTTCTTCATATTTGTGTTCTGATACGAGTCTAGATAGCTCAATTGTAGGATCAAATGGCGGTTGCTCAACCTATTATGCAAAACATATTGAAGAGTCAATATATAGCTACAAATTAAGATGCTGAAATTTTAAGAACCAACTCAAGGTATTAAAAATTGACCTTATCGAGTAGACCCCCTAAAGGTCCATTGGTGTGTGGGGGCAAAGGTAATCCAGATGTGGAGCCGGCTCCAGCAGCTGCAAGTGCTAGTAGCCTTCTCTGCTCAGCCAACTCCCCACTCAGAGATTGACTGATTGATGATGCCGAGTTAATGGTCTCCTGTTAACACAAAATAGCATATGCAAAAGAGAATTACTAAAGAAAATCATATTCCCTTATCTGAAAAACTGAACCTCTCGAGTACTAACCAGTAATTAAATGAAATTTGAATTCAATTGCATAATTTAAGAGAAAAATATAAGCATTCACTATGGACTTATGAAATGTTTCAAGGGTAATAACTGATATGATGCAACAATAGTGATAATTGAGAGAGCGACTGCATACATACCCTCAAGGTCACAGCCAAAGAAGAATGAGCCGACTCCACTTGGTGTTGTGCAGCCGCAACATGTTGAGACATACCCTTCTGGAAGGCAGAATCTACTTGCTCAAACATTGATTTGCATGACATCTCAAATGCAGGAATAATATTCACTTCTAGAACAGATTTCAAACCCTCCTGCAAATTGGCAATTGATAGTCAAAACCGAAAAGAATGGCATATTGAGACAATCTAACATGAGAAAGATAGCACACTGTTTTCCTCTTCAATGAATCATGATAAACAGAAAATTGAAACTAGGGCCCAAAATACCTGAAGAGCTTGTTTGCCAGATGTTTGGAACTGGGCTTGGATTTGCCTAGCAATAGTAGCTTCAATTCTTGAATTGACTGATCTCTCCAATTGATTCAAAGCCTTCTCACCTACACTTTTCTGCCATCACACATAGAAAAGTCAGTCCCATCGCTTTACAATTGAAAAAAAAAAAAAAAAACTTTACTGAGGAGGATGAGGTTCACAAGGTAACCTGAAATGACTCATTGATAGCTGATGAAATATTTTTCTCAATAATCGGAGTGATGCTACGAGCTACATTTGTAGCGACTGCAGCTATTTCCTTCTTTAATGTTTTGTCCAAAGCAGGAATAAGCTCCTTGTTGAAGGAGTTTGTTACCAAAGTTGTGATTTGTTGTGTACGTTCTCGTATCAGCTTATCAAGTTTCACATTCTCCTCCTGAATGCGTGCCCACAAAGCATCCGTGTTGGCCTTTCCAACTTTTTCAATACTCCGGCCAAGAGCTGCCTCCAGTCTTTTACTTTCTTTCACAGGTACAGTAGCCATCATTGTCAATTGTTTATTCTCTTCTTTTTGAGCAGCCAAAATCTTCATAGCAAATTTACAAGCAGCAGCATCAAGAAACAGTTGTAAACATACATCTTTGCAGGGCTAATAATTAGCACAATTGATACTTAAAGTAGACCCTTGTCATATTTGGAAAAAAAAAATAAGAAAATGTCTTACTTCAGAAGACAATCATCCATTTCATTTGAAACTATTAACTTCTCAAGTAATTTCATCAAATCTAAGAAGACAGTTGCTAGTTCACAGACATTCAGTCCCCAAAGCATCACCTGAGGAACACCTCCTTTCCCATTCCCAAACTGTGATTAGCCACTATTTGGAAACCACACATGTTACTTTGTTTTATAAATTGAAGTAGATCTGTTTCTTATTTGTTTCAAAACGGCTCAAAGACCCACCTCAGAAGTGATATAAAACTGATTTACACATGGAGATGAAAACATCATAGCAAAACTAGTTCAAATATGGAGAAAATGGGTGTGCAAGAATGAACACATACTCCGGCCACCTTTGTACTTCGTAAGAAAATTACTCAAGAGAATTTTTAAATACCATGCCAAAGTTCAGCAACTTTTATAAATTATGGTGTAAGATCTTCATTCCTGGTACCCTTCAGTTAATGGCATTTTCTTAATTTAACTTGACCTTCTACATATTAATAACTTTTTGTTCCATACTTAATGCAGAAAAGATAACACACTCCCTTACACCCCTAAATTAGCATCTGACTACAAACTTATCATATAGAATCACCATGATCCAACCATTAACACCAATAAATATACAGCAAAAAGTTGTTAATTACATTGCTTATAGCAGCCCTGGATCAATCTAATGATTCTAATCTTTTTTAATTCCAGCAAATCATTTTCCTTTTACTTCATTGGACAAGTAATGCAATATTTGAATATGAATTTGGATGATTTTACACTCATCGTAGATCCAACTAGATTTTACAATAAG
Organism: Fallopia convolvulus; assembly: GCA_964016875.1. Taxonomy (NCBI): domain Eukaryota; kingdom Viridiplantae; phylum Streptophyta; class Magnoliopsida; order Caryophyllales; family Polygonaceae; genus Fallopia; species Fallopia convolvulus. The sequence goes on from OZ024732.1 coordinate 51,241,379, forward strand.
TATGTAAAAAGTTGAAGTGAGACCAACTCGAACATTAATTCCAAAGCTATATAAAGCATGAACAAGAATTACCTGAAACATCGTCTCCTGTATAGATGTTAACTGCATAGAAAAAGCTGCTACAGAAGGAACACCTGAAGCAACACCAGTATCACCTAATGAATCTGCCGAGTTGTAGGCACTTACAGATGAGGCCCCTGGACCAGATGCTTGAGAACTTTTTCCTTTTTGTTTCTTACCTTTGGACGTTGGAGCTGGTGAGGGTGTAACTGAGGATGACACACCAATATCAGCTGAAGTTCCAGAGATACCATTCACGGTTTCATCAGCCTCTTCTTCACCAGAATTTGAAGGCTGTTCTGGAGCCTCAATGCCACTTTGTGCTTCTTCAATTATAGAAGCTTCATTTGACAATGCGGAGCACTCTCTACTCAAATCAAATCCAAGATCTGATGCCTGAGAACAGAAGTATTTTTCTTTCCTATCCTTAGGGATTTGAGGTTCCACTTGTTGGCTTGAGCTGCCATCCTTAACATAACCTGCTTCATCTACAACTTTATCTTCCGGTTCTATATTTCTGGTATCATTGTTGACAACAACATCTTGAATCTTGGCCTCCAGCTCACTCTTACTCTCCACCAGATGAGTAGTATCAGAAGATGATGTAGCCATAATCTCAGAAGGAGTAATGAGATGAGTTGGGTGTTTGAACATGACAGGAGGGTTAATATCAGCTTGTGCAATCCTTTTATCACTGTCTGTGTAAGGTATGTTTTGCGGAGCTGTTTGAGTATTGTCTATCTGCCTATCAACTGAATAGTCAGTAACTGTTTGATCAACAGGACGATCACTGAGTTTCCGTGATAACCTTGGAGATGGAACAGAAGATGATACAACAGATGCATCAGTATGGTCAGTTCCAGGTAACGAAACAGTAGGATCATAATCTCTATTTGAAGCATCAGTGTGGTCAGAGGCAAAGCTTACTGCCCGCTTAATTTCAGGAGTGTTATCAAAAGCTTTACTTCCTGATGGTTCTAAAGTAGAAGCCCCTTCAATGGCATGAGAACCAATGGAGTCTGACTTCTCTAGTCCAGAGTTATCCATTGGAGGGGGAAAACACTGAGATAGGTCCAAAGCATACTGTTGTATGGCTTGTGTTTGAACGCAATAAACTTGAACCACGTGCTCTCCATGGGGTAATACATCACTGGTCCCTGTGAAACTTAAAATGGGCATTGTCACAGTAAACTCTGACAAGTAGTCCATGCGGGTAACAGCTGGGTTATCACCATACTCCAAGTGTATAGCATATATAGCATTCTTTTTAGCATTTGCAAGTAAAACAAGACCAGCTTGTGACAATCCTACAACTTGGTTGAAAAATGCCTCCTCAATTCGAGGCTGAGCAGAACTCTTCAATTCAAGTGTTTGAATACACCGCCATGATTCAGCATCACTTGGCAGCAACCAGCCCTCATCACTCGATGAAACCCACAACTTCACTTCACGGTTTTGTGGACCCTGTAAAGCAATGCAGATATTACAGGATAGAAACGTACATAAGCAAAAGACTATCTGGACGCATGCAAAAAGAAGGAAAATAAAAGCCTTCTGTAGATCCAAAATAAAACACCTTGCAAATTAACTGTGGGAAATGTTTTCTGCTGTACAACAACTAAATTAAAAATGTATTATGGCATAATACAAGAATTAAGATGGACATACTGCAGTGATAAGTATGATGTGATCAGGTTTATGTGGGGCGGTCAAAAAGATTGCTGCATCAACTGGCTGGCCATCATGGGGCTTCAAAACTAGAAGTGGCTGTGATTTCCGGTCTTCCCAAATCTTTATCTGAAGACCAAAGAATATAAGCAGTGTCAATGACAAAACTCATCACGAGAAAATTGGATAGGAAACAGCTAGACAGTTTAAGTAGTATGCAAAAAGAGGAATAAGCTAATTCAGAAACGGCATTATGATCTATTAAGAAGAAATCCAATGTTTAATCATTGGGAGTCTTGAAAAAAATTAAAAGCATGTGATTGTATGCTTGAATATGGACATCACACTATACCACCGAACTCAGTTTATATCAAATACATCATGCATTCATGCATATAACATTCCTATCTGCCCCCTAAAATTATGAAAATTTATAGCACGTTGTTTGCCTTGATAGTAAATTAGTAATTTACAGTTTTGAGCAACCAAATTGGCCATTAAACATTAAGTAACAGTTTCCTGACTTCCTCAAACTCAGTTAGTGCATTCCAACATTTCCAACTCAAATTTGGAAAGAAAGACCTGATCAAAGGCAGTATCAGACCTTTTCCTTTTTGGGTAATCATGCAAACCTTAATCTCTACATGAAAGTAACAAAATATTTAATTTGCACGGAAATCTCCCAAAAGTAACTATATTGTTTCATAAACTTATAATTTATTCTATAAAAGAGAATATGGGATCATGACAAACCGTGCCGTCTTTTGAGGCTGAAACCAAACGAGTTGTCATCCACTGACACATAGACAAATCAGTCACTTCTCCATCATGTTTACCAACAAACTGAATCCCATTAATCAGCTTATCGAGTGGACACTTAAGAGGTTCCTCTGCATTAAATACTTCACCTTTGCCAACTTTTGTGGTATCAATCCTCAGAATTTTCTCACCAACAGCAACAACCAAAATTTCCTGGAAAAAAAAGTGAAAAATGAAGGAAAACATGAAGATGGCAAAGGAATCACATAGATGAGCATAACAGAAACTTATAATTACATGTATCAATCTCTTCAAAGTTCTACAGATTCAAAAGTGAGGAAAACTGCTTACTTGTTTGTGACAATGCCAGCATACTCGTGGATGTACAAATCCTTCCTCCCCAGTTATATGAATCGCAATCACTACATTTCCTGAAATTTGTTGCTTATCCTCCTCATCTGGACCTTCTGAGATCCGCCACACGATAATCCGTCCATCTATGCTTGCACTACAGAAGATTCTATAAGCTAACCAAAAGACAGACATTTATCCAAAAGTTCACTAAATTAAAAAAATACCTCGCTAAAAGATGAACATCCTCAGCAAAAAAGGCCATGTCAGTGACTCTCTGGAAAGAGGAAAGGATGTCAGTTATGAAAAAGGTTTGAGTAAATAAAGGTTAAATAAATAAGAGTATTTTATTCAACAGGACAAATAGAAATCTCTCATCCCTGAAAATAAAGGTAAGGATGAAAGTCAATCGATCAATAAGCTTCTATTGTTCTGACAAAGTTCTACTCCCGTCTAGTTGATATAGCTCACCATTACACAAAACTATAGTGAAATACAACTGCTTACTCAAGAGAGTTGTCTATTCAGCTCAAGAAGTTGGTATTTGTGTACATTATGGAAGATTTATGGAATTTCAATAATGATGTTTTTTGGTATCATAAGTAGCTTTCTTATGATTGTGATGAATACTAAATGACATTTCTTATGATGAGCAGCTAATAATAGCTATAAATCACAAAATTTTCAGGTTAGCACAAGCTCATAACTTTTCCAGGAAAAGAAAAGGGTTGGCTAGTCCTAGTCACGCTCAAAGAACGCGGGGTCAACAATAGGCTACCCATTTTCCCATGCAATCCGAAATAAAATATTCATATGCGAATCCCTACTTCCAGTTCAACAAATGAATGTCAAATGCAAAACTGAAAATAATATTAAGAAGAGAAAAGAAAACTCCCAAATCTCCTATTTAACTATTCATGCACCGCACATATACACATACAAGCCCAATCAACAATAGAATCACAATAATAAATCAAAATAATGAAGCATTTCCAACACAGTGGAATCAGCCACGTGGAATCTCTGTCAACATGGATTTATATTTATCATTAATCATTCAAGAAGTTAAGTTCTGGAAAACAAAGAAATAGTAGATGGATGGGAAAGTTAACTTGAAGGAGATGGTGAAATAGGAAAAGATGATTAGTAAAAGAAAATAGTGATGACCCTCATTTGAAAGCCCTTGATCTGCTTCAGCTGCCTGAGTTAGTGAAGGATTTTCAGATGGGGATACGACTTGATTAGCTGCAGAACTCAAATTCTCAAGAGAATAGGCCTGAAAGATAATTTAGAGACTCTAATATTTCACTTGCAGTGATACGTTCCCACCCTGTCCTGTTCCACCTACTCTTTCACTCCTCATCAGTGCAATTTAAGAGATATTTCATGATATCATAATCTACTCCCATTTGGGAGTCAGACTTTGAATGGTTATGCATTCAGGGATGGGTGTAAAATTAATATCACCTAATTAACTCTACATGCTACATAATGGATAATACTTTCAAAATCTAATCACACTAATGACAAATAAGACACAGCTAGTGAAAAAACAACAATCCAAACAGTTCAAGCAAGAGTCTTAAGAGGGTATGAACCTGTGTGTGACCTCGAAGCAATGATCGCCATGCAGTGTTTATATTAAGGACACGGATAGCACCCAATTTAAGGCCATAACATATATACGTCTTGTTGACAGCAATCTGGTGGCCGAGGATGAGTCCAGGATCAGAAACATACTTTGTAATGGGAGTAACCTCAAGCTGAGGCTGCACTTCCCCTTGCAATCTAACATCAACATCATAGACCACACGGTCACCAGTCAAATGCCTCCCCCTAGGGATCTTACTGCTAGGCATTCGCATCGGAGGTGGCTGGGAGATGGCAGCAGTTATAGCATGAGTGGGCTGCAGAGAAGGCAATACCGGCACCACGACCTCCGAAGAAGCCCCGGACGACGGATGAATCGGAGGGAAAGGGGCGCTCGCCGGAGCACTGAGGAGCGCCATCAAGCGAACGCCGGAGTTAGGGCTTTGCGGAGGCGCGGTCGGAGTGGGGTGAATTGGGGGAGTAGGGAAGGTCACAGACCTCTGATCCGAAGAAAATGGAGGCTGGAAGAAGGGAGCAGATTGAGGAGGATAAGCGAAGGGGCTAGTTGGAGGAGGATAAGATGCAGATGGAGAAGGAGGGAAAGCGGATGTTCCCAAATTGCTAGGGTTTTGAGCAGGCAAGTTTGTAGGAGGCTTGAAGAAGTTGTTCATGTCGAATAAACCTGGGGCACCGCCGCCGCTTCCGCCGCCGCCGCCGCCTTGATTACTTTGATTACCGGTGGAAGCCATTAGAGGGGAGTTCTCACGCAATCGCCTCCGCAAATCGGAAATTTCTCAGGTTGCGAGAGTCGATTGGGGAAAGTGTACAAGCGGAATTGGTAAGACTCGATCGATGATGATGATTGGAGAAGGGAGTTTTGATTGAAACGGGAAGAAAAAAGAGATTAGGGAGTTTGGTTATTGATTGGAGAGGAAGGGAGAAATAGATCTAGACATCTAGTAGAGAAACACTTGAAATAGAGAGCAAGAGAGAGAGGGCCTTCGAAATAGCAATGGACATGATGCAGGGTGCCAGGGTGTCGCACCGCCTCTTGCATTTTGCATCATTTTCGAAGATTATAAGCACTTCGCTCAATAAATATATGGGCATAGGTTAAGAAGTAACATCACATAAATTGTATTTTAAGGATTTTTATACTGTATTTTCCTTCAATTATTATTTAACTTTTCACTTGCCTAATAAATACTCCTATACTTATTATTTAAATCATCAACAAATTAACAAATATATTTGTATGTATCAAAAAGTCTGAATTTTACAAGGTAAATGTATTAAAAAAAAGGATAAATTTTAACAGATGGTGCCACATAGTGGTGTGGGGTGATCAGCCCATAAAAGTAATATTTTCAACTTTAACACTTAATAAACCTTAAGGGGTTGGTCTAGTGGAGCAAGACAGAAATCGGATCTAACAGGTTATGTTCGATTCCCCACTAGTCTCCTTGAAATAAGGTAAATGTAAATCCCCTTGTATCATGTCCTTGGACTGAGGCGTTATCCCCTCACCCTAAATTTTTATCTACCAAAAAAAACTTTAACACTTAGTTTCGTTGGGATTATTTATCATACGTAGAGAGTTAGAAATGAAACTATTTTCAAAGGTTTTATTCTAAATGATAAAGATTGTGTTCAAATAATTATTAGAGACTCTAAATTGAAGATCACTATAAAGTTCAAAAGTTCAACCTGACATGGAGAGGATAAAATACAATGAGAAAAAGAGTACAATTCTAGAATACAACGGTTTTTCATACTCAGTTTTCTTTTCTTTTTTTTTAATTAGAGACCCATCTTTAGTGGTAAATTTTATATCCGTAAATCAACTCGTAAAGAGCACAAATCAAATAAAACGACTTACATCGACTAGCTCAACTTAGTGGTAGAAAGAATGGTGAGACTTGATTAACTCTTTTATCTTTTGTTGATAGATTGTTCGCTATTTTTATACATTCATATGCGATTTTATAAAAAAAATTCCTAAATTATGTTTTGTGTAATAGGTAATTTTGTTTAAAGAACCATAGACTTCATACGTTATTAATTCATAATATGATAATATATTAGGGTTTGGTTCATATGAAACAAACTCTTATCCTAAAACGTGAAATGAATGCACTTTTCATAGTTAGTAGTGCACTTTTTATACAAAAGTGCATTGAAAAATAGAAAAAGTGCAATATGAAAAAGTGCACTACAAAAAGAACGAATATTACACTACAAAATATGAAAAGTGCACTCCGAAGTAGAAAAAATGCACTATGAACCCCCTTCTTTATGCGGAAAAGAACCTCCTTAGCTCGATTGCCACGTGAAAGCTTTTCTTCCCCCTAAGAAGGAAGACAACTACAATCTCATTAGTGATTCTCTGTCCTTATCCCACTCTGAAGTAGAAAAAGTGCACAATGAACTAGGAAAAATGCATTCGTTTCAGGATAAGAGTTCGTTTCAGGATAAGAGTTTGTTTCATTTGAACCAAACTCTATTATATTATACTCCCTTTGTTTGAAATACTTGTTAATATAAATTAATATAAAATATTACCTATATGGCTATATCTTTATATAATTAGTTTGTTTAGTTTTATAAAGCGATTTTTTTCCTTTTTGAGTAAACTAAGAATAAAAATGATTAAAAAAAAATTACCAAAATATGTAAAATGATAAGTTAAATATTTTTAAGCAAAAACAAACATATTAAAATAATAAACTCTAATATATTATACTCCCTTTGTTTGAAATACTTGTTATTATATAAATTTATATAAAATATTACCTATATGGCTATATAATTAGTTTGCTTAGTTTTATAAAGCAATTTTTTTCCTTTTTGAGTCATTATTAAGAAGAAAAATGAAAAAAAACAAAATATGTAAAATGATAAGTTAAATATTTTTAAACAAAAATAAACATATTAAAATAATAAATATTTTGTTCAAAGAAAGTAATACTACCTAAAAGGTGTACTTTAACCAAATATGTATAATGTTATCTTACTACTCGGTATATATGTGGATTCCTACTATATTTGAAATAAGTTACTTTGTGGAAAAAAAAATTGGGTCAATACTTTGTGGAAGCATCTATTTTGGATAAGTTAGTGCGATCCTACTAGAATTTGGATTCTTGCCCCGACCTATATATACATGTAAGTCATCATGATCACTACTAGCTAGGACACGATAGAAGAGAAGAAGAAAAATGCTTACGACATCAAAAGCGGTGCTCTTGATAATTTCACTCATTTTAGTGCCTATTTGTTTGTCTCTTTTTTTTTTAATGGAAAACGATATTTCAATCCCCCATAGGATGTTTGATGATATTTTTTTTTTGCTTTTTTCATTCAATCGAAAGTTGGAAACAATCTAACTTTTGTTTCCTTATAATCCAATAATCCATCTAACTTAGCCACGAGTGCCGATTGCTCTATGTGTGCAAATGAGGAGGAGTCGTTGATTCATCTCTTTCGTGACTGTTATGTCCTGTTGTGATTTTGGAATAATCTTCACCCTCCTTTTTTCAGGGAAGATTTTTTCTTATCTAATTTCGTCCATTGGATTCGTTCAAATCTTTCTTGCAATATTCTGAATAGCAATGGCCTCGTTTGGTCCGATGTTTTTTCTACAGCTTTGTGGTGGATTTGGAAGTGGCGTAATCATCGTATCTTTGAGCAGGGACAGTTACTTTCTTGTGAGAGTAGGGTGGCTTTTGTGGAACAACGGGTTATAGAGTATTCTTTGGTGCGCACATCTGTGGTGGATCAGAATTCTCGTTGTCGGAAAGAAGAATGTTATATAGCTTGGCAAAGACCATCTGTGGGAGTTGTCAAAATCAATACTGATGGCTCGGTCAGGGATGGTGGGCTTGCCGCGGCGGCTGGTGTTATCCGGGATAGCGATGGCCAATGGCAGGTAGGTTTTGTCCATAATATTGACATTTGCAATGTTCTTATGGCAGAGGTATGGGGTGTGTTATAAGGTTTGAAGCTCGCTTGGCATAAGGGTTACAAGAGGATTATTTTAGAAGCTGATTCACAATTGGTGATCCTACTTCTAAGCCGATCTGTGGAGCGTAGTCATCCTTTATCTAGTCTGGTGCATCAGTGCCAAGACTTTACTCGTAGAGACTAGAATATCCAGTTTCGTCATATTTATAGAGAGGCTAATTGTGTTGCAAATTATCTTGCCTCTTTAGCTTTTTCTTTTAGTTTAAGTGTTCATGTATTGCTTGACCCGCCGGATGGTGTTATTTCTTTGTTGTCTTATGATGTTAGGGGTCGGGCTATCCCCCGTTTGCTGACTACTTAGTCCTTTTTTCTTATTAATAAAATACCCCCGTGAGGGGCCGGAGAGTATCGTCTCTCCTTCTACCAAAAAAATAATAATCCATCTATCACTATATATTAAAATTGTACATTTCTGAGCCAGAACAATTCTGACCTCACCTCATTTTTACAGAATTAATTTTATTGCTAATATTTTAACTTTTTCTTATTAAATTATTCTTTAACTATTTAAATCTATTTTTTTGAACGGATTTAAATCTCTCTTTAATATCAAACAAATATCTATTTAGTATAACAATATCTTTTAAAAACTTTCTTATACAAATATTTAAAATTAAAGATGCATATAAAGTAATAAAAATAATAAAAACAGATAATATATTATTTAATAGTTATATTGAAATATTTGATAATCTCTAAATTAAGGTACATATAAAGTAATAAAAAATATAATATTTAATCTTATCTAATCTTTACTTTATCGAGCCACAAAATGAGTTTGGCCCCACCTTAAATGAAAACTAGTGTCATTCTCGTACCTTGTACGTGTTTAATATAAAAATTACTTTATAAAAAATGTTTTCGACTTATTCTTAAAAAAATTTCCCGAACGCATTTTTCATTACTGATACTTTTTTAATGTTATTCATGTATATTATACGAATTTAATATAAAAGTCATTTATAAATTATTATCGACGGTTCTTAAAAAATTTACAAACACATTTTCACAAATCACACTTCTTTTAATAAAGAATTACAAAATATTAGGATTTATTTAAAAAAATAATTTTATTAGATCAATTTTAAAAAATAATTTGTCTTAGTCTCTTACATGATCAATTAAAATATTAAGATAGTTTTAATCAAGTGTTCATTAAAAGAGAAATTACATAACTTCAAATTAACTAATTATATAAAATTCTTAGAATAGTAAAATATTTTGGAATCAATTTTCATCAAAAAATAATTAGTAATTGTTTCATAAAAAGTGGGGGAGTGGGAAAGTGGGTAGGTTATTTTGCCAAATTTTTGATGAAGTGGGGAAGTAGTTTTAGAATTTTTAATTTTTGGTACAAATTATAAATTTTAATTGTGTATCTTAGATTAAGCCACGTGGCTAATTTTTTTCTAAAGAGATGGGTTCTCCTTTACAATTGTACTATATAGATAAATTATTTTTTAAAATTATTTTCTATAAATAAATTAATTTTATCTTTATTTTTTTCATATTTAATTATATATTATTTATTAATTTAATTATTATTTTATGTAAATCTTATCTCTTACATATTCTAATATATAAATATTTTGTTATTCATATGTTATCTTTTTTTAAATTAAATATCTATGAAATATTATAAAGAAAAATGAGAAATGTACATTAATTTACCTTAATAATCTTTTTTTATTCTCAACATTAAATTTAATAATTTCTATTTATTTTGTTTTATTTGATTCCAAAAAATAAAAAAAATTGTACATTGTACAAGCAATAAATTACTTACATTAATTTTTATATTATTTTTTTATTTTAATATTTATAAAATACCGAACCATAGTCGTGCATGACATGATGGGTATAACTAGTTTTAATCAAGTAACAAACCTTTACCACCCTCAACTCATCTTTTAACTATCGCATCCCACATCAAGCATTCTACATCTTGCCTCCTACCTCGGCATGGCATCGTAGTGGAGCTCCCCGGCAAAGACGAGCATCAAGTTATGAAAGGGCTAATTTTGAGGCTTCACATCTCATGGACGGTGTCGAAGACGATGGAATTAAAGCTCGCCAGCGAGGTCGCTATCTAGATCTGCAACCTAGGGAGCCACATCTAATGGGAGGTGCTCGGTCAGCGACGACGAAACTTAGAGCTCGTCGGTGAGGTCGCAGTTTCGGTCTGCAACCTATGGAGCCATATCTCATGGGTGGTGCTTAGCGACGACAAACAAATGATAGTTCACTTTATGGTTGCAGTAGAGATAGAGCTTCCACTTGAAGTCGATCAAACAGATGGAGCTTCCACTCGAATTCGATAGAACAGAGATGGATCTTCCACTTCTGGTTTGATTGTGATGAAGACAAAGGAGAGTCAGATGTAGACGGGCGATGAACAAAGGCCTCAAATTGAGAGAAATAGGAATATTAGTGTGAAATTGGGGATTTTTGGAGGCGGGGGAAGAGAAAAACCTAGATGAAAAATTGGGAATTTTGGAAATGCTACAAACGAATCTAAATGAGAAATTGTGGGTTTTTTTTCAATTTGTTTCTATATATAATAAGCCAAACTGTTTCAGGATGTAATAATTTTCGTTTTCTTTCCCTCCCTTTTTTCAATCCATTTTCGTTTGTGTTTCCCTTGTCAAAACCAAACGGGGCTTAGAGTCGTTTTTATCTTGCAAGTTACATAAATATTTAAGGTAAGTTTCTCATTCACCTATATATCTATCTATCTTTTTTATTGTTAGAACACGGTGTAAAACTCGTGCAATTTCATTATTAATCCTCTTTTGGTTCGCGCTTTCAATAACACTTAACTAGTTTGCATGGGTAGGTAAGTTCTACTTCTTATGATTTTAAATGAAAAATTATTATTTCTCATATCAATACAAAATTAAATAATCTTGAACCAAACAAAATTTCACACTTCCCATGATCTTTCAATTCTTAGGAAATAACCAAGTTTCCTGAAATTTAACTTTTCTCATTGAACCAAACGAGACCTAGTGAATAGAAGAAACTACCCCTAGAGAGGTTAAAAACTAGAAGATGTTGATCTTTTTTGCCAATCTTTTTTAAGTAATCGATAATTATGTGCGTAAATAATTATAAGATTGTAGTAGGAGGAGGAGGTTGATTCACATGGAAATGAATCTTATTAGGAAATTAGAAACAAATGAGGACCATTGGATTTAATGGTTAAGATTAAAAGAGATACTGTCAAAATGGTAAATTTGAAAAAAAAAATTAAACAATATTTTTTTTTTCGCTTCTTTTATCTAAAAATACGAAATTTGATTTTTTTATGTTACGTTCAAATATTTTATGCATATGTTCACACTATTATAAGACATGTTCACATATTATCATTGATGATGTCCAAAACAGTAAAAGCAAGAAGTGGGCCCAGGGTACCAAGAGCAAGTGGGCCCGGAGGGACCCCCAAAGGCAATTTGGGGACCCACACCCATATCCTTCGTTTATTTAAAACAAAACTCACGCCCTCGCGAGGTCTCTCAACTCTCCGGGACGAGGTCTCGACCTCGTCACCGACTCTACTAACACACCCGCCCACTCGAACCAATCACAAGCGACCTCACTCCCGAACCAATCACCAGCAACCTCACTCCCGGACCAATCAAAAACCCTTATTCCGGGCATCCCACATCGAACCTTGGCCTAAACTCGGCCCCCCAATTCTCTATAAATAGAGAAGAACCTCATAGGAAGAAGGGGTCGAAAAAGCACTTGAACTCAAGAACTCTCTTGCTTGTTAAAGATCGACGTGATAGGAACATCGTCAAAAGACCTCGCTACAGACAGGAGAAATCCACAAAAAGACCCCAAGTCGTACAGGGTCCTCGCCCGCACCAAAAACCTCGCTACAGAACCTCACAAAACTCTCTACACCACGTCCCCAAATCTACCTCGCCCTAGAATCGACCTCGCAACATTTAGGTTTGATCTCGGAACCTTGTAGGAGGTCTAGGTGTGATTCTCAAAGTTGTTCGTCAACCTCGTAGGTTTGTAACCTCGCTACCACGGAAAAAATCATAAATAAAGGAGCAAGTGTTTGCACTCAAATATAATAATCTTGTTTCTTGTCTCGTAGCGTAGCTGTTATTTCGGGTTTCATCATTGGCGCCGTCTGTGGGAAACCTTTTCATCCTAAGCAGCTTCCCGTTTCAGTGCAAACCTTGATTCCTTAAAAAACCCTCAAAATGGCTTGTCCAAACAATTTCTTACCCCAACATCCCGACAACATGGCAGAGACCCCTCCGTGGACAACGGCAGGTCCGTCGGGGTACCCTTTTGTGGTTCCGCCGGGTTGGACATACAACGTTCCAAAAAACCCATACCCGTTCCAGGGGTATGAACAGGGTGGCGCTCCTTTCAACCTGTATCCCTACCCGGGGTACGGACAGTACCAACAGGGCCAAGCTCCCCCATATGTCCCGATTCCCTCCCATGGGCAACCTCACTCCGAGTACGTGCCCACGTATGTCCCGGGATATATGCCGGGGCAGGAGGCGCCCACCAACGGGTCTACCACGGAGAGACCCTCCCGAGATCCGATGAAGATCTCGCGATCCCGTTCACGACGTGCGGAGAGGCGCGACATGGAGTTGTCCGAAACAGCGGCAAGCGCGCCACGCACTTTGGCGAGGTCAAAGTCGAAATCTGCTCGCCCATCCGTCGAGAGTGGATACAAGAATCCCTTCGTGCCTGAGATCCAGGAGGCACACATGCCCAAAGGTTTCCATTGGCCGCAAATGGGACTCTACGACGGCACGGCCGACCCCGAGGACCACATAAAACACTACACCGTCCAGATGAACGTCAACTCCTACAATGACGCCATTTTCTGTCGCATCTTTCCGACCACTCTGGACAAGGCGGCAATGACGTGGTTCACCAGCCTTAAGGTCGAGTCGATAGCCTCGTTTTCCCAGCTATGCGAGTCCTTCGTCGGGCACTTCAACGGCTCAAGGAAGCGCAAGAAGAACATGCGCGATCTCCGCGGCATTGAGCAGGGAGAGAACGAGAAGTCGGGTACCTTTTTTACAAGGTTCACCTCCGCGGTCGCTGAGATCGCGCAGATCGACGAGACGTCGGTGCGAGACATCCTCATGGGCAACCTTCGCCAGGGGGATTTCAAGTGTCGCATTTTTCTCAAGAATCCGACGACGTATGAAAGCCTGTGTGCTCGGATCACGACACAGGTCTACGCCGAGGACGCTGCCAGCCAGAGCTCGCGACCGAGGACCGACAAGGAAATCGTGACCGAGGCTAAGGGAAAAGCTAAAGTGGTTGCGCCGGCCGCAAGGGACGCATACATGACGCAAACTCACGACCGGCGCGCCGATTACAAAAGCAACAACAACAACAAAGGCAACAACAATAACAATAGAGGCAACAACGACAATAGAAACAACAACCGCTACGATAACCGCGGGGGTGGCGGTGGGGGTTGGAACTGCTTCGGCGGAAAGCCACGAGGTTACAAGGGCAAAGGTGGCCCCGCCTACAACCCAAACGAGAAAAAACGCGCCAACCCTGCGTCGGGGGCCAACCTCGTGCAGCAGGAACCAACCCGGTCCCGACCAAGCAACGCAGAGCAACAAGCCCCGGCGAGGCAGTCGCGCTCCGGACAAGCCGCGGCGCCCGATGGATACATCAACACCATCTCGGGTAGACCCTCGTTGGTAGGTTCAAGCCAGGCGGAAAGAAAGAGATACGCGAGGGCAAGTCACCATGAGCCCTCGGTATACAGCGTGACGCAGACCTCACGGTCCCACGTGGGTATGGCTTTCACCTCCGAGGACGCCGAAGGACTCCATATGCCCCACTCCGACCCCATGATGATACACGCTCAATTGGGCTCAATGATAGTGAAGCAGATACTGGTGGACACGGGTTCTTCCGTGGACATCATGTATTTTGGCGCTTTCGAGCAACTGGGGATCTCCGCGACATCTTTGAGGCCCTACGCTGGGAAGCTCATCTCCTTCTCGGGAAACGAGGTCGATGTCGCTGGTCTCATAGACCTATGGATGACCCTCGGTACTGGCTCGACAACGAGAACCGAGGTGATAGAATTTACGGTAGTGCACCTACCCTCGGCCTACAATGCAATCATCGGGAGAGTCTCCTTGATGAAATTCCAGGCGGTGGTCTCTATCTACCCCCTTAAAATGAAGTTCCCCACCAGCGGAGGTGTCGGAGAGGTGAAGGCCAACCAAGAAGAGGGCCGCGTCTGCTACATGACCTCGGCAAAACAAAAATGCTATGTGTTCATGGTAGAGACTTCAGGCGAAGCAGATCTCGAGGTCCGGGATTTCACAATACCCACCCCCGAGGCAGAAAGAAGGGTGATTACCCCCTTCGAAAACAAATCCGAGAAGATCTACCTCGGGGGTTGCCTCATTGGAGATGCAGCAGCATCACTAGAGGCCCTGCTTGCTGGGTCCCGCGACGTGTTCGCCTGGACTGCAAAAGATCTCCGAGGTGTGCCTCGGACATTGGCCCAGCACTCCCTGAACATCGACGTCGCCATTCGCCCTGTGGTGCAGCGTCGAAGAAAAATGAACGAAGAAAGGGCAACCGCCGCAAATGAAGAGGTGGCCAAGCTGTTGGTCGCAGATTTCATACGCGAAGTCCAGTATCCGAAATGGCTGTCCAATGTCGTATTGGTCAAAAAGGCCATCGGCAAGTGGCGGATGTGTGTAGACTTCAAGGACCTCAACAAGGCATGTCTCAAAGACAGCTACCCTCTGCCCTCAATCGATGCACTCGTAGATTCAACTGCTGGGCACGAGGTCTTGAGCTTCCTCGACGCCTACTCGAGGTACAACCAGATCTCGATGAATCCTCGTGACGAGGAGGAGACGTCCTTTATCACCCAGCGGGGGACGTACTGTTACAAGGTCATGCCGTTTGGCCTCAAGAACGCCGGAGCCACATTCCAACGCCTCATCGATCGGGTTTTCAAAGACCACCTGGACAGGAACGTATCCGCCTACGTTGACGACATCGTGGTACGAAGCAAGGGCCCCGAGGAGCACCTAGCTGATCTCGTTGAGGTTTTCACTACCCTCGGACACCACCAGCTCAGCCTAAACCCCGAGAAGTGCGTTTTCAGCATATCATCGGGGAAGTTTTTGGGATTCATGATCAGCGAACGCGGGATCGACGTCAACCCCGCCAAAATAGAATCTATCCTCGCAATGAGGTCTCCCCGATCTCGTACCGAGGTGAAACGACTCAACGGCGCTGTAAGTTACTTGGGGCGATTTTGCTCCCGTTTAGCAGACAAGTCCCTCCCATTCTTTGTCGCCCTCAAAAAGAATGACAAGTTCGTCTGGGACGAGAGACTCGAGACTGCCTTCTCCGAGTTGAAGATCTTCCTCACCAAGCTCCCCACCCTGTCACCTCCGCATGCGGGCGAAGACCTGCAACTATATGTAGCGGTGAGTCCCGAGACCGTCAGCGCGGTGCTCACAAGAGAAGTCATGCACCCGATATACTTTGTGAGTCGCGTGCTCCAGCCTGCGGAGCAACGATACTCCCCGACAGAGAAAATGGCGCTGGTCGTAGTGATCGCCGCAAGGCGTCTACGCCCATACTTCCACGCACATCCCATCCAGGTCCTCTCGGACCTCCCACTCCGTCAAATTCTGCATCAGCCCGCCCTCTCCGGACGTATGATCCAGTGGGTCGTCGAGCTCTCCGAGTTCGACATCAATTATCTCCCGAGGACCGCGATGAAGGGACAAGCCCTCGCCGACTTTATGGTGGAGAGTCAATCCCGAAACAGACACAAACTCGGACGAATGGAAAGTGTTCGTTGATGGCTCGCGATGTGACGCCGGTGGCGGGGCCGGAGTGTTCCTCGCTGGCCCCTCAATCGAGACGGAGTATGCTCTCAACTTCGCCTTTGATGCCACCAACAACGACGTCGAGTATGAGGCCAAGGCCTTCACCACCAACAAAAGTGAAGGCCTTAGGATCCGTGCTTCCCTTGGATGTGGGGAACCGCGTGATGGTGGAGAGAAAGCTCTCACGAAGCGTCGATAGTGAGGTCTTGTCCATAAGGACCGAGGACTGGAGGTTCCCAGTAACGAGGTATATACAAAGCAGCATCCTCCCGGAGGACCCCGCGCTGGCCAGGAAACTAAAAATGCAAGCTGCCCGCTACTGCGTCGTCGGTGACCAGCTTTACCGCCGTGGCTACGCTGAACCCAACCTGCTATGCATACCACCCGAGACCACGGACCACGTCCTCTACGAGGCCCACGAGGGGGTTTGTGGAGGGCACCCGGGGTGGAGGTCTTTGGCACACAAGATCGTCCACTTGGGGTACTTCTGGCCCACTCTCCGACAAGATGCAAAGGCTTATGTCCAAAGATGCGTCGGATGCCAGAAACACGGGAACATCCAACACACCCCGACGGCTCCCCTCCGCAGCATTCACGCACCATGCCCATTCGCGATGTGGGGAATGGACATTTTAGGCCCTTTCCCCAAAGCTGCTGGCCAGGTGCAATACATTCTGGTCATCGTCGACTACTTCACGAAGTGGGTCGAAGCACAAGCAATGGCAAAAATCACCGGGGCAAAGGTCTGCGAATTCCTGTGGAAGAACCTCGTCTGCCATTTTGGTGTCCCCATGACAATCATGACCGATCATGGCCCCCAATTCGATTGCGAAGAGACTCAGACTTTCTGCTTTGAGCTGGGCATCGACCTCAAATTTTCCTCCGTGGCCCATCCCCAGTTCAATGGCCAGGTAGAAAACGTCAACGCCCGCATCTTGACAGACCTAAAAAAGCGTCTGGGCATGGCACAAGGTCGCTGGGCCGAATTACTCCCACTCGTCCTCTGGACGTATCGCACGACCTCGCGCCGCGCAACGGGCGAAACCCCCTTCGCTCTTACCTATGGGGCGGAGGCCCTCGTTCCCGTGGAAACCCTGATCCCATCGACGAGGGTGTACAACTTCGACGAAAAAGAAGACGAGGCCAACCTCAGGATCGAACTGCAAATTCCGAGACGAAATCCGCGAGGTGGCGGACCTGCGCTCTAGAGAATACAAGCGACGTGTCGCCGTATATCACGACAAGAAGATCAGGCCTCCCCTCTTGGTCACGGGAAACCTCGTGCTAAGACGCACCGAAGGGGGAAAATTGGACCCTAACTGGGAAGGACCCTACATCCTCGGAGAAGAAGTCGCGCCCGGGGCTTTTAAGCTCAGGGACGACAAGGGGCGCACACTGAGCAAAACATGGAACGTCGCGCGACTCAAAAAATATTACATGTAAAATCTCAAAACCCCGTTGTTCCTCACAGTTGATGAATAAAGGATTGCAGGCTTTTCTAAAAGAAAAACGCTCCCTCTCTCGTTGATTCCACCCCTCGCTCTCCGCTTGGGGTTGGAGAATCTCGTTGAAAAGGTCCACCCCTCGCTTTCCGCTTGGGGTTGGAGAATCTCGTTGAAAAGGTCCACCCCTCACTTCCCGCTTGGGGTTGGAGAATCGTGTTGAAAAGGTCCACCTCTCGCTTCCCGCTTGGGGTTGGAGAATCTCGTTGAAAAGGTCCACCCCTCGCTCCCCGCTTGGGGTTGGAGAATCTCGTTGAAAAGGTCCACCCCTCGCTCCCCGCTTGGGGTTGGAGAATCTCGTTGAAAAGGTTCACCCCTCGCTTCCCGCTAGGGGTTGGAGAACCTCGTTGAGTCCACCCCTCGCTCCCCGCTCGGGGTTGGAGAATCTCGTTGAAAAGGTCCACCCCTCGCTCCCCGCTTGGGGTTGGAGAATCTCGTTGAAAAGGTCCACCCCTCGCTTCCCGCTTGGGGTTGGAGAATCTCGTTGAAAAGGTCCACCCCTCGCTTCCCGCTTGGGGTTGGAGAATCTCGTTTGAAAAAAAAAAGGTCCACCCCTCCTGCTTGGGGTTGGAGAATCTCGTTGAGTCCACCCCTCGCTTCACGCTTGGGGTTGGAGAACCTCGTTAAGACCACCCCTCGCTTCCAGCTTGGGGTTGGAGAACCTCGTTTAGTTCACCCCTCGCTTCCCGCTTGGGGTTGGAGAATCTCGTTTGAGAGTATGGTCCACCCCTCGCTTCCCGCTTGGGGTTGGAGAATCTCGTTTGAAAGTATGGTCCACCTCGCTTCCCGCTTGGGGTTGGAGAATCTCGTTTGAAAGAATGGTCCACCCCTCGCCTCCCGCTTGGGATACGAACGAGGTTCGTGGACCCCCTAAGAGGGCAGGATTCGCTGACAGTTATTTTAGGTTGGAACGAACTTCCAGAACAGCGAGGTCCGAACAGAGGCTCATGACCTCGATGCAGAACTACAATGCCCGATGTGGCCCGAGCCCCACAAAAGATGTGGCACTCGAACCATGGGGTTGGATGGATAAGGATAGACGTATGCAAGAAAGTCTAAAGCAAACAAACAAACAAGCATAGGAAAAGAAAGTGACACGGGGCATAAAGATGAAAAGGCCACGTAATGCAAGAGATGTTTTGATTACAGACCCCATAGGGTCACCCAAACAAAAAAAAAGAAGAAGAAAGAGATGTTTTAATTACAGACCCCGTAGGGCCACAAAAAAAAGAAGAGTTGTCTTCATTTCTTTAAGGTTTCAGCCTCGGGACCAGTAAGATCGACGGTTTCGCCCTTAGAAGCTTCAGCAGGGGCAGCGGAGACAAGAGGCGCGGGCGCATCGGTCGCGGGCTGAGGTCCCGTGGAGGTCAACTCCGGGTTCCCTCCAATAAGCTCCACCTCGGGGGGCGCAGTGCTGAACACATTCCCGTCCTCGTTGAGGAAGAACTCGCATTCCCCCTCGGGATCCTCCGACCCCAGCTCCCCCATGGTTTCATTGTAGTTAGGGTTGAAGAAGACAATCTGGGAGTCGAGGTGTCCATACTTGGCCACCGCCTGTTTGACGCCCATGCAGACCGCCTGGTGGAACATCTTCCTCACGCTCTCCACCAGCTCCGCCTTGTACTCTTCCGAGTCCACGTACTTGGGACCCGCGGCCACGACCTCCTCGTTGAGCTCAACAATACGCCCCTCGAGGCGCCTGATCTCCTCCTCGGCCCTCAGAAACTCCGCTTCCTTCGCCTTGAAGAATTCATGTTCAGCGGAGAGCTTGCCCCGAAGCCCTTCAACCTCGCCCCGCATAACCTCGGCCTCATCCCTCTCCCTCTTCTCCCCCTCCTTCGCCGCCAGCGCCGCCTTTGCCTCCTCCCTCGCCGCGGTCTCCGCGACCTCGACCCGTTTCTGGGCCGCAACCTCCGCGGCCTTGGACCTTTCCGCGACCTCGGCCAGCTCCTTGGCCTGTCGCTCGTACACCTCATTGCGGGCTCGAAGCGCCGCCTCCATCTTGTCCATCCTCGCATGAGCGAGGGCGATGCGACTCCGGTTATAATTGTCAAAAAAGGTGTGCTGCAAATTCACAGGAGGGTGATAAAAGAAACAAGAAAGAGACAGGAATTAAACACACAAAAACAAAAGCTTACCATGGCCGAGTACCGAGCAGCCTCATCGTCAAGCGCCGCCTCGGTGAGGTTGTTGGCCCACGCGACCTCCTCCTTGTAATCCCCCCGGGCCCACTCCAACGGGGCCCCCCTGATGGGTCTAGGGCAGTGAAATCTGGGAGGATGGGGGCCTGCGACCTCGCGACTTTGCCCCTCGAAGTCGAAGGCAGGGATGATTTCCAGACCCCGCGAGCCCCGTTGATGGTCACTCATCCGGGATTTTTTTCTTCTTCTCCCCAGGGGGAGACTCCGCTTCCTTCCTCTTCCGCCCGGCCTTGTCGTCGGACCCCCGAGGAGGATGGGAGGGCACCTTCGCACTGGCTCCTTTCAGCGGGACCACCTCAAACCTTTTTTCCCCTTGGGGCGGCCCCGCGACGTCCCACTGAGACACCCTCGCGACGTTCCCCTTGGGTGGGACCCCCCTCTCGCGGTCGTCGGCGGAACAAGTTTCGGCTGTGTTGTGCCTGTCCTCGCATGCGAGCTCGGCTCGTTAATTATAATCCCCTTGGGAGCCCGGGGAGCAGGGGCCTTGGAACTAGAAGTCAAAGGCTGTTTCCCCTTTGACTTCGTGGTAAGAGCGTGCAGAAGATCCACTGTCAAGAAAAAAGGCATAAAAAAGAAAAAGCAAGTTAAGACGAGGTCAGAAACAAATACAACGAGGTTTATAACCTCGTAACCTTACGAAGAAAAGAAAAGCAATTAGAAAGAAAATAAAATACCCTCTCCACCCTCGCCCGCTCAAGCCGGTCCTAAGAAAGGTAAATCTCGTATGGCGCCTGGTACGCTGTGGCGTATCGAGCCTTGAGTGCTTGGAACTCAGCGACCTTGTACGGGCACACGCATCTCTCGAAGTTACCCGGCGCCATGGGGAAATTAAGATATCTCCCGCTGAGGTCTCGAACCTAAAACCACTTAGGTTTCCACGCCCCGACGTTCGATTCGGTCGTGGTGATTTTGACGTTCGGCGTGCTGAGATTGACAAGGGAACATCGAGGTTCTCTCCTCGCCAAAACTAACGCCGACAAATCATCGAGGTTCGGTTCGTCCATGAGCTCGCGACTTCTAATTGTGTAGGCACCCAGCCGCCGCCAGGCATTCGGGAACAACTGGGCAGGACAGACGCCCATGGCCCACAGGAAATCCACGATGTGTTGGGCCAAAGGCAGCCTGAAGCCCGCTTGAAGACTGAAGAGGTGCACGACCGCACACCCCTCATAGGACGCCAGGGGTCGTCCCTCCTCCTCTGGGAGTGCCGGCTCGACTCCCTCGGGCCAGGGGAAGTCCACAGCTACCTTCGCGAGGTTGTCCAGCTTTAGATGGGTGGCCGCCCCCTCGGACAGATAGGCCTCGGGAGTGCTCGAGCTCATTGGAATCCGTTCTTTGAGGACGACAGGGACGCCGGACACGGCGTCGGTAATATAGGCCTCGGGAAAACTCGAGGGCACGTACGTAGCCAAGGCTGAGGCAATTGCCGCGTCCAACCTCGCCTCAACCTCGGCGGCGATCACATCAGGAGAAGAAGAGGAGGCCATTTCAACACCAGAATAAATGCACAAACGAGGAAAGAATGAATTGATCGAAGCAGCGGAGTCACTGGACGAGGGCTCGTTGAAGACCAACGAAGGGGAACTTGGGTTCTGAGAATCACTTGGCTCTACACTTCCTACAGATTCGGAGACCTCCTGATAGAAATTCTCTTGAAAGTTAAAAACAAAGCCGGGCGGTGGGCTCGCAGAAACTCTCCTAGGCATGAAAAGACAACGTCCAGGCCGCGAAAAGCTAGCACCTGAAAAAGAAAAGGTCAGTAAGACACTAAGGGCAAGGTAACCAAAGAGAAAAACACGAGGTCGTAACCTAGGGAAGAAAGAAGCGCGAGATCATGACCCCGGGAAAGAAAGAAGAACGAGATCACAACCTCGGGAGGAAAGAAGCCCGAGATCATAACCTCGGGAAGAAAGAAGCACGAGATCATAACCTCGGGAAGAAAGAAGCACGAGATCGTAACCTCGGGGAGAAAAGCAACGCGAGGTCATAAAGAAGAAGGCCACGTGGCATCCTACGAGCTACTCTGACAAGATAGGACGTCAAAGAAGAATTTGAAGCGCCAAAAGAAAGGAAAGAGAAAGAAGGCCAACCAACGGTGGAAGCCAGCGGTGGAAGCCCAAACGTCCCGTCAATCAGACATCATGACGTTTGGGCTCCCGAGGGTTTCGAAATTCGAAAAGTGGTGGGCGGAGAAGCGGAAGCTTAACCGCCACCCCAAACAAGCAATAAACCCAAAAACACAACAGTGAACTCACGGCGGTGACCGCCCCTCACCACCGTCCCCCCACACAGCGCCGGAAAAGGACACCCATCAAAGCACCATCATCAAATAAGAAAAAGAGAAGAAAAAAAGGGGGAAAGAAAAGAAAGAAAAAACACGGCGAACGAGCGAAGAGCAAAACGGGGAGAACGCCAAAAAACACCAGAAACACCCACCGCCGCTCCACCACCATGACACCGGCGCGAAACGCCAGGCGACACACAGTCGCTCAACCAGAGCACGAAACAAAAAAACGGCAAAGAAGAATTTAAAGCAAAAAACACCAGAAATCAAGAAAAAAGAGAGTCGGGGACTTACTTGTGTAGAATCGGCGTGGAAGGAGCGTTGACACGGTGTGGTCGTGGGTGGAAGTCCGTCGGAAACCGTCTCAGGAACCGTTTGCAGAAAACTGAGAAGATGAAAAAAAAAGAGAGCGAAAAGGTTGAAGGAGAAGATGAAGAAGAAGCGTGTGAGATACGCCCTTATAAAGAGCAGGTTTGGGTCTTACCTCACCCACGAAAGGATTATTGGGCCTACCCTACCAAAACGGCCCATTGGTATAAAACACGAAGAACAGGCCCGGGAGAATCCACCCGCGCGAGTGGAAGAGTAACCTAGGAAAGAAACCTCGCAAAAGAAGAAACCTCGCAGGATCCCCTCCTTATACCCCGTGGCCCCAAGAGACTTATGACCTGCGAACCTCGGAGCGAAGTCCCCAGGTCATGGGGTTGTGATGATGTCCAAAACAGTAAAAGCAAGAAGTGGGCCCAGGGTACCAAGAGCAAGTGGGCCCGGAGGGACCCCCAAAGGCAATTTGGGGACCCACACCCATATCCTTCGTTTATTTAAAACAAAACTCACGCCCTCGCGAGGTCTCTCGACTCTCCGGGACGAGGTCTCGACCTCGTCACCGACTCTACTAACACACCCGCCCACTTGAACCAATCACAAGCGACCTCACTCCCGAACCAATCACCAACAACCTCACTCCCGAACCAATCACAAGCGACCTCATTCTCGGACCAATCAAAAACCCTTATTCCGGGCATTCCACATCGAACCTTGGCCTAAACTCGGTCCCCTAATTCTCTATAAATAGAGAAGAACCTCATAGGAAGAAGGGGTCGAAAAACCAATTGAACTCAAGGACTCTCTTGCTTGTTAAAGATCGACGTGATAGGAACATCGTCAAAAGACCTCGCTACAGACAGGAGAAATCCACAAAAAGACCCCAAGTCGTACAGGGACCTCGCCCGCACCAAAAACCTCGCTACAGAACCTCACAAAACTCTCTACACCACGTCCCCAAATCTACCTCGCCCTAGAATCGACCTCGCACCATTTAGGTTTGAACTCGGAACCTTGTAGGAGGTCTAGGTGTGATTCTCAAAGTTGTTCGTCAACCTCGTAGGTTTGTAACCTCGCTACCACGGAAAAAATCATAAATAAAGGAGCAAGTGTTTGCACTCAAATATAATAATCTTGTTTCTTGTCTCGTAGCGTAGCTGTTATTTCGGGTTTCATCAATCATCTTTTCAGTTTAGTGATTTTATAATATATTTACATATATTACAAGTGTGTTCACATATTAGTATTATTTGTTCATGTTTTATGGTCATATGTTCATGTTCAATTAAATAATCATACAAGTGTTAAATGAATTTAAAAAATTGACAAAAATAGTAATAATAATAATAATCAAAATCTTATGTTTTTTTCAAAAACACAAGGCTTGACATTTTACATTATGTTCACATATTTTATACACATGTTCACATTATTACAAGGGTTGTTCACATATAACCACATTTTAACTTCGAAAAATTTAGTATATGTTCACATATAATATAGATACGTTCACATTATGACTTTAAGTTCATATTCGATTTATATCATTTTACATACGTAGAAAGACTTAAAAAAACTAAAGTAAAAAATAAAATTGGATGGCTTACATTAATATATAGCGTTTTAATCACATAATCTAGAATCATTTATATTTTTTATAATAAGCCTCATTTTTATGTAATTCAATCTCGTAGTAGTAGGTATGAAACTCTTAAAAGATAATAGTGTGATCCATCCAAGTTGTTTGATGTCATTTATCAAAATTTATATAATTATCTGTACTTGACTAACTTGAGTCTAGAATAGTTGACCATCTTTTTTATTAAAATCTAGTCACCAAATCATGTACAATATCATACATCAAATAGTATTCAATTATACTCATTATTATACAAATACATTTAGCATCACGGTTATAAAAAAATATTACGCCCTTACCCTACCCCCACATCACAAAATAGCACAATTTTATTTTCTTTAGTTTAAAGATCACCATGACCCATCATGCCATGATTCACAACACAACTATTGTACAGTGGAACAAGTAGAAGCTATATATGAAGTTATTTTTTATGCTATATAAGAAGCTCATAAAAAATCTTCGGTATATAAAAATTGAAGGTGATAGTCTAATCGTAATCAATGTTCTTAAGGGCAGTCGATCGAGTCCTTGGACAATTGACATAATAATAACGGATACTCTAGTAATGTTGCAATCTTTCGAAGTGGTCATTACCAAACATATACCTCGAGAATGCAATTCTATGTCAGATTTGATTGTGAAGCTACACCACGTTTGTAGTATCAATCAGATTATAAACTATGAAGGGGTCCAGACCTTCATCCGTAAGGATGTCCTAGGCTGACCTAATCTGCCTAATTTTTACCTATTCAAAAAAAAATGATTCTCAACACAACGGGAAGTAGTGGAGCAAGTAAAAATAATTTAAAAGATAAAAGATAATTGAAAATTTAAAAAGATATCTTATCTTATCTTATCTTATCTTATATATATAAGAATTGGTTTAATTTTTGCCCCATTTATTGTTTCATTAATCTACCTACCCACATACACATATGTATATGCTACTACAATTCATGATAACAAAAGAGATCACATAGCCCATTGGTTGTATGCATCTTAAGAATGAAAATCAACTAAAGATTGAACCTCAATGGAAGCATTTTTAAACACTAATAACACAAAATATCAATGACCTCAATGGAGTATTTATATTTATTAAAATTCAAATATTATATGTACAAAATTATTTTTTATCCTGGCTGCTGGCCTTCAAATATTTTTAAGTTATATACTACTTTTTTTTATCACATTTATATTATTATTATTATTATTTATCATTCGTTTGTATTGTATATTACTTTCAAAGAAAGGAAGTGAGAAAATATATTTGTTTATGGTTTGAACATACAAAAAGAATCACACATTAGAAAATATATTTGTTTTTATATTTTTGAATGTGAAATTGAGATATCAAATGGTCATTAAGAAAAAAAGATTTAATTTATCACATTAAAAGCACAATATCATTACACCTTTCAAATTCAAATATTATACGCACTAAATTATTTTTTATCTTGACTATTGGTCTTTAAAAACAACTACTACAATATTTAATTCACCACATTAAAAACACAATATCATTACACCTTTGAAATTCAAATATTATACGCACTAAATTATTTTTTATCGACTATTGGTCTTCAGAAACAACTACTACAAGATTACAGAATTCCTCCATGTGAAATCTTCATTTGAAACAACTGTTGAATTTCCTTTGAAACGGCCACTGCAAAATTACAGGAATTTAGTAATTAATTAATAATATATAATTAAAAACATTTATCCCACATTAACTCAAATGATTATGAGAACGTTATTGCATTTTCCTATTATTTAGTTGTATTTTATACAACCTACACCAGTACAATTCATCAAATCCCAATCCAAACACCCACCTTTCTAATTTGCAAGCCTAGAGATTATCAAACAATGGCGACCAACAATGAAAAACAACCGATAATGGATGACTACATCTCCATCTTTGAGTTACGAGAAATGTAATCCTCCTTATGGAAAACAAAAATACAACCCTCCTTATTTGAATGACTCGTTGTCAATTATAAATTACAAATTAATATTGAATTTATTTTTTAATTACGGAAAAGCGCAAATACTTCCACTTAATGTTATCAAAATTGAGATCATGCGATCTAGATTTTACAAATTGATTCGAATCGTGTGTTTTGAATCACAAGAAGTAGGATCGAAGTAGGACCGTATGAGATCATAGTAGGATCGTATAGGATCGTAGGATCGTAAGTGGGATCGTAGATCCTACTGAAGCACACGAATTAACTTACAAATCATCATTTTGGATATTTTTGCCTATTTTGGCTATTAACTCATTTAATTTATACATTAAATTGTTACTAAATAACCCATTCTTAATTTAAAATTTAAATAAAAAGTCATTTTAAGTTAAGAAAACACATATGAAAGACGCAAGAATAATAAAATAATGGTGTTGATTGTGAAAAGGGGTCATGGGGCTTATGGATAGGAAGAGTTAATTGTGTGAATAAGAATGAGAGATTATAGATGATGTGGAAGAGGAAAAAATAATAAAATAATTGTATTTGAGGAACTTAAAAAGATTAGGTTCATTATTGGAAATGCCCTTAGTTAATTTTCAGATAATGACAAAACAAACACCACATCCAACCTTAAATATTAAGTCCACAATTGAAACCACCAAACCACGAAAGTCAAGTTCTATAAAAAAAATGGATTCCTATTCGAACAGTACAATTTTGGACGGAGGCACGAGATCATTATGTATCAACAAAAACTACGGCAGAATACATAAACGGCCCCCTGTACTTGGGTTAATTGGTCACTTGGCCCCCTGTACTTTAGCTCTAACCGTTTGACCCCCTATAGTTGTGTTGGTGTACAAAATCTCGCCTTTAATTCGTATCAAATACACCAATTAAGAACTCCGCCTCTTCCGCTCCTCTTCCGTCTCCTCTTCCGTCTCCTGACCTAGAAAACCTGCAAAACAATGGACACAGGGGGCGGGGACCCCCTAATCCACCTCCGATGCCTAAGTCAGAAGAGCAATTGCCGTTCGAGCGTCGAGGTACAACAAGAGAGCGATGAAACCCTAAACAGTCGAACTAAGCGAATATTAGCATGCCTAGGATTTCTAAATATGTTATGCACATGTGTGTGTCTCTCCCTACATGCCTAGGGCATGTATTTATAATGGAAGAGAGAATCATAGGGGGCCGAAAATCATGCCATTAGGGCCGAAAATCTTATCCTTTCGGGCTGGCCAACTGCCTTAAAGCCCAAGTAAAGAATATTCCACCCTATCTCCAATTTAATTCTATCCTTTAATAAAAGATAGAAGCTTCCATTAACTTGCATAACCGCCATATAATTTTATATAGAAAATAACTGCGCAGTAATTTAATAAATACCTTTTTAATAGTCAAAATAACTACGGTAATTATGTTTATTTTACCCGCTCACAAATGCCCCACCTACACCGCCCTTACACGACCCACCGTGTTAGGCGACGTAGGGTACAGAGGGTTTCTAATCGAAGTGGCCATGCAGATCGGTCAATTGGTCCCCTAGCGCTTTCGTATATTCGTATATTCGTATCTTCGTATATTCGTATATTCGTAATTCGAGTCCACATGAGCGAATATCATATGTGTTATGAGCGAATATCATAAACTTCTTCATACACGCATATGAAAAATCCATTAGTGCGATTAACTAATGTTGCGCGGCGCATTTTTTTTTATGCAAGACTCAAACTAATGCAAAAGAACTGACTTTTATTGATAAATAAACGTGAATGTCATGAACTACAAAGCTAAACAAGATGAAATGCAAAAAGCGAAAAAACTAGGGCCTCATCAAAACCACGTGGGAAAAAGAGTACCCTATCTATATGAAGCCCTAATCCCGGGGTCCCTGCGCAGGGGAACCCGAGCGATCTCGCTTTCGATCCCCGTCTTGCGAGACGAGGTGATCAACTCTGGCGTCGCGGCGACGGCTTTGCCCCACGATCGGGGACTTACGCTCGGCATCAGTGTCGTGTTGGCGATCCTGCGGCAGGCGCTTGGACTTCGGCTCGTCTTCTATTTTCTGCATGAATTCCGATTTCGGACGACTTCCCTTGGAACATAGACGAGCATCCAACTGATTTGCCCAGACTCGAACGATGGCATCTCCATCTCTGAATTGGACCATCTGATGAAGGGTCGATGGTACCGCTCCAATCCCATGGATCCAAGGCCTTCCCAAAATTAAATTGTAGGGCGAAGGCACATCAACGATCAAGAACTCAACGGTCATCACTTTCTTGGCAAGGCTGACTTGGGTTTTGTACATTCCGAGCGGATACGTTGGATAGCCACCAAGTCCAGTTAATTGCATCTTGACAGGTACCAAATCTTCATTGCTTTTCCCAAGGAGCTTGAACACTTCGTAGTACATAATGTCGACCGAACTTCTGGGATCAACAAGAGCACGACGCACCTTAAATCCGTCTAGCTCGACTGCTAGAACCAACGGATCGTTATGAGGGACTTGGACTGAAACGAGGTCCTTGTCTCTAAAGACTAATCCGTCCACCGTACGCACGGGGGAAGTTGGTCGTCGAGGTTCGGCTTGTTGGACTCTCATAACTTCAAGCTCATGGCAAGACTTTCTGAAGTTGCTTCTCGCTTCATCATCTTCATGTCTATAAGATGCTGAAATAGTTTGGATCACCTCAATCTGTTTCTGCCCCGGCTCATCATTCTTCTCAAGCTTTTCTTTCTTGATGAACTCTTGCAAGTATCCCTTCTCCACCAAACTCTCTAGATACCGCTTGAACGGCTCACACTGCTCAGTTATATGTCCCCGGTTTCTGTGGTACATGCAATATTTTCTACTTCGCGGATCCTCATCTCGGCATTATTCTTTGGGGGGATATTGGAAGAAACCTTCATGCTTAATGCGAGGCAAGATCCGATAGATTGGTACACTAAAGGTAGTGTAAATTGCCCTGACTTGACTTTCTCCCTTAAAATTATCAGCTCGGCGGCGGATTTTACGAGGAGGAGAGGACGATCTTCCTCTTATTTTGAGATTGGATTCCTCCAACCGCACATACTGGTGAACGCGCTCCTGAAGCTCTACAATTGTGGAGGGCAGGCGAAGTGTCAATTCCTCTGTCAACTTACTGTCTGCAAAGATTGCCCTTTTAAAGGCGGTGATAGCGGTCCTTGGATCGCACCCCTCAATTTCCGCATAGCACTCCATAAACCGATTGAAGAAGCGACGCAAACTTTCCCCTTTTTCTTGTTTGAGACCAAAAAGCGTGTCAAGTGAGGCGGCATCCCGACTGTTAGCTATGTACCGCTTCACGAATTTTGAAGCCAATCGTCCCCAACTTCGGATCGAACCTGGCCTCAGACTTTGAAACCATTTCAAGGGGCCTTTACCAAGGCTGCTCGGAAACATTTTACACATGATCGCGTCTTCAGACACCCACAACGCCATTTTATGAGTGTAGGAGGCTATGTGATTTACGGGATCCGTGTTTCCGTCGTACAAAGCAAAGGTTGTCGGAGAGAATTTCGACGGCGGCAGAGCTCGCTGAATATCTGGATGAAACGGCGTCGACGTCAGCATGGCCAACTTGTGTTCTGCTTGATCCCGAGCCGATTGCAAGGTGTTGCCTTGCGCTCTCAAAAGATCAAACAACCTGTTTTGGGTACGCTCAAGCGCTCGGGCTCTTCCTTCAATTCTTTCCAGGCTGACACTTCGATGTCGGTGTTTTTCTCGGTTTTCCGGACTTCGATCACGCCGGGAAGGGACGTAACGATCGTTCTGCTCGCGCGAGGAACCGCGCCGACCGCTCGTTCCGCGGCCACGATCCAATTTGTCGCGTTCACGATCGTCGCGATTGTGATCTCGCGGGTGACGCTCGCGGCTTCGGCCGCGATGGTTGTCGCGGCGGTGAGCTCCGCCCGACTCGCTGGATGTCGACCCGCTCGGCTGTGGTGGGTCGGCCCGCGATCTCTTACGCGACGGTGATCCATGGCGGTGGTTTCTCTGTCGGTTCCGTGGTGCCCTTCTATCGCTATCGTATTCAACCTGCATATCGTCTTGCTCGTCAGAACTGATCGATTGAGGACTATGGCGGTTATCAGTGAATTCGATAACGCTAGCGAGCCGTCGAGTAGTCCTCTCAGTTTCGGGTTCATCAACAGGGCGCTTGCCTTGAATCTTCTCCAAAGAATGTTTTAACTTGGCGACCTCTTCTAGGGCTTGCTCTAACCGAGATTCAGCTTCTGCACACCTCGTTTGATATCTCTCGTTCTCTCTCAGGGTGGTTGCCAAAGCGTGGGTAATCTCGTCCTCTTCTTCATTGGTAGTAGATGCCCCGTTCCCGCCATTCGGATCGGACGATAAGATGATGCGATCTTCTCTTCTGACGGGATTTGACCCGGCACGGCTAGACTGACCCTGCTCTAAACGTGGACTAACCGGGATAGGGTTCGACTCGCGGATGGAGCCCGAGGGTTCGGAAACTCGCAACCCGCGGTCGCGGTTTTCAGGACCGCGGGCGCGGTTCGATCGACCGCGATCGCGGCTGTCCGTGTCGCGGTCGCGGTTTTGCGCGGCGCCAGTGTTCGCGCGTACGGCCTCGCCCTGCCTCGGAACCCTTCGATCTCCTTTGTTCTCGGCCACACACATAGCCGAGTCCCATAATTGGTCAAATTCGGTTGACTCGGACCCTGGAGTATTACGATTGTCAATTCCGTCGCTTGACCCGAACCCTAAACAACCTGTGCGATGAACAAATGTATTAGCAAGAAGGGCCGGATCACGGTTTGAACCGCTTTCAGGCACCAAGGTTTGATATTCCGAGCGAGTATCAGAATTACCTTGATCGATATCCATCGGGGCGCGGTTTTTTGAACGGACTTCAGGGTTTTCGATCTTGGCCGCCGGTCCACGCTCGCGATCCTCGGCATCCGCGCTCGCGGTCTTGTTCGCCGGCGGTGGCTCGCGCGGACTCGTTCCGCGATGCTGCTCCGGTATCTCCAAAGTTGACTTCCTAACACCATGATTGCGTGAATCGAATACTTGTTTCCCACGGACGGCGCCAATTGTTGGTGTACAAAATCTCGCCTTTAATTCGTATCAAATACACCAATTAAGAACTCCGCCTCTTCCGCTCCTCTTCCGTCTCCTCTTCCGTCTCCTGACCTAGAAAACCTGCAAAACAATGGACACAGGGGGCGGGGACCCCCTAATCCACCTTCGATGCCTAAGTCAGAAGAGCAATTGTCGTTCGAGCGTCGAGGTACAACAAGAGAGCGATGAAACCCTAAACAGTCGAGCTAAGCGAATATTAGCATGCCTAGGATTTCTGAATATGTTATGCACATGTGTGTGTCTCTCCCTACATGCCTAGGGCATGTATTTATAATGGAAGAGAGAATCATAGGGGGCCGAAAATCATGCCATTAGGGCCGAAAATCTTATCCTTTCGGGCTGGCCAACTGCCTTAAAGCCCAAGTAAAGAATATTCCACCCTATCTCCAATTTAATTCTATCCTTTAATAAAAGATAGAAGCTTCCATTAACTTGCATAACCGCCATATAATTTTATATAGAAAATAAGAAAATAACTGCGCAGTAATTTAATAAATACCTTTTTAATAGTCAAAATAACTACGGTAATTATGTTTATTTTACCCGCTCACAAGTTGCACATTGCGACCTATTGAACCCCTATTGAGCCACTTATCCCAACTTTTTTTAGGAGTGTGGTGCACGCGCGATGATGTGTTATATTATATTGCCACAATGGCGATGACATGGATATCATGGATGACATGGATGACATGGCGATGACATGATGTGTTATATTATGTTGCCACAATGACATCCATGTCATCGCCATTGTGGCAACATAATATAACAAATCATCGCGTGTGCACTACACTCCTAAAAAAGTTGGGATAAGGGGCTCAATAAGGGTTCAATAGGTCGCAATGTGTAACTATAGGGGGCCAAACGGTTAGGGCTAAAGTACAGGGGGTCAAGTGACCAATTGGTCCAAGTACAGAGGACCGTTTATGTATTCTGCCCAAAAACTACTTTGAATATATTCAAATACATTATAATTATCCATATATCAGGTTTGCTAATAATAAACAAAAAAATGAAATATACGTGACCCTTATTTTCATTTCTCATTCTCAATTATAAATCACAAAAATAATAATTACATAAATATTATCCAAACCAATTATAATATATAAACATACTTAAATATACTTAAATGCACAAACAATATTAATTTTCTATTTCTCATGGTACAATAGTGAAGCAAATATTTTTAAATTACCATCTAACTCAACTGAAAAAAACGATCCATTATATGTTAGTTATTTCTATTACAACAACAAAACAAATCAGAAAACATTCACCCTTAAATTTTAAGTTGTTAGTTTACAATAGAAGTCACTTTTATACACCTATTCTTAATTTTTTAAATAAAAGGGGAAATTACTATGTAAACTAACAACTTAATATATTGTGATAGTTAATATATTATACTATGGAAGAGAAACAAAATATATTGTGATAGTTAAAATATTATACTACGCTATTTATCCAAAATAAAAAATAAAAAAAACTTTTGAAAGTATTCAAGTAAAAAACCTAAAAACCTAAACTATTTAGTCTCAAATTTTTTATATAGTTATGATTGTTAATTATAAGTACACCGATTATAGTATTTGGTAAGAATTATAAGTGAGATACTTTAATTAGTTCCCTGACCAGTTTCAATAAAAATTTACATTAAATATATTGTTTAAGAAAAAAAAAAATATACTTCATAATGTTAATATTGGAACCACGCAATCATTTTGTACGTCAATTTTTAACTAAAAAGAATGCAAGATGACCAAATAAGCAAAGAAAAATGACATAACTAAAAGATGTAAAATAAAAACTCAATATATTTATAGAGAAAACATGCCTCGTGCATATGCACGGGCATCACCACTAGCATAGAAAAACTATGATTGATGGCATTACAACTATCAAATATATTTTCGACCCGATTATTGGTCTTGCCTTCTTCCTATTTATTAGGGGTGCTCAACGGGTCGGGTCACCACGACCCGCATTGACCCGACCCACAATTTACGGATCGTGAGTCAATTTTTCCGAAAATTCGGTTTGTGAGTCGGGCAAAACCCGACAGGTTTCGGGTTGACCCGCACTCTATTTTTTTTTGCAAATTTAGAATTTTAGTCTTGCAGGTTATAATTGGGGACAGACCAGTTCCATTTCATTTTGTAACCAGTAACCATCGCTCTCCAAAAAAAAACCCCCAAAGAGAAACCCAGATCTCTACACGGCCGCTCAGCCTCTCCCGCCACCGGACTCCGTCCTCCCCCTCCAGAGACTCGCTCGCTCCAGACTCCGTTCGCTCCTTCCCCGCCTACCCGACCCTCGAGACTTCGTCTTCTTCCTTCGCTCCTTCCCCGACTATGCGACTTCATCCTCTTCCTCTGCTCCAGCCCTCTGCCCTTCAAATTAGCATTTTAGCAAGTAATTCGTGATGTTGCTTTTACGCTCTAGAAGTCCAAATCGTTCTGCTTGAGTGCTTGTTCGTCTTCTTGACTCTTCGTCATTAGTTCGTGTCTTCTGTCTGCGGAGCATTCGGTGGATGACTAGGTGTAAATGTGTATTTTAGCTAGTCAATCCTTAATTACTCCAACTCTATGCACAATCATCAAATCTATAACTATATATTAAAGCTGTGTCTTTTCGAGCCACCAGAATGATTCTGGCTCCACCTCATTCATATTTTTAAAATTAATTTTTATTTCTAATATTTTAACTTTTTCCTATTAAATTTTTCTTTAATTTTTTAATCTATCTTTAACATCAAATAAATATCTATTTAGTATAACAATATCTTTTGAAAACTTACTTATACAAGTATTTACAATTAAAGATAATATATTTTATAATAAATATAAATCTTTTAGCATATATCTTTTGATGAATTTATTTATAGATATATAGTGTTTTTTTATAGATAAATATTTATAATATTTAAAATTAAAATAGATAATAAAATATTTAATAAATATATTGAAATGTTTGATAATCTCTAAATTTACGTACATGAAAAGTAATAAAATATGGAGAATATAATATTTGATTAAAAAATTATACATTATATAAACAACAAATTACTTATATTAAAGTTTATATTATATTTTTATTTATTCACTAATATCATATTCATAATGTCTATAAAATATCGAATCGTAGTCGTACATGGTACTACGGGTATAACTAGTAAAAATAAAAAATAAAAAATAAAAAACCCGATAAATACGAGAATATGGGCTTAGGAACAGTACCTCGCTAACATAAAATCCCGTGCCTCTGTTATTAAATTATTAATATCTTTAATTTTACCCTTTTGCCCTAGATCAAAATTGCTTTCCCTTTCTGATCTCTCCCCTCTATCTCGATCTTCTGCCTCCGTCCTATTCCTTCGCTCTTGCTCGCCTTTCTTCTAATCTTTTCCCATCACAAAATCCAACGCCGACCGTTCTCATCTCCTTCGATCGTTTTCTACTCCTCTTTGTGCTCTTTCCTACCCATCTCCGACGATGTTCCCTTCCACAGTTGGCCCCACAGTCCCCTCGATCTCCTGCTTCTTCTAGCCCGGTGCACAGCTCGTGAAGATCCCTTGCGACGCCTCGTGTGATTGTACTTCGAAATTCAGGTTGGCCCTATTAAATTCGAACTTCTACCTTGTGCTTTGTGCTTTTTTGTGGTCAATTGTTCTTCTGGCTACATATACAATTGAAAGGTTTTTAGGGTTTGTTGTTTAGCTTCCACCATAATTGGTAGGTTGGGGTTTAGAAATTGTACCTGATTTCTGGCGTCCTTCATAGGTTTGTATTTTTCTTTGTTATCGTCAAAGCTCCCTAACTCCCTCCCTCCCTCTATGATTTATTTGTGTAATAGTTTGCTCTTTCTTGTGCTGTTGGTAAACTGTTGGTAAACTTATCCTCAGAAAATTCAGATTCCTGTTTTTATGTACTAAATCATCTTACAATGCTGCTGCCAAAAAATATTAAATTACGTAGAATTTGATACCAAATGTAATGTACTATCTTGGAAAATTCGATATTATTATTGTGAAAGCATCTAGCTTGTGTATATATATTAGGAGAGGAAGCTGTAGGTATAGCACAGTAGCATGTACCATTGGGTAAGTAGAAAATTTTGAATCTTGCATAAAATGGTTGGATTTTTTGTTTCCTGTGGCATATAAGATCCAGGTGTCCCCTGGTGTCATGGTGGAAATGAGCTTATACAACTATCACAAATTAAATTAAGGATAGGCATACAAGAGAAATATTGGTTGTGATGCAAAAAACGTGTCCAATATTACAGCTGAAGAGAAAATCACGTGCCAGTGGTGAGTTATAGGTAAGTAGATGCATCAATCCTCTTGGGCAAATAGCAGTAAAATGGGATTCTCTTTAAAAGTGGTTGGAGAACAAAAGGATTTAAAGCATAAATGACACAAGGTCTAAATGTTAATTTAAAAATTATCTTGGACAGGCTACGGAGTTGACATACATAGAGGACAGAACTTATAAACCTAAACATGAGCATCATAAAATAGGCATGGATCAAGCAGCAACCATTCCTTCATTAAAATGAAATTCAAACATTTTCACTTAAACCAAATGAGATATAAGCAGCCAAAATAAAGAGAAACTCCTTGTAAAAGATGGCTCTGAATAAGCTGATTAGGTCTCTCATTAGATAAGAAAAAGTTTTTCATAGTTCTTTTCAAACATGTAGTCAAATCATGGGAATATGTACTCCCTTGGTGAGAGCAATCCTAAAAGAATTATATATCCATAAAACCTCATTTTTGCATAGTATTTGAATACGTAAATGAGATCTTCAAATAAACATACTCTTTTGGCATGCATCTCATATAAATCACAACATATTTGGCATCATTATGTCATAAGTTATATCTTTTCAGCCTAGACTGTAATTGAGCTCTTCAAAAATTAAATAACCAACAAGAGCAAAGACCCCGTCACTACAAAGGTCATACAACCAGGAAAGAGGTTATACAATCAGGAAAGAAAGCATAATGACTTTAACTTATTAACAGTTTGCAAAGAAATGTAATTACAACAATCAACTCATCTAGAGTGGCCCACAAAAATATTTGAGTTTGACATTATTTTAGGATTATTCAATACTTCTTATATACCTTTTTTTCCCTTCATTTGCTATAGAAAATATGGGTTCAAATCGAGTTTGCATATGCCAAAAATCAAGCATTGTTGGAAGCTGGAGAAGCATTTCTTATTTCCATGTTTCATTGCTTACTGAATGGGTTGAATTTGGTAATTCATGTACTTAAGTATTGTTATTCACTAACTTCTTCGTGTTTAGCATATCTTAAATGACAATAGGAATAAATATTAAGACATAAAAAAATTGAACCCAACCACATGAATGAGATAAAACAAGGCCTATCACATCTATCTACAAGTGTTCTCCTATTAACATGTTGTGTTCTGCATGTTCTACTATTACCTATTGTTAGCATGTAACCTTTAGTTCTATCAAATTCTTAAGTGATCTTTTTGTATGTAGCTGAATTCATATGGTCAAGAGTTTTGACTAAAGCGTGATCGATCCATGATGATGAATGCGATATTTGATAAGAATGTTAGACTAAGGATTCTCTATATTAAAATAGAAGGTGGAAGTATAGTCTGAAACTTCAAGCACATTAATGGAACTTCTTCCACATTAAACTTAAGATTTAGGTTGGATGGAAACCACACATGTGACATCAAAAGAACAAAAGTCTTTTAATACCCATAAATGGAAGATGAATAAGAATAAGAACTTGAATTAAGAGAAAAACGTATATTGACTCCAGAACTTAGGCACTGATCTAAACATTTGAAATGAACAAAAAAAATCAAATCTTTTTCAATAGTCAGAAAAACAAAGGAGTAAACTGAGGGTATGTATATATAATACAAGTTTGCCTTTTTTTTTAATAACCCAACGAAATGATTTATTCTACCAAATCTTTGTCCAGATTACAAAGTAAAGTAGAAGAAAAATAAATAGGATTGGGCAATAGTTAGGTACCACTGGGACGTCTTGAGCCAATCCAATGAGCAGCCTCATTCACCCCCCTCCGAGCAAAACTCTAGCTGAGGGAGGCTTTTTGATGGTTTTCATATTTTTAGTGCTCAAAAC
The DNA here is from genome assembly GCA_964016875.1 of Fallopia convolvulus. Lineage (NCBI taxonomy): Eukaryota > Viridiplantae > Streptophyta > Magnoliopsida > Caryophyllales > Polygonaceae > Fallopia > Fallopia convolvulus. The sequence continues at coordinate 51,278,914 of OZ024732.1, forward strand.
TATTGGAATTCGGCTCATTCTTTTTTTCCAATGAAGAATAAAGTTTTTATTTGGAGTTCATGCATTGGGAATTTTGGAGAAGTTAGCATCATTTAGTTTATTAATGGCTTTTGCTACTTCTATGGCTGCTGTGTTTTTCTTTCTTATTGTCAAAGCTCCCTAACTCCCTCCCTCCCTCTATGCATTATTTCTGTAATAGTTTGCTCTTTCTTCTGTGAAATAGCTCCTAATTATTACTTGTATAACCTGATATTGCAGCATGAAGTTGATTGGCATGTCTAAATTATGCGTTTCGAACTCATTGCTATGCTTATTGTATATTTTTTTGTTCGGCTTTGACTGAGAAATGTCTCATTTCAAATTACAGGTCTCTAGGAACGACCAGCCTTCAATATCATCATCACTCACCCTCCCAGCTAAAGCTCATCAAAAAATAATTGCCTTTGGTATGCAATCATCTCTTGAATTTGGAATTGACTGAGAAATTAGGCTTTGTAAACACCATCCAGTCGAGTGAAAATGGAAGCTAACGAAAATCCACTTTTGTATATATGTTTGAACCATTTCTTATCTTTTCTTTGCTCTGATTTACTCTCTAAGAAACACATAAATATGAAAAAAATTTAACCTATTTCGACATTGACTTTGGAGGGATTTGTTCCTGGTCCCTTTTGCTTTCACAGACTGTTTTGAGCTTCTTTTCTGTTTTTTCATACTTCTTTTTTGTTTGGAATGCAATGGTTGTTGAGTTGAAATTTTGAATGATTTATTCATTTCATTGAGTTCAATAAATGAGCAGGCTCACTTGCCCTAGAGTAGGGGAGAGAATGAGAGAAAGGAAAGAAGAGAAAGCTGTCAACAATGGCGCCCAAGGCGAAAGAGAAACCGAAGACTTCACAGGCCCAGCCTCCCATCGCCGTTGAAGACTTGTTTACTTCTCTCAATCGCCACATAGAGCGCGGCGAGTATGAACAAGCAGTCAAAGTCTCAGATCAAGGTTTTTTTCCCATTGTGCTGAATTTATTATTCCTCGTTGGAGATTTCTAACAATCTTTGCTCTCTCGATTATTTATGTAGTGCTGGCAATTTCTCCAAGCGACGAGGACGCGATTCAGTGCAAGATCGTGGCCTTAGTTAGGGCTGATAACATTGACGAGGCTTTGAAAGTGATTGATTCGTCGAAAAGGATCTCGATTGACCTTAATTTCTTGAAGGTTTGAATTTTGATTCTGAACATGTTTGCTTGGAGTTTCAATTGAATCCACTAAATTTTGTATTTATTTTAAAAAGAAGTTTGACTTGCGATGGATGGTTAATCTGAAGATCTGGAGGCGTTAGATTGAAGCAGATATTGCTTATATATCATTCAGCATCGATTAGAATGCGTAATTTAGGTTTATGCTTCACTTTATAATGGAAAGTTTTATGCATCTTGTTTGGTTTTATTGTTAATTCTTTAAAATTATATGCACCCAGGCCAGGGGGATCCTCATACCTCCATCATTGTGTTAATGTGGTATGCAATGGCAAATTTCGATTTCAGGCAGTTGCATACTTGCATGTAATTATTATAGAGAGGTAGAGGTGATTTATTTCATCGCTGTCGGTAATTCCCTTGTATGCAGATTTAGAATTTACAAATTCTTTGTCTTTTAGAGGATTTTTGCGTCAGGTGACAGGTGTAAAATCTGTAGATTAATCTGTTGTTTTTCAATTGTACTGGATGTTGTTTGCTTGATCTGAATTTGCTTCCAATTTATGATAATGTTTAAGACAATAAATGCACATGTATATTAGGAGCTGCGAGATTTACTTAGTGGTTCATTTTTTCATGTTTTTTTCCCAATAGGCATATTGTTTATACAGGCAAAACAAGTTAGAGGAAGCTCTAGAATCTTTGAAAAGCCAAGAGAAGAACGATGAAACTATGTTGCTACAGTCCCAGATAATGTACCGTTTGGGAAGAATGGATGACAGTGTGGAAATTTATCAAGAACTTCAAAAATCAAAGATTGAATCCCTGGAGATCAACTTAATTGCTGGTTTGGTGTCTGCTGGAAGGCCTTCTGAAGTTCAAAAAGTATTAGATGCACTTAAGATTAAAGCGAATAGTAGCTTTGAGTTGGCGTACAACACCGCATGCTCATTGATTGACAGAAATAAGTACAAAGATGCTGAACAGATGTTACTCGCTGCTCGAAGGTGATATACAAATATACTTTCTTTATATCTATATATATAACACAAAATATGGGGATGCTTTTATGCATTCAGCTATTGGTAAGATTTTAAAGTGTTGAACAAGAAGTTGTTCCAAGATGGACGAAAAGCTGGAATGTGTTTGTAGTAATCATTGTTGGTGGTTTCTTCTTCCATTTCCCTGGTTTCTAATGAACGCTTCAATTGTTGTGGAGATATGTATTTAGTCTATTAGGTCAAATAGTCATTCTAACTAACTTAGTATCGTTTTAATCAAGCAAGTGTGGAATCCTGTGAAATCATATAATTTATCTGCTGCTTTTTTTCTTCTAGAGTGGGTCAGGAAACACTAATGGAAGATAACTTTGCTGATGATGATATAGATGTGGAACTGGCTCCAATAGCAGTTCAATTGGCTTATGTCCAACAGGTAACTTTCATATGACATATAACTATGAACTGCAGTGTTCAGTGATACTAAATGGTGCTTGCTGACTCTTTTCTTTTCTTTTTTTCAGATCCTTGGGCAGACATCAGAAGCTTTTGAGGCTTATTTGGATATCATCAAGCGTAATCTAGCTGATGATTCATCACTTGCTATTGCAGTAAATAATCTCATTGCTCTGAGAGGACCAAAGGATGTCTCTGATAGCTTAAAGAAACTTGATCGACTGATAGAAAAGGTAGCTGCTGGTCAATTTCAACTTGTACGTGGTCTGGACTCGAAACTTTCAGTTAAGCAGAAGGAGACAATTTATGTGAATCGGGCTCTGCTCCTTCTCCATGCTAACAGGATAGAACAGGTAAGTTACTATATTGGTTTTATTTGTGTGGGTGTGTGTTTTTGGCCTATTGAGTGAACATTGTTTAATGGCTTTTCAGGCTCGGGAGCTTGTTAGTGCACTGCAAGTCATGTTCCCTGAAAGTGTGATCCCTGTGCTGCTTCAAGCTGCAGTCCTGGTCAGAGAAAACAAGGCTGGAAAAGCTGAAGAACTTTTGGGGCAGTATGCTGAGAAACTACCTAACAAGTCTCAGCAATTACTCCTCACCAAGGCCCAAGTAGCTGCTGCTGCTGGCCACCCACAAATTGCAGCTGATTCCCTATCCAGAATATCTCATATGCAGCACATGCCTGCTACTGTTGCCACCATTGTGGCCCTCAAAGAACGAGCTGGAGATATTGAGGGTGCAAACTCTATTTTTGATTCTGCAATCCAGTGGTGGTCGAATGCCATGGCTGAAGAGAGCAAGCTTGGTATCATAATGCAAGAGGCTGCTACCTTCAAGGTCAAGTATGGGAGAGAAAAGGATGCTTTCAAACTGTACGAGGATTTAGTAAAATCTAGTAAGAGTGTTGATGTTTTGGTAGGACTGGTGAAAACAGCTGCTCATGTGGATGTTGGCAAGGCAGAAACATACAAAAAGCAGCTGGAGCCGCTTCCTGGTTTGAACAAAATCGATGTGGATAGGTTGGAGCAAGAGGGGACATCTGGTGCAAAGTTGGGACATCTGGAGCCGCTTCCACGTGGTCAAACTGGACCACGTGGAAGGGATGGTGAAGGTCAAGAAGAGAATAAGGCTAAAGATAGGACAAAGAAAAAGAGGAAGAGGAAACCGAGGTATCCCAAGGGTTTTGACCCTGCAAATCCGGGTCCTCCACCTGACCCAGAGCGGTGGTTACCAAAGAGGGAAAGGTCCAGTTACAGGCCTAAGAGAAAGGATAAGAGATCAGCTCACGTCAGAGGTTCCCAAGGAGCTGTTGTCAGGGATAAGCATGATGCCAATGCTGCTGATCCTGCTTCTTCACGTGCTAATAGTTCTGAAGCCACTACTTCAGCTTCCAAATCAAATGCAGCAAGTGGCTCGAAAGGACCTTCACAAGGTGCTGGCGCATCAAAGTCTTTGAAGAAGAAGTCCAGGAGGAAGTGATGATCCATAGAAAGGTTTGGTTGGGTCTGATAAAACAAGAAAGCAGTGATTCAATTCCAGTACTTGCTCCCTTTCTGGGAGTTTTTTCCTGACTATATTTTGTTGTTTTCTAGCTTCAGATTGAGTTGAGCTGTTATAGACTTTCGATGCTTCAAATGGTTTTTATTTCCACCCTAGTTTGACTTATCTAAGCGCCTGCCACCTTTTGTATTGTTAGCAGAAGCCTGCAAGTGCTTGTGAAAACAATTTTTCTTCCTTGTCTAGTGGGTAATAGAATGGCACTCCAAAGTTTCTCATTGCAATTTTTTTTCCCGGAAATTGAAGTTCTGTTAAAAGAAGAGAGTGTTAAACATGTCTTGGAGAGTTTTGATCGTTCAAAAGAGGTATTTTTTCACTTGAAGAGTGAATGTAAGAATGCTCTTGTCATCTTCAAACTAGTTTTGCTTCTTTTTTTTCCCCACCTGAAGCTGTTTGGTTTCATGGTCATCTTCCTGGCACCCCCCTGGCAAGCGTGTAAAGCATAAAGCCTAGCAGCTCCATGGTCATCTTCCTTCCTGAAGGCCGCAAGCGTCCACGTGTTCTGGCAGGGGCTGGAGACCTCAGCCAGAACTAGAAGAGGCCTTGGCCGGGGAGGAAGATTAGGTAGTGGATCAAGTCCGTGGTGAAATAGGCGATGCTGAAATCGAGGACTAGGTCTTGGAAGGGCGTGTTTGGTTATAAGATTCCTTGATTGGCCCTATAATGACAAGGAACTCAACTTTGTCTCTAGATATGAGATCTAGAGTTGACACCAATTTAATTTACTCATGTTCAAACATTACAAGTTTGCCAGGACTCTCTCGAATCAACTAAGAAACACAAAAGCATTTTTTACCCTGCTGGGGATAGGAGTCTCATTTTCATATGAGGGAGCCTTGATCCTGGTTCAACACATGGAATATAGGCCCTTCTACGACCAGTAGGTGCTTCTGGTGGAGCGTGTGTCTCATTGCTGCCATGTGCAATAGCTCCTTGATATCTGAACTCTGAAGATTTTTTTCCAACGAATTGGACTTTTGTAAGTATGTCAGAATTCAATCAATACGAAGATGGGCAACCGAAAAAGAATTTTTAATGCTCTGCAGCAAGGAAACTACCTGAAGCCAACATCTTCTGCAGGAAACTGGAGTTGCAAGCTCTTTCCTTCTTCAAAGATATGCTTCAATCTGGCAAGTCTTGCAGACCCCGGCAGATTATTCTCATTCAAAATGACATCTGCAAGCTGAGACCGACCCAAGGAGAATGCTCCATCTAAAATTAACTTCAAGGCCGTCAGATATCACCCCATGTACTGCCAAAGCAATAGGGTAAAACAATGAATAACCAACAAGAATTTACAATATGTCATGAGAAGGCTGCAATGTATTATCTAAATCAGCATGCCAATTAAGTTAAATGCAAATCACCTGTATTTGCTCAAGTTGGGTCAAGCCCAAGGGCAGCAGGAACAGCCATGGCTGCTTTCAAGTTGGGTCAACACTCAACACTGAGCTGTGTGTTATAATATATGTTGCAATCTGGCATCATTATATATAAGAGCTCAATTACCGACAATGAACAGAATACTGAAGCTACAAGGAAAAAACAAGTTCAAAGGTAATAAAAGAGCAAACATGATACCGGCTTCCGTTCTGTTTCATAAGTTGTAACAAGTGTGGATGGGGCGATACCATATTGACTACAGAAGCCAACTTCCATGCAAGATTATGAGCATCCTGGATGCCAGTATTCATTCCTAACATAAAGAGCAAAGAAGACAGTAGGTATGAAACTCTTAAAAGATAATACTGTGATCCATCCAAGTTGTTTAATGTCATTTATCAAAACTTATATAATTATTTGTACTTGACTTACTTGAGTCTAGAAGAGTTGACCATCTTTTTTATTAAAATATAGTCACCAAATCATGTTCAATATCATACATCAAATAGTATTCAATTATACTCGTTATCATATAAATACATTTAGCATCACGGTTATAAAAAAATATTACGCCCTTACCCCAACATCACAAAATAGCACAATTTTTTTTTTTAGTTTAAAGATCACCATGACCCATCATGTCATGATTCGCAACACAACGGGAAGTAGTGGAGCAAGTAAAATAATTTAAAAGATAAAAGATAATTGAAAATTAAAAAAGATAGAGAGGAAAAAAAAAGATAGGAAAAAAAAACGCGATAAAGGAAGAGAGCTTTAACTCAACGCAAACGCAAAACCCACACTAACCGTTTGGTAGGACAACTAACAACTCCTCTCTGCGGCTCTGCGTAATACTACTACTATTTATCAGCTAATAATCCCGTTCGCTTCCAATTCCAAATCAATCCCTAGGTTTTCTCCGCCTTCTTCACCCGCTCTCGATCTCCTGAACAAGAAATTTCACGACTCCGGCCTCAGAAATCGCGAAGATGTGTTGTTGTCCTTCCAAGATTTGCATGCTCTGCCTTTGCGTCATCCTCTTGGCGATCGCAATCGGACTCGTCTTCGGCTTCGGCGTTTTCAAGGATGGATTTCACAAATTGCACAACCATATGGACGTCGGCGCCGTCAATGCCGCCGCCGCTCCTAGCCAGTACTACGGCCGCCGCTTCGGTCCGCCTCCGTTTTAGGATTCTCGCCGTTGCTGTTCTGTGCGGCTGGCTACTCAGATCTGCGTTCGATTTTCGTCTCCGGTTTCCCTTTTATGCGATCTTTTAATTTTTAATTTCTTGGCTAGACCACGTACATAGATTCGGAGAAATTTAATTTGTTCGTCATTAGGAAATTGTCTGCTGATCGATCTGAAATTGCTATCTGTGAATAGCGAATTCTTTGTTCAATTACTCCTTGCAAGCAGAATGGATGTCCTTTATCCGTTTATTTGTTCACTTTCTATCTTTTACGAATTTTTGTTTTTCTGCTTGTGATTTTTGATGTGATATCATAAAGGTCGAATCTTTGGATTTATACCGTGCGAGGAAATTACCGTTGAGCAACTGAGATCGGAGCTCTTGAAAAGAGCCTAAATTGCTAATTAAAGGCTGAAAATCATGTTCTTAGTGCGATTGTGAATCCATGTTTGTAAGCTGTGAAGTCTAAAACGAGTCCGATTGCGGTCGTAGCCAGGATTGACGAGAACACAGAGCATACAGATCTTGGTTGCACCAATAAAGCTCTGACGTTGGGCCTCCTCTTCTCACCAATGCCAGATCTTGATTGAATTTTTGGTCTATGCCTATTGCCTAGACTACTTGATTTACTCTTTTCCTAAATCTATTTATTGAGGATATTCTAGATTTTTTATTATCTCGAACATCCGAGTAATCTAACTATCAATTTGACAATATGTGAAAATTTGTTCCGGTTTGCAATTTTCAAAGGAAAACTTATTTTAAAAATTTGAACTTTATATCAAAAAATCACGTAAAATTTGAACTTTAGAAATTACGTTAAAAATTTGAACTATATCTCAAAAATAGTACTACGAACTTTAGAAATTACTTTTTAGAAAAGCATTAATAGCAAGTAGTATTCAGCCCAACTCGTGTAAAGCCCTTCAAGCTCAATATGGACAACGATCTCATATACCAGACCGTGAGCTCTGATACCATAGTAGGTTAGAGCATTGAATTGGATAACCCCCGTTATTCGTGATTTACTATTACATTATATGTATACATTTTTTGAGATTATACCTCTCTTGTAATGAGATCGTTGTCCATATTGAACTTGAAGGGCTTTACACGAGTTGGGCTCTAAACTTGGTCCCCCCCTCAAGCCTCCTCCAATGTCTTGGGTGTGAAATGGGTCTTCAAGACCAAATTTCATGCTAATGGCCAACTTGAGCGACGGAAAGCCCGATTAGTAACGAAGGAATATCACCAAATACATGGCCTTGACTGCGACGAAACCTTCGACCTCGTTATCAAACCTTCCACCATTCGCCTTCTCCTTTCTCTAGCAGTTATGCGGGGATGGTCGGTGACACAACTTGACATTCAAAATGCCTTCTTTCACGGGGATCTGATGGAGGATGTCTATATTACTCGATCACCAAGTTTCACCAATTCTCTTTATCCCTCTTACATTTGTAAACTCAACAAATCACTTTACGACCTCAAATAAGCGCCACGAGCCTGGTTTGCCAAGCTCGGCGATGTGCTCATTGACCTTGGTTTTAGTCCATCCAAAGCCGACACTTCCCTTTTTAGCTATCACCAGGGTGCTCATTTTGTTCATACTTGTATATGCCGATGACCTCCTTGTGTTTTCATCTACTCCTGGCTTTATCTACTGATTTTGTTCATGCCTTATATATCCAAATTGTTTGTTGTGAAAGATTCAGGGCCCATTGAATTCTTTTTGGGCATTGAAGCAGAACGCACCACCGCATGCTTCTTCTTATCTCAATCCAAATATATATTCGGGATCTCCTACAACGGACCAATATGAGCTCCTCCAAACATGTACAGACCCCGATGGCCACCAATTTCACATTCTGCACAGACTCTTCCTCATCTTTTGAAGATCAATTACAATATCGGAGTACATTCGGGAGTTTCCAATACCTTTCTTTCACACGACCGGACATCGCTTAATCCGTCAATAAGCTTTGTAAATTTATGCATCAACAAGAGGAGAGACACTGGCAAGGTGTAAAACGCATCCTTCGGTAATTGGGTACCTGAATGCTACTTCCGATCTGAAGTTTCACATTAGCTCCATGCCTAGTGCCACCTTGTCAACCTACTCGGATGCCAATTGGGCAAGGGACCCAACTGGCCGCCGCTTCACTAGTGCCTATTGCGTTTTTCTTAGAGACAATCTCATATTGTGGACATCAAAGAAAGAAGACACCATTGCTCGTTCATCCATGGAGGCTGAATATCGAGCCCTTGACTTGGCTACTTGTGAAACACTATGGATCCAATTACTGTTGGCTGAACATCGGATTCCCCTGTCACAACCACCAATCCTCTGGTGTGACAATTTATGTGCAGCATACCTGGTTGTCAACCCGATTCAGCATCATCAGATCAAGCATCTCAACTTAGATTATCACTTTGTGTGCGAACGTGTCCGCTTGAAGACACTCCAAGTCTCCTTCATCTCGTCCAAAGACCAAATTACGGACGTCCTGACAAAGCCGCTAGCTAATGAAAATTCGACCAGGGGAATTTTAAATAAGTGGTTTATAGATATACCATCTAATTATATCGAGAAAGTTTCGATGTGAGATTTGTTTGAAAGAACCAATCACAAAACATTTATCTGAAATGATTGAGTTTTTACCCTTTTAAAAAGATCCTCTTCTCTTCTCACTTCTTCTCTATTTATATTGGTTGAGTGTAACCTCTAAGTTGATCTAACTTTCTTATAGGCGGTGTGACATATCGTCTCTGCATTATTGGGGAGGTGGAGAGACCACTGTATTTGGTTGGTTCGATCTAGCAACTTGCGTGCTGCTTCGTCCTCCTAGAATCTGCCACTCTTAGTCTAATTGACGATACATTCGTTAGGAAGCGACTGCTTCTTAGACTTTTCCATCCTCACTTGGATCTTTGTCGCCTTGATTCCTCACTCTTCAAAAGAATGTGCTTGTCGTCTCAATCTTTCGCGTGTTGTTGTATCGACTTTGGATAATCACATTGTTTTTTCTCTGTTGGATTTATCTTGGAGCTTTGTGTATTTTATTTGGCTTTCGTTATTATATCCACTCTAGAAAATCACATTGTTTTCTTCTGTGTTTCGATGCTTTAGTGCGCTCTTCCATGGACAATCTAGAGCATTCTTGCAATATTTTTCCTCATTTATACTTTAGTTGCTCTTGAAATGGACGGATGTGCTCGATTAGTTTTTCAAGAAGGGACATGTGTCCTAAAAAATGTCTCTTACCATCACTAACTTTACTATGCTCATATTTAGTATCTTGATATTATGCATATCCATAACTTGCACACATTTTAATATCCTTGTATAGATAGCATACAAGTCTCTTGAAATAATGAAAGTCATAGCTATAGTATCTCCTTTGGTGAGCATAGCTAATGGTTAGCCAAAATTTGAGCATAAGGAGAGGGGAAAAAAGAGATATTTTGTGGAAATAAGGCTCCTTCATGTTTAGGATAGGGAAGACATCACCTATAAATAGGCTTCACCTCTTATTTTTCAAGGCATTTAAGAATCAAGCACCAAAACTCACTTGTAAAGCTCTCATTGCAAACTTTTCTACAAAGCTCTTTCCCACAATACTCTAATTGTTCCTTTCTATAGTAATCCAAAGTCGACCCTGCTATACTTCGCTCATCCACAAGCTTTGAAGAGATTTGAAAAAGGTATAACTTAGCCACTTAATGGCCAAGTGGTCTAAGGGTCGAACAAAAGTTATCTAGAAACTTGACACGTCATGTCATTAGTGACATTAACCAGGAGATCACCATTTCATTACACTTTTCAGTGATAGAATGAAAGTGAATGAAGTACAAAGGGAGAGATTTCGCCATTGACAAAGTCAATCTTGTTTTGACAGACCAAGCGAAAGTTGTGGAGCGTTTCTAAGCGAAAAAATAATATTGTCGAACACCTTTGAGTCAAGAATCGTTCTAGGAAAATCACTTGAATGAACATACAATCAATCGACTAAACAAAGTATTCGAATCTATGATTGTCATTGTTGACCAACCGAAAAACAACAATCATCAAAAGTCAGGAAAAAAACTCACGCACGGACAAGTGCACAACCATACTATATAAAAAATTGTTTCCAAATTGCTAATTAAATTACATTTCAATAATTTGTTATTTCCTAAAAAAAAAGTACATTTCTTTAAAAAATACAATAACAACACCAGCCTAGTGTGGACCTGCCTCGGGCAAAGTCTGAGATTTTTTTATCTATATAAAATACTAGTCTCTTTGCGTTTAATTATAATACGACCTTATAAAATTACCTACAATTTTAAAATAATCCAGAAAAAACCATCATCATTAGTATATGCATAGTTTTTTCTGATAGTAATTCTAAATTCAGTAAACATATGCAATTTAATTAACTGCTTGTTATTTTAAACTAATATTATAAGATTGATTAATTCCTATTTACTGTAATAATGTGGATATAATTTTCAACTTTATTTATTTTTATAAAAAATAAAACTCTCTATTTTCTCTTTGACCAAAAAAAATCCTATTTTCTCAGCAGAGGGAGTTTATAAAAAAGTTCGGCTACGACTTTCAACTCGATCGATCGGTTCCAAGACTAACGTAACGGCACGATTGCTTTCACGTTTTATTCACGTTTCTTTCTTCAAAACTTCGCCCTCCGTCTCCCCCAAGAACTAAACCGCCCTTTCTTCCTCTGCAAATCATTTGCTCATTAATACAGTGCAACAGAGAAGTCTCTTTTCACTACTCGAATCCATTTCCGTTCGAAATTTCTTCGATTTTCTTCATCACTAGCTCAATCGATCCCGATCGATCTTAAGTATTCGCGCTCTGAACGAACGATTTCGGGCATCATCACAAGATGCGGCAAGAAGGGAGCAATCTGAGCACAAGAGAGTTGAAGGCTTCGCTTACTACTTCCGAGGCCACCGGTTTTTTCCCCGACGATGAATTCGCTTTCAGAAAGGCCGAAAAAGCAGGTAAGCTTGCCGACTCTGCAAATCGACCAACAATTGACATGAAATTGAAATTCTGGTAGAAGATGAGTATTTCTTTTTGTTTTTGATCGAACCTGATTTTTCTTTCTTCGTGGTAATCAAGCTCTGATAATCAGAAAAGAAAGGGTCAAAAGACTATTTTTTATATATTCATTCCCTTTTTAGGTAAATTGTTAGTGTTGATGTTCAGAATAACTAACATTCTATTGCTTTCGTGTTTTTGCCATGGGTTAGGGATTTGATTTTGTCGTTTTGTTTTTATTTATTTTCTGTTTCTCGTCACTGCCTGGCATTGTTATTTTATACTTGTTTCTAGATTAGTCTTTGAAATCACAATGCTTTCTTTTGTTATTTCATCATCAACATCAGCTATCTAAAGAATAATTAAGGTCTAGTCAAGTGACTCAATTGCAAATATTATTAAGAAATTTAATATTTTAAGTCACTGATTAAATATTGCTACTAATCACAAATAACAATATAGTGGTTGTCAAATTTCGACCAAAAAAATAGAAAGTAGTTGTCAAAATTGTCATCCTCTGAAAAGTCGCGAGGGAAAAAGTAATGAAAAATTAAGCTGTTCAGGTGACTGCGTCGCCTACGCCTATGCACAATCACCTAATCATAATATTGGGCCAACTTTTATAAAGGCCCATTTACTTTGCAATTTACAATCGGCCCAAATCTTTTATGTGTATTTCTTGTAATCAAATGCCTCTTTTTTGAGTTGGTTGTGAATTGTGATCATTGATTTTGACTTGCTAATCTCCCCAGCTGAGAGGAGAAACCAAGCAACAGAATGGCTGAGAAAGATGGACAGATTAGCATCAGAATGCCTCCCAAAAGAGCCTTCAGAAAAAGAATTCTGTTTGGCCCTTCGAAATGGTATCATCCTTTGCAATGTGCTCAACAAGGTCAGTCCTGGAGCTGTCTCCAAGGTAATGAACATCTTCTCTATCTCTCTCTCATTTCTCATCAATTCTGCAGCTTATGAACTTGAAAAAAAATCATTGATATCTACATAAAATTGGTATGTATAAATGTTTGATTACAGATTGTGGACAATTCGGTGCTCACAGCTAAATCATCAGAAGGTGCTGCTCAATCAGCCATTCAATATTTTGAAAATGTGATGAACTTCTTAGTTGCAGTTGGCAACATGAAGCTTCTTACTTTTCAAGCCTCTGATTTGGAGAAGGTTTTGCTTTTACTCTTCATTCTCCTAAATATAGTTTAGATGCAATTTCATTAGTATAAAAATCTGATCAAGTGAACTAAAGATGTTATATAGGGAGGCTCATCAAGTAAAGTTGTGGAGTGCATTTTATGCATGAAAGGCTACCATGAATGGAAGCAATCAGGTGCAATTGGAGTGTGGAGATATGGTGGTACAGTCAAGATTGTGTCATTCCCAAAAGCTTCCGCATCCACATCCTCGTCTTCAGTAGGAAGTGAAAGTGCTGATGAGTTTGTTGATGAATATGATTCATCACAGCATAAGCAGCTGAGTGAATTTTTCCAACTTTCTAACAAGGTTTCATTTGAAGAGTCCAGAGAAGCCAAGGCATTGAGTGTCCTTTTTGATCAATATGGACTCGGAATTCTTAAGGCTTATCTTACTAAGAACATTGGCACCGAAAACTTCCCCTTGAATACAATGGTGTGTAGCTTACAATCCACTTCCTTGCTATTAATTTTTATCTATCAAATCTCTAAAGAAATCCAATTAATTATGCAGATGATTGATGCTGTGGTAAGGAAGGTTCACAAGGATTTCTCTTCAGCACTTGTTTCCCGAGGAATGCAGGTTTAGATCTGTATATGATTGATCTATAAAGGATTGTTTTAGTTAATTCTTTCCCAATTTTTTACTTACAATTCAAAGCTTCATTTTGTAGCTTGGAAGTATGTTGAAGAAGATTCTAGAAAGTGAGATAACTTCTCTATCAAATGAGGAACTCCTGGATGGCATATCTAAATATCTTAATAAGCAAGCAGCTTCAGTACGCAGTGATTCGTCTGATGAGTTCTGCATTTGTGCTGGAAAAGCAGAGATTATTAGCTCCACTCTGCTATCAAATGAGGAACTCTCTGATGCAATAAATCAATATCTTTCTAAGAAAGATGCTTCAGAATGCACTGATTCATCTGCCAATTACAAGGAAGTGATTGAAGATCAACAGAATCAGCTTGAGGTATCTTTACTTTTTTTAGAACAAGTCTGTTTCTACATTCTGTGTGTGATCAACATAATCAGTTCAAGGAGGTGCTTTATGAAATGGATATAGCTAATTTTGTTTTTCATTTCTTGTCATATGGTAGGAACTGAGGTCATCTTTTCATCAGACAAAACAAGAAGTTAGAAAGGCTCAATTAGCTTGGGAAGAAGAATTTAAAATTCTTGGTAAACTTTTACATTGTTTCCCTGCCTTGTTTATCAAAATTTCCTCTTGATTATCAATTTAAATCTTTGATGGCTTCAGGAAATCATATAAATAGCCTTGAATTAGCATCCTCTTCATACCAGAAGTTGCTAGAGGAAAATCGCCAACTTTACAATCAAGTCCAGGACTTAAAGGGTAACTGTCTCAAACCATTTACTCCAAAACTTGACACATAAATTTCGGTTAATTTATTGTAACACTTTTTGATTGCAGGATCCATTAGAGTTAACTGCAGAGTTAGGCCCTTTACACCAGGGCAATCAGATAATTGCTCCACGGTAGACCATATTGGAGAGAATGGAAACATTATGATTATGCATCCTCAGAAGCAAGGAAAGGAAGCAAGAAGAGTCTTTAATTTCAACAAAGTGTTTGGACCTAACATCAACCAGCGTAAATCTTCCTCTTAACTACATTTCCTATATGCTTATTGTCATAACCTCAACTTTGATATTATACATTGAGCTAACAATTCTGTTCTTGAATGCCAGATCAAATATATGCTGATATCCAACCTTTGATCAGATCAGTTCTGGATGGTTACAACGTTTGCATCTTTGCATACGGACAGACTGGCTCAGGAAAAACATACACAATGGTATGAGTTCCCTTGAATCTTGTTTTCAAGTTGCATTGTTTGTGTGGGATTATATGTAGATAAGATGAAAATCATTTGCTTATGATGTCACAGAGTGGGCCTGATTTGACAGCAGAAGAGACTTGGGGGGTAAACTACCGAGCCTTGAGTGATCTGTTTCAAATCTCAAAATCAAGGAAAAATGTGATTGAATATAGCATTGGGGTTCAGATGATTGAGATCTACAATGAACAAGTGAGAGATTTGCTGGTTGTTGATGGCTCTACAAAAAGATATCCTTTACTAGCCAACTTCTTGATATAATTTTTGAGTTTTGATGACTGATGATGATTTGCTTAACCAAATTTCACATTAGATATTAGAAATAGCTCCCCCATGAATGGCCTTAATGTACCTGACGCTAGCTCGGTCCCAGTTAATTGCACTCAAGATGTGCTTGAATTGATGAGAATAGGCCAAAGGAATCGTGCTGTGGGCGCAACTGCACTCAATGAGAGGAGTAGCCGTTCTCATAGGTACAATACTTCAGCATGTTCATATAACATTACCTGCTTTCACAACTATTGTTACTTACCTTATTAAAATGCTTGTTTTTTTTTGGTAGTATTTTGACTGTCCATATCCAAGGTAAAGAGTTGATCTCTAGAAACATTCTTAAAGGGTGTCTCCATCTTGTGGACTTGGCTGGTAGTGAAAGAGTGGACAAATCAGAGGCCATTGGAGAAAGACTGAGGGAGGCCCAACACATTAATAAGTCACTCTCAGCGCTTGGAGACGTAATTTCCGCTCTTGCCAAAAAGAGTGCACATATTCCTTACAGAAATAGCAAGCTCACACAAGTCCTCCAAGATTCTCTAGGTAAACCTGATACAAATTCTTCAAGACTTCTTTCTGTCATTAAGAACAAAAATACATACTATTTCACAATTTTTTTATGTTGTTATTTGTAGGTGGACAGGCTAAAGCTCTGATGTTTGTGCACATAAACCCTGAATATGATGCCATTGGAGAGACGATAAGCACTCTAACGTTTGCAGAAAGGGTTGCGTCCATAGAACTTGGAGCAGCTAAATCCAACAAAGAGACTACTGAAATCCGGGGTCTTAAAGAGGAGGTTTTTATTCTTTCACAAAACAGTAACACACTTGCAAAAATTATCTTACAATTGTCAAGAAATGAAGTATTATATTTTTCTTGCAGATATCAAATCTCAGATTGGTGATAGAGAAAAAGGAAGCTGAACTTGAACATATGCACAAAAACATGAACAAAAGAAGCACTACGGAACCACAGAAGGCGAGGTCAGTTTCCCCTATGCAAGCATCCGTCTTGAAGCCTGAGAGAGTCCAAGGATCCTACAGTGACAAAAACTCAAAGGTCAGTAATTAAATTTAGATCACAATTAATTCAATTTCCTTTCATTATTATCTAATTGTGTTTGTTTGGTAAAATACTGATCTTCTCCAGTCAATAAGCTGCTCATCCGGAAATCAAAGAAAGCAAGAGACAATTGGAAGCTCCAGGAAGCTGAGGTCACCATCTCCACCTGTTAAGCCGCCATTGTCAGCTGAAAAAGTTTCTCTTACTAGGAATAGGAACAAACCCGAAAAGGCGCCGGAGCCTAAAAGAAAACTACATTTTCCAGCAAATTCATCTAGCAAAAACAACAGCATTGCCAAAGAGAATAATTTCCTAGACCTTTGAACCAAGGTATGAGCTTATGATCATGGCTACGCTATAGATGACACTATGACAGTTTGCCAAAGTAGATTAACAGTTGAGAGATTACGATTTTTGTAAGTAGGAGATCGAAGTCAGTCCACAACTCGTGGAGTGTGTTATGATATTTGTAGGAGTTTTAGAGTTGGCACCCACTTTTTATCTGTTTTTGGCCATATTTATTGATTAGATTCCAGGCTTAGTTTGTATAATGTTGAATGTTGATTGATTGAAGGTCAAGGAAATGGCTTTTTTTTTATGTATATTGTATACTGAATGGTGTAAGTGGATCTGCATTAAGTGTGAATTCAGAGAATTATTCAATTTTTGTCATCTTAGAAGCTTAATTTGAACTTCATATGCACTGGTTTTTAGTACTGAATTGGTGAATGGTATTGTCATCATGATAAAAACTGTGCTATTAAGAATTAATCATGATAAAAACTAATGATCGATTGATAAACTTGAAACCTAGGAATCTAGGATGAGGCGGATGCCGGGTCAATACAAAACCAACTAATTTATAAAAGACAAATTCAACATGTTTAAACATGGCATAATTTAAGGTCTTATGGCAAAACTATTAAGTCAGAATCCACAGCAAAAATGTTTGAAGAAAAACAATTTTAATTTATTGTAGTAATAAATTAGCATCTCAGCCATGAAACGGTGTCGTTCTGCGCCCGGGTCTATTTCCAGCTTCTCTTACCAATTAAGCATCGTTGAGACTTGCGAAAACCCAAGCGAGAAAATTCTCTTCTTCAACTACCGACGATAGAGCTAACTTTCTGCAATTTTGTCGACTTGTCGGTCGTTGCTTCCGGTGATTTCACAAACGCTAATCTATTCTTCCTGTTTTGCCTATTGAGGAGAAAGAGATGAAGACGGCACAAGCGTGGTTCACCGGCGGCGACGAATCGGCAAACGCCCAGCCGTCGTCGTCTTTGCTGGCCGACTGGAACTCCTATGCGGCGACAAAATCTTCCGAAGACGCCGACTCCAGCTTGAGCTTCGATCTCGAATCCGCTTACAGATCTGCCAACGACACTGTCTCCGGCACCTTTAACGTGTAAGCTTCCAATTTCGTTTCGGTTCCTCCTCCCGATTTTCGTTTGCTTTTAATTTCGCAAGTTTTTTGGGATTTGAGCAAGAGATCTGTAGTTAGTGCTTAGTGATGATTGAATTGGATCTGCGGTTTCAAAGGGGCTTTCTTTTTTTCGGTGAATGTTCTGACTGATTTCGCTTGTTTCCTAATCCCTATGATTATCCCTTTTGCATTTTTTTTTCAAAATTGCTGGTTACTGCACTTGCTAAGTTTAAGTTCCCGATCTGTTGTTTAATTGTGGTATTAGCTAACAATATTACTACTCAAACATCTACTTGTATGCTATATCCTGTCTCTGTGATTGAAACTGATTACTCTATGTAAGTCGATCCCGGATCTTAAAACTCTCTTTCATGTTACACATCAACTTAAGAATTTGCTACACTCAGTCCATATGGGGAAAGCATCAGGCGTAGAATCCACTGATCAGTTCGAATTTGCGGACTCATTTTAGTATAATCAAAGGTTTTGGAACATGCCAATCCATGGTATTCAAGATTTACTACTTGTCAAATAGTAGAACTATGCGACCTGTAATTCGAAGATGTGGCAATGTCTAAGCGGCCTACACTGAAGAAGTGAATCATAGCAACTTTTTTTGGTTGTGAAAGTGTGAACCAGTGTAGATTCTTAGCAGGCATCTATAGGAAGTTACTTTTAAATTTTGATCTGTCCTTACATTTCAGGTTTTTTGGTAGGTGGATTAGAATGGACCTTTTTACTTCACTATCTCAAGATTATGATGTTCACACATATGATTCCCTTAACCAATCAGGAATTATATGAATAGATTTTGTTGTTGATATTGTTTGCTGAAAGTTTTGCTCTTTGAGCATTCATATACATCGACAATTGGATGGTGCTTAATTGGCTTCATATATGCTAAAATAGGGACTCTTTTGTTTGCAAGGACGGATATGAATGTGTTTCAATAAATGAAGTTCCAGATGTTCTTTACAACATTGTCTAGCTGTTTTCGAATATTAAACAACAAAATGTTCTGTTATGTTATGTCTAAGTTTTGACTGTTTGATTGGAGTTGCAAATTGCATCGTTTTGAACCTTTTTGGATGACATTTGACTATTTTCTGGAGTCCTTATCTTTCAAGGCGTACACAATGGTAAGAACTTCTGGTCAGAGTGTTAGTCCCCGGAGAGAAGCAATGGTGGAGAAGTGAATCTCTCATTTTATGAGAGTCTTCAATTGCATTTATAGCATCTACTCAGTCATATCCACTTTTTTTTTCCTTGCATTTGCATGTACAAGGTGAAAAAGTTTCTGCTTTTCAAATTTAGCTTTTTGATTAAGAAAGCTGCAGTTATCTTCATCTTTGATGTTATTTGCTCTTGCATAATACATAGGCTGGAATGAAGTTCTAGGAAATTGACTGCCTGAGATTTTTTTTTTGCATATTTGTATCAAGAGAATATTGAATCCGTTAAGGCAATGGTTACAGTCTATTTTTAAGTTGCATCATGCTAGTGGTGAAAGGGAAGTTAGGTGCAGAATGGGTACTATATTTATTCCACTTAGATTACATGTGCTGTCACATTGTTACTCTGTCTGATCTGTTTGTGAGGATTTTGACAAAGTTGAAAAAGATACGAGGGTTGTTCAATCAGTTTCTCTTCAGATAATATGTGATGTTACACTACGATTCTGCCTGATCTGTTGTAGACCAATTAGGATTTTAGCAAATTTGGAAACATTAAGATTGCATACTTTCCCCTATGCTACACCTGCATGTGAAGGCAGTTAAAGTGAAGGGAGTACAGTAGTACATTATTCTTCATACAAATTACTAACTTAAGGTGGATGAAAGTGGGGATTGCTTGCCAAGTAGAACCATGAGTCTTAAGTGGGTGCTGGTGCAATTCTCCCTTTCTCAACAAGTCGTGTTATAAATAGGATATATTTCAATAATAATAGAAATATTCTGAATAATATAGGAGAATTCATAGATAAATCTTAATGAAGCTTTTTCCATTAATCAGTATAATGGAAGAAAATTTCTGCTTTTTTGTGCAGCTAAACATAGAATTTCGAATGTAAAGTCTTGATCCTACTCTTTAGTTTGTACTTTAAATTTTATATTCTTACAATAAAATGGCATAATCTGTACTCCGTATTAAACATTTGCACTAGCCGATGTGATCTCATCTGTACCCTTTTTGGTTATCAGGGTGTCAAAAGGAGTCAGGGATATACCAGGGAGTCTTCAATCTGCCACCAGTGGCGTGCCTTCTGGAAAATCTCTAGTGTACTTTGGTTTACTGCTGGCAACTGGGGTTTTCTTTGTATTTGTAGCATTCACTATGTTTCTTCCGGTAATGGTGTTAGTGCCTCAGAAATTTGCTATCTGCTTTACTCTTGGGTGTGCTTTTATTGTTGGATCATTCTTCGCACTCAAGGGCCCATCTAGTCAGCTAAATCACATGATCTCAAAAGAGGTGATTCTGATGTAGCAGCTTATTTGCTCATAACATGTTGTAACCTCATTCCTTTTGGTCCGTATCTCAAAATAACACTTTTGTTTCATGCAGAGGCTTCCTTTCACGATGGGATTCCTTGCATGTATGCTGGGAACTATATATGTCTCCATGTTCCTCCACAGCTACGTTTTATCTGTCTTATTCTCTGTATTACAGGTACCTAGACTTTTGCTTTCTCTTATGATATTCCTCTCTGAATTCCAGATTTTGTTATATGATAGAACTCGTCCTTCAAAGAGGAATTATATTTTACTCTATCTGATCCAAGAATGGTTAAGAGTATAAATCCAAAACCTGTAACAACCTATACCTTGTCAAAAGTTGAAACATAATAATATGACTTTAAATCTTATAATAAGACTAAACTGAATTTTCTTCCTCATCTATACATGACTTGCTTAACCTAGTTGGCTACTTGGCTACTTGGCTGATCTGATTATGCATTTATTTGAATAGCCATTACCTCTAGAATTGCCAGTGTCACTGCCGCATTCCACTGCCTTTTGGTTTTAGCTGATAATATATTATACAATGACCTGACGGAGTTGCGGTGTTTGTCCAATATTTGTGGGGCCAAATTCATGCAGATCCTTGCACTGGTGTACTATGTTATCTCCTATTTTCCGGGTGGATCAACTGGGATGAAGTTCATCACATCTGCTCTCACTTCTTCAGTAATGAGTTGCTTTGGGAGGTAAAGCTGCACCGGCGTTATCATCATTGACAGTGATCTGTACTTAGGCGTAAATGTTTTTTTGTTGATTCATTTTCTGAGAAACGATGGCATTGTTACTTGGGTATGGTGAAAGAACATTTGCTGCATCATGTTTGTGCAGCTTCTAAACAGGCCAGTGTGATATTATAACATAGGAAAAATGAGAGGGAAGCTTGCTTGAGAAAAAGAACAAGTGAGGTTTTTATAATCTATGTTCTCCATCTTTGGTATAAAAACTTTACAATAGTTGCGGGAGTTGCCCAATCATTATATCTAAGTGAACATGAAAAAATAAAACTATGTAGTGTGTCGACATGCAACAACTGATCTTAATTGTCCACATTGCCTGTTCGAATCGTGCCATCTGCACTACAACTATAGGAGCATCTCTAACAAATTCCATATAATTTTCTCCAATTAAGAAATAAGAAATTATATTTTTCAATTTATTTTCTATAACTTCAAGTCTCCAAACAACTAATTACAAAATATATAATATGTTACGCAGTAAAATTTAATATAACTAATTGTAAAATGTCATGATTTATTTAATTTTTTTTTTCTGAGGTAAGAATTCGGTTTACCGGACATGTCCGGTAAACCGAGAGGCTGAGTATACGACAATCGGCAAACCAACAAGAACAGACAAAGATGAACAAAACAAAACAGACAAAAACGAACAAAACACACAAGTAAGTACAATTAATGAAAAAGCACTAAAACGAAAAGAGTGGTGGGATACATGAGGGGGTAAAGATTAATGTCTTTAGCATTCGGGTCAAAAGCGGACCAATATGTTGAAGTGGACTACTGACGTTGCTTCTATCGGAATGAAGGATCTTCAACAACCTCGAGAACGTCCAAGCAACTACGTCAATCACCTGCAAACCACACCCAAAGCCAAATCTCGAAATTTTACAAACCGTGCTCGGGTCAACCCGAAAAAACAAACACGAAGCAAAAAGAAAACAACAACTGAAAGGGACCAACAAAGGTTGTCAAGAAACGAGATCAAGCAAAGTCAACATGGACTAAAGGCCGAAAACAACGAATGTAGCCCAAAACTAAGCCCATAAAGATAGTGGGCCAAGGCCCAAAACCAGAAACCAAACCCCAGCAAAACCAAGCGGACCAAAATCATGATTTATGATTCAAAAGGTCGTGAAGCCATAAATGAAAAAGGTGTACATTCAATTCGTTAATCTTTTCCAATGACAAGCATTTGGATTATTATTGCTCTGTACAAGGCATATTGGCATCCATGGCTACAACGCGGCAATGGAGCGATCTCCCAGCAGATATCTTATACGTGATAGCCAACCTCTGCAACTCCGATACCGATCTCCTCCGTCTCCGATCCACCTGCTCCTCTTGGCGATTTTCTCTCCCCCGTCCTCAAAAGTCACCAATTTCCTTCCCTCTCAAAATGCCCCAATTTTACACCCCTTACGAATTGAGCATTATGGCCGAATCTGGGATATGTGTCACTGAGGGAAGCCACTTCACTCTCGAAGAGACCACTTGCTATCGTCTCTCTCCCCCGGACCCCGCTCATCCCGATGATTACCCGTGTAATGGCTGGCTGTTGAAGCTTTTTGAGACGAATCCAAACACTTTCTCCCTCATTCCAACGTTTTCCTCTGAGGATAGGGATTGCACTCCCTCTGCCCTCCCAATTCCATGGCAGAGAGCTTGAATCTTCTCGATTATCGGATTTCCGAGCTTTGCAAGTCCTATACAGTCGCTAGCGTGGCCCAAATCCCTAGCCAGGGCCCTCACCGCACGACTATGATGTATGATTTTAGAAAAGTGCTTCCTCTCTGGAATTACGTGAGGGATTGTGATTTTGGTGTCCTGGTTTTGCGAGATGACGGGGACCTTTATTTTTGGAAGTCTGGGGATGAAGATTGGATTCATGTTGATATCAATGGTCACAATTTCAAAGATGTGATTTTGCACGACGGGAAATGTCATGCAATTGACAGCCAAGGAGTGCTGGTTTCTTTTGATTCTGAGTTGAAAATGACTGTGTTGATTGCTAATTCACGCTATCCCGATGTAGGAAAGCGAACCTATTTGGTGGAATGCAAGTCGGATTTGTACGCGGTGTTTGAGCGAGCACCTGATGATGGCGACGTTGACTATGACAGCGATCACTATGAGTCGTTCGAGCACTATGAGTACGCCACCAACGTATTCAGTCTGATGCTGTGTAAATTCAACAAGGGAAATGGTAAGTGGGATTCTGCTGGAGATTTGGGAGATATAGTGTTTCTGCCAAGGATTTCGGAGTTTGCAAAGGAATTACAGTGTATCTGACTTGCAGACCTTTTACTACGAACTTCTATGATCAATTCTGTGATAAGGCTTGTGTTTATGATTTGGATGAGCAAAAAGCCTATGCTTTATATTTGTCAGCGGCCCAAAGTTTTGGTCAGTTATTTTGGCCTCCACCTTTTTGGTTTGATGTTCAACCATTCTCACATATATGGCCATTCTCACATATATGGCGCTCTTTTTAATTCGTTATGTAATCTGATGTTGGATTGATGAATCTTGCTGGTTTTATTTACCTTATTATGAATTGCACTTGTAATGATAGGTCATGCTGTTGTCATACTATCCAAGTTCTTTTACCTCAATTTGGTGTTCTAGTAGTTGGCATTTGGAATGAAGTGTTGTGTTCTTACGAGAATACATGTTTTTAGAGATTCAAAAGGCCAAAAACAATGGGGTACCTGAACTGTTTGACGTGTGTGAATTTGATATTAGAAGAAACTCATGGCGAAAATCAGCAAAGGCAGTGGCGAAGCCTAGCTAGTTGGGTAAAACTTTCTCCAAATCACCTTTTGACAAGCCTAGCTAGTTGTGAATCATATTTTCGCAGATTGCACAAAGATATAACTTCAATTCTCTAGTAAGTAGTAACCACCCTATGGGCTATGGGTCTGTGTTGGCTAGCCTAAAATGGGTCCAAGCAAATAAAACTAATTTTTATCAAAATGACATATCTAAACAAACCTTATAATTAACCTTCACATCAATCTCATTAAAGGAGTAATCTTTCTTCAAGGGATTTCCAAGGTTGCAAAGGAAATAATGTATATCTCACCGATTGGATGCACACAGGTGATGGAGAGTTCTGTGATGTGGTTGTTGTCTATGATTTTGATGGTGGTAATGCCTCTGTATTGAAGATTGGCAAAGATTTTGGTGATTTGGTCCACTGTTTTATACAAGCTCTTCAAGTGGGGATATACAAGTTTAGAAACTCCTTTATCTAACATGATTTGTATTCTGATGATTCAACTGAAATGCTATATTATCAGTGATGGATGTGATATTTCAACTGAAATGCTATATTATCAGTGATGGATGTGATATTTCAAGTACACTAATAATATGTCGTGATGTTCTCGAATTATCCAAGTTCGTATACCTTAATTTGATGTTTCAGTGGCTGGCATGTCGAACCAAGTTCGTATACCTTAATTTGAAAGGCCAAAAACAATGGAGCATCTGAACAGAGGGTTGTGCTCTCATCTGTACCTTTTTCGGCTATCAGTGTGTCGAAAGATTGATGCTATAAAATGGGCACTAGGCAATATGTATGGAAATGGAAAGGATCTGTTATGAATTAAGCCTAGTATTATTCTTAGTGACATAAGTATTGGTATGGCACTTGTAAATACATGAATTGAGGTAGAAGAATAAACCAAGTTCAGAACCGGGTCTAACACAAATTATACTCGACTAAATACTAGTGAACCGGATTGAGCAACCCCGGGCCGAACCGGTTGGATGGCTCAAAACCGGAGCTAGAAGAGTTTGGTCGGTTTAATATGTTGATTGGGCCTAAGCTTGATATTGGGCTTGGAATCTCGCGAGATGCTTGGCCCATTCTCCTTATCAGACTTTGGAGACGCTCCTCCCTTGCCCTAGCTATAAATAGCATGCTTGAGCTTCTTCGAAGCTCATTCGAGAGCGGCGCATCTGAAGAGAGCAGAAAGAAAAGAGAGAGAAAGAGAAAGAAAAGAGAGAGAGAGAAAGAGTCCGGTGGCCAGCGTGCTTCTCCGGTGTTCCGACGTTGGTGTTTGAAGAAGGCGACAAGAGCTTCTTCTTCCTCGTGGTTCAGATCGAGCAAAGCTCCATCTCAGAGCTTTGTCAGCCTTAGGGGGCCGAAACCCTAGATCTACTCTTCTTCCCTTTTCTGTGTTTCTCCGTTCTTGTACCTTAGATCTGTTTGTTCTTTGGTGTTCTTTGCTCTTCTTGTTTACTTGTGTAACCTGCTTTGTAACTCTTGAGATCTAGTGGATATTTGAGATGAGCTTCCTCACTGAGGCTCCGCAGATGTAGGCTTTGCCGAACTGCGTCACCAACTCTCTTGTGTTCATTTGTTCTTCGTTTCATTGCTTGATTACTTGTTGTTTTATGAGTTGATTCGAGTTTCTGAGTCGAATGAGAATTACAGATTGGTATCAGAGCCAGGTTAGTTTTCTATCTCTTGGTATTTGATAGATCCAGACGCTTCCGCTTTCTCATTCTTGATTTTCTTTTCAGATCTTGTTTCTTCTCTGTGTTTGCGTTTTTTCTTTTAAGTCACTGCATCTCAAGCAAGGGTTTGCTTGGGGGGCAGGGGAATCTTGATAGAAGGGCTTCGACTTGTGTCGTTTGTTTCCCACTGTCGGTTCCTACATTAGAGTCTAGGAGTTCTAATTAGCTTCTTGGCTTGTGTTTTGGTTTGGTACCTTGTCTCAAAGAGTTTAAGATCCACCAAAGTTTTTTCTGTGTTCTGTCTCTTGCATTCTAAGGTTTAACAATCTGTTCTTGAAACAGGTACCTAGATGGGAGACGCCTACAGGATTAAGCCCTACGATGGGCACTCTGACTATGCTATGTGGAAGGTGAAAATGAAAGCTGTTCTCACCAAAGAAAAACTATGGCATGCTGTTGAAGACACGTGGGATGCCACTGCAACAGATTTCCAAAAGAAACAGGCCAGAGACTTGGCACATGCAGAGATAATGCTTAGACTATCTGATGAGGTAGCTAGGCAGGTTGTAAGTATTACTGAACCAAAACCTCTTTGGGATGCTTTGGATGCTAAGTATCTCTCAAAGTCTCTGCCTTGTCTCATCTCTCTTTTGTCTAAGTTGTTCAGTTTTAAAATGGACCTAGGACAGACAATTGAAGAAAATCTTGATAGGTTTCTTAGAATCACCCAAGATTTAGAGAGATGTGATGATAAAATAAAAGACACTCACCAGTTCATGCTTCTTATGAATGCTTTGCCTGTCCAGTTTGATGTCTTGAAAGATGTTTGTCAGTTTGGTCGTGATGGTATGACTGCTGCTAGGATGTCTGAATTTATAATCCAGAAAAATGAATCCTTAAAAGTCTTCAAGATAAAAGGGGGAAGTTCTAAAACTTCTGAGAAAACTGAGTCCAAAAATGAGGTCATGATGGCAAAGGGGAAAAAGAATTTCAATAAGAACAAGAAAAAGAAGTCTGGTGACAACAATGACAAGAAAGATATGTCAAATGTTAAGTGTTACTACTGTGGTATAACTGGTCATTAC
Source organism: Fallopia convolvulus (assembly GCA_964016875.1). Classification (NCBI taxonomy): domain Eukaryota; kingdom Viridiplantae; phylum Streptophyta; class Magnoliopsida; order Caryophyllales; family Polygonaceae; genus Fallopia; species Fallopia convolvulus. The sequence continues at coordinate 51,305,377 of OZ024732.1, forward strand.
TCTACAGATTGTACCAAAAAGAAAAGGGATGATAAAAATAAATCAAAAGATAATAATGGTGTATCAAATGTGTTTGAATCATGCCCACAATACTCTCATGAACTTCTTGTAGTCTCTAATACCTCTAATAATGATGATTGGATCTTAGATTCTGGGTGTACTATGCATGCAACCCCTAATAAGGGTTTCTTTGAATCTTTGATTCTCTGTGATGATGGTATTGTTATGCTGGGTGATCACTCAGTATTGCCCATTAAGGGCATAGGGACTGTTCCTCTGAGAATGCATGATGGGAAGATAAGAATTCTCCAAAAGGTAAGGTGGGTACCAAACCTTAGGAGAAACTTACTCTCAGAGTCTGTCTTTGATGATCTGGATTGTCATATAGTCACTCACCAAGGGATAAGAGATGTTATTAGAAATGGAACAGTCCTTATTAGGAGCATTAAAAAGGGAGGGTTATATCATGTTATTGCTACTCCTGAATTAAATGTCTCTGCAAGTGTTAAAATTGACAAGATGGATCATACAAAGATATGGCATGCTAGGCTTGGTCACATAGGCAATAAGGGTCTTAAACATCTTCATAAACATAACATGATTGATTGTGATCCTTGTGACATTGACTTCTGTGAAAATTGTATCCTGGGAAAGAAAACTTCCCACTCTTTCAGTAAATCAACCTACATAGCTTCACAACCCCTTGAGTATATTCACTCTGATCTCTGGGGGCCTGCTCAAGTAGAAACTATAGGAGGAAGGAAGTATTTCCTTTCTCTCATAGATCACTACTCGAGGAAAGTATGGGTTTACTTACTAAAAGCAAAAGATGAAGCCTTTGACAACTTTAAAAATTGGAAAATTATGGTTGAAAGGCAAACTAATCACAAGGTCAAGTGCCTTAAGACTGACAATGGACTTGAGTTCTGCAATAAAATGTTTGATGAGTTTTGCAGGCAACAGGGCATCAAAAGGCACTTAACAGTTCCTGGGACTCCACAGCAAAATGTTACAGCTGAGAGGATGAACAGAACATTGTTAGAAAAAGCAAGATGCATGCTTATAAGTGCTGGAATGAAAAATTCTTTATGGGGAGAAGCTGTGACAACTGCAGCATACCTGATCAACAGATCACCCTCCTCTGCCATTGAGTTCAAAACTCCACAGGAAATGTGGATGGGTAAGAAGCCTGGCCTAGCACACCTTAGGCCCTTTGGGTGCACAGCTTATGCCCAAGTGTCACAAGGCAAGCTGCAACCCAGGGCCTATAAGTGTGTAATGCTAGGCTACCCCCCTGGGGTAAAAGGCTACAAACTCCTTTTAATACAACCTGGAGGCTATAAAGTCATAACCTCTAGGTCTGTTACATTCAATGAAAAAGATTTTCATTTTAAAAATAAACTTACAATGCCTTCTGTTGCAAGTCCAGGCCTGAGAATGATGAAGAAGTAAACACTCCACCCTCAACACCATATCTCCCTGCAAATGGTAATTTCTTCCAAGAAGATGATGTACCACCACAGGATGAAGAGGAATTCGACATTGGATACTCTTCAGGTGCACAGGACTCCTCTGAACACAACAATAATGATGAGGATGACTCTGTAGCACAGAATAATGATGAAGATGCTCCTGAAGCACAAAATGATGAGGGCAACAACACAAATCAAAGTGATACAGCCCCAACAAGTACACAATCTCATCAATTGGGTGGGGGAGTAAGCAACTCTAACTCAAATTCTCTACCTCTTACCTCTCCCTCTGTCTCTGAGCATGATAGTTCTGATTCTTCCTCTTCTTCCTCTGCTTCTGCTATGAATGATTTGGTTGACTATCAACTGACTAGGGATAGAGAACCTAGGTTAAGAATACCTAATAAAAGGTTTGAAGTGAATTTGATTGAGTGCTTTGACAAAATTGTTGAGTTTGCTTTTACTGTTGCTGAGATCATTAAAAACTTCACACCTGACAGTTATGAACAAGCTGTCAGTTGTAAACAGGCTAATGAATGGGTTAAGGCTATGCATGAAGAAATTCAATCCATGGTTGTGAATAACACCTGGACCCTAGTTCCTAAACCTGCTAAGGCTAGACTAATAGACTGTAAATGGATTTATAAAATTAAGGATGGAGCTACTAAAAATGATCCACCTAGGTTTAAAGCAAGGCTGGTAGCCAAAGGCTTTACTCAGAAAGAGGGGGTTGATTATAATGATATTTTTGCTCTTGTTGTGAAATATAAAACCATGCGTCTATTACTTGCTATGACTGCTGTGTTTGACTGGGAACTTGAACAAATGGATGTAAAGACAGCCTTCTTGCATGGTGACTTAATTGAAACCATTTACATGAGACAGCCTAAAGGCTTTGTAGATAAGACTAAACCTGAGCATGCTTGTTTGCTTAAAAAATCAATATATGGCTTAAAACAGTCACCTAGACAATGGAATAAAAAGTTTGATGCTTGCATGATTTCTCTTGGTTTCTCTAGAAGCAGCTATGACACTTGTCTATATTTCAAAGGTGTTAAGTCTGCATCTCCTATTTACATTCTTTTGTATGTTGATGACATATTACTTGTCAGTAGCTCTAAAGTAGTAATTTCTGGAGTTAAGCATGACTTAAAGAAACACTTTGACATGAAAGATTTAGGGGTTGCATCTAAAATTCTAGGGGTAAACATCATTAGAAATAGGGCTAAGAAAACTATTTTCTTGTCTCAGACTGACTACCTGCACAAAGTACTTGACAGGTTTGCCATGCTTAGCTCTAAGCCTGCACCAATACCTCTTGGAGGGCACTTAGAGTTCACCAAACAAGATTGTCCCACCACTGAAGAAGAAAAGAAGAATATGGAGCATGTTCCATATGATGTAGCAGTGGGGAGCATTATGTATGCTATGATTTGTACTAGGCCAGATTTAGCTTTTGCTATTAGTGTACTTAGTCGCTTTATGTCCAACCCTGGACAAAAACACTGGGCAGGTATGAAATACCTGCTCAAATATGTAAAAGGGACTGAGAACATTGGTTTGGTATATGCTGAACATAGTCCGAGAACCACACTTACAGGGTATGTGGACTCGGACTATGCCAGTAACAGGGACAACAGGAAGTCCACTACAGCTTACTTTTATTGTTGGGCAGGAAATTGCATTTCCTGGAAATCCCAACTTCAATCTATAGTTGCACTCTCCTCAACCGAGGCTGAGTACATTGCAACTACTGAGGCCTCTAAAGAGGCTACATGGTTATGTGGAATCTTGCATGAAATTGAAGGCAAAACATATTTGCCTATTCTTTTCACTGATAGTCAGAGCGCCTTGTACCTTTGCAAGGATCCTGTCTATCATGAAAGAACCAAACATATAGATGTGAGATATCATTTTATTCGGAGAATGGTGGAGGACCAGGAAATTAATGTGAAGAAAATACCTGGAGACACCAATCCTGCATATTTTGGAACAAAAATAGTCCCCACAAATAAATTTGTGTTCTGCAGGAAAGAACTCCATATTGATGATGTGACATGAAATATGGAGATGAGTCGATGATGACATGACGAAACTCATTTCAAAACCCACTAGATATAAAAGTTACTTCTAAGTAATAATACTAAGCTTAAGAGGGCATTTGTTATGAATTAAGCCTAGTATTATTCTTAGTGACATAAGTATTGGTATGGCACTTGTAAATACATGAATTGAGGTAGAAGAATAAACCAAGTTCAGAACCGGGTCTAACACAAATTATACTCGACTAAATACTAGTGAACCGGATTGAGCAACCCCGGGCCGAACCCGGTTGGATGGCTCAAAACCGGAGCTAGAAGAGTTTGGTCGGTTTAATATGTTGATTGGGCCTAAGCTTGATATTGGGCTTGGAATCTCGCGAGATGCTTGGCCCATTCTCCTTATCAGACTTTGGAGACGCTCCTCCCTTGCCCTAGCTATAAATAGCATGCTTGAGCTTCTTCGAAGCTCATTCGAGAGCGGCGCATCTGAAGAGAGCAGAAAGAAAAGAGAGAGAAAGAGAAAGAAAAGAGAGAGAGAGAAAGAGTCCGGTGGCCAGCGTGCTTCTCCGGTGTTCCGACGTTGGTGTTTGAAGAAGGCGACAAGAGCTTCTTCTTCCTCGTGGTTCAGATCGAGCAAAGCTCCATCTCAGAGCTTTGTCAGCCTTAGGGGGCCGAAACCCTAGATCTACTCTTCTTCCCTTTTCTGTGTTTCTCCGTTCTTGTACCTTAGATCTGTTTGTTCTTTGGTGTTCTTTGCTCTTCTTGTTTACTTGTGTAACCTGCTTTGTAACTCTTGAGATCTAGTGGATATTTGAGATGAGCTTCCTCACTGAGGCTCCGCAGATGTAGGCTTTGCCGAACTGCGTCACCAACTCTCTTGTGTTCATTTGTTCTTCGTTTCATTGCTTGATTACTTGTTGTTTTATGAGTTGATTCGAGTTTCTGAGTCGAATGAGAATTACAGGATCTTTTGAGATGTCAACAGGTATCGCGTATAGTGAACTTGCAACACTTCACCCGCCTAAACAACCTATTACATGAAGAGAGTGTCTCCTGTAAGATTGTCGTGGGCGGTCAATCAGATGAAAAACTGCTGTCAGTTCAATCCTAATTACTCCTACATAATACATTATGTTGGTAATAAGATTGAACTTGTGGAAAATAAATTTTTAGATGATTAACTAGTTTAATTATGTTTTCGCATAATCTTCACATGAGGTTAGAACCTACAGTCTTGTTTGATGTTGCTGAAAATTCAATGCTGATGAATGAGGAAATATTTGGGCCTTTGCATCCAATTGTCACTGTGAGTAAATCAAAGACTCAAGTACTCAACCCCTGATAGCTCAGAATAAGAACCCTCATATAGAAAGATTCTCTTAAAATTTTATGAGAATTTTTATGTGATGATTGCTGCATTAGGTTGAGAGATTGGAAGAAAGCTTTGGGTTGATCCAATCAAAGCAGAAGCCTCTTGCAGCCTATTTGTTCACCAACAACAAGCAGTTGAAGAAGAAATTCATCAGCAACATCTCAGCAGGCGGAATGCTCATTAATGACACCATCCTACACATCCAATCAAAGCAGAACCAACTTTTCAATATAGCTTAAACTAAATTTTAGGCGATGAGACCTTCGGTTACATTAGTTTTCATCACTTGCTCCTGCAAAACTCGGTTTTACAGTTTACGAGGAACTCCTTGCCATTCGGAAGAGTAGGAGAGAGTGGGACGGGATCATGCCATGGGAAATACTCTTTTGAAGTGTTTAGCCACAAGAAAGTAGTCGTGAACAAAAGCTTCCATTTCGACGTTTCTGTGAGGTATCCGCCATACACGGCTAGTAAAGTGAGCACCTTCAAGGGGCCTCAAGGCACTGAAGAGCAACAAGATATTCCATAAGATGATTGGTCTGATCAGGGTATCCATGGATCTTGTAGTGAAACAGTAATCTATTTGTGATATTGCTCATCCAAATGTTTGTGGATTCCTGTACTGTCATAAAGGCTTGTTGCAGCTTATATCAAACTTTAATAATCTGCAGAAGTTAATTTGAGCATTCCAATTTGCAGTGAACCAATGGCTGATTGTTCTCCAATGTCAAAACCGGTGTAACTCTTAATCTGCACCAGCGAGACTACATAATACAGATTTGCTTTGATTTGATTAAATTGTAAGTTCGTTCCCAGATTTTAGGAGGATAGGGAAGCGAGAGAGATGGGACTTGGGAGAAGGATGTTTCAGTTCAGGGTTGGTTGGAGCAGAGAAGGTGGGGCTTGGTTAGTTTAATATGTTTACATCCCACATCGGAAATATACAAAAGTGGACACCTTCCTGAGTACCATAAAAATAGAGAATGAAGGCTAGGCAAATCATACCTTTCTCGGCCTTTTGGCTAAGATCAAGTGTAGTATCTGTTCTTATCAGTTTAATATCTGATATGTGGGCCATTGGTCCACTTCGATATTAAATTTATTTTTTAAGGGGGAGAGCCCACCAAAGTAGCTTGCTGCTTGGGCTCTCGCGCGTCGCCCATGTGTTGCACTACTGCAAGGGCCTGGCGCTCCCCACCAAATCAAGTTTAAGATTTTGTTTAAATTTTTTTTTGCTAGAATTGGCCCAATATAAGTTTGAAATTTTGCGTGCAATTTGGTGTGAAATTTTGTTCAAGCACAAGTGAAGTTACATGCAAAGACTGGGTGGGAAGGGTTATTTAAAAGGAAGGTTCAAGTGGGATCCGATAGGTGTAGAGACAAATGGTAAAAGAAATTGATAAATATGTCACAAATGCCAATGTTGAAAGTAGTACCCAAAACAGAAGCTTAACAAAGGGCACAAGATATAAAATATACAAATATTCAGCTAAAATCAAGTTAGCAAACATACTACATATTATAGGTACTATTGCCCTATCAGCATCATTGAACCGGTATCAGTATCAAGAGTGGCAGAGTGCGGTCTAAAACCAAACAACAAGCATAAAACAACAAAAGAAATAGCAATTCATACCAACATTCCTACGAAATTCCACACAAAATAGTAATAAAATAGCAATTCAAGCGACAAGGACACATACCGATACGATCACACCCAGCACACGTACAAGCCCATAATTTAAATTTCCCTTTTTTGCTTAAATTTCTTGCTTCGTCTCGCTCCAAAGCTAAGGTGTTCGAGTAGGTCATATCATTATTACATATTTAAACATTTTATTTCCACACCAAATAGTTGTCAGTTATGAATAAGACACTAGAGAGAAAGTACATTCAAATATCGGAGCCATAATATGTTCAATCTGGTGCTATTCTCTCTCTATACTACTCTATATATTGAGCCATGCATTATCATATATGTGACCTTTAAACGTATACGTATTACGTACATTAATTAATCGACCTAGGCATGTTTTATTTAAGGATGGAATTGTATAGCTTTCGCCACAAGGGCCCACAAGTCATTACATTCATTTGAGATTCTGCTTTGTCATTTGTCAAGATAAATAGTAGTTGGTTGTTTGGATGGGTACATCAAGTTTATAAGCCAGGGTTGACATGACAAGTAAGTTTGTGGAATGGTCATATAGGGTCGCGATCGATCGCTGAAATCAAAGCAGAGCAGTTGCAGCAGCAGGAGTAAGTACTTTATTGCTGCCATTCAAGATAAACTCTAAGTACGTACGTGGGATGTGCAAAATATAATACTCCGTATATTATATAGGCTTCAAGTCTTTATTTGAAAGATCCCTTTTAGTGACGTACGAATTAGGTAAACTAATTTGCACCAACTAACTAGACCTAACGGAGATCGAGAATGACAATGAGACTTGGTTTTTATCCAAGTGAAGGAGTGGAGATAAGGATCGAATCTGATACCTCTCAACATCCTCCATACCTCCTACCGCTAAGTCATTCCATGTGGGCTACTTCAAGTCCTGCTACCTACTCAGTATGTATATATTGAAGGTGTAGTTAAAGTGCAATATTTGGTGCCTATAAAGGAGTATTTTAATACTCTCTCCGTTCTATTTTACTTGTCCATGAAGACCTAATACACATATATTAAGGCATGGTATAATCTTACCAAATTACCCTTATTAATTATACATTACTCTTTTGTAAAGACTTTTCCCAAGTGTATTAATTACATACAAACGGTACAAATGAAAAATCTTGTACAAATATAGCTTTAAGGATAAATAGAACTGAAAAAAAATTTAAGGCTTCATGGACAAGTAAAATAGAACGGAGGGAGTACTTGTTAAGCTTCACCAGTTTAACCAGTAAGTGATGATATTCATGATGATTAATTAACCAACAAGTTGAAGTTGTTGAATAAAATCGTAAGGCCCTAGTATTTGTAGGTGAGGAGGTCACATCTTTTTGCAAGTTTAATTGATTGCGACTAATACTTTGTTCGGTTGGAAGTTGGTCGTTGGTCATTGGGTGGGCCCTAAAAGAATTTAAGGAAACATATTGGGGAGAAAAATATTAAGTTTGGGAAGAAAATTTTAGATGAAATATTAGATGTACGAGGGATGGTAGGATCGGAAGTCTTCTTTTTTCCTTCGTCGCTTTACTAGGTCGAATTGGTCAGTACAATCTGGTTTATCTAGTTCGTGTACTTTTCTCACTAGTTTACCGATCCGAGATTTATCACCAAAATGTTCCCTCGTTAAAAAAATATTTATGCTACGTCCCGTCCCGGATATTTCCTTGGAAATTGCACGCGAATTAAGCGAGCAATAAACCCAAATCATGTTGTTTTCAGCGTTTTCCTTTGAAAATTGTCTTCGGCTTCCAAGTCAAATTATACCAAAAGCTGGATACTTCTAATTCAAAGTTTGGTAGAATTTTCTTCAAATCACTTACTGACAAACCTAGTTATGCAAGAGTCAATTAGCCTGCAAATCTTGAACCTAAACATTATTCTAGTATTACTATTCAATACTACTGATTACCCAATATTCCTATTCAACCTAGTTATGCAAGAGTCAATTATCCTGTGCAATTTTCGCCTGAAAACGGCTGATTTTACCCAATATTTACATGCCATTAACAGATAATTTTATTTTTAGAAAAAACACATGAAATCACTTCATCCCAACAATTCAACAAAACACAACAAATTCAACTAAAGAGGACTTGTTCAATTTAATCATCATTTTCCAATCCTCATTCCATGAAGGTGCAAGCCTAAACGGAAAGCAATGAGCGTTTTGGAAAATCGGGGGATAAAATGGGGGAAATAAGCAAGACCATGAAAAAACTACCACCAGTCAAACAGGATACAAATACAACAAGTAGGCCGATCTTGAATTACAATAAAAATATCATAGCAAATGAAAGAGACAGTGAAGAGAGTTGTTTTCACTTCTGTCTCTTGTAAATCTTTCCCAAAAATGATCTCAGAACAGCCTGGATTCCTTCACTGGGATGGGCGTCGATCAATTTGCAAAGCTTCTCATAGCTCTGGCTCTCGTATTCCTCAAAAACATCCTGCAATTCGAACCAATGCATCAGATATATGAACACGAACAACAAATTCTTTAGTTTGCTTATGAACAAGAACGGAAATTTGAGCAAGTAAATGATCTGACCTGAAGTTTTATTTCTCTATATATTTCTTTTACTTTAGCCACACAAGCTGGATCCTCTTTTCCATAGTTTTCCTGATTGAAAAAAACTCTGCATATTAAGCACATGGCATATATTATCCACAGCAAAGTTTTAACATTCAATCAAGTGATGTGTCTTACAAATAATTTTTTCTTTTGTTCATCATTACAGAGATCTAGTGCCTTCACTACCAGCCAAGAGCACTTGAAGTCTTCAATATCAGTTCCAATCTGAAAGTGCAAGGAATTCCCAACCAGAAGTATTGGATTAAGATTTCTTTACAGTGAGCATCAAGATGTAAGAATGCACAAAAGAAATTGAATAAGATTTTCTCAACACTGTACCTTTCCAATAAAGGCAGGGTCTCCAAAGCAATCAAGGGCATCGTCCTAAACAAAAATAAAAAAAACAATAAAAGAAGAACATACGTTAAGGGCCAAAAAATTTGGATTTATCATAACATGCCAAAGTATTTTTAGTACAAATGAAACTCACCTGAACTTGAAAGTAGATACCCATATCAATCAGGATGTTCTTAACATCAACATGGTTATCAAGATTTTCACCGAACATAACAAGTGCGGATGCAACCTGTGCATAAAAACAACAAATATGTTTTCTGATATGAATACTCAATGCAACAAGCAATTGTCCTGATCCTATCAATTTTTGAAATTTGACTTAACAAGTATCGTTTTTCTATGATATAAAAGTACAGTTCAAAAGTACAAGCAGCTAAAAATTTACATACCGGCAGGTAAAATGAGTAGTAGGCAGTTTTATACTGAACAATACGCCGATGACTGCTTGTGCAAAAACACCATAAGATAGTTAGAACCAGAATGTTATACACTTGATCACAGCCAAAATAAATGATCAGAATGTTTTCACTTACCGATCCAAATTATATTTGTTCAAATCTTTCTCTCCATCGAGAGTTGTTATTAAATCAATCATCTGTCCACAAGTAGTCTGATACTCCACCTGCCAGAAGAAGAACAGGTTAATCACAAAGCTTAGTAAGCCCTGTTAAGAAAAGCCACCATTTAGCAAAGTATTTGATCATTACCTCATTAAATAAATCAACCATATCCACATAGTATGGTTTTCCTTTGAAATGATTTTTGAGAATCCTGTGGATGTGATTACGAAGAACTATACCATCATTAACAGCAATCAGTCCAACCTGATACACAACCAACCAGTTAACACATCTCAATCACCTCATAAAAAACTAATTTGTTAAAAAAATTCATAAGTAGAAGCACACCTCAGGAACTCTGAACCAACAAGGCTGACCTCGCCTTGTGTGAGAGTTGTCCATTATATCATCAAGAACAAGAAAATATGCTTGAAGCTGCAAAAAAGTGCAACGAAGTTCATTGATCAGCACACACATACAATCAATTCAAAGAAGAATGCAGATAATATGAATGGCAATTTGCAAAGGTATACCCATTCAATGCACCAGCCAAGTGCACTGGAAAGAAAGAATTCATCTTCTGTCAAGTCACTTCCTTTTAGCAGCCTGTAGCTGTCGACAACTGAAAGCCCTCGATTGAGCTTCCCTGCAAACCACAATGATCATTATAAGAAACAAGTTCTACCTTTTTACAGATGTTTAGATCAATAGAATTCATCAATCATCAATGAGGTGAACAAATGGATTGAGAGATTAAAAGAGAAATTTGATTGCCCACCTCCAGGTACATTGTGGTCCAGCATCTGAAAGTAACCCCATGAAAGAAAACAGTTAACAAAAACATTAAATTCAGCACATTTGGATAGGTTCAGTGAATACACAGATGGCCACAACTTTGAAAGTCAAATCTTGTGCAAGGATGTGCAAAATCAGTCAAAAACAGTAATTGTTATAACATCAAGCACAAATTTAACTCCATATACGCGCATTAAATAACTCAATTCCAGCAGTGGTGATAATTTAGGAATGTTACAATCCAACAGATTCAGAAAATCTTGTGAATTCATTGATGGACACGCCTTAAAATTCAATCTCTTCTGTAAATATTTAACATAATCAGTTCATAGATACGAGTATGAAAAACAATCACACAACCAACTTAACATACGCATTAAACAATTCATTTGCACCATTGATGAGATCTGACGAAAATAGGGGGGCGGAGATAGCTAGAGAGGCGCGTGAAAAAAGCATCTCATGAACAAATGAGAAGAAGATTGACTGATAAATCTAGCGCAATTCAGTATATTGTGCCTATTGAAACCCAGCATTCCATCTTAATCAGCAGCAAAAAGAGAAAAAATCGGCCTCAAAACCTCTCAAAAAACGCGGTATCAGATCAGCAGAAACACCCATTTCAAAGTACCAAAAATTAAACCCCATCGATGAAAAATTGAATAGGTTAAAGAGGGAAATTACCTTGTCAACCCATTGGCGAGAAGCATCATCCCATTCAAAGGCGGAATCGTTAAGAAGCTCGGATTTTAGAACGGAATAAACTTCCAAGAACTTGGCCTTCAGATCGCTCATCCTTTTTGGTCTTCCCCTCTCTTTTTCTCTTTGAAGATGACAAGGAGAGAGATTGCAATTTGAAACTAGTCTAGTGGATAGTAAAAATTGTGTAGTTTTAGCTTTTGGCTGGTATTCTGTATTTATAATGACGACGACGCCATTGAAGGATCGCCATCGCCCACATCAAGTGACCCTAAACCCAACAAATCAAAATTGGTAGAATTTTTGTCTCGTGGTTCGCAAATTTTCAAAATTTATTTTAGGGGTCGCAATTTTGCTTTCAAACTTGCGTTTTTTTTTTTATTATTCATGAGTATAAAGTTTATGGAAAAAAAAATTCAAATATTCTAAGATGTTTACAAATGCAATGTCTCTGTAACTTTGCGTAATGTGTAATTTTATTATTGTTACACAGTTAAAAAATTTCTCATTGAGAGAAAATTCTACATTCCATAAGGAACCATTCACCAAATACGACTTTATATTAAAACATCCATTACTAAAAATTTGTTAACAAAAAACCACCCATGACCATATTCTGTCAATTAGTTCACCCATTACCTTCTTTCATTAATTATTTTAAATTTGGGGGCATTTTGATTATTTCATTCATTTTTACAATTAAGTTGGCGAAACAAGGCCGGTGGGTGGCTTTTTATCAAGGAAGCGATTATTGTCAAAACATGCCTGTACCTGAAAAACCGATTCAATTTGTCCAAAATTTTTTGTATTGATATCCGATTTGCAAATTAATGGGTCCGGAGTAATTCGAACCCGATCGATCGGAAAAAAACTGGGTTGGGATACCAATCAATTGTGTTGACCCAGCCAATCCGGTAAAATTTGAATATTTTATTATTAAAATTATATATAGTTATTATTTTATTATTGTTAAATATTATGTTATTTAAATAAATGTGACAAAATTGACAATCGTGACTCGTTGGATCAATCCGAATCCGTATCAAACCCGTGATAATCCAATCTGATCAAACCGAAAAGTTAGCGATCCGATAACCTGAGACCCATTTTGAACCGAATCCGATCCTCCAAGACCCATTTTGACCCGAATCTGATCCTCCAAGATCCATTTTGACCCGAATCTGATCCGCTCGACCCATTTGACAAGTCTAGAATGACTAATGACTAATGAGGGATTAAAATTAATGTAGAATCGTATTTAGTGGGTAATTCCTTGAATAATGACGTAGGAGTATAATGGGTAGTTTCCTTCAATTTTGCCCAAAATTTATTCAAATTTGGTATCTTTATAGAATCTCTTTTAGATTAATCAATGATATATTGAGTCACCTTATTTAGGATTTTTTTTTGGCTGAATGTACACCTGATGATTTCTGTATATTTTGCAATATTTTTGGTTGGAAAAGTCATTGAAAATAATTACAATATCAGATTTTTCAACAAGATCGTATTCTCATGAATTGGATACAATTTTTTTTATACAGGTCAGATAGGACCCTAAAAACAAAAGACGCCAATGTGGAAAAGATGTGATTTGATGGAAGTTTGGAAGGGTAGGGCATGTCACCATTTTATTATACCTATTTATGTGCAAGTGTTATACCGGCCCTACGAGTTATGGGTTGTTTAGGGTATATGCAGCGGCTACTAGTTAGGTGGACGCACATAAAAACAATGGCAAAGTCGATTGAATAGAAGTAGACCGGTCAAAAACCGATCTAACCCGCTAATCCGATCCGACCCGTCCGATAATTTTAGGTTTAAGATCCGAAAATTTAAACCAGAAATCCGAAACAAATCGAACCCGATAAAAACCCGAACCCGTTGGGTTGAAACCGGAACCCGTTGGGTTGACCGATTTAGCATATTCATAAAAAAAAATTAAATTTATTTTGAAACTTATAATATATTTTATTATTAACATAAATGAAAATAATATATTATAATTAAATATTATTATTTACGAGTAATTAAAAATTGATTTTAATAATCATAAGAAAAAAAGATATTTTAGACCTGCTGGTCAACCCGACTCGACCAAAAACCCGCTGCAACCCGACCCGATTGACAGGTTATAGAAGCAATAATAATGTTTCTTATTTTTAAGTTGAAGCTTCCTTCAAAGATTATGTTGCTTGTGTGGCGTTTTGTTCAAATTCCCTAAATATTAAATCTAATTTATTTTGTCAATGAGTAGTGGTTTATCTTTTTTGTGATAGATGTCGTAGATGTGGAACCGAGGATGCGACTTTACTCCGATATATCCATACTGGTTTGAGCTGCTATTTAAACTTTCAGTTGTGGTATAATTTTGTCCTGGCTAATCGGTTTCGACATCTTTTGCATTTTTAGAGTGTTTTAGGACATGTTAGTGATTAGGACTTTTTAATACTATATTTATATGAAAATTCTAGCTAGGGTTGGGGTTCATTTGTTAATACAACAATGTAGTTCTACAATGTAATTAGGACTTTTAGTATATTTTTAGAACAATTCTAGATCAATTAGAGTGTTTTATTGAAGATCGAAGTTTGAAGACTAAGGTCTCGTTTGGTTCGTTTCTCTAAGAATCGAGAATGGTTGATTCCATTATACTGTTTGGTTTACCAAAATCTGGAATCGGTTTTAGTCTCAGGAATGACTCATTCCAAGTATGCAGGCAAAGTTGATTCCAACAGAAAATGAAAGGTATCATCCATTCCAAAAACAAAATTAATTTTTCATCTTAAACCTTAAAACTCATATACCTTAAATAATAAATTCTAAAATTCATAAACCCTAAATTATAAAGTTTAAAAAAAATTAAACCATAATTCTCAAGAATGGTTCATTTTGACAGCATACCAAACAACATATCACATGATTGGTTCATTTCGATTCCAGATTCCAATCCGATTTCAACAGCATACCAAATGGGCATAAGTGTGAAAGATTAAGCTTTAAGAAGACATTGAAGTGAAGAGACGTTCTGTTGAAGAACAACGACCGCAACGACCGTTGTTGAGAAGACAAAAGTCTGAAGAGAAGAATTGCGAGCAAGTTCTCACAATCTCACTGTCGCGCCCACGATGGTGCAACTAAGAAGGACATGTTTGAAGGCCGCGACCGCGGTTCCCACCGTCGTGCCCACGATGGCGCAACTAAGAAGGACATGTTTGAAGGCTGTGACCACGGTTCTTGCCGCCACGCCCACGGTGGCGCAACTAAGAAAGATATGTTTGAAGGCTGCGACCGCAGTTTCCACCGGCCCGCCCACGGTGGTGCATCTAAGAAGGACATGTTTGAAGGCCACGATCGCGGTTCACACCGCCCCGCCCACGGTGGCACAACTAAGAATGACATGTTTGAAAGCCGCGGCCGCGGTTTCCACTACCGTGATAGCGATAATAAGCCGCCTCGGATTAGTCAAAAAATTCAAACTGTAAACCGCGATTTCTATTGTCGTCGCCGCGGTTGTGTCGGATAACATGCACGAGAAGACTTTTTGAGTTTATCTTTTTTATTTCCTTTTTCTTATCTTTTATGTTCCGTATGTTTTGTTTAAAAGACCCTTTTAGAGTTTATTTTCAAAATCTATCTTCATTGTTACTAGGAGTTTAGATAAATCATAGAGAGTTTTACTTTGCTATGGAGAACTAAATCTTTTATTTCATTTCCTAGTTGAAGCTTTTGAAGTAAGTTGTGAGATTCTTTTCAAGTATTGTTGCTTATATTATATCAATTTCTTTTGTGCTTCATTATTATTGATTCCTTTTAGCGTGATGAACTATTTGAGATTAATTATATTCTATTATTGTGATTTAGGTTTTCTCGTTGAAAAGCTCGATCTTTGGTAGCAAACGCATTGTTTTAGGACTCATTGGACTAAGACAATTGAGAAAGAGAATTGATTGTGTGACTGTTTAGCTCATTGTTACTTATTTGCATGTATCCTGATTTATCCTTTTTTTTTTAATGCTAATATTGAATTGATTGTTGGAATTATGGAGTCTGATTCGGGATTAGCTAGGCGAAAGGAGAAGGAAAGGTGAGCGAAGTCGACAAGCAGTCGGGAGAAGGAAAGGTGATCGAAGAAGACGAACGATCGGGAGAACGCGACCACGTTCTAGGTGGTTGAGCCCGCACAATTCCGACAAAATGTAAAGCACAGTTTGGGCAGGAAAAAGCGTGGCCACGCTTTTCGGGACGAGCCTACGTAATTGCCCATGTTCGCGAGAAGTCGAATTACTTGCGTGGCAAGTGAGGAAAAAGATATTGAAATTTAGGAAATAAACATATCTAGGAGATTAGATTTCTATCTTGGAAGATCTTGTTTCTATCTTTAAGCTTTTTATTCTCTATTTAAACCCATGATTGATTATTGTAATTACTGTAGAACCTCGATCTCTAAATCAATACTCGGTAAATTAATAAACTCTCTACATTAATATTTTTCTCCGGTCCCGACTTGAGCCAATTCAAAATTTTACAAATTTTGATAAGATAATAAGATAATATATTTTTAAAAAGTTACATTAATATCATAAAAAATATTATATATTTTTTATAATTTTGATAAGATAATAAGATAATATATTTTGATAAGATAATAAGATAATATATTTTTAAAAAACCACTATATAAATTTAATGTCCCATTAATATCATAAATTAATAATTATATAAAAAGTTACATAGTCATAACTAAGAAAAATTAATGAAATATCATCGTAGTGTTGTTTGTTTTTTCTTAGTTCTATTTGGAGCTCATCTCCAACTTTTCTTATTGGATCCAACATTTCTAACATTGTTTTGAAAATAAATTTTGCAATGTCAACTTTAATCATTCCTTGATACTTCATCTCATGAACGAATTTTGCAGTGTCTAAAACAACTTGTTATTGCCTCTTGCTCAACATTAACTATCTAAGTCGAGACTAAAAGATTGATAGCAACCAAAACATTAATCTTACATGGATCAGATTGTCCCAACTCCACAATAAAATCTTGTATGATAGTGCATTTTGAATCTATTATTACAAAAGTCTCTTTAAATTAATAAATATTAATTTATTGATTAATTAATATCTCTATAAAATAATAAAATATCATGATCTCAATGCTATTAATTTATAGAGATTTTACTGAATGTGCTTTTGATATCCTAAAAAGCAAGAGGGAGAAATCTAGAGAGAGATAGAGAGATTAGATTAAGGTGATCAGATCAATGTAGATCAGGAAGATCAAGTTCCTGTAATCTTTGAAATCCTCAAATCTAGTGAAAGTTCATGGTTTGGTAGTGCCCCAAACGTTACGTCATTCTAATGAATTGGGTAAAAAAATCTCTTGTGCTCTTTGTTCTTAGGCTTCGTTCGGCAACACTTATTTGGTTGCTTATAAGTACTCAGTTGCTTATCTGAAAAAATAAGCATCGTTGTATGTGTTCGACAACACTTGTTTATTTGAAATAAGGTACTTATTTTCGATACTTATCTGCTGAAAAAATAATCAATATCTCCCCGCCTTATTTCAAATAAGGTAACTTATCTATCAAATATAAGCAAGTGAGGTCCACACAAAATTACTTTTCACCATTTTTACACACCTTGCTTATAATATCAACAATTCAGTTTATCGAGCACATCCCAAGAGCAACATCAACAACCATAAATATCAGTATCTATATCAGCGTCAACATCAACACCGATAGGTATCGAGTTGTCGAACGGAGCCTTATTCTTCTCTTGTGAGTTTTGTGTGTGTCCTCCCTTATTGTAGGACGGTAATTTCCTAATATTAATTTATGATCATTTTATAATCGTTTGATATTAAGTGTTTGTAAGACTCGTTGACTTGTTAATTATATGAGATCATAATAGGAATAAAGTTTAGATAAATATGAAGACATTGAGTTTAATTAATATTTTTTATAATTTTTTGTCGAAAACTAAAACGACTCTTATTTTAAATCGGATAAAATATATTTCTTAATGATTTCTAATGGAGTTCCCTAAACTTTATTAGAGTGAATGCTTTACAACACTCAAAGGTACAAACCGAATCTTGCATAAAATACTTGAGTCACCAATCGTAATAGTATGTCTGCAATTTTCAACTAAAGATCGATGACGCCCACGAGTTTTGAGCATTGCTCCACACTCATGAAATCCACTTCTCAATTACTCGTATAAACTATGCTTGTGGTTGTTGGTAACAGTCTGTCCTAAATCTGGTAAGAACTAAAGCATCGTTGTATAATTTATACGATTAAATGAATCTGTAGATCTGATTTTGCGGTAACTCACTTGTGATTCTACTTCATATTTTATATATCTTTGTGATTTTTACTATTCAATAATACTACGTATGAATAAAGATGCCTTATCGGTTATCATTGATTAGTTTATAATCGATTTTGCTTTAACATTTTATTTTCATTAAATGTATGCAATATGCATGCATACAACCCTATTTTAAACAAGGCCACTCTAGTTTCACATGATATGCATATATCCTCTATTGCCTTCGATCGATCATTAGGTGTTTTTTGAGTTTGGCCCTCATTAAGTCTCTATTAGACCATGCATATATAAATGGGATCGATTGAAGGATAGAGCGATACACTACATATTAATATTAATATACATAATACATAGAAAAGAAAAGTATTTCCGTGGCGTTCAATATTGAAATGTTTCTTGTCCAACTTCGAGTGCTTGACTTTGCATTATATGATCACTTCTTCGTTGTATTTTTGTTGGCAATTAACATCATAAATTAATCCAACTTCCTTATAGTCAAGGAAAGAAAACTCACAAGATCAAATTCCTTCTAACAGTCAAGGGAAGAAAAATCAAGATTTAATTACGCTGATGATTAAATAATCAAACATGAACAATGTTGGCAGCCATCAGGAGAAGAATGGTTTTTTAATTAAACATTTTTTTTGTATCCATAGTAGTTTACCCTCACCAATTGAGCGGTCAAAATGAGAACCAACTAGTTGAAAACTTCAAATTTCAGTATTGCAAGCGTTTTGCTTGTAAATTTATAATGCATGTTTTTAATTTGTATAAAAAAGAGTACTATTGTAAATAAACTTGTATGTACCATAACTTTGTGTATCTCGTCAAACTCTTCTATTATCACTCAGACTTGTCGATTGGTTCGGGTCGGGTTCGATTATTTCATGCTCAGGTCGTTAGGGGTCACGAGTTAATCCGGGGTCAGGTCACTTCGGGTTTTCAGACGGATTGGATTGATCAACGGGTCAAAAACATCGATTTTTTGTATGATTATTAAAATCAATATTAATTAAATAATAATGTTAATGAAGAGTTTGGTTCAAATGAAACAAACTCTTATCCTAAAACGAACTCTTATCCTAAAACGAATGCACTTTTTGTAGTTAGTAGTGCACTTTTCATACTTCAGAGTGCACTTTTTCGCATTTGTACTTTTCGTACTTTTTAGTGCACTTTTCAAATTTTTTTAGTGCATTTTTTCGTAATGCACTTTTTGTATTTTTCAATGCACTTTTAATATAAAAGTGCATTATTAACTATGAAAAGTGCATTCGTTTTAGGATAAGAGTTCGTTTTAGGATAAGAGTTTGTTTCATTTGATCCAAACTCTATTAATTAAATATATTAATTTTATGCATTTAATACTAAAATATATTATAAATTTCAAAATAATTTTATACATTCTATAAATATACTAAAAGAGTCAATCAAATGGGTTTCGAGTTTCAACTCTACGGGTTTCAGATCTATCAAGTTTAATTTATTTCGGGTTCAAATTTTCGGATCTTGACTCTAAAATTTTTGGACAATTCGGGTTTTCAGGTCGGATCAATTTTGACCGCTCTAATTATCAACCACCCAAATTATAAATCACTATTCTTGTAAGATACTCTCTCCGTTCAAATATATAAGTCAATTTGTCTCTAAAATTTAAAAGGTATGTTATTTGGAGCATCCACGTTGCGCCACCTTATTCTTGTTATTCTTTTTAATCTACTATATATATAAAAGTAATAAGATTTGGAGCATCCACGTTGCGCCACCTTAGCTTTTTCCACATGTCGTTTTGAGAATACGCCACATTGGATTTTGCCACATGTCACCTATTCCTTAAGCAATGTTATTATATTTTTTAACGTCATATACCACGTCATTTTATATTCTGCCATATCATTAACATGTCATATTTAACTATAATTAATAAATAATAAATAATTCAAATAAAAAAATTATAATAATTACATAAGGCAATTTATCTTAAAATCAAGAAGAATTTTAGGCAATTTATGTACAACTACCATATCAAGCCATATCAATATATATACTTTCCAACTATTCAATTAATGAATGAATTGGAAATTATAAAAGAGTATATTTGTTTGATTGAAATCATAATTTTTATAATAACAATATATTTGTTCAATATATTTGTTTAATTTTATATGTGAAATATCTTCTTACTACATATTTCGGGTAACAAATTACTCACAGTAAATTTTATATTATATTTTTATTTATTAATATATTTTTATATTATATCTAAAAAATATCGAGTTATACTCATGCATGGCACGACGAGAACAACTAATTAATGAATATAACATTAGAAATATAATAAATTATATCAAATAACAAATATTATTGAACACCCTTAAAATTTAAAAGATTTCGAACTGAGAAGAAGTATGGCAATAACAACAATCTAAAAAAACAAGCTTTAATTTAAACCGAAATTTTCCGTGATAAATTGTCACTTCAACTAAATTTATCAACATATTAGGTTGCAAAAATAAATTTATCAACATATTAGGTTGCAAAAATCAAACCTTATTTAACTCATTATGTATAATTTAGGGTTGTAATTTAATCGAACTGAATTTTGAGTTGCTTAAGCTCAACTCAGTTAAAAATAGGCAAGCTCAAACATGATCTTGGTTCGAGTTCAAAATTTTATTTGAACTTGATTTATTTAAATGCTCACCGAGTTCGAGTTTCGTTTGCGAGGCACCCATTTAGTTTCTTCGTGAGATAAATTCGCGAACAGCTTATTTACTTGATCATTTACACAAGCAAATGAAACTAAAATTTTAACTACATAGTTTAAGAGAGACCATCAAAATTATTTTATTTGACATAAATTATATATTCTATATTTTATATAGACTAGAGCTTATTCATGAGCTATAATTTAAATTTCTTATGAATGTATAATCGAGCTTTACTCGAGCATAAAATCAAATTTGCTCATGAACAAACGAACGGAGTTATTTTGTGTTCAAGCTCAGCTCAAAGTTCTTGCATTTATCATTCGGCAAAATTGTTAAAAATAACACCAACTTTTACTGTAGTTGCCAAAAATGACACATACTTTCAAATAATTTAAAAAAAGCATAAACTAAGTAGTTGTTGCTAAAAATAGCACATAAGATACTTTTTATCAAGGTAACCGGTGCAACCCATTTAAATTCCAACATAAGTTTACAATTAGCATTAAAAAATAAAAGGAAATAAAATTAAAACCCTAGCCTCGTCTTTCGGTGGTGAATTTGACGGCGGCAGGAACTTCACAAAACGGTGGCTCCGCACACCTACAAGGCGTGGCAGCACATATCTAATATAGCGGAGGACAAGGGCCATGGTGAAGGCGCCGTCAACGCCGACCTTGACGCAGAGGACGAAGACGTTCTTTCGATCGAGCACCATCTGAGTGGCGGCGGACCACCGACCGAGTGATGGCGGAGTACACGATACACGGTGCATCTCCTCTTTGCGAAGCAACCCTCGACCTCGTACTCCTCCATGGCAGACCGGTTCATCTCCACCGTCACCGATCCCGACGACGGCATCATCAACGATATCTTTCCGCTGAATGCCGGCTTTGAACTATCTTTGAATCGGCTTGAAATATGGTGGGGCAGTAAATTATTTGGCCACCTTGGGGAGATGTTTGTCGTATATTCCACTACAATTAGGCTATCAGATTTTCCATTCCATACTGCGCAAATCTGAACTACAAGGCTCATTGATTTTTTTTTGTTAACTTTATTTTCCTTAATTTTTTGTTCACTTTATTTTCCTTCATTTTTACCAGTTGTCCCAGTAAAAAGTATCGTTATGCTATTTGAGGTTACACTTTTTTAGTTTATGTTTATTTTAAATTGTTTTAAAGTTTGTGTTATTTTCAGCAACTATAATAATAGTTTAGGTTATTTGAAGCAATTTTGCCTTATCATTCAAACCTTAAAATTGTGATCAAATTCGACTAGTTTATAAATTAAATTGAACATAAATAAAATTTACTGAACCAAATACCAAATTGTTTACGAACTCTGTTTATTTACATGCCCAATGCATGAATTGTCATTTATATCGAAACATTTTTTTTACTGTATGTTTTTGTTAGCTACATGTGGGTGGGTGGACACCGGATTGAATACTTTTTCAATCATATACACACTCTGTATATATATAGGTGAAAGCGACTTATATATGTATGGCCAGACAACCTAACTATTTAGATTCTCTTAGCATAAGCATCTACTTGGGTATTATTTGATGAAATTTCCTTGCACATTATAATAATTTATTTTTTAGTAAAATATTGTTTGGTTTTTCGGCCACATAAGATATATACTTTTTTGTGCATTGGCAATATTGTTTATCAAAGGGGGATTATGCAATAATCATATGTTGTGCACTTACGCTGGTTTGCCCGACTATTTATGTAGTCTAAGGGAAGCCAATATCGTCATAAGCTCATCTGTAAAAAAATGGTCCAAATTTAATTCTGAATAATATTATAGTGTTATTTAATTTAAAATAAATTAAAGAAAATTAGCTTGGTTCAATATATAACAACACACCTTTTCAATTCAAGAGGTTTTAGTGTTTTATGTTTAAATCGTTAGAACTTTGATTTTATTCAATTTTAATTTGAAGGCCCGTTTTTTATTTCCCTTAGTCTTTCTTATTTAAGTTTGTGTATAGTTGTACCATCTTTCTTTATTTTCTCATTTGAGAATAAAGCATATGGATCTATTCCAATTGAATGGTATCTTTACTAATCTCATGCAAAAAATAGAGATCATTTCATTTGCGAAGAAAACATATGGATCTATTCCAATTTAAGTCGTGACTCGTCGTAAGACTAGGTTTCGAGAGGGAACTCGTTAGTCGTTGAATTGGATGTTAGAGGAGATCTCTATATTCTCAAGAATTCCGAGCAACATCGTCGAATGAGGGATGCAAGGATTCCTTCCCGGATGAATTCTCCTTTGAGAGTAGATGCGCTTTGAGAAGCAATAGGTGGGATGGACAACGAGATTACTTTCATGTGTGATGCAAGGATTTTAAGTTTAGGGGTCGGAGATCCATCAAATCTTAGAATTTGTGGCCAGGGATGAGTTCGGAAGCGCTAGGCTTTGTGACAACTTATGGACAAGATAAATGTGTGGCGCACACGTTTCTTTTGAGGAAATGTTAAGGGTCGATTTTTGGTTAACCAGTTGAATGATTAGGCTCAAATGCTCAATTAATATAACTCATATCTCCTTTACCGAAAAAGTTAAGAATGGCTCGAAATAATCGAACCGACTCATTTGACGAGTCCAGGCTGATCATAAAACTCCTCTCATTTACCCCCAAAACAAATAACTCCTCTCATTACCCCAAAACAAATAAAAAAAATGATGGTTCATGAGGCCCGATGAACCTAGGCACTAATAGGATCCGAGTGGCGGGAAGTAGTCGATGCTCCTCTCATTTACCCCAAAACAAATAAAAAAATGATGGTTCATGAGGCCCGATGAACCTAGACACTAATGGATCCGAGTGGCACTGACCCGTTATCCTTCCACTGACAAGAGCGGGAAGTGGTCGCTGCTCTGTGAAACCAGCCTCACGCGGTGCCCTCCGCTTTAGGAATCAAGTCACCCGAGCCTTCGCTCAAGTAACCCGATTCAGCTCTCTACTTGGAGAGGGCAGGCCAGCGATTGCCACAACGGATCCGGCCCGGTCAATACAAGCCCAGTCCCATCACCTTAATGTCCCCACTTGGGTTACAAGCCCACGTTACCGTGCTCGACGACCAAATAGTGCGACTTGTGCATATATAAAGAGTACTTGGAACTTTGAGATTGTCGATGTGGGAAATGTCTTTGGTTTTTTTTCCTGAACTTTCTTTCTATGGGTGGGAAGCTATAGAAATTAAGAGAGATGAAAGCAGATATCGTTTTGGAAATTGAAAAGATTTAAGAAAGATTTTCATTAATCGGGATCCTACTATATTAGTATATTCTCTCTGCAATCAAGTGAAGCTTCAGAAGTTTAGTTTTTCCAGAAGAGAATGGTGTTTCAATGAGAGCACAGAAAATGAAACCAAAGCTTCAGAAGTTCGAATAACTGATTTGTTAGTCATTTCTTTGTTCTTTCATAAGAAGATTTTCTCTAGTTGGGATCCTAATGTATTCTATATGCAATATAAGTTTGTAACTGTTTGGGATGGAGATAAGGAGATTGAAGGTCATTTTTTTCCATCATTGAAACTTTGAAGGCAATTATAATCGTACAATTAAAATTCCGTATAGTCGAGGAAAGAAAAGATCAAATTCAGTCTAGCAGGCAAGAGAAGAAAAATCATGAATAGGAGACGGATTATGTTACAATAATATTAGTATTATTGTACCAAAATACCGTAAAGAAGATTAAAGGACAGATAAAAGTAAAGGTGAAGAGGAGAAGAGCCAATTGGCTAGGGGAAAAGAAAGACGCAGACGAAAGAGACGAAGGAGAAGAGAGGATTAGGGTAAGATAATTAATTCTTATTTCTGATTGATTAAAAACATAACAATAAGAGAGTTTTATAATAACTCTCAGATCTAGCTAAATCAGAAAAGATAACGCTGAATTGATATTGTACTAAAATATAAAACTAAATCCTAAATAAAAAAAAATAATATTCTGAAATATAATTTATTATCCTAATTAACCTAACTAATATAATCTAGCGTATCAATTACTCCCCGGGTGAGAATCGACTCGTCCTCGACACAAAACAAGAAATTCACAGCATCATCAAACTCATCAATGATCATCCATTTCCTGATCTCCCACTTCACCCTACCCTCTCACACCACCTTCCATCTCCTAAGGTTTCCACTTCCTTGGTGGAGAACATTCTTGGAGGACTGTTTGCAGCTCATACCAATGGCCTTAAAGCCTTTGAGTTTTTCAAATTCTGCATTAATCTCTCCAATTGGCAGCCAACACCAGCTGCATTTGAGATGACTCTGCATATCCTTGCCAGGATGCGGTATTTTGATCAAGCGTGGCTGTTGATGGAAGAAATTGGTAGGAAACATCCATCCTTGCTTACTCTAAAGTCAATCAGCATCTTATTGTCAAAGATTGCTAAATTCAAATCTTATGAAGATACTCTTGAGGCGTTTGACAGGATGGAAAAGTGTCTATTTGGGCATAGAAGTTTTGGGACAGATGAGTTTAATGTTCTTCTTCGTGCGTTTTGTGCTGAGAGACAAATGAAAGAGGCCAAGTCAGTATTTCGAAAGATGCATTCACGGTTTCCTCCAGACACCAAAACCATGAACATCTTGCTTGTGGGTTTTAAGGAATCAGGTGATAAAATTGCAGTTGAGTTGTTTTACCGTGAAATGCTGAGAAGAGGGTTTAAGCCTAGTGTTGTAACTTATGGTATCAGAGTTGATGCTTACTGCAAAAAGGGCTACTTTGGTGATGGATTACGATTGCTAAAAGAAATGGAACGTGGTGGTCTCTTGCCCACCTTGGAAATATTTACTACCTTGATTCATGGTGCTGGTATAGCTCGGAATAAGGCGAAAGCATGGGAATTGTTTAATGATTTGTGTGAAAGAAATTTAAAGCCAGATGCGGGTGCCTATTGTGCATTGATAAGCACACTTGTTAGGTGTAAGGATGTAAATGCTGCAATTTCTGTAATGGATGAAATGGAGAAGAATGAAATTGCTCCTACAGATATGACTTACCATATGATCTTTTATGGAATGATGAAGACTGCTAAAATCGAAGGAGTTATGCAGATTTTTGAGAGGATGACTAAGAAAAATTTTGTGCCACAGACTCGGACAGTAGTCATGTTAATGAAATTCTTCTGCCAAAATTATCGCGTTGATTTGGGGTTAAATTTGTGGGATTATTTGGTTGAGAGGGGGTTTTGCCCTCATGATCATGCATTGGCTCTTCTAGTTACAGGCTTGTGTTCACAGGGAAGACTGCAAGAAGCTTTTGTATGCTGCAAGCAGATGCTAGCTAGAGGAAGACTTGTAAGTGATGCTGTTTTCAGTATGCTGGAGAGGCATTTGCTTGAAGCTGGTGAGAATGATAAGTTGAGGGTTCTTGATGATATGAGAAAGAAGCTAAGCTCTCTTGTTCAGGATCGCCAGAAGATTCCCTTGGATTTATGATAATTCCAGGTAATGCTTTAATGCTTTATCAGCTGAGCATCACTTTGTAATTCCTTTTGGGGGTATGCCAGTTGTATAATAGTGTCTGTGCTTTGATATACTGTGGTGGTGTTTGTTTGGCTTGAAACAAGACAAATGATCAATTTGAAATACTGTAATAGCTTTACCTTTACTTTTGGGTTTCACAGATGATAATATTTTGAGGTTGGGAAGTTGGTAGGACACAAGGTCATGCATGATGGCAGTACACACTGCTCTCGAGGGTTTGATTTTGTTATGTTTGACTGTGAAGAAGCTGTTGATGGCTTGATGAAGGAAGTATAATCAGTTTTGCTGCTTCCCAAGGTGAGCTTTGTTTCCGTGGCTAGCTAAAGATACAAAAATATAAAGATAGAAACTTTTTATTCTGTTTATAATTGTATTATGACACTGAATTCAATTCCCTTTATTGATTTTTTTTTCTGTCATGATAAGCTGATCTTAGATGAAAATATTTCCATGTATATAGCTTTTGTGGAGAAGAATTCTCATTTGAGTCTACTCAAGCGAGGTTTGTTGTTGCAGGTGGAGATCAATGAAGAAGGACCAAAGGAGCAGATTGAGAGAGGCGAGAACTTGCAGCGAATCATGAACAACAAAAGGTGGTTGTTAATGAGTACAACCTTGGTCCTTTTTCATGTTACTGGCTTAGGAAAATTAAAGCATCGATACCATTCATATTAATGCATTTGTCAATAGCTGATTTTGTTGCATTACAAGAAATCTGTATTTGTGCTCTATCATGACTTCACAAGTAACCAATCATTCTTTCCTTTTCATTCAGGATGAATGTTCCAACAGTTCCTGAATACCATCATGCCTTCTGAATCTTCCAACAGTTCCTGAACACCATCATGCCTTCTGAATCCCCTAATCTGGCAATGTTGATAGAACCCCTTGTAAACAATAGTTGAAAGTTTGTAAGCAATAATACCATTCGTTTTTTTAATAAAAAAAATCTGCTTTTTTATATGGATTTTTTTCTTATCTCAATAAGTCAAGTTCCACATGGTCCAAGACGACAATTGAGGGACAATAATTGGCTGAATGTGTGCTATTCGGTGTCAGCCGATATACTACAAGATTTAACAAATACTCCGTAGTAGAGTTTAAATTGGATAATCAAGGATTTGTTTAGTTTGATTATGAAGGTGATATAGCGGTATTGTTCCCATAGAGTTTGCAAGCACAATATTAATGGTTTGTTTGCCAAACTTTTTTTATTGGCACCAATAAAGTAGTTTGGTTCACGTTCAACTACCAAACTACCAAAGGCTGGTCTATAATCCATGCCTAATATAGGATTTCTTACTGCCACCATTTTTCTCAGTTGTGAGATGCTGTCCATTGAAAAGATAAAAACTACTCTTGAAAATTTTCCAAGTTCCTTTGGACAGATCTTATCCAAAGGAACCCGGAGCATTATCTAATCGCTAATTGATTACTCATTCTCAATAGATCAAGAGAATAAAGTCAACAAAAGAAAATTCCAACACATTAATTAAATAAAAAAACTAAAAAGATAAATTTTGGTGAACAAAATTTTAAGCCTAGAGGATAATTAGAACTTAAATAAAATTTTGAGTCTAGAAAGACAATCAGAACTTCACGGATGGAGTATTTATTAAGCAAAAAAAAAAAAAAAACAGCATAAACCCTATATACAATAATTTAAATTTAAGGAAGTGAAACATGTAGGATAATAATCCAAATTTATAAATTAAAAACCTTATTTTTGAAAATATAAACCCTAACTAGTTTTACCCGTCGTACCATGTACGACTACGATTCGATATTTTATAAAAATTATAAATAAGATATTAATAAATAAATAAAAATATAATATAAGTAATTTATTGTTCGTAGAATGTATATAATTTTTTAATCAAATATTATATTCTTCTTATTTTATTACTTTTCATGTAAGTAAATTTAGAGTTGATCAAATACTTCAATATCTATTAAATATTTTATTATCCTTTTTTATTAATTTTTAAAAATTTAATTATTTATCATTAATTTTTTTATAAAATAAAATCACTATATTTCTATAAATAAATTCGTCAAAAGATATATGATAAAATATTTTTATTTATTTTTAAATATTTAAATATTTATTTTTAATTTTAAATACTTGTAAATGGAAGCTTTCAAAAAATATTGTTATACTAAATAGATATTTTTTTGATATTAGCGATAAATTTAAATAGTTAAAAAGAATTTAATAGAAAGAAGTTATAATAATAGAAATAAAAATTAATTTTTAAATATAAGGTGGGTCTAGAATTGTTCTAGTGACTCGAAAAGGTACAACTTTAATATATAGTTATATATTACCTATTTTTTATTTTTGTACAATATAAGTATTTATCATTAACTTTTTTATTATAAAAAAATATATCTATAAATAATTTCGTAAAAAGACTTCATGCTAAAAGGTAAAAGATATTTATACTTATTAAAAAAAAAATTAATTTGTTATCTTTGATTTTAAATATTTATATAAGAAAGTTTTAAAAAGATATTGTTATACTAAATAGATATTTGTTTGATGTTAAAGATAGATTTAAATAGTTAAAAAAGAATATAATAAGAAAAAGTTAAAATATTAGAAATAAAAATTATTTTTGTAAATATGAGGTGGGACCAGAATCGTTATGGTGGCTCGAATCTACTATATATATAAAAGCAATAAGGTTTGGAGCCTTCTCATTACGCCACCTAGGATTTCGCCACATGTCGATCCTATATTAAGCCACCTCATATTTTTACACATGTCATTTTCTTATAATTTAGAGGTTTTTATAAATATTTCATATCATTGTCCACATGTCAAAAAATTTCCATATCACTCATATATTATGTACACATCATATTTCCACATAATCTACAAATATCAATCAATTTTTTAATTTTTTTTTATATTGGATTACAATAATGTTTTTTTGGAAATTTATTAACATATAAAATTATTTTTTACCATATCTTTATGATCCTAACAACTCTCCAATACAATCAACCAAAAAAAACTCATATAAATATATACCGAGATCTTATCCTATAATATAAATATATACCGAGATCTTATCCTATAATATATACCGAGATCTTATCCTATAGTATGTCAAGTCAATTTTATTTGCTAATCCATATTAAATGTCCCATTATTTTTATTTTTGTTATCAAAATCATTAATTTAGAATTATGTTTTTTTTTACAATTTATATAAATCATCAATTCACAATTATTATTTATATTATATTTTTATTTATTAATATCTTTTTTTATAGTATTTCTAGAAAAATATCGATTCATAGTCGTGCTGGGCACGACGGGGACAACTAGTAGGGATAACTTTAATATATAGTTATAGATAATTTTAGCAAATTATTTTAAATTTAACTTTCTATCCTATGCTCTGGTATAAGATAGAAAATTTGATTAAAAATGCAGGAAAATAAGATTTTAACAAACATATAAAGCAGAAAATAAAAAATGACATGGAAATTATTATGTACTTGAAAGTTCCTTTTTATGCGAAACAGGGGATCTCTAATTCTCTATCTCTACGAATCTCGCATTCACATTCAAGTACTACTCCATAAAAGTATAAAACCCCGTTTCTGTATTTGGTTGATTTTGACTTTTCATCTTTCTTCTCCCCCTTTTCTGCAAACCCTTTGGAAACATCGACACCTTTGCTTTCTTATTTATCTTCAACTTGTAAAACTATTGCTATCAATTCTAGTCAAACCTGAGACGGTTTGAAGGTGTCTAACCCAGCGACGGTCAATTTCGAAGAAAACCCTATTTTCTTTTTCCTCGAAGGTAAATTGTGGTTCTTCGATTTAATTTAGCATTCAATTTTCTCTTGGGTGAAGTTCAAAGTTGATCCAATTGGTTAACTCCGAGCTCCTTTGGATTAGATCTGTTTCTGGTATGGCTATGTATCCTCACTTCCAAATTTGCGATATATGTTGATAGAAGGGTTTTTTTTTTCTTTTGAGAATTTTCCAATTTTCTATCTTGTTTGCCTAATATTTGGATGTGTGTTGGGGAGCAAGTGTTTTTCTTTTTGTGTGAAAGGATTTGAAGTTGATTAGTCATTTGAATGCTATAGATTTTGGTGATTCTTATGTTTAGGCTTAGATGTCATGGAAGCTCATTGAAACTGAAACTTACACTGTTTGATTCCTGCAGTAAGAGATTAGAATAGAAAATTGTACTTGGTTGAAAGATTTGGAATGAATAGTTCTGAATTACCCTCTTTTTGAACTCAACAGATGAAGTTATCTTCACCTGCATTTGCCATTCTTCTGGTTGTGGCTTCTCTGGCTATGATAGATCAAGCTGCGGGGTTAAGGTTTGTGATTGACAGAGAGGAATGCTTCTCCCACAAGGTTGAGTATGATTGGGACACTGTCCATGCTTCGTTTGTGGTCGTCAAGTATGATGCGTCATGGCAAACTGAAGACGGAGTTGATCTGGTGGTAAGTACACTCATTTGGCTAGATGCACTTTCATCTTTGTGAATTGGTTTTTCTATTCTTGTTTGTCATACTTTACATTGTGAGAATGTTCAAGTATATGAGTTAAGTTTGAAGCTTTACAAGGATTTGATGTTCAATTGTGTCCAAATAAATGTTTTTTTTTTCTTCTTTACATTATGAGAATGTTCAAGTATATGATTGAAGTTTGAAGCTTTACAAGGATTTGATGTTCAATTGTGTCAAATAAATGTTTTTTTTCCCTTTACGTATCAGCATTTACTTGAACTTCTTGATTTGTTGCAAAAGTTTGAAGCTTTACAAGGATTTGATGTTCAATTGTGTCAAATAAATGTTTTTTTCCCTTGACATATCAGCATTTACTTGAACTTCTTGATTTGTTGCAATTGCTGAATTATATAATGAGTTCTAGTTTTGGTAGAAATTCTTAAAAAGTTCTTGTTACTTCCATTGAAAATGGTGAATTACATGTTATGATCAGGTTAAAGGACCTAATGGAGATCAGGTCCAAGATTTCCGTGACAAGATAAGTGAGAAGTTTGAGTTTGTCGCTCATCAGAAAGGAGTATACAAATTCTGTTTTACAAATAAGTCCCCATATCACGAAACCATTGACTTTGATGTGCATGTCAACAATTTCCATTACTATGAACAGCATGCAAAAGACGGTAAGCTTGCTTTTCTATCTTTTGTTCGCTCTCTTCTGGCTTTTGATGAACCTCTCTTATGCAAGTTTCTTTTGCATCTGCAGAGCATCTTAAGCCGGTGATGGAACAGATAGGCAAATTGGAGGAAGCTCTCTACAACATTCAGTTTGAGCAGCATTATCTAGAGGCTCAGACTGAGCGCCAATCTATGGGTAAATAATCCTGTCACAGATTATATTCGTTTTTTTAACTAGTTGGAAAGATAATGGAGGAAGTTCTCAGGAATTCCTTGAGTGAAATTGCAGTCTATTTTGTTATGCATATTTGCAAAGGTGGAATTTGAATACTGTTTATCTTGCATTTGGAGGGAATTTCACAAACCAAGATTCAAGATGCTAGAAGTTAACTTTTCTGTAGAATATGACCCCAAATTAATGCAGTTCTGTGACTTTCTGATGCAAAGTTATGGGACTTTTTTGGCATCTAGACAGATTTACAAGGAAATGTATTAAACCCATTTGTTTGTTTGTTTGATTTTTTGCAGTGAATGATGCAATGAGCAAAAGGGCAATCTACAAAGCCTTGTTTGAGTCAGCTGCACTCATCGGTGCAAGTGTGTTGCAAGTGTATCTCCTTCGACGCATGTTTGAGAAGAAGCTTGGGACAAGTAGAGTCTGAGAAACAATCTACCTTATATTGTAGTGTTTTTAACTTATAAACAATGGAGATGTTGTTGCCCCGTGAATAAAGTAAAGATTTTCGGAAGTTAAGTTAAATACTTGTAGAATTTCTTGTGGGTGAATGAGCTCAGCATATCCATAATAAAAACTCATCATTTTCTGCTGTTTTTTCACATCCTGCTTTGGATTCAGATGACATTTTTATAGCTCATGCTTCAAATTCCAACATTTTACATGAATTCTTAAGAACAAAACCAGTATTGCTCCTTTTATATACGAAAAAGTTCAAGGCCACATCCCATAAACAGAAATCCCATAAACAGAAATAAACAGTGAGCAAGAAACAAAATGAACTGAGATTCAATAACTTGACAACACAAATCATTACATAATTAACACAATGTGCTTCCCCCTCTTTTTGGACTTTTTTTTAAAATCTTACACAACTCCAAACCAACTCATCCCTACAATACAGAAATCCATGATAGTTCAGGAGCAACTATCACTTCTCCAGTAACTTGTGCTTTAGGAAAATGTGTTGACATTCATTTCTTCTGGAAAAACACCTATCCTGTTTTTTTCCAAGTATGATGAGACACCCACATTAATGTTGCACATCTGGGGATGAGACACAACAAAGCCATTTTTTCTGCAAGAACATAAGAGTAAATTCAGCAGGCAAATTCTGCAGCATGCCATTATTCGATTTGAAATTTCATATGAATGTAAAGCTCATTCACAGCCTTTCCATAATGCGTAACAGAATAAGATGCATTATGACAGTGCTAAAACAGCCACAAATAGCTAAACATTGAAAGAATCTATTTTACCTATGCTTAGAGAGGGTCCATGAAGAACAAATAGGCTTAAATCATACTACAGATATGAGAATGGAAAGAAAAGGCACAATGGATCTTACATTCGGTGACTTTGCATGCTCCAACCTTGGCTTGGCATCATTAGGTTGGCTCTTTCCAGGGGAATCTTGTTTTCCCCCAGTCTTTTTCTCATCTCGCGCCTTGTTGAAAATGACAGTGAATCCCTCTGCTGAAGCAGGGTCAT
Source organism: Fallopia convolvulus (assembly GCA_964016875.1). NCBI lineage: Eukaryota > Viridiplantae > Streptophyta > Magnoliopsida > Caryophyllales > Polygonaceae > Fallopia > Fallopia convolvulus. Next base: position 51,338,380 of record OZ024732.1, read on the forward strand.
TTACATCCCATTCCCCAAACTTCGGTAGTGGTCTACCCTTGTCCTGTAAAATCCAAAATGAAGATTCCATAAGTTCACTGAAGTTGTATTAGCAAATTGAAAGAAGTGTATAGCATTGGCTTAAACACAATCAACTGGCTTCCAGAGGAAAATATTTAACTAAACAACAACATTGCTTGCCATAATGATGTGCTAAGGAATATGTTCAAATGGGGAAAAAGAACATCCTTTCAAGTCAAAGTTCCACCTACAGCCAAAATTAACAAATATTACCCTAGACAAAAATTACATTTCTATTAGAACACGATTTTCCAACAATAAGCAAATTAGGGCAAAGAGGCTGCAACAGTATTAGTATAGACCGTGGGGCATAAGCATAAAGCATCTTCAAGATGTGCAAAATTCCCCCACCACACAGACAAAAACACACAAAACCTCTCCCTCCCTAACTTAAGATTGCGAAAGGCACATAAAAAGGCACTTTGCAAATGAAGATGGCAGTGTTAAGTGTTAACAATTCCACGCAAGTGACAAGATTGCAAAAGGCACCTAACTTAAGCTGTTTAGGGCTTAAAAGAGTATAGAATATGAAACACTACACAAATCAACTCTATAATTATGGAATCTGAATAGGTTGATACTTTGTTTTCAGAATGCGAGAGTAGAAGGAAGTGATTCCTTTTTTCCTTTTCTCTCTCTTTTATCCTTTTTGCAAAGAAAACAACATGGTTTCTAAGATGCAAAGTGGAACTTTTGGGATGCTAAAAGAAAAGGCATTTTGGATGGACATGGTGTTGGCCGTGCATTGTACAATTGTACACAGGTAACTGGAATATCTGTAGCTCATAACATAACAAATTCTCCCTTTATTTCAATACATAGAGATGGGCATAAACCTCTAATGATGATTCTCAGTATAAAGGTCTCTCAAATATGAGAATTTCTCATATTCTTATCAGTTAAGAGTTCATAAATTTTCAGCATAAAAGGAGCTCTTGGAGAGAACACAAGCAACCTAGCAATGAGTTCAGACAAGACCTAAAAGGAGCTCATGAACAAACCCAAGCACTCAAACAGATCAAATTTAATTCTGTCAATGATGCAGAATTTTCCACAAGCGAAAGCATCAAATTAAGAGCAAAAAGCTCAGAAAGCGATCTATTCCCTACAAACTCCAAATATCAAGAAGTCCCCAAAATGGCCAACAACACTCGTCCCTTCCCTCACAACCTACAGGGAGAAAGATCTATAACATTCCAACACATGAAAAATCGCCAATTAATCAGAAGATCACTCATGATCGAATCTGCTGAAACCTCATCACTAAAATCAACAACAATTCACACAAAATTGGAAACGCAGAAAATCACAAATCAATCGAAAGATGCAAAATTCGACATAGATGCCTAATCTATCGATCAGCCGATTCCATAAACACAAACCAAAACATAACACATGCTCAAAAATTGAAATTGAATCGGAGAACGGATATCAAGGAGATGGGAAACGGACATACCGCCATTAATTCAGGTAAGAGGGAGATTTTTCCGAAGGAATTGGGGCGAACGATATCTGAGAGGAAAAGGGGAAAAAGGAGAAGGGTCAAGGGGAGCAGGGGAACTGGCGATGATGAGCTGATGACCTGTGTGTTTTGGCCAGAAATAGCCATGTGAACGTGGGGACTCGTGGGAAAGTTGAAACGCCGTCGCCTTTCACGGCGTTAATTCAAATAACGGCGTTACAATTTTTCTTAATTTTTTGGGAAAATTGTATTTAACCACCCCTTATTTTATCCTAGTTGCATATAACCACCCTTTAAATTAAAATTTACAACAAACCACCTTTTATATACATAACCTTACAATTAACCACCTATTTTCACAGATCTCGTTAACCCTCTGTTAAATATGGTAAATGACTACTTTACCCTTTCCTTTTTATTTTATTTACAAAAAAGTGTTAAATTAATTTAACCTAGAATTGAAATAGTTAATGGAGAAGCAAGAACAAGACTCGAATTCTTTAGGACTGGAGACAACAAGCTTGAAGATGGGCGGTGCGACGGGAGAGAGTACATACTTGGTCACGAGTAATTACCATTCTTTGTTCTTGTGGCATGTTTTTAGGGTTATGTATGAATTTCAATCTCATTGAAATTGGGGGAAAAGGTTGAAGAGGTCTTTAAATTAGAACTCAAATACAGTAAAAAGGGAAGCATTTTATTTGGATAAACCACAATTAGGTGGAGGAAGGTTAGATATATATTTGATTTTTGGAGCAAAGTAATATGGTAATATGGAAGAAGAAGCTAGATACGGTGGTTTTGGGATCTTGCAAGTCTCAACACCAAATTTGGTGGTAGAAGGTTGAAATTGTGGACCGGCTTTAGGCAGAGAAGGGAAGACCCGAATGGTGGTCGGAAAAGGGAGGCAATGGAGGCCGCCGGGGAGATGGGCGGCAGATCTGCTTTGCTTGGTAAGGAAAAAGAGGAGCTAAGGTTAGGGAAGAAGATGGACCAAAAATAATTATGTATTGTTTACTTTTTTTATTTTAAGACCTTTGATATGAAAAAAACTTATATTATTATTAACAACTTTTATAAATAAAATAATAAGGGAAAAAACTTGATACAATTTAACGGCAAAACAAACTGTTTGTGTTAAAAGGTGGTAAAATGTTAGACATATATAAATAAAGGGTGGTTTTTTGCAAAAAAGAATATAACGGGTGGTTAATTGCAACTATTGAAAGATAAAGGGTGGTCAAATGAATTTTCCCTAATTTTTTTTTAAATTTCTTGTAATTTGTCGCACCCATCAATTTTGCAATTGGATATTCTCCCTCCAGTCCTTCCGTTGACGGATTAATTATGTTAACAAGTCACAATTTATAAGATTATAATAATATTGTACTAAATACTGTAATAGACTAAAATATTTCTATCTAGATCTTGTGAAAAGAATATTTGATATGACATTAACGATTATATTTAGCAAATAGGACATGAAATATAAGAGTAGGAAAATGGAATCAACGTTAGATTGGGCATTTTCATTAATATTGTAAAGTGACATCTATTTGTACTCAACCAACATCAACATTTAAAAAGAAATGGAGGATTAACTTAATAGTTTCAAATTGTAAATTGACATCTCTATTTGTACTAAACGAAAATCAAACATTTCAAAAGAAATGGAGGATTAACTATTTAATTTAGAGGTTGTTTGATTTCAACCACGTAAACATAAATGGAATGGAAACAAATATAACACATTTGCGTATTATAATACATTGACAATAAAATTTATTTTAACTAGCTAGTTTGTGGGTCCAGAGAATAAGGAAGGGAAATGGTTAGAGGATAATGGACGATATACTTATCCCATGTTAAAATTAAAAAAAGAAATAGGGAATTGTAAGAAAATTGGTTGTACATTATTTGTATGAAAAATGAATTGACCCAAAATAAGAGAAAATTTATTATTAATGTATCATAATACTAATATAGACTAATAGGATAATCATAGTGGAAGATAGTATTTGATTTATTGGCTGACTGTGTACTTTGAACGGGCTTCATTTCATATTGAAAGTTAATGGGCCTCCAATAAGGCCCGGTGGAAGTTATTAACCATCCATTAAAAATTATTATGTTATTTTTTAGAGTGATAACTCTTTTAGTTTTACTACTTATATTAAATCATGCATTGTAGTAGTGTATAAGATAATACAATATTAAACGTGATCTAAATATTTATATACGTCCCTCAATCAATGTTCTAAAATCCTATCTAGGATCCGTCTAGGTTTCATTTAAGCGTTGTCGTTCAGCCCATTTAGACACCTGCTTAAGACCCCTCTGCCCGTCTAGGCGCTAGACGACCCCTCTCCGCCCCAGATCTACCTAACATTTTTTAGAATATATGGCCCTCAACAAAGACAATTTGATGCCTTTTTAGAAATTAGAATATAGCTCTCAACAAATACAATTAATTATCGCATAACGACTTTCCAATGATTCTTACAAAATAGAAATTAAATAAAAAAACACATATCCTCACCCAATTGCCCGTATTAATGAAAGTGCAATTCTTTTTCATAAGTAGTACGTGAATATGAACAAAGGGGAACATATCAAGTATAGAACTTTATGCACTTTTTGAATGTTTTAGCATCTTTTTGTTACACCAAAGATCAGTATGCGGTGCCTCACATAAAATGAACATCTTTTTAAATGCCACTTTCAACTTGTTGCAACAGTTTTAGCTAACAAAAGGGATGCACATATTCTCCAATCGAGATTTGTGTCAGCAACTTATATATATGTTCTATATTCTCAATGTTCGGCCGCTATTGTGACACATCAAAAATGTTTGTTAGTATATCTATGTAACAACCTTTACAAGCACGATAATCTCAAGTCTCAACATATGTTTATTTTTTTTGGTCGAATAACATATGTTTATTTTGTGTACGTTGTCCAATGGTTCGCCAAAACTTTGTATTGGCTATGTCAGGTCAACATAGGTCACGCACTTGGCTTTGGCTGATGAGTCTTACAAAGAGAAAATTTTACATCCAGTGGAGTTCAACGCCGGATATCGTGAATATAGAGCATGCTGCTTACCACCTAAGTCCTCCCTTTGGGTCAGCATATGAAATATTTTTTTTTGATAACCAAACATATGAAATATTAATAACAAAGAAATCAAACATATTTGGCAGCATCTTCAATGAGATAATATTTTATGTTTGGTGGACATTATGCAGCTCTTATTAAAAATTAAAATGCATAAATCAGTGGAAATTTTGGGTCCTCATAGCATGTATGATAACTCGGAATTTGGCAACGAGCGCATCCTTTGGAGTAGGCAGAGTTTGTTGAGCAACTTGAGAGCTGAGGAACTCATCCCGCCATCTGCACACCGACGGGAAAGCATCCTCGGTTAATACCACCTTGCCAACACACTCTTCGAAAACTGCCAGCCAGTATCCTATGCTATTCGCCACAATGTCAACGAAGCCGATGGTTTCACCTCCGAAGAACCGCTTTCCCTGCAATTGCTCGTCCAAGAGCTTCATGTTCTCACGTGCTTCCTCCATTGCCTTGTCTTCTCCTAAAATGAATGCTTTCCGGAGTGATGGATACAACTGTGCGTACAAGCAAGCACAAGGATCAGCACTTGTTTCCATATATCATCATCATCATCATCATTGACCCAGTGATGCTCCGCTACAACGGAATCTGGGGGGGTTAAGATGGGGGTACCCCTGCCCAAAGGGAAAGGGGGTACACCCGATAGATCCAAGAAAAATTGAAATTTAATTATTTGACAATAATAACTGAATTTAGTTAGAATGCACCTATAGCGACTAAATCTATCTCAAAAGTAGTGTATAAAAGCCAATGAGTTTGAAAATGCGCCCAACGAAGAAGAAAGATCACCTTTTCATCCATGAATCTAGCCCAAAAGCGCGCTTGGGCCCTTGCATATGGGTCTCGGGGCAAGATGGGAGTGCCCGAATCCCAAGTCTCGTCAATGTACTCAAGGATCACCTGTGACTCCGCGATGGCCTTGGTCCCATGAACCAGGACCGGGATCTTCTTATGAACCGGGTTGTACCCTACAAGCTCAGGGCTCTTGTTTTGGAGGTCTTCTTCAATGAGGTCGTACTCAACGCCCTTGAGTTTGAGGGCCATCTCCACTCTGTGGCTATTAGGACTACCCCAAGTTGCGTGCAACTTCACCGGTACCTTCTTGTCACCCATCGTCGATTGATCTTGTTGGTGTTGTTCTTCTTTTGCAGGATTTACCATATATAAATAGCTTTGTAATTAAGATCTGACTTGGTCGGGGATGCTCATTTTCACCAAGAGTCTAGATTTAATTGTCATAATCATCATATTAATTTTGTCAATTTTTTAAAGCTAGCTGGGAAACTTCCGGTACCTACTTGATGGCGTAGTCACTTAGCTCAGCAACTAATACATTAGTCTCGACTCTCGATCGTGTGGAAAAATGGATACAACCTCCCTCATACAAATTCTTTTAATGTTTGAAAGTTGTCGGCCATGTTTCTTACATTACATATAGGGTGGTACTTTGTAGCCATACAACCTTCAATTTTTCTTTTTAAAGTCAAGGAACCCTCTCCAATTGATGTTAATTTTGGCAAAGATATCATTCACTATGATGAGTTGTGATGTAACAATACAATGATTATATGAGGTCTAAAAAAAGCTCATTTATAATAAGATTTTTTTTGTTAAATCAGTTACCCGCATTAAAATACATTATATACCAGTAAATTTAATATAAAAACATTAGGGTTAAGTGAGAAAAATTCCTTACCAACTTATAGCATCTATTGGTTTTACAATAGGATATTTTGATATATCGTTTCACCTCATAGGCTCATACTATCATAAAATTTAATAATTCAAATCCAAAATTTATAGTAACGTATAATAAACTAAATCTGAGATTTATAATGTTTGTGCAATGCTATACATTTTTTCAACAAAGTTAGTTGAGTATTTGGGTTAATCAAATCCCTTCGAGTAGCTTTTTTTATGCTTATATCATACAAAGTTATTTTTTAAACCCAAACAATTATTCAACATTATTGGAGTGTGTCAAAAACTCAATTCTGGTTTTCTACACCCAAATCATTTGAGATAGTTCTCTAGCATAGCATAATAAGGAGAAAGATTAATCATAACATAGTCCTTTGGCAAATTACAACGTTAAAATTTTCATTACGACTTATAATATGCCCTGATTCTTATATAAATGAGGGAATTAAAATATGCAGGCTTCAACACATAGTTACTTCTAAACTTAAAAAAATATTACAAGGAAATTATATCAAAGTAGTTCTAGTCCTAGAAATATAGAATTGTAGTGTACACTTTTTTTCCCCTACAAAAATGTGATCCATTTTCTTATCTATTTTTAATTTCTATTAGTATTACATTAAAAAACCATAAAAATCTAAGAAAATAAAACAAAAATATGAAGTTATAATATAAAATATTTTTAAGAATTAATTATATAGATCGACCGTTGACACAGCGTTTAACTCTAACTGTACATGCCACCTCGGCCGTAGACTTGCCCTTGACCGGGTCCCACACCGTGCCCCATCATCACCATGCTATTACCATAAACGCCACCATCCCCGCCGTTATTTACAACATTGCCACCCCCGGCGACACCAAATCCCCCGCCATGATCGCGGCTGCCGTCCTTTCCCAACGCCGTCTTTTCGCCTTCCAGCTCCCGATATCGCTGGAGATACACCTTGAGCGGCTCCACGTATTCCTCGAATCCGAGCGTGGTCATCGCCCAAAGCAGATCGTCGCCGTTGATCGTCTTCCTCTTCTCCCGTTGGCACTTGTCGGAGGCCTCGCCGGTGACGAAGCTAATGAACTCCGACACGCACTCCTGCACCGTCTCCTTGGCGTCCTTCGATATCTTCGCGTTCGCCGGGAGAGCCTTCTTCATGATCCTGCTCACGTTCGCGATCGGCAGGAACCTGTCCTGTTCTCTCGACGAGAATTCGTGTCCGCCGGATCCGCCTCCTCTTGTCGTGCTCTTCCCGCCGGAATCGTTGTCGGAATCCGCCATGAAGAGCGGCTCGAAATCGCGATTTCGTAACAACGATATCGATCCGTCAATTTTCAGAGATCACCGTTTTCTCAATATTTAAACGAATCAGAGAGCTCCGATCCGAGCAATCGTACGAAAGCCTCTGGAATTCAGAATCAAACGTGATCACAGAGCGAGAAATCGGAACTCAGAAGAAGAAGGAGCTGAAATCGGATGACGGAGTGTGCATACCGTTATTTTGCAGGAGGACGATTGCGCAGAAATCGGAGGGAAGAGGGGGAGTGATCTCTGGCTGAGCTTGACTTGAGTCCGTTGGATTGGACGATCGGTTGAAATAAAAACGCGATGGGGGCGACACGTGGAGGAATAGGGTCCTTTGGTTGCTGATAAGTATTTATGGGGAAGGAGAAGTTGTTAGCCATTGGATTAGGTCAAAGGGAGGGAAGATCTGGACCGTTGAAATAGCATCTCGGCATGTGGGTGGCTGGCCTGGGACGCGATGGTGTTAGTGGGCATATATGTTCCCTAGACCTCCTGAACCACCAACCCTCCACCCAACTTTTCTAGCTTTCCTATTTTACATTCTCTATTCTGAAGAAAGAGTTATGGGCTGCTTGTACACATTTTCACTGGGGCCTGTTTTTCAGCCCAAAATAAGATCCATTAGCCACGGTCCACATATAATCTCACCTTGAAAGACTTGCTATGATTATGACAATTAAATCTAGACGAGGCAATTAATTAGGTTGGATGAGAATCCAACTTAACAATCCATCCCATCTGAATAAATATCGAACCCCGCTGAAACAAGTATAATAGGCGGAGCTACATACAGAGTCACAATATTTACATGTCTAGTAATATATCTGCGACCAACCATAGAAAGCAATATCTGCGACCAACCATAGAAAGCAACAATATGACCGAATAAGAGGAACCACTAAGCTGATACAATATGCCGTAAACAAACTTTTGAATTTGCCATATGACTTTTCCAACTAAATGCTCTTTCATATATACTATGATAAAATTAATTAGTGTTGAAAAATCGTGCAAATTTGCCAACCAAATGCTCTTTAATATGTATTGAGATAAAATTAGTTAGTGTTTTTTTTTATCGGAATAAAATTAGTTAGTGTTGAACAATCGTGCAAGTTGGTCATAGTAGAAGGTAAGCAATCATCATCAGAACAATCAATCAGAAAAGAGATGGGTAAATGGAGCTGATTTTACCACCGCCTTATGCCCTCTTGTACGGGAATCAGGCCCGGCCCAGAGGGTAGGGCAAGGTGGGCGCAAGCCCAGGGCCCATAATTTTTAGGGGTCCAATTTTTTTAAAATATAGTATATATAAAAGAGTGTTTTTGGTCTAGTGGAATAGTGAACTTATCTTTATTAAAGAGTTTTTGGGTTCAAATCCCACCACTTTAACCTATATTAATTTTTAAATGTGGGCCCTATTATATATCTTTTAGTTAATTTATCTTTCCTTACCATTAATCAATTAGTGTAGTCATATACTACCATAGTTATTGTAAATGATTCTTATTTATATAATTGTCTATATTGGTTACTTTTTATTAGATTTAAAATATACGGCATATGCATTTAATAAAATCTTATTTCTTTTATTCATACATTGTTATATGATGATAGCACCCAATTTTACATATGTAATTAAGTTAAATTTAGCAAATTATTTTATAAATTTTTCGTATTTTAATATTATAACAAGAACAAATTTATACGAAAGTATTATAAAATTTTACGAAAAATGTCTAAAAATTATATAAAAAAGGCCCTTTTATTGTAATTCGCCCCGGGCATCTAAAATGTATGGACCGGCCCTACGGGGAATCCGTAGAACTTGAACATGATCAACAATGAGGTCGCAATGGTTCTGACTTTTTACAACCAAACAAAAAAAAGTGTGAACCAAAACAAAATTATTCTCTTCGTATATCAGAAACATGGATTCGACTTATATAGAGCAATACATAATTTCAACCCTAGCAATACATAATTTTTGTAGCGTAGTACATAATTTTTGTGCGCGTAGTGATTAAATTCAAAGTTGATCAGGCCAAAGGAAAGTAGAAACTGCAAAACTCCTCTTCTCGTCAAGGTTGTAGCCGTTAATGTAACGGAAAAGACCGTACTGTTTGAGCAGAAAATCGAGCCTCCACTCTTCCATCTTCTCGTAATCCGCCTTACTGTAACGGGGATAATGCAACGGCATTTCGAAGTTCTCGTTCGTTGCCTTAGTGGCGTTGGTACTCATGGCGTCGGGTTTGGTTACCAAAATATCAGTGAACAAGCCCAAAACCCACTTCATCTCCATTGATTTCTGAATCAATCGGCTGAGAAGAGAGGTTTTTGGATGTATAGAGAGGTGAAAGAGAAAAGTTTTTTCGAATTTTTTCTGACGAGCAAAATATGTGAAATGCTACGGTATTTATAGTGGGAAGGGCAAATCTGGCAGTTTTTATTCACCCACGAAATATTGAGGATCGTCGTGGGATCCAAACCTCCCCAAAAAATCTGGCAAAAATATATCTTCAAAACCGTATAACTATTATCATGTACGTTTTTCAACCAAAAAAATTATCATGTACGTTTAAAAAAGCTTGATTCACACGGTTTAAATGATCTTCAACAAGGATCAAATCAGTTTGTTAAAAAAAAAAGATCAGCCTAGGTAAAGATATGAAGGAATATTCGACCCATAGCAAATCTAATATAAATTTTACTGAGGGTTTTTCACATAAAAAAGTTTAGATAAAAAATAACATGTATATTATTATAATTTTACAATGAGATATTTTTTTTTTGAGCAAACAATATATAAATGATATTTCAAAAACAATGAATGGTGATATTATAGAAGGTTTGGGAAATTTGGCCCACAATATTTGGGTTATGGTAAAGTTAAGACTTACTTACCAGGCTAAACACTTGAATACCTGATCATATAATTATTAATTTCATGAGGGTATTAGTGAAATAAAAATTCTCGAGTTTTAGAGGAAACGTATCATCATGGCCACAGAGATGCATGATCAGTCATCAACTTATCATATCATATAATTTTCAATCAAACACAAATAAAACATAGTGCTTTCTAATAAGCTATAGTACTTATAAGGTAAAGTCGTGATTATAAGCTACGAAAAAATAAGAGAGTAAGTAAAAGACGTGCATTGTCACTTTTCATTAGAACTCAGAAGTAGATTCACGGTAGGTGTGTGGGAAAAAAGGGCATAATCCGACAATCATTCGAGCACCAAAATATAATCATACTATTGTATAAATTCGAGTCCCACTTACCTCTAGGTTATTTCTGGTGTTGCGTCGGCTGTTTGAAGGTGGCGGTCGACGAGTTTCCGAGGTTTTCTAAAGGCACCATCTATGGGAGTCGAAACAAAAACGATAAATTTCATATACAATCAACCTAATTGCTCTAGACGTGGGGGATGGAGATGCCTCTAATTAAGTTCTTGAAATCAATTGATAACGGCGGATGATGTGAGTGAAATTTGGGTAACTTAGTTGGATATATATATATACAGAACTTTTAGATCTCAAACCGTTAGGATAGGCTTATCCAAACCTTATCTAGTCATTCAATTGTATATAAGTATAAATTAATTTTTAGTGTATTGGATAAACTTAGATAGAGTACTAATTTGTTATGATAATTTTTTTACTAATTAAATATGTGTAATTGCTCCTCAAAAAAATTATATATGTATGTTTATTGGAAGATTTTTTTATTACTGTTCATCTAGATAAATGTAAAAGATTACTGTTAGAAAAATTCTAAAACGAATTACATTGGGTTGTTTTATGAGTTTTATCACAACCAAATACGTAACAATAAAGTACTTCCAAAAATGCAAGATTATGACTTATAATAAGATTGTACTATGTTTTTTCTTCCTAGTATATCTCATCCGTTACATGGAGTCAAGTTTTTTGGGGCCTGTCAGCTTGGACATTCACTTTTGCAGTCGTTTGATCGGAGATGTATTTTCTAAAACTATTAGTTTGATGGAGGATGTTGCTGGACTTAATGACCTCCCATTCGGGGCTTCTTCTTCTCAATAGTTGTGTGGGTGTAGACCGATTGTATTTTTCTCTTCGGACTTGTCCCCCACAGATGCTCAGGTCTGCTCCTCTCACCTTTGACAATGTCTTACGGAAGGTTCTTGAGGAGATCATTGTGGCTAGGGGGTGCTGGCTTTGGTGATTGGCAATGGCGGTGTGCCACCCTACCTTTTCGGCTTGGTGGTTTCGAGATGTACACCGTCCATGATGCTTCCATCTATGCATTTGTTGCCTTGCGTCTACAGTCTCTTGATCTCCAGAACATATTGCTTCACCACTATAATAATATCTTGGATATTGGGCCTGCCTATAATTTGGCCTTGAACAGCTTTCGAGATTTGTGCAATTTCGACCCTCTTGTTCTCTGTCGTGATGTACCTCCCTCCTCCCCCCTATGAAAAAATTGGCTAGAGTGTACTTTGATACGGTAGAGAAGAATTTGGTGAGTCAGTACAAACGAGTGCTAGGGAAAAGGCTATCCTCATTAGCATTAGGTCAACCCACTCTTTGGACTTCTTGAGAATCCTCCCCGTTGAAAGGTTAGGACAGACAATGCATCCAAAACAATTCAGGTGTGTTTTGTGTTATTGCCTTGCTATTCCTCTGTATCCTGCTGGTTTTACTTGCCCTTGTTGCTCGTCTAAAATCATGGATTGTTTTGGCGATCATGTTGTCCATTGTGGAAATGATATTGATCTTAAGTTTCGCCATAACCTAATCCGGGACGTATTGGGTGATATATGTACTCAGGCTGGTGTCTTTGTACAAAAGGAGGTACCTCTTGGATTTCTGTCCGAAGAAGGTAGAGATTTTCGACCTGCGGACCTTCTGGTTTACTCTTGGACAGAGGGATGAACGTCTGCTTAGATGTCACATGTGTCTCTCCCTTCGAGTTGATACATTTGTCCATACTGTTGTCCGAAAGAAGAGGAAATATGAGTTAAAATGCATAGACAATGGTCTAGTTAAAAATCCCAATTTTGAACTAGACCATCATAACCCCATGACAAATTTCGTTGTTTTGACACAATCTAGTATCTCACATCCTTGAATGGTTTTCGACCTATGTATGAGGTTTTCTTTTCGGTCATTTTTGGGGCTTGTCATCTGTTAGTGTTTTCCTATGATGATAACTAGTTTTGACCTAAGAATTTTCGAATATTGTTTAATTGAATGATTTGATCGAATTCTCATTCTATATTTGTTTTGTTTGAAGGATTTGGACTAAGAATTCAATCGATTTCTTTCTACTGTACACGAATCCAAAACTTTGATTGTTGCTTAAAGTTTTGTGTGAAATTTCTAATGTCGACGGTTCATTCCTCTAGATTTGCCTTTTGTTTTTAGTTGAGATCGCCGAGTTTTCTGCCTCCTTCGTCGCCGTCCCATCTTTCCGTTTGTATCCATCTTTTATGAGGTTGAATTTTTAATAATGAACTGTTTTTATGGTGCGACGATCGTCAAATCTTTCAATTGGATATTTGTTGGTTGTCATCCACATTTGATTCATCATTTTCCATTTTAGACTTGGGGTGTTTGATCTTGTGATTGAGCTTGGGCTCTTTGACCCATTTTAGCCTTGTCCATCAATGTGCAAATAATTTGTGGGCTTGTCTTTTAGTTCCTTTTCCTTGTGTCCTGTTTGTCTTGGTGTGTTTTGGCAGGTCTTACCTAGACCCAGGTCCGATTCTGGAACCATAACCGCCGGGTCCGGTTCCTGTTCCTCCATCCCCGGAACCGGAGAACCTGCGGTTCCAAACCGGGTGGAACCGGCAGTTCCACTAATTAAAAAGATAAAAATGGTGTAACCGCGGTCACGGTTTGGGTAACCGCGACCGCGGAATGAAAATCCCGGTCGCGTTCCATTAGATCGCGACCGCGGTTTTCATTCAGATGTGTTTTTTTTCTTCATATTTCCGGTTCCATGGTTCCGGGGAACCGGAATCGGACCCAGTTCTAGTCTCACCCGAGTTTGGTTTATACTTTATCGAGATTTGGTTCTAGGCTTGAACGTGGGCGAGAGGTAGTTGTTGTGGTCGTGGACGTTTTTGTGGCATCTGAAGATCGTTCATCTCGGTGGAGGCAACGTCAATGGTCCAGCTCCTTATACATAGTTTGTCCGATCTTGACTTGTTGATCCAATTGGCACTAGTTTTTACTCGTGCTTCTCCCCATTCTCTTGCTCGTTATAGTTCCGTTTTTCAATTTAGTATTTGCTTTGTGTGTTTTCCTTACTTGTTGGTTGGTTTATTAGTTGCCCTAGGTCCTCTACTGGATGGGTTCAAGCCTCACATTAGAGAGTTACTATAATTAATATACATGTTCATAAAGGCGTGTTTTTGTTCGAATTTCATTATTTGTCATTAGATGGAAGTTTTTATTTTAGGGAGTAAATCTAGTTTTCAGGTGCACTCATCAGTAGAATGGTTATTTCTAGTTTTTGTTGTCGAGAAGTTGAATGTCAAATTTAATTGAAAATCATCCATCTTTACTCTATCTTCAATATAGGGTGTGTTTGGCTGCAAGGGGAGCTTTTTTTTTTCCTACCCCTCCTACCCCAATGGTGCAGAATTTAGAGATTTTAAACTTTATATAGCGGAATTAAGCTCAAAAAAGCTAATACCGAACTCACCCATAACCTATCTTGAATTTAGTTCAACGGATTGTGTAGTTTGTAATAGTCTGAGCTACTTTATCGACGAAGTGTTATTTTAGCTTGTGAATCTTTCAAGTTTTGTCTTGGTTGAGAAACACTGATACTTTCTCAGTTTCTCCTATTCTAATAAAAATTATTTAATTTTTGAGGGATCATTATTCCTAACTAAAGAAGTTTTTTTTTAAAGAAACTATTTAAGAAATTGAGCTAAAATTTTACTAGCATAAGATTCCGCTTGGCACGGAGCCTTGGGGCATCAAGTCAAACAGTTAAACCTCCAAAACTAGTACTCAGAGGTCTCCGGTTCGATTTTATTGGACCGTGCCCTCTACCAAAAAAAAAGACTCCGCTTGGCACTAATTTTTTGGGAGCGGAATTATGCTAGATAAAGCTTCATTTCTCTAAAATTTATAGCTTTGAGGGGTGGGAGGGTGTAGAAAATGGAAGATTTTAATCTAACTTTTTATCAAGAAGGGAAAAAACTGCCTTAGCGTCCGTTTAGATGCCTTGTAGCGGGAGCGTAATAGCAGAAAACGCTAGCGGAAATTGAATACCCTTGGGTGCAGGAGCTTCTTGAAAAAAATTAAAATTCCGCTACCGGCTACCGCTAGCGAAAGACCCTCCTATTTCCGCTACATCCGAACGGACGCTTAGTAGCCGAACGTACCCTAAATAGTAAATACAAAGGGCGAAGAAGGCTATGGGTGGTGTCAGTTTGCCAGCTCCTGGTTTGTATTATTTGCCTTTCCCGCCTTTCAATGCACAGTTATTAATGGTCTCAGCTATTTGTCGATATTCAAGATATTTCCCATCAGAGAGATTCAGAATTTGCCATTTCAATTTTCAAGTGTGATACTTGTACAATCCTCTCTCTTACCCTAAACCCTAAAACCAAGTATTCTACCCATAGAATCTTCCGAGCTAGAACTCCACTAAAACATAACCGCTTTCTTGCCCTCATTTTCAAGCTGACTGGGCTAGTGTTTTGCTAAGTTGTCAGAAATTCAATATGCCTACAAGTTAACACGATGAAGAGTCCTTTTACGATAAACAGTATGGAGTTACAATAACTACGGTTACGCAATTAAAATTTGTGAAAAAGTGACGTCAGACGACACTCATTCAATAAATACATAATTCGGACAAGTACGATGTTTTCATTCCAATTAATTAAACAATGATTCTTGTCTTAGCCTTCCAAATGCATTTGTATTTAGTAGGAATATACGTTTAGTCTTCTTAAAATGAATTGACTTCATTACTTGTATGATAATTGTATAGCTTTTTCAGTAGCCCATTCCAAACCCGTGATTTTAAGCCGGACTATACTTTATAATATCACACCTAACATAAATTTGCAAGACCCGTAACGCAACCCGAAAATCCGAATTCGAGTTGTAATTCACACAAACTTGAGTGCCCAAAAAGTAAAAACAACTCAAAATTAGTAAATTAGACGAATGAATGATCGGCTTATAGCAATTATTATAAGTTTTGAGAAAACCCAGATCGAATTAAGAGAGTATGAAATTCGGTCGAAGAATCAAAACACACTACTAGATTTCTTTTTAATACTAATATAACACCGTAATTAATTAACTACCTTGACATTACACGACTCATATAGGCCTCGGCGGCCGATTCCCATACCACTGCACAAAATAGACCCAAACTTACACATTACACATAGCACAACACAACGATTTTTTGCACTTTAAAGCATAGACCTTGAGCGTTGCATTAAGCGGCGTCCGAAATTCAGAGCTGATCCGGCCAGAGGAAAGTTCCGATAGCGTAACGCCTCTTCTCGTCAAGACTAGCGCCAGCGTTGCAATAAGGGTCGAGGCCGTACTGCTTGAGGAGAGCGTCGAGCTTCCACTCCTCCATGTTCTCGTAATCGGACTTAGTGTAACGCGGATAATGCAACGGCATTTCGAAGCAATCGTTTTTAGGGCTTTGTTTGGCTTGGCGAACGCCGATCTTGGTTTGGTTTGATTTGGGGGCCTCGTTTGTGACTGATATCATTTGGGTAAAGCTCAGAAGCCATTGCAAGGCCATGTTTGGAGCTTGATTTTGAGAAAGAGAGAAGAGAAGGCTCTGTTTTAAACCGAGTTGTGTAAGAGAGGAAGATGGTATTTATAGAGAGGAAGAGTAAGGAGAATTCTTGTACGCCTCTCTGTTTCGATCTGATATTTTTGAATTTTTTTAAAGTAAAATTTAAAAAGAAAAGTTGAGATTGCTGAAAAAAGGGGTTAGGTGTTATGTGAATATGTGGTGTTGAATGGTGTTGTGTATGGTGCAAGAAAACTATGTGCAAGGCAGCTGTCGGTTTTTGCCAGCTACTGGTATTTAGTGCCATTTATTCGTGTTGTTGTTGTGTTTCCATTATTGTTATGGAGTCTAGATACTTCGAGAGTTCGTGATATTACTTACTATGGTTTCTAGAAAGAGAAGAACTAGACGAGTAGAGGTAGTTATGTGTCCGGTTTCATACCGAACTGGGGGAGCGAATCGTAAAAAAATCGGTGGTTTTGAAATCCGGAACCGTCGGTTTCACCTGTTTTAATCCATCGGTTTCGAAACCGCCGATTCCATCTCTTTATAAAAAAAAATATTGATGGAAACGTGACTGCAATTTACATTTTCAACGTTTATTTTTATTTTTAAAAGTTCGGAACTGAAACCATCGGATCTGAACGAAAACATGACTAAGTAGAGGTATACAATTTTCTTTTTTTTTGGTAGAAAGAGGTATACAATTTCCTTATTTGCTAGCCTATCAACTTGTGGTTTGTTAAAAAATTATTACCAAACTTATTACCTAATAATAAGCCAACTTTTTTTAAGATAAGTTACAATAGGGATTGTTAGGAACCTAACAAAATACCTACGTTACGATCAAAATTAAGAAATTGAAGAGAACAAATATATGGTATGAAGATGAATACCATCAATCAAACTACAAATAAAAGAATCATCAAATGGAAAAAATATCTCATAATTCTTTATATAATTTTTTTTTGATGGGGTAGATTATATGAGAGGGGTCGCTATAAGACGACTTCTATATTAGATTTTTATTTAAAAGAGTAAAAATATTGTTAATAGTTGAAAATTGCGGAAGCAAGAGAGATTAAATATAAACCGAATCGAAGCGACAAGAAACTCAACAAAAAATTATTAAGCTTTTGAGTTTTAATCGGAATGCCAAGATCACAAGGGGGACAAAGAAGAGAAAAAGAACAGAAAAATAAAACAAGTAATCGGAAAAGATCCAAAGTGAGATATGCTCAGATTGAACGAATCAACCGACCACAAAGGTCTCCAAGGTGCACCCTCGATCTGCTCATAAGTTCGGATTACAAAGGTAGCTCAGGGAATCGTCGACGTCGCTCTCAGGCAAGCAGCCCGAGTAAACACTCTCAAAGCAAATCCTAGAAAGCATCTCAAATGAACCCAACAAGCGACCCAAGGAAGAAGAGAGGAATTGAATATATATATGACTCCTCTCTAACCCTACAACCGGACAATGTCGTTCAAGTTAGTGGAGCCAGGCGGATCACGAGCCAAATTCGAGTGTGTAATATTGAGCCATAATAACTAGCTCTTGCAAGATTAAGCCCAAATCCACTAAAATACATATTCACCCTCCTCAACTTTGTTCTAACGTACTCGAATGTGTAATGTTTATATTACATCACAAAGCAGAACCCTAAACTTAAGAAATTACAATGCCTTAAAGCAAATCTACTCTAGCTACATACTACAATAGTGTTTATAAATGATGTAGTATAAGATTTGGATCATTGGATGGTTATACAATAGAAATACATTTAAGGTTTAACGAAAAAGAAAAACATGTAAGGTTTAACGAAAAAGAAAAGCAAGTAACAAATCCCAACCCTACAATTTCTTAATTATCATCATGTCAAGCTGAATTAATAAGTTGAATTTTTTAATATTTTAAATTTGTAGATAAATTTATAATGAATTGTAAATAAGAATAGGTTTAAAATAAATATTAAAAAGGTTTCACGTTTTTTTTTGGTAGCTTAGAAAGATTTCACGTGTTATTAGTTAATACACAATACTCATCATTTTTATACATATAAAAATGTTCAATTGTTATATCATATCGTTCAATTTTTTCTTGCTTACCTGACGTCTACATAACTGATATATGGATGCCAAATTCTCTTCTTTTTTTTGTGAGTTTACATGGGAGTTAAAACAAAAATCTTAAATATTATTTTAGAAGTTTAATCACTTAATTAAATGTATGAAGAGAATGCGAAATTCTCTAATTGACAATTTATGCACCATTAAACTCTAATTTGTTAGATAAAAAAACCCTCCTATTTTGTATTGAGAAATTTTAGTAATTATTTTATACTTTATTTTTTGCATGACTTATTTGGTCGCTGTTTTTTTTTTATCAGGCATTACATGTGCTCATAAGCTACAATATATTTGATCTGACCAAAAAAATAAGCTCCAATATATTTGAACAATATGGGGAGGTTTTGTGTTTTACTTTGACTTTCAAGGAATGGGTTCCTTGATCTCTAAGCTTCAATGTATGATTGAGTTAATTGTAGAGATTTATTTTATTGATTTCGTCCAAATCGGAAGACTGATCTTCGATCATTAATTATGTGCATTTCATATTCAGAGAGGGACACGTTATTTATATAGCCGTTTCGTATGTGTACGTAATTTATCGTAGGTATACGTCTGCACTTAATCATTGTACTTGAGATATATCTCATACATATAAAGTCTTACTAAATGATGTAATTTATTTTAGACACATCAATCAAACCATATAGCTAGCATAAAGTTCTGAATTAACACTTGCAAATTCTAGTGAAATTAAATACCTCTTGTTTTACATTGTATACAAACTAGAGAGACACCTTTACACTCTATCAAATACATCACACTCTCAATTGAGTTGACAAATATGATATCAGTATATTTTTTCGATTACATTAATGAAAAAAAAAGTACATTAAATTTGAAATTGATTGTGATTAGAGACAAGTGTTTAGGAAACAAATAAGCTTGTCTCAAGTGACGATTTTTATATAATATCACCAAAGTATGCGTATAAGAGTAACTAGAAATGTGATGAAAGAAACCAATTATGAAAAGAAATGATTGTTTTATAAAGAATTGACAAAAAAATGAGTTACGAAAGCCATAACTTATGGTTTCATGCTCCATTATAATTATAAAAATGTTGTGTAACTTTGACAGCTGCCTATAGTTTATGTATTACTATGGCATTTCGTAATTCTGAACTTACAATCAGGCCCAAATTCTGGATGGGGCCTCCATGGGCCCTCAACACCGGCAGTTGCTCTCCATAAATTGCATTACAACTTGCAATCAATTAAATTGAATAACTTGCAATAATCATAATGAATAAGCTTTCAAGTTTGATTTATGATATTGATCTTTCTAATTAATGGCTGTTAGGAAATATGTAAGTCACATATATAAGTATAAGTGACATAGAAATTGGTATAGAAATACATACATAGTTAAATGGTAGAGAATATTTAGGTTCAGGAACCGGGTTTAGTTCATGGGTTCAAGGGCTGCTCAAGGCTGAACCGGACTGATCAATCCACCCCAGTTTAGACCAGTTTAGGCGGTAGATCAGGATCGAGCTCGGACTTGGGTTTATCTCCTTTGGACTTGGACTTCTTCCCGGACATTGAAACGGCCCAAGATGTTGTTGGCCCAAATTCGAGAGAGCTCTTCTCCGCTTTGGTGAAACGCGTCGTTTCGAGTATGAGCTTCTATATAAAAGCTTGCTAGCTCGCGTTGCGAGCTCATTCACAACCCTAGTTGCTCAGCGGCGCTTCGAGAGAGTTATAAAGAGAAAGAGAGAGAAAAAAGAGAGAGAAAAGAGAAAGAGAGAGAAAAGAGAAAGAGAGAGAGCGAAGTCGGAGCGAGTGGTTCTCCGGTGAAGCCAGGCGGTGGAGTTGAAGATCGGAGTTGAAGGCTTCGATTCAAGCTCGTCGAGATCTGCAGTGGCGTTCTTCCAAAGCTTCATCTAGAATCTTGTGTAGCCTTCCAGGGGGCCGGAACTCTAGATCTTTCTTCTTCTCTAGATCTCGTTGTTGTTTCTTAGTTTCTGAACTTATTCTTTGCCTTGTTGTGTGTGTGTGATTGTAATCTCTCTTGAACTTGATCATTGATAGTGGATTTGAGACGAGTCTCCTCACGGAGGCTCCGCGGATGTAGAGCATTGCTCGAACCGCGTAAACAGATCTTGTGTCCTTTTACAGTTCTCTACTATTCTTGCTTGTTCTTCTTCGTTCTTGAGTGTCTCTAGGGTTAGAATCATATCAATGGCCTTGGTTAAAAATATTAATCATAGAAACTAAAATTCGAAATTGGAAGCCTAAGGCTCTGTTCGGCAGTAGCAGAATGGGAGCGGATGCAGCTAGCTGGAGCAGAATTTTAAGCGGATTCAAGAAGCTCCTCCTCACAAGCTTCTTTCCATTCCGCTAGCTGAATGGATAAAAAAGCTCCAGCTACAAAATTCCGAACAGAGCCTAAATTATATTCTTCCTACGAAAGAGGGTGTTCGTCCAACCTCTAATATTTCACATTCAGATCTTGCCTTGATAGTGGCTCATCTAATTGAACATTCTAAGAGGGAGTGGGATGTTGCCCTGGTAATGCAATCTGTTTGTCCCCTAGATACAAAGTATATTTTGAGTATTTTCTTATGTCATCATTCAACACCAGATTTGCTCATATGGTAGCAAACAAATATGCAATTAATACATGGTGTGTAATATGTCAAAACAAGATATTTAGTTTGGTTTCCCTGACAAATCTTCTTTTGGGGCTAATGATCTTGTTAGTCCTATATGGAAGTTAATTTGGTCATTACATGTAACACATAAGTTGAGAGTTTTTGCTTGGAGATTTCTTTATGGGTCTTTAAGTGTTACATCAAATTTGTTGCCTCACAATGTGCCTCACAAAACCCTCTTATTTGGACTTCAAGTGGCTAAGAGTATGCATATTTCAATGCTCGAAGTGGAGTCCGATGTTCTAGTAGTAATTTTGGGTGTTAAGAATTCTAATATAGACTTATTCTATTTAGGTACTATTTGGTTGTTTGTTATTTGCTTTGCTTCTTAGATTTAGAATTTAACCTAAAGCCCCCTTTGTTTATTTTCCTAGTTGATAAAAGTATTAACTTGGGAATATAAGATTTTTTTTGGGTTCAACCCGACTTAGTGGCTATACATAGTTTAGTAATAAGGTTTTATTTTTGATAAGGCATGTCGACTTTCAACCTGTTAGGTGCAATTAACTCTGATGGTGTCTCCTCTTTTGGGTTCATCGTCCGCGATCATTCTAGTTTGCCAATCCATTTTGACGGTGGATGATAGGCTGACAGTCTGTTTTGATCACGGAGGCCATCGTCCTACACCAGAGAATTTTTTAGGCCAATTGACGTGACATTTTTCATATCTAGAGTGAGGGTGATAATTTGCAGTTTGTGAATATCGTGCTTGGAGACTGGCGCTGCCCGTGGAAGATTGATTTGACTCAACTTGACATTCATTGCTTTCTCGCCCGTTTTCAGAGTTAGAGCGTGTCTCATGTCTTCCGAAAATGCAACTTTGTGGCGGACTACATTGATGGATCGTTTCGTCGTGTTTCCTCCGGCCGCTTACATTTAATTTGGGTATTAAAAATCTCATCCATAAAAATGTCCTAAGAAGGCCAATTGTTGGATCGTTGTGCGTTAGTAAGAGCTTGGGAACTGGCTGTTAGATTTTTCCTAAATTAGCGAAAGTAAAGTAAAAGCAAGTAGAGCAAAATATAAACGACACAGTTCCTTTATAGAGGAACCCCACAACAACTAACTAATTGTGTGGGTAAACCTCTACCTCCGCTTGGAGGATTTTGAACGATCGACTTATTTTATTGATTGTTCCCTAGTTACATAGGCAAGACTTACACTTCTTTGTTCCTAGCAGTTCTTCCTAGCTCTAGTAACACTACTACACTAGTAAGCCTTCTCAACCTTGTTCCTAAGCAAACCAACTCAACTAAACATAAGACAGATCGAACCTTACACCTTGAGCTCAATATCGCAGTTCCCTAACTCCTGGGAACTTGGATTCGCCGTCATCGAGATCGAACACTCGCCGCCGAGGACTTCTCTTCTCTTATTTCTCTTTCTTTCTTTCTTTCTTTCTTTGTGAGTGAATTTGAGTTCTAGGAGAAGTGCTTCTACCGTGCACTATTCATTTGGCTTTATACTCATTGGTACTTGGGCTGCAATCTTTACTTTCAAGTTTGTCCGAAATACCCTTTGTCTTGCACGCCAAGTTTACAATCTTCACATGTGACTTTGATTTGAACTTGGTCAACTTTGAGAATCAATCGGACCGTTGGATCACTCGCTTCAGTCTGTTCCTCAGACTGAGCCATCGTTCTGTCCAAGACAGGATCCCGCGATTTGCGCTGAACGGTCTTGTTTGCACATGTGAGTTCCCATGTGATGGGAATTGTTCTCTCCTGAGTTCCTTTTGTAGGAACTTGCTATCATATATTTCTGTGGTCCTTTTGCGTTCTTGGAGATTCTTCGTTAGATCTGGTTTTTCCCTGAAATACTTGAATGTAACTCATTAGTTCCCATATGGCGTTTGTCATTATCAAAACTGGAGACAAGTATCGTTGTTCGAATGTTTGGAACCAGAGTTTCCAACACCATCCCAATAATATTGATCATAGAAACTAAAATTCGAAATTGGAAAGCCTAGATTATATTATTCCTACTAAAGAGGGTGTTCGTCCAACCTCTAATATTTCACATTCAGATCTTGCCTTGATAGTGGCTCATCTGATTGACCATTCTAAGAGGGAGTGGGATGTTGCCCTGGTAACGCAATCTGTTTGTCCCCTAGATACAAAGTATATTTTGAGTATTTTCTTATGTCATCATTCAACACCAGATTTGTTGATATGGTAGCAAACAAATATGCAATTAATACATGGTGTGTAATATGTCAAAACAAGATATTTGGTTTGGTTTCCTTGACAAATCTTCTTTGGGGGCTAATGATCTTGTTAGTCCTATATAGAAGTTAATTTGGTCATTACATGTACCACATAATTAAGTTGAGAGTTTTTGCTTAGAGATTTCTTTATGGGTCTTTAAGTGTTACATCAAATTTGTTGCCTCAACTGTGATGTTTCTATGTTGGGCGATGGGTGATTGGATTAGGTGTGGTAATTCGAGATGTTTATGGCTTTTTTATTATAGCTAATGCTCAAAGACTCTCGGTTTCATGGTCTGTAGCAATTGCCGAATCACAAGACCTCTTATTTGGACTTCAAGTGGCTAAGAGCATGCATATTTCACTGCTCGAAATGGAGTCCGATGCTCTAGTAGTGATTTTGAGTGTTAAGAATTCTAATATAGACTTATTCTATTTAGGTACTATTTGCTTGTTTGTTATTAAAATTCCGATTCGATTCAACGATTTTATATACGATTCTAACGATTTATATACGATTTTACAAAATGACTATTTCCATTTATATTATTAATTTGTTTAAGGTTTACCTCTCAATTCTATTAATTTATTCTAAGTAACATTTTTACTTATTATAATCATAACATGCAATTATAATGTTTTCACTTTGTATATAAATAAATTTACAATATATAAGATTGTATTTACATACTTTTAGTAATAATGTAGAATCTTACGATTCAACGATCCGATTGTACGATTCGATCCAAGAACCCTTCTACGATCCGATCCTAGAATCCCGATTTTAATAACATTGATGTGGCATTTCTCATATCTAAAGTGAGGGTGATAATTCGCAGTTGGTCAATATCCTGCTTGGAGACTGGTGCTACCAGTGAAAGATTGATTTGATTCAGCCTGACATTCATTGCTTTTTCGCCCGTTTTCAGAGTTGGAGCATGTCTCATGTCTTCCGAAAATGCAACTTTGTGGCAAACTACATTGATGGATCGTTTCGTCATGTTTCCTCCGGCCGCTTACATTTAATTAGGGCATTAAAAATCTCATCCGTAAAAATGTCCTAAGAAGGCCAACTGTTTGCAATGCAAATAATCCTCCGTTCCATTTTCGATGTTTCACTTCATATAAATTTTTAAATCTCAAATTAATATTAAAAAATTTAGAAATTATATTTACATTGTAAAAACTATATACATATATGTGCAAATTTATATCTAAAAAATCATATTATAAAATTTATAAAAATTAAAACAATGATTTCCAAATAAAAATATTACCCTTTTAATTTTTAAAAATCGTATAAAATGATCTTTAACCTAAAAATTCTCACACATATTTAAATAGGTGTTTGAAATATAAATACAATTTTTTTATAAAAAAAAATTGACATTAATTTAATACTTATTTAAGTAATTGGACATAAAAATAAAACATAAAAGTAAAATTGAAAGAAAAATTAAAATAGAAAATTTTCTTTCAATTATTTGTTAATGGTCACCCTAATTTTTTTTTCCTCATAAAAAAAACTAAAAGCAAATCTAATTAGTCGGGCCGAAAAAAATTAGCCGGGCCTGTCTTTAATCAACTGATTGATTTGTCGAAGGCGAAACCTAGAACCAGAGAGATCGAGAATCAAGACTCGGGGATTGCGAAGGAGAAAGAATTCTTCACCGGCGGCGGCATATTGTGAAATTGTTTGATTCCTAGAGCAAATTAGGAAATGTAGAGAGGATCTTGAGGAAGAAGAGAGAAATGTGAGAAAGAAATCTCATTGTATTACTCCTCTTCTTACTAGGTTTCATTACAAAAGCCTTCATTTATAGTAGAAGGTATAAAAGTAGAAATTGCAAGTTAAACCATAAACTTCTAATTATTCAAAATATATCCCATATTTCAACACTCCCCCCTCAAGTTGGAACTACTCCAACTTGACAACGAACTAGCAAAACCCCATAAGGTTGTCAATCAAGAGCCAATCATAGGCAATTCACTTCACCATTCAGCTGAATTTGGACTTTGGTTCAAGCCAAGGCAACATCACCAAACTGCAGAGCATGCTTCAACTCCATCATCAATATGTGTACATCAACACAAAGAAAGGCAAGCCACATCAAATGGCAATCCCATAACTCAAGTAGATGCAAACCACTCTCACCCATGTCATAACACCGATCGAAAACGAATTCGAATCCAAATTGAACATGGGGCCTCATCCTAAGCCTAAGCGACAATGACACATACTCAACAGTGTCGTCGGGCTGAATTAGGGAGAGCTTCAACCTCAGTAAGACGAAGAAAACAAGTGACTCTCATCCATGCCAAAATCAACTGGAGACAAATTCGAATCCGAACATAAACGTGGAGCCCAATCCTAAGCCTAATCGACAATAAGGTACCATCACACGGTACCGTCAGGCTGAATCGGGGAGAATCTCTTCGCCATATCAAAACCGAGCTTCACATCTAATCAAAGTTCCTTCCAAACAATGGAGGAGGAGCATCCTTTCTCAACACATTATGAGCATCAAACAAGACAAGCAAGCAAAGCATGCTAGGTCTCTCAAGCATTTTAACAAACAGTTGGTGTGCATCCTTCATAGCTTCTTCCAACTCAAACAATTCAAGGCATAAGATCATATCAACAAGACGAGAAGTAATTCTTACCGCCAAGAACATACAAATCAGCAACTACGTGTAACTGGAGCATCATTACTGAATTTCAGCATTCACCAGGAATGGTCAGGAATCACCATAAACACCAATCATCATGAATAGACAAACAGATTGAACCGGCACAAAGTTGATAAAATCACGGAGTATACTTTCCATCCGGGATAATGTCAGCTTTAATTACATGATTCAACAGCTTAATTGCATCATCTAACCTTCCCAAAATTCGATCCAGAAGATAGCAAGAAAACTCTCAACACGCTAATACCAGCAACCAAGAAATCAAAACAATGAACCAACCCAACTCGATCACCAGCAGCCAAGAAATCAAAACAATGAACCAGCCCAACTCGATCGAAAAGAGAAGGGAGAGAAAAGCAAAGGCAAACCAGTCGATGTACATACTCCAACGAGCCGCTGAGTAACACGAACACCAACAGCCAAATCAGTCTTCTCCTCTTCGCGGATAGCTCGGCGATGGCCACACCCGCGCTCTCCTTCGCTTCCAAGAGACTAAGCCTCGTTAACAGTGATGCTATGACCATCGAGATCCTGACCGTTCATCCCTTCGATCGCTACCTTCATGGATTGCTCAGATGAGAAGGTAACGAAGCCGAATCCTTTGGATCTCCCAGTTTCACGGTTGTTGATAATCATGGATTCAACAACATCGGTGGCCCAGGCCAAACTGCCGACGAAGCACCTGTACTCTTAAACCTCAACAATTGGGGATTTTTGAGAGGCAAGATCTAATTAAGGGATAAACCCTAATGTTGGAGACGAAATGCTTTAGGAAGATAGAAAACGATTTTTCTCAAATCAAGCTCTAGGAATCGGGATCTATAACCTCAGCTCTGATACCATGTGAAATTGTTTGATTCCTAGAGCAAATTAGGAAATGTAGAAAAGCCTTCATTTATAGTAGAAGGTATAAAATTAGAAATTGCAAGTTAAACCATAAACTTCTAATTATCCAAAATATATCCCATATTTCAACACATATCGTCTCTGCCTCGATCGTCAAAGACACCAAAGGTTTGAACTTGTCATTCTCAATTGATTTCTTGCAATGGGGATTATGGCTTTGGGATTTTGACTACTGTTCCCGGATATATATACAAGTATTCAAAAGTTTTGACTCATGCACCATTCATCCATGGCTTTCAATCCAAGACATCATGCTGGTTCTTTATTAGTACTTTAAAAGTATACATACTGGTTCTTCGCAGAACAAGACATCATGACATGGTACCAAAGATCAAAGCTTGTATCGGAGTTGTTTCGCAACTTGGCCCAAGGTCCCAAACAACTCTCCAAAAGCCAATGGAAAATGGGCGGTTTTTCCAGATTTGTTCATCAGGGTACCCCAAGCAGTGTATTGCTTGATGCTGAAAGAAGATCCTCTTACAAGAGATTTTTTAAGGTTACTGTTTTCTCTAGCGTTGCTGCTGCCATCCCAATTTGCTTATATAATACAGAGTTTACACCTTATAAGGGGAGGCCTCATGTGGTGCTGGTGCCAAAATACCTGGAAAAGAAGCTGTTAGAGTCCAAGTTTAATAAGATTAAGGAGGAATTCAAGGAGCATATATTGCCACCCAAACACCCTCATACTGTGAGGGTGAGCTTAATAACTAAAAATCTGGCAGAAGCACCTTTTCTTGAGCTATTTACGGTGTCATATAAGAACACACCATCGATTGCTACACAATTTCCCGACTATCTCAACTGGGAAGTGATTGTCATTGATAAGCCTATTGCTAAGGTTTGCTGTTATGGTGGCCAGGAAGATCGCTATCTTTACTGGTCTTCTTGATCGTTTAGAGTCTGATGCTGAGATAGCAACCGTCATTGGCCATGAAGTAATCAATTAAGTTGATTCATTCTAGTTAATTAATTAACTTTTCAAATTGAATTGCCAATTAATATGGTTTGTTTCCCTGGCTGTATGGATGATTAGGTTGGGCATGACCTGGATAGACACGCGGCCGAGAAGATTCAAAAAAAACCGTGGTTAACTTTGAGGGAACATTTTTTGTATATCTTCCTCGATTGGCCGGATTGGAGGATAGAGCCTTGCTTCAGAAAGTAGGTCGTATTGGATGATTACATATATATATATTATCATTGTACGTATTCGTTTGATTGATAGCTAGAGGAGCAAGTTACATTTATTGGAGTATTTTTAATGACAGGATCGAAAGGGAAGCAGACTTTATAGGATTGATGGTGATGGGCACAGCTGGATATGACCCTCGTGTTGCAGCCAGTGTGTACGACAAATTGAGCAGCGTTATGGTGTTGAGTGAGTATTGCTCTACACTCCCAAACGGACACAAGAGAGCTGAGTTGCTTTGCCGACCTCAAGTCATGAAACATGCCATGGCTGCTTACTGGCTTTCTAGAGACCGCCTTCTTTCACTTTACTAATACATCTCTTGCAATTGGAAATTCAGCTATGGACGTTTCTTTCTTGACGTTAATGGACAAGCAATTGTTTGGTTTTGTGGCTCAAAAATATGCGTCAATTAATATTAATTAACAATATTGTAAGTTGTAACTAATATCTTTCCATTTCCTTCTTGTTATTATATGATGTATACTACTCCCTCTACTTGTCTTTTTAGACTTAAAATCTTGTTCAAAAAAACTTATCCTTTTACATATTTTGAACCCAACTTTCTCATTTTAACCCTTACATTTAATGATAAAGTGAACTAAATTTTACTCATTTTCATTTTCAATGCATAAAGCAAATATTTAATTAAGGACATTTTTGTCTAATTTAAAATTTTCTTAATATATGTGTCCAACTCTAAAAGAACAAGTAGAGTTATACGGAGGGAGTAGTGTTTAGTGTAGGGTTTCGGTGATCACCTGTATGCACCCCTATTTGCTTCTTCGTTCGGCGCCGACGTTTTGGAGCGTCTTGGAGTGGGAGTTGAAGTGATTCCGCTCAATTTCCATGTTTAGAACCGGAGGTTGTCGACACTAATGATTTATCACCTCGCCCCCCTTAACTTTTCCTAGCTAGCGGGATTCCTGTCAATCTTCTCTATGGCGCACTTCCAATCAGTGACGGATGCGAACTAAATTAAAGGAGGACCACAATTAACAATTTACCCTTCAATATCAACCCACATCCCACTTGAATTTTGATAGTTTTAATCAATCCCAAAATCAAGCTAGTAGGCAACAGTGGTCTCGAACTCTCGATCGTGAATTCATGGACAACAACAAAGTTTTAATTAATCCTAAAATTAGGCCATCATATCAAATTAATAGTTATATTCAACCTAATTAGCAAATTAAATTTAAATTAAGAGCACAAAATATACCAAATTACCAACAAAAGTCACAAAATTCAAAGTAATCAGGTTGTAAGAAGAACCCGAACGGACTAAAATTTACCAAGAATCAAATTATATTTTACTACTATCTTCAATCTACTAGTACCCATATAAAAAAAATTCATGAGTGAAGGGAGGGCACTGGCCCACCCATCCCCTCCCTCAGATCCGTCCATGCTTCCAATCTTCTCATAAGTTTGGATTACAGAGAGAGCTCAGGAAATCTCCGATGTCGTGCTCCGACAATCAAGGTCGAGTAAAAGCTCTCAAAGCAAACCTTAGGAAGCACCTCAAATGACCTAACAAGCGACACAAGGAAGAAGAGAGAAAATATATATGGCTCATCTCTAACCTTAGCACCAAACGATGTCGTTCAAGTAAGTGGAGCTAGGTGGATCACGAGCCAGATTCGAGTGTGCAAATTATTGGGCTGTTCAGCCCAATAAGTCACTCCTGCGATATTGAACCCAAGTTCACTAATATATATATAAAAGGGAAGGGTGTGCGAGGGTGCGATTGGAAGAGAAACGACTCTTATAGAGAAAAGGGAAGGGTGCGCGAGGGTGCTGGAATTCCGGGGCAACTGCAATGAGGACGGGTGCGCGAGGGTGCGATTGGATGCGGGAGACACAGAGGCCTCGCAAGTCTGGCCGTGGCGACTGGCGAGGTGGTGTGATTGGATTTCAGCGGTGGTCGAAATGAAGGTAAGAAGAGAGGGAGGGCGGAGACCTGGAGAGGAGAAAAGGGAAGGGGTAGTAATAAGAAATAAATTACAGATTTATGATTAAAAAAGTTCACTACTCCGTAAAACACTGTTAACAAGCATATTGCTAGAATTATACTATTCACAAGAAAAAAGTGTTGCATTTATAGGTTTTTTTATTTTTGATATGAAAGATGTTGTGCAACTTCGACACTCGACGACAGTTGCATGTACGTCTTAGGGCACTTTCGAAATTCTTAACTTACAATTAGGCCTAAATTCAAAAACTACATTTGTCTTACATAAATAAACTAGTAATTGGTTAATAAACTAGTTTAAATGATAAGCTAAAAAATCTAACTTTGCTAGTTTATCTAATTTATTTGATTAGGAGAAAATAAAAAGAAAAAATCAACCAATAAAAAAAAAAGAGAATAGGTACTGGATAGGAGAGAGAATGTAGTGGAATGGAAAGTTAACCTGATTGTGAATCCAAAGGTTAGTTTATTTCAACAAACATAGTTTATCAATTTAACTAGTTTTTTATCTCAATTGTTATCTACTTTATTAATTTTAACTAGTTTTTTAACTTCAACTAGTTTATTAACTAGGTGACAAACACAGCCTATAACAGTAGATATGGGTTCTGTTCGGTTTCAGTGGAACCAGAGAACCGTCCGATTCGAAACTAGCTTGAGTCGGAATTGTCGGTTCCGTTTCGAGGGAAGTTTAGGTCCCGGTTTCACCACCTCTGGAACCATGAACCGGCGGTTCCGAACAGGATGAAACTGTTGGTTCCACAACTATTAAAACAATTAAATACATGTTAGAACCTAAAGCTGCGACCATGGTTCTGGCCGGTACCAGTTCTGACCAGAACTCAAAAGTCTATTTTTTATTTAAAAAATATTATCGGTTCTGGAACCGGAAGGAACTGACCTTGGAACCGGCCAAAGGACGTTTAAGGTATTGATTCCAGGTTTCAATGGAACCGGAACTGACCCAAGTCTAGGTAAGAGAAATGAGAGAGAACTAGAGAGAGACATGAACAAGCCCTTATTCAAAACCTAGAACCTCTTCCATCGCCCAATTCTACAATTTCTTTCTAATCCTTCTCGTCCGCCTGCGTAGAAGCAAATCCTATTTCTCACCCACGCATCCTTTGCGATCGAAGGTGCAGACTTGGCTAAAGTAGAACCAAGCTACAAGCGAAAATCAAATCTGAAAAATCGGAAGGTAGGTATGGTCAAAATCATTGGAATTCAGAGTCTTGAAGAAGAAGGATGTCGTGGCGCCCCCAACGAAGAATGGTCTTTGATGGCATGGTGGGCTACCAGATCGGTATGGTACGGAATACTAAACTTTCCATGCATCAATGGATTGAGGGTCGTGCGCATGTAAGCCCGACACACAAGCCATAAGAATACTAGAAACGGCTTTATTGGCAAGAATGTAAAGGCATAAGATTTGAATCCATTGAAATGGCTTTATTGGCAAGGTAATCCGCCACCACATTCCTCGAGCGCCTGACGTGGACAGTCGAATCACCTTCCGTGTGTCAATTAACATTGATTAACATTGCTTGATAAGCCACATATCTGAATGGATCCTGATATTTTGTTGTAATAGCAAATGAACCGCTTCACAAGAGTCCAATTCCACAATAATGTTTGGAGCATCCGTGTCCTATTTGAGCCCAGCCAGGACCCCCTGTAACTCCGCCGATAGGTTCGAACAGATCCTAATCTTAAGCATGAAGCCACCTTTGTAATTGCCCTGATCAAGCCACCAACAGCCGCCATTCCTGGATTCTCTTTCGAGCATCCATCGGTGTTTAGTTTCCACCAGCCAGTCGGAGGAGGAGACCAATTGCTCGCGCAAAGGGCCACCGACGTTGCCACAGCTGGGTTAAGCACCTGCAAACGGGCCTTAGACGCCCAGAAAGCGCTTTAAGTGGCCATAACCAAAGACGACAAACATTGATGTTCATCGCTGTCGTTAAAGACAAGGCGATTTCGGCACTTCCAAGAGTACCAAATCATAGTAACAGCTGTAGTGCAAGCTTCCTCGTGTTTCAAAGTCAAACGCATAACCCATTCCTGAATAGTAGAAGTTGTGAAGAAATCTGCCGATGGAGAATTACCAAAAATAGCAATCCAAACTACAAGAATAGGACCACAATCCCTGAGCATATGTAGCTCAGACTCCTCTTGTTGAAATCTCGGACAATTGGGCGAGTTTTCCATATGGTGTCAGAAGTGATTGGCGTTACAAAGCACACTGTTATTGACCAGCAGATACAAGAAATTTCGCACACGTTATTGTGTAAGAGCTCTCCAAATACGGGTCCAATTAAAAAGCACCGTCGGGGTGACATGGACGACTCGCGAATCAGGCGCATAGCATAACTGGTGGTGAACACACCATTAGGCGTCAGGGCCCAATAAGGCGTATCTCTGAACTCAAGATTATCACATACACGGATCAACATCAGTTTAAGACATTGAGTTAGGGTGAGAAAAGAGTGTAAAAGATCCCAACGCCAGCTATTCCCATCCCAAAAATCCGAAAATATATGGGCAAGAAAATCCTCAGGAACTGGCGACATGGCCGAGTCCAATAGCGGACCTGATTCAAGCCAAATGTGTAGCCAAAACAAAGTTGACATTCCATTTCCAACAGAAATACGCAGCCCCTTACTCAACAGAGCAGCCTCATGAATAATGCCTTTCCAAATATGCGAAGAGGAAGGCTGTTGGCAGAACATGTCAACATCGGATCTGCCTTGACAATATTTCCCCCTCAAAAGAATGGCATTATTAGAATGCCACATAGAACGAACACCTAAACCACCACCCCGCTTTGGCCGAGCAATTTTCTCTCTAGATAGCAAATGGATTTTCTTTTGAGACTGTTTCACCCCAAACAAAGTTGCAAACCAGCTTGTCAACTGAATCACACACACTGCGAGGAATTAACGTTGTTTGCATTGCATAAAGCGGCAAGCTAGTCAACACTTAGCTTACAAAGCTAGCTTACTAACGCGAATTAGCCAAAGTAGTTTGTCCGGCCATAGAAAGGGTCCGTGTATGCGAGCCTCGAATCCGAGCAGAGACCCGATCTAGGATGAATTGATACTTGTCATTTGTTAATTTAATGTGTTGTGAATAGTAGTTATGTTATCAAAACATTGTGCAACTTAGACAACTATCAATAATTATGTCTTATGGTGACATTTTTCGTAATTCTGAGCTAACAATCAGGCCCAAATTCTGGATGGGCAAGCAAGAAACAATACCGCCAGTTTGCTCTCCTTAGTCCTTATATTGCATTACAACTTTTCATCAATCAAATTGTTTGTCATTTTAGGCTTTTTTTATCGGTTAATGTGTACCATGGACACATAATAACCATGTTAATTTTGAAAATTATCTCAAAACAATTCCCTTAATTGGAATTAATAAACCCTTTTAAAAAATTAAATTAACAAAAAATGATCAAATTAACAAACAATAGACATTCCCTTTTTTATTACAAAATATTTGTCATTTAAGTAAATTTGTCCATGTTTTTCCAACTATATACCTTTATTTATTTTGGACTAGTTTTTATATTCCTTAAAAAATATGTCAAAAACTAAAATGACAAACATTATGAACGGGGGAAGTAGCTTGCAATAATCAAAATGAATAAGCTTTCAAATTTCATTTATGATATTCATCTTTTTAATTTATGTCCTAGGGTAAAAGTGCTGTTTTAGAAACTAAAATCTGAAATTGGAAAGCCTAAATCAGTAAATCCTAGTGTATATTAAAAAAAGCTTAAAACCACATAAAATAATAAAATCTAATTACATTTCAATTTCAGGCCTATCCCAATGAAAAACCATTATGATGATATGATTGCTTCTGACACGTTTGTTTCAATTCTGAATCGCAGAGAACACCGATAAATAAGGGTGACAATCGAATTCTATGGTAGCTAATTGGTTGAAATCACACATAATTCCAAAGATGATAGGCTTTTGAACGCCCAATTCCATGAAATAGAGAGTTAAAAAGTTAGGTCCAATCAAACAACAAGAATCAGGTTGAGATTTCCAAATTCAATTCCTAGATGCATCTGGATGGATTTGGATTGCAGGGTGTTGTGTAACTGTCAATTAACCATCTGTTGGTTATATGGTTTTAACTTTTAAGCCCCCACAAGAGGGTCCATGAGGATAGAATTATTTCCAAACCCAATTGCCTAAGCTTGGTACACAAATTAACATCATTAAAGAGTATAAAATACATACATTTACTACATAGAATAATCTTGGAAAGCAGAGAGACAAAAAAAAAAAACTAAACCCGACGGCTTCAAAAAGCTTGAATTAACAGGATGCATATTTTGCCTTCATCTTCATGAACATCTGCCATCACAGGTCAATAATGGACTTCAGCATATGTCTTTGATACTAAAAAGGGTAAAATTACTAGACAAGCAAACAAAGTAGATATTCATAGAATGAGATCAAATTGTATCAGAAATCTTAAAAGGCGATAAGAAACTTAAAATTTGTATTGAACCTTAGGACCTTCTTTTAATAGCTAAGACATAACTATATTCTGAGATGTGAACTAAAGATCTGAACAACAC
Organism: Fallopia convolvulus; assembly: GCA_964016875.1. Classification (NCBI taxonomy): domain Eukaryota; kingdom Viridiplantae; phylum Streptophyta; class Magnoliopsida; order Caryophyllales; family Polygonaceae; genus Fallopia; species Fallopia convolvulus. Next base: position 51,373,161 of record OZ024732.1, read on the forward strand.
TGAAGCATGTTGGCAACTTTGTATTTGAAAACTCAACAGACTACAGCTTTACCTTTCACCCTTCAAATCAACTTTCTGAGTTCAATCTGCAGCTAAATGCATTACCAAAACATCTACCTGAACAGCCAAAATCACTTCGCTAAATTGATTTTCTATTTCTAAGCTTTGAAAGAACCATCTTTTGCTCCTAGACTACACAGCATTCCTTACTTTAGCCAAACAAGAACTGTGGTAGAACTTGGAGACGAATTAAATGAGACATTCATCCTTCAAATATATTGACAATAAGTTCATAATATTCAGCAAACTAAACCAGAAATGAGTTTTCATAAACTAGAAAGCATGAAAAGAATTGAAGCGTTTGCATGAGGTATATGGCAAAGATGTTATCCATAGTAGAGCTTCTCTATACTTGAATCCAGCTATTTGTTTGATCATTACCAATCAGAAACCATAATTCATCTCAGTTTTGGAACTTAAGACTTAAAGAGTGTCAAGGACAACTGAGTTAAATTACTAGTGTTCCTAGACAAATGCAGAGAAAGGAAACAATGGAGGATGAAATATACCAAAAGATACAGAAGAAATTTTTCAGAGTTTGACTTCCACATCAACTCCAGCAGGAAGATCCAGCTGCATCAATGAATCAATTGTTTGAGCAGTTGGATACAGGATATCGATCATTCTCTGATGGGTCCGGATCTCAAAGTGAAACCGAGCATCTTTGTTAACATGGGGCGATTTAAGCACACAGTAGATCCTCTTCTTTGTGGGCAATGGAACAGGACCCATGGTTTTTGCATTAGTATTTGTCGCTGCATTCATTATCTGTTTGCAAGAGTCCTCTATCAACGGTACCCAATAGGATCTCAGTTTTATTCTTATCTTCTGCTTTGGTGCCATCTGAAAAATAAAACAAGATCATAGAAAAGTAGATGATGATTACAAAGATAAGACATTTTACATCCAAGTGTGAAATCTAGAACCCCTTTTGAATTCCCCCAATAAGATAAATGAACAATCAACCATCATTCACAATTAACAGTCAGAGGTGAAATTTCAAGTAGTTAAAATAGATGACTTCAGAATACAAATCAACAGCCTTATAGAAGCATCATCAAAACAGCTAAATAACCCCCACCATTACCAAAATAAGGCATCTCTTGTTCTCTCTGTCTTATTTTTCCTATATGTCGAAAACAAATGCATTTTCCATTTTGTCTGGAGAGTAAAGTTCCTAATTCAAGCAATTTCTTCAAGGTTCTTATCTCAACAAAGTTGATTATCCACACGACCTAATCAATTTGCATAAATTTCCTCCAAGAGAAATTCCCCTAATTACTTCTTCTCATTCTAAGAAAGCAGCAGATAGCGAAAATGCATACCTTTTCAGAATCAGCTCCAATGCTGAGCGGAGTAGGTTCAACCTGCAACCAAATTCAAAGCAACTAAATTATTCATCCAATCACATCCATTACAAGAAGAAAGAAACGGAGAAGATAAACCAAACTCCTACATCGAGAGAATCCGCAGAAGAAGTGACCGTTTCCAAGGCTTCAGGAGCGGCAAAAACCCTTGTTCTCAGAGGTTCAGTGTTACAGGCTGAATTCGAGAGAGGAAAAGAGAAGGATTGGCGTTTGGCGGGAATGGAGGATGGATTGCGAAGTGGGAGAGATGCGAAAACAGTTGCAGATAACGAAGATGTAGCCATAGCTCCTTCCTTCCTTCCTGATGTTTGTTCTCAATTTCTGAGTCGAAAGGATTATCCACTGCCTCTCTCTCTTACACTCTTCAGTTTTTCTTGTTGGGCCAATATGGGCTTGATTTGTTGGGCCTAATTTGATTAATACTTTGGGGTAACATTGAGTGAAAAGATAAAGCTGAAGACGCATTCAAAAGAAATAGAGAAAATTGGGGCTCTTCATTCCTTCTTGCCTTTTTTTAACCCATTCTTACCTTAAGAAACATATCCAAAAAAAATAATCTTATTGCACTTTTAAAATTTAATTTATTTTGGTCTCGCTAATTACAATTTAATAGTAAATATTACAATTGTAGTTTAATCTATCTATTAATTGTTATAAAAAACGGCCTGGACGGCCGCCTAGGCGCTGGGCGGTGGTCCACCGTCTCGACTGGGCGCTGGGCGGGCGCCTAGGCGGGCTGAGCGGGTTAGGCAAGTTGTGCGAGCTAAGCGGGTTAGGCGGGCTGCGCGGCCTTCTAGGCGGGCTGGGCGGCCTTCTAGGCTGGCTAGGCGGCCTTTTTGATAACTTGGACGAACTCTAAGAAGGCTCTAGGCTTGGATTTATACAGAGACATTATAATAGGATTATTTTTTATTTATATATTCTTACCAATCACAAATAATAATCTTATATAAAAATAATCATACCAATCCGCCTAAATCTGCCTAGATTCCGCCTAGGCCCCCGCCTAGCTGTCTAGGCGCTAGGCCCCAGCCCACCGCCTAGCCCCCGCCTACCATTTTTTAGAACACTGATTATAATTTATTGGTCCCGCCAACCCCTCTGGATTCGATATGTGATGTCCTCGTCTATGACAGAGACATAGATGATGAGGATATCACATATCGGATCTAGAGAGGTTGGCAAAAGTAGAGGGCATCGTCGGGTGTTCTGTGTGACAAGAAGGTACCGCTTAAGTTAAAGGGAAAGTTCTACAGAACAATGATCAGACCGGTCATTCTCTATGGAGCAGAGTGTTGGCCCACTACGAAAGCACATGAACAGAGGCTGATTGTAGCTGAGATGATGATGTTAAGGTGGATGAGTGGGCACACGTTAATGGACAAAATCAAAAATAAAGCAATCAGAAACAGAGTGGGGGTGGTCGGTATAGGTGATAAGCTGCAAGAATCAAGATTACGTTGGTTTGGACATGTTCAAAGGTGGGGCCCTAAGGAGCCAGTTCGACGGTGTGAGAGGCAGGCCCTTGGAGGCGTATGTAGAGGGAGAGGAAGACCGAAAAAATATTGGGAGGACAGTATAAGGGAAGATGTCAGCCACTTGGTGATTTCGACAAATGACAATGTGTAGAGAGAGAGAGAGAGGGATTCAAGTGTTGGACAGCTAGGCATCCGAGCAAACTGGTCCAAGGGGCGTTGAGGTGTTGACGCCCTGTTTTGTTTCTAAGTTTTTAAAGTTCTTAAGTTTTACTTTGTCTCGTTATTCATCTTATTCGTTCTGCGTTCTGTGGTCGTGTCGGGTCTTTTGGCCACACCCCCTTGCGTCAAGTCAGGGGTGCTCCCATCTTGACCCTCCAGATTTCCTGCAAGGGGAGCCACACTGGAAAAATTTTGTTGTTGTTGTTGTTGTGTAATCTATCCATTCTTACCTTAAGAAAAATATCCAAAAAAAATAATCTTATTGCACTTTTAAAATATTTTTTTTTGGTCTCGCTAATCACAATTTAATAGAGAATATTATAATTGTAGTGTAATCTTGATTAGTGTTTTTTAAACTCCATCTATCACTTAAGAAACTGTCCCATTAAGATATGATTGTGTCTCTCTTTCACTGTTACTTATATCTCGCTTCTCTTTTCAAAAATTACATAAAATTTGACATCCTTAAATTCTGGAAAATAATGTTGGTTCGTGGATTTGATCTCTCAAGAATAGATCTCATTAAGGTATGATTTAGCCTCCGCTTCTTCCCTCTCGTTGTTGCATATGTGTCTATTTTGTAAAACTACATTTTAGAATTTCACCTCCATAAATTCTAGTAGATGGTGCACGCTGGTCCTAAACAACCCCTCTTCAAATTCCGCCAAAGCACAATGGCCAAAAAGGCAGTGTTTGAATCCGCAAAAGAAGTAACTGTTTCCAAGGCTTCAGGGGCGACAAAAACTCTTGTTCTTAAAGGTTCAGTGTTACATGCTGAATTCCAGAGAGGAAAAGTGATACGGACCCGAGGTGGACCGCGTATCGAACCCTTGTTGGTCAAGGGGATTGAGCCTGTTCCGAGGTGGAATCCGGCTCGAACTATTCAATGGCAGGAAATAAAGGAACTAAGAGAAATTAGGGCAAGGTTATTTTTCTTCGATGACTTTTTGAGGAGATACACAAGAATATTTATACCTAAGCCCTAACGGTTCAAAAAAAGCGTTCCGGGAAAGAACCGTAAAGAAAACCCGGAAAGAGAGCAAAGCTCTAGTTTATAAAAATTACATTAATTGAATATTCTAATAAAACTGAAATTATAAATCTAAAATACTAAATTTATTAATCTAAAACCTAAAATATTAATCTTCATATCTCTTCGGACGACGCCTAATTCTTGATGGCCTGTTCTCGGATTGTATATCCGTATCAATCTCTCCCCCGATGAGAATAGGCTTGTCCTCAAGCCGTAAATCGGGGAAAGAGCGTTGCAGTGTAGCTACAGGTTCCCAAGTGGCGTCGGCCGGCCCTCCATCAGACCATTCGACGAGCCATTCGCGACGTGGGCTGCCATCAACAAGAACCTCACGCGCAGCTGAAGCCCGAATTGGAGTCGAAATCGGTCTATCGTACAAGAAATCCGACGGCAACGTGGCTGGTTGGAGTGGGGAACCGTCAGTAATAAATGGCCGAAGTAATGAGACGTGGAAGACATTATGAATGCGTGTCGAGGCCGGAAGTTCCAAGCGATACGCTACCGGCCCTATCCGCTCAATAATTTTAAATGGACCATAAAATCGTCGAGCGAGCTTGGCGGAAAGGGGTCGACTTACTGAGTGTTGACGGTACGGTTGTAGCTTGAGCAAGACGAGATCCCCGACGCTGTAATCGACGTCTTTGCGGTGCTTGTTAGCTTGAGATGCCATTCGCTGCTGCATTTTAAGCAAATTGGCGCGAATCAAGTCAAGCACCTGCGCGCGATCGCGGATAGCCTCAGAAGCTAATGTGGGTGGCCCGATCGGCGCCGTGACGCGAGCAATAGGCGGTGGTTCCCGACCATATAAAACTTTAAATGGAGACATGCCCAACCCTTCGTGGAACATGGAATTCAATGCCAGTTCGGCCCACGGGAGGAAATCAAACCACCGTCGAGGTCGCCCTTGAGTGAATGCTCGAAGATATTGCTCTAGACTCCGATTCTTAACTTCAGTCTGACCGTCAGTCTGTGGATGATAAGCTGTACTGTGATGAAGTTTGGTTCCGCTCAACTTATGAATTTCGGACCAAAAGGTACTACGAAACACGGGATCTCTGTCGGATAGAATAATTGCCGGAATGCCATGCAACTTCACAACCAAATCAACGAAGAGGCTGGCAACTCGGGGAGCATCAAAGGACGGCCCCAGGGCACCAAAATGAGCATATTTAGATAGCCTGTCGACGACCACAAGAATTGTGGTATGTCCTCGAGATGGGGGTAGTCCAGTAATGAAATCCATCGACACCTCGTCCCACACTTGACGTGGAATCGGAAGAGGCTGAATCAGGCCTGCCGGCTTACTCGTACTGTACTTCGTGGATTGACAGATAATGCAAGCGTCCACAAATCGTTTAACGTCAGCGTGCATACCCCTCCAAAAAAAAACGTCAGCAACACGACGGAATGTCCGGTCGATGCCCGGGTGGCCTGCGCTGGGCGAGGCGTGAAACTCGGTCAGAATCTCGGCCTTGAGTGGCGATGCTGCCGCGACGACTAGACGATGAGAATAATATAGGATGCCGTCGTGGATGCGGAATGGCGAAGGCAGTGTGCCGGATTCGGCCTCGGCGTGCCAAGCACGTAAATCATCCATTACCTTATTCTCGGCCTTGATCCGAGTGAGGATATCGGGCAGTGGGGCCGCAAAAGTGAAGAATTGGCTGAGTTCGGCGTCGGCTTCGCTCATGCAACGTGACAGCGCGTCGGCGACCCGATTACTGGCGCCCGACTTGTATTCAATACGAAACTTGTAACCCATCAGCTTGCGCATAAAAAACTGCTGATCCGGGGTCTGTATTACTTGTGTAAGGAGTTCTTTTAAACTCTTCTGATCGCTATGAATTAAGAACTCACGTCCCAGCAAATACTGACGCCATTTCTGAACAGCGGAAACAATGGCAAATAGCTCAGGATGGTAGGCGGAAGACCCGCGGCGACGTACCCCCAGTTTCTTGCTAAAAAACGAGAGCGGACGTTCCCCTTGCAATAGGACGGCGCCAACCCCGTCGTCCGAGGCATCTGTCTCAAGCACGAACTCCTGGTTAAAGTCTGGAAGTTGCAAAATCAGTGGGGATATCATCACAGTTTTTAAATGTTGAAAGGCCGCAGTTGCCGCCTCGGACCATACAAACTTCTCCTTTTGTAATAAATCAGTCAGAGGAGCTGCTAGTAGGGCGTAGTTGCGGATAAACTTTCTGTAATAGCCTGTTAAACCTAGAAAACCCCGAAGTTGTTTCACAGATTTCGGTATCGGCCAATCCGACATAGCCGATAACTTTGCCGGATCGGCCAAGAGTTGCTCTGCCGACACGATATGACCCAAGTATTCAACTGTCGTCGTGCCGAAGGAACATTTAGACCCTTTAACATAGAAGTGATTGGATTGGAGGATCTGCAACACAGTATCGAGATGCTCGACATGCTCGGCCATAGAGGGGCTGTATACCAAAATGTCGTCGAAGAAAACAATAACGAATTGGCGCAGATACTGAGCAAAAATAGTATTCATCGCTGCCTGAAATGTCGATGGAGCATTCGTCAGACCGAAAGGCATGACCAAAAATTCATAGTGACCATCATGAGTGCGGAACGCAGTCTTATAGATATCCGACGAGTGCATCCTGATATGATGATATCCTGAGCGCAGATCAAGTTTAGTAAAAATAGTAGCATTCCCTAATTCATCAAATAATTCATCAGCAGTGGGAATCGGAAACTTATCTGCGATGGTAATATTGTTGAGGGCGCGGTAATCGATGCAGAAGCGAAAGCTTCCGTCCTTCTTTTTAACCAACAGAGCCGGGGAGGAGAAAGGGCTGGTGCTGTGCTGTATAATCCCCTGCTCGAGCATAGTGCGAACTTGGCGTTCGATTTCCGACTTCTGAAAATACGGGTATCTGTAAGGCCGAACATTGACGGGCTTCGACCCTGGTTGTAAATGTATGTGATGGTCCCACGGCCGGCCCGGTGGGAGGCCCGTTGGTGTGTCGAAAACCGCGCGGTGGGCGTCCAGAATGGCGCGGATTTCCGGCGCGAGAGTCAACGACCAATCACTCGCCGCAAGCGCCGTCGCGGGCGATAAACTAAGAACCTCAAAGCACTCTAAAATCTGATCAGATGCACATAATGAGAGCAGAACGGACATAGAAATCGGTTTCGGAGGCTGACGGTCGCCCTGTAAGAATACCAATTTGCCCTCCCAAAAAAACTGCATTGTCAACTTAGCGTAATCATGGGACACAGTGGCCAGAGTCTGTAACCATTGGACACCCAGAACCACTTGCGGTCCATGCACCGCCAAGACATAGAGATCAATATCAAACTGGTTACCCTGCAGAACAATGCGAGTCGCCGGACATTGGTGGGAACATAACAGATAGGCGCCATTGCCCACAAAAACGCGAAAAGGATCGATCTTATGCAATTGAAGGTGTAATTTTTCAGCCACATCGGGGTGGATAAAATTGTGTGTACTGCCACCATCAATCAGAACTTGAATATCAGTACTCAGAATCGAACCTGACAAGCGCAATGCGCGCGGATTCGGCAGCCCATCCATGGAGTTCAAGCTAGAGATATCGTCGGTGACAGCTAAGTCATCAGAATGTGCTGATTCCTCCTCGTCATCGCTGTCGTCGCAGCTAAGTAATGCCAAAAATCGGGGCTTGCAACGATGTCCACGAAAAAATTTCTCGTCACAATTAAAACAAAGGCCTTTCTTAGTACGTTCGTCACGCTCAGCAATAGAAAGACGACGAATTGGAAGAGAGGAATGCGTACCGTGAGCAGTAAACGGCGCCGGAGTTGCGGACGACTCCCCGGAAGGGTTTGCCGTGGGTGGCTTCGCTGTCGGATTGCCGAGGCGTGTCGCGTTGTGCGCCCACGGACGTTTGTTTGACTGCCATGGCGAGACAAGGTCACTGAAAGAAGCCGATAATTCACGTGCCAGGGCAAACGCTTGAGCTAACGTCGTCGGGTTTCGTAAGTTCAACTCCCGACGGACTGGTTGTTTTAGGCCCGCTTTAAACAAGGAAATTAGCGTTGATTCCGAGAGATCCGTAACTTTGTTTAACAAGGATTCAAATTCGGTTTGATACTCGAGGACCGATCCTGTCTGTTTCAGATTGGCCAAAAGACCTGTATAATCTTCATAATAAGTGGGATCGAATCGCTGCTGCACGGACACGAGGAAAGCCTGCCAAGTCTCGCCACAGTTACTCCGTCGTTGATAACGGAACCAATCCGAGGTCGGGTGATCAATCAGCATGCCGACCAATCGCAGACGATCGTAATCCGGTGTCCGAAAATAATCAAAATAAGCCTGGACGCGAAAGATCCAACCGTGTGGATCGGATCCATTGAAGCGTGGCGGGTCGACCCGAATTTTCGGAGTCGTGTCGGGTACTGCGGTCGGACGCCCCAAAGTAGGGTAGCCGTGATGAAGGCCTGTCGATGTGGGGTAATCCGAGGCCCCTGGGTGCGGCTCGGTGAACGGACTAGGGTTCGGAATCGGACCGTACGGTGGTCCGCCAGCGAGTTGGGCGGGATGTGCGACGCAAAAGGGGACGGCGCACCGAGGGCGGACGGAGGCCACCCCGCAGTCGCCGAAGACGGGCCAGGCGCGAACCGCTGCGGCGGAAAACTAGGATTTTGAAAGGTCCGCGCCGCCGTCCAGTCGTGAGTAGTGGGCGGAGCGCTGCTGGGACCGCCGGACGAGTGCGGCCAGGATATCGCCGACGCGGGTTGAACCACGAGCGAAGATGCCGCGGTGGGAGTCGGAGGTTTCGCCGACGACAGGACGATGGTGGAGCGATCCGATTGAATTAAATCGTACATCGTATTCTGCCTCGATTGTTGATCGTCGACCCGAGTTGTCAACTTTTGCACATCATCGGCGAGTTGCATAAGCAGATCATGAAGATCGGGTTTTTCGCCGGTGGTGACGGAGAGATCATCGATGACGGATTTCGACATGGTGTTCAAGGTGAAAGCACCAGTTGATACGGACCCGAGGTGGACCGCGTATCGAACCCTTGTTGGTCAAGGGGATTGAGCCTGTTCCGAGGTGGAATCCGGCTCGAACTATTCAATGGCAGGAAATAAAGGAACTAAGAGAAATTAGGGCAAGGTTATTTTTCTTCGATGACTTTTTGAGGAGATACACAAGAATATTTATACCTAAGCCCTAACGGTTCAAAAAAAGCGTTCCGGGAAAGAACCGTAAAGAAAACCCGGAAAGAGAGCAAAGCTCTAGTTTATAAAAATTATATTAATTGAATATTCTAATAAAACTGAAATTATAAATCTAAAATACTAAATTTATTAATCTAAAACCTAAAATATTAATTTTCATATCTCTTCGGACGACGCCTAATTCTTGATGGCCTGTTCTCGGATTGTATATCCGTATCAAAAAGACAAGAATTGACGGTAGACGGAAAATGGATTGCTAAGTGGGAAAGATGAAAAAATAGTTGCAAATACAAAAGAAGTAGCATTTGCTTCTCTTCTTCCTTCTTGAATCTTGATGTATGTTCTCAGCTTTTTCGTTGAAAGGATTATCCACTGCCTCTCTCTAGCAATTTTTCAGTTTTTTTTCTCCTTTAATTTGTCGCCTCTTCAACCCCCCAAATCCAATATGGGCTTGGTTTGTTGGGCCTATTTGGTTAATTTTGTGGGCCAACATTAAGGGAGTCTAAAAGGCTCAATAACTCTATTAGTTGCTCTAACGCGAAATCTCAATATCGTTTCTTCCCATAAAAAATGAATAAATAAATTGAGAGAGTGATTAGAAATTGAACATATGATTCATATTGAGATCCTGAGATATAGAATCTAACCCAAAACTAGAACTAACTTCATTCATATTCATCCTCTATCTTGTGAAAAATTGTACACTAAAGCAAAACAAACAATCCCTTGAAAATATTGTACACTAGAACAAAGTGACATTGAAGAACTTTAGGCTAAATGGTGAGGTTCTCTTGAATGGCAAGAAATGAACCACAAATGTTGCCATTGATATCTGGGAATTGTTCACATCCTGGAAGAGGCCTCACTTTGCCTCTTCGATCGACATGGACTGGGTATTTTAGAAGGTGGGCTTTCATTTCTGTTACATGCTCTGAAGCAAATTGACTCCAGTTGACCTCGGCTTGGTTTTTAACTCTTCTCACACAGTCTAGAGTTTCTGGTTCATTGTATATGTCTTCTAGACCTCCAAGATGCTCTGCCCATAAAGACATCCTGTATCCATAAATCTGTTGCACAAAATTAACAAATTAAAAAGCTTCATTATCTTATCAGTCTATTATATCAAGACCCAATTGACATTTTGATCCATTTGACAACTTTAAATTATGATTGTACTAAATTTCTAGAGTATTGAAAATGATTTTGAGTAATTGATGATGAGATGATTTTTAATTAGAGTTACTACCTGTCCACGAGGATGAGCTGATTTTTTTTCCCAAGTATAACTAGGTTGATATCCTCCCATGGCAATCTCTGTGTCCCTTGTTCCTTCCATTGAACGTTGATTTATGTTTGCTGAGCCCAATATTATAAACTCGTCGTCAACTATCATACCTTTCGAATGGACATAGATCATGAATCTTTTGGTCCTTTGACAATTTGCCTAAGAAATCATACAAACTAATCATTCAACAATAATAGACTATGTGTTTGAATTGATTTCTGGATACCAACTTAATGAAAACTTATTAGAAATCTTTTTCACAAAATTGTTAACTTATAGTTTAATGCAGTAATCCAAACACATCCTAAATTACCTGAGGCGTGTTTGGTACATGAGGACTACGAGGACTCATATGATCTTGATGCGGGTCAAGATCTTCACGATTTCCAAGGCAGAAAAAGTTTAAGTAATCTTGTGGTGTGTAAGAATCCTCAAGCCCAACCTCAACTAATGCCTTGTGAATTGTCTGATACATCATTTGCATTGTCTTGTGCTGTAACAAATTGCAAATGTAGATCTTTTTTTAAATACCATTCTTTTCCAAATTTCCCAAATATTTCATCTTCTTAATGATGTATCAGAAAAGTATTATTACCTGCCAATATAGGATCCTTTGAGTCGCAGCTCCTGTTGGTACACCCTCTGGCCACATTGGGATTACAATATATGCAGCAAATCTCTCATGAGATTTGATTTTGTCAGCAATTTTAAGAGCAATTTCCATGGGGATCAAATTATTAGCTCCTATAGCAAAATAATACAAGTTAAAAAATAAGGTGAAGTTCAGTTTTGTTTTCTAAGCTTCAATATTCACATTGTTATCCTATAAAAAAAATTAGTTTTGTTATCATCCTGTAAAATGACAAGACGAATTTCTTGTGTGAGTTGTACAACAAGTCTTAGAATTTCAATACACAACTTTTTTTCTTCATCTGAACACAATGAACAGAAACTTCACATTTGAGTTCCTCACCTATATCCTTGTGTTGATGCCAATTGTACGATGATCCAATAAAATACTGGTTCTCAATGTAAATAAAATGTTGAGCTGAGCGAATAGCCTTCACATATGCAGAATGTATGCTCATGTCAATAAGCACATTCTTCCCACATACAAGATTCTGCCATTGCAAGCAAAATCAAATAAATCAAGACACTAAAAACAACAAGAGATATGAAGGCTATTTAAAAAAAATTATTGGCATCTAACCTCTATCAAAAATATTTGTGTTTTTTTCTTCAAATAAGTATAACAAGATCACGAGTTAATTTAATAGTAGTCATACCTTGCTATTAGCTTGCTTTGGATTATTTGGAAATTTCTTCACTGAATTTGAGTCAATGGAGCGAAAAATCTGATAAGGAAATAACCAAGAAAAGAGATCAGTTGAGTTTTATGTTTTAATGTTTCTTAATGGATTTTAGAACCAAGGTAATTTACACTTACTTGCACATGCCAAGATTCAGGACTATCCTCATTAAGGCAAGGGACATCAGAAATTCCAAAGATATCACTCACTCTTTCTATCTTGAGCAATGCATCATCATATGATGTTTTCTTCAATTTCTTGATTCCTTGTGGTTTAGCAGCTTTCAACCACCTCTCCTCAAAGTTGGTTAAAACGTCGTATGCTGCTGGGCCGTCAATTTTGCAATGCAAATCATGCCATGGTTCTCTCGGACATCCATGTGTTCTTCCCTGTTCGCAGAATTAACAAACAAACAAACTTAACTCAATCTTTGTTTTAAATTATGTGAAAATACATTTTTTAAGGTTATAATATAATTACAGTGAAAGAAGGATTATGATAATCATCTTTGTGCAGTGTATTAAGGGTCCTGAAGAGAGGATGATGAGGAGTGTCATATCTGCCATCACATAGATCAAGCCCACCCACAAATGCAATGATTTTTCTTGCATTGTTTCTTGCATCAGCATCCACAATTACTGTCTTTTGATGGTGAGTGTATATTGTTTCTACCTCCTGCAAATGAGGAGGAATTTAAGTGAATATAATAAGTCAATCAATACAAAGTCTTTAAATGATTGAACAAATTCTTTTGATCTTAGTTTGAAAAATGTGCACAATATCAAATCTGACAAGTTCTAAAATGTGTGAATAGATAAATTACCCTTTGTTTGACCCAACTATGTCGTTTTCCTGCAATACGAGGACAAAGCAACACTTGGACAGATGAGTGCTTAAAGAAACGACGTGTTTCCTCATCATGAGTTTGCATAAGACCATCCTATACATTCAACAAATGAGATGACATTTCAATCAATATCCAAGTTTAGATGCTAAATAAATCTTACTATATACAAGTGACCATATTCCACCTTGACCTCAATCATCATTCCAAATTCTGCTAAATAGCTTGCAACATGAAGTTCAGGCAAGGTAATATAGAAGAGAAAGAAATATTTTAAAATGGTTAGAATTTTTCAGAGAAGTGTCAAAGGAATAGTGTGATGGTTCTTCATGCTAAAATGTGAGATCTCATATCAATTGGCTAATATAATACACCTTTATTATTATAGAACATATTCAGATTGGTACTAGTTCAGTAATTCCAAGAGTTGTTGTCTGTTTCAATAATAAGCTCACGAAAAATATCCATACATTTCATTTGATCCTTGTGTAATGCTACATTATCACATAAAATAGTTTGTAGATCCACATAAGCTCTATAAAATGAACAAATTGGTTACTATAAACATGCTAGCTCTAGAACTCCCTTACAAAGCAAGTTGAAAATGCCATGAAACTTAACAAAAATTAAGGATTAAGTAACCCTTAGTACAAGCTACTCACAGTTTTATATCCCAAAATGCTTCTTGAAGTAGGATCATCCCAAATAAGCAAGAGAATCCTCACACCTTCTTGAGACTTGGACCTAAGAAGCTCTCCTAAAGAACAATCTAAACCTTGACCGCCATCACGCACCAAATTCACTTTGTGCCAAACCGACCATCCCGTAATATAAATCAATCTCCTAGCCTCCCTTATTGCATCACAAATATCATGCCAACACTTTCCATGTACATACATCAACCCAGAATCAAGCATACTACTTGGCAAATGCCCATCAGGAACGTGAGCGTCTTGATAAAGGGTAACCGAACCACCTTTCCTTAGAGGAAAATATGTATCCGGAACACCACAATAATCCGGACCAGCACCAACACCATGATGATACATACTTAATTTCTCCATTGGCATGTACTGAATTGAAAGATTCAATATCGCGCCAGGCTTAACACGTTTTCCATTACTATTGAGAATCGGATACCCGCCTTTGATTAAGGCTCCAGAGTATAATTGGTTTGTTGGAATTACTACATTTCCAATCAGTTGTGAGCCAACAACATCACTATCTTTAACTAGGAAGTGGATTTCAGCTGCATAGTGTGCCACAGGCACATTAAAATGTTGTGACCAAACCGGGTTTTCGTCATTGCTAATAACATAGGTTCTTCCTATCACAGCGCCTGCAACTGAAATAGATACATATGGATCACTCGTGATTTTTCGAGTCATTCCATTAAGTTTCTTGCTCCTTTTGCCTTGAAACTTCCCAAACATATCACCTATAGTCCTATGAAACTTGTCCATGTTAGGGAGGCATTTGGCATCAAAAATCCATATGTCCAAATTCCCATGTAACAATAGAATCTGCAAGGAGCTAGAAGGAGAATATGGAACAAGTTGTGTATTTGGATTTGGACTATAACTTTGTTGTGGAGAGTCAGATCCATGGTAATTGTTTTCACACATTGCAGAAGAAGAAGTAGTAGTAGTAGTAATAGTTGAACGTTGCATTTGGTTCACATTTTCTAATTGACCACCATCGTCAATTGGAGGTGGAGGATAAGAGTATGTAGGAGGTGAAGGAGGGTAAGGATTGTATGGGTAAGGTTGAGATTGGATCGGATAAGGGTATGGATACGGGTAAGGATATGGATACGAATACGGGTATGGTTGTTGTTGTGGTTGTGGTTGTGGTTGTGGTTGTGGTTGTTCTTGTTCTTGTTGTTGTTGATGATGTTGTAATGGAGGAGGTGCATATGGTTGATTTGGGGGTGGGTTTCCATATCGATTGTCGTAAGGAAGTTGTTGTGATGATGAAGGATTGTTGAATCCTTCCATTTGGTTTTCAAAAAGCAAAAATTTGATCTCCTTCCAAATCAAACGAAATTTTTGTATTTGAAAACCATGTAGAATAATTTGGGTAAAAACAATAACATGCTAGAGGTTGTGGAATGAAAATGGGTTACCTCAAGAATTTTAGGGACATATGATCAATTCAATCGATAATCAATACATTGATCATGATTTTCAAGGGAATTTGTATGATCTTTCGTGATTAATTTGAGAAAATTTTAGGAGGATATCTGGAAAAGGAAGGGAAGAGATAAAAGAAAGAGAAGATTTGAATTTGAATTCAGAGGAGCAAAATTTGGCTTTTTGATGTACCCTCCAAAAATTTCCCGGGTTTTCATGTAGATGAATTGATCTCTTAAAAATAATATGTATGAAATTAATTATATTTCACATATTTTAGAATAAAAGTATTGTTTGAACAAAAAGTATATTTTACCCCAAGTAGAATAATAGACTTCAGACAAACTTGATTCAAAAAACATATGCAAATAGTTACTGGAACCGCAACTGAAATTGATACATATGGAAAAAAAATTAAGGACGTTGATGTTGATCGTATACACATCTACTTTATAATAACTTATTAATCGTTTAATTTATTCTCATATTTTTCGAGAAAAACAAAATATAGGAAATGTGTGCGAAATGTGCATTAAAACTTTGATTTTTTTTTCATGCATTAAAATTGATGGTATGTACATAAAAATTGCTAGAATGTGCATTAGAATTGATGTATATGGGGTTAGTTTTGATGTATATGTTAGGCAATATAGCATGTACATCGATTCTTTTTGGTGGTGACTAGATGTGCATACATTTTTTTCCATGAATGTGCATAAAAACATGTTAAATGTGCACAAATTTTACTGAAATGTGCATAAAATATATATCGGATTTTAGATGCATGATTTAGAAAACAAAATAACTGTTGATGCACGACGTGTACCAAAATATCGATGCATGAACTAGTTTGAACGCACATGTTAGGCAATATGGTATGCACATCAATTTTCTTGGTGGTGTACAAGATGTGCATATTTTTTTAATTTCTCTATGTTTTTACATCTACGACAATTACTTGTACGCTGTCAAACATTCTAATGCATTATCTAAATAGAACTTGTAGCGAATAGGGTGTTTTAAAATGTGGAATATTACTAAAAATTTAAAAGCTATTAACCATTGATTCATTATACTTGGATAATGATTAGGATAGAACCATGAATGAAAATATGAGTAGGTTGATTTACATTGATAGCTTGTATTTGCTTGAGCCAACTTAATTTCAAAAAGGAGAAGAGAGGTCACAGTGGGTTGCGATTACACAGAGTAACGAACCAACCGTATAATGTAAAGACGATGGGTCAAGTATGATTGCTATCAACAATGTAACTTGCAAAATTAAATAATTAATTTTTATAATTATTCCCAAATAGAGTCATTATAATAGCACATTAAAGTTACATTATATGTACGTTATAAATTTTTTTTTTTTATATTTTTAGGTGGAAAGTATAAGCATTCCAATGATTTAGAAAAACTTTGTAATGGTTAGACTATCAACTGTAATTAGGGAGAAGTGAGGGCAAGTATTATAAATGGGGAAGTTTAAGCCTTTGAGAGGAACTATATTTTTCTTCCCATAAACAATTTGATTCTTTCTCCAATCTCCCTAAACTCTATCTTCTTCCTCTTATCTTCTCTAAATCTTTATCTTCTTCCCTGATCTCTCTTCTTCTCCCTTAATCTCTTCTAATCTTTTCTCAAATTCTATATATAAATTATGTTCATATAGAACGAAGGGCCCATTTGGTACCAAAATATAAAAAGGAAAGGAAAAGGAAATAAATTTATATGAAAAGTAGTGTTAATCCTCTTTTTTTTTTTAATTTAGAGAGAGAAGGAAAATAATTAGAGGAGAATGAGAAATATGTTTATCCATGTTAAATAAAGAAAATAAATGAAGAGAGTTGGTTCAAATTTTTCATGAAAAATAAGAAAAGGAGGATAATAATTACCACTTTTATCAATAAATCATTAATTAAAATAGACCGAATATATTTTCTTAACCATGTAATTTCCAAATCTAGAATCAAACGGGCACTAAATCCTTCCTATTAGGTTGAGTACTAATTTTTTTACATAATTCTACAATGGGCCGAAGTTGGTGCTGGAAGTTTTGGGGACCACTTATAATTTAGACGTTTAAAATGTGGTCCCCCCATTAGCCAACATGATTCCCCTCCAAAAAATCACATAATCACATAATGAGGACCTCAACTGCACACTTATTTTCGTCTGGACGCCCACAACTGATAAAATTACGAGATTTTTTGGTTAAAATCAACAATCACACAATTTTACCCTTTTAATGACAATTTTCCAGCATAGAGTTATATTTGTTTATATTCAAAATTTTAAATCACGACTCATTGATTCAGAGCCTTAATTACCAACTTAAGAAAGCACCCTTTGTAAAATAACAGAAACACCCAATTGTTATAGTTGTATAGTTGTTTATCAAAAAAGAGCACTTATATAGAGAGAGAGATGGGGCCTTTATTTATATATAAAAACTTCATTTTTTCTTTATAGAATAAAAAACTTCATTAATATAACACATAGAACTAAAAATACAATCGATTCAACCAACCATGGTGACTTTGAGTCACCGCGATCAATCAAGAACACAGACACGAAACAAGGGTGGGATAGGATTTGCTACAACCCACCCAAAAATCTAATTATATGTATGCTTAGGTAGCCGCCTAGGTAGCCGCCTAAACCATTTTTTAAAACAGTGTTCTTACCTAATAAAAAAAAATAAACGTTATTACCTGACCAATTGAACAACAATTTATAATTAGTATCCCATAATACGAGGTCTTTGTATATATATACACCATATGCATCTCATTTATGCAATAAAAGTCCAACAAAAACATTATAAATGCGTTTTTTTTTTTTTTTTGATAAAAAACATTATAAATGCGTTTGTTTACCAAACAATTGACATACTATGTAGTCATATCACAAGCCCACAACGCATGCATCCATTTGGTTTAATCAAATTTTGACGTCGAAAATGATGAGTTCGTCGTTGAATTTCAGGGATATTGATTAATTTTTGCAGGCACCACAAAATTTAAAGTTTAGCTACCTATTTCTTGAAATATCAATGATATTTTTGCATCTTCTAGATTGGGTAAAATTCGGAATATTGCATGTGCATATGGAATTTCGAACCTTACACTTACACATTACAATCAAACATGCCAAAAGGTAGTATTACTAAGAGATCGAAGTGGAGTGGGGGCAAAGATTGGACAAGTGGCCTCATTTGGTTAAACTACAACAAACTATTGAAATTAGTATCGGATACATTCATGAATCATGATACTATTACATAGTACTCACTCTCCTATTGGAAATTTTAATGAGAGGGGTCTGCAATTAAATAGAGAGCCACACACCACGCCCAACGACGTCGTCTTCGAGCTCTCAATCGCAAGTCACTGTCTTCACCAGTCTTAGAGTGATGCGTTTTTGCATTCCCATTGGTTCTTCCATCCTCCTCCTTGTACGGATCCAACTTTACACACTTGTTCAAATTTACGGAGAATATTACATCTTACATAGTAACTTTTTAGAGAAAGGCAGGTGAAATTTTTCGAAAGTGTAAGAATATTGATCCATCAAACTAGAAGGTGAGACATCAAAGTAGTTCAACTATATATACACAGGTTTTTAATGGCTTTACTAGCTAGAACAAGCATTGTAATAATCCAAAACAAGCATGATTACTTAATTACAATACATGATCAACTGAATTATTTTTTTAGATTAGGTAAGAATTTGGTTTACCGGACAGGCCCGATAAAGCCGAGAGGCCGAGTAAACGGCAGTCGGAAAATCAACAAGAACAAACAAAAGTGAACAAAAAACAAACATAAAAGAACAAAGCAGAAAAGTAAGTACAACAAACGAAAAAACACTAGAACGAAAGGATTAGACCTTTACCCATCTTTTTTATTATTACAAATAAAATAACTTAAAACACATACCACTCACACAAATATAAAACACTAAATATGTACTAATAAAGATTTTTCAAATATTTTGTTTTAATTTTTTAAATTTCACGTTGTAAACTTTCAAGCTAGTTTGATGTTATTCATGTAAAGTAACAAAATTTGTCATAATTCGTGTAATAATCTTAAGATTTTATACAAAATTCTTGTGCTAACCTTAAAGATATCTTAATCAGAGGTATTTTACTTTAATTCTTCACACTCTGTACTCGACAAGTGTCGAATCTCTAACGTCCAAAACATATATAAAGTCAATCGGTTAAACACAAAATATCTTAATTAGAGGTATTTTGATATAAAATAGGCTAAAATTAGGGGCTCTTTAGGTAATTTAATTAAGCAGTAACCTATGGGATCAGAGTCCCTTTCCTTTCCTTTCTCACATGGAATGGGAATACAATGTGGGCCAGCTTCTTATTGGGGAGCACTGCCATAGATGTCCATTTCTACTAAATAAAGGAACTCTTCCCTAAAAGAAAAAGAGGGATAAAGAGAAGCAAACCCAAGGGCAAAAGAAGGAGAAGAGAGCAGCTACCACCATTACCAATCAATCAATCAATCACTAGATTGCCATAAACTTGCACTTGTGAGTTCATTTACACATACCCCAACTTTCCTTTCTTGCAAATCCTACCATTTTGGGTAATTTTTGAAGCTCCTTCCTTTTCAATTCTTGTTGTTTTTCTTTGTTTTATCTCTAATTGGTTAAGTGTGCAGGTCAAGTTTGTTTCTTGATCTCAAGTTCTGAACACACACACACAAAAATAAATAAACCCAATTGATTTCTTTTTGTGTTAATTTGTGCTGTTAAACCAACCAGGCTTTGACTTAATTGAAAGCTTTGCAAAGATGGTGAGAGGTAAGACCCAGATGAAGAGGATAGAGAATGCAACAAGCAGACAAGTCACTTTCTCAAAGAGGAGAAATGGGCTTCTGAAAAAGGCCTTTGAGCTTTCTGTTCTTTGTGATGCTGAAGTGGGTCTTATCATCTTCTCCCCCAGAGGCAAACTCTATGAGTTTGCAAGCTCTTGGTATGTACATCTAGTAATTAATTGTTGATTTCTGATCTGATTTTGGCTTCCTTTGATCTTAATTGATCTTATTTGGGCAACCTAGGTTTTTGTATGTTTGTGCTTAATTGATCTTATTTGTGTATCAAAAGATGAATTCTTGCCTTTCCTTTTATGGGCAAGCTAGGTTTCTGCCTTTTGCAACTTTAGGGTTCAAGCCTCAAGGATTAATTACAATTTCTCTCATCTCCCTCTAACTTGTCTAATTTTTATGTCAGAACCCAATTAAGAGCAAATCTAAAGTTTTATGAATCTCGGTCTACTTAGCATAAAATCATTCACTTTTATTAACTTTTTGCACCAATATTAATCTTGTATACTTTGCTAGCTAGCTAGACAACATGATGTGTTACTATATATAGCAAGAGTACATAAACCCAGTTATGAAGAATGGCATTTTCCCCCAAATGAGCATATATTGGGATTTAACTTTAGTGGTTTTGCTATATTCATTACTGACACAGTAATTTTTTCTTGGGAAAAGTTGTTAATTATGTTTAACTTACTACAGTATAAACCAAGGATTATGGTCTGATCAATCCACGCCATATATAGTTGCATTGATTTTGTTTTCAACTGACAAAGTGGAGCTCAGTACTTGTTTGTGTTTCTGATACTTGGTCTCCTAATTGGTGGAATCTATGGGTTAATTATTTTTTATTGTATAGGATTAAACTATAATTACTTCCAGTCTTGATTTGAATGCATGCCTGCAAAGTAAGTGAATCAAAGTACCATTTGAAGCTGTAAACAAGTTAGCTTTTACCCTTTGGGTTCTTTCAACTGGTACAAACTCTCTACAGGTCTTCTTCTTTTTTTCAAAAATGAGTTGCAAATTATATTTTAAATAATGTGTACGTAAATTAATTGTGTACTTCATACATAGAGAATTGAGTGCTCATTTTAGCTTATATAAAATTTTATGTTTGTACCTAAATATTTGTAGCCACTTGCATTCATGTCAATATGCCATACCTACTTTGCATATATTTTATGGTTCCTTAAAAACATTATAACATTTTTTGATATCATGTAAATGCAATATATACATATGCTTACATTGATATTAACCCTTGCAATATACATATTGTACATTTTTCCCTTGCATTCCTCTATCTTTCTATGCTAGTATTAACCACTTTTGTCTCCAATGTAAGGAAAAGTAAATTAGTGATCCAAACTTTGAAAATCATACTATATAGCTAGAGAATGTACTAATATTTTAAACTAATGATATAAACTTGTATAATAAGATAGAGCATATGTTCTTGATCTCAACCATCACACCAACCAAACTGATGTTGAGAACCAACTCTCTGATTGGGAATAGTGCTCGCTTTGTTCTTTCGTACTACCTTTTTTCGAAAAAGATTGCAATCGAATAAAGAGAATTTGTATGAGACAAATCAATATGTGCATTTTCCAATAACAAAATCTTACAACTAATCTTCTTTCTTAATTTAAAAAGCTACTCCTCTTAGATAATATTGGATCGTTGATCTTTGTTTGTTAATTTGACACACTTAGCTTTTGAATAACACCAGCATGCAGAATACAATAGAGCGGTACAAGAGGCACACCAAGGATGTCAAACCTAAAGATGTACCTGTAGAAGAGGACATGCAGGTTCACTTTCCATTTCCCATATTTTACTAATCAAGCAATAAAGTTTCACATACTATATGGTTGGTTTCTAGCACTTTTTCTTGCTGATGAGATTGAGTGATCTTATTTTGTGACACCAGCATCTGAAGAATGAAACTGCAGATCTCATGAAGAAGATTGAGATCCTTGAGGCTTCAAAGCGGTTAGAATTGAATTTTCTCTTAGTGTATATATAAATGTAATTTGATTAAGAAAAACATTATGATAGTTGGTTTCATTTTTTAACCTTTTTACAAGAATGATGGCTTAATTCGATCTTTAACCTTGTATCGATCGATCAGGAAACTCTTAGGAGATGACATAGCATCATGTACCATTGAAGATTTGAAGAAGTTGGAAAACCAACTCGAGCTGAGCGTCTCCAAGATAAGAGCTCGAAAGGTTAAATAATTCATTCCTCAAAATTCATTCAACACATTTAAACTTGTTTGATACTTAATTGTGTGTGTTGTTTCAGAATCATGTTTTCACCGAACAGATTCGACAGTTGAAGGAAAAGGTAAACAATTAAATAAAGATGGAGATTGATTGTAATTAGTTGATTGGTTGCTCTTGAATCTAGCTATGAATTAACTGTATCTCGTTTGAATATTCAGGAGAGATTACTGATTGTTGAACGCACAAGACTCGCTGAAAAGGTAATTGATATTGTTATCCATTCCTCTTTGCGTCTTGTATGCTAAATATATGCTCATATCAGTCAATTTTGTGATTCTGATTTTTAAGCCTAAAAAGTGTTGTTTTCAACACTAGCTAACCCTAATTCCAACATACAGTAATAAATTGAAGTTAGACATATCACTAAACTTGAGTATGAATTAATTGTGCAGTGTGAAATGATAGAGCCAAATGAGGCAAGGGGTCCAAACGTGAACATGATGAGCGTGGAAACGTCGTCGTCTGAGGATGCCAGTCAGATATCAGACGACGTAGAGACGGAGCTCTTCATCGGCCTCCCAGAAAGCAGAAGCAAGCGAGTGCCGTCGCTCAACAACTGATCGTATATATATTATATATGAGCTGATCCATCGATCCATCCCGTTGTGTATACTTTAATTTGATGTTGTATGTTGTAACTTGTAATTTGGACGAGCTTTCGCGGCTTCAAGACGGAACCAAATTCCTGCTTACTGCACTTGATTAACTAGTTAAAATAACAAATTTGGTTTAATGAAGAAAGTTTGTATCTTTCTGTCAATTTGTTTGTGCCTATGGCTATGGGTATGACTTGCGTTAAGTCTTAACCTTATACGGGGAGTCCTAAGAAATGTGCTGATGCTACACGTCCACTAATGACTTTTAAAGATATTCGACGAACTAATCATAAGTTCATGAGCCATGAAGATCTAAAAGATTAGTCACGTTTGTAAGAGTGTTCTTACATTGAGAATTTAATGAATCAAAATTTAAACATATAATTTCTTAGTTACTCTTCTTATTGTTAATTGTGTTAAAATATAATTTCACTTAACATATGTGTTAAGCTCAAAACTTTCAGTTAGGTTATACCGGATAGTCACCGTCTTCCGTATCCTGACTGCTCACCGGGTGTCCTGCAACAGCAACGAGATCACATAATTTTTGGGATTTCTTGTAACCACTTTGACCAAATCGTGCTCAACATTTCAAATGCCTATTTTTCAGGGGTTGTTACTCATTAACCTCCCAACGTGGAAGACCCATTCAAAGCCTACTTTTTAGGGGGAAGTTACCCATTATCTTTCACTTACTTTAGCTATATAAAAGGGTTATTTAAGCCATGTAAAAGACACACGACTTACTCTCATCAACACATTGTAATCCTCTCTCAATCTCATATGTAATCAGCCCTCGTAACTGATATTACTCTAGAGTCTCTTTGCATTCGAACGACTTTCTGCGGGATCCTGGATCTTGTACGCCACACGCTAGTCAGTTTGTAATCTCAAGTTTACCATTACTTAAAGGAGATAAGCAATTCTTCTTTATTTGCATTGTGTTTACATTAAGTTTGACTTATATATTCATTACTTTCGTTCTTATTTACATTCGTTTAACTCACGACCGACAATGATCATATATCTTTGGCTATCTATCCCCTCAACCCCCTCTCTAAGGACATAAAGTAAAAATTTTCATTTTTTGTCCAAAACAATTTGGCGCCCATTGTGGGGCCGGTAGCCGAAGAAAACCGATCGATCTCCTACAAAAAACCGACCCTTCACCATGGAGAATCTCTTTGCACAACTTGATGCCCTCAAAAAAGACCCAGATGAAATGAAAGCCCAAACAGCTAAATATAACGCCCTAGTAGCGCAACTAACAAGTGAAAATGGGTTTTTGAGATCGCAGATACATACATAAAGGATCATAGCTCCTGCGGTTGCTCCTTCCGAAGAGACAGTTACCATCCAAGATCCAGTATCCGGAATCCTTGCTCCTGCAACAACTCCTTCTGAGACGACAAACACTGTCCAAGAGCGACTAAAGGACATTTTCGAGCAAAAGAACCAAGAGGAACTGAAGGCTTTCGATGATAAGATTGCAAGGATCCCTAGGATCCCGCGTCCTATAGAGAAAGAACCCGAAGATGGCTACGAAGCTTCTCCCTTTGTGCAAGCCATTCTTGTTGTCGAGTTCCCAAAGGGGTTTGTCGTCCCGGAGACGTTAAGCTACGATGGCACCGACGATCCTAACCATCATGTCTCGATCTTCAAACAAAAGATGATGATGACATCCATCCTTAGGAAGGATTGTGTAACCATCATGTGCAAAAGCTTTGAGGAAACTCTTGATGGCCCAGCCCTAAGATGGTTCATCAATTTGCCACAAGGATCGTGGAATCATTTGCGGATCTCACAGATCTCTTTAAGGCTCAATTTATAAGTAGTCGACGTCCTGAAAAGTATTCTAATGACTTATATAAAATTGTGCAGGGGTATGACGAAACTCCGAGATTACATAAACCGATTCGTTCAAGAGAAAGTCAAAATCCCCAATTTCGATGTCTCAACTTCCATTGAAGCATTCCGTCAAGGTCTTCAAAGGAACAATGAACTCTACAAAGAGTTGGCAAAGTACCCATGTACAAACTTTGAAGAGGTCCTGATGAAACCCGAAATAAACCGTCGCTAGAAGACAAGAAACGAGATTTTCTTATTCGATTGTGCAAACACTTGCTCTTTATTTATTGTTTTTTACAACGAGGCTACAAAACACGAGGTTACAAACAAACGAGGTTTAAAACTTAGACCTCCTAAGAGTATTCGAGATCTCGATCTAACAATGTTCGAGATCTATTATTCACTATGAGATTCTATCTCCTACGGGCTGTTCGACGAACTCTGGCGGCGAGATTGAGTAGCTTGAGCTAGTGCGTGATGATTGTAGCCTGCGAGACGATGATGCGGGGTCTTTGATGCGAGCGAAGGCTCTTTGTGTGACTTGAAGTCTTTTTGTGGACTTCACTTGTCTGTAGCGAGGTCTGTGACGATGATTCAACACGTCGATCTTTAACGAGCAAGATAGTTCTTGAGTTAAAGATGTTTTTCGACCCCTTGCCACCTACGAGGTTCTCCCCTATTTATAGTGTTTTGAGAGGGTGGGATTTGGTGTATGCTCGATGTGGGACGCCCGAGATCAAGCCTTTTGATTGGCCGAGTGTGAGGCAGTAGCCTATTGGGTGATGAAGTGGTGATCGCTGACTGGTCTAGACAGGGCGGGGATGTCGGCTTTCGAGCAACGAGGTACAAACCTTGTTGTCGAGGTCTCGAAACCTCGCGGAGGTAGGCTTTTGTTTAATTATGAGATGAGTAAGGTAATGGGTCCCGTAATCCGCCGTGGGAGCCCCGCCGGATCCGTTTATTCCTCGTACCCCTGGCCCACTTCTCATTTTACCGTTTTGAGCACCATCAGGTCCAGGCTAAGGCGATGGCCCACATCCGCCTTGAAGAAGACAAGGAAGATGACTTCAGGATCCCATACCGTGACTTTCTGATTGTTGAACTTGTCCTCCAGATCCCAGACGGTAAAGAATATGATCAAGAGACCTCGAATTACAGCATTGAGGTTTGCAACAAGGCAAAAACTCTTAATCGAGGGAAACACATGTTTCATCCGTATTATTTCTAAAGATCTTACAACTCTTTTGCTATTATACTTTTCGTTTTATAAATTCCTCATGAATACAATTACTAACTTGAGCATCAGAGGGTTGTTGGGGAAACCCACGATCATCTCTCCTAGATATTCGATTTTACCTTGCAGAAAATCCAAAGGAAAAAAGCAATATCCACCTGCGAGAAATCAAGATAAGTGTCCAGGCGCCACTCGCTAGAATCTAATGTGCAAACAGATTAGGATTCTCGATTCCTGACGCTAGTAGGTAGGCATATTTCGCCAGAAACACACCAGCAAAAGGGCATCTCCGACCAGGAAACGCCATCCAACGTGCATCTTTTGCCAAAACAATATTTCGCATCCTCAAGAAGGCAGGGAACTTATCTCCCAGGCGCCTGACACCGCACAACAGGCAGACGCCAGATAGTCGACAACCATCGTCAGGGACATCCAGACAAAATTCGACAGATGCGCGCCTCCAAGATAGGTAACGCTCGAGCGAGTAGGGGCTCGGGGTATCCCTCGAGTCAGCCATAACGCCAGCTTGACTATTCCTATTCTCTGAGCCATAGCTATGCACATCCACCGACTAGCGAAAAGCCTTATGCAAGGATTTCTTGCTCATTCAAGCCTCCAGCTTCTGGAGCACAAGCCCTCGACTCTCGAGGAACAATCCTCCAGCTTCTAGAGCACAAGCCCCCAGCTTCTGGGGTATGAGCCCTCATCTTCTGAGGCACCATGTTCTCTAGGTCATGCTTCATGACATACGACGACTACCGCTGACGGAAGCTTTTACGCACGTGGTGAAATTCATCTCGTCCATCTCCTCACATTAATGTCCAAGATGAATTTGGGGATTGTTAAGCCCAAAACTTTCAGTTAGGTTACACCGGATGGTCACCGTCTACCGGATCGTGACTGCTCACCGGGCGGACGTGCAACAACAACGAGATCCCATAATTTTCGGGATTTCTTGTAACCTCTTTGACCAGATCGTGTTCAACATTTCAATTGCCTATTTTCCAAGGGTTTTTACTCATTAACCTCCCAACATGGAAGACTCATTCAAAGCCTACTTTTTAGAGGGAAGTTACCTATTATCTTCCACTTACTTTAGCTATATAAAAGGGTTATTTCAGCCATGTAAAAGACACACGACTTACTCTCATCAACACATTGTAATCCTCTCTCAATCTCATTTGTAATCAGCCCTCGTAACTGATATTACTCTAAAGTATCTTTGCATTCGAACAGCTTTCTGCGGGATCCTGGATCTTGGACGCCAAACGAAGGCCAGTTTGTAATCTCAAGTTTACCATTACTTAAAGGAGATAAGCAATTCTTCTTTAGTTGCATTGTGTTTACATTTAGTTTGACTTATATATTAATTACTTTTGTTCTTATTTACATTTGTTTACCTCACGACTAGCGATGGTCATATATCTTTGGCTATCTATCCCCTCAACCCCCTCTCTAAGGACATAAAAGTGAAATTGTTCATTTTTTGTCCAAAACAATATGCGCTAGGTTTACATACGATGAATTTGCCCATGCAGGGGTAGAAATAAAGCAAAATTAATGTGGGGTCCAAATTTTTTTTGATAGAACATAGAGAAATTACAATTTATAATAAGAAGTCAAGAACATAAAAATTCTTTTAGTAAAACTGCTTAGTCAATTTTCATACTCGTAGTATGTATATATACCTCTTCTTATTTTTTGTTAATTAAATATTTCCTCATATATTATAGAGAATATTTTGTCCCTTAACTTCGTCAAAATCTTCTATGATAATTAAATTTGGAGTGTAATTTTATCGTCTTCAACTTGAAAGCCTGAAAGATATTACTTCCTTATTCACCACTTGTGTATAGCATTTTCAAGAGAACATATTTTATCGAGAGACCGATATGTTTCAGAATACAATTATATTATAAAGACCCACATAAACCCTATACAAACTAAATTTATCATTTTTAAAGGCTCATAACTAAAAACTAAGACTCAAACCGAAACTCTTGTGCTAATAAATGAAGTATGCAATTCAAGACACCACAATATTAAAATACGAATTTTAGCAAAAGATAAAGCATTCTAAAGAAAATTGCTTGTAAAAGTGATTTGTTTTTTTGGTAGAAAAGAGGGTTAGACTCGTTTTATTGAAATAACCAAACAGATTACATTAACTCGCTCATCAAGCAATCAATCTCTAAAATGTTCTTAAGCCCATCGGGTGCTGTTCAAACAGAATGAAATCTCCAACATGATTATTGCTAATGCTAGCTAGATAATCAACTGCCTGATTGGCCTGGCGAGGGGTGTGTTTGATGGACACCTGCCAGGTATTGGCCACCAGAAGAGCCCTGATTTTTGAGATAATCTCCCAGTCAGTTGTTGGTCTTGGCTCCTGCTTTGTAAAAGTGATTTGTGTACCTCCAATTCTTAAACATTTATAATTTTTTGATCCGATGTCAGATTGGAACTTATAATATATCAAATCGAATCTATCGCCAAGTATAACATATGTACTTTAAAAATATTTGGATTGGGAAAAATGGCCCCTTCCTGCCCCATACTAGTTCTGCCTCTGTGTCCATGAAAAGTTTAACCTGATATCAGAGCTCACAGTTCGATCCTAGGCTCGTTTCGTGACATGTATGGCTCGTAGACTTTCACATGGTATCCAGAACATATTAATTAGGTTTGTTCCATGGTCCAAATGTTAAATTTTTTACCGTCCATCGGTTTGGAATGGGACTGTATATTCCGATCTGAACCAGATGAACACCCCTCCTCGCACCCACATGGGTCACCATGATAAGTTGTCGAGCCTTAATCAATCCAAGCTTCGTGCGGATTGATAAGCTTAAGGCCAAGTCGCATGCCTGAAGTGCATGAGCGTACATTAGGTTCGATCAATTTCAAGCACCGGTGATGCAGCCTAGGACGCACGATCATGCGACACTTCTCAGCTTTTCCCTTTGCTCGTGCATAGTCGCGACTACAGTTGGAGGCCGGTCGTGCTTTGGGGCGAATGATCATGCACCTTCCCTCCATTTTCTTATACCTAATGAAAATGTGATTTTCATAGGATTTCAATAGAAACATTAAATCAAAGATGCTAGGTAACTAGATGTATATGTAAAGTGTGTTTGGACATATAAATTATTTAATTATTTGTAGTTGAAATTAGAATTGTATTTTTTTTTTTTTTGAGTAGGTAAGGATTCGGTTTACCGGACAGGCCCGGTAGAACCGAGAGGCCGTGAACACGGCAGTCGGAAACCGGCTAGAAAGGACAAGCCCACCAACTAACAAAACCACAAAGGCCCACCAACAACAAGAATCATCAAAGGCCACAAAAAACACATGAAGGATAGACATCCACGTAGGCCAAACCACACAATCTCAAACGGAGAACATCGAGATTTGCGGTTTTCACGCCGGAAAAATCGAAGCCGCTAAACAACACGAGAGTTGTTTGCAGCCACTAGTCGAGACCCCAAACAGAGCGAAGGGATCGGACACCATCTCAAACTTCCTAAAAGGCCCCCCGCAAACCAACGACGTCCCACCGGAGGAAGTCGACAGCTCTAGGAACCAGACATCTTTATCCTTGGAGCTGAAACGTATGGACGACGATGGCGAGGTCCGCTCTAGGTGCTCATTGCTAACATCGTTCATTTTTCCGATCGAGAGTCCCGATCTCCATACATGAAGATGTTCATCCCTTAATCTTTAAACAAACACAGAATTGGTTGCCCACTGAAAATCTTGTAATCATGCTCTCATATTATGTATCGTGCACAATATTCTCTTGATTGTTATCAGTAGAAACTTGTAATCAAGTACCTGTATACTTATCAATAGAGGCAACCAAGAAAAGGGACTTTCATAATCTCACACATGAGATAGAATAAACAATCAATCAACTTCAGATGATCACACTTTATACCCATAATAACACTCTGAAGCCATTTGCCTAAAGCAGATCACAATGAAGAGAGGTTTCTCACCAAAAATTAATATGGTTACACACCGAAATAATCAAAGGAAGAGATGTTCTCACCCCATTTCTTCCCCATATTTTCTAGAGGTTTCTCACCAAAAAACTAACATGATTTCTCACCAAGATAATCAAAGGAAGAGAGGTTTCTCACCTCATTTCTTCCCCATATTTTCAAGGGAAGCATATGCCTCTGAATATATACTGGCCCTCTTTCCATTTCATGGACCCATACAAAAATATAGAGTAGTGAAAACGGGTTAGAATTGTAGTTGAATAACTAGCTAGGTAAAATATAGTTGGAGTTGAAATAAATTACTAAAAAAATATTTGGACATAAATCGCTATAACTAGTTACAAATTGTCATTCTTATTTTTATTTAATAAGAGAAAAAATTAATTACTATTATTTTTATTATTTTATCAAAATTACTCCAACCAACCCTAAACCCATACTCCAATTTTTAAGGTTTTTATTTGAACTAGTTAATTAGTTAGTAACTAATTGATTTTAATTTATCAAATAATATTATTTTATATAACTAAAAACTAGTAAAATAATTAATTATTTTTTGGTAGTGTTAAATAATTAATTAAAATATTCATCCAAATACATCCTTAGACCCCTTAGAGAGAGTACTATTTGGTCGCATTTTGAGTACAGATTATAGTAACTAGCTTTTACCCGTCGTATCATGTACGACTACGATTCGATATTTTATAAACATTATAAATAGGATATTAATAAATAAATAAAAATATAATATAAGTTTTAATATAATTAAGTAATTTATTGTCCATAGAATTTATATAATTTTTTAATTAAATATTATACTATTCATATTTTATTACTTTTTATGTACGTAAATTTAGAGTTTATCAAATATTTCAATATATTAAATATTTTATTATCTATTTTTATTAATTTTAGAATTATAAATATTTCATTTTTTATAAAAGAAAATCACTATATGTATAAATAAATTCGTGAAAAGACATCATGCTAAAAGATAAAAGATATTTATACTTATTTAAAAATATTTTAAATTTTTTATCTTTAATTTTAAATATTTGTATAAGGAAGTTTTCAAAAGATATTGTTATATTAAATAGATATTTGTTTGATGTTAAAGATATATTTAAATAGTTAAAGAAGAATTTAATAGGAAAAGGATAAAATATTAGAAATACAAATCAATTTTATAAAAGATAGATAGTAGATAGATATCCGATTTTGAGACACGATATTATTGGAACAATATTTTTTGAGTGTGCGGGTCATAAAGATTATTGGAATAAGATAGAAATAAAAAAGATAAAAAAATAAATAATAAGAATTAAAAATAAAGTTTTTTAAATATGGGATGGGTCAGAATCGTTTTGGTGATTCGTAAAGGGACAATTTTTTTTTATAATAAAAATTTAGGGTGAGGGGATGGTGTCCCAGTCCAAGGGGAGGGAAGACCCAAAGGCTCAGAAAACTCTTACAAGAGAATTTACATTTGCCTCACCTCAAGGAGACTAGTGGGGGGAATCGAACCTGAGACCTGTCAGACTCGATTCCTGTCTTGCTCCACTAGACCAATCCCTTAAGGTTAGGGACAGTTTTAATATATAGTTATAGATAAATGTTTTCTTTTTAAGGCAGATTATAGTAATGGTTTCAAACAATATATCAAATCCGTCGGTGAATGTTCATTACTTGTGTAGGTAATCTATGGGCCCTATGGCCTATATGTCAATTATTCGAGAGTGCGTGTTTATTCTCTCGGAATTACTCGCAAAATTTGCGCATTAAATAAAGTTCACGCGTCGACGCGCTCAATAATGACGTAGATAACCTTCTTTCCCCACATCATACGACGCCGTTTTTAAGCTTTTCTATAAACTGAAAATGGCAGATCCATCCCGATAGCGGCGTGAGCGTCAACACTCGTCCACTCCATCACCATCCATCCTTTGTTTATTTCTCGCTTACTCCCTTCTTCTACAAATCTCTCTCCCTCCCTCGAACAACTGTTTCCGTCACCGGGTGCCATTGATGATTGATCTCCTCCGTTCCTGATCAGATCTCCTTTCTTTCTCCCAACCAGTAACTCTCCCTCTCTCTATATATGCTTTATACTTCCTCATCCTTGCTTTGTAGTGTGGATTTTGCATTTGCCTTTCTCTGGAATGTCCTACTTCACAAGTTTAATTAATTCACAAGCATTATTTTAATTGATTCTAACTACAACGATTGCAATTAAATATCCTTTTTCGTTTATTTGTAGCGTTTGGTTTGTGCAAATAATCATCAAACGCGTCTATTTTAAATGCTTTATCTTTCTCCCTCTTTTGGTTTTTCCTCAGGTTTCTTGCTGATCGGGAATGGCGTTGAGAAGGGGAATCCTGGATTCGTCCTTCTGCGGCAGCGTCAAAAGCGGTGGTAGATCGTGGATCTCAACGGGCCTTCTTGTCCTCTTTGTCACTGTTGTGCTTTTCCCATTGATTTTCTTCTCCGGTCGAGGCTTATACATCTACTCCACGGTTGATGGTTAGCTTTCTGTAGTTTCTTCATATCATTGCGTTTTAGCTCAGATCTGGATTTGCAAGCGTTCTAATGTAGTTTTGCTTGGTCAATTGCGGTTTAATAGATTTTCAATTTATTTTTGTGAGTTTAAATTTGTGCACATTTGACTTTCTAGTTGGCTGGCCATTGAAAGGCAATTTCAAAATAGGGCAACAATTTCTTAAGTTTCAGGGATTAAAACTGATGTGGATGGTTTCTATTAATGGGGTACATTTGAGTACGAGTAGACTTTTTGTTCTCATGCATAAGATAGTGTCAAATTCTGGCATGAATTATGCAGTGCTAAACATTAATTTTGTAATAATTAAGCTTGTGCACTTTTAATTTTGCTGGTGAAAACTTGAGAATGTTTGTGATCTAGTTAGCTTTAGAGAAAATGCTGGATCAAAATGAATTTCTAGTTATAGGAAAACAGTTGATCTAAAGGGACTCTTTGCAGTACAGATTTCTTGCTTGTACAAACAAATTACTGTAGAGTGGGCTGGATTCATTGCTATCCTTATCTTATAATCTTATATGCCATTCCGTTGCCACTTCACATAGAATGTCATTTATGTCAATGCAGTTCATTTGATGTCATATTAATCTGGCCAATATCTGTAGTTTTTTTTGTGCTTGAGAAGGTATTTGCCAATAAAGACAGAAAGAAAAAGAGAAATCTTGGTCATGTGTATAAATTTATAATAAACTGCCTGTTAATCTTTAGCCTTATGGCTGAGACATTGAGAACAATGTAAGGAGGCGTAAAATTTGAAAACAACTGATAATTTTGACTCGAGCATTGCATCCAAACTCATATGTCGGGTGGAAGGATGGGGGTTTTGCGAGATCTTCTCAACTCTTCTTTTCTTTCTTGTTCATGAGCTTCTGCTTATAGGTTTTGTTCGTCCTATTTTTGCAGAAACGGTTGGCACTTCTCTTGGTTCACATAAGCAGGTAACTGAAAAGTTTCTTTCAGTTGTTTTACACGCTGCCTTTTTTTTTCTATTCTTTGTGCACAATGAATATATACTTAATGTGGATGTTCAGAAGATAGATTGGATGGAAGCAAAAAGGCTAACACTGTTGTTTACAAAAGATGCTAGACAACATATATGAATGTTCAGAAGTTAGATTGGAGAGAGAGTAGATGAAATAAAAAAATATATATCACTGTTGTTCTCAAAAGAGGCTAGACAACATAACTTGCTGCATCTGTTTCGCCTTCAGGTTATAGTTGGCGTAGTTATAGTTTCTATTCCTCCACCTGTGACTCCTACACTGTTATGCATGTCACTGAAGTTACTGCAGCTAATAAAAACATTTGGGGCCATTAGGCCTTGGTTCTTTTAAGAATGATAACTTATAATTGGGGTCATTAGTTTCTATTAAAAAGCAGATAGAAAGAATGTTCAGTACATGATACCTCTATAGATTCATATTGGCTGAGATGGGATTGGTTTATCCACAAAGCACGTTATGATTTTCATATATTTGTATTTATATAAAGCTAATTGATCTTGATTACTGATTGAACCCTGTTTTTGATTGTTAAGGTAGTCCAAGCAATATCTGATGTTGAAAAAGAAAGGGAAACAAACAATCAAAAATGGTTATTAGGTCAGTACCTTCTATCCATATTGTAAAAAAATTATTTGTGTTAGCTTGAAGTTACTGATATTCTAGTTGTTTATGCGCAGGAGTTGATCAAGACGGTGCCCTTGATTCACCAGCTAAACAAACTCGCCGGGTAATTCAGATTCCTTCTTTCACTCATCAGCGTAGTGGCTTTTGTAATATTTTTAATCATAGGCAGTGGGATTTTGCAATTTGGACTTATGCATTAGTGATGGTGCTGGCATTTTCTCCAGAAACTGATGGGGAAAAGTAGCGAAAAGTATTCAGATGACTTGAGCAAACAGGATGATGAGGTGACTGTGAAACTGGAAAATCCTGCAATTAAGCGATCTAAATCCGTTGACACTGCAGTTTTAGGGAAGTATAATACGTGGAGAAGGGAAGCTGATAAAGGGAATGCTGATTCGACAGTACGATTGATGCGAGATCAAATTATTATGGCTAGAGTATATTTGAGTATCGCTAAGATGAAGAATAAGCTTGACTTATTCTTAGAACTGCAAAATCAAATGAAAGAGATCCAACGTGCCCTGGGAGAGGCAACTTGTGATGCTGATCTACAACAAAGGTCGGTACATGCTAATGATGTTTTCCAATCTTCTTGTCTATCATTTTTCTTCTCCCATTGGTAAAATCTGATCTTTGTTTTTGTTCTTATAACTCTTGCTTGTTTTGATAGTGTACCTGAGAAAATAAAAGCCATGAACCAAGTGCTGTCAAAAGCTAAGGAACGGCTGTATGACTGCAAGTTGATTACTCGAAAGTTGAGATCCATGCTTCAATCTGCAGATGAACAAGTCAGAAGCTTAAAGAAGCAGAGCACCTTTTTGAGCCAATTAGCAGCAAAGACTATTCCTAATGGAATTCACTGTCTATCTATGCGTTTGACCATAGATTACTATCTTCTACCATTGGAGAAAAGGAAGTTCCCTAGAAGTCAGAATTTGGAGAATCCCAATCTTTACCATTATGCCCTTTTCTCCGATAATGTCCTAGCAGCATCAGTTGTTGTGAATTCAACCATTATGAATGCAAAGGTGAAGTAGAAGATTTGTTTCGTTACATAAAATATGCCATGTTCTCATATTCTCATATTGATATTTGAATACTGAATGATTGTTGACAAATCTAATTTCTATGTCGGCTTTTTTTAATTACTCAAGTTTGCCAATGGCCATCCAATTATACAGGTTTTTATGTACATAATGAATTTTCCTAACCTGAAATTAGTTTATTTATTTTCCATGATGAGTCTCAAATTGCATGCCTGTTGGATGTAAATAAATTTAAATATATAAACTCAAGGCTTTACCTGCTCTAGTAAATTGGCATGCAAATATGGTTATTCCTCTGATTATGTGTTTTCTTTTTTGTCTGATTGCTATGTGCTTAATATTTTGTTAATTATTCTATATCTTAGCTGCTGATAATAATATGCACTCTGGAAAATTGTGCAGGAACCAGAAAAGCATGTATTTCATCTTGTTACTGACAAGCTGAATTTTGGAGCAATGAACATGTGGTTCTTGTTGAATCCACCAGGGAAAGCAACTATCCATGTCGAAAATGTTGATGAATTTAAGTGGTTGAACTCATCATACTGTCCGGTATTGAGGCAACTGGAGTCAGCTTCTATGAAGGAATATTATTTCAAGGCAGATCATTCTGGCACTATATCAGCTGGGGCATCTAATTTGAAGTACAGGAACCCAAAGTACCTATCAATGCTCAACCACTTGAGGTTCTATCTCCCACAGGTTTATCCCAAACTGGATAAAATCCTATTTCTTGATGATGATATAGTTGTTCAGAGAGACTTGACTGGTCTCTGGTCAGTGAATCTTAATGGGAAAGTAAATGGTGCTGTAGAAACCTGTGGGGAGAGCTTTCACCGATTTGATAAATACCTCAACTTCTCTAATCCGCATATTGCACAAAACTTCGATGCCAATGCTTGTGGATGGGCCTACGGTATGAACATGTTTGATCTCAAGCAGTGGAAAAGAAAGGATATTACTGGCATCTATCACAAGTGGCAGAACATGGTTAGTCTTTTCTAGTGTACATGAGCATTTATGTTCTTTTCCTTAAATTGGAACATTTCAGCATTATATGAGGATTCCTTTGCATACTTCAAGAAACATGTTAAACTTAAAAGGGATGTTTGCAGAACGTGTCCATGCAACTTCCTGTACTAGCTCCCTGTTTTCCTAGGAATTACTTGTGCACCGTACATTCATTAAAATGCCAGTCATTCTAAAGAATTAAATATATCACTTAGTCTTTATTTTTGTATGACACGAATTTTGATGCACTTTTTATTTCTAGTGAATAAGTCTATTGCTGTGCCTTGCAGCATCATGTCTTTTTGTTTATAAACTTGTTCATTTTCCTTTTAGTTTTTAAGTTAAACACTTGATTTCTATATTTTTCGGTTGTGCAGAATGAAGATAGGACACTGTGGAAGCTTGGGACATTACCTCCTGGTCTGATCACATTTTACGGGTTGACACATCCACTCAAGAAGTATTGGCATGTTCTTGGATTGGGCTATAACCCGAGTGTTGAAAAATCAGAGATTGCAAAGGCAGCAGTTGTTCACTACAATGGAAATATGAAGCCATGGTTGGAGATCGCAATGATGAAGTATAGACCATACTGGACTAAATACGTCAACTATGGTCACCCTTACCTTCGGTCCTGCAAGCTGACTGAATGAACATGCATTTGGATGGCAGATTAGAACAATACGAAGCTTACTGCTTTGAAAAAAGATAAAATCTTTTAAGTGTTTGCAGTGGGAATTGGCTAGAGAATGGAGGCACCATGCTTTTTCTGTGAGCTGCAAACCCTTCTCTGTTACCCACATTGTTTATTCTTTTTGTGCAACTGTCTCATATGTTCCCGTGATGATTCCACATTTTTAAAGTGATCTGGTTAAGAAAATTTAGTACTACCGTCTCCAAGATTTGCCATGTACTCCATTTAGTGATCAAGCACTAACTTTCAGTGGAAAATTTGTAGGCATGGATACCAGTGCTGTGTATTAATATTCTTTAAATTGATTCTCCCTTTAATGTGGGGCTGATCTCTCATGTCCTGTTCTTTCAAGTGTAATCGAGCATTTGGTTTCTCAAAGAAACATTTTTTGCTCAATATTGTTGCTAGTGCTGTTACCTGTTGAAACACCCTGATTTGCAGATTTTTGCACATTCTGATTCAAACGAGTTTTTTCCCCTTATGGCTTGATTCTGAACACATATATACAAAATGTCTGATATTTTGATGTCTGGTATACTTACAATGATCTCACTAAATCACCTTGCAAATTGAAATCAAGGAACTAATTTCCACAATTCCAGTCTCTACAAACTCTCATAAACATCATGTCAAGAAGAGAGCCAATGGAATTATGTTTAAAAAGAGTATATGGACTAATAAGAAAGAAACAACTGGAAGAAATTACAAAATAGCCAGGCTAACCATTGCCTATTTTATCTTAACAAAATATGTTGCTTTAAAGCATTACACACCAAACAACCAATTGACCATAGCCCCACTAGTAATTATCTTAATCGCCTATAAACAAACGCAGATATTAGCCATATACGGTACCCTGGTCCCTAGACATAAGATTACAGGTCCCTAGCATACATAGACTGCAACTGCTTCTAGCCACAAAACCACAACCAAAATAAGGTGACAAGAACACAAAACAAGGCCAATATTCAAGCAACAAATGGCCTGAATAGCTCTCTGCAAGGATTCGGATCAAACTGCAAAACTTCAGCAGCACGTTCGAATTCCTCCCTTAGAACCCTAATACTGTTCTTGTCTACAACTCTTCCCAGATCATGTGAAGTCTCAAACGGATCCTCTATGCATATCAGATGACGGTCATTTCCAATCCTTCTTGTCCAATCCTTGGCTTGCTTGCTGTCATACAAACAAATGCACAAGTACACTCAATTAAGTACAAAAAAGTAAGCGTAAACTAAATTGAAAGAGTGACGAGTTTTTGAGTTACCTGAGAACCTTTCCGGTACGAACTGATATAACAGAATTTGTATAGTCAAAAGAGTATGCCCAGAAGTTGAAGAAGCCCCACACAAGCTGAGCAATGCTTTCTCTGTTGCGGGCTCCAAAGTTCCGAAGCTTGTCTACCTGATCAAAGTAAGAATATTCTACACCTTCCAAGGATACTGCATACGTAGGCTCCATCATCTGATAAAAGGACGAGGGGAAAAAAATTGAGGTAAGTGCAAAACCATAAATTCGAATTTCTTTTTAAAAAATTCAGCTTATTATGTGTAACATTCCTCACTTATATATCATCAGAATAAATAGAAAAAATAATGACGATTTAAAACTTAAATAAACTTGAACATTTAATGAAAGACCATACTTGTAAGCAAGGGAGGATAGCCGGTTTGCGCTGTTGAAGGAAGTGAATGCACATCAAGACATACCTGCAGAAACTTGCATCTATAAGGAACGAATTTTGTTTAATAAAAACGTATTTTGGCAAAAATAGAAACATATAGCTCAAGTTCATTTGTTTGTAGCTTATCAACTTAAAGCCTGATAATAAAACTGTCACACTACTCAACGTCACACTTTCCATACAAGTCTTTCTCAAAAATATGCACAAGTAGTAAACTGGAAAGTTTGGTTCTATAACATTCTGATATCTACCACCCTAAACGTTGACCAAATCCTTCTGATTACAAAACATTAGCTGGAAGTTCAAGTGTAGCGTCCATGTTGGGATAGAGCAAGTATTATTATCCATCATAAAAATGTTCACCGAGATTGCATTCCATGGTGCGCCGTAGACTTTGCATTATTACCACAGTATTGTTAGTTTAGACATTAAAAAAAGGATATGTTCTAGCATATTTATCCAGAAAAAAAAGAACTTGTGCTAGCTAAGCCACTATCTAAATTCAATCATCAAACTGAGCTATAACTTGATAAAGAGCTGTTTGTTCCTTTTCACAAATCACAATTATGTCACCAAGTATATTCTCAAGGCTTTGCTCAAGTAGTTTGACAAAATAAAAATTCCTTAAATGAATACTTACGCATAGCTAGAAAGTGTTCCTTGGTAAGTCTCGTTAACTCCTCTAGACTTGGCCCAGTGTTTCACAATAAAGGCGAGTTGACGGAGTCTTCCATCTATTTCTGCATAATCCCGTAATAGTTTTGTATTTACAACAGCCAAGACATTATTTATGCAAATATCACAAGAGATGTCCGTAACTGGATCCTTCAGCTTCACTATGGGAACTCGAGCGCGTGTCAGTGCCTATATACAAAGTAGAATAAAAAGAGTTATTAGAGTGTTTCAGTTGATACGAATGATACTTCCAAAAACATCAAATAAGCTCCTTTTATTATTCCAAAATAGGGATTAATACTTCCTTAAAATGGATAATTTACTTTAAACTACTTACAAAAAGTCAGCTTGTTTAAAGAACTTTTAAGAAAGAAATTTTGAAGGGAATAAGAAAATTATGATACCTGCACATTCTCCAGCTTATCTGACTCCAGAATGTCAGCCAATTTAAGCAAAAATTCAGACTTGTCAATTTCTTGATCACCAGTAGCAAGGCAAACATCAATATCACTTTTAGGGAATCCAAAAGAGTTGGCACAAGATCCGTATAGAAACAGTCTAGCATTAGGCCATTCTTTCCAAACCAGCATCTGCAGTCGTGTCAACAGCTGCTTTTGTTTTGCTTTCTCCTCTTCCGCTGGTATAAGAGACTCGAAAATCTCAAGAAAGGACGAGTTGAATCTGTTAATGTCACTTCGGCATTGATCTAGTATTCTCATTTTCCTCACCCTTTGTGGTAGCATATAATTCCCCCTTGGATCAGATCTAAAATCCTGTTTACAAGCATAAAGATTATTTATGCACTAGAGTTTCAAATTTCATTTACTTGCTGAGCACATCAAAACAATGCAGCAGCATCCATTTCTAGAATGTCTATTTTAATTAATATGGTGATTTTCATTTTCTAACAAGCATTATGCAAATTAACAATGGGAGCTTCTTCCAGAAAACACTTTAATGCAAATTTAATACTTCACAACAAAATCAATTAGCTTTAGTACAACATTTACAGCTTCAACAACAATAAAAGCATTACTGCACAGGCTCAATCCAGCAAAAATCATAAACCTTGACATGACACTAAACTCAGACAAAAAAAAAAGGGAAAACAATTTACCTTATCCCTATGCTTCTTCTTCTTCTCACTGGTTTCCTCAGTTTCATCATCAACCAACAATGACTTCCCCAGCTGCTCACTCAAATTTCTAATCCCATCATCATTAGCACTCCCACCATTACAGTCATCACTAAACCCTAAATGATTATCCTCCCCCTTATTAGCTGCTGCTCCATCCACACGATCAACTACCACAGAAAGGGCATTCAACAATGACTCTCTGATCTCAGTAGCTGAATCAGAATGAGCAGCTCTGCCAGGTGGCACACCAAGACGGCCAAGCTGGCCAGTAGGCACCTCCCTCTCCGCAAACATCTTCTGCTTCCCGGACCCAAATTCCGGTTCCTGCCTCCGGAGACCCAGATTCATGCGCGAGTCAAATCCCCAAATTGGATCTGACCCATTAACCGCCTTATCCCCAGGACCAAAACCCAATTTACGCTTCCCTTGAGCATCGAGTGGTTCAGGTTTAGTCGGCTTATTATTGTTGAAACCCTCATCTTGGCGAACGAAATTGAAGGGCATCGAACCAAGCATGATTTTGCTCTGCTCCTGGTGATTTGGGCGGTCGTGAACATTGAATTGAAAGCGAGGAGCAGCGGCGAAACCCGGAGGCGGCGTATGAGACGGTGCGGGTTGGTGGTGTTGTTGGTGGTGTTGCCATTGAGCGTTGCTTTGGGGGAAGCCATGGATGGCGAAGTTAGGAGGGTGAAGAGAGTCAGGGTAGCCGGTCAATTGATGGGGGATGGTGGGGCCCACGGCGGCGACGGCGGGGTCAACGGAGACGCCGACGCTGGCGCCGTGTGGTCGAAGTGGAGAAGGGATTTGGGGCTTTTGCACTAATCGGAGGAGGAATTCGCCGCTGTTGAGCGGGGGCAGCTCTTGGCGTCCGCCGGCGGTCATGGCGGCGGCGTTGGCAGAGTCTCCGGCGCGATTTTGTTGGATTTGGAGAGGGGGTAGAGGGAAAAAGGCATTCGCTTGAAGATCTCAAAGGGCCAAGGGCACTTGTACGCTTTCCTAAAATCCTAATCTATCTTCTTAGATATATTTTTTTTGCTGATTTTTATTGTGAGTATAATAAAAAGTTTTAATATTTTAAGAGATAAGATTTAAAAAATATATATCCTAGCGTTTAGCATTGCAAATTCCCTCCATAATTCCCCAAAAAATCCATCTATAAAAATATTTCATTTTTTAGTTATGAAATAAAAAGGAAATTTATTGATTTTTTTTGGTGTAAGTTTAAGATTCATGATTTTGTAAGCTTTTTCAGCTTTTACGCACCTAGAAAGATTGACCACGTACACAATATGACCACCAAGGTCGAGTGTGGATACAATTTATGTAGATATCAAAAGTACCTGGATCTGGATAAAGTAGTTGTTATAATGACGTAAATCAAATTTTGTGACGATTCCATCCAGAGGTTCATTTAAGGTAACATGCGACTTGGCAATGGACAATTGACATAAAATTGAAGAGCAAATTCGCAAGCCATTAGTGCGTATTGCATCATGTATCTGTATATAAGATACGAATCTCAGGACTGCTACGTAGTATTATATGATTTTGGGGTCAAAAACACATGATTTCAATTTATTAATAATCAACAAGCTCCAACTTTGAGTTGTCAATGTGGTACACTCCCTTTATCAATTTCATCTTGTATTCTCATTTACCTACAATGAAAAGAGTACGAAAGGTAGATTGTCAGATTAAGAATCCTTAAAAATTGCAAACTATGTTCTCTTTATTTCTCTAATTCTTCTTCTCTTGCCTAATTCTCTTTCTCAATTACTTCAATTACTTTGGGACATAACATTACACATTTACACTGATATAGATTATAACAGATTAGGGTTGTCCAACGGGTGGGTTGACCCGTAACCCGACCCGACCCACCCGTAATTTTACGGGTTACGGGTCAAAAATTTTTTAGTTTACGGATTACGGGTCGGGTTACGGGTCGGGTTATTTTTAGTTTACGGGTTACGGGTGGGTTACGGGTGGACCCGTCGGGTTACGGGTTGACACGTAATATTAAAAAAATAAAAATAAAAATTTATTTTTATAGCAAGTTAAATAAATAAATAAAAATTTACGGGTTAAATGGGTTAAAAAGGGTCGAAAAGGGTCAACTTTACGGGTCGAAAAGGGTCAAACGGGTCAACCCGTAACCCGACCCGTAAACCCGTAACCCGTAAAACGGGTTACGGATCGGGTCACGGGTCGACTTTATTTTTTTTACGAGTCAGGTCGGGTCGACCCGTTGGACAGCCCTATAACAGATTAAGGGTGTATTTGCACAAATAGTTGAAGTTCAAATTACAGTGGTAGTTTAAAATTTTAAAGTTTATGGTGGCATGGTTTAAAAAATAGATTATAAAAGGGTTGTAGTTTAAAAAAAAAAACTAATCTTGATTTGCACGGACAAATAATAAAAACTAGTTTAAACCCATGGATTTTAATATTTTAACCTTTTTATGTCCCTATTATAATTATTATTGTGTAAATTGTATAAAAAGAGAAAAATAATTGACTTTTTAGACCTAAAAAACTAGAAATTAGTTTAAAAACTTCATTGTAATTTTTTTAATTTAAACTACATAAAAGGTTAGAAACTAATTTAATTTATCCATGCAAACACATATAGCAATATAAAAAACACTACCACTAAGACAAAGCTCCTTTCGAAAGTGGAACCAAGTGTAATTAGGGCTGTAATCGAACCGAGCCGAGCCGAGCTTTGAGTTGTTCAAGCTTGACTCGGTTAAAAATAGACGAGTTCGAGTTCGAACGCGAGCTTAGTTCGAGCTTAAATTATTGTTTGAGTTTCGTTCATTTAAATGTTCATCGAACTTGAGCTTGTTCGCGAATCTCTCATTTAATTTCTTCGATAGACAAATTCGTGAACAACTCGTTTACTTATTAATTATATAAGCAAATGAAACAAAAAATTAAACTACGCGGTTTGAGAAACACCACCAAAACTATGTAATTTAACATAAATTTTATATTATTGTATATAATATATAGTATAGTATAGTTTATTTATGAACATGTAATCTTTTTTATGAGTGTATAATCGAGCATGCTCATGAACATAAAATCGAGTTTGCTCATGAGCAAACGAGCCGAGTTATCTTGTGCTCAAGCTCAGTTCATTTATCTTTCGAGCCTTAAAATTGTGCTCAAGCTCGGTTCGTTTACAAACCGAGCCGAACACGAATAAGATTTAACCAAGTCAAACACCGAATTTCTGACGAACGGCTCGGTTCATTTTACAGCCCTAAGTGTAGTCTTCTTGAGAAGGTTCCGATCTCCAGCCGAGAAAGCCATATATTCCACTGAGAAGGCATTAGACTCGCCGAGAAGGCTTGAATCTATACAAAGAAAACCCTTTTGGGTATCAACTTAATTTAGATTTTGTCAAATCCATTCGAAGTTTATCCAAGGTCCTTTATTTAAGCTTCGTCGATCTCGCTCCAAATTATCCTCTTTTCCTCTGTTCCAGATCTAGTTTCTTATTTTCCTGAGTTTCTCTATCTTTGCGGAGGTTTCGCACTTTGCCTTGCCGAGAAGGATGGTCATTTCGTTTTCTTTCGGTGGTCGTCATGGACGACTCACCGATGA
This sequence comes from Fallopia convolvulus, assembly GCA_964016875.1. Taxonomy (NCBI): domain Eukaryota; kingdom Viridiplantae; phylum Streptophyta; class Magnoliopsida; order Caryophyllales; family Polygonaceae; genus Fallopia; species Fallopia convolvulus. The sequence continues at coordinate 51,416,953 of OZ024732.1, forward strand.
TGTTACTCGTTTGTGTCTTCTCCAATTACTTGTGACCCGTTGAGCAAACAATAGCCCTTTTGTCTAAACGGTTTTGTGTTTTCGCTTTAGAACACTTCGGATCTGGTCAAATTGTTTGTGTGGACTCTGTTTTTGGCCTTCGCTTGTTGTTGGATTTCTAACCAGTGTTCGAAGTTCTACTCTTGAACGCCGAAGTATGCTTGCGCAACCCTACTTCTAGTTTGGTGGGCGATGTCACTTTCGGCCGACGTGGCAATTGGACAATCAGACTCTGCCTCTTGTTTTCATTTCGGTCGACGTTTCGTTTCGTTGCCTTTGGTTGGGTTTGTTTGGCCTTTGGGCATGCGTGGCTTTGTGGTTTCCCTAGTCCATTTTGTTGGGCTTTTTGTTGGGGGTGGTATGGCTCCTTGCTTGGGCTTTAAGCCCACTGAGGTTTAACTTTTTTGGTTTTCCCCGTTTGCTTGTCTTTGCAAGTATAGCGCAAGCTTGGTATGCACATCGTCGTTATTGGGACTAGTGGTGGGGTGGGGTACGATTCGTCTGGCATGGTCGTGGCTTTTCTGCGTTGTACTCTTCCATATTTCCATGCATGCTTAGGGCTGGTCATGGGTAGGGTTTTGGGTGGGTGGAGCACTTCCACCACCCGACCCGCGAAATAAATTGTATCACCCGACCCACCCATCACCCGCAGAACCTTTCACCCATATCCGACCCACCCGTCACTCACGGGTGAGTCGGGTGACCCGCCACCCACAAATTCTAAAATTACAATAAAATTTTATAAAATTGTAAAATTAATATAAAAAAAATAATGCAACAATCTACTTCCTGAAGTGATATCCACGATATTCTCAAACATTTTATCCGTGAAGATTCACATATGTTGACCCAAAAAAATTTATATCTTTCATTTGCTTAAGTTCCAACAATAATCCTCCACTTCAGACCCCTTATCATAAACGTTTATATTATCGTAATGGCATTCCACTAGGGATTTAACCTTTTGGGTCCGTATAGTTTTAATATTTAAAAAAAAATCCCAAAAAATTAAAAAAAAATCCCTCAAATCCCAAACTTTCTTTTAGGAAAAAACTAAACCTAATTTTAATTTAGGATAAATTTTTACGGGTGGTAGACGGGTGAAACGAGTGGTGGGTGATGTGTCGGGTTAAACGGGTATAAAATTTCACCCATATTCGACCCTTCACCCGTCACCCGACCCACCCGTCACTCGCTTCATTACGGTTTTTCACCCGTATAATTGGGTCGGGTGAAGCGGATGGGTTGATCACCCACGGATTATGTTCAGCCCTACATGCTTTTTTTAGGTCCCTGGTTTGATTGTTATATTTTCTTTACTTGTTTGTTATGTCTTGCTAGCTTGCTTCAGTTATCGACTTTCGGCTGCCGCTATCAACCTCTCCATTTATCAGACTTAATTAATAACCAAATTTTTACCTGCCAAAAAAGCACTTCCTAAAAAAAGCACTAGAACTACATTTTAACCTAGTTTTATTTTCATTGAAAACATACTTGTGCAAGGAGGGTTTTGGACCGGTGATCAGTGATCACATTCACATACATTGATGGCTCGATCCATATATAACACTATAAACGAATTAATATGTAACAACATAAGAAATTCAATTCCTGTAATACTATATATTATGCGTGCATTGAAGCTGGAAATTCAATTCAAGACATCATAATTAAAGTCGATAGCATTCACGCAAGTATAATCAATCCACACAACACACATCCATCAAACCAATCAATGATTTGATTTAACTCCCAATTAAACAAACACATTAATCAACCAACTAATCCGATTAATTAAGAAGCAACATTCTTAATAAACTCGGCGACGTTGGTGCACAAAGCCTGAGCCTTTCTAGGATCAAATAGCTCCACGGCGTGGTGTCCATCCTCATGGAAGATGGAGGTCACGTGCACCCCGCGTGACTCCAGCATCTTGGCGAACTCCCGTTGCTTGTCCACCAGAGGATCCCCGCCGTAGCCGTTGACGAAGCAGCTCGGGAGCCGTCCGATCTTCTCGTCATCACGGCGCGTCATGGGGTTGCAGAACTCGTGGTCCCGGTCGGCTCCCGGCGGCAGCGCCAGCTTCCACATCAAGTCGCTCCCTGCCAGGGCGATGATGGGGTCGTTGATGAGACGGGTCTGGGACTCGGTCCTTTGAATGCTGCCGAAGAAGGGCTGGTTAATTATGAGCCCTTGGATCTTCATTGGTGGTGATAGTTTTAGATCTTGTGCCCTCAAACCTTCAATCAATTAAGCATATATAATATAAGTTCTTTTTGGTGTTGATTTGAAGAATATGAGATCTTGGGTATTAATAGGCTATAAATAAACGAACAGAGTCCGATGTTTCGCTTGATTAAGTCCTCTTCATGTTCAGCTCGATTTATATACAAGTCCTACTTGAACACAACACAAGATTAGGTAAACCGACTCATTCATTTATGAGCCAACTTAATTATGTATTTATGAGCAAACTCGATTATAAGTTTATAAATAACTAGATTAGTTTCATTTGATTGTATAAATGATTAGTTAAACAAGTTGTTCGTAAACTTGGTTCACGATGAAATTAAATGAGAAGCTCACGAGCTAAACTCAAGCTAAATGAACATTTAAATGAGCCTAGTTCAAAGTAAGATTTTGAACTCGAACCAATTACACATTTTAGCTTAAACTTATCTATTTTTAACTGAGTTGAGCTTGAATAATTCAAAATCCGTCTCGACTCGATTCCATTACATACATGCCTAAGCAGTGGCGTAGTCAGGAATTTGACCCAGTGGGGGCTAAATTTTTCTGGATCAAATTCCGGGCTATAGAAAAAAAAATAATAGGTAGAATTAATAGAGGCCATAAATTATTTTATTTTGTTTTATTTGTTTGTTTTTCCTAGTCAATTATATACTCTAATACGGAGTATAAAATTATAATAATATTAATTATTAAAGGGTTGAGCATGGATCAATTCAAACCAAAATATTAATTCAAACCAAAATATTAAATCGAACAAACAGAACCAAACTAAAATCGATATTGTTTTGGTTTTTGGTTTGAATTTTTCAAATTTCAATTTTGGTTCGGTTCAAATTTTCCAAAAAAAAGATAATTTTCTATCCACCTTAAACCAATAAAACCCGAAATCAAACCAAACCAACCTAAATATGTTCAACTCAATTTTTAAAAAAAAATATTTTTTTTAAATTTTTATAAAAAATTATTATTATTTTTTCAAATTTCAGTGGGGGCTATAGGCACAATGCCCCTGTGCCTAAGTATCAACGAGTATAGACACGAACATGAGAAACATAAACAACACAAACACCCATGAGAAACATAAACAACACAAACACAGAGTAATATATATATATATATATATATAATTTCCATGATTTTATTCTAAACAACTATGTAATTTTATTCGTGTCAATTGCTCATCCCAATCGAATTTGTCCCATGACATGTGTTATTTACTACGGTATCTCATAACACAAATTAAGTAACATTATTTTATTTTATTATTTGTTTTTATGACCAAAAGATTTACAGTGATAAATTTTAAGCTCATAACTTAACTAACAAGTGTTGAGAGAGTGTTACTATTCGAGTCCCCATAAACTGAGTATAAGCCAATACTTGCCAAATCTTCTAATTTCTCTGTATCCAACTATAACAACATCGTAGTTTCCCGGAATATACATGAGAGTGATGTGAATTAGATCGATGGAATAATGGCAAGCACAGTCTGTTGTTGAACAACCTTCAATAATGTTTTTTCATTGGTTGGTTAAATTCTTTCACCTTTATGTTTGGATGATCCACCTTATCAGCACTATATATCTCAATAATCATCTTTATTGCACAGTTATCAGTAGTTGTAATATGAATATACTTTTTTGTAAAGACGGTTTAAATCATTCATATATCCAACAACACCATTAAACAAATGACATGACTCCTCCAACTTCTACTGCTTAGAGTGTTCCAATTTTTTTTTCCAAATTTAGCCTAGTTGATACCTTCTACAGTCATATTATTGTTTACTATCAGATAATTCAAAACTCTTGCACATGCCTCCTGGGATACCACCCGTTGGAGGTCCAATCTAACATGTCATCTAGAGTCATTATATATGCTGAATGAGTCATTATGTATGCTGAATGATAGAGAGGGGTAGTGATAAACAAAAACAAACACTAAAAGATAGAGAGAGGGATAGTGATAAATGAAAACTTTCGGACGATAAACGAAAACAGACACTGAATGATAGAAAGAGGGGTAGTGATAGACGAAAATTCTCTAGCGATAAACGAAAACAAGCACGAAAACCCTAGAAGGTTAGATGGAAATAAAGCCATTTGGAGAATCTAAGTATAGAAAAAGATCCCGCCACAAAGAGATTTTTTGATCTTTTATTTCGTATGGCCAACATACTATTTATAGCAAAATAATCTAGTTGCTTCAGCCAACTTTACGATGTGGGACAACCATCTTACTTATCACTTTTTTGTTTTCTAATATGAACGAGCACGATGTGGGACGCCACATATTTGATTTTATGCACTTGCACGAATTGATTATGTGCATGGCCAAGAGTAGGGCTGTCAAAATTTGACCCGACTCAAGAAACCCGCCTGACCTGCCCGACTCCGAATCCGGCCGGTCCGAGAAAAAGATAAAAGGTTTTATACCCGAGACATGTTTGACCCGAACTGATTTGACTCGAATCTGAAAAAACCCGGACTCGAGATTAACCCAAAACCGATTATACCCGAATGGACTAAGCCTGATGCAACCCGACATCAGATGCTACTCGACCCGAAGTCATCCGAAAATCCGAAGTTACCCGACCCGAAACCATCCAAAAATTATATTATATTTTAAAATATTAATAATAGTGAATATTTATTATAATTATGTTTTTAATTTAAATGTTACATTAAATATTTAGGCCCTAGAGTAGTTAAACTACAAAAAATCATCATTCGATATATGGTCTTAATCAAAATCAAGCTTACTCAAAATCAGATTAACCGGAAATTCGGTCAAAGTCGAAATCCAATTCACCCAAAATCCGAAAAACCCAGAACCTGACTCACCCGAAATCCGACTAAATCCTAAACTAACTAAACCCGAAACCGGACTTATCCGAAATCAAGTTGGACCGAAAAACCAAATGGCCCGACCGAAATTGACCTGAAACCCGACTTTGCCCGATTAATTGAGCACCCGGTCCGAAATGATCCAACCCAATTTGACCCGATTTTCAAAATATCTGAATCCGAACCGAATCCGAACTTACCCGAAACTAATTTGACCCGACCTAAACCCGACATAACCCGCCCGATTGACACCCCTAGCCAAGGGTGATTTGACAACAATGGGAGATTTGTAAGTTGCTAATTTGCTAACTAGGCTACAAATGACTCTCGGGCCAAGCGAACAAGAGTTAGCTCATGGTCCCACTATATTCTTTATTGGGTTGGGCCCAAATCATTTGACACACATACATGCAACGACGAGTTTTCGTTTTTTATTTTTATAGGTATTGTTTGTACGCGTTTATGCATATAAGCGCCTGCAAAACTTGGTTTTTAGCCCGTTAAAATAAGAAATTAAGCACATCGAGTTTAAACCCACCACTTGTACTTACTATTCCGCTTTTAATTATTTAGCGGCTATTTTACGCACCATATACTAGTTTAATTTAAGCCTAATTTTTAGTTGTGAGTTGAACATTCTAACACGCCACCACAAGTGTACTTAAACAACACAACAACTAGGGGAGTACGGAGTACATCATATGAGACAAAACTGAGGCTGGATTCTTAAATCGATGCCTAAATCATATTACTATTATTTTTTTGGTGTGCCCATCCGATTTCCGAAAGTTTCACTTCTAGATATATCCGGATTCGACTCGGGTCACGCACTTAGCATTTAGGGACTAAATTTCCCAATAGGTTTTTTTCCATCCACAAAATTCAAACTCTAGACCTGATGAAAGAGGACAGACTACTTACAACCTCAACCAACCTCCATTGGTCTAAATCATATTATTATCACAGATCTATATCACTCTTAACAATTAAAAATCCAACCCTAATTATCGAATCTAACTAACAACCAGATGCAAAATCAAATTTATTAGACTGAAACAATTAAAGATGAATGAATCAGATCGAGATGATTACCAGCATTGTAAGTAATGTTCCCACCCGAGCTACTCCCCATCAAAAAACACCTCGAAAAATCAGCAAACTCCCTGAGCCACGCCTCCCCATCCGCCCGGCGCGCCTGTTCGCTCACCCACTCCACAGCCTCCACGGCGTCCTCGTACGCCGCGGGGAGCGGGTGCTCCGGCGCCAGCCTGTAATCGACGGACACGATCACGGCCGGGAGCTGAACCGCCATCTTGTTACACGACACGTGGAACATTTGTGTGGCCGCGCTATAAAACACGAATCCCCCGCCATGAAAGTAGATTATCAACGGCAACTTCTTAGTACTACTATTAGTAGTAGTACTATGGTCGTTGTTTTTGGGCCTGAAGATTCTGACGAACGTGTTCTTGGAAGGGTTCAATGGCACATCTTTCGAGACGGCGAATCCGGTCCCCGTCGGAGAGTTGTCGTCGGCGGGGATGTCTTCCGTTGGAGGGACCATCGGGTGTTGCTGGAGTCGTGTGATTGTGCCGTCTGAGTTGGGTGAAATCTTTAGGAGTTTGTAAGGATCCATTGTTTTTTTGGTTTTTGGTATGTGAGATCGATGTAACGATTGATGAAGATCGAGATAATATATAAGTGTTAATTTACAAGAAATGATCGATCAAAAAAGAAAAAAAGGGCCACCAATAAGTGTTGGCGAATTATTGGTGCGAGATAGTACGTACATACATTTAAGTAGCATGGCAAAGAAGGTAAGGTAATTATGATCACGTTACTATCATTTTTTTTTTTTTTTTTGGTTGGGAAAGGGGCGAAGCCCAACTAACCGAGGCCTAAATTGTTCACGATCCGCGGGGTGGCCCTCCCCACGACATCATCATACAAAAGCTGGACGACACACGACGGTGCCTCCGAAATAAAATGTAAACCTACAGGGTACGAGTACGCAAATTTAGTGAGGGAGTCCGCGATAACGTTCGCTTCCCTAAAGACATGTGTGAGTCGAGCTTCGACGACTTGACTAAGGAGGGTCCGACATCTTCGCACCAGCTGAAAAAGAGGATGGGTGGGACTCAAACCTTTGTTGATAAGTTGGACGGCTAAACTGGAGTCGGTTTCAATCAGCACACGAACGTATCCATTGGCACGGGCCAATTCCAGACCGTCAAGTATACCCCACAGCTCCGCCATGGGCACCGTACAACGGCCTAAGTTGTGGGCGAAACCCCCCACCCATCTTCCATCGGAATCACGTAAAACTCCCGCCGCAGTCGCTAAACCGCCATTGCTCACCGAACCATCCGAGTTGATTTTAACGAAGCCTTCCGGCGGTCTTTGCCAACCCACGAGCACCTCCCTCCGAGCAGGCTGCACGATGCCATTCTTTGTAGCGTTCCACGCCCTCTCATACTCCTTGACTCTATCCCTCACAAAGCTGGTTGGATTGCACACGATCGATCGGCTTCCGAAGATCTTTTCGTTTCTCCACTTCCAAGTCCACCAAAGGCACGTCGCGAAGAGGTCCGGCCAACTCAAACCACCGCAGGTCCCTCTGCTCTCCAAAATGTTGTGCCTTATCCATCCTGCAAAAGGTAAGTTAAAAAAATAAGTTCCCACAAAATTTGAATTCAGCCCAAGCCAAAGAGTTTTAATATAGTTGCAATCCCTGAAAAGGTGCATGATCGTTTCCGCCGAGCTGTTGCAAAGGCTGCACAGATCGTTGCTGGCCATGTGGCGACGGCACCTCTCTTGGTTGGTGAGGATCGCTCCTCTAGCAGCCAGCCACACAAAGGTCCGAATACGCTCCGGAACCCGCAGCTCCCAAATCGCATTGAAAAACCCCCTGTCTACCCCTTGAACCTCCATTCTCTTGGTGATGAGATCGTACGCAGAGCTAATCGTGTAACCGCCACTCGCAGACGGTTGCCACGATAAGCAGTCGGTGTTGTCCTCCTCATTAGAAAGCTGGATAGCCGAGAGCCTCAGCAGGATTTCCGCCGGGAGAACGTCACCAAGCCGCTCCCACAACCAGCCAGTGACGGGGTTCCAAAAGTGGCGCACTTTCAAGTGGAGATCGGCCACATCCACCTCGGAGCATGCAAGGTCCAATAACCGAACTCCAACCAACCAAGCATCCACCCAAAATCTAACCGTTTTCCCATTACCCACATTCCAACGGCAACCCGGAGTGATAACTTTGTTGATCCCTTTAACGATGCCTTGCCACACTGCCGAGGAGTTGGCCACCATCGTCCCCGAGTCTCTAATGTACTTCGCCCTCAAGATCGAAGCCCAACAACTGTCTTTCTCGGTCAAGAATCTCCAACTCAACTTACCCATCGTCGCAAGATTGATGTTGTGCATGATCACGTTACTATCATGAATTACCTGAAAACGTACAAGTGTATATTTTACCGGCCAATAGTTTTAGGTGAACATGTGACTCAAGATTAGCAAAATTACAATGTAAATAAGGGATGAAGTGTGTAAATTAAGGGATAAAGTTTTAACCAATTACACTTTTTTTTGGTCGATTTTTAACCAATTACACCAAGACTAAGAGCATAACTAATACAGTAGTTTTTAAAAAGTTCTTCAAAATGGAGAATTAAAAGTCATACTTTTCACTTTAAACTTTTAATCTAATAGTTTTTCATTTTGGAGAATTTGTATATTATTTTGAGAATTTTCTAAATACAGGTTAATTTCTTTTCTTTTTTGTCTCCTCTTTACCTATTTTGGAAAATGAGATAAAAAATTTCTTGAACTAAAACACATCTCAAATGCCTCAAAATTCTCAATTTCTCTATTTTAGAACATCTCTTGGGGATGTTCTAATACCTCTATGCCATTAACCGCGCATTGCTACCATTGAATCTTTGATCCAACATTTCAGCCTTTTCTATACTACCATTTTTTTTTCTTTTATTGTGTGTAGGTTCTAAGCAGGAAATTAAATTACCTTCCTTGACTGTAACTGAGCATATATTATGTGTTGGATTTGCATTTAAAATTTTTTTTGGTCGAAATTGGATTTCCATTTAATGACACACCTAAGTGTGGTTGAAGAGAGTAGTTATTTGGTAGGAAAGAGGATTGATTTATGATAGGAGACAGTTGGATAGGGTTGGTTTCGGGTAGTATGTGGTAATAATACTGCATCTATGACTTCTTATATACTCTGAATAAAGTTTGGAATGAAAAAATATGCAAGATTGGATTCAAATTCATAGCTGGTCCACTAATTAATGCCAACTAATTTTATGATCCTAATTTTTCCTACACGTTCTGATCCAAAAATAAAATAAAAATTATTCCTACACGTAGCAGTCTAAAAATATAAAATTATTCCTACACTGTGTCTTCAATTACATGTAGATCTGTTGGTCGGGTCGGTCGTACGTATTGGTTCAGGTCGAGTTATTTTAGGTTCGGGTTAAATCGGATTCAAATTATAACTGATCAAATCGGGTCAGGTCATCATGGGTTTTTCTAAAGCTGCTAGTTTTTTAAAGTTGTAAAGCATACTTCCTAGAGAGAGTCAATGAAGTGTGAACTTGACGCTTTTATAGATAACGATACCTGGGTGGTCGCACCTTTACCTTTCGATAAGAAGGCTATTGGTTGCAGATGAGTGTATCAGATTAAATATCGTTTTGATGGTGCGATTGAGCACTACAAGGCTCATTTTTTTTTGGTACGTACTACAAGGCTCGTTTAGTTGTTCTAGACAATAAGCAGGTTGAAGGTATTGATTTTACTGAAACCTTTGCTCTAGTTGCTAAAATAAATATTGTTCGAGTTTTTCTATTCGTGCCTACGATATGTGGATGGGAACTTCATTAGATGAATATTCACAATGTCTTCCTACATGGTGATTTAGCTGAGGAAGTGTACATGCTACTACCGTCTGGTTATACAGGAATTCCTATCGGGCATGTCTACAAGCTTCAGAAATCATTAAATGGGCTTTGTTAGGCTCCCAGAAATTGGTTCTCTAACTGGCCACTTCTCTACATGCTTTCGAGTTTCAGTATAGTTACGCTAATTATTCTATATTCCCTCTGACTCGTCATGTGATACGCTATACACTACGATTATATTAGGATAATTAATTATATTTGTTATTTTTTCAATATTGTGTCATTCCTTTTATTTAGCGATTTGATTTTATCTTTTAAGTAAGGTTATCTTCTAATATTTCAACAATTAGGGTTTCTTGTTAGCTAGATATTAGAGTATTATAAGTACTCGTTTAAGTTGTTATCAAATCAATCAATAAATCAATGAATTAAGAAATTATCCTTTTCCCTAAATTTATCTTCCGTTCTTCATCTCGTGGCAACTAACCACGTTTATCGAGTCAATCCCACATCGGGTGTGTCTCAAACCCTTGACCAACAAGGTTTTGATACGAATCCACACCGGGTCCGTATCAATTGGTGCTTTCATTCTTGAACATCGCAATTATCATGTCCAGTGACGCGCATATCCGAGTACTTCTTCAACATGTGCAGATGGAGATCTATAATACTCGTCAAGCGCTAGCGGTTCAACGTCGTCGGACAGATAAGCTTTTTTCTATCCTAGGAATTCCTCTCGACGAGGCAACCACGACGCCGCGAAACCCTACCTTAGCGATTGCGCCCGCGAAAACCGAGCCTATGCTCGCATCGATCGAGCCCACGCTGATACATATGCCATGAGACCCTGACAGATTAAACTCCAAGATCCGTTTCATGAGTCTCCTCCTGATTTCCGACTTGAGGACAAGTCGATTCTCAACGGGGGAGAATTGATACGCTATACGCTACGATTATATTAGTTATCTTTTCAATATTGTCCTTCCTTTTATTTAGCGATTTGATTTTATCTTTTAAGTAAGGTTATCTTTTAATATTTCAGCAATTATAGTTTTTTGTTAGCTAGATATTAGAGTATTATAAATACTCGTTTAAGTTGTTATCAAATCAATCAATAAACCAATGAATTAAGAAATTATCATTTTACATAAATTTATCTTTCGTTCTTCATTCCGTGGCAACTAACCACGTTTATTGAGTCAATCCCACATCGGGTGCGTCTCAAAATTTGACCAACAAGATTCCGATACGAATCCACACCGGGTCCGTATCATCATGGTATCACATTATATGTTCTTGTCTACGTGGACGACTTGATTATTGCTTGTAATGTTTCATCTGCTATTACTACTTTCAAGTGATGCATGAGTTCTTACTTTCATATGAAGGATTTGGATGCTCTTATGTATTTTCTTGATTTGGAGATTGCTCGTAATAATTTAGGCATATTCCTATCTAAGAGGAAATACGCTCTTGAAATTATTGTTGAATCGGGATTACTGGCTATAAGCCGCGTGACTTTCCCATGGACTCTCACCATCAACTTGTCGTTGATAATGGTCCCAATTTCTCATATCTTGATCATTATCGTCGTCTGATTGACCGATTGATCTATCTGACCATTACACGTATAGAATTGTGCTATGTTGACAAGCTACTTTACATGTTGTTTGTTACTTGAAGGGTCATTTGGATCAAGGACTTCATCTCTCTTGCAGTGGACCTCTTTAGCTTTTTTATTTAGCTTAAATTTTCATGTATTTTTTTTTTTGATAAGGTAAGAATTTGGTATCAGGTCAAAATCACCCAATACCAATAGCATCCTTCCAGATGAGAGCTATGAGCTCTGGGTGCAAGCCTACCATCCTGGTCGGGAAATCGTAGGCTAGATGTGCAATTTTGTCAGCAACGGAATTAGCGGTTCTGAAGATATGAGTGATGATCTTGTCCTCAAGGGAGGAACACATCATCTGGAAATCCGTTACTAACATTTCAATTTCCCACGGACAATTTTTCTCACCACGTATGGCTTTGATTAATATTTGGTTGTCACTCTCTATTTCCAATTTGCGTATTCCTAGTTGAAGAGCCATTTGAAGACCTTTGTATAAGGCTAATGTTTCAGCTTGTAAAATTGATCGTTCTCCCATCTTTTCGCATCCCATCCTCACCATTTCTCCTTTACTATTTCTAATGATAAAGCCAATCGAAGTGTTTCCTATCCTATTTTTGGATGCATCGGCATTTAATTTGAACCACCCCTCACGAGGCTTTCTCCATCCCACCTGTTGTTTACGTCCTGTCATGGTTTTAGGCGTCCCGCATTTTTGTTCATTTTCTTTTCCTTCTTGCTTGGCATTTTCCCAATTTTTCCGTTATTTTATATTAAATTGATACAAATCACTGATAACATTTTGATTGTCAAAAATTGTCTTGTTTCTATTATACCATATAGACCACCACCCAGTTATTATAGTAGCCAATTCATTTTTCCCAACCTTATTTTGAAGTTCGTATACAATTTCCTTTATGTTATCATTTCGATTATTTAGTCCCTCTATTATGTTGACATAGTTACTATGGATAAGCGCCATATTTTGTAAGGCATAGGGGCATTTTAGGAATAAATGTGTAGAATCCTCCTCACTGAATGAGCAGAAAGGACATTCTTGGGTAACTGCTATATTGCTTTTGGCAAGTCTTATTTTTGTTGGGAGTCCATCGAAACATAGTCTCCATACAAAGTTCTTCACCTTTGGCGGCACGTTTAGAGACCAAATCCAGTTCCAATTTTTAGTCTCTTGAATCCTTTGTTTTGTTATTATTCTGATTGTTGATTCTGTTGTGAACCATCCGTTTGTACTAGGCCACCAATATAGTCTATCATGGATATCATGTTTTGGGATTGGTATTTTCATAACTTTGTTAACCCAATCTTGAGGTATAGTTTGCTTTAGTTTTGAGATATTCTATTTTTTATCTTGTGTAATATACTCTATTACTCGTTCATTCGGATTAATCCTATTTGGGATATTCATCTTTAATTGTAATGTCTCGTTCGAAATCCATGGGTCTTTCCAGAATCGTATGGTGGTTCCATTCCCTAGTTGCCAGATTAATCCTTTATAAAAAAAAAATTCTTAGCCTCATGAGATTTCTCCATTGCCACGAACATGAGTTCTTTGGAATATAATTTAGAACGTGTGTGTCTTTTAAATATTTCTCATTGATGATCCGTACCCATAAATTTTCTGGTTCGGCCATAATCTTCCATAATAGTTTCATTTGTAGTGCCTGATTAACTTCTTTTGATTTCCTTATACCTAGACCACCTTGCTTTCTAGATCTGCATACCTTTTTCCACCCAATCAGCGGCCTAGATTGTTGGCCTTTGTTCCAAAGAAATTCTCTGTTTATTTTGTCCAGTTTATTGGTAACTTGTTCTGGAAGCATAAAACTTTGCATTAGGTGCAGAGGTTTTGCTGAAAGATTGGCTTTTATTAAAGTTGCACGACCCTCGCTAGAGATTGTGTTTGCTTTCCATGCCATTAATTGATTCTTTGAGGATATTAATACATCTGAGAATGTTTCTTGGTTCACTCTTCCTTTTATCACCGGACATCCTAGGTATTTGTCTATTTTCAACTGTTCACTAATTCCAAATATCCCTTGTAATTGTCTTTTTCTGCTTTCTGTGACTTTGGGGGTAACAAGAATGGCAGATTTTGTGTAATTAACTTTTTGTACTGAAAAATTACAGTATTCTTCTATAATTTTTTTTAGTTTTGTACAAGCTAGGTTTTCTGCTTTTCCAAACATAAGGATGTCATCTGCAAATGATAGAAAAGGTATCCTCGTACCCCCTCTAGTGACCGGGAACCCTATTATCGGTTTTCGTTTTTCACTTTCTATTTTTAATTTTCGTGCTAGTACTTCTGCCCCAATTATAAATAGGAATGGTGACAAGGGATCACCTTGTCTTAAACCCTACTCAGCTTTGAATATTTCTGTGGGGCTATTGTTTACTAATACTGAAAAGGATGTAGTTGTTATACATTCCCGAATCCATTCTATAAATCTACTGCAAAAGTCGAATTTTTCCATAACAGTGAAAAGGTAATTCCAATCAAGTCTGTCATACGCTTTCTCCATGTCAAGTTTTATTGCAATCCAGCCTGTACTACCTTTTCGTAGTTGAAACGAGTGGAAAATCTCATGTGCAATTAAAATATTATCATGTATCGCCCTCTTTTCTACAAAGGCCCCCTGGCATGGGTGTATTATTTTACCTATCTTCTTTTTTAAGCGTTCAGTGAGGATTTTTGCTATTATTTTGTATATCGTGTTGCACAAACTTATTGGACGGAATTGTTTCGGTGAATTTGGGTTTTCACACTTCGGGATCAAAGTAATAAAGGTATGGTTTATTTGTCTTAATATTCTTCTAGATTCAAAGAAGCTTTTCACAGCTCTAATCACAGTGCTCCCTACGATATGCCAGTATGTTTGGTAAAACTCTGCTATTATACCATCTGGACCCGGAGATTTATCTTTTCCAAGACTAAATACAACTCGCTTAATTTCCTCGTTGGTAACATGTTTTGTGAGATCTTGGTTATCCTCATCCGTAATCTGCCTTTGGATAAGTTCCAAGTATTCCGCTGGTATTGGGGTAATATTATTATTTTTCCTTGCCCTTTGTTTGAATTCCTTATTAATTTCATTTCTAATATTCTCTTCCCCAATTATATTAAGTCCTGCATCATCACATAGCTGCCTGATTATTTTCCTATTTCTTCTTCCTGTTGCTCTTCTATGGAAGTATTTATTATTAGCGTCATTCAATCTGATGTGCTTACATTTTGCTCTTTGGCTCCAATATTCTTTTTGAAATGTTAGTAATTTCTCTCTTTTACTTAGTAATCTTGATTGTTTTTGAGTCAGTAAATAGTTTGGATTGTTGGGTGTTTCCTTTTGAAGTTTTAGTAACTCTTCTTCAATTACACTAATTTGTCGAAAAATATTTCCAAATGTAGTTTTATTCCATTCCTTGGAATTTCTTTTTAAAAGTTCAGTTTTCTTAACTAAATTATACATATTAGATCCTATGACATTGTTTCGCCAAGATTGTTTTACTATATTGTCGAAGTCTTTCCTTCTAAGCCACATTTTCTCAAACTTAAATGGTGGTGGTTTACCTTGGTTTGCAGATTGTAGTTCCACTGAAATAGGGCAATGGTCAGACGAGGTAAAAGCATGGTTCATCGTACTAATGGAAGGAAACCATTGAGCAATCTGTTCTGATATTAGAACTCTATCGAGTTTCTCATAGATATTATCGATATCAGTACTATTTTTTCTCCAGGTATACTTGTTCCCCAATGATGGAATATCAATTAGATCACAATTGTTTTTAAATCTTGTTAACCTCTCAAATCTACTGAAATGAGGGCTCTCTCCCCCAATCTTATCCTCTGGTTTCTGAATTTCATTAAGGTCTCCTATAATCATACACGGTATTGAAGTTTGTTGTATATAAGTTTGTATTTTTGCCCAAAACTCTTCTTTATCTTGGACTCGTGGTGGTGCATACACAAATATGATCATTAATTCCCTATGTTCTGTATATTCTTTATATCGAAAACTAATGAATCTATTTTCTTGTATATCTAGTGTAAAGCTATCGTTTTTCATTTGATACTCCTTCCATAGGACACAGAGGCCTCCCGATCTTCCAATAGACGGAGAAAATATAATATTATCAAAACCTGCTTTTCGCCAAATATTTTCTTTAGGACATGTTTCCGTTTTAATTTCCATTAACGCAATAATTTGGATATTTTCTCGCTTGCATAAGAATTCAATATCGGTCCAGATTGTCTGTCGACCGATACCTCTACAATTCCAGCTACATATTTTCATTATTACTAGGATTTGTTAGTAGTAGCCATTGTCTCCGTTTCATCACTAGCCCAAAGTTCAAGATGAGATATCACCTCTTTTGAAGCATCGAAGTTTGATGTCCAAGGGCTAAGCACCATTAAAGCTCCAAAGAGAAAGAAGGGGCGCTTACCCCAGGCTGCGTTCTTGTCCATTTCTGATGCAAATTGGAGTTCAAACCAGTTGTTGGCTCTGTCGACTACCTCGACTTCTCCATTCACAAATTTCCAGTCGGCATTGATTTTTTGTTTGATCTTGGCAACTTCAACTTTGCCTTTCCACAGGGTGCCAATCAAGCACGTTTTCTCCAGTTCATCAATGTCTTTTTGAACCTCTGCAAGGGCTCTCACATATTCTTCAAACTGTAGAGCCTCCAAGTCTTGATCTTCATCATTCTCCAGAAAGTCTTCGTAGTCCCCCTCAGAGAGCTCTAGGTCGATTTTTTCATTCGGACTGAGCGCAGCCTTCTCGGCTTCAGCCTCACCAGCCTTCTCGGCTGTAGGTGAGTGGGATGACTCAGTTTGTTGGTTTGTCACCAGGGCATCCTTGAACGATTTTTTTGGTGTTTCCATGCTCACAGTTTTTTGAGAGAAACAGGTGCAAGAAGAGATATTGTAAGTTAGATTTTGAGTGTGCAAAAGCCGATAGCAAGGCTTTGTATATATAGTCAAGTTTGCGTCAGACACTATGATAGGGGAATGAGAGAATGGAGCCATACCTCTATCAGAAAGGGCCTTACCAACTCCTAGTACGAAACATTCCATCATTCGAAACTGTAGACATCCGATTCCACCAATAGGAACTCTCTTCCTCTTTCTCCAGTCCTTCAATCCTGTACATTCCTCTCCCAATTTGTACTTGATAGCCTTCTGCAACTGCCACGCCGCTTCACTCCTGATTTTCGGCTGAAATTGTTTGATTCTATATCCCATCATACCGATTTGCAAGAGATTTGAAGATATAGGCACTCCATTAGTACGTATTTAGGGGATTTTTCCCACTGCACTCTGCTATCTTTGGATAAACCATGAAGGGGTGAGATTGGGGCAGTTAGGCTGACGGGGGAGAGGCGATTTTTCTGGATCTGGGTAGAAATCGGATTTAGATTAGGGTAACACTTTGAGAGCGTTTTCTCTCTCATCTCTCTAGCTTCTCGCTTAGTCATTTTTTTACTTTAAATTTTCATGTATTGTTTTACCTTTTTAGAGTGCTTTAAATTTCTTGTCTTATGATATTAGGAATCGGACTATTTGTCGCATAATTACTACTTAATATTTTTTTTATTATTAATAAAAAAATTCCCTTGAGAACACGTAGAATGCCAACTCTCTTTCAACAAAAAAAATATATATATACTTGGGGGAGAATTCCCAATCATAACTATAACCTAAAGGGGAGGTTAAAAAAATTATTAAACGACACATGTCGCTCTTAGATTGGACCACCTCACCCCTTTTTTTAAAAAAAAATTATATTTCATTTTTGGATATGATAAATTCTTATCCATGTTTTTACAATATAAAATAGAAAATCATATTATTAAACAATATTTTATTTTTGGATATGATAGATAGGAAGATCATTAAGATATGTTTTATGCTATCATACAAATTCTAGAATATTTATTTTATTTTTAAATAGAATCGTTTTTTAACTAAGATATTTTAATTGAATAGTTATCTTTGGTGATTATTGTTTCAAATAAACAATTTTTATACTTTATTGATTTTAAATATTTATTCAAAATTTATATTTAAGCAATTATATAATTATTTTTCGCAGATAATAAATATATTTGAAAATATTTTATTTAAGAAAAACACGTACAAGGTACGGGAATACATACTAGTTCCAAACTATGAGCGCACACACCTCTTAAGGCAACTTACATCAAATTATGTTAAAAAATAATTGATTGGTCAGATATGACTTATGAGGCATTGAGACTTGTTATTGATTGGCCAGTTATGTTTCATCAACTACATTATTAACGATCATCTAGAAAATTGAGGGAAGGTAGTTTAATCTTTCTTTATAAATTAGGTTTTTGTATATCACTACGGTGAGACGTGAAAACACCCGATCCCATTCCGACCTCGATTTTTTTGAATGATTGCATTTATTTTCTTAAAATACAATTATTCACATGATTATATTTAATTGGGATAACACATGACTTAATTTTTTCTTCTTTTTAATCAAAACATATTTGAGAGATGTATGGTTTGATGTTGTGCGAATCAACCATGTTAACTACAACTGCAATGTTGTGGCTAGGGCTGGGCTGGGCAAAATCCGGACCGAATCGGGGGTATCCGGTCCGGTCCTCGGTCCACAAAAAATTACAAGACGGTCCCCGGTCCGGCCCGGTCCCGGTTCGGACCGGTTTTTTGTATTAGTGGTAAAAAAATTATTTTGTGTAAAAAATATGTATAGTTATATTATAAAATTTATGTTAAAAATATAAATTTAATTTTTATATGATATAATATATATTTTAATTAAAAATAATATTTTTTATAAAGAAATAAAACATTTTTGAATTAAAAATATTTTTTGTATTGATAAAATAACACTTTGGTCCAAACCCGGACCGGACCGGGACCGAGACCGGACCGGACCGGGAATATCAGGATCGGTCCTCGGTCCAATTTTTTCAAGAATCCGATCCCAGTCCGGTCTTGGACCGTTGATTTGAGACCGGTTTTCAATTCGCTTCTCTCTCTCCGGCGAGGTTTGAACTTCGCGTGGTGGGAAGGCTTTCACAATTCGCATCTTCCCGTCCAGCAAAGAAAGAGGTGGGGAGGCTGATGACTAGTGACCCATACTCACAGTCACACCACAACTTTGCTCATAAACCTCAACAATGGATTAAGATTTGAGAATCTCAATTTCAGCCTCCGATCCAAAAGTTGAGGACCGACCCACCACTTTTGGGCCTTGACTAGATATAGCAAAAAGCCCATGTTCACCTTAGTACATAAGTTCCCTGCTTCGGCTTCCTCCTATCCATCTATCCCTCAAATCAAATCGTTCGCAAGTCGGTCACAAACAAATCTTTCTTCCTCGACCCCGCCCTACCTTTCAATCGGTGCGCGAAATTCACACACAGCGACAGAGGGCAGCCAACGATGGCGGCGGAGACCGCGAACGGGGCCGTGGAGGCTGCGCCGACGTACCAAAACGGCGGCATGAACGGTGGTATGAATGCAAACCCTAACGCCGGCAAGAAGTCCAAGGAGAACGAGCGCCGCCGCCGCCGGCGCAAGCAGAAGAAGAACCGCAAGCAAGACGATGAGAGCGGGGGCGACGCCAACGGCGACGGCGACGCCAAAGAGAACTCCAATCCTCAGCAGGTATTTTCGAGTCCTTTAATTGTTCGTTTGATTTTATGTTGCCTGTTGCGACTGCTTTTTCATGATTCAGTTTAGATCTAAGCTTTTTCATGATTCAGTTTAGTGGAGTTGCCCTATCTCGGTTGGAAGATTCAGTTCATCTAATTAAAATCTGTTTGCCTGTTTCCTAAACTCGATGTCCATTCTGCTGAGTTTTAGTCCTAAGGTTTCTTTATTGGGACTGTGATTGCTATTATGTCATTGACAGATTGTGTATTGTTTTGTAAGGTCAAGGAGGACGTTGACATACTATATGTACCCGATTTTAAAGAAGTAGATCCTGAATTGCTTGAGGTATACAAGAGTGTGCTCCAGAAGTTGAGTTTTGGTGAAGCCGCAGGATCTGAGGTTAATAACATGTGCTTGCCACTCTAGTGATTGGGTTCTTACACTTAAGAATTTATATGGGACTCATTGTTCTGTGTGTTTTTGTTTTTGCTGTCACTCAGGACGATGACAAGAAGGATGAAGCATCACAAGATGCAGATGAGAAGAAGAAAGCTGATTCGGATTCTGATGATGAAGAACAAGATAACGAACAGAAAGAAAAGGGAGTTTCGAACAAAAAGAAAAAGGTTAGACCATTGAGCATAATAGATACCCTCTGAACATGTTTTTTTTCCCAAATATTGGTCAAAGGATATATATATTTTTTTCCTGTGGCAGCTTCAACGGCGTATGAAGATTGCTGAGTTAAAGCAGATTTGTTCCAAGCCCGACGTGGTAGAGGTGGGTGACAATGAGTTTTAATCTATTATTTCCTTCTATACTTATATCATTATATGAAGCTTGTTTAGCTCTGCAAAAAAGAAGCACTGATATCATGTTTATTTTTCTATCTGCTATCTGCTATCCAAAAGATAAATGACTATTTGAGTGATACAAAGATGAGAATGTGAATGATAGATGTAGTGTCTAAAATTTCTATGAACAATGTAATTACTTAATAATGAAGTGATATTTTTCATTGAAATTGGTAATTGAATATGCTGAGCAATTATATAGGGTATTGTCCATGAATGTGAGAACTTTGTAAAAAAATTTAATCGCCTTTGAAGGCTTAGGTGAAGGGTTATAGACTTATAGGAGAAGTTTTTTCCAAGAATGTGAGAGCACTATTGACAGTGACGGCTATAGCAATATGACTTCATGAAGAAGCAATGAAGGGGAATTTTTTTAACTCTCTTTGGTCACATTGTGATAATTTACAGATTTGACATTTGTAATGCTATTCTTGTGCAATTTGCTTAGCTGTTTTAGTTATTAATTATTGTGTCTCTTTCATTCTCATTTTGTATTCACATTATCTTATATGATGATTGTAGATATGGGATGCAACTTCTGCTGACCCAAAGTTGCTTGTATATTTGAAATCTTATCGAAATACTGTTCCTGTGCCACGGCATTGGTCTCAAAAGAGGAAATATTTGCAGGTTAGTATATCCGGTTATAATACTCTCTATATTTCAAATATGCATGCATATATGTTGGTGGACTCGTTTTGTGGATTTTTAGGGTGTGGGTGGGGAAAGATAGTGCTGATAAGGTTTCTCTTATACGAATATATGTGATTCTTGCAGGGGGACGGCTGTGACAGTCATGGAGCCAGAACATGTAGGTGTTTGTGAAGGGGAACCTTTGAATGATCTCTGTTTTGATGAGTTTTGATAGTCTGGGTTGGGATTCAGAAGATTTATCTATACCATATTAGTTTCATGTATTCAAGAGTGTTTAAGCTCAATAAACCTGTTAGATATTGTGTTTGCTGTTTGGTGCTTCATCATGAGGATATTCTTATATTTAAATTGATAACCCTGCCATTATTCTAGATCTTGACACCAAGATTGTAGAGTTATCCAACAGTAGTCTTGATATAAATCAATATTGTTACACAGATTACATCTTGTGGCTTATATTATTAATGGAACTTGTTTTGCAGGGTAAGCGTGGCATTGAGAAGCAGCCTTTTCAGCTTCCAGATTTTATTGCTGCAACTGGAATTGAAAAAATTAGACAGGTATTTTATAGCTAGCATTAGAGTGCTTGAATTGGGCAACAATATGCTGTTGATGATGTCTTTTCTGTGCCTAACTGTAAGATTTTTAAAGTACATGAATAACCGGTTTACATATTTCTTATCATAGGCTTATATTGAAAAGGAGGACAGCAAGAAACTAAAGCAGAAGCAACGTGAACGCATGCAGCCAAAGATGGGAAAAATGGATATTGATTATCAGGTCTTCCCTCTTTTTCCTGCTTTAGATTCTAGCTCTTATATAATGGTAGTATTGCAATTTCTTGATTAGTCCATTGATATATGTCTGTCTAAATAGTGTCTTTATTCTTGTTTCCATTTTAGGTTCTCCATGATGCATTTTTCAAGTACCAGACTAAGCCAAAATTGACCACCTATGGTGACTTGTATTACGAAGGCAAGGAATTTGAGGTATAGTTTCATTAACACTATTTATAGCTTGCTTGTACATGTATACCTCTTCCTTGTTATGTAAACTAATGCCGGTACTCCCGATTGCCAACTTATTCGAGGATTAGTAGAAAGTGCTTCATAACTGCTTGTGTGTTTGCTTTGAGATTTTTGATAGATCCACATGTTCTTTTAATTGATCGTAATTTATGAAACTATTTGAACTAGTGTGGATTATTAGTAGGATGTGTTCTTCGAATGCATAAAGGCATTTTAAGTTATAATCACATTAGATGAACACACCCTTCGTTAATTTGCTCTCAAGATTTCACAAGTTACCTCTTCTCTAGTTTATCACGACTGACATTTTGGGACAACAAAGAATGACATCATCACACTTTTTAACCTTTGTGTGCACAGGTCAAGCTGAGGGAAATTAAGCCCGGTACCTTGTCAAGGGATCTTAAAGAAGCTCTAGGAATGCCAGAGGGTGCTCCTCCTCCATGGCTTATTAATATGCAGGTATAGTTGATTGATTAGATACTAATTTCTTGAATTAAATTATCTCCTTATTCTTTCCCCCTCTTTCGTGGCACAGAGGTATGGTCCTCCCCCATCGTATCCACATTTGAAGATTCCTGGGCTGAATGCACCTATTCCACCAGGAGCTAGCTTTGGTTATCATCCTGGAGGATGGGGCAAACCTCCTGTTGATGAGGTAAATATCATCTCCTTTGTGGCTTCATTAATTATATTATTGTATTATGTGATAACTGATAATTTATACATCGCTTTTGTTAAACAGTTGGGTAGGCCTTTGTATGGAGATGTTTTTGGCATTCAACAACAGGATGAGCCGAATTATGATGTACATTTTCATATTATTCTTTACTTCATATCTTTTCTTTTCATATTTTATTATCCTGATGATTCTTACGAAGAAATAACTAAACTACTATACAAACAGGATGAACCTGTTGATAAGACAAAGCATTGGGGTGATCTTGAGGAGGAGGAAGAAGAGGAAGAGGAGGAGGAAGAAGAGGAAGAGGAGGAACAGATGGAAGAAGAGGAACTAGAAGATGGTATTCAATCAGTTGATAGCCTATCAAGGTATGTAGTTCTCAAGCAATTTGGTTCCTGCTGTGGAGAGCTTAGCTTTAGCTGTTGTTTACCTGGGTATTTGAAATATCTTAAATAATTTTGATAGCCATCAGCAAACCATTTTTCTCATAGAACTTTAATTAGTCACTCCACTGCTCTAACAATCTCTATTCGCTTTGTAGCACTCCTACTGGAGTGGAGACACCTGATGTTATTGATCTTCGGAAGCAACAGAGGAAGGAACCTGAGAGACCACTTTACCAAGTAAGTAACATTGAAATTGTTTTTCATTTGTAATTTCTACTTTCATGCTCAATTACTCAACTGAAGGGATGATTTTAACTTTTTTTTTTTTTTTTTTTTCTTTTGACAAGGTCCTTGAAGAGAAAGAGGAGAAAATTGCTCCTGGTACTTTGCTTGGGACATCACACACGTAAGGAATATGCTTTTTGTTTCAACATTGTCTATTTTCTTAATGGCAACAATTGTAAAGTGTTTGTTTGTTCCTGATCCCAGGTATGTTCTTGGCGCTCCTACTCAAGACAAATCAGGAGCTAAGAGGGTATGCATTCTGATTAACATCACACACATATGAAAATAAGTTGTGTAATATGAGTAAAGGCTCATCTAACATGCACCTTTTTTTTTTGGTCTGATCTAACATGCACCTTTATACCGGAAAACTACTCACAATGTCATTGTATCTCTATTCACAGGTGGATCTTCTAAGAGGTCAGAAGGCTGATAAGGTTGATGTCACTCTGCAACCCGAGGAATTAGAAGCTATAGACGATGTTCTGGCTGCCAAGTATGTTTTCTTCCTTTCTATGTTTATGGGTTCATTCACATCCTGAAAAAACTCGTGCTTATATAGTTATATGGTTATTATATCCATGTAATAACGTTTATCTATCCTATTCACTATTCAGATATGAAGAGGCAAGGGAAGAGGAGAGAATGCGTAGTCAGCGCGAGGACTTCAGTGACATGGTTGCCGAGGTAATTTTTTGAGGATTTAGCTATTAGTTTCAGAGCCATGATTCTTCATTCGTGCAACAAGCGCCTTCTTTTTATAATAACAAATTTAATTTGTTATGCAGAATGAGAAGAAGAGGAAGCGAAAGATGCAGGACAAAGAGGGGAAATCAAAGAAGAAAGATTTCAAGTTTTAGTCTTCTCTTTGTGAGGTCTCCTGTTTTGCAACTATGTTATATGTTTCTGGGATTGCACGATTTGTCTACTTGAGTAATCTTGATTGAGAAGGCGTAGTAGTTATTGCACTTTTCTGTTCGTGACTTCTTGCAATGTAATATGTGAAAAATACATCTGACTTTTACATTAGACCTATGCAATATCTCCTCTCTTTTTAGACATGACACTTTCTCAACAATAACAAATCCATTTGAGATAATAATTGATTTACTTGTGCAAGGCATGTTCAACAAAAACAAATATTAATGAAATTTGGATCTGGGTTTTGGCAGAAGCCAAATCTATGTATACTAGATTAGCTTGAATGGGGAATTAATACCTTTTATCATTTCTAATCGAACTAATCCAATTATTTGCTTCATTGCTTGCTCACTAAGTACACTGTAGGCGCCACAAACATGCACCGGAGCACGCTTATACGGAGTAGCAGATTAATTATTAGTTAATTGACTATTTAATCGCCGTTCACAGCCAATGAATTGTTTAATTAATGATGAATCAGTATCAACTGGATGACCCTTAGTCCATTGAATTGACAGCTATGATGCTTAGCAGCACTTAATTAGTAATAGTGGTAGAGTGTAAGCGAGACTTTGGTTTTTGTCGTTTTGCTGTTCAAAATGTTGTACATGGTTAAACAAAATTAGTAGGAGGACTAATTAATTGATTAGTGTCAAAGACGGGTGGCACGTCATCAGACAAATATTCCATTTTGCTACATAGGAACTCATTAAAAATGAGGCATAACTCCTATGAAGAATTGACGATTGCACCCACCTTTACCTAACAAATATATCGACCGACCAAATTTTACTTTCCACATTCCATCGTTTATTAAATTTTATATCACATCATTAATTTACTTCTCATTAGTTTTGTTTTTTAAATTCAATCTTCCATTAGTTTGTTTGAAAGGTTGAATAAAGGGATAAAATTGAAACAAGAACAATGAAATACGAGAGTTTAGTAGGACAAGCTGAAAATTAAAGATCCATAAGAAAAAGATAAAAGGTTTTTAGTACTTTAAATGACAATTTAGATGTACCTCAAAAGGATTATATTATACATTTGATTATAAAAGTATTAGGAAGGTCGGTCCATGGAATGATAACCACCTATTGATGGAATCAATTCACCAATATGGTAATACGCCCATGATCTATCACATGTTGCCAACTATATATATGTGGATTGTTTACCGATCCTTTTCATACTTCAACTTGGGTTATTTTTTTTTCGGTTTGGCTAATGTGTGCCCATGGGCACACAATAAAAGTGATAATTTTGAAAATTATTTTAAAACTATTCCCTAAATTGAAATTAATGAACCTTTTTTAAAAAATCAAAATTAACAAATAATATTCAGATTTACCAAAATTAGCATTCTTATTGTGTGCCCATGGGCACACATTAGAAAAATCCCGGTTCGGCTAATGTGTGCCCATGGGCACACAATAAAAGTGATAATTTTGGAAATTATTTTAAAACTATTCCCTAAATTGGAATTAATGAACCTTTTTAAAAAAATCAAAATTAACAAACAATATTCAGATTTACCAAAATTAGCATTCTTATTGTGTGCCCATGGGCACACATTAGAAAAATCCCGTTTTGGCTAATGTGTGCCCATGGGCACACAATAAAAGTGATAATTTTGGAAATTATTTTAAAACTATTCTCTAAATTGGAATTAATGAACCTTTTTAAAAAATCAAAATTAACAAACAATATTCAGATTTACCAAAATTAGCATTCTTACCAAAATTACCAAAATTACCAAAATTAGTATTCCACAATCGAGTTATTTATTTAAAATGTGTTGTTTTAGTGTAATAATATATTTTTCTCCCTTGAAGGGTATGATGTTTGATTTCAAGTGTTTGTTATTGATATAAATTGTGGTAATATTTTCCATTGATCTTTGTTTAGCACTTTACCTTCCGTCTTCATCCCCATCTACAATAAGAAATTGAACATCATCCACGTCATCGTGTTCGTTGGATCTCTATTCTTTTTATGACCTCCAAGCCTCTTCTTGTAGGATTAAAATTTGTCTGAAAATAAATTATAAAAATTTTCAAATTTAATGCAAGCTCAAGTATATGTGATTTATAATTTGAGATATTTCATATAGGTCTCGTTTGGTTCAATAAGGGAAGTTAAATTCTCGGAAACTTGGTTACTTCCTATGAATTGAAATATCATGGGGAAGTGTCAACTCATGTTTGATTTAAAATTGTTTAATTTTGTATTGATATAAAATATATAAAAAAACATTTAAAAATACAAGAAGTAGATCTTACCTACCTATGCAAAGTAAGTGCAAATCTTATCATTTAGAGAAATTGCAACTTTCTAGAAAATATGTTGTAACGAGAGATCGAACGAGAATAATAAACAATGTCGACACAGAGATTTACGTGGTTAGGTAACAGTGTGTTACACTATTACCTACGTCCACAGGCAGAGAGAAGTGTATATTATTGCGGAGTCTAATTACAGAGTAGAGAATATTAGGTATTTCGAGAGTTTATATAGAAACTCAAGAAACCCTATTACAGATTTTGGGTCGTAGGCCCAAACAGCAAGACCACCGCCGAGGGGCGCTGCCCCCTGGACCCCTGGTGCTATCGGGGGCTCCGTCTCCGAACCCCTGGCGAGTTTCGATCAACGACTGATTCAAGTCATATCAACAAAATAAATTTTCACAACTTTACTGTGAACCATGTTAAGGGTAATTAGGAGATATTATTTTATGAATTAAGATTGTTATGTTCAAAAGTTATCTTCTTAATATATTCTATCATATTAGATCAAATAATATTTTTTAATTATCTTTAACAAACCAAACACATGAAATAGGATGACTTTCTGAGAAAGTTATACTTCCTAAAAGTGAAGAGTGAACCAAACAAGGGATCACTTATCATATTTAATTTGATATAGGTTGTTGGTTTTTTCACATGTAAATAAAAGTTTAGCCATTGCTCAAGAATCTAAAATAAGGTATGTCGGTAACATTTTATAGAATTCACACTTGCACTCTTGTGCTTCAAAAGGAATCATTTTTTCCTCAACTATATTCTGTAAAATATTAGTAGTTTTTGACCATTCACCTCATGAACATGAACCTAGTTTTAATTAGAAGAGAGTGGCTATGCAATTTCCCTTTCAAAAGCCCTACTTACTTGTCACACCATTTAGACAATGCACTATCAAAGGTTGAGCTCACGCCACGTGTCACCGACCCTCTTGATCACCTTAATAACTAAGAAAATTCCATGTCTATAACAACACAAGAATCCCATTTGAAATTTAGAGGGATGAATAAGGGCAATTGATGCGTTTTCTGCAAAAACGAGTTCATATTATATGAATTTGGCAACAAACAAGCTCACCCCACATATACCAATCAAACGCGCTATTTACCCTACATGGTGTGGATACATTGTATAGGCTAAGTTCAAAATAGATATTTTTGTAAATCTCAAATTAGTTGAAACGTAATTATATGAAAATTTTAATTTTTCAAGTCACATTATTATTAGTTGGGAGTTTCTTTCACCCATTCCACATATCCTTTTCTAATCAAAATTTCAAATTAAATCACATATAAATACAAGAAGTAGTATAGCACCAATAAATATCATTTTAACCTGATTTTTTGTTCAACAATATTTGTCATTTGACATATTTTACCACGCTATTTTCCGATATAATTCCCATTAATTAAAAATAATTACGTAAATATATAATAGAAGGGGAAAGATCTCAATAAAATTGAGGGTATTTAAGTCATATCATATGATTTCTTAATTTTTAAGAGAAATCCTAAAAAGACATGTATCTCTAAACAGAGGGAGTAACTATTTTCAATTCCAAATACTTAAGGGTACAATTACATATATAAACAATAGGCTCATTATAGCTAGTTTAACCACACACACAACTCCAAGATATAGAAATTTGAGCTCTCTCACTCATTCTCTTCATCTCATCATCCTTATCCAACACCACCTCTCTTCTCCATCCAATATATAGCCCCACTCCACCAATTATCAAGTCAACTATCATCTCATAAAACCATCTTTCTTCATTCTTCTTCTTGTTCTTCTTCCATTTCATCTCCCTTCCCTAAAAAAACACAATCAAATTGCAATTCTTCTCATAATCATACATGGGTTTGAGTTCAAACCAAGCATTAAGCCAAGTACACCATTCCGGTGAGCTTTCGCCGCCCACTCCTCCTCCAACAAAGACCCAACAACAAAACCATCAAGAAGCAATAGAGAAACTCAAATGCCCAAGATGTGACTCAACAAACACAAAGTTTTGCTACTACAACAACTACAACAAGTCACAACCAAGGCACTTTTGCAAATCTTGTAGGCGCTATTGGACCGAAGGCGGCACTCTTAGGAACGTCCCCGTTGGTGGTGGCCGGAAAAACAAACGCCCCAAACCACCACCGCCCACCACCACAAAGAGTTTCCATTCGGAAACCCAAGCTCAAATTCCGAAGAAGAGGCTTATTAGATTTGGATTGGAAAATGAGAATAATAATAATGCTACAATGATCTCTCTTCCTTATCATGAATTGCAACTCCCGTCTCCAAGCTTCCCTGATCTTTATGGTTGTGGTAACGGAGAGTCGATTGCTTTGGACGAGCCATTGAGCTTGAGTTCTTTGAATCATGATCAGCCATGGACGTACATGGAGAGCACAAATAGCAGTTGGGTTTGGGATGACATTGATAAATTTGTCACCTCTGATGTTAGTTTACCCGGCTGGGATGATATAGAGATCAATTGATGAGATGATGATCATGAAGGAAATTAGGTTTGCTTCTTGGTCAATTAAGTTTATAGTATATGTGAGTTCTTTCTTGATGATATTTCTTATTATCTTTTCATAACTCTTATGATCTAGCTAGATAAATTCAATGTGTATAGAGAGTACCATTTCTAACTTTTTTTTTTTGCATGTTTGGGGTTATATTTTTCTTTCTTTTTCTTTTGGGTGTATAATTGTAATACTGAGAATTAGTTGGTTTGAGCCTGTTTACTAGCTTTTGGTGTATACTTGTTGATTGTAGTATATTGTTTGTGCTATTTATCTCTGTTCTCATGAAAGAATGTAGTATGAGAATGACAATATCAAGTGTATGAAGCATATACAACATAGACCCATTCAATGTTATCTTATGAAAACGACTTGATCCGATCCGAAAACACTAGAATTTGACATGTTTCAATTAGAAACCAAAATAACATAAAACCCTGAAATGTTAGTATTTGGAACCGTCAAAAGACCACAAAACCCAATCCAACCCAAATCAAACCAAAGCTAAACTAAGTTCTAGAAACCAAAATAACACAAAACCTGAAATGTTAGTATTTGGAACCATCAAAAGATCACAAAACCCAATCCAACCCGAATCAAACCAAAACTAAATGCGGAAGAAAACAACTTCTCACATTGAAAATAAGAATCTTAATTTACCAAGTATATATATCTTCTATTACTAATTGATTTTACGATAAAATCTCATTGGCTACATGTTTATATGCATGAACAGACGTGTACAATGGACCCCACGTTATGGTTGTATAATTTTGACTAGGAATACAAATCTAGATGAATGTACCCGATTTGAATCCAACCAACTTAACTTAATTGACAAATCTAATTTGAGTTAATGGTCACCTTACAAATGAAGGGCATAATTCGTAGGCCCAAAGGGATAGTTTGATAGAGAGATTGGTTTATTTATTATCATAGAAACACATGGGGTCTCCATCCAGCTATGATGGTCTAACAAGATGTGATTGCTTTTGTAAATTTTTTGTGAATAATTTAAGAATTTGCATGATTTTTCAATTTAGGGCATAATACCCTAAAATATTTTAATATCCACTTGTTTGAGAATCATAGAGTCTAAACAAGCTAGAATCCATCTTCAAAGGGATACGTTTCCATTCTTTCTATCATACCAAACTTAAGACCCTACTAAGGGCCAAAGAAACCAAAATTTAAAACAAGTGTGGTCCTTTCACTTTCTAGTTCCCACTCAATTTTCCGGTTGATACTTGAGCATGTGTTGTTGCAATTGATGGGATCCATGCACATAGATCATTTTCAAGGTTTGTGTGTTTGGATACCAATTAGTAGGTCTTAAGTTTGGTATTAATATAGTTTGATCGGTTTTAGGTTTGGGTCATTCATATAGGTCATGTAGTTAATTTCGAGTTAGGAGTCAAAATGTACGTGTTCAAACGTCACACGATCTCGAACTATATTATTGTTATTCAGAGGGAGAACATTATCAAGTTATATATGTGGGGTTTTAATTTGGATCGATCTTGAGATTAGTGTTTGATTGATCCTAAACTAAAGTACACAATTCGGTTGGGTTACATGTTAAATATTGGTGGTTCAAAACATGTAACTTGCAACTCCATATCACCGTGTTCAATTCGATCTCTCTCACTTTATGCAATAATAGTATATATAATACCATTGAAATTAGCTTGTTTGATCATAGAAGTGATTTTTTTTTCATTAACCGGAAGATTCTTGACAATTAGGTGACTTATGATACACGTTGTCGTGAATTAGGTGAATTTGTTGAGCAATAAAGCAACAATAAATAAACGAGCAATTACACTTTGTAGGATATTTTTTAGTAATTTTGTTGATGAATAAATATAATCCTAGAGTAATATATATCCCCCAAACAACCCAATACGTATAAAATTATATTTATATATTTAATCTAAATACAGGTATGTAGAACTATCTAAAAATTCTTACAGAGGACGGACTCCTTTATCAGCATGCTGTGATAGCAACCCAATTATGCTGTGAAAGTGCACGTTGAAATAAGGTATGAGAGAATTTTGAAGGGTCGTTATATACTCAAATCTAATTTTTTTCTAATCGACACCCAAATAATTTCAGATCGATATGTGAATTCACATAGAATAGTTTTTTTTTATAAGTTATTGAAACAACAACTATTGACAATTTTGACTACCAGTAAAGACTAGCCTAGATCACCATCTCACCATCTAGTAGATGGTGATCTTGGAACAACAACAACAAACCAAATCTAGGCAAAATAAAATTTAAAGCTTCAAATCTTCAAAACTTCATATCTTCCAATCTTCAAATCTTCAAATCGCCGAAGAACAACGAAATCCATAGATCTCGACACCAACGACCGCTACCAACAACTCGTCCATATAGAAATCAACAAAGAGCTTCTTCACAAACCAGATCTCAAATAAAGAAATCAAAATCCATCAGAGATTAACATGGTCACAAGTATCAAGAGAAATGGAAAATAACCAACAACCAACAAAGATAGATCTAAGAGGACTTCAGATCTGCTTCGAAAGGCCGGAAACTATCCATTTCAAAAAGTTCAAAGGAAGGTTTAAGGTGTTGGATTGAAGATAAGGATCTCACAATCCAACAAATTTGAAAGGGAAAGTAAACAAAACGAGAGGATTTGCATGGATGAATCGAAAAGGCGAGAGATGGAATGGCTAAAACACACTGGTTGAGGAATGAAATTGATGGCGGCGGAAAAGGAAAGGTTACGAGAGTAGGGAGAGATCTGGAGATGGAGATTTGATGGAATGCAATGGATTTTTTTTTATTTGAGGAAGGAGGAGGTCGGCTCCCTTGGGAGCGTTTTTAGGGCCCAATTCACATACAATAGTTGGATCATGTTTTGAAGCACTGTGAATCTTGTGCATAATTTTGCACTTCTTCTCCCTTTATGCTCTTAAGCATATCTTCTATAAAAATAATTTTTAAATGATAATGTGTATTTATGAAGTGTATTTATGAACTAGGTTGAGTCCTTGATAATTTTGTATTTATTAATAACTAGTGGTGATGCCCGTGCATACGCACGGGTCAATTATTTTTTGTAAAGATATATTAATAGATTTAAATATTTAGTTCTATATTATTTTCATGCTCGTGCATTTATCTTACTTTATTTATAAATATTTTAAGTGCATCTTGTAAAATTTTGAAGTATAATTTTTACAGTAATATATTATGTTTCATACAAACTTTATATATTATGAAATATCTGTTTTTCAAATAAGAATAATTTATTTATTTTTAAAATTAATAATAAAGATAATTCATTGAAATATGATAAAAAGAATTAAATTAATATAAAAATATAAATGTCTAGTTTGTCATATTTATTAATGAATTCAATATATGATTCTTTAATAAAGTGTGATCGGTGATTGACATATAAATCATAAAGATAGACTAACGGTTTCTCACAACAGATTTTTGAGAAATTAAAATATCTCATCATCACAATTTGAATTAAGTGAAAAAATTATTTGATACCGAGAAGGTTTATTTTACTCATTAAAAAAGAAATGAATGTCACAAAATGAGACTCTCGACTACACCGCCTATTGCAAGCCAAAACCATACATCATTTGGGGACGTTCATTGTGTACACTCTCATGAATCCATCGACACCTTCATCAACCCCACCCAACTAAACATGACATTATAAAAGTTAACTAACAACATAGTGTGGAATCTCTAAAAGGGAAGGTTTCACACAAAGGGTGGGTTCGACAACCCCTTGGTCAAAGGAAAGAGGAGGTCCTTATTCCGAAATCGCATTGCATCATTTGGTTGGAATGACATGGTAAATAAATCGTTCTCCAAGTAGTTAGAAATAAATGTCTAGACCCTCGTCACCTTGCATTCTTCCTCTTCTTGAACCAAACTCCCTTCTCGAACCTTCTTTACGGTCTCATTAATTTCATCGTATTTATGGAAATTAATTTACAATTTATGGAACTTAAATTATATATTTATGATATATTAGGGTTAAGATTGTGGTCAAATTTAGTTTTCATTTTATTGACTTTTGGTATTCCATAGGCTTTAATATGTCAAAACTAATAGTTTATTTTGTTTGCTATATTTTTAGAATTTAAAATTTTAATATTATCATTCGAGACTATTAGTGATATTTTCTATGTGGAAGTCATTTTTGTGATTTTTTACTATTTATTGTTTTTATAAGTTACTCTTTCATTAGGTGGAAAGAGGGGGTTGGTTGGGACATTTAGTGTAGTTTAATGTAAAGTTTGACCATCATGTAATGTCTTCCAACCAGAGTTGTTAAAAGATGACCTAACCCGCTAACCCGACCTGAACCGCCCGATAATTTTAGGATCAAGACTCGAAAATTTGAACCCGAAACCCGTAATCAACCAAACTCGAAAGACCCAAAACCTCTTGGGTTGAAACCCGAAACCCGTTGGGTTCATCGATTTAGTGTATTTATAGAATTTTTATATTTTATTTTGGAAATAAATGAAAATAATATATTATTATTTAAATAAAAATTGAATTTAATAATCATAAAAAAAATGATATTTTAGACCCGTTGGTCAACCCGACCCGACTGAAAACCCGCTACAACCTGACCCGATTGACCCGTGACCCAGAACAAAACTGAACCCGATTTAACCCGGACCCGAACCCGCACGACCTGATTGACATGTCTACTTCCAACCCAATTTAAGAATAAGATTGCACACTTATTGTTGTAAGTTACAAAATACTCCGTAATTTGAAGCAATTATCCCTTTTCAAAATGGAAGATTAGTTAATCTAAATCAGTTCAACCTGTTATTTTTGGTGGTTTTTTAGTGTTAAAATTAACTTCATATTATAATAACAATTATTAATTATTTTGCATTATTTTTTTAGGTTATGAGTCTTGTGGCCATGTTGAAATTTAGCTCTACTTTTATATTTGGAATAGCAAATTAAATAGTAATTCTCATGTAAGTTTGAAAATAGTCTTTTATATATGTATATATTAATTATTAAAGTGGCTTATATCTATTTGTAATGCATACAGTTTGAGTGAGTTTTTTTTAAATGTAATTGTATATAGTTTGGCTTATAGTTTGAGTAATTAAATGTTCTAAAGATGAATGAATTAAGTTTAAAAATAAAATTGTTTATACTAAGAGTATATTTTAATTGAACGGGGGTAATAAATGGATGGGGTGAAAAAGTGGCCAAGAGGTTTGTATTTTATAAGAGATTTGTTTATATTAAGTTATATGCACATACATTTGCACGAGTTAATAATTATATTTAAATTCTTTTTTACATGTTTACGTATTTAATTTTTTTCAAATATTATATTCCATCAATAAAGTTTTTTAAGTGGTATATCTTTTTTACATATAAGTTATCACATTCATTTACAATTCACCTTCAATTATTTAGAAAACCTATAAAAATATAGGTTTTCTAAATGATTAATTTATGATTGATTTATAGAGTTTGGTTCAAATGAAACAAACTCTTATCCTAAAACGAACTCTTATCCTAAAACGAATGCACTTTTAATAGTTAGTAATGCACTTTTCATACTAGCAATTAGGTCGCGCGTTGCGCGGCGATTATAAGACGAAGACTTCATTAGTGTAGAGATATGAAAATTGCATTTTCGTAAATTTATTTAAAGGGGCACGGTTTTTTTGGAAAAGGAATATGGAAATGGCATTTCCGTAAATTTATTTAAAAGGCCATGGTTTTTTTGGTATTAATTTACTTTACTTCACGCCATCCAATATCTTAAAACTTGTTTTATTACGTATACGAGCTTTCTTCACAACTAAGAAACAAATTTATCCGAGCTTGCTTACAAGCGAAGTAACTTGGACACGTTTTTCGAAACATGTCAAAATTACCCGTTCACATCCAAATATCACCTAAGTCGATCACGCATTTCAAAGAATATATATCCCGAGATTACTTAAGAGCTAAGCAATACCTTTTGGTATTAATTTATTTGACTTCACGCCATCCAATGTCTTAAAACTTGTTTTATTACGTATACGAGCTTTCTTCACAACTAAGAAACAAACTTATCCGAGCTTGCTTACGAGCGAAGTAACTTGGGCACGTTTTTCGAGACATGTTAAAATTACCTGTTCACATCCAGATATCACCTAAGTCGGGCACGCTTTTCCAAGAAAATATTTTTCTCTCGGTCTCCCCGAGAATACTTAAGAGCTAAGCAAGATCGACACGAATTTCAAGGAATATTACAATTAAAAAATATATTTGAGGGATGAATTAATAACAACCGCACGATAGTATTTATGAAATCGGATGGTCGTGATCAAAAGTTACGAATTTTTAACAGCCGCACGATAGTACACGCAATTTTAAGTAATTGGACGGCCCCGATCCAAAGCTACGTACGCTTTTATAGTATAATAGATAAAAGTGCATTGAAAAATACAAAAAGTGCATTAAGAAAAAGTGCACTAAAATTTTTGAAAAGTGCACTAAAAAGTACGAAAAGTACAAATGCGAAAAAGTGCACTCCGAAGTATGAAAAGTGCACTACTAACTACAAAAAGTGCATTCGTTTTAGGATAAGAGTTTGTTTCATTTGAACCAAACTCTTGATTTATAATATTAAGTATATATTATAAATTTTCTAAATATTTAATTTATGATTGATGTATAATATTAAGTAAATATTATGTGTGAGAGGTCAAGAGGCTAAGGTAGAGTATGTAAGATATGTATGACATTAAGTCTACATGAGGCTATTGAATGCTTTAAATTCAAAGCATTGAATGTAAAAAAATACAAATTTACATGTAGGTTAGATTAGATAGATAATTTGAACAAAGAGAAAATATATTTAATAAACATAAATGTGAAGATAAATGTATTATTTTTTGTCAAGTACATAGTCTATGAGAGTCGAAATAGAATCTTCATGTGTTAAATATTTAGATGAAAAGAATAAAATCATTTTGTCAAGTACATAGTCTATGAAGAGCCATTAAATGTATTTTTTTTTTGTCAGGTACATCTCTTACTCAAGCAAGAGATGTCAAAATACTATTTACTAGACATATAAAAAAGGAGATTTTAGAAATGATTTGTTTTAAAAAAATTTATCTCAATTTTATGTATTAGAAATTTCTCTTTATAAATAGTTTTTATATTTTAGAAAACATTTATGTATAATATTCATTCTTATTCTTTTTCTACTATAATTGTGTGAAAGATTCTTGCTTTCTATTGAATTATGGCAAGGTATTTATACAAGTGTTCGTGTAACCCTAGTGATCTTATCTTTCTAGAGATACAATATAAACAAGATATGAAAAATATGTTACAAAGATATGATATATCCTAATACCCCCCCCCCCCACCAAGCTCATGGAGGGTTACAAACATGAAGCTTGGAACGCAACTGAAGAAAACGAGCAGTGCCAATAGCTTTGGTAAAAATGTCAGCAGTTTGATCATGAGCTCGAACATGACGAACAACAAGAGAACCATCTTCCACTTGTTCTCAAACAAAGTAGTAATCAATCTTGATATGCTTAGATCGCTGATGAAAAACTGGATTTGCAGACATATATCAAATATGTAGCGCTCAAATTATCACATGAAATAATAGGAGGACGATGTAGGGGAGCCTGTAATTCATACAGAAGCTGTTGAATCCAAATTAACTCACTGGATGTGAAGGCAATAGCTCTATATTCAGCTTCAGTGCTCGACTTGACGACAACATGTTGTTTATTGGAAGACCAGCTAATGAGATTGCCACCATAATAAATAGCAAAACCGTACTAAGATCGACAATCATCACCATCGGAAGCCCAACCAGCATCACAATAGGCAACCAGGCTATCATCAATAGGAGGTCGAATGATCAAGCCGTGTGTAAGAGACCCTTTCAGATACCGTAAAATACGCTTAACAACAAACCAATGAGACTCAGTAGGCTCATGCATATAGTGACAAACTCGATTAACCGCATAAGAAATCTCAGGGCAAGTAATTGTAGCATACTGTAATGCACCAACGATACTGCGATAAAGAGAAGGGTCAAATAAAGGTTCACCTGAGCGTTGTAAACAAGATGTTGGTTCAGTAGGAGAAGCTATCGGCTTAGCATCACACATCTTACTGCGTTCTAGGAGATCTCTGATATATTTATGTTGAGACAGAATAAAGCAATCACGTTGAGGAGTCACTTCAAGACCAAGAAAATAATGAAGCTCGCCAAGATCTCGTAAGGAAAAAGTGCGATTCAACAGATGAATAAATTGATCAATTTCTATCACAACTGAGCCAGTAATCAAAAGATCATCCACATAAATGAGAATATAGATGACCGATTTGCCATGTCGTCGAACAAACAGAGAGGTATCTGAACGACACGAACGAAATCCGTGAAGTAATAAAAACTGGCGCAATTTAGTGAACCAAGCCCGGGGAGCCTGTTTAAGACCATACAAAGCTTTCCGTAGTAAACAAACATAATTTGGCCGAGAGGCATCAACAAAGCCCAGAGGTTGAGCCATATAAACCTGCTCAGAGAGATCTCCATTGAGAAATGCATTGTTAATATCAACCTATCGAATTGGCCAAGAATGTTGCAGAGCAATAGATAAAACAATCCAAATAGTAGTAGGCTTAATAACCGGGCTAAAGGTGTCAAAATAATCAATACCCTCTTCCTGATTATATCCCTTTGCAACCAATCTTACCTTGTAACGCTCAACAGAACCATCAGCCTTCCGTTTAATCTTGTACACCCACTTACATCCAACAATGTTAGAATTACAAGGGCGAGGGACAATTGTCCAAGTCCCATTACGTAAAAGGGCATCATATTCATTTTGCATAGCATTCTGCCATTCAGGAAATTTAAAGGCTTGGCTAAAAGTTTTGGGTTCAGGGTAAGAATCAGTGGAAATAGGTAAGGGGTGTTTTGTGGAGGAAAAGATTTTAGGCTTGGGGCTGTTTGTTTTAGAGCGAGTAACCATCTGATGGGTAGTATTTTCAGCTGGTTGAAAATAAGATGGGATAGAAGAAGAAGGAAGAGGAGAGGATATACCTGTGTCAGTAGAGGAGGTTGAGGCTGAAGCACCATCCAAAGGCCGAGAAGATGAACGATCAGCTTGATTTTGGTCATGTGTTTGAGTAGGTGAGGGAGAAGAGAGGGGTTGCATGGTTGAAATTGGGGACGTTGGAGTTGCAGGTGGTGAATTGGAGGGAATATTGGTCGTGATGCATGGTGAAGGCGGTGCCGGTGGTAACGGCGAAGACGGGGGCGGTGGTGATGGCGATGGCAAGGGAGAAGCAGCAAGTTGTAGGAGTGAGGCTGGCGGTTCAGTGAGTATTTCGGGCAAGGTATCGGGATTTTGAGCATGCAATGTGTATGGAAAAGAAGTCTCATAAAAAATGACATGACAAGCAATATAAACTCGATTTGTGGGAACATTAAGACAAAGATAGCCTTTATGTTTGGAGTTATAACCAATAAATATGCAAGGAGATGATCGAAACTCAAGTTTGTTGGATGTATATGGACGAAGAAAAGGATAACAAAGACAACCAAATCTCTTCAGAAATTGGTAATCAGGAACTTTATTATACAACACTTCAAAAGGGGATTTGAATTGGAGAATGGAAGTTAAAGTTCTGTTATGTAAATAGACTGTAGTATGAAACACATATTCCCAGAATAAAGGAGGCATTTTTGAATGAGAGAGAAGTGCCAAACCTTTTTCGACAATGGTATGATGTCGACGTTCTGCCGCACCCTTTTGGGATTGAGTATGAGGGCAAGAAACTCTATGAAGAATACCCTGAGATTGAAGAAATTGAGAAATGATTCTGTATTCACCCCCCATTCAGATTGTAATTGCTTGATTTTGGTTGAAAATTGAGTTTCAACCATGGATTTAAATAGCTGAAAGGTGGGTAATACCTGTGATTTTTGGGACAAGAAATAAATCCATACAAACTTGGTGCAATCATCAACAAAAATTAAGAAATATGTATTGCCATTAAACGAAGTAACCGGGGCAGGACCCCAAACATTTGAATAAACTAACTCAAAAGGAGATGAACTGGAAATATGACGACTAGGAAAAGAAAGTCGATGACTTTTCCCTAACTGACAAGACTCACAAACTGGTTTTAAATTGTTTAAAGAGACATGTAATTGAAATCTAGACACTAAACGATGAAAGACCGACTCATGAGGGTGACCAAAGCGCTCATGCCAGATTTGAAGAGTGGTCTTCTCTCCAATATATGCTCAAGGTGGTTGAACAGGTGGCAACCGAGGGGTAACCAAGTGATATAGTCCATTCTCAACGGTTCCTTTGAGGAGTGTTCGCCCCAACTTGTCCTTCACATAACAACAGGTAGGATAAAATACCATATAAGCATCATTATCTTTGGTCAATTGAGAAACGCTAAGTAAGTTTTTCTTAATCTGAGGAACAAAAAGAATATTATGAAGTTGAACAGGTTTAGGATAGGTAGGTAATGAAGTTTTGCCCAAATGCATAATAGGAAGAGACATTGTAACATCCCCGACCAAAAATGCATACATCATTTGGCGTTCATATAAGATTAAGAGCATATGCATAGTATATTGACATGATATATAGTGAGTTTTTAAAAGTAATATTTATTTTCTAATTAAGTTTATTATATTCTAAAAAAGTTTTTTTAAAAAAGTTAATTAATAATTATTTCAGGGTAAAGTTTGTAGTAAAGAAGATTTGAAGGTGGAAATTACAATTTTGTCAAAGTTAAGCCGACTTTCGAACCGACTTCAATTGTTATGATATATATATATATATATGTGTACGTATAGCCTCTCATCTTTGTCATTAAGAAATAAGAACAAAAAAAAGAAAGAAAGGTTATGAACGAGAGAAGAGAGGAGTAATTTAAGGTTTTGTAGTTTGTTTCTTGGATCTGGTACAATATTTCTTCTATCGGGTTTTAATCTTGAAGTACAAGCGAGATTTGGAGCACGAGTCATAGATCGTGGTCAAAGAGAAAGGGAAGAGATATAGTATTTGTCTTGAACAGGTGAATATAGACCGGAGATTCAACCCTATGTGCTATATGTGCAATATGGATATATGTTCTATATGAGTTGTATGGATATATGTGCTTTATGGATATGTGTGCTATATGAGTTATATGGATATGTATGATAGCTTTGAAATTTCCAGAGTTGTTTGCACAGAAAGTTTGTTAACAAATGGCATATGATATATGAATACATGATGCATTTGATTGCATAGCATATTGCAATGAGATTAAAAGGACCTGTGACTGTCGCCCTGAATTTGTATTACAGGACCTACGGGTCATACAGGATCTTCGGATCATACAGCACCTACGGGTCATACAAGATCTTCGTATCATACAGGATCTACGGATCATACAGGACCTACAGATCATACAGGACCTACGAGTCATAATTCTTACAGGGACCATAAGAGTCCATATATAGTAAACCCGGGGCAGATTCAGGCTTGAACAGTTCACAGAATAATGAATCGGATACATCAGCATTTGCATTTGCATAGTAAATTTATATATGACATATGTATAATATGTATGAATATGTATACTGACCAATTGTTTGGCTTTGTGTGAAATAATTGACGATGGTTTATATTCACTGAGTATGCGACTCACGTAAATCGCGAAATAATTTTTCAGGTTCAACTAGAACTTCCTGACGTGTGTCCTTTTAGAGGTCACATTCATACAGGTCGGCCGGATGAAGCTCTAAGCAACCTTCTCCGCCTCATTTTGCATCATAGACATATGGCTTGTAATAGAAGTTAGAGTAATAGATGTTTTAGTATGAGAAGTAACGACATAGATGTGTATGTGCAACCTTTTATGGTTGTTATTTTCTGCTTTATGCTTATGTGGATAGTTGCATATATGTGAATTATATGTTTATATGTGGAATAAGTTATTACAAAGTATACGTCATAGGGTATAGAGGTGTCACAGACATACCGTTGTCTACTTGCAATCCATCATTGCCAGTGTAATCAGAGTGCACATAAAGATTATCGAAATCAGAAGTAACGTGATTAGTGGAACCGGAATCAAAACACCAATTTGGGTCCACCAAAGCGGAAGGCTGTTGACCTAAAAAATAGGTCTGATGAGGCGCGATGATTCAATTGAGAATATTGTTGTTCGTGATTAGAGTAATAAGACTGCGAAGTTCCATCGCTGGGGTAGGAGCCGTTGCCACGACCTCCACGACCGCCGCCTCTGTTTCTGCGATCGCCTCCTCTGCTATTGTAGTTCGGATTTGTGGGCGGAAAATCAGACAAATTCGCCCTCTTCCAGCAATTTATGGCTTCATGACCAGGTTTGGTAACTGCCAGCAATTTATAGCAACTTATGCCTTTCTTGATATTTTGCAACTGTTGCTTGAGGTGCATAGATCGAGCACGAGTTTGAGCGAAAAACATACGCTCAAGTATTCCCCATGCCTCAGCAGTAGTGTTGGCCATGGCTACATGAGCCAGAAGCGGTGTAGAAAGCATGGAACGAATCCACAACAGGATAAAGCGGTCCTTCTATGTCCACGCACTGAAGTCCGGATTTGGAATGAGAGGTGCTGTAGAGCCAGTGGCAACGCAGGCGGTGCACTCCCGGGATTGAGAAAACTGTCGATATTGTAAGCTTCAAGGGAGGATTTGATAGTATGCCTCCATAAGGTATAGTTGTTTCTATCAAGTTTGATGTTGAGATTGGGAAATTGAAGAGTCATGTTTGGCGAGCCAATGACCGCCATTAGAAGATTGTTGTTGCTCTTCGGATCGGTGGTAGAAGACAGAACAATGCCATCAGTTGGTAGAATAGTGCCATCAGTCGGCAGAATAGTACCATCGGCCGGAGTTTTGTTTCCATCGGTCATGGTTACAGTGTAGGGTTTTGAGAGCGGAAGTAGGGTTGTTAAAAGAAGCTTTGATACCATATAATTGTGTGAAAGATTCTTGCTTTCTATTGAATTATGGAAAGGTATTTATACAAGTGTTCTTGTAACCCTAACGATCTTATCTTTCTAGAGATACAATATAAATAATAAAAGATATGAAAAATATGTTAAAAAGATATGATATATCCTAATATCTACCAAGTCATTTTTGTTATTATCATCATTATTAAACTAAAAAAGATTAAAAATAATAAATTTGTTTAACTCGTGCTACGCACGGGTGCTACCTCTAGTATGAATAAAAATTAGTTTTCTAAAATATGAGGTAGGACCACAATCATTTAGGAGACTTGAAAGATCTACATATATATAATCAACATAGATAATAAAAATTATATTTTTAAATATTTAATTGGAATAAAAAATACTAACAAAATTAAACTTGTCTAATCATTGAATCGTCACATTTCATCCCAATGTAATCCTTCATATTTCATCTTCCCACCCAAACCACCCTTATAATAGGGCATATTTTGCTAAACCACCCGCTATATTGGAAATTGCCGAAAACCACCCGAACAATTGCTTCCGTTAGCGAACTACCACCCGTCCCAGAATTCCGTCAAAAAAATCCGTCAGTCTGTATGCACGCGCCTCTTTAGTAATTTTTTAATCCAAAATAAGTTAAATAAATAAGAAAAATGTAAGGAAAAAAATATCCAATTTTTTTCTAGGGCATTGGCCCAATTTCCCGCAACTACGAGGATGAATCTTCCACAGATCCGTCGTCGAGCTTCTTCTACCCCGGAAACGTCGATTCGTCCAATCACAATTCGGAGGATTCCGCCATTGCTAATTCATCACCTTACCATAAGCTCAATTTCGTCAAGAAATCAGATCTGTACCGACCGAGCCTTGACTTGTAGCCTTTGCCTCCACTCTGCACACAACCAATTTCTTCTTCTTCTTCTCCTGCGTTGAGCTTTTCTCCAGTGAGGAATTCTCCGGATCTGGTGCGAATTTTTTTTTAACCCTGTACAGATCTGGTGCCGGATTCGACGAAGGGTTATCCGCATATAGATCTGGTGCCGGATTTCACGAAGTCGTGATGCGATTTTTTTTAACCCCATACGGATCTGGTGTCGGATTCGACAAAGGTTTATCCGCCCCTGCTTCAAAGCAGGTTGCTGGAGCGGAAAGAATAGCGGCGGTGGTGGTGGAATGCCATCTTCTAAGTTACTTCTTCGCCCAGATCACGCTTTTCGCCTACGCCATCGCATGACCACCCATCCTCCGCCGCCGCAAGAACCACCTGGTATGCAGCCTTTGCCACCGGAGAAAAAAAATTGGGTCGTGCCCCAGATTAAGTCGATTTTACCATCCAATGTGAATGGTCGGAGATGATTATGGAAGAAGATGGCAAATGATTTTCAATAATTAGTTTATATTTTTTTATTAAATGTATAAGAATATAATAAATTAAAAGATAGGGGTAGATTTGTAATTTTATGCTTTAAACGGATTTTTTTGACGGAATTCAGGGACGGGTGGTAGTTCGCTAACGGAAGCAATTATTTGGGTGGTTTTCGGCAATTTCCAATATAGCGGGTGGTTTAGCGAAATATGCCCTATTATACAGGTGGTTTTCGGTCATTCAGCCTAAAAATTATATTTTTAAATATTTAATTGGAATAAAAAATACTAACAAAAATAAACTTGTCTAATCATTGAACCGTCACATTTCATCCCAGTGTAATCCTTCATATTTCATCTTCCCACCCAAAAAAAATCCTCAAATTAAATGGCGATCTAATCAATGAAAAACTCAAAACTTGTCGTCCTCAATTTTGATCTCAGTTTCAATCAATATCCATTACAAATTCTCCATCTCATCAATCCCAAATCTCTCTTAAAGAATTTTTTTATTCCATTTTGGGATCAAAAGAAACACTATGGCATCAAATGTGTCTAGCTAGCCCATTGATGTTGATCTAGAGTGTCATATACCTCATCAAGGTAGATTTTGGGATCAAAAGATTATGGAACCTTTATTTTCTAGAACACTTGTGAAGGCTGGCATAAAAGGAGGGTCAAAGCAACCTTCTAGAAACAAAATGGCTCTTTATGATGAAGGTGTCAGATCTTTGAACAAAGGGTTTGCCAATGGATCAACAAATATAATGGCTCTTCATCCGAATGGTCATCCAGGTTCTTTAGGCCATGTAAGTTCCATTAAATCACATATGCTTATTTGAACATACATATTAAGACATTTTCTTTTTGTAGTTTATCCATTTTCTTGAAAACTACTTTAGCTTCGCGACAAAACATGTGCTCGATTCATTGGATTATTTTAGTGAAATAGAGAAGGCCATTCAATATATGGATCATTAAAAGAAACTACCCACTCTCAAATAGATCATTGGATTCTTATTCATTAGATTCTTTTTAATAAATTCAATTACTTTTTTTTATTTTTTAATCTTCATTAGATGGCTAGTTATAAATTGGGCAAATTTTTCTTCTTTATATGTTATATAGATAGATAGATAGATTATGCACTCTTTCTATCATCAATTGGTTTTGTGATAAAAAAACCCATTGAATTATTATGAAATACCCTATTTATTTAGTTCTATTTGTTTTTAAGCCTAATGCGCATTAAGACATGTTCTATTCGTACCAAATTGCCCCTATTAAATTCATATTGGAAAATAATGAATGATGAATGTCTTAATGTGCATTATAAGGATAAGTAGAACTCCGTTATAATCGTCAACTATGTCCATCTCTCCATCTTCAATGTGGTATCAGAGTCGTCAGTT
This sequence comes from Fallopia convolvulus, assembly GCA_964016875.1. Classification (NCBI taxonomy): domain Eukaryota; kingdom Viridiplantae; phylum Streptophyta; class Magnoliopsida; order Caryophyllales; family Polygonaceae; genus Fallopia; species Fallopia convolvulus. The sequence continues at coordinate 51,461,763 of OZ024732.1, forward strand.
CGGCTTAGAAACTAAATGGGTTTGCCAGTTAAGTTTAATTTGCAAGAAATTTATAATGAGATAATATATTACTGAGTCCGGTTCAGGTGCGAATAGGCGCCCAGATGCGAAATAAGAAAGAACAAGAGCCGTTGGATCAAGAAAAATCAAAGGCGCTGATCATTTCACTTAAAAGGGGAAAAAAACGGCACGGGCGAATTTTTGGCGAATTATTCGCGTATTTTTGAAAAAAACGGCCCAGATTTGTTCATCAATATTGTGGATTTGTTCATCAGTATTGTGGATTTGTTCATCAACAATGTGGATTTGTTCATCAACACTGTGGATTTGTTCATTGGTTTTGACATATTTGTTCATTGGTTTTGGCATATTTGTTCATCGGTTTTGTGCATATTTGTTCATTTGTAACATCAATTTGTTCATTAATTTATGCATATTTGTTCATTGATATATGCATATTTGTTCATTGTTATATTCATATTTGTTCATTGGTTTTGACATATTTGTTCATCGGTTTGTGCATATTTGTTTATTAGTAACATCAATTTGTTCATCAACATGTGGATTTGTTCATCAACATTGTGGATTTGTTCATTGTTATATTCATATTTGTTCATTGGTTTTAGCATATTTGTTCATCGGTTTGTGCATATTTGTTCATCAATATTGTGGATTTGTTCATCAGTATTGTGAATTTGTTCATCAACAATGTGGATTTGTTCATCAACACTGTGGATTTGTTCATCAGTATTGTGGATTTGTTCATCAACAATGTGGATTTGTTCATCAACACTTTGGATTTGTTCATTGGTTTTGACATATTTGTTCATTGGTTTTGGCATATTTGTTCATCGGTTTGTGCATATTTGTTCATTTGTAACATCAATTTGTTCATTAGTTTATGCATATTTGTTCATTAATATATGCATATTTGTACAAGTTGATGTCATTGACACATAAACATAAGTTTATTTCAATTCACAAATAAGGGTATAATAATGAATAAAAAAAGTTATATCAATGAACAAATAGGGGTATATCCATGAACAAATAGGGTATTCCAATGAACAAACAAGGTTAGATCAATGAATAAAAAAGGTTATATCAATGAACAAATAAGTGTATATCAATGAACAAATAGGTGTATATACATGAACAAATAGGGTATAATGGTATATATCAATGATCAAATACTAGTATACCAATGAACAAAAAGAAGTATGCCAATGAACAAATAATGGTATACCAATGAACAAACATGTGTATATCAATGAACAAATAGGGGTATATCAATGAACAAATACGAGTATATCAATGAACAAATATGGGTATATCGAAACTAATTAAATGTGCATAAAAAACTACATAAATATTGTATTCCTACACATAAATAAGGTTAAAAAATAAAAATAAAAAAAGTTTAAAATCAATGAACAATGTTATCAAAAACTCAATGCACAATTAGTTAGTATTGATGAACAAATCGCTATTTCTGATGAACAAACTGGGCGCGTCTCATAAAAACGTATTTTTCGAAAAATACGTGAATAATTCGGGGAAAATTCGTCCGTGTCGTATTTTATTGAAAAATACGCGAATAATACGGGAAAAATTCGTCCGTGCCGTATTTTAATTTTTTAAATGAATGTTTAATCAGGGACGTTGATTTTTTGAAAGGCACGAACGAGATTTATTATTATTTCCCACATAGGCGCCCATTCGCACGTGCCTCTTTTTCATATTTTCCTCTTTGGTAGATCGCCAATTTTTATCAAATTCTATTCTACACCCCAAGATTTCTGAAACAAGTTTTTTTATTATCAATTATGATAATTCTTTTAAAGGTGTGTTTAACTTGTTGATGAAAAATAGTTTTTGTGAAAAGTTAATTTTTGCGTCTCAAAAAACTAAAAAATAGAAAGAGTTGCACGGATTTTAAGAGTGCTAAAAGTAATTTTAAAAGAGAAGTGAACATAACAAACTTTAATTTGGACATCCTTACATTGAGATTCTCATTGCTTATACCATAGACCGATTTACATACTCAAAACATTAAAATGATAGTCTTAACATATATTATAGCAGTCATCACTTTTCCCACTTTACTCGGATTTTATTTAAACAAATTGAAACAACGATATTATTTATAATATTAATTCATATTACAACAAAAAAACATTGTTGTGAGTGGTCTAAGTAATATTAATTTCTATGAATATTTTTTAGATTTATTTTTTAATTGAAACTATTCGAGTTTAGTAATTATTAAAAATATACATTCATGATATCACTTGCCTAATCTCTTAGGCTCCGTTCGGCAACACTTATTTGATTGCTTATAAGTATCAGTTGCTTATCTGAAAAAATAAACATTTTTATACATGTTCGACAATACTTACTTATTTGAAATAAGGTACTTATTTTCGATACTTATCTGCTGAAAAAATAATCAACATCCCCCGACCTTATTTCAAACAAGCTAACTTACCTACCAAAATATAAGTAAGTGAGGTCCATTTAAAATTACTTTTCACCTTTTGTTTATGATATCGGTAATTCAATTTACCGAACACATCCGAATTATTTGAAAAAATAAGTTACTGATATCAGCATTAGCAACCACAAGTACTAGTATCATCATCGACATCAACACCGATAAGTACCAAGTTGCTGAACGGAGCCTTAATAGTGAATACACCATTTTTGCTTTTAGTTACTTATTTTATTCTATGACTTAGGGTAAAAATTATGATTAAAAAGTTATGATTACCATAAAATGTTAACTATAATTTATTGCTTTAAAAAGATGTTAACGTTTTTTAATACTAATCTCGTGTTTAATGAAGAAATACCATATTAGCTTATAAATATTTTTAAATATTTTCTCTACTATCTATAACTATATATTAAAGTTGTTCCTTTTCGAGCCACCAGAACGATTCTGCTCCCACCTCAAATTTTAAAAAATAATTTTATTTCTATTATTATAACTTCTTTCTATTAAATACTTTTTTAATTATTTAAACTTATCTCTAACATCAAGCAAATATCTATATAATATAACAATATCTTTTGAAAGCTTCCTTATACAAGTATTTTAAAAATAAATATAAATCTTTTATCATAAATTTTTTGACGAATTTATTTATAGATATATAGTGATTTTAAATTTATAAAAAAATTAATGATAAATATTTATAATGTTTAAAATTAATAAAAATAGATAATAAAATATTTAATAGATATATTGAAATATTTGATAATCATTAAATTTACATTCATGAAAAGTAATAAAATATGAAGAATATAATATTTGATTAAAAAGTATACATTTATGAGTAATAAATTATTATATTAAATTTTATATTATATTTTAATTTATTAATATCCTATTTATAATGTCTATAAAATATCGAATCGTAATCGTACATGGTACGACGGGTAAAACTAGTAAAACATAAAATATACTACGTATTCTATCTTGGTTTCTTCATCATCATCCAATATCATATTTTTTAGGGAAATTCCGGATGGTGCCCCTAAGTTTTGGGTTTTTCCGGATGGTGCCCTCCAAATAAACTTATTCCGCAAAATGCCCCTGAGGTTTCGAAAAAGTTCGGAACGTGCCCTTCTTTTAATTTATCTCAAACTTCCGTTAACTTCTTAAAAAAAAGCAAACCAGTAAAATTAAAAAAAAAATAAAAGAAATAAGGGGGACGGAGAGGGAGTGAAGAGGGGACATCGAGGGCGACGCTTCCATCGGCCGGGACTTCCATCGAGGGCGGCGGATTCCGGCGGACGTGGGCTGCGGTCGGTGGTCGGGTTGGACGCGGGCTGCGAGCGAAGTGGCGAATGCCGGCGACCTCCATCCAGATTCTGAAACGACGTCGCAAGTGCTGCCGATGGGATTCGCCGCCATCTGAAACGACGTCGCAAGGTCGCCGCCGGGCCGTCGGCATTCGCCTCTTCACTCGCAACCCGCATCCAACCCGACCACCGACTGCAGCCCACGTCTGCCGGAATCCGCCGCCCTCGATGGAAGTCCCGGCCGATGGAAGTGCCACCCTCGATGTCCCCTCTTCGCTCCCTCTTCGTCCCCCTTCTTTCTTTTTTTTTTATTTAATTTTTACTGGTTTGCTTTTTTTTTTAAGAAGTTAACGGAAGTTTGAGAAAAATTAAAAGAAGGGCATGTTCCGAACTTTTTCGAAACCTCAGGGGCATTCTGCGGAATAAGTTTATTTAGAGGGCACCATCCGGAAAAGCCCAAAACTCAGGGGCACCATCCGGAATTTCCCTATTTTTTAACTAGACTTTTTTTTTTAATTGATATAATCTTTATTAAAGTTATAATTTATAAATATTATTTTCGAAATCCAAAAACAGATATTATTTCGTCACAACTCACAAGTTCTTTGTTAATTTTTTTTTTATGTATCATACACTCTGCAAATGTAATTTTTAGCCCGACATGGATTTTTTGAGCTGCTGAAAGCTTGAAACCCATAAGTGGCGGGTTCAGCCAAATGCGGGAACCCCAACTCGGAAGCAGAGTCATGCCCGCCCCCAAATCCAAAACCCTCAGCCTCCTTTTCCGAGCCGCCGCCCGCAAAACCACCAGCTCCGCCAAAAAAGCCACGAAATCCGCCCCCCGCAAAACCACAAACTCTTCCAAGCTCGCTGCTCCTTCCATTCTCTCTATCGCCAATGTTCGCCTTTCTGCTCCCTCCAAACCTTCTTCAACTCCGGATTATTCCGATTCTGCTCCCTTAGTTGCGAGTATTTGCGATAATGCGTTTGCGAAAAGGCAAGCCTCTCCGAACTGCTTGATGATGAGCGAAATGATTGCAAGCACATTGAGTCCTTCCGATTCTCAAAGCGTTCAAGGTTTGTGATTTTGCGAGCATTGTTTCTTTTACATTTGATGCTGATCGTTCAGGATTGTCGTTGTAAGTTCAGTCTATGTCAGTATTTGCCCTAAATACAAATGCCAGTACCACTGTCAGGCATTGAGAAATTACTGCCGCCTTTGTCAATGTGAAGTGTTAAATTGTTTGTCTTTTGCCTCCTCCATATGCTATTAAACAGAATTATCAGTCACACATGAACATCAACAAAATATTGCCATCTATAGCTGCTACTCCTGCTAGCCTGCCTGATAATTACCTTTATCAGCATAATATACAGAATGTCATTTAGAAGTTGTACACTTTTTGAACTCGAATAGAGAACCTACCTAATGAAGCAACACAATGCCATTGAAATGGAAATTTTTTTTTGGGCAAAATTTTATGCTTTCCTGCTGCTTTAATGAAGCAATTCATTTAATTGGTTCTTATAGAGAAATTTTGTTGAAATGTTGGATTATTGAGAGACAGAGTCCAACATGTGGATGCAGTGAGACATTTTACGAATATGGAGAGAAGAGTGAGTGAAATACAAAAGGACTTTATCCAGGAGAGAGGAAAGGGGGTTAAAGGAACTTTTTTATTTTCTTGCTTCACCTAATTTGAGACTCAATTTAATAGGATTAATTATATATGTAAAGCCTTCAAATGGATTTGTCAATAGTAATAGAGACTACATATAGAACAACCCTTGACACTTCGATTGAAATGTACAGTCTATTAGGACATTGCCTATCCTTTTGATTTATTATTCTATATTATCCCGAATTATTTATTTTGCTTGCTTTATTTCGTCGAGGATGCAGATGAGCATGCCAAGGATTCAAACATGTTGAGACAGGTCTCCTCAACTATAAATGGTTTGAAATTCATCCTTTTCTTCAAAAAACTTTTAAATGTTCATTTGGTTTGCCATTCAATATTTTCTAAAACTCTTGTTAATACTTGGCCTTTTATAATGATTGAGATAATAATAGATAATATATTGCATCAATTACTTTTATCTCACTATGATATGCATCTTTTCGGCTTTTCCCATGTATGCTTGTTAGACATGCAATTTCCTTGAGGATCCAGATCTTTTGAAAGACCACCAATGTCATACTTTCTTGGACCTTCTTTAGATAAGGCAAAACACTGCCCCAATGCTTTGTTTCACTGTAATGTCTGTTGAAGAAAAGTGACAGGCATAAATCCTGGAGACTGTAGTAGAAAGAATCAAAGTCAAAGGCTAAAATAACTCTCAGAATGTGGAGAAAAAATGGGCTACCCTGGTTATTCCAGTTAGAATCAAAAGTCAAAGGATAAAACTGATCTTGCTGAACACTATAAGAAATTATAAACTGTCTAATGAAGGGCTAGCATTAAGCATAATATCATCATCATCATCATCATCATTGACCCAGTGAGGCTCCGCTACAGCGGAATCTGGGGGGTCAAGATAGGGATACCCCTGCCCAAGGGAAAGGGGGTACGCCCGGATAGACCCAAGAAAAACTGAAATTCAGCTATGTGACAATAATAACTGAATTTAGTTAGAATGCACCAAATTGATATAGGGACTAAATCCATCTCAAAGGCAGTGTATGAAAGCCAATGAGCATGAGCATTAAGCATAATATTTAAAATTATATTGCAAGATAAGGGAGGCACTAAATGTAAGATATTCAAATATTTTCAGGACATCAAAGCAAGCTTCACTTTCAGATAACATTACTAACTCGTTGAAAGGCCATTGCTGAACCAAACCACATTCTTGAATATGTTCAATGTGCAACTTGCAATTCTTCCTCCAGCTATTACTTATACCATAAAAGAGGGAAGATTTTTGACGAGGTTGTCATATTTTTAGTGCCCAAAACTCTTGGAACTCTGCTCATTCTTACTTTTTTTTGATGAAGAATAAAGGTTTTGTTTGCAGTTCATGCATTGGGAATTTTGGAGTAATTGGCATCATTTAGTTCATTAATGGTTTCTGCTACTTCTGTAGCTGCTGTATTTTTCTTTGATACTGTCAAAGTTTTCTTTCTCATATCTTTCTTTCTTTCTTTCTTCCTTCACTTTATGCATTATTTCTGTAATAGTTTGCTCTTTCTTCTGAGAAATATCTCCTAATTATTACCTATATAGCCTGATATTGCTGCATAAAGTTGATTGACATGTTTAAATTATGTGTTTGAAACTCATTGCTATGCTTTTTGCCACCATAGATATCTCAGATTTGCCTGTTGATAAGAAATCCGACTCAGAAGAAGCTAGCTTTGTGAGTGCTGAAGGAATGCTTTCCATTCCAGCAATGCATATGCCAGAACCTGGTTATCACATTCATATTTCACAGCATAACAAAGAAGTCTCCCGTGAACGGAAAAAGAAGTGGATCCATAAGAGGACCCAGAATGTAAAGTTTAACAAATTAATCGAATCATGTGCATCGAGACTTGGAACAGGTCTTGCTATAGCAGTTTTTGGTAAATTAGGCCGAGAGACTGGTTTGAAAGAGTACAAAGCACTTATTGGACTTTGCATTGAGAGCGCTAAGAAAAGTGAAGATGAAGTAGCTTTGATGGAACAGATTTACAAGGCATATGAGATTTTCAAATTGATGAAGGAAGATGGTTGTGAAATAGAGGAGAATACATACGGGCCATTTCTCATGCTTCTTATTGACATGCATATGGTGGATGAATTCTTTTTCTTCCTTGGAATAATCAAAGATGAGAATTCTAGGTCACGTTTAGGTTATTACGAGATGTTGCTTGCTATTGAGGTCAATGATGAAACCAAGATTCGAGAGTTCTCTAATGAAATTACTTTATGTGACAGTCAAAGCACATTACAAGGTACATCGTTGTTATCTTTGTTTGACATCTGGTGCTCTGAACAGAATATGCTTTATTCTTCATTTTGTTACACTCTATTTCTCCTTTGTCAAAAGAGGGAGTTGAGCTAGTTCTTTCAGCTCTTAGTCAGTGTAAACAGTTTACTACAGATTTTAGAACTTGTAGCATTTGAGACATTTATTTTCTTTTTCAAATAATCTACCTCAGCTTCTAGCTAATTATCATACACGTATTTTGTTTCTACATGATCATTTGAATGTCAAGGTTTCTGAAAGTCATTATTTTTGTCATTGTTTTCGAGCAAGATGATTGGAGCTTTTTTTGCAACATTTGTTCAAATTTCTAGATTTTAGCACTCAGCTATCTTCAACTTCTGTCCTCTGCCTTTGCCTTTATGGTTGAAGCTCTAGTTTCAATGCTCAATTTGTATAATAATTCATATTACAGAACATTACTTGATGGCGCTTTGTGACGGAGATAGGAAAAAGGAAGTTTTGGAAGTCCTAGAAAGGATTGATATTACTCAAGTTTCATCAGAGGAAAACCTGTGTATTATTTTCAATACCTTGGGGAGGCTATCATTGGAGCACTTTGCAGTGAAGTTCATTTCAGAATTAAAAGAATGTGGTACTGTGTTGTTTTATTTCCCATTCATTAATACAGTAATTCAGAGTTCAAGCATGATATCTCGTCTTAGCATGATGATTTATTATAAACCTAAATAGTACAATAGCTAGACAAAGGGTTTCCTAATGGAGTTATTCTAGTTTATAAGATTGCTTGTATGTATTAGATTGTAATACCCATCTGTACACATCTATTTGAAGTCCAAACTTGAATTGTACAGTACTACATTACTTACTTATCAACCCAGTGCAAACTTTGTAATCCTGCTCATACAGACTTTTTCTCCCTCATCCACTGCTTGCTTGTGTGCAATCAATCCTTCCACCCTTGTCTGCTATTGTTATCGTTTACATGTCTCATTTTTAAACTTTTGAGCCATTTAACAAGCTCTTGCAAAGATCAGAAGATGTATAAACTTTTTAGCATGTGTTTTGATCCTAACATATGATATTGATGAAGCATTTCCATTCTCTTCAAAGTTCAGCCTGCTCATTGCAACTGTATTGCTTTAAATTATTACCTAATGTTAGTCAATTAATTGCTATGGATAAATGAGTTCAGTTCTAATATGTTCTTTGTGGTATTTTGTTGATTATAATGCTAATTATCTGGCTTAGCTTTTATATGTTGAAATTATTGTAGCTTTTAGGCTTAAGTGCTGCTTTCATAGTTTTATTCTTAATCGGATTACACTCAGCCAGCAAAACTTGTAAGTCGTCAGGAAATATATATTGGCCTTGCTATACTTATGCCTAAAAAGTACTTTTTAGTATAAATCAATGCTTATTTATCTTGAAATACTCAAAAAGTAATTATTCTTCACTTATTTCAAGATGAATAAGCATCGCTTTTTAAAAAAAAAAATTACTTTTTAGAGCTAAGTGTAGCAAGCTCATTGTCTGGATCATGCAAAATATTTTTCTAACCTGGCTAAAGGCACCCCTTGCTATCATGCTAGAGTTGCATGAATGTTTCAAGATATATGTATATCTATGTTTCTTTGTTTCTTGTATGGTTGGAAATTGTGGTATACTGCCAATACATGTAGTTTGGTTGTGCAGATTCGAGATCGATCCTCATATCCAATTATGCTACAAGCATGACAAATGTAGCGGTAAGGAACCACTCATGAATGTTACTGGAAATTTCCTTGAGGCTTAACGAGTTAATGATGAATGTTGTTTTTCCATTATTTCTGTTCCGTCTACCACAGACTGATCTGCTTCATTTTTTCAGTCTTTTCAGAAACTAGGACAGCACCACTCTGTTTATTTGTTGTATATATGACATTTCATCTTTGTAGCGTGTGCACTTTTTTTTCCTTGTGAAATAATTCAAAAGGAACAGAATTCAAAAGAATATATGTAAAAATTTATTTTAATAAGTGCTCAAGAGGCACCTGTATAATGAAACAATGGCTTTGAAAAATGCAATTTGCTCATTAAAGCTAAAGATTTTCTCATACAATACTACTCCCTCCGTTCTATTCTACTTGTACATGAAGGCCTAATACACATATATTAAGGCATGGTATAATCTTACTAAATTACCCTTATTAATTATACCTTTCTCTTTTTTTTAGAGACTTTTCTCATGTGTATTAATTACAAACAAAGGGTACAAATGAAAAATCTTGTACAAATATAGCTTCAAGGACAAATAGAACTGAAAAAAAGTTCAAGGCTTCATGGACAAGTAGAATAGAACGGAGGGAGTATTAAAATGCCATTAATGGCCTTGAAAAAGGTTATATCTTGGAAAGTGTTTCTTCTTTAAATCTGATGTATTCTTTCCAATGCCATGACCACCTATCAACAAGAACAATTTTATATTTTTAATGACGATTTGATTCTATGCTTTTTTGGTAATTGATGATTGCTTGAATATTGTTTTTCATTGCTTTCTGACTTTTGAAATCTGTGCCCTGAAAAGGTTGAGGAGGTAGTTTCGAAATTCAGAAGCATGCATGTAGAATCAGGAGTGGTACCGGCAATTTTATCATATGAGAAGCTTATAAAATTCTGTTGCAACTCACTCGAGGTATGTATTCATTATGTTATCTTCAAGGGTGTCATATAATTCTGTCTCTCCCTACCTCCCTTGTAAACATTCTTCTATCTTTGGTACAATTTGTTATCTCAACTTTGGCTGTATTACCCCTCACCCTAAATTTCTATTACCAAAAAGAAAAAAAACTTTGGCTGTATTATCTTTGGTAAATTTTGTTAAAATTTGGTATGGGTGTATTTAGTTTGAAATGGACAGAAATATGGCAAATACGGGGCAACACCATTTTCGGGACAATACAATCATAGCATACAATAAACTGAAATCTCAAATCAATACCATATGGATATGGACCATGCAAAAGGAGCTTTTGTGCATCATTGATTTTTAATGGTAGCTTTTGTTATGGTTATTTTCTTTATATCATCACTGCTACTCTTCCTCTTTCTTTGTTGCAATCTTCACTGACTTTGCATGTTATGCCCCCTTCTGTAGTCTGAATATGAATGTCTATCTGTTCAAGCTTGAAGACAAAGTATACTAGTTGTTATCGTTGGTTTTTTTTTTTTAATCTAGGTGTGCGAGGCTTTAAATATTGCCAATGAGATGTTTGCAGCAGGATTGACTTCATCAGTTGAAACAATCAATTATATTCTACATACATGTGAAGAAAGTGGTGAATTTCATTTGGTATGTTAAAGATCTGGCCCATGTCTGAGATCCATTTCTGATTATCGTGAAGTATTTTACTGTTTTATGTTTAATATTAAAGCAGTTGTTACCTTTTGTATTTTGCATGAACAAATTTGGCTAATTTTGATTCCATTTATCTGCGGAAGATGAATTATGTTTGACAATGTGGGCACATCATTGGAGAAGATGTATTTGACTTCATCTCTTTTAATTTTGTTTGTTGTTTTCTTATTCTGTCAAATGAGGATGCAGTTTGACTGTTTGCAGCTGTTACAGACCTATAAGTAATAGGCTTTATCCACTTATTAGTTTCCTCCCAGTAGAGTAAAGGTCCCAGTGAAGGTTGGTATGCTCAGCCAGTATTTGCTTATTGAAGAGTATCAAATTTTGGATACTTGGGACCTGTTTTATGCAAACACTGAAGCAACGGAATAGTTTTAGATAAAGGAAAGAAATTAAATTAAATCATCCTTGCAAAATTTTGTTTGGTTTATATATCTGCCTACTGACAGGCCTAGTTTCTGATTTTGATAAGGCCACTGAGTGGAGGATCTTACACACAGGAAGGTTTGCTGAAATAGAGCACTCTTCGACGTTTTTATTTCATTGATAATTCAAATATGATCCTACAACTGATGCTTGCTTCCACTTAAATAGGAAAATAAGATGACTAACTTACTGACCTACTAAATGAGAGAGCAATGGCTCAATGCAAAAATATAGGAAACCGACAATTCTGAAATAATAGTAATTAAATAAAAATAAACTCCCTTTGACTGACTTAATTTAACTTTGACTGAATTTAGCTTTGACTGACATAAGTAGATGCTGACTTCCTCCTTCTCACATACGTAATCAAAGGCTTGCCTTGTGCAACCGTATCAGATTTTATAGCCATGCTGCAGTAAGATTGTTCAACTGCCAATGTTCTCTACTTGGGTGTATTTTGCAGCTGCCAAAGTTGTGGATGGAATTTGAAGTATATAAATTTATATTTGTGTCTTAAACATTATATAATCTAGCCTGATGAATAGTTGAGAAATTCCATTTGCCTTTTCATTAAATTGCTTTGTATCTGACTTATGTTTGGGTACTGTTATTCTCATATCTTTCTTACTCCTAATGTAGGTTCACTCCATCTATTCAATGCTCAGTCGCTTCGGTTGGAAGTTAAACAGTAACACATACAGGAGCTTGATAAACTTATCTGTTAGGGCGAAAGATGTGCGTTCTTCTTTTTCATGCCATGCTAGCTATAGACTAAATCTCTGAGATTGTATAAGTTGACTTGCCTTCTAATTTCTCCCATATCACAGATTGAAGGTGCTTTTTCAATGCTAGAAGATATAAAAAAGGTGAATGTCAGCCCCACATCCAGTATGTATAATGCCATAATATCTGGCTTCTACCGGGAGGTAATATTTTTGCTATATATGAGCTTCTTTCATAAATTCTTTCTTTCCGTTCTTGATTATGTATACTAGGCGTAATTCCTATGATATGGTGCATGCAGCTATACCTAAGAGATAGGCCTAATAAGGATAGTAGAACTGCTAATAATATTTTGTGATGGTGCATTTTTGACTGTGGTTGTGGTTTAAGTTTCCAATAAATTGGCTATTATGGATTCTTATATATAAGTGCCTACTTTGTAGTCATATCACCTATGGCTGGGGCAGATAAATCCGGCCTGTGATCCATGGCTGGGCCAGATGAATGCAGCCTTTCCATTTTTTGTGCAAATTGTGCCTATATTAGATATTTTTGTGATCTTGAACTTTACATGGAGTTTGTGATCTTGAACTGAACGTGGAGGTTCTTTGGGATAATTTTGAGCTTAAGTTTGCTTAGGGAAGCTGATGCCTCTTATATAGTGGAACCTTGTTTACTAATTTGTATTTTTGTCGAGCACTGCTTGATTTTTTTCCCAGAAGACATTTTTCTTTTTACCCATGCAGAATGCTATTCGTGTTTATTGATAGTTTTATAAATGATTTGGAAGTTAGACTTCCCAGGATCGTGTCACCTGATTTCTGTTCTAGACTTCTAGCTATGGGTACCCTTTCCACCTATTCTGAATATTTGATTTTCTGTACTTCCTTGCTTTGCCATAGCTTGGCTTGTAATATTGGGCCTTACAACTTTATTATCTTTTATATCTGTATACATCAAGGTTATCGGGTAACATTTTTTCCCCTTATTTCTTTGCAGAAAAATGTCAAGGGTGCATTGAAAATTTTGAAGCAAATGGAAGCAGCAAATGTAAAACCAGATTCAATAACTTTTGCATTACTAATCGCAAATTGTGACAGTGAGAAAGATATTACTAAGGTTAGTTGATCTATTTAATGTAACGTCTAGGATTGATAAGGGAGAAGTGAGGTGGTGGATTTCAGTGAAAACATGGGTATTTAAGAAAATAAAGTGCTCATTCGACCAAAAAAAGAAAAAGAAAATAAAGTGCTCAATGTCAGTGGTTAGATATTGCTTCTCTGGCCTAGTACATGACTACATGTAACAGCTGAGAACTTCGTTTTAGCTAAAGTCTGAATTTGAAACAACATACTAGTATGTTTATGTTGAAGTTAAAATGAGAGATGTTTTCTTAGCTTTGTTAAGTTAGTAATAGATAACAAGATTTAAAAAATAGCTAATCTACCCTAGTAAAAATATAAAGCAAAAACCAAGTCTTTGTAAAAATTTGAGCCACATGGCAAATTTGAAATATTTTTCGATTTTTTATTTCTCATTTTTAATCCACTTCTAACTTAACCACTTTCCCACTATCTCAAAAACTACCATCCACTCTTTTGTTCTAAGCAAATTAAAATTTTATAATTTTTATTATTAAAGAAAACTACCATCCACTCTTTTCTTCTAAACAACTTAAAATTTTATAATTTTTATTACTAAAGAAAATAAGATTCAATCGTGAAAATTTATTTTGAATAGATATTTAAATAATAAGTTAGAAATAAAATTATTTTAAAATATACCCGTACAAGGTACGGGAATAACACTAGTTTCATTATAACAAAACAGGCAATAACGTTAGAGTCTCAGTTAAGTACATGCTGGTGCCTTGGACGGTGTATCCGAGCTAAATAAATAGTTGCTGAGGTCGTCTAGAGTGTTTTCAGAGGGCTATAGAACCGTATGGATATTTCTAGATATGTATAGAAGCTTATGGAAACTTCTAGAAGAGGGTAGAACCTGATGGATTTGTTACTTTATTTTTGATTTCTCACCCTCTATACACCTAGGAGGAACTGAGGAAGGGCTATTGTGGTTGTCATTCATGGCTCTACATGGAAGCCTAGGGATGCATGTTATTTTTTTTCATTTAAATTCTTAAAATCTGTCATGTAATCCTGTTTCATGAGAAAGCATGGATAGGAACTTAGTAATACTGTAATACGGTATAAGCATATTTGTTTGTTTTTCAAAACTATTGGCCTTGTTTGAATGATTTTTTTTTTTATAGATGGTGCTTTCAGCATGGGTTTGTTTCTTTTTGAACATTCATATGGTTTCCTTTACTGATTTCTTGACTTTGTTTTTATGATTTGACAGTACTATGAGAAGTTGAATTCAAGTGGAGTACACGCAACTAAGTATGTAACTATGGCACTAATAAATGCATATGCTAACTGTGGGCAGTTTGAAAAGGCAAAACAGGTATGCTTAACCTTTAATTTTAATTGTAGTCTTTTGATCGGCCTGCTAAAGCTCCTCATTCACCAGACAGCTTTTCAAATTCAGCTTTATCTAAATCTGAGCTACATTGTGCATTTATATAATTCATATAAATTAACATCATAGACATATAGTACTAAAATCCCAACAACAAATTCCGACTTTTTAACCTCAGATTAAACTGAAATTAAAACATTTCTAAACTAATCCTAGAAGCCCACATTTACATTTCTGCTTTATCCTGATCTTTTGAATTTTTTTTTATCGATTCAGACATTAAGGTGTACTTATATTAGTCATATATACCTTTACACTCCTAGAAGAAAAGAGTGGCCATTTCAACTGTGGGCTTAGTTTGGAAATTGTATTTTTAGTTTTCAAGAGATTGATACAGTCTTTATGCACTTAATTTCAAATCATATTTACAGCTTTGAATATATTGGAGTTTGACAAAAACGTTCTTATTACCTAGGATGTATGGTATAACTCATTCACATGCTAGTTCTATCAGAAGATTTGGAACCTCTCACTTGCACATAAGCTTGGAAATATAGCAGTTTTTTTTAGGCTGATCAAAGTTTTATTCTTTATGGACATAATTTTTACTGATTGAGTGATGGTTTGTCAGGTATTTCTAGACAGTGAAATAGATGTGAAGGAAATAAATGAATTAAAAAGTGTCCTAGTTTCTGCTCTTGCATCAAATGGACGCATATTTGACGCTCTTGAGGTATACGAGAACATGAAGCTAGGTGGTTGTAGTCTACAGCCAAAAGCCATTATATCCCTCATAGTAAGCATACATTCTTGTTACTACTGTTCTGCTGTGTAATTTGTTAAAACTTTATGTGGTCTAATGCGGTGTCCATGTGACAACCATCTTCACAGGAACATCTTCAGTCTACGGAGAAGCTCAGCACAATGCTTCTGTTGATTGATCAATTTACTGATGAGAGATATTGGCTTGATGGTTCTTGCAGAGTTACTGGATACTGTGTGAGAAATAAGAACTTGAGGTTTGTTGATGTTAATGGTATGCCCTTTTACAAAAGTGTCACAATTTCTTCCAGTTTACTTGAAGCTCTCTTCCTTTTGTTCCTAGGGTTGCTCTTGATTTGCTTGAGGAAATCGTTAATAAGTTTCGCGATAATGTTATGATCATTGAAAGTGTCATCAATGAGGTACGCCTGTTGATTTACCATACATATAGCGACCTCTTTTTTTTTTTTTTATCTTTTTATTTGCAGGGCAGTTTATTAAAAACCTTTGCTATAAAACTATACATGTTGTCCTTGTACTTTGGGCTTTTTTTAGGTGGAGCCAATGAAATTTGCTAAATCCAAATTTAATGCACTCCCAATCATCCGTGTTAATTTTCTGTTAAAGTTAACCATATATTTCATATGTTCTATTTTCCTTAAAGTTTGAGGACACGATCTTCAAAATCTTCATTTCTTTCAGAAAAGCCTCAAGCAGAACAACACCATGTATTTCTAAAATAAAATGCATTCTAAGCTGACAAGAGAATTTATTCTTAAACATACTTAGGTATTTTCATATGTCGCGGATATAGAGCCTTCAGATGTGCAGTTCGGCATAGACTTGCTTCAGGGCTTAAAAGACGAGCTGCTGCTTCACCCTACTCGGAGAAGCCTGGATTTTCTACTAAGTGCCTGTGTTACTGCAAAGGACCCACAAAGGGCTGGTCTAATTTGGGAGGAATATACTGCAGCTGGACTTCCTCACAACATTTTAGGCTTCTTGAGGCAAGTTTTTGTGTTTTGAACTTTGCTTGCAGAAAACATTTGTGTCAGCCTGCTAATGCAATATCCATTGTGTATTTACCTACAAAATGAATCCATCAATGATCTGATCAATTTTTAAGTGATTTCCAAATTGTTCTAGCTTACCCAGATTTGAGAGAAATGTTGCTTCCCTACTTTGTGTGGCTTGAAACACTAAACTGGAGTGAGTTTAAATTAGACTGGCTTGCTTAAAAATTATAAGACTTGTGGTTTAGTGTATACTTGTTCTACACTTGTCATTAACAAAGCTATTGGATGAGGTCACATTTATCATGACACGTGAACCAAATTACCGATCTCAAACTCTGACGTCTAGAAATTCACCTGCTAATGCATCTTTCCTCCTGTGTACCTTTTCAGCAAGTCAATAAGATCAACATTAGGGATTGACATACATAATCTTCTGACATGTTTCTGTTCATAGCGAATTTGTTACATCTTCAATTGACACATCTATTTTTAAATACCATGCAGGATGTACCAGATCTTTATGGCTTCAGGAGACCGAAAATCTGCTGAAGACATTTTAAAGAAAATACAACTTGATGATCCCCATGTCTTCTTAGTCATCAGAGCATGCCGCGAAACCTATACCGATTTCGGCAAGAAGCAAAAGAGCAAGAAGAAGAAGAAGAAGAAGAAAGTGCAAGATAACTGAGAATGGAGATGAAACACCCTACGAATTCCATCATTTGTGATGATAAGGTGAATCGTCCATCCTGTCTCTCATCTTTATAGAGTTCATCCACTTACACATAATCTGTCGTGGCCTTGTTCCAATTTTTCAAGTAACTGTAAATTCTATGATCTTAACTTAATCCTTTCCTAGCCCCTGCCCACATCATCCTTCCTATTACCTTCCTCTGATAAAGCCTTTTTTTTCTTCATCCTTTTCCTGCTTTTCAAATTAGCCCAAATATGACCTTTTGTAGTAGATGTCGACGAGCTGCTCTTTTAATTCTTCTTCCTCTTATTCCATTCTTAAGATCAAAATCACATAGTGTAGTACACAGATGCTCTCCACCACTGGCTCATGTTTGTAGTTTAGGTACTAAAAACCCTTTGTAGGCAGTGCTGATTTATTTGGAAACTTGCGGCATTTAATAGTACTATTTAGCAGAGAAGAGAGTCCATCCAGTGTAAGCGGGCTTGATTATACTGTAATAGATTTTGGGGTTGGGATCAACCTCACAATGAAGAAATTGTAAAGCATTACTCGATGTAACTTATTTCATCATTTGTGTCAAATCAAGTGTTCAAGATGTGCCGTCTTTCTTGGACTAGCTATTATCAGAGATACGAAATGAAATGGTCTAGCTATTTCCACTTGATTGTGATGCTCTTGCCAAGTTGTTACTTGTTAGCCTTTTTTGCATAGCTGTTTAATATATAAGCTTTTGTGCACCATGCCACCACGTGATTCTTACCAATAAAAAATTAATGCTCCAATAGCTTATTCCCAACTAACAATATACGAACTATGATTTAACGGTGATATTTGTATACTATTTCCGATCGCATCACTGTTTGGTGCAACATATTTAACAAGAATGATTGGAAAGTTGTTTGCTTGACTATTAAATATTGTAACCACCAACAGGTATTATTTATAACTCTGTGACCAGAGTTGACCCGTTAGGAATTTTGACAAAATAATTAATATGGTTCCTTGTTTTAGAAACTAAAATCTTATAAGGAAATAAATAAATTTTAATTATTCTAAACTATAAAAATTAATATAAAAAAATTTAGTTAAGGAGTCTTAAGCTATTGTTTAGGTCCGGGGTTTGTTCCAATGAAGTATTAGAAATTTTATAGATAGAGTTCTAAAATCCTAGTATAAATTAATGAACCCTAAAAAAAAAAAATTAAAAAAATAAAATATTATTAATAGATTTGGAGAGAGAACAAATTAAATGTAATCGTTGAACTATATTTGGATCACTCAGATTTAAAGTCCTTTCATTTGGCATGAACTCCACTAGGACAGTAGGAGGACCACACATCCATGCCAAAGCAAATTACCACCACTATAAAATTAAAGGATAAAATTTGTAAGTATTTAATATATGCACTACAAGATAATTAGGGAAATTGGAATGAAATATCAAAATAGAGGATGAAACATAAAAACTTTGATACCAAATGAAATATAAAACCAAAACCTGTCATTATCATATATCATATCACATTTATGAATGTGGTGGGAATTTTTGATGATCGCTAAAGGCTTAACTATATAAGAAGAGAGATTAAAGCGCAAAATTATGAATTAAACATATATTTTACATCACATTCCAACTACCACTAATCATCATCATCCAAAAATAACTTCAACTTCAATTTTTTTTTCCCACCATGTTAAAGGAAGATGAAGCATTCTAGAGAAACAAGTGGATTCTCAAGAGATTCACTTGGAGCCATTGGATTCATCATCTCCCAGCTATCCCTTCCACCACCGTCACCGTCGCCGCCGCCGCCACCGGGCCCAGTCCCGGGCTGGACCATCCGAATCTTCCCGGGTGAAAGCCCGTTCTTCCGACCCGAAAGACTCCGGCCCACATTCGATCTGCTCCCACCCGCCTCATTCCGGGTCCCCGGCGACCCGGACCTCCGACCCGAATTCTCCCCGGGCTCCCGCCTCCTCTGCCCATCAGGCCCGCCCAGGCGGTCTCTCACCACAACCTGGCCCGGTTCCCGGCCCGACCCGGTTCTCCTTGGAGACGGGTCGGATCTTTTGACCGGCGACTTCCCGGCCAGCCTCTCCCTCCTGAAACCACCCGGATCGGTACGTTGGATCCTCCCCGGCGACGGAGATCTGGGCACCCGCTGCCGGGCCTCGCCGGCGGGGACGCTATCGGAGATCTCTGAGACGTCGGAGATCTCATCCGGGGCAGGATTGAATCGGCCGATCTGCTTTCTTGGGGAGTGGAGGAGCTTCCGATGAGCTGAATCGAGAGCTGACATCATGCTTGGGAAGCCATTGTTGGAGCTTGCGAGGCTGCTGGTTTTGGGGATGGAGGCGTAGAGGTAAGGATTTGGGGAGATGGGTTTGTGGGGGGTTTCCGAGAGGACTTCTTTGACGGCTTCTTCTTCGGCTGTCGGTGGGGATTTGGAGCCGTCCACGTGGCAGATGCTGGGCGGCGCTGCGGTGGCGCCGTTTTTGGCGGTGCTGACGCAGCAGCCCATCTTGTTTGGTTGAAGAAATCACAAATTTACGAGCAATTGAAGAAGAAGAAACTGATCAGTGTTGTGGAAATTTAATGTGTGATTGTTGCAATTTGGATTGTGTATTTGGGTGTGGAGTAGAGCAAGTGTAGAAGTGAAGAAGTGATGAAAGAGAGAGAGGATGAGAGAAATGCATTTATTTGGGAAATCTGCCAATCAATCTGTCCAAATTCTCTGTCCGCTGTCTCATTTATCATCGTTCATAAAAAAAAATTACAGTGAAGTGAATAGTGAATGGAAATCATATTCAAGATCATTTCTACCAAAAAAGGGAAATACAGTAAAAGTTCCTAGTGTTCTAGTGTTTATAATTGGAGCATTGGTTTGTGAGCCATATTCAACTTCTCTAACTAATTTTAAGCCTTGGATTTACCCATCCAACTACTTTAGGAACAAAAAAAACTAACGGTGAGGGGAAGGTGGGACTCCTATCATGTGTTATGTGTACTATTCAAGTTTGGGGGGTAGAATGTGTAATTTTAGGCCTTAAGAAAAAGTAATGGGATTATGACCATAAAGTTTTCATGTAGAGCTTGTATTGGGTGGTGTTCCACCGTCTCATGCAGGCTGTTTAACTTTATAGGAGTATTATACTATTTATGAATGAGTTGTGAGTTGTATTATTCTAAATTATAACCATATCCTGCAGCAAGAGACTTTTTTTTTGGTTTGGGGGTTTTGGTGTCGAATTTGTATGTAGGGGGCGGTTTCGACTAATCTTGTTTCTTGACGCATTCTGTCTTGGGTCAGATGAAGATGGTAAATTACGGGATGTGTGGAGACAATGATAAGTTTCAAACTTGTAGTCATTTTGCACACAAGGAACACCGAAGGCAGCAAGATCTAGAGAATTATGTTAGGAGTTAAGACAATGATGTTGTAGATTTCAAAACTAGTTCATTGTATTCACGGCTGAAATTAGTTTCACGATACGAAAAAAGTGCTAGAGCGTCCGTATAAAAACTATGAAAAAGGTATCAAAACAAAACAAAAACTACTATGAAGAAGTACATTTAGCTCTTCTACGAAAAAGTAGATAAGATTTATAGTGGAATCTTTGATTAACTAACTTAGTTAACATTTAACAAGAGAAAAAAAAATTATTTACAAGCTTCTCACTTGAAAAGGCTTGAAATGTGTATACTTATTTTATTGATGTCTTGCTTGCATTACACATTTACATTTTACACTGGTAGTTTAAAACCAACTTTTGCTCAAACTAGTATTAATACCCCAAATCCCTTAAACCAAAGCTCAACCACCTAAGATCAAAAGTACAAACTCTCTAACCATTGCAAGCTTATCTCCTTTTAATCCTTGCAACCCAAGTAATCTCCTTTTTTATCATTTTTTCACACTTAGCCCTCGCTACATTTTATTTTTTAAAAGTATTAATTTTTGAAATAAGTATACTTATTTGCCTTGACATTTATAAAATGTAATTACCTTTCACAAATTTCAAGACAAAATAAGCATACTTTTTATCAAAAAGTACTTTTTATGATTATAGCAAGGCCTTATTCATTCTTCCAACTTGACACGTCTACTTTTCGCGTGAAATCTTTTCTTTAACAACCATATCGATTATTCTTCTAAGTCGTTAACCTGGTAACTTAGCGATACACTGTCGTCAACTCATCAAGATTTGAAACCTTGAAAACCCGCAATATTGTCTTGTGCAACAGTTACACCAGCCATATGGCTCCCCCTCGCCATATTAAATCTTGGGCCACCCAGCAATAAATGAATAAAACAGCAGTGAATATAGCATTGGTCTTTCAAAAACTTGTCCCACTATAATCCTTCCTTTGATTGTCTTCAACGTATGTTGTGTGATGTCTTCAACGTATGTCGTGTGAAAAGTAGACAAGTTTCACATAAGCCATCCCTCCCCAGTTATGTAAACTATAAAAAGGGTACGAACAATGTATCACAGTGGTCTCGTGATCTGTTTCAAAAAGCTTTTTATTTTGTTTAGATCAGATTGAGATTTGAGAGAGACCATGTTCTTCCAATAATCCATACATAGTGCTAGATTACCACCACTAAGATTCATTTGACATGTGGGTATAAACCCCACCCACCTTTTTTTTTAATGAATCAGCCAATTTTTGTTTATTAATAGTATTAGAGTCATAGAATGTGTGCAAGTGGTACTTGGCAAACTGAAATTTATAAGAATCTTTTTCTCCTCGAGGAAATAAATCTCAGATTCAATCCATGATATATACAGATACAAAACACATTTTATTTTATTATAAGCATAAATGTAAAGAAAAATGACTACTGAACAGTAGAGCAAGCAGAAGCTATGGAGTCATTTGAGGCTATACAAGAAGCTCATAGAAGGAATCTTCGGTACATAGAAATTGAAGACGATAGTCTAATCGTGATCAATGCTCTTAAGGCAGTCAATCCAGTCCATAGACAATTGACATGCTAATAGCAGATACTCTAGTTATGTTGTAGTCTTTCGAGGTGATCATTACCAAACATATACCTCGAGAATGCAATTATGTGGCAGATTTGATTGCGAAGCTACACCACGATTGTAGTATCAATCAAATTCTGAACCATAGAGGGGTCCTGACCCTCATTCGTAAGGATGCACTAGGCTGACCTAGTCTATCCTAATTTTTACCAATTAAAAAAAAAGACATTTTATTCGAGTTACACACTATTTAAAATAGTTCTAAATCTTACCAAAGCTCCTATTAGAATGCTTATTTTCTCACATTGAGAGTGGCTAAAAATGACTTTTTAGTATATTATATGGACCTTCGGATACAAATAGGTATATTAAGTAAACTCCGATAAACTTTTAAACCATTTTTATACATCGGATTTTGGTTCATGATCACCCAAACAATGAAACAAGAACAACAAAATCAGACAATAACTCTTATTTTTAGATCCGTGGCCAAAGACCCTGTTTAAGTACTTTAAAGGCCCATTGTTGGAGACGACTCTCCCAATTTTGTTTCCCCTTACATGCCACCAAGGAGGTTCGAACAAACGCTTAAATGACTTTTCAGATCATTGAAATTGAAAATTTATCTAAATTTAGTTTCTCTCTTATGTAAGAGATAATATTGGAATATTTTGTCCAAAATATATAAAAAGACAAATCATTTTTGAACAAAATTAACTCTTCAAGACCAAGAATGACTCAATGGAAATATCAATAGACATTTTGCCTTTTACAATTGGCCCTATTTAGAAGGAAAGTAATTGTGTTTCCAGTGCATGTAGAAGAACACAAAATAGTAGTAGTAACATGGGTTCTGTCAAGCATAATGAATGATTGGAAGGTCAAAAATGGGAATCCCAGGTGAGCTCATCTGACAAGTATCAAGGTTGAATTGTACAAGACAATGGAGACATTTGCCCCATGCCAACTGTTACTAGGCCTTTAGACATTTGCTAGCAGGCCATATAATCATGCCTCATCAGACATCAGTTGGTTAGTAAATATGAGTTGTGTGTTTGTTGTAATAGTTAGCCACCAATTATTTCTCTTGCCCTTTTTAAAACAGTAAAAATTGTTGAATTTGTACCTTAGTAGCAATGAAAATAACAATAAGGTAAAAAACACATTTCAGATTACTAACTTTCCCATGGCTGAGCATGGGTCATCGTGCTTTACTGTTTGTGGACCGACACAAAGTCTACAGCACTTATATTTCTCTGCAACTTTTCTGTAGCTAGATTATGTAGTTCATGAGCAATTGAATGAACCCAGAGTTTTCTTACAAGCACATTCCTGTAGCAATTAAGAGTTTATCATTTAATAAGGAAAAGTCTAAAATTGATCATGCTTCATTGATTACTGGGGAACTCAGGATCATCTCGAACAATTTTTTTTATTGGAAGAACAAAAAAGAAATAAAGTGATTCAATAGAAAGGAAACAAGCTTCAATGCTAGAACAAAGACCTTTTATGAGAATGAATTAAGCCTTGTAACAGGTTTCTGGCCAAGCCAGCAAAGTAGTGAGCAATATTGGAACACAATCAGAAACCATATTAAATTTACATGTACAAAATAAAAGTGAGAACTTTGATGTAGTTGTAATGGAGAGAAGGCGGTAAGATACAACCTGTGTTTTCCAATCAGGAGGCAGGTACACTCGAGGAAGAAGATGGTGATTTTGCTCGATCTGAATCAATCATGGATTTGATGTAGAACTCTCCTGCCTTGTAAGAAGATCTTACCATGGGACCAGATGCCACATAGCGGAATCCCTGCAATAAAGATTATACAAAACATTAAACTCACAGCAGCTTACAAGAGCACATCTTGGGTAATTCAAACACAACCTTAGTTGAGTTTTGGGCGCGTTTGGATGACACATTATAATGCATGATTTAATGCAAAATTCTACATCAGTGTGTCATTCAAACGTACCCTGTCACAAGACTTTAACCGAGGTGGCCAGAATAATACAAATATTGTTATAACCATTGTTCTAAAAATCCCTTCTAAGCCCCGCCTAGGCGCTGGAAGGTCCTAGCCCGCCTAGCCGTCCAGTCCGCCTAGGCACTCATCTAGATCCGCCTAGGACATCGTTCAGGCCGTCTAAGCGCTAGGCGGTTCCTATCCGCCTAACGTCCGCCTAGCGTTTTTTAGAACATTGGTTATAACCCATCTCCTCCACTAAACTGTTAGGAGGTCAGTTTATAACTTAAGAATTAAACCTCGTTAGACAGAAGAGTAGCCTCTGAATACAACTCAAGATATTTTAGCACAAGTGATATTTAAAAATGTATCATAAATGCTCTTGATTGACAACCCTAAATATCTGACTAAGGCCTTTTTGGACCATCGTATAATGAGTTTTATAAAGGGATGTTATGGGACATTGAATTTCATGTCCAAAAAAGTTATGGGTATTGGCCAATTTCAAGACATCAAGGGACTGCTTGAAATTAGCACGATGATAATATGCAGTGCCATCCAAACCCTAAAATATCATGCAAAAACGAAGTGTGAAATTCAAAGACTAAATCGAGTATAAAATGTTTACCATTTCCATCCCAAGAACTCTGTACTTGTCAAAAGCCTCTGGAGTTATATACTCAGATACAGGCATATGGCGCTTGGAAGGTCTCATGTACTGGCCAAAGGTCATAACATCAACACCAGCAGCTCTAACCTTTTCCATGGTTCTCACCACTTGCTCTGGTGTTTCTCCACAACCTAGCATTACTGATGTCTTGGTCAGAGTGCCAGCAGGAGCATATTCTTTGGCCAATTTCAAGACATCAAGGGACTGCTTGAAATTAGCACGATGATCCCTAACTGCACTCTGAAGTTCTTCCACTGTCTCAATATTGTGTGCAAGGACATCCAATCCTGACACGGAAACTCTTTCCACACAGCCAGCATCACCGCGAAAATCAGGAACTGTAATAATAGCAAAAATGTCACAAGGAAATGGATGTTATAACAACAGGATATGAAAAGTATATTCAATTTTCTCTATGATCCTTAAAATCATGAATCATGATAAGCAATTAATGCAAACACTTTTGTCCTTTCATGAAGATGCAAGATCTGAGAATTAAGAGAAGTATGATAATGTTGTCAAGAATCATGCTACTGAACTCCATACAAGATCTCTGAACTCAATATGATAATGTTGTCGTCAAGAAAGATGCAAGATCTCTGCCAAGACAAAAATTACTTAAGTAATTTGATTGAACTCCATAAAGTCATTCTGAGACGATATTGCTTTCCTAGAATTTTTTCCAAAGAAATCTAAGCAGATGTAATTCTATATTTCTTCTTAGAAAAACATGCCAGTGAGAAGAAGCATGGGCAAGTATAAATGATAAATACCAAGGGCTTCTATCAGCATGCTTGGCTTTAGAGTCTTCAACTTTTGAACTGTTTCGGCAAAATGGCCACTTCCCTGATCGGGTAAATCATCCCTGTCAACACTTGTGATCACCACATAGTCAAGGCCCCATGATGCAATAGCCTCTGCAACATTAGTTGGTTCATTTGGGTCTGGTGGAGGTGGAGTTCTAGATGTCTTGACATTGCAAAATCTGACACAATATAAAACACCATCTTAAATATAGACCGATATCAACTATGTAATACACTGATGCCAGTTAACCTGCACTCTCTAATATGAGCATCCCACCCGCCTTTTCTACATCTACGAAGATTATGTAATATACTAATGTCAGTCAGATTTTGCAAGCAGCTAAAATTCTTTGGAAGCTATAAACTATGAAAATCCAGAGTGAACACCCAATCAACAATTACAAATTACAATTATATATCAGGATCATACCCAATGCTAGTAACAAACTCTCTCTATTAGCTCGTGCTTATAAGTTTTAACAAATCATCCGGGTTCCATTAGAACCTCAGAACAGTGGAATCAGTTTATCTACAAATCCCCATAAATGTGATATAAACAAACAAGTCACGTTTAGAACAAGAAGCTTCTACAAAACTCCAATATTGAATATATAATGTGGCGCAAAGGTCCAGTTTGGCAGCTCTCATATTTCTAGAATCAGCTACCACATGAGCTAATTATGGACATAGTTTCAATTTCAGAATCTCTCACGTTCATTTCCACTTCTCCACAGCTAAATTCATCTCCACCATAGCAAATCAGATGAATGCAAATTCAATTTCGAACAAATTCAGGAGGGAAAAAAGAAGAAGGCAGATTTACCGGCATCCACGGGTGCAAGTATCACCGAGGATCATAATCGTGGCAGTGGCAGTCCCGGTCTCGCCACCAGACCAACACTCACCCAAATTGGGGCACTTGGCCTCCTCACAAACAGTGTGAAGCTTCAATTCTCTCAATTTCTTCTTGATCCTGGCATACTTCTCACCTCCAGGGATCGATTCCTTCATCCATTTGGGCTTGGGAATGGGCTTTTTCTTCGTTCCGACTTCGACGGAGTATTCTTCGCCATCTCGGAGACGGGTGAATTCGGCTAGGGTTGGGGATTCGAGTGCAATCCGACGCCGGAAGGCTTCCAAGGTTTCAGATTGGGGCGGGAGTGGGTGGGAGGCGGCGGCGGCGGGAGTGGAGGATTGGTGGCGGGAGGCGATGAGAGAGAATACGGAGGAGCATCGGCGGTTGTGGTGGTGGTGGTTGGGTTGGAGGTGGCGGATGAGAGAAGTCAGCCGTGGATGCATCGTCGTCTCTGTATCTCTCTTACCTGAATCCGGTTTCCAGGAGATGAATTCTCATTTTTCTGATTTTTCAGTTGGGCCGCTTGGACGAACCAGGCTTATTGTTAGGCCCAATGGAGGCCCAAACTCACTCTTGTACCAGAATTGGGAGATTCTTGTATCTTATACAAGGATCGAGGTTACACTTCTTATATGCAACAGGTCTATGTAGCAGACGAAACCGGAGCAGAGGGGGAAATTTGGAAATTGGAGTAGGATGTCAGCTGCTCTCTCTACCGCTGCTCTCTCTTCAGCATCATGCAGAAGCTCTCCGCCCGTTTCATGCCCTAATATCTTTAGGACCAATTTCATCTGCAAACCAATGCCTAGGTTTTTTCTTTCGCCGGTTCTCCTCTATCTGAATTTTTTTTCTTAAACTTGTTGATTTTGTACATCAAATTCATCTGATGGTGGTTGTTTTAGATTACGAATTTCGTCAAGAATTGCTCCCTTTTCGCCAAATCAAGGCTTCCGGACAACATCGCTCAGGGTTTGTTGTTCTTACGGTGGCGACTCTGAACTTATTCCAGAAGCCGAGCCTCCTGAATCCTCCTTGGCGACTGATTCTTCTACGGTATGGTTTTGGAAATCTTGGCTTTTAAAACAATTGTTCATGGGCATTGATGTTGTGTATGCCATTGTATAAGCCTTGTTTTGATTTGATGGTTGTAGGAATTTAGTGTTGATTTAAAGCTTCCTCGTAGAAGTTTGCTTGCGGAGTTTACCTGCAATGCTTGTGGTGAACGGACAAAAAGGCTGATAAATAGACTTGCCTATGAACGAGGGACTGTGTTTGTCCAGGTACTATGGCGCTTTCTTTCTTTATTCGTGGACATTCATGATAATTTATTTTATTGTTTTGAATTCTAGTTAGCAGCTTTGACTATATCTTACTAGGTTAAAAGTTGTTCGCCAAAGATATCCGCCTAAATCCCTTGTTAATAGGCTGAAGTTAGTAGCTGCTGTATGTATTTATACTTCAATAAAAGCATCTCATGAATCAGGAATCAGTTCCTTATGATTCATATGTTGTAATGTTTAAATTCCAGCTCATGCTTTTCTAATGGTATGCTTGTGACTTGTGAGTCCCTTACACCTAACTATGAAATATGACCTTGGACCTTCTTCTGTAATTTTTAATTCTACTTTGATGACAAAACATGTGGTTGTTCATACTTATTTCAAGCGATGGTAATTAATCTAATCTTCTGTATGAACCTGTATCAAAATTGTTCATATATCATGGTACTCGAGCATGATGAGATTTCAAACGGGCAATAGTAGCTCACTTGTCAATGTTCTAATCAAACATTCAAACTCAAATTCTTGAAAAATTAATCTATTGCAAGAATTAGCTGGGAATTGGAAGAAATTCCCAAATTTTGATTTTTGCTATAATCAATTCCTGTCACTGATACTATCATATACTCATCAACTCAAAACTTTTCAACATTTGTCAGTGTGCAGGATGTCTGCAGCATCACAAACTAGTGGACAACCTGGGACTTGTGGTTGAGTATGACTTACGAGATGAAGTTTAGTGAAAATTATCCTGGAATCAGCTTTGAGATGGGTTATTCCGCATTATTCTCCCCATAAGACTCCATTAGTTTTACATCTACTCTCTGATAAAGTTTATTTGTAGCCTTGTTTTTCAGAATTATTAGTTTTTCATATTATCTAACTAATAGTGTACATGTTATGAACTGGAGAGAGTTCCAGATTCTGGTGATGCATCAAATCTCTATGGATTGTTCAATCAGCATTTATTATATTCTCGTCAAAAGATTTTAATATAAATCATAGCAATGTATGATAAATGATATAAATCATCTCTCAAGTGTATCAATGATGATACATAAAGCAAAGAATTGAGAAAAATGTAAGCATAACATCGGTGATTACTGGAAGCCTATCACAACAGCAAGAAGGACAAATGCTGTGACTGCTGCTCGCCACATCCCGGACTCTCCATGTATCTGGTGAAGTGACATTCCCTTGCTCTGTAATCATAAAGCCAAAAAACCAGGCAAATTGAGCAAGCATAATCTTTTTAAAAGAAAAATCAGTCAATGATTTTTGCATTTACCGGATTTGAAGGTGAAGGCGCTGGTGTGCTATCATCTGACTCTGTAATTGCAGGAGGCGCTGGAGGACTCTGGACAGTTGGTGCTGGTGCAGGTGCATGATGATGTTTCTTATGCTTATGCTTCCTCTTCTTTTTGCCCTTGTGTGAAGCTGGTGCTGGAGTAGGTGCACTAACTGGAGAAGGTAATGGTGTTGCGAGGACTGGTGCAGGCGCTGGTGGCGGGCTTGATGGGGCGGGTACTGGTGGTGGCGGGTTTGATGGGGCAGGTGCTGGTGATGCCTTTTGTGGAGGGACTGCAGGTGCAGGTGGAGAAGCCACTGGTGCTGGTGGTGGCTGTGCTGGTGGTTGTACTGGTGGCGGAGTTGGAGCGGAGACAGTGGGCGGGGGTGTTGATGGTGGTGGGGCAGCTGGGCTTGAAGATGGTGAAGGCAATGTGGTTGGTGGAGGTGCGGAAGAAGGTGGTGGAGATGAAGGTGTGGTTGGTGGAGGTGCAGAAGATGGTGGTGGAGTTGAAGGTGTGATTGGTGGTGTTGAGGCTACAGTAGACGGTGCAGCCGCTGGTGCTTGCCCTTTTGTGGTTTGGAATGAGATGAGCATGCAAGCTAGAGCAAGAATCCAGCATTTTGAAGCCATTTTTTATGAGGTTTGCAATGTGACTCCTAAAGAAATGAATGGTAAGAGTTATATGTATTGCAGAGTGTATGAGAATGATTAAAGGAAGGGGAAGGTTGAGGAAGGAGAGACTTGCTTTTCAAATTCCAATTGATAGGTAAGTTCCTTCTACAATGGTTTGAAAGGATTAAAGGAAGGGGAAGGTAAAGGAAGGAGAGACTTGCTTTTCAAATTTCAATTGATAGGCAAGTTCCTTCTATAATGATTTGAAGGAAAGAAATTTGGCTTGTGCCTTAAATGTCACAACTTGTTTTGTGTTTTATATTTTTCATGCTTGTGCTCAGCTTTGATTATGTTAGTTAGCATTGGCCCCGCTTTGGTTGCTATTAACCAATATGGTAATCAAAATCACATGTATATTGATCAGAAACCTCTTACATGTTTGGCACAAACAAATACTTCTTCTGGACAAATCGTGCACCACCAAATGTTTGTTAGCATTGGTGTATATAGAACTATTATAGCGGGTTGGTCTAAAACGGAAACATTACTAAAAGAAAACAAATACAACAACTAGCCATTATATCCCACTTGAACGGAGTTTGGGGGTCGGGATGTATTCACTCTTTCCCTGATAAACTTATGAGGGTGTTTTCAAAAAATCCAAGGAGAACTATACTACAAGGCAAACGTCGCACACCTAACCACACAAAGCAAAACAAGTCAAACACTCTCAAGACAAAAAGCACTAACCAAGGACACAACTCAAAACACACAAGTTGGAAAACAAAAATGCCATGTTCCAAACGACAAACAAAAACACAAATGGATGAGACTTATGCACTTACTTGATGTAATTTTATGAGTGAAGTGAAACAAGATTCTAACATCATGCACTTAATTGATGTAATTCAAAAAAATGCATAAATGGATGAGACTTATTCGATCTCAATATATATGATTGTAATGAGTATAAAACCATATAATGACTCAAACAATTGATAATGCTTAATAAAATGGATACAATTTTGAGGCTGGACTTTACGCCCAGTCCATAGAATATAAAACCATATAGGCCAATATAAATCCATTTGGCCCAGTAAACTTGCACACTACTTGCCTGTTTCAGATTGTTCAAACTCTCTTTCATGAAAAATACAGAGCAGAAATCTTCATAGTTCCAGTAAATGGTTGCAAAATGAACTTCAAAAAAAAAAAATAACGCCGTTGCCGGGGATCGAACCCGGGTCACCCGGGTGACAGGCGGGAATACTTACCACTATACTACAACGACTTTGCTGTTTAAGAATCCATAGTTTAATATTTGTTACCTATTCTTACCGAATATTACACACTAGCAAGTAGCACCCATTCAATTTATAACTCTTTTATCTGCAGAGTTTCATCACGACCCAATTTACTCATCTCCACTTTGTTGGTTCTATACATGCAAATAGCTCAAATTTCAGAAAAGTGCATCGTTGAATAAATTAATTACACTTAACTTAAGCATTAAGATTGACATTCACAGTCGTTTTCAGTTTCCCACCATAAAGTTTTTCAATCTGCCTTTGGCAAAGTATATCACGGTCGTCGAATTAATATGATTATAACGTTTAAACTATCTTACTAGCGTTGGTTTTAAATTTTGATCAAACTACAAATCACATACTTATAATCCATATTCCATAATCAGTTCCGGAAATAAAAAAACTACTACATTTACGAGAATATTCGATCTGATTCTTGATAGATAAGGTAAAAATAAAGATTCCGGACCATGAGAAGTTGACACGTGGATATCAAGTAGGATATGGTCGGCGTTGGCTTCGACGTATGGCATTTGACTGGATGAAGCTTCAAGGTGACTTAAACCTACAAAATTCCAATTTTGACCCTTCGTACTAAATTACAAGGTTGTCTGTTTGAATGTACAACCGTCTCCAACTGATTTTCTAACTGCGTAATTGAGAAGGTTGCCTAACAAAATTGTCTCATTCCTCTTGTCAAATGCAAAACCAATCTTAAAACCATGATATATACTCTCAATTTTAACCTATTTCCTGGCTGACATTTCATAGAGTTTCTTTGTTTTTTCTGATAATCGATCAATTTACTATATTCCTCCGTTAAGATATACTTATTATTTTAGCTTAATTTTATTTTGTCTAATAATATCCCTTTAATTAAAATTATTTACATAAATCTACAAAATAAGGTAACAATTATTAAAAAGATTAATATATTTAAGTCAATTTAATCAAATTTTTTAATTTTTAAGACAAAATCTAAAATGACAAGTTTACCTTAATGCAGGGAGTATGTAATAAGTTACAATTATAGCCGCTTTTATATATTTGGTCAAGCGGTCAAGCCTTCTATAGTAATAACCAAAAGTCTCTGATTAAACTCTCGTGAATAGTGCTCTTTCACTAAAGAACGTTACAATGATAGCAATTTCTTTTATCTATAAAAAAATGTATATATGGATACAACGACGAGATATATATGTTTATGCCTTGTGGCATCAAATTGAGAGGTACCATAGTACAAAATAATAGTTAACTTACAAAGGTGACTTGTGGCATGCAAGTACTATATATGCAAGTCATTATATTTCTTATTTAATTCCTTTGAATTGCAATGTCAATTATTTATTATGTGTTGTGATATGAATAGACTCCAACACTTAATTTTGTGTTGCATTTGGAAGTTAACCAATATATTCCAAACAACAATCAACAATATGCAAATATTCGTCATTATTGGATAAAAAATAATTTCAGTACAAATGAATAAGAAATGACAAGAACATATGTAATGTTTGCGATTGATAATAATATACTCAGTAGTTTACAGGGACAACTCATTTAAATCACTTTGGGTACGTGGTTCATAACCATGTCCACAATATATATGATACATCGACTTATCGCAACCTTTCTTCACAAGTTTAATTATGAAGAATTTTAGTGGTAAGAAGAATTTAGAAGAAAACGACAGACAATTTCTTTATTCAGAAACCCTAAAAAAAAGACAGGTGGTATTTATGTGGGGCCGACCTGTTTAGGAAGTGGGACCCTCTATTGAATGTACGTATACGTGTACTCACGTTGCATTTTTGCGCATAGCCATTTATCTCAATTATCAGTGTCATTCACACTTAACATACCTAAATAATGTCAAGTCAATAGTCATATATCATACTAATTAACTCATAAGTCATTCAACTAATTAACTAGTTTTTACATTAACCCACAAACCGACCTAGAGAACTTATAATTAAATTGTGAAACTTCTTCATTCTTATATCAGAGGTATTAAAATTACAAAATAGTTTGCACGGAAGTTACAAAGTCTCGATCAGTATATTATATATCTGACTTAAATTGCGTTATATATAGGAGTTTCATATATTATGCAACTAATTAATTGGGTTGATACAAATATAGAAAAAAAATTAATGTATAATTCAAGCTAGTTGATGATCGATACATCCTAACACCCTCCTCCAATTCGATCGATCAACTATATATCAAAAAGTGATTGCAAATTCTATGAATTAGACTTGCACCTCAATTTATTAACAATATTAATTGTTGAATTTGACGCTTCAACCATGAGGATATATAATAATTATTATATAAATTAATTAATAATGCGAAACTCATACACGTACCTACTAAATAATGCATGTAATTGAAATGTATATATGTTGAATGCATGAACATAAGAACATGCCAATTATATTTTTAATATAGTGGCGATTTATATAATGTTCATGATCAGATATTTATATCATTCGTAATATATACATTTGCACCTGTACATCAGTAGTATGCATTATGATATTAGAAACTTACTAGAAGGCTGGAAAAAAAAAAGGATACATATTTGGAGGGAAAGAAAAAAAAATACAACAAGAACATCCGATTTTTAATTAGTACGTACTCTATAAAAGATTTTTTCGCATGTAACCAAGTGCAAATGCTAATATTTTTTATATCAAACCATTAATAATAAAAATATAAATTAATAAAAATAATAATATATTTTATGAGAATAATATCCATTTTATGAGAACAATATCCATTGTTATATATCCAATCCAGGCTAACAAAATACATAATAAACTTATATTTTTAACATGTGGTCGTGACTACACATAGTCACATACTAGGCTAAGAAATTGCTTAAGCTCATTAGTTTCTCCACTATAAGCTGCATGTATTATTACAAATATATTGTACAAGGAATAAAAGGTCAAAAGTATCGTAAATCACCCTCCAGATGCTGTGGAAGTGGATCATTTCCCATGCACCGGCCTTTCACTTGCTAAATTAATTCCTCAAATTGAGACGTTTACTCTCTCCCAATTTTTAACTGCCACGACCACTTAATGGGCTGGGCCCGGGGCCCACCAACCCTGGCCCACAAATCGTGAATTTTCGCGGCAACTTCGCATGGCTTTGTCTTAAAAACTTTCCACGAATCATAAAGTTGAACGATGAACACGGTATCCAGTTATCCGTGCATCCAGGCATCGTTGTTCGGTTGATTTATGAGTTTCATAATTTGGATTTAAGTGGGGCAGTTGGGATACTACCAACTAACTTCTCTCATAACTAACATTTTCAACTCTCCATTTCACACCCTGGTCAACTTTGTTATATTGGATAAGCTACAAAATAATATAATCATCGCCAAAATACTCGCACTTTTTCCATACACTAAAATTTCTAATCCAGATCAGTTAACATCAGCATATATAACAACATTTTTTAAATAAAAAATGGGTTGCTTACATAATTTGAGATAACCTTATAATTAACTATTTATTTCACATTCTTTGTTATTGGTTAAGCTACAAAGTAAGCATCCATCGGCTACGTACTCCGATTTTTTTTTTTATGTAGAATAGTTATTCTAATCGAGAGCATAAAACCATTTCTTTAATGAAAATATTGTTTACCAACAAAATTTGAGATGGTTCATGGAGGTGGTCAATTCTTAAAGGGGGTGGACGACGTTTTACGTTTTCCTTTTATTCGACAAAAATATGTTCAATGGACACGGTAGTTGAAAAATGGGCTCTTTCCTTGTTTTTGTGTTTTGATTTTTTTAAGGATATTGTGCACGGATAATAATATCCGTGAAAAGACTAATATAAAAATTGTCATAAATTCAAGAGATAAACCCGACTATATAACTTTCAATTCACAACCAAAATACGATATGCTAATATGTAATCTCGTACCTTATATGAATTTTATTTAATAAAATATTTTTAAATATATTTATTATCAAAGAAAATAATTATGTAAATACTTAAATATAAATTTTGCTAAAAATATTTAAAAACAATAAACTATATAAAAATAATTATTTGAAACAATAATATTCTAGTAGTATTACGAATTAAATTAATATCCAAAACATGATAATTTATTTAATTAATTTAATTATGAAAATAGATAAGTAATAAGATAAAACTTATCAATTTATTATATATATGAGACCGTTCAAAATAAACTTAACTATAGTGATATAAGATTTTATGTACGTTACACTATCTTTATGTCAAACTTAATTATCTAAACCTAGCATATGCATTCTATCTAAAAATAAAATAAATATCCTAATATTTGTATAATATAGCATAAAAATATCTTAATAATTTTCCTATTTATCATATCCATAAATAATTTTTTATTTTAAATTAAGAATGGAAATTTCTATACGTTTAGTATAAAGATATAAGATTGTACATATATTAAACTATTTTTATATTAAACTTAATTATTTTATCAAAAATTAGTTTTAATAAAAGGGGTGGCGTGGTCCAATCTAAAAGTGACATATTTAATATTTTTTTAACCTTCATTTTAGTATATAGTTAATGATTTTATTAAGCATGCCATATATAGTTGGATATATAGCATATATAGGTATCCACTTGTTGCATGTGCCGATGTGCCTACGTGGTATTATCTCGATCACTTATTTAGCCAAGTAATTAGCCTAATGAGGGCTCGATTAATTAACATAATGTTGTGTAGCCATTCGAGACAAGAAGAACAAAACAATGTCATCTAAATCAGTCTGACCTTTAGTGGGATAAATTAATTCCTCAAGTGTTTATGGTACTAGACTACTAGCTACTATTTTAGTGATCGAGACTAACTCGTATTATATAACGTCATAATTAAATCAGGATGATTATGAATTGGTCCAAATCTATATGCTACCCAAATGATATGGTCAAAAAGTGTTTAGAATTATATTCATAAAGGTACTCACGTTAATTATAATAAGATAAATTATAGTATGATCATTATATTTCCGTTGTGAATCCTTGATCGTATATAATATATCGAGATATAAATGTCATATGTACTATATTCAGTGTATTTTGACAATAATTAAATAATTCAATTATTCATATATTATTTAATTTGCATATATAGCATATACATTGCATACTTAGTTATAATTGCTGATCCTAGTAGTAATTATTTGGCCAAAGTTTCAGGAAAAACAAAATAAAATCCCGATGCATAAAACTCCAAGAGAATGAATGAGGAATGAGGAATCAGGAATGCATAATGCAGTATTTGACTCTGCTACGTGTTATATTATTCGGAATCATAATAAAAATATTACATGCGTTATTTAATGAATGAATTTTGAGTGTCATGCAGGCTGAAGCACAAAAAATTTATAACGTAGCATTTGACACTAAAAATAAAAACATTATAAAAATTGAGATAATTAAAAGAAGATAACGTTATTGTAATAAATATGTTTGGGAGAAATAAATCTTGTTTGTGGCAGATTGAGATGATGATAGCATATATTTTGATCCTTCTACAATAGTTTGAGGTAATTTGAATCTCCCATGTGCCCTGTGATTGTAATAAGATAACTGATTTAATTGATGATCTACGTCCTTCATATAATGTCAGTCAAAATCAAACTCGCCCTAAATTTTAGGTCCATAATTCTCATACCAAAAAATACCCTAAATTAATGTATTATTATCATCGGTTTAAGTTATTCCTACTAAAACAATAAACAATTATAAAATTATCAAAAGAATAATTAACAAAAAAAGCCCATAAATTATGATAATATATTGAAAATACTCCTCCCTTTATTCAAACAAGTGGCCCCGAATACGAAACAGACAAAAGAAGTAGGGCATTTTGAAATATCCTCTCCCGCGATCACAACAAACATACACAACTTAACACACATAATAGTCACATACACCCATCTCTACCGCTCATTCTCACCGTTGCTTTCTAATCCAACGGTCCTTATTCAATCCATCAGAAAACCGTGTCGACCCCACAGGAGGGCCCACCTCCCAGCTTCTTATTTATTCTCCTCAACTCCCTCTTCCACACCCACCACCACCACAACAACCAACAAGTACTCAATATACTCTCATCACTCATCCCCGCCGGAAAAAATGGCGTCCCCTTCCTTAAGAAATCTGATCGAAATCATCCTGATGTCCACCGGCGCAATTTGCATCGCCGCCCTCGTAACTCCCCGCATCCTCAACCTCATCGCCGCCGCGCAGCTGCCGGAGATCTGGATCCTCCTCCGCTCGTGGCTCCGTCCTCCTTTCATTTACCTCGTCGTCAACGGAATCATCATCTCCATCGCCGCCGCCTCCCGCCTCCACCACCACCACAACAGACCCCAAACCGCCTCCTCCTCAATCAATCCTCCCGAAGAATCCGGTGTCGATTTTGAGACATACACTGATCCTCCCGCTGAAGAGAAGGTTGTTTATGCGTTGCCGGCGCCAGAGGACGAGGTAGCTGGATCTGACGATTTGTACCACGAAGCCGAATTGGATAATAATAATAGTGATGATGATGATGATGGTGCGCTGGAGGTCGTTATGTACGACGAAACGACGGCGTTTGGAGCGGAGGAGGAGAAGGAGGTCGTAGTAGAAGACGGTGTAGTGGTGAAGGACGTCGCAGCAAATGACGATTTTGTCCCTGATGACGTCAAGGTGGCGTCACCGCTGAAGAGGCAGGAGACGCCTGAGACAGTGACGTCGTTCTTCGAGTCCCAAATAGAGGAGCCTTCGCCACCTACTCGAGCTTCTCCACAAGGTACTCCTTTTTTTTTATATAATATATATATATACTTGGGTCTATCTTAAACTTTGTAGTATCTTAATCGACAATTTTTACGATTATTCTTACAAGAAATATGTTCATGTATGTATGCAATGGGATGGGATGTTGCAAATCAACTGACCTGAATTTTATGTGAATAATACGTTATGCATGTCGTGTCTTTGTTGTTTGAGTGTGAATTCGTACGATAAGTCAAAGTTCTAGTTTAATTGGATAATCTGTTAATTAGTGGCCGGTAAAGTGGTATTTATCCCAAATGATTCATAATTAACCACATATATGACCTTTATTGATTTGGGATTAATTAAATGGATGGTGAAAAGTGACAGGTGCGAAGCCCCTCGAGGAGCAAGGAAGCAACGAGACGCTGGAGAGCACGTGGAAGAGGATAACGGAGGGCCGTCACCTGAAGAAATCAGACACGTGGCAGGATCGTGGCCGCCAGATGGCTTCGTCGGAGCCTTCGACGCCGAAATCGGTGAAGAAGTCGGAGGCGTTCAGAGATCGCCGGAGCAACCTCTCTCCGTCGACTCGGAGGATAAAGCGGGAGCCGCCACTGAGTCAGGACGAGTTGAACCAGCGAGTGGAAGCGTTCATCCAGAAGTTCAACGAGGACATGAGGTTGCAGCGCCAAAACTCCATCAAATGCATGATTAACCCTGCCGCCTAATTAAATATGTAGATATTTGGACACTAATTAAAAAGTAGGAAAATCAAATTATACTACAAATGCTTAAACTTTTTTTTTAGTTGTAAACTTTGTAGTGAAAGTTTGATGTGTAAACTAAGAAAGGTTTAGCTAGGCAAAGAGAATAGTTAAACAATTACGAAAAACGTGCATGGTACACTGTTTTATGTAAGTTATAGACACAAAAGATTTGGATTCATAGCTCATATGTGATTTTGTGCCTAAAATATGTTAATTTTTCCACTGATTATCCGACTACGTACGATAGTACGTCGTTTGCAAATTAGTTTTCACGATTAGTACCATCAATATTAAGAAAATGATGTATCATATGTATGAAGTTTCTTATTTGTTTATGTATTTTTTATCAAAATTTGAGAAAATCCTATAATGTTAAAAACTCCATTAATACCCCTTGTACTTTTTTATTTCCTAAATCACATTGTCGGCAATACTTGGATAGTTTTGCAATCCATTAAAACTGTATCTATTTAGCATAATTTCTAAATTCAAGGGTATTTCTCATACATATTCCAAAATTTGGGGTGGTTTTGCAATTTGGCCAATGACCGACTTGTAGCCTATGAATTTGCTTACAAACAACTTCATGATGTATGGATTTCAAGAGGTTAAAAAGAAAAAATATTTTTTTGTTGCTTGTTTTTCTTGCTTCAGCTTGTGTTTTAATTCTCTTAATAGCATGTAATACAAGTCTACACCTATACAATTTTATACGTATCTCAATATTGATCTTGAGAAATTTGTGCTTTTTGTGCACCGTTTACTCTTTACAACTTCTCACCTTATGACAAGTTACAAAATCATACAGCCAACAATGATGCATCAATTTTCACGAGTTTAATTTCAAGTATTGATGATGCATGAGAATTCGAAATGCAATTCAGAAATTCTAGGATGATGCGGAAAGGGTTCAAAAATCTTAGTGATGGACTTTGATCAATCTAATGAAAAGGTTACTTTTGATAAACCTAATACTTTCAATATCATTTTACAACATTAATGAAATAACAAAGCTGGGTAAGTTTTCTGTAACTTCTCTATATTCATGTCCAATTAAAAAAAGGCGGATTTGCAAGGGTACCTTGCACAAAAATAGTTTGCAGTACCCACATTATAGGAAATTGCAAATCATGCATTTTTGGCATTTATGCAATTTTATTTTTTATTATTTTATTGTTTAATTATTTGAATTTATATTTGTAATGTTTTTTGGAAATGAATTATTAAATTCAAAAAACGAAAATCATAAAACGAAAATTTTAAAAATAAATAAATAAAAGGTATATGAAAATATATTTGAAAAGATATTTTAAAATGATTTATTAGTTATAATATACGGAAACTAATGAGGAAAAAAAGTCAAAGATATGACAAAGATCCTAATGGGTTGAGATTTCCGTAAAAATCTAGTCGGACTGGATGTTATACTGTCATGCTTGTGTATTCTATTGTCATACCACAATATGCTCCTGTCACGG
Source organism: Fallopia convolvulus (assembly GCA_964016875.1). Taxonomy (NCBI): domain Eukaryota; kingdom Viridiplantae; phylum Streptophyta; class Magnoliopsida; order Caryophyllales; family Polygonaceae; genus Fallopia; species Fallopia convolvulus. Next base: position 51,501,821 of record OZ024732.1, read on the forward strand.
ACTTAAAAAGAAGAAGGAAATTGCTAACGAATTAGATTTGTTACGAAATCTTTTCTATCCTTTATCTTAAAGGATATGAATCTTAATGCAAACAATAATAGACAACTATTCTACATAAAGATACGAACTCTTTTCTATCTAGTCTTATCTGTTCATTCAGTTTTGATATACGAACAAACGTAGAGGCACATTGAGTTCTACCATGGGTAAGTAGTATACGATTGTATTGTTTCAATAATCATTTATTGCTTCTAAGTATTACGTACGATTGAATTGAGAGCATTGAGTCCTGTCACCCTATAAGAAAGTTGAACATGGATTGACGTTAGCTTCATTTGAATTCCAAATTCTCGCTATACTGGCACACTTTAAGATTTTTACTGTCATCATGCAATTTTTATCCTGTCACCCTATAAGAAAGTTGAACATGGATTGATGTTTGCTTCATTTGAATTCCAAATTCATATGAGAAAAGCAATACTGTCACACTTTAAGAATTTTTACTGTCGCCATGCAATTTTTATCCTGTCAACCTATAAGAAAGTTGAACATGAATTGATATTAGCTTCATTTAAATTCCAAATTCATAGGAGAAAAGCTATACTGTCACACTTTAAAAATTTTTACTGTCATCATACAATTTTTATCCTGTCACCCTATAAGAAAGTTGAACATGTATTGATGTTTGCTTCATTTGAATTCGAAATTCATATGAGAAAAGCTATATTGTCACACTTCAATAATTATCTTGTCATCATACAATTTTTATCCTGTCACCCTATAAGAAAGTTGGACATGCTCTTGATACATAAAAAATAGTATCCTTAAGCATGAAGAGAGCCATAACCTGTATCAATTTCCAGCACACACAAGAAAGTGAAAGAGTCGAAATAAAGTCAAAAATAGTGTCCTTCATTGAAAGTCACAAACCAAGGCACAAACTAAGTTCACATAATGATCAAAACTAACATCAAGTTATCCACCAAAGTGGATTACTAACATCAAGTTATCCACCAAAGTGGATTACATACATCCAGTTAACCACCAAAAATACATCTATAACACTTCCCAAAAACCATAAAGTGAACCTAAACTAGTTTCACAACCAAAGAACTCAAGACGAATCCCATTTGAAGTACCATATGCTCACTGCCAAAGAACTTCGATATTCATCTACTAACTTGTCCTCAATGACCGAGATATCAGCATTCTTAGTGGTTAGTAACTCAATGTACTTGATGGACACCATAATAGCCTGATTTCCATAATACATTACAAAAGAGTATCAGTATTCCTACTTGCATTAACCACTAATGCAATATATGAACACCATTATCAACATTCCCATGATAAACACCATTAGTAAAATAAGGAAGCTTTGAACACCATTTTCCACATGATTTCGTTCTCTTGTTGACCAATTCAACACCCGAGATGTTCAACTAGCTACACTATGAAAGTACAAACACCATTTCTCTTTAAAGAAAACTAGCAGGATCTTTGCACAACTGGTTTTAACATTGAAAAAAAAGGACCCAAGAAATAATAATTTGAGCCCAACAATCAATTTCTGTACAAGCACTACTTGACATTTTGTGTTTTATAGCACACAAATACTCTTTATGTTTAGTGATATACAAAATGGCAAAGTCAATTGAAAAAATATTCCTACTTAACAGAGTTTCTTTCCATCTCTCTTATTAATTTATTTTTAGACAAAAACTACTTGACAAAAACTAGGAACTATGCTGCAACATTTTTCCTCATAACAAAACAGTTGATCAGGAGTTCATATTCTACTCTTTTGTAGCTTCGGTATTTCCCTCTCTATAAATGCATCAACTAGATAGATTCTTTCATAAAAGCATATTTGCCTATGATAATATTCAACACTAGTTTTCAGACATTTTCAAATATGGTTACTCGTATGATGGCCTTTGTTTTCTTATTTGTTTCATAGTAAAAGCATATTGGTTCTCTAGAGACTTACGTATCATAATGAAGATCCCAATGTACTTCCACGAGTTGTTGAAAAATAAAGATAAAATTTGACAGCCTTTGTAACACTAACAAATCATTATTAATCCCACAAAATAATTTCAAAGAAATAAACATCAATCGAACCAGAAATTAGAATAATCTTGCTAGCTTCCTACATCTACCATTGATAATATTGTCTCGTTTATATCATACTCAAAGAATTCAGTGGTGCCATGTTCGATATCATACCAAATCAATCGTGCGTTGTTCCACAAACAACACAATCTTTCTGCCATCTCCAGATTCATATAGCCCCATGAATCTGGTTGAAATGCTGCCATTGGAGATATATGGTGACCGGGGCAAAACCAATGAATTGAATTTCGTACCTTTGAGCTTGTTGTAATCAGACTAAGACCAATTAGGGCATCTCATCGACTCTGTTATCGGAACCTTCAATTGAACCCTACCTCAGTTGGTAACGCCCAGAGGCTCCGTCGCTTGAATCCTAGAGAACTGTATATGCCTTCGAATTATGCGTCGCAAATCTGGCCCCTTTCGAAATGGTACCAAGTTCCAAGGGACCTTTGATCTTCTTCAATACTTTCTTCTCCTTCTCTTCCTTCCTCAGGACCTCTCCACCTTATCAGCCTTTACCACCGGATTATCCTTAGCTATGGCGTCCCTTCCTTAGGACTTTGTCGGCGCACTTGTGATCCATCGAGTAGTCGTGCTCCTCCGGTACCTATGGGATCCCGTAGCACATATACTTTGTCGGCGCCCTTGTAATCGATCGAGCAACAACTAGGGTTTTAGATTTAGGAATAGCTATTGTTTTAGATTTCATGAATGGGGTGAAGGGGCTGACATTCTAGGGTTTTAGATGGGCTGACATTCTCGAGTAAGAAGAATGATTAGATAGAGACTACTGATTTGTTTCAAATTCATGTCTCTTAATTTGATTTAAAATTTTTTAAATCTTAATTTTTTTAAATAGGAAAAACAATTTTAATTTTAGATTGAAATTGATTTTTGTATTTTAAAGTTTACAAAAATGAATTTTTTTAATATTTGTCCAAAAAGGAAAGGGCATGATTTTAGGTATTATTGCTAAATTTTTGGGCATTCATGCTATTATTTTGGGCATTGATGTAACATTGAAAATCACTAGGCACTTTTGTAAACAAATTTATAAAGGAGGAACGCTCAGGAGAAACGAATTTTAAGGAGAAATGGGGGAATAAATCCTAGACGTTAGATATAGGGAAATCAATGGTTGTGAATGAGGGTGTATATAGTGCAATTTATGGGTAAAAATAGGGGGAATTTACGAAAATAACAGAAAAAGGAAAATAGCGAGATTTTAGGATCCCATGGGGAAAACTTCCATATCTTATTCGAACTTACCATATCAATAAAACTAAATATTATTTTATATAATCTCAGTTGAAAAAAGTCTCCATCGTCCAAAAAAAAACTACTAGCATATCACCATTGATTCGTAGATCTGAACATCTTCGTTTTTGACATTGAATTGTTCTTCGACTTCGAATTGAATAACCGGTACTACAAGGGAAAAAGGTGCGTAAATTCATGATTGTTTTGAAAATATTGTGTTCTTTGCTTTGTTTATCATTCATTTTGACGATTACAACCACAATTGTTCTTGTTATTTTTTTGTGTATCCAATGTTCTAACACTCAATGCTTAATGATTCTAATAATGAATGAGAAACAAGTGAATAGGTATTTTTTCGGAATATTAAAACTACTGAATATCAATTGATTAACATAATATTCAGCATTGATTCATGATTATTCATATATGTAAGATTGTTATTCATATATGCATGACTAGATATTCCTTTATTCGTGTATTGATATTCATATATGTGTGATTTGTTTTTCATATATGAGTGGTTTATTATTCAAAACTATTATGGCGAATTATTCATATATATTTGGGTTGTTCACATATACTTGGCTTAATGTTCATATTTGTGTGACATGTTGTTCATATATGAGTGTAGTATTATTCATCTTTGCGTGGCTTATTATTCATATATGAGTAAATAGTTATTCAAAATTGTATGGAGAACTATTCACATTTACTTGGCTTTTTTTCATATCTGCATGACTTTTTATTCATGTTTGTTTACTTATTAGTCATATCGACTATCGAATTCTTCATATATGAGTTTCTTGATATACATGTAGGAGTGGTTTGTTATTCATATTTACGTGACATGCTATTCAAATATGTGTGACTTATCATTCATATACAATTATCTCTATATTCTTATAGGTCTGGACAATTATTCATAATCGTATGAATTGTTATTCAATTCTTATATGTTAAGTTGTTTTTCATTTACGCATGACTTTTTATTCATATTAATATTATTTTTTATTCATATTATCGTGGCTTATTATTCTTATATGGATGAACTTGATATTCATATACGAATAAAATAGTCATTCAATATTGCATGGCTTGTTATAAATATAACCTAGCTTGTTATTCATATGTTTGTGACGTGTTTTTCATATGTACGCGACTTATCATTCTTATATGAGTGAATTATTATTCATATATTCGCGTAATTATTATTCATATATGTGTGTCTCATTATTAATTTATTCGTGGTATGTTTTCAAAATAGGTTCAAGATAAAGAAGTCCGAAGACATGGAAGAAGATAGGGAATAATTTTATATATGCGTGGCTTGTTTTTTGAATCATGCATTCTCATTGTAATATGAATATCGATGTTTTGAATAAAACACAATCCAACGAGTTTCTACATATCTAGCAATTTGTAAATATGGATGTTTTAGAAAAAGTGCTCATCGTAATTTGAATATTCAAGTATACGGTTTTGAACATTTATTTCTATTTTATCAAATAGTTGGAACAAGCAAGTAGAGTGACTATGTTTTCGAGAATAGATCAGATATTTCAAATTCTGAAGTCGAAACATGTGGGAATAAAGATATCAATGAAGCTATCCTAGAATTTATATATGATTCTGATTGTATAATCGCAAATGGCATTAATATAAAACATTGGGTTTATAGGTGTCCTAGTGTAATGAATCATGTAATTGGTATGATTTATCTTGTTATAATTGTATTTGTGATATGAATATCATTATAATGAACATTGAGTATGTAATTGTGATACATAAAATATGACAAAAATGAGTAATTTTGTACTTGCATTCTAACATGACAGAAATGAGTAAGTGTATACTCTCATTCTAATCTAGTGAATGAATAATTATGAAACGAATATGAATATTATCACATAATATTATGAATATCACTACATAATATCGTGAACATTATCAAATACCATCAATTCTATGAATAACACGACCTAAACAATTTTCTTCACTTTCAATTTTTTGTCACCGTCTTGAATTGTTCGTTGTCTTCTTCCATGACCTTAGACTTCTTTATCTTCAACTTGGTTTGAAAACAACCTACACATAAATGAATAACAAGACACGAATAAACGAATAACAAGTCATGCATATATGAATAATAAAAAAACCTACCCTAAACATGTTATAAACTCTAAACCACTTATATATGATAACAAGTCAAGCATAAATGAATAACAAAACAAGCATATATGAATACCAATACACACTTATCTAAATACCAAGACACACAAATATGAATAAAAAGAATGCATATAAGAATAATAAGTCACTCATAAATGAATAACGAACCACACATATATGAATAATAAGTTAAACATATATGAATAACATAACATGCATATATGAATAATCAAACACAAATATTTCAACAACAAAGCACGCATATATAAAAGTCAATTCAACATGTTCAAAACCATCAGTAAAAATATTCAAGGTTTACCATGCTCTTTTTCAAATTATTAGTGTAAAAATTTATCATTGATCAATTCAACCCAAACCATCACAGTTATTCAAAATAATCATTATATTATTTCACGTTTAATTGATTACTTTTTCAACTCAATATTGAGTCGCATTCAAGTTTTATCAATTACATGACAACTTTTATAAAAACCATTTCAACTTGTTCAAAACAATCAATCAAAATATTCAAGGTTTACCATCGCTTGTTCAAATTTTTAGAGTATACATTTATTATTGTTCAGTTCAACTAGCTCGAATATTCATAATACATTGTTTGATTATTCTCAATCCAACTAACATTATGAGCAAAAAAACCAACAAACATGCAACCATTAAATCTAAACAAAAAAAATCAAAAAATCCTATGCGAATTATAAATTGAAATCTAGAAACATAAACATCAGCATACCATCTACGGGGTTGATGTTGATGGAGATCGACAACGGGAATTTCCCGTGAAAACCAACGACGGATCCATCGTCTCCGGCGTTCGAGATAAAGGGGCATAACTTCCATCGGCAATGACAACGACGAATCCGAGTGGTACATCGGTCTTGGAAGCCATGGGAGACTATCAAAGGAATCGAGAAAGAGAGATCTGACGGATTGAATAGGGAGTATTTCAAAATTGGAATGAATAAAAGATATGGAAATAAGGTGTGATATGGGGGAGATATTTTAGGAATTAGATATAATCATGTGTATTCACCCTATAATAGGAATTTTGCACCCATTTTTAATAAATCTCGACCCTCTATTATATTAGATCTAACGACTACAGTTTATTCCCCCATTCCTCCTCAATAGATGGTTTCTCTAGAGCGTAAATCTTTATAAAGAGGGGCATGGGGTACTAATTTCTCTTAAAAAAAATAGATTTTGTGTCAATTAACCCTGTATCATGCTCTCTCAATAGGCCAATACCGATCATATTAAAAGCTAAACAGACAAATCTAACTTCCATCAAAAACTAACTCCTGCAACAGAGCATGAATCAGGAATATACTATGCAATAGAGAACATGAAACAACAAATAACTTACAAACTAATTTATGCACAGCCATAGAGCTTTCACTTTTACTCACAAAAAATGCTAGGGATAATAATAATCAATTTCAAGCACAAAGCAAGTCGCATAAATAGCTTACATAAACCCTAGCAGCCAATGCTATAGTTTTTTGAGGGGAAAACTCTAAATTCATGTCGTAAGGCAGCACTGCAACATGAATTAAGAACCACCAACAGCCACCATTGATTGCAGGATTTGCAGGGTAATGACAGCAATTTCTCTTGATACCAATGCAATGAGTATGATTACTTGCACTAAGTCACTTGCGGAATACCAAAACCGGCCTGTTAAATCCTGCTGTTGAGCCAGGTACACTTGGAGTTACGTGTTCGACAAATCTAAACCCAATCTGAAGGCACAAAGAATAAGAATATATCATTATATCTTGATAAATCCACAAAATTAAATCAAATGCCATCAATGTAGAGGTAGAAACATACCTTATCTAGAATTATATCTTGGAAGTCTTCAGGGAAAATATTAATATGCTTATAGTTGAATGATGCTGTCTGCAAAAACAAGCCATAAAATGTCAATCCGACATTTAGCTACTGCGTGTTTAAACTTTTTTTTAAAAATCTTAATGTATGGAAATAGAAAAATGAACGGTCAAAATGAAGAGGGCCTAAAGCTTAATGCTGGAAATGAAACAAAGACTAAACCAATCTACACATTACTACATATATATCCATACTCAAGACCTATGGTTGAAACCACTATTTGCATGCTCTGGGGATAAATTCATACATGGTGCTAAGAGCTTCTATGCCACTAATATGAATTTAGTTAATCACCTCCGCACACAGATCAAATAATTCAAGATTCAAGGTAATACCAACTGGGCAGAATATATAACGAATCCAAACAGATTTTAATTGAAATGTGGAATAGAGCATACCTCACTGACACGCTGATTACTAGAATACGATTTCCACGGTTGAGGTTCTACTACAAATATGCCACCCTGGTGATAATTATAATTTAATATCAAAAAGGTTCAAAAAACTAAATGGATCAGCATAAAGTATTTTATATATTAAAAAAATCACCCATCGTCTATGTAAGATGAAATAAGCATGAGCATTTAAACATACCGGTCGAAGGAGTCTCCATATCTTTGCAAAGAATGTCAATAATCCATCGTCACCCCAATTAAGATGGATCCACTTTGTAACACTCAAGCTGTACATAAAACGAGCACCCAACTTCAAAAATCAGCAGTGTTACAATGTACAAGAGCAATTTTATGCTTTAATTTACAACGTAATACTTCACTCCCTTTTCAGCACTTTAAAACAATTCCTAGGCCAAAAATATATATGCCATAATTTGCAGATTCTACATCCATTATAACATGCACCAATGCAAACCTAAATAAAATCATGTTGAAATATTAGCAAGTGTGACATAGGTTTAGACTTCTCACCAAACAATAGTGTCATAGTTCTCTAATGGCAATGGATGCCTACTGTAGACAAAATTTTCACAGCGAAATGAAACTATGTCAACTAGGGATCTTTTCTTATGGGACTTGTCCATGAGAGATTCCTTTTGTTGGTCTTCACCAAAAGATGTACTTTCAGCTTGCTCAAACTGATTTGCAACCTTCACATCCTTGGGCATTGGCTTTTTCAAGTTTCGCTTTCCACTAATTTCCTTTTGGAGGTGTTGCTCTGCAGCTTCAATTCTCTCTACATATTATAACATATAGACCATTTAAGTGATTAGGAAAGATGCTACAATTTGCTAGTGAGCTGTAAAAATATGTTTATTTTCCTTGACCACTAATAGAGTAGAAGATAAATTTTCTCAAGTACTCTGAACTGAAACTGTATATTTACATCATACTTCGATTAAACTGCCAGGTACACTTCATATTAGCAATCGCAAAAACATAGCAGAATTTGGCTATTGTACTAAATCTTATTCCAGTCCCAAAGTAATGAAGTGTACATACTACTTCAGCGCCAAATTTTTATTCTTAAACAATACCGAAAGCATTTCTAAATTTCTGTCCCACTTCTCAAGGGGTATCTACTTTGAAGATACCTTGTTTATTCAATGTGAAGTTTCCTCATATCGCAAGCAGATAAGTGGTGATGGAGTATGATACATCAGTATGCTTCAGCTGTGAACTTCTGATGGTAATTATCATTGATAATTTTGATAAAAAGATGTTGATGCATTCGCAAAGATTTCTAGACAAATGAGATTTATGTGGGGTGCATTTGATATAAGAATAAACATGACAGTTGACAAAAAGTCATAGGATATCCAGGTTGAAATCTAAAGCTCATTTACATAGAGTGAGAAATTTAAAATGCAAGCATGCGATATTGAGTTTTTTCTTTTGCTTACCAGGATCTATATCAATTCCAAGGAGGGATCGGCAGTGAAATTTTTTTGCTGTATCAAATTACAAAAAGCACCAAATAAAGATCAAAGATTGAGCCACTGAACCATGTAAGATGAATAGTAGTAAGAAAAAAGAATCTATGGTATAAAAGGATAATCATCTGAAATACACAAATTACCTATATTAATCGTTATCAGCCCATTGTTGCAGCCTATATCAAGACAGTCCTTGTCACGAAACCAGTCTTCCTCAAACAACTTGAACCTAGGATCTTCCTCTATGTTATGAGCAAGCTGGAAAAAGCAGCATCTTTAACCAATTAACCAAGAGACAACTGACACTACAAGGTCACTTTTAAATGTGGCATAAGAAATGAAAGGAATTGCCACCTCAAGATCACATGGACCCGAATTGAAGAGTGAACACAAAATGAAACCAGAAAATTTTTCTTACACAAAAACCAAAAACATACACCTTGAGGATTAATCTCAAAATAACATAATAGTGAAATTTTTATTAGAAAAGATTATAAACAAAAAATTTCATTGTTTTCAAGATGAAGAAGTTGGGTGACATGGGTCATACATCAAACTATCAAAGCAGAAACTTGTTCATTATATTTTTTTTACTTAATACAATAAACTGGAAAAGTAACCATATGATACAGTAAAAGGTACTGCCACACTTGGATTCTAAAAATCGACACCCCTGTTAACATTCAAGTTTAGTACTCAATTAGCAAAATTACAATCGGGTTATCACCAATACCAAATCAGATTCACATGCAAGCACAGTGAATGTAATCTTTAAGCCAGTCAGCGAAAATTACTTTGAAAAGAATTTTGAAAAATGAAGCATACAAACATGTGTGTGTGTGTGATAGAGAGTGGGGGTGTTACCCGGTAGCCATAATAGTGTCTATAATTGCCATAAGGGGCAATCTCTTTGTGCTTCCTTTTCTTTGCATTTGCATCTCTCATTCCTCCACCACCACCTTCTTTTCCTTTGCTCTCTTTTTGAGACTTTTGAGTTTCTGCATTGTCTAGTTGAATCGCAATCTTCATGGGATCAAATAATTCCGTCTTTCACAAATGCTGCAATCAAAGAAAGGGAATGTAAGGACTGGGTGTTACCCATGGGATATCTGATAATTCTGATCTGATTTAACTAATTAGTGTTAGTATCACAGGTTTTCCTGGTCAACCTGAATCTAAGACTGTCCAACTTCTAGGTTTTCATTAGTATCACTGGTTCACAATCCTAGGTTATCCAATAATTATTCTTAGTTAGAAAAAAAACTAGTGTCCAACTTCGTGTTAGTTCTTATCGACAATGAAAATCAAAATCAAAGAAACCAAAATGTGACTATGGTCTTTCCTATATTGTTGTGTATTCCCTTGTCTTCTTGAACAACTCCATGGCATTTGAACAGATCATTCAGTGGCGGAGGCAGGTGGGGGCGGCCGCCCCCACCAGCGGCCGGGAGTTCTCAGCCACCGTCACAAAAACAATGAAAATTTGGATCTTATTTCTCAATTGAGCCACAGTTGACCTAAAAACATTAATAACAAAATTTAATTGAGAAAGACATGTTCATACCGATTAATTTTGGACACGAATTTGTAGGCTTTGACGAGGCAGAGGAGATACGGCGGCGGTGAGGAATTCGGATTCTTTCTCCCGAGTCCGTCGGTCCGTTCTGGTTCTCAGATGAATGAACTTTCCTAAAACAAATAAACAAATCAGTTGAATGAACTTGGGCCTGTTTACAGACAGGCCCCTGGACAAATAAAAAAAGGACAAGCTTGTAATCGGCCCGCTACATAAAAAAAATACAGTTGATTGAACTTGGATCTCATTATATACAAATAAATGAATTTGGGCCTAAATATTTTTATTATACATTATGAATGACTAATTAGTTTAAGATTCTTGATATTAATTGTATAATTTGTAATATTATTTTATATGTATAAGGAAATTTGAACCAAACTATATACTAAATTAAAACAATAATTTTGTTGGTAGCATTAGTAAGATAAACATATATATTTTATCCATAAATTCACCTATTTCTAAAAAAAATATTAAAATAATTCATATAAATTATTTAAGATCTATAAAAATCACATGCTTCAACAAAGTCTTTATTAAAATTAAAACAACGTGTCGCTTGTTGGTGAAATGGTTGGTTGAGTTTGATAACTCCATGACCATTTTTTTGGTCTTCAATTATGTTTCTCGCTTCATATACCTTCTATTTATCTGGAAAGTGATTCTCTATCAATTTTTCAAATAATTAACAATTTCAACTCCAATCCCATATATTTAGGTTGCTTGTTTGAAGATATTATGTCTATTTTATCTACTTTTATGAGTTCTAGATCATCATGTGTTAGTAGAACGAGGAACATTATGACTCATTATATAACTAATTTAGTGTCTTTGTCATGATAAAATCATGTATATGAGTCTGATGTACTATCGTGTTTATTAGCATTAGTTGAACTTGATATTTAATAAAATACTTATATTTTGACTAAAAAAATCAACAAACTATATTATTCTAGATAAAAAAAATAAGTTAGTGGTGATCAAATTTGGTTTTATTTGTGTTCAAAAAATTAATTTAGTTGGTGAAAATAAACATTAAAGTCAAAGTTTTTGATTAATGAAATAATATTATCTCTTTTTATATGAGTTTATGTTCATTTACTAATTAAATCAATTATTCATTATAATCAATTTTGTAACAATTTGATCAAAATTTCAACATTTAAGCAATGTAGAATAATTAACAAGAGTTTATTCAAATGAATAAAATTAATAAAAAAATACTAACAATTAAATCTCATATATTGATTTAGTTATGAACAAATATATTATATTTTTTCTTTATTATAAATAAAATAACATTAAAATTGATTAAAAGTAATTGTAAAAAATATCACCGGATAAAGGATGTAAAGTTGTTAAAATTTGATCATAAATGAACATAAAAAATATCTAACAATAATAAATTAGAAATAAATAAATAAGAATTGAATTGAATGAGATGTCGACATGTGGTCAAATGAGTTCTTCTTTAATGTATAAAGTCTTATCTATTCAAAGGTTTTTTAGGTTTAATTCAATCATATTTAGGAAATAAAGTGAAAATAGTTTATACTTGAACTATTAATTAGCACACAAATATACAACTATAAAGGTCATCTTCAATTAAAAGAATTTAATAGTTTACATTTACACATATCGAGAAGAATTTAAGGAGTTTGAAAAAAGCTTGCAAAAAAATGGTCACACATTTCGGAGAAGAACCTTCGGTTGATAGAAATATGTCTCTAATGAAATTAGTGTTTACATTATCTTTAATTGATTATCCGACCCCATTCAAATAATCTTGGCTCCGCCACTGATAACAACCTCCATTACCACAGAACAACTGATGTTTCTTGGCTCTGCCACTGATAACAACCTCCATTACCACAGAACAACTGATGTTTGACTGCAAACAAACTTCACAATAAAAAAGACTTCTATTTTCATTTCAGATAAAAGCTCCATTACTTCACTTTTCCGCACCAACTCCTTGATTTCTAATCTTAATAAGAGTTAACGGATCTTTCAATATCGACAATTGCATCTCACTGATGTATTACCTGATTCACCATTCACCAATTCAAATTTTGTATTTCAATTTCAACCAAGTCAGAATCTCAAGCGAGAGAGCAGGTGCTGCCACTTGCCAATTAACACGAACATCAAAAAATTGCATAGAGAGCAACTGAAAGGAAATCAATCTTGGCATAAAATTGAATTTCACAATCACCTTTGTTCAACTATAAACGCACATTACGGTATGATACTTCAATTAGCATCATCAAACACAAACATCATCCACTCTAATTAAAATTGTAAAACCACAAACATCTCTATATGAAAATTTATTTAGAAATTATTTTTTGGTCAGATACTTGCAAGAACGGAGGAGCATATCAATTAATTGTTGAGTAAAAAACTAATTGACAAAAAAACTGAAAAGATGAAGAGAAGAAGAAAGATTGGAAGTAAACGAGGACCGACTGACCCAAAGAAGGAGGGCTGCGTAGCGGTGGTGGTGGCGGCGGGCGGTAGGGTTTCTCGTTCTTTTCTCTTCTTTCCTTCCGACGTCGCTGGTTCTTCTTTTATTTTTCTTTATAGGTCTAGGGTAAATTTGGCCATCTATATTGATCGGAACGACGGTGTTGGGAATGGGAAGAGGGAGAGTTGGGGTGAAGAAAGCCTTTTGGATTTTATTTTGTTATAAATTAAAATAATATTGGTTATCACAATGCAACAACCGACCTTAGCTCAGTTGGTAGAGCGGAAGACTGTAGTTGGTTTCAACAGGCATCTTTAGGTCGCTGGTTCGATTCCGGCAGGTCGGATTTTTTTTTTGGATAATTAGTAATTTTACTTATTTGGGTTATTGTCATCACACAAATTATTTTATTTTTTGGGAAAATCAATAGTTTTGCTTATTTGCAAGTCTAAAGAATTTCAATTCCGTTTTGGTATGTATTCAATATAGTATCCTTGTGAATCTAAACACACCTTTATTCCCGAGTTGCCTAACAAGTTTCACATGTTTCTTGATTAGTTGGAACAGGTATGATCTTGGGTAGACACATCTTTATTCCTCGAGTTCTCGATTCCATTGTTTAACATGTTTCTTAAAGAGTTGGGTTTTCTTGATCAGTTGGAACATGTATGATCTCGTGTAGACTTGTTAAAACTTGACCCGACCTGAAAAATCGACCAGACTCGCCCGAAGTTTTTTTGGTTGTAAACCCAACCCAGAAATCAATGGGTCAAGAGTAACCCGAATCCGGTTGACCCAGAAAAAATTAGGTTGGGTCACCAACTCGTTGGGTTGACCTGAACGACCCGATAAAAAGAATTATTTCAATTAAAAATTAAATATTTTATTATAAATTTTGTATAAAATTATTTTTTTATTATTATATAATTTTTAATATGAGTCCGGTTCAGGTGCGAATGGGCTCATGTGCGAAATAAGAAAGAACACGATGGACAAATATCAAAGGCACTGCTCATTTCACTTAAAAGGGGGAGAAACGGCACAGGCGAATTTGTGGCGAATTATTCGCATATTTTTGAAAAAAAACGGAAATAGGACGCGCACATAGATTTTTTATCAACGTTGTGGATTAGTTCATCAACACTGTTATTTTGTTCATCAACGCTATGATTTGTCCATCAAAATTATGATTTTGTGCGTAAATAAACTATTATTTGTGTATCAAAAATCTATTGTTTGTACATAGGAAATGGACAAATATGTATCGAAATTGTATGCAATATGTTCATCAACACCGTGATTTTGTTCATAAAATACGAAAATAGGACGCCCACCTAGATTGTTCATCAATACTGTGATTTTGTTCATCAACACTATGATTTTGTGCATAAATAAACTCTTGTTTGTGAATCAAAAATCTATTGTTTGTACATAAAAAATGGACGAATGAGTATCGAAATTGTATTCATTAATATATGTGTGTCCATCCTAATTAGTCGTATGTGAAACAAAACTAATTATTTTGATGTCAGTCTTGGTATTGTCTTGTTTGACTCGTTTGAATTTGTCAGTGTTGCTACTGTGAAATGGGTGGCTACTTCTTGGGCTCCGAATATAACTAAGGCACGAACACTTCTCTTCGGTTTGCAACTAGCTCGTTATCTAAGTATACATCATATTATTGCGAAGTCATATTTTTTATCTATTATCTTTTGCATTCAAACTTCTACATCAAACTTAACTTATTTAGGTACTATATTGAGCACTTCATTTGTTTCTTTTTATTGTGCTCATATAGGTATACATGACAATTGTGTTCCTCACTTTATCACATGTTTGTATCTTAATCCGGACATGAATAAGTCATTGTAACTAATATTCAACCATGTATAATTGACTTAGCTGAATTGGATACTTGCTCTCAAGAAAGGATTTGTATAGCAACTACATAAACTAGATAAATATATTTATGCATTAAAACTAATTATATGAGTATGTGAGTGAAAAAATAATTATATGAGTAAGGAAAAAAATAGGCTTAAAGCACAAAACAAATGCAAAAAATGCACAAATAGATAGTCCTAAATGTAAAGATTGATGGTATCTACACATAAACATAAGTTTATTTCAATTCACAAATAAGGGTATAATAATGAACAAACAATGCTATATCAATGAACAAATAGGGGTATATCCATGAACAAATAGAATATATCAATGGACAAACAAGGCTATATCAATGAACAAAAGAGGTTATATCAATTGACAAATAGATGTATATCAATGAACAAAAAGGTGTATATCAATGAACAAACAATGATATATCAATGAACAAACAATCATCAATGAACAAATATGCTTATATCAATGAACAAATATGGGTTTATCGAAACCAATTATATGTGCAATAAAAATTAGATAATATTGTATTCATACAATAAATAAAGTTAAAAAAATAACATTTAATATTTAAAAAGTTCGAAATCGATGAACAATGTTATAAAAAACTTGATGCATAATTAGTTAATATTGATGAACAATTGGTCAATATTGATGAACAAATCGCTAGTTTTGATGAACAAACTGGGCGCGTCTCATAAAAACGTATTTTTCGAAAAATACGTGAATAATTCAGGAAAAATTCATCTGTGCCATATTTTATTGAAAAATACGAGAATAATACAGGAAAAATTCGTCCGTGTCGTATTTTATCATTTTTAATAAATGCCTAATCAAGGACATTGATTTTTTGGAATGAACAAGCGAGATTTATTCTTTTTTTCTCACATGGCGCTCATCCGCACATGACTCTTATTTAATATTATATAATATTAATTATTTTAATAAAGGTTAATAAAATTGACGATTGTAACCTGATGTATCAATACGAACTCGTACCAAATCCGTAAAAACCCGGTCCATATGATCCCGTGAATTTAACAATCCAACGACCCGAGACCCGTTTTGACTTGAACCCGATTGACCGAAACCCAAACCCGGCCCGCCTGACCCATTTGACATGTCTAGATTCCGATGTATCCAACCTTCATGCTTGCTTAACTATATTTCTAAAAAAATTCTTATGCATCCACATTTTTTCCACCTTAAATGGTAGCGCTTTATCCATTATTTCATTAATTAGATCTATTGAAATTTTGCAATGGTATGAAGTTGTAAACGCATAATTTGTGGTTTTAATGTGTGGGATATATTGCAATATACAATTACTAACAAGTGTTCTATCTAGTTTTTCATATATGTTGTCTATCTTTATTTTGTTTTTCCTCCACGTGAACGAGTTTCCTAGGGATGAGATCTCAACTAGTTCATATTTATTTTTAAAGTTTATCTGACGCTCATGTTAAAGAAATAGTAATTCTCTAATTTTAATTTACGGAAAGAGAATAATCGCCATCATTTGTTTAGGAAGATTAATAAATAAAGCAAATAGAAATGGCAGGTAATTATTATTGACAAGATTTTCACCAACGATTTGATTTCCTGTAAAGCTATATAAACTTACAAGATTTCTTCAACACGATCACGCGTGTGTTTTGTATTATCTATTTTATTCTCACCAATCTGATAAATAAGAAAAATTGTGTATTTTACCCAACAACTCAAACCTGCTAGGCTGTAAATACCTACAAACCGAACTCTATTTTACAAATTGAAACGTTAGCCCTTGAGGACGAAATTAGACAAGCTAAACAAATGGGGATACGAAATATAGAGATCGAGGGCGACAACCATACAGTCATTAATGCTACCAAGGGAATGAACTAATATCTCTGTGAAATTGAAATGCTAATCTCGGATGTTTTGGCTTCGTTGTTGTCATGGGCGGAGGCACACTAGGGCGAGTGCGGGTTGTAGCCCCCACTCAATTTTTAAAAAAATCTAAAAATATATAAAAATGAAAAATAAATAAAAAATACTAGGTTATTTGATAAAAAGTAGTTAGATTAGGTTAGAAAAGGTTAATGTTTTTATGAAAAATACAGAAAAAAGGATTCAAAAATACTGACTTTTTATATTAGAAAATATAAAAAATTTAGTATAAAAATTTTTATACAATTTTTTTCACATGGCATTTGAAAAATATATATGCAAAATTTTGACTCGGGGGAATTTAACTCCTTATTGGTAAAATTCCTGGCTCCGCCACTGGTTGTTGTAGTTCTAAATTGTCCACATTACCCATGTGAGTAGGGAATGCAACGTTGTGATCGATAAAATTGCAAAGTTGAGTCACAGTCATCCGACAAATTGTATTATGAATCACCCAAAACTATAAATTCTCATCTGAAAAAATGCTCTATAACGTTTCCTGTTACAAAATAGATTTGAATAGATTTGAATCAAGGAAGAACAATCGAGAGAAAAGGGATAGAGAGGCCCATCAGTTTCGTTTCATTCAGAGTGCTCAAAACAGAATTTGTTACAGGCTTTTATATGGTGAAGCCAGGAAAAGAAAGGGATTCCCAATGACGTGGCCATACCCTAGTACATCAAAACGCTGCGTACAAAGGACTAAGCCTTTATAAAATAGAGCAAACTAATTAACAAAAACATTGACTCCATAACAAATGATTTGACATCTTAACTAATCAGTTTAGTATAGCTAATACCCCCCCCCCCCTCAAACTGGAGTGGGGAAAGTTCAGTGAGCATGCCCAGTTTGAAAAGCAGCTCATGGTGATGACTAGAAGGAAGAACTTTGGTCAACACATCTGCCAATTGATTTGAAGTTGGAAGATATGAAAATGGGAGCAAGCCATCCATAACTTTCTCTCTTGTGAAGTGACAATCAATCTCCAAGTGTTTGGTCCTTTTGTGGTACATTGGATTCTTGGCGATATGTAATGCAGATTTATTGTCACAAAACAAGGTAACAAGTTTCAAATCAAACTCTCCAAGTTCTTGCAAAAGATTCACGAGCCAAGTAACTTCAGTTGCTGCTTGAGACATGGCCCGGTACTCAGCTTCAGAGGAACTCTTGGAAACAGTAGCCTGCTTCTTTGATTTCCAGGAAATTGGATTAGTGCCATGTAAAAGAACATAGCCAATAACTGAGCATCTTGTTGTAAGACAGCTTGCCCAGTCTGAATCTGTATAAGCTTCAAGTTGTACTCGATCACCTAGCTTGAAGAGAACTCCAAAGTGTGAAGTTCCTTTAATATAACACAAAAGATGTATAAGAGCATCCATATGAGCTTGGTATGGTTTTTGTAAAAACTGACTCAGAGTTTGAACCGAGAAGGAGATATCTGGCGTTGTATTAGTCAAATAATTCAGTTTCCCAACTAAGATTCTGTAAGTACAAGGGTCTGCTAAAGGATCCTCAGAATAAGTCTGTTGTTGCTTTAAATGTAGAGGGAGAGGTGTTCCCCTTGATCGAAGGTGTTGTACTTCTGCATCATGCAGCAACTCAAGTGCAAACTTGGACTGTTGTAGTAAAAGCTGATTATCTAGTTTAGTCACTTCAATACCTAGGAAATAATGTAATTCTCCTAGATCCTTGATGCTGAAGAGGGAATGCAAAGCCTGTTTCAGATTGTCAATAATAGAAAGGTCTGATCTTGTAACAAGTATGTCATCTACATAGATGGCAACAACAGTCAAATCTTGCCCAGTGTGTTTCAAAAACAAAGAAGAATCATATTTTGATTGACAAAAGTTCAGTGTAGTCAAAGTCATCGTCAGGTTATTAAACCACTGTCGAGATGCTTGTTTAAGTCTATACAAGCTCTTTTTGAGATGACACACCTTGTTGTTAGGATTAGGAATTCCCTCTGGCATCTTCATGTAAACCTCTTCAAATAAGTCACCATGGAGGAATGCATTGTTTACATCGAGTTGGAAAATTTTCCAACCTCTCTGTAAACCAACTGAAAGCAGGGCTTTCACAGTTGTCATGCGCACCACAAGAGAAAAAGTCTCCTCAAAATCAAGGCCATGTTGTTGGTTATACCCTTTTGAAACAAGACGTGCTTTGTACCTTTCTATGGAACCATCTGACTTAAGCTTAATCTTATACACCCACTTGCATCCAATGGCTCTTTTTCCTACAGGTAAGTATACAATATTCCAAGTATGATTAGTGGATAAAGCCTCTAGCTCTTTGTTCATGACTAGTACCCAGTTTGAGTCTTTGGAAGCTTGAAGCTAAGTCTTGGGTTCAGAAATGTGATGGGAAAAATTAGAAGAAAAAATGGTAGGGGTGTAGAATAAAGCAACAAACCCATCAAACAGAGGGAATTGGGAAGGTGCTTCAGAGAAGTTGCATATATAGTCTTGGAGATAGGACGGTACATGGTGTTCTCTTGTGGACCTCCTAGTTGTAAATGTTGGCTTTTTTAGGGTTTGCATGCAATCATTTAAGTATGTTTACTTTGTTTAAGTTGAAGGAAAGTCGACCCTTCTAGATCCATAGGATAATCAATGCAAGAAGAGTAGACCCATTGAAGAGTAGTCTCGTGGGTGTAGTCCACGAAGGCAATCACCATCGACCTCTTTTTTATCTTTTGTTAATCGACTTGGATATAGGCTACGAGTCACGGGATGAGATCCCGCTTTCCTTCAACGTATATTGCCCCTATTCCATGCCAAGGGTTTATGCAATACCGTTGTGAGATAAAACGTAACAAACGAACCAATGGAAGTGTTGGCAAGACACAACCATTGAGAACAAGCATACCTTATTCGAGTCCATTGATTCTTCTTCGCTCTTGACTCGAACGAAGTCATCTTCCATAGACGTTTGGGGTTCGTCCTTCACTTGAACATTCTGCCCATACAACGTCTCTTGAGGTTCCTTCCTTGATGTAGAACATCGATCCATGACGCCACACTTGCACTTGAGAACACTCTTGTGTTTGCACTCAAAACCGACAAGAAACCCTAGATTCTTGCACGTTTCTCTCTACCGATTTCTTTGGGACCTAGTTCTGATTTTTCTCATGTGTTTCATGTCGAAAATGGCCGACATCTTGCCCTTAAATAGGCGTGAGAAACTTGTCCAAAAACTGTCATGGATGGCGGTTACAATCGGTTGCACAAGTGTGTGGTCGAGAGTGAATTTAGGGAATTGGTTGTAACTTCCTTTCCCTCTCTCCTTGTCATCCTTTGGGGCGTCCACATACATCCCCCCATGGACTCCATTTGCCTTTTAAATCCAGCATATAATGGCCCAAGAAGGAAGCCCAAAAATCCAATCCAAAAGCCCACATGCACGACCCAAATGGCAAGGCACCAAGCCCATGCCATGCGTGCATGCTTGCGGCCCAACAGCCCATGGGCACGCCCCTTGGGCCGGCCCACCACCTAGATAGCATATCTAGGTACCTAGCTAGGTCACCTAGGTAGTGTCACTACCCTTTAGATCCATGAGCTAGCATCTAGCTAGTTGAGCTGGCTTGAGCTAGTGTGAGCTAGGTTGAGCTGAATTTTTAGCTAGTTGAGCTAACTTGAGCTAGTGTGAGCTAGATTGAGCTTCCATGAGCTAGTTCCTAGCTACATGAGCTTCTTATAAACTTTTTTCTAGCATATTTAACTATGTGCCAAGCTAAACTCAAGCTTTGGTTCTTGCTTAAAGCATCTACCAAGCTTAGAGAAGCTTCCTAATTCACATTAGAATATGAACAAAGCTTATAGACTCGATTACAAAGCTCAAATACTTACCTTAGCCTCACAACTAGTGCTCGACACCTTGAACAAATGCCCTAGGCGCGCCGAGTGCTCCACCGCAGCCTCGCATGTGCGTCACTAGCCTCTTCGCGTCATCGCACCACCCTAGGCGCGCCCTTGCAGCCTTGTCTTGAACCTCATGTTCATTCACAAGGCGCGCCCAACCTATGCCAAGCCTCGAACCTCAACTTCGAGGTCCTCGTCGTGCCCCGCGCTTGCACCATGCCATTGCATCGTGCCGACTCCAAGCGACGCCAACCACAAGGCGCGCCCTTGCCATGCGACGGTGCACACAAGGATCTATTGTCTCGGTGTTGGTGTGTAACTCACTTTTGGATCTTATGACAATTGATTTAACCATCATGGAAAGTCATATATGTCAATACTCCAATCGACATTATCAATATGACTAAATAACTTCAACATGCTCTAATAGGGATTTGATGACTTGACACAAATCACCAACAGTAAAGGAGGTGAAGAAGGTACTGGTGTAGTAGATGAGGTGGGCTGATCAGCAGAGGATGAAGAAAATCACATCATCAAGTGATGCGGGAAGGTAATGAAGTGGGTCAGGTGAAGGAGGATCAGAATTGGCAAGTGTGGTAAAAGGTGTATTGGATGGATAGAAGATAGGAGTGATATTGGGATCAATGGTGGGCAAAGGTGATTGTTCTGAGGCAAGTTGTATGTTGGGCAAATGCAGAGGGAAGGTTTGTTCATAGAAATGAACATCCCTGGAAATAAATATCTTTTGTGTATGTATCTCCTTGACCTTATATCCTTTTACCCCTTGTGGATACCCTAGGAAAATACAAGGTATACTCCTAGGGTCCAACTTAGTTTTGTCTCTTCTTAAAGTGGATACAAAGCATAGGCGCCCAAAAGGTCTCAAATGGGAGTAGTCTGGAGGTTTGTCATGAAGTTTCTCATAAGGTGTAAGAAAATTAATGCTAGAAAGTGGGAACCGATTAATCAAGTAAGTGGCTGTCAGGATACAGTTCTCCCATTAAGAATTAGGAAGATTTGATTGGAAGAGAAGGGCTCGGGCTGTCTAAAGAATGCGTTTGTGCTTACGTTCCACAACATCATTTTGTTGTGGAGTGTCAACACATGACTTTTGATGCAAGATACCCCGTGTGAGGAAAAATTGGATAGCATCATTGCTGCAAAATTCAGCCCCATTATCTGATCTCACAGTTTGGACATGTTTCCCAAATTGTTTATGAACACAGTGGATAAAAATTTCAGCACAGGGAAAGCATTAGATTTGTGAGACAAAAGATGTGTCCAAGTGACTCGAGTATAATCATCAACCACATTAGGGAAATAACTGTATACATTGTAAGTTTTGACTTTGTATGGTCCCCATATGTTAGTATGAATAAGTTGAAAAGGATAAGTGCTTTGTATGCTGCTGATAGAAAAGAATTTCTATGATGTCTAGCTTTAGGACATATAGTGCATATTTGATGATGCTTGAAAGAAGTAACATCTTTAATACCAGGAAATTTAGACAAGGTTTCAAAAGGTACATGACCCAAACGCAAGTAAAGTAACTCAGGTGTTACAACACTACAAGATTTAGCAAAACAACTAGAATCTGAAATGTCATTACAAACTGAAGAAACTAGTTTAGATGGTGTTTGGTGAAGTCTTTTGGATTGGATGAGTGCTGGAAGTATTTGTAAGGTAAAGCCCTCTTGAAACATTACCAAGCACTTGATGAGTGTTCATTGAAGGGTCCTGAAGAACACAATGAGATGGAGTGAAAAGGACATTAGCTTTGAGATCAGTAGCTAGCTTATTAATTGATAAGAGATTGAAGGCTAAGTCTGGCACATGAAGGACAACTTGAAGAAGAATTTCAGGAGTAAGTTGCACAGTACCTATATGTGTGATCTTGGCTTGTTTGTTATTTGGCATGGTAATGTAGCTAGGTTTAGTAAAGGTTTTAAAACTAGTAAACAAGGTGAGATTGGGACAAATATGATGGGTAGCTCTACTATCTATGACCCAAATATAAGTAATGCCACAAACAAAAAAGCAAAGAGACTTACCAGCCAACATACAGGACTTGTTCGTATATGCGGTAGAGCCCTCAATTTGTTGTTGATTCAGCAAAGCAATCAGCCTCTCATACTGGCTCTTATTAAAAGTTTGATTGCCTTCAGAATTTTCCTTATTCTCATTCTCCAAGGAAGTATTTCCTGCAAATTTCTTACCCCAATCCTTAGGGTATCTGATAATCTTGAAGCATCTAATGATGGAATGGCCAAGAATTTTGCAATTGTCACAGTAGTAATTGGGTTTCCCCTTCTGCCCAGTACCAGATCCACTAGAATTGGAGGAGTTCTGACCATTGTTCTGCCCTCCACCTTGATTGTCTGAATTCTTCGATCCTTGCTTTGGATTGAAATTCTGACCGGTAGGACGATTAGAATTATTCGAGCTCTGTGATTGTTTGGGGAAAACACTCAAGGCAGTAGAGTCACCAGAATTTTGGACTAGAATTGTTCATGAGTGTCCGTTGTTTCTCTTCACTCAAAGCCAATTGATAAACCTCACCAATAGGAGGCGTTGGCCGCATCATCAAAATATGACCACGAAGAGCAGCATAAGATTCATTTAGACCAACTAAGAACTGAATGACTTGTTGATTCAGGACCATTCGAGGCACAGGATTTACATGTTGACATGATTCACACTTAGGCATTTCAGTGAGCACCATATATTCATCCCAAATCTTCTTAAATTTGGTGAAGTAAGAAGAGATGGAAATGTTGCCTTGAGAGATATTGAATAGCTCTTTTTGGATTTGGTAGATCCGAGCCACACTGGGTTGTCCGAAGCGAAGACGTAGATCCTTCCTAATATCACTTAGCTTGTTGTGTCATAATAGAGGAGAGTCTCTGCAATATTCTTCTCGACCGAGTGAAGAAGCCAACTAATGACCATATTGTTGCAGTGTCACCACTGCATCTCCAACGTCGAGCCCGGAGTCGGTCTTTTGTTGTTGGCGGTGACGAAAAGCAATTTGTTCTTCGCCATAAGTGATACCTCGACCGATCGACTCCATTGATGATAGTTGGAGTCATTGAGGAGTTGCGTAGCTAGAGAATAATTCAGATGATCCGAATGATGGAGATAGAGATAATGATTTAGATCGGAAATTGACATTTCCAGACTTGGATCTCCATCGTGATTCTTCCCTGTGATTGGAGTTTCTGGCATGATGAATCCAAAACGCTAACAAAGAAGATCAATAGATCGTTCGCTCTGATACCATGATACAAAATAGATTTAAACAGATTTGAATCAAGGAAGAACAATCGAGAGAAAAGGGAAAGAGAGGCCAAATCAGTTTCGTTTCATTCAGAGTGCTCAAAACAGAATTTATTACAAGCTTTTATATGGTGAAGCCAGGAAAAGAAAGGGACTGCCAATGACGTAGCCATACCCTTGTACATCAAAACGCTGCGTACAAAGGACTAAGCCTTTATAAAATAAAGCCAACTAATTAACAGAAACATTGACTCCATAACAAATAATTTGACCTCTTAACTAATCAGTTTAGTATAGCTAATATTTCCAGCAAAAAAGACCTCCTAATTAGAATTGCACCCAAAACATATTTTTTAATATGTTTACTCTTGAAAGGGCGTTTTGGATAAAAAAATAATTTTTAGTGTATTAAAAAGCGTAAAAAGTAAAGAGAATTGGACCGATTTCAAGAGTATTAAAAAATACTCCATATTAATCATACGAGCCATGCAACACCCACCATTTTAGTTTGCAATGATTTATTTTCTGTTTATTACAAAATAAATCCAAATTAAAGTCTCGTTTCGAAGAAGTCTAGGTTTTCACGATTTCTCATCTCTTCACTGAAGATCCTTAGAATCTCCATTCAAAATCTTCTTTCAACGTTCAAACTTCTCATCGCACCCTCGCTCGTTGATTCAGAACTTCACTAGGTGCTTACGCGATTGATCTTGCTACGTTCGAACGGAGCATAAAAATCTTCTGCGGGCATAAAGATTTTGCACGCAATAATTTGTTGTGCATTTCTTAAATGCACACAATCTTTCTACGTGCATTGCTTCTTTGCACACAAAATTCCTGCGTGTACTGCTTTTATGCACACACTCGTTCTACATGCATTGCTATTATGCACACTTGCAAATTGAGTGCACAATTGTTTTACACGTAATTCGCGCACGTGCATGCACAATTGTGAAAATCGAAAAAACAATTATATGAACGGTGAACATACCATGTAATCTCGACTACATAATTTATTTTCGGAGCTTCTTTCGTTGTAACTTGACATTCTTTAAACAATAAGAGTATGAAGAGATTTAGATTTTAATTAGGGTTGCAAATAGTATAGAATGAGAAAAGAAGGAAGAAACGTAAATTTGGACTACTTTTACAATTTTGAAAAATTAAAAATTGCAAATTAATTTTAAAAATATTGTATTAAAATGTATTTTTTTCTAGAGAAAGTGAAACAAGGTCTCGATCAAACGGTACCACAAATCCACAATCCTATTTAGTGCACATGCAGAATGCAGACCAACCATTAATTAGTTGCCATTTCAGTTTCCACACATCTATCATAGAGTTAGATACCGTGAATTCCATAGCTTATAAAACATCATCTTATACTTTGACCGTTAGGTGTTAGCTAGCTAGCTAGCTAGTGATATATTAAATTATTAAAATATACATGTATCAACCAAAATTTTCCTTTGTCTTTCAGTTAACCATATAAAAAACACCACGATCCCACCTTACTTAATTTGTTAATCCTTGGCAATTGGCATATAAAGTCAACCAAATCGGCAGTTCCTCTTCACTGCACGAGAAAGTGCAAGGCTTTCAAAAATCTTTGCCATTTTCTATAAATGTATTCACTAATGAAAAGCCTATAAGACACACTTGATTAGAGCCATGGCTGAGAAGGATGACATAAGATTAAGAGCTCCTCTGTTGGAAAGCTTCAATGGCGATTCAAGCAATA
This sequence comes from Fallopia convolvulus, assembly GCA_964016875.1. NCBI lineage: Eukaryota > Viridiplantae > Streptophyta > Magnoliopsida > Caryophyllales > Polygonaceae > Fallopia > Fallopia convolvulus. The sequence goes on from OZ024732.1 coordinate 51,527,931, forward strand.
AAAACGGTGGACAGCATCCATGGATGGTGTATCTCAGTTCTTGTATCGCCGTGTGTGGTTCATATGAAGTTGGAGCTTGTGTAAGAAATCTTTTGACTTTCCACTTGTATGGATCCATCTATATATAAATAATAATAAGCATTGGTTTTCAGCTAGGATATTCGTCGCCGACTCAATCTGCTATCACTCAAGACCTCAATCTTACCACATCAGAGGTTTGTTTTATCCTGTAGATTGTGGTTGTTTTGGGTTTCAAATTTGCTTGGATTTCTTTATCTCTCTTTTTTTTTTAAATGACCAATAATGAATCTTGATGAATTTCCGGGTTCTCTAGGTGGGTAATTTTTATGGGTTCAGATGGATTAAGTTGGGTTTCACTTTCACCAATTAATTCAATAGTAAGCATGTAGATATAGTTTACAGAAAACTCAACTATATGAATTAACACTATTACAGACTTTACAGTGTATCACCAAGAGTTTGATTAAGAAATGGCAATTGTTACTTTAACTTAGTTGTGTACAAAACAATGATATATGAATGCTGCAGTATGCGCTCTTTGGGTCTATTCTATCCATTGGAGCCATGATTGGAGCCATTACAAGTGGGCTGATTTCAGACAGAATTGGGCGCAAATGGGTATAAAATGAAACTCTGAATTCAAATGTGTATATATGAATAAACACAGGGCACTTTTGTTTAATCAACTGAATATGTAAATTCATGCAGGCAATGAGAGTGTTCAGTGTTGTTTGTGCTGCTAGCTGGCTTGCTATATACTTTGCTCAGGTATACAAACTTTTGGCTTAATTACACTTATTAAACCTAGTGTTTTTTTTCTCTAAACAAAATCATCCTATGTTTTTATTATACATTTATACTGAGTTACTGACATAATCTTTTTTTTGTTCCTGTTTTCTTAATAAAGGGAGTGTGGTCATTACACATAGGGAGACTTGCTTGTGGTTATGGAATGGGAGCCTTCTCATATGTGGTATGTTAAGATTTCAGATAACTTTTCCCATACATTTTGCACATCAGTTAGTAAGGTTATCAAATTGTTAGCTTGCAAATACTTACTATTTCTTGATTTATATTCTTCATAATAAGAAAGATACCTGTCTACATTGCTGAAATAGCCCCCGCGAATTTTCGAGGGACTCTGACAACTTCATGTGAGGTAATATAACGGTTAACTATATACACACAACTTTTTTCTTCTAGTCCAAAAGATTGACTTATAAGCCTTTTATTTTTGTAGCTCTTGATCTGTACAGGAGTATCAGTGTCCTTTGTAGTTGGATTAGTAGTGACATGGAGGGTTTTAGCTTTAATAGGTACTTATGTGTCCATTCAGTAAAAAGTATGAATTCACATGATGGAACAGTTGGTGAAAAACAATGAACTTACCTAGCAAGAATATGATTATGCAGGGCTGATTCCTTGTGTTGTCCTCATGATCGGCCTCTTTTTCATCCCGGAATCTCCAAGATGGCTGGTAAGTTTACACATTATGAACTAAGAAACTTGTCCTTAAATGTGATTTAATAAATGATTGTTATCAAATTAATGCAGGCGAAAAGAGGATACCGAGAAGAGTTTCTAGCTGCATTGCAGAATCTTCGGGGCAAAGATGCTGATATAACTAAAGAAGCAGATGAAATTCAAGTATTGAATCAAATTTGAGAAGAGACTTATAAATATTTTTACTAGTTACTCACATGCACATGTACTTGACAGGATTACATACAAGAATTAGAGCAGCTTCCAAAGGCAAACTTTACTGATATCTTTCAAAGAAGATACAGAAGATCACTTATTGTAATGTTCTTGCATCATTTTCCGTTTTCCAACATTTTGATACAATTTGCATCTTCAGATACCTTTGATTCTTAACACTTTACATTTAATTCACAAGCCAGATAGTTGTTGGGTTGATGATTTTCCAACAGTCTGGTGGGATCAATGGCGTCTCCTTTTACATAGATACAACTTTTGAATCTGCAGGTAATTTTCAAGATTAAAAAAGCTTAAATGCATTAATTTATTGGCCTAATTCAGAGAATTAAATCTAACATTAAAAACTTGTATTGATCAGGAGTTTCATCCACAGTAGGAAGCATAACTTATGCTTGCATTCAGGTTGTGGTCACTGCAATTGGGGCAACACTAATGGACAAGGCAGGGCGGAAACTTCTCGTACTAGTAAGTTCTAGAATGTTTCATGCATCTCAATTTATGATGTTTCTAAACTCTAAAGCCTTCACTGTGTGATTTGGCTTAGGTTTCTGCAACAGGACTCACTATAGGTTCACTTTTAGCAGCTCTTGGATTCTACCTTAAGGTACTTGTCTGAACTTCAGGTTTTGTATTCGGAAATTTGATGCTAATGAGTTAATTTCCTTGGTGGATTAGGGTCATGATTTATTGGTGAAAGTAGCACCTATATTGGCTCTGACAGGCTTAATGGTATGTATATAAACAATTGTGCATGTAATGTGCCATGACAAGCTTTTTACCTTGGTTATCGTCGAATTTTGTAACCATCTCGGCGTCTCTCAGGTGTACATAGCGGCTTTTTCAACTGGGATGGGTGCAGTTCCAAGTGTGGTCATGTCTGAGGTAAGCAAGTAGTTAGCTTAGAGCATTATTTTTTTAACTCACTGGTTGATTTTATTTAACTGAATTTGGTACAGATTCTCCCCATAAATGTGAAAGGGAAAGTTGGGGGTCTAGCAACATTTTTACATTGGTTCTGTTCTTGGGTAGTTTCCTACACGTTCAGTTTCTTGATGAGCTGGAGTTCTTATGGTAAGACTTACACAACTATACATAAGCCCTATTTCAAGGCCCGTTATTATTTACACAAGAAGTACTAATGTGAGCTTGTTGATTTGGTTGAATATATGTGTAGGTACATTTGTTTTGTTTGCTGCAGTCAATGCATTGGCAGCTCTTTTCATAATCAAGATGGTGCCTGAAACAAAAGGAAGAACCCTTGAGGAGATTCAGGCTGCCATTAATTCATAGACAAGTTTGGAACCAAATCATCAAGAAAGAGAGTCTAAAAACTATTCACTCTGCACTATAGACAAACTGGACCTGAGATGTAGCTTTTACCTACTTGTTTTTTAAGTAGTTCATTTTTCCAGAAATAAACATAGATATTTTTTGATCTCTCTCTTTCTCTTGAGATCAAAAATCTCTAAGTACATATGCTATACAAACAGCTCTCCAAAACACCTTCCTACAATTTAAGGAAAAGGTTTAAGCTTGATGTCATTCCAATTGGCCTTACCCAACTATTGCACATGTAACAATGTTGGCCTCGATTTCAACCTCAGTGAAAGCTTGTTCTTGATCTGTACCACGGTAATCTTTTCAGCCTTTCTGAAAATCATAATCTGCCCCCCTACAAAGATGGATAAAAAGATCAAACTTTCTAGCTTAGGCATCTAATATAGGTTCCTAGGTTTGTCCATGGAGGGCGAGTCAAAGCCAAAACTGACTGAAAAGGCAAAGGATCAAGATTAACTCAAAACAAATTTTATTCCACATTCCCACTCACATGAACAAGGTATTAATCTCACATTAATAAAATCCCAAATACTCGAATTTTTTCACTACAACTTTAGCAAAATAGAACACTCATTCACAACTAGATCATACCATGCTTGAAAAGATTTAGTTGAATCCAGAATTCAGGGCTCGGAAAAAAATACATAAGCAAGAGATTATACCGGCTTGAAGGAAGCTCCTTGATGCCAAGGGAATGCATCTAATGCTCAGAAACACTGACTGACACGGCCTCTTGACTTGGAAAATCTCCTCTTAATTCTAATTTAAAGGTTTGTATTCAACCACTGTGTCGTATGTATCCATTGTAAAATCACTCTCTGCAAAACATCTGAAAGACAAGTGAATAATAAGCATGTGAAAGAACAATGAGAATAAATGAGTGACACACTCAACAATATCAGAGAGTTCTCTAACAGGAGCAGAATCATATACATTTGCAGTAATTTCAAGAAACTATTCAGTGCAATGCTCTCTGGTACATCTTCACATGTATAGAGAAGAATAACAATTTGTAATAATATTTTAATGATTTGATGCCAATCAAAAGCTATGACGATTAAAAAGGGAAAACAAAGAAAAAATACAGCATGAATCAAAACTCCTATACGTTTGCACACAACAAGCAATGGGTAGGAACTCAGGAGGTGACACAAATCCATGCCAAATCACAAAAAAATGATGGAAAAAATAGATAAAGAAGCAGCATAAGTTATTACAATGTAGTAGAGCATTGATTAATACCTAAGTTCATGCCAAAACATATCTGTCCATCCATCCAAAAATCTTCGCAATGAGACAAGAAAGTCATCCTGGGAATCAGAAAGTTCAGCAGAGATTCTTGATTTCTCAATAGCTGAGACAAATAATGAAACAGCTACATGAACAATAACAGTTGGATCTGGATCGTTCAGTATGGCCCGTAACTCTCTTTGTATCCATGGTTCTATTATTTGTATCATTCTCTCTTTGTGCGCATTACTCAATACACCATTCTGAAAATCAAATATCCCATTTAAAAGATCAGATTTTCTATCTAAGCCATTTAATAATCATGCAAATGATCAAGCTACCAAAGAGCAATTCCTATCCAACTCAAATTAAGCAAGCTAGTATGACTACGTTTGAATCGATTGAAGTAAGAAGAAATCAAAAGCAAGAGATTATACCGGTTGGAGGAAGCTCCTAGATGCCAAGGGAACAGCTCTTAAACGCTGCTCATATATGCTGCCACACAGATACATCAATAAATTAGGAAATTTTATCAACTAGAGATCAATTTTGGCAGGGACTTACATTAACCCTAGCACAAAAACCCTATCAGAAAATCAATTGGATGAAAAACCAATACAATATTCAATACCTGGCTCTCCACTGAAGAATCCTGTCCTGAATAACATCAGAAGTAACATTGTCGCCCCAACTAAACGATCTCCGGCGCGGCAACGGCCTAGACCGCGAATTCAATCCAACCACCATCTCCCTTCTCGTTCTTCGAATTTCCCTGCAATATTTTCTACAAGCAATCAATCTCCAAAATTGGATCTATTTCGTCTGATTTCCTCAGAAAACAAGCAAAAACGGACCTCTGTAAGGGCGGAATGCGGTGGCGGTGTCGCGATTCGTTTCCGGAGGGGAACGTTCTAGAAGGAGGAGAAGGAGGATGAAGGTGAAGCTTGCGGAAGGTTCGAGAAGAGATCTGGTTGAGATTGGAGTAGTAGGAGCGGAAGTCGGCGTTGCAGAGAGGACAACGGCGCTTGTAGGCCGTCCAGCGAAGAAGGCAGCCGTGGCAGTAAGCGTGCATACAGGCGGTGATGACAGCCGCGCGGTGGACGTCGACGTGGCGCAAGCAGATTGGGCAGGATTTGCCTGTCACTGCTGCCGCCGGTGAGGTTGGCCGCTTGGACGCGGACGAAGAAGATGGCTCCATTGGAGAACAACAGGGGGAGACGGTACCCGGCATTAAGCGGTTTTTTTTATGAGAGTATCAACCGCCGGTTCACGTCTAGGGTGGACACCGGTCAAGACCAGACCAAATCAGGACCAATTTCCCCCAAATAATAAGACTAAGGGCCGGATTGGATTTTTCTCGATCCAATTTTAAACCGAGCTATTTTTTAAATAAAATATATTATTTTATAAAATATATATTATTTATAAAAAGTATATTATATTTTAATAGAAAATATATATTATACTCCATAAAAATTAAATTTATATTTTCAATATAGATTTTATTATATAGTTGTACATACTTTTAATATACAATAAAAGTTTAATTATTAATAAAAAGATTCGACACGGATCGGATTAGACCGATGACCAACTTTTTTTTACATTGAGGACCGGACTGAATATCCTTCAGTTCGGTTCGATTCTGCTCAGTTCGATCCAAACATGTACTTTAGGGCAAATTTTCCCCAACCAACAAAAAATTCTAAATCCATAATATGACATTCACCAAGTTATATCAAGTAAGTGACAATTTTACAATTTTGAAGTTAAAACATACAAATGAATATAATTTGAACTAAAAAATAATATATTGTTACAACTCTCAAAAAACATTGTTCAAAATTTTAGTTGAATTTTTATTTATAACTTTATTTGTACTAACTACATGTACAAAGTCCACCCCCTTTCAAAGAATCATGAATATATTTTTGGCCATATATGAAAAATATTAGCCAAACTCAAGTGTTGTGTCACATAGATCCATATTATTCCTTCCCATTCACGTTGATTTTTGTGTTTATTGAACCAATCAATGATTGCTCCCTATAAACTTGTCCCTAAATCCCTTGTGCTTTTAATATTAGTCACCCTAGCCATCACCGGGGATGGTATACTAATCTCAAGTTCAAGAAAGATCATCATCTCTTTTCATGTTAGCTTTTTCAAACTATCTTTCTTCTTCTTCTTAGATGATTGAAAAAGGGTGATTTAATCATTTTAAAAAAGTTGTAATTTTTCTAGCCATCTCTTTGATTCTCTACAAGATTTTCTCCACCTACCAATCATACAATTTCTTATACGACTGATAATAATTATTACACACTCATATATGGAGCTTTGTTCTTGTTGGAAAACACTTATATTCCTTGTTATCCAAATATAGTAGATAACTGCACATATGCAAGTTGTTTAGAGACTGAAAGTAAAGCTCTTGTGCCTTATCATGTTGCTCACAACCACCACCCAATCATCAATATCACCATATTTTCTTCTTAGTTTGGTCCACTCAAGAACCTTGCCTAGTGCCGCTTTGGAGAACTTACATTTAAACCATAAGTGTGGTTTGGTTTCTCCTCTCTACCTTGACACATAACACATCTGTCATCTTGCAAAATTCTCATTGCTAGCAACTTGTCTTTGGTGTACACAACGTGTTCAATGGTCATCCAAGTGGCGAAGGAAATTCTAGGAATATTAAGCCTTCCCCAAATCCTTCTATTCCACTCTTTCATGCATGTCTCCTCTTCTTCTAAAGCTATCGTAAATGCAGCACCAGTCAAATCTACCTCTATTGGTTATAAAGATGGCTTGGCTTGCTTCTCCCTGGAGAGTTTCCCTAATCTCTTCCCTGACCATGATCAATCTTCTCTAGATAGCACTAAAGATAGACTTGTAATTAGTCACCCATAAGGAGGTACCTCTCAACAACATATTTTGATCCCAGCCATGCTATAAACTTCATGAATCTACTAGCACATCATAGACGAGTTTAGTAAAAATTGCCTTGTTCCAAGACAAAATCTCTTCGAAAAATGACGATACTCGTTATGATCTTTACATGTACGATACTAAATCTAGTTTGAAGCCCGCAAACCACCTTCCATGCTATGGACCACTTCTTGACTTCTGTTGTTCTTGATCACAAGAAGTTTCTCAAAAGACTTGTAATTTGCATGACTATACCCTTATGCAGAATGAAGATCTTGCACCAACAATGTAGCACTCTCGCTAAAGCATTGCCCTCGCTATTTCAAGCCTTCCTGGCATAAGATAACCTTCTGGTTGCCTGGGCATTCACGTTGATTGTAATATTGGCAATAAGAGGCATGCAGTCCTTGCTTCTTTCCTTTAGCACTACACAAAGGGACTCCTACATAAGTAACCAACAGAGTATTGATCTCCATATTCCACAAAATTGCCAAGTTGTTTACTCTTCTAGGCTTCCACAAAACACTTTGGACTTGCTTAGGTTTATGCTCAGTCCAAAGCTTGCACAAAACTTGTTTAGTACATTCTTCAAGGCTTGCATGGAGTGAGAGTCCACATGTGAAAACAAGAAGAGATCGCATGCAAAGTAGATATTGGTGATCCTTAGCCTTCCACAATCGGGGTGGAACTTAAAACCTCCTTCCCTAGTAATATTCTGGAGCATTATGTTCAACAACTCCATTTCCAATGTCTCATGTATCTATCTATATATTAAAGAAGAAGTCTTTCTGACACGTGTCAGCCTCTGGTTTAATTCGCCTATGTGTTGAGTCGTAGTTAAATTTACATATATGGCGCCACCTATTATCCACAAATTCAATCCTTTAAAAAAATTCTTAATACTTGCTTTTATCTTTTAATTTTTGGTCGAAGTGCTTTTATCTTTTAATTTAACCAATTGATTTGCATTTATCTTTTAACCTAACCAATTGATTTGAACTTAACTTTTAGGCTAATAAATTAATTTCTAACTTGAACTAATAAAATTGATTTATATTTATCTTTTAACCTAACAAACTTATTTCTAAATAATTTTATTTTTAATATTTATATTTTAAAAATCTAACTAACTTAACAAATTAACATGAACTAACACATTTATCTTTTAATATTCAAACCTAACCTTTTGAATTGTGATTTGAAAAAATATTCCACTTAATCAATAATCATATTTTTAGATAAATTCAGGAAAAAAATTGTTTAATTATCTCACTTTTGAATTTGAGATTTTTACGTACGTTTTAAATACTACCCATCTAACTTAAAATTTAGGAAATCGTTTGACTTGACTAAAATACCCTTAATCTTTTGTTAAAATCTTTCATTTTTTATTGTAAATTTTTTTAATCAGAACGAATATTATTGAAAAAATGGGTTAAAATATCTCAAATGACAGATTATGTTGAATAAAAAATCAAGCTAGAATGACAAGTTTTTATGAACGGAGGGAGTAGATTATTTATTATTATTTATTAAAACTAAAATCTACTATATATATAAAAGCAATAAGGTTTGGAGCCTCCACGTTACGCCACCTCAGCTTTTTCCACATGTCGTCTTGAGAATACGCCACATTGGATTTTGCCACATGTCACCTTTTCCTTAAGCCATGTCATTATATTTCTTACACGTCATATACCACGTCATATTATATTCTGTCATATCATTAACATGTCATATTTAACTATAATTAATAAATAATTCAAATAAAAAATTACAATGATTACATAAGGCAATTTATCTTAAAATCAAGAAGAATTTTAGGCAATTTATGTACAACCACCATATCAAGCCATATCAATATATATATACATACTTTCCAACTTTTCAATTAATGAACGAATTGGAAATTATAAAAAAAGTATATTTGTTTGATTGAATTCATAATTTTTATAATAACAATTATTTGATTTTATATGTGAAATATCTTACTACATATTACGGGTAACAAATTACTCACAGTAAATTTTATATTATATTTTTATTTATTAATATCTTTTTATAGTATATCTAAAAAATATCGAGTCATAGTCGTGCATGGCACGACAGGGACAACTAGTTAAAGCTATTAGAACAATAAAATGATTAAAGAGATTTAAAAATTAAAAAATCTAATAAGAGAAGATCTAAGGAAGTGTAGTGGATAAGTACAAAATATCAAGAGATTTTCACATGTACACGTGTATGTATTTTAAAAACAAATCGTAAACATCTTCAACTATATCATCGTGTGATTGTTGTTCACTAGATGGTCGTTGCGTTGATGTTTCGTCCCGTCTGTCTTCACTCTTATCATATGAAACCAACCAATAATGTGATGTACTGATGTTGGTGTGTTACTTGAACTTGATCAATACGATGTGTTACCAGAACGTACAGTCGAACTTGATGTATACGAGTTGTTCAGAAATCCATAAATAATAAATTTTAAATAAAAATGGAAAGAAAATCTACACGCGGGCTTATCATGGGGACGCCCACATGCGAACATTTCCCAGTAGGGTTTATATAAGATTAGGTTCACTCACTGTCCAATTTATCTGCCGCTTTGGCTAGGGTTTCTCTCTCGATTGCACCTTCTTCTTCGTACTTGCTGTTTTTCGCATCTACTTCTCAATCCATGGCGTCCAGTTCGAGCTGCTAGATTGCCGTCGACAATCAATTTGATTTTTATTCTAGGTTTGGTGATTGTTGTATCGGAAAGAAAAGAAACAGAACAGAGGGAGAAATGGCGACCACAAACCCTTTCGATTTGTTAGGTGACGATGACAACGATGACCCCAGCCTACTTCTCGCCGCTCAGCAGCAGAAGGTAGCTGCCGTCGCCGCCGCCACCAAGAAGTCGGCCCCTGCCGTCGCCGGACAGGGAGCTAAGCCGGCTAAGTTTCCGACCAAACCTCTTCCTCCTTCTCAAGCTGGTAATAAACTTGAAGATTTCTGTTTTTAGACTCTCTGTGCTGTTGAATGGATATGGTTCCGATTAGCTGTTTGAGTGTTTTAAGTTAGTAGTGTGTTTGCCTGTTTTCTGTTAAAATGTATAGTGACTGTGATTGGATAAAGATGAATTCTTTTTCCTTGTTTGATATATGTGGAGCAGGAAGGCAGTAGCTTTTTGAAGAGCATAAATTTACAGGGTTAATAGGCATAACTTATAAGATTTGTTGCTGAAGAATATAAGGTCTCGAAATCTGCTATAAGAAATGAAGGATATGGGAAGTCTATTGGGAAAAATTTGTGGGTTTTATGTTTTTTCATTTGGAATTTGAAGATTTGGTATCCATGGTGACTTGGTATATGAATAGTTATTGGTGTATTAAGCTTTTAGATATAGAATAGATGAATGTTGATGCTGCATTGGGTACACTACTTAAAATACACTTAGCAATGAAAATGAACACCTGTTTATCTGCTAATGTGTATCTTATCCCTGTGCCATTTGTGAAAATGTTTTGGCTCTCCAATTAATGATGGAAATGCACTTGCTTTTTTCAGTTAAGGAGGCAAGAAATGAAGGTGGGCGTGGTGGAGGTCGTGGTGGTGGTCGTGGATATGGGCGAGGAGGACGTGGTGGTCCTGGTGGATACAATCGTGAATCAGATGAAAACACATTCGGAAATGGCAACGGACTTCCAGTTAAGCCTTCTGAAGACAGGGAATCAGGTAAGTACTCGGAGAGGCGCCCATACTCTGGGCCACGTGGTGGTTACCGTGGAGCCAGACGTGGTGGTTTCAATGATGGAGAAGCTGGTGAAGGTGAAAGACCTAGAAGGACCTATGACCGTCGCAGTGGCACTGGACATGGGTTAGTATCTGTTTTTTAGTCTCTTAGACTCGTGGTTTTGTAATATAATCTACATTTGGCATTAAATCTCTCTTGACACTTGCCTTCCAGGGCGGAGTTTAAACGTGATGGGGCTGGTCGTGGCAACTGGGGTACACCTACAGATGAGATTCTTCAGTGAGTATCAATTATGCTTGCACTGTAAATTGGTTTGGAATTTTTTTAATGTTTTTAGTCTTACTTTATACATTTCCCTTGATGACATTTTAGGGAGACTGGAGAGCCTATTGCAGAGAATGAACCAAATGCTGCTGTTGAGAAGAAAAATGAGGATGAAAATGCAGATGCTAACAAGGAGATTCCTGCAACTGAGTCTGAAGAGAAGGAGCCTGAAGAGATTGTAATATACCCTCTCTATTCTTTGATTGTTCGAGTGTTTTTTGCTTGCATCTTTTTGTTCTCCCATTTGAAAGTTATATATTAATTGCAACTACCATGACAATGATTCTATCTTGTTAATTAAGTGAATAACCGGTTTTACACCTTTAGTTGGCAATAGTAGCTATTATTCCCTGCTTGCTTTTGTGAACCAAGTGTTTGTATTGTTTGCATTGATTGACAATATATTATGATTCTAGTTTTTATTTGTCAATAGTGACATGGTGAATAGTGTTTTTAAATTCCTTGTGTTATATTGACGAGAGCAATTTTTGCTGGAATGTAAATAAACTGTGTTCCATTGTTTTCTCTTAATATTATTTCTGAGTTCAAGACTTGCATCATAATGCAAGTTCATTGTGTTTATAGATTTCCTAACAAATTCTGTTCTCTTTGTTAGCAAATGACCCTTGAGGAGTATGAGAAAGTACTCGAGGAGAAGAGAAAGGCTTTGCTTACTATGAAGGTGGAGGAGAGGAAAGTTGACACAAAGGCGTTTGAATCCATGCAAGTGATGTCAAAGAAGAAGGATAATGATGAAATATTCATTAAACTGGTGAGTCTATTTTGCATCACATGGTTTATTTATCTGCATTTCAACAGAATCACTAATACTGAATACATTGTTAGGGCTCTGACAAGGATAAGCGCAAGGAAGCAGCAGAAAAGGAAGAGAGAGCCAAGAAGGTATAACTAAATTCACATTATTCCAATCAAATACAGGGAAAAATAGTGCCCAGTCTGTAATTGATTACACTTCAATGTTGATCAAATATCAATTTGTGCTAGCATATGAACTCTTGTTCAGTTCATTTCTTTTTAACAAACTGTAAACATTACTGATGTTATTTTGTGCTGTATATCTGTAGTCTGTGAGCATCAATGAGTTTCTGAAGCCCGCAGAAGGTGAGTCATACTACAGACCAGGTGGTCGAGGTAGGGGCCGTGGCCGTGGACCCAGAGGAGGTGGTTATGGCGGAGGCCAAGGCGGAGGGCGTGGATATGATGCTCCTGCGCCACCAATTGCGGATCCTGGACATTTCCCATCGCTGGGTGGCAAGTGATTTACTACTTTGCCCCTACAATCTTGTGGCCCCCACTTTGCATACTTTTTTTTGTTTTTATCTTTTTATTTATTTTTTTTGAAAGGAGAATTTCCAATTTGAAACTTGCAGTGTTTTTGGGGTTAATTAAGATTTTGTATGCTTTTTAGATGTTAACAAATCTTCGTTGAAGTCTGTTGTTGTGTCATTTATCATCAAGTTTTGATTTCCCGATAGTTTTGAGGAGCTTGGTATTCGTCAGTCTCAGACTTTCATCAGAGCAGCCAAACAAGGCCTTCACCATTTCATAAGAGCAGTCAAACCTGGCCTTCACTAAATAACCAATTTTGGTGCCGATACATTAGGGGTGGTGATTTTTGTGTTTCCAACATCACAAAACTACAATAAACATCGGGCTCCTTGGCTATTTATTCACAATGCACAATGTTGTACAATATGTAGGTGGCACTGGGATGAGAGGTTCTTTTCACTCTAAACCAGGCAGTCAAACAATTTTGGTTATACAATATGTAGGTGACACGGAATGAGAGATTCTCACTCTAAACCGTACGGCTCTTAGTTAAATCAGCCCACTCAAGAATCTAAGTCAAGCTTAATAAGGTTCTTAGCTAAATCAGCCACCCAAGAATCTAAGTCAAGCTTTAAGAAAAAGAAGGGAAGGATAGAGATATTCGGGAGAAAGAAATTTATATTTCAAAGGCTAATTATACGAAAGGGTAGGACTCTTAGCTAAATCAGTCCACCCTAGAAGTTAAGTCAAGCTTAGATCAGATGTTGGAACTAAGATGCTAAGAAAAGAAGGAAAGGCTAGAGGTATTTGGGAGAAAGAAATTTTTATTACAAAGGTCAAGTATACAAAGAGAGAGTTTTACAAGAGAGCTTTGATGTCTAAATCAAAAATGTCTCATATTTATACTTGAACCCTCCCTCATAGGGGAAGATTTTAGACTAAGAACTAAGCTAGAGAATTTTAGAGAATTCTAGCATGTCTTATATGAAAGCATCTGATCTCTTTGACTCTTTCTCTGCCCCAGATGCTTTCATAATATCCCATAGTATTCTCTGGATTCTACAAAATTCCCCACTTATTCTATAAATATTTACAAAGGGTTCACACAATTCTAGAGATCTATTTAAAGGATTCATAAGCTTTCGACATCTACTAAAAGTTTCTATAAGATTCCAACATCTTCTAGAATCTTCTATAGGATTATGGATTCTACTAGACACCTACAAACTATTCTATAGCCTAGATGCTCCACAATGCACCTAGAAACATCCAGAAAATTCATTAATCGACCATGTTTAGCCGAACTCAGTCCTTATTATGTACACGGAACCGTGGTATGTGTCAGTGACATTACACTTAAACCAATTCTTGCGGGTTATTTAAGCACATTATCCACTGACACCAACTCTTGCGGGTCATTTGTTCTTAAACAATGAACATAACATGTAACACATTTGGGTTACTGTTGGGCCCAAAGGTTTAACTAACCCGCGGTTAGCCCAGCCCATTAACATTTGAGCCCAGAAGTCGTGCTAGAATCGCCATCGTCGTCTCCAAGCCGAGAAACTCGGGAGGAACCGTTCGACAAGACCACTCGGAAGATGGGGCAAGCGACGTGGGGAGATGGAGCCAGGAGGTGGAAACGAAAACTAGTATATAGTAAGGGATTAGCCCAGAAAAGCGGGAGGAAAAAAAAGCACTTGTAATCGAACCCTTGTAATTCTCGGTTTCTTTCAAATACAGAAGCTTGCTTTGATCATCAAAATTCGTGTTGATCAACTAGATATTCCCTACAAACTTACAAAATCACCTTCGAGGATCTCTGGTCGGAAATTGACCAGAACAATTTGGCGCCCACCGTTGGGCCCTAGCCGGTTTTCGCTTGCTCTCTTGATCAAAGCAGGAACGTTCTCACTCGGGAAAGATGACCAACTCGCAGCCATCCTCTCCCACGAACGGAGGAGAAGGGGGAAACCATGACGGCCGCCCTGAGAAAGACGTCGTCGACGGTACCCCTGAAGAGGTCCAAGGCCTGCGCAGCGTCCTGAGCGAACTTGCAACCAAGATATCCGCCCTGCAGCAGGATATGGTTAGCCAGAAGGATCGCAGCCAGACGCACATGGATCACATCACGCAACTCACCACCGAAAACGCGAATCTTCGCGAGCAACTTCAGGCAGCTTCGACATCTCACAGTGGATCCCGCCCGGTCGTGACCGTCCGCGAAGCCACCGCCCGCCTCAACCTAGGGAAGCTTTCAACTCACAAATCGGAGGACCATCCCCCACTGTGAATATGGCCACCCCAGCAGCTACCCTTCCGGGAGTTCCTAGTACCCAGACACCAGGGAACCGAGCCGCAGGGACGGGAGTTTTCCACCCCCAGTACGACGAAGAATCCAGAAGGCAGGTAACCCCTATTGAACCCTTCCTAGAAGTTCTCTTCAACAAGTATATGCAGGATCGCCTCAAGGGATTGGAGGACAAGATCGCTCAGATACCCGGGGTACCGCCGCCGTTAGAAAAAGAAGCTCTAGACGGCTACAACGAGTCGCCCTTCGCAACTCCGATTGCCAGCGTGGATATTCCCAAGAGATTCACGGTCCCAGCAGTCCCCACTTATGACGGGACGGGAGATCCTAACGAACATGTTGCCATTTTCAAGCAGAAAATGATGACCAGCTCGATACCGCGAGAATCCAGAGAAGCGATCATGTGTAAAGGATTCGGCGCACACTCTCCGGCGCCGCCCTAACTTGGTTTATCAATCTCCCCAAGGGAGGAATCTCGTCCTTTGCGGGATTGGTAGATACCTTTCGGATGCAATTCGCTAGCAGCCGGAAACTCATGAAACAGTCTAACGACTTGTACCGCATAGCCCAAAGGCCAGGGGAGTCTCTGCGTGCCTTCCTGAACCGATTCAACCGGGAGAAGGTGGCGATCCCGCTCTGCGACGTGCCCACATCGATAGAAGCATTCCGAAGAGGCTTGCTGCCCAACAGCGAACTCTACAGGGAATTGACCAAATACCCATGCCACAGCTTCGAAGACGTCCAGGTAAAAGCCTTGGCACACGTTCGACTCGAAGAAGACGAAATCCCTGCTCGAGCCGCTTCCGTCTTCGACAGGGTCGAAAGAAAGACCCCCTCCGACCAGCGGAGAGAGCGCCGCGGGCAATCATATTCGAAAAGCAGGCACGAAGCGCCCGAGGTGCACACGGCGGGAACCAAGCAGCCAAGTGGGAAAAAAGACGCGCCCAACCGACCAAAAGTTCATGAGTACAACCTAGGTTTGGGGAACGCCGAGATCGTGAGAAGCTTAGAGAAATTCGGAGATCGCATCAGATGGCCGAAGAAGGCGGACAACCCGAATCCCAAGAAGGACAAAACTAAATGGTGTGATTTCCACGAAGACTACGGGCACGAGACAAACGAGTGCTTCGCCCTCCGAAAAGAGTTAGCATACCTGCATTCAAGAGGCTTGTTGTCAGAAATCTCCACCAGCGCCAATCCTACCACTAGCCAGAATATGACAGAGCCCATGGACATTCCTTCATCCCCGGAATACGCCAAAGTGGTTAACGTTATCAGCGGTGGATCCGATATATGTGGTGTCACCTACTCGGCAGCCAAACGCCGCGCCCGGGGGCAGCCAGAAGGACCGTTGGTGGCGCACGTCCGCCGATCTGAGGGACGTCCGGAAGACACTATCACTTTCAACGACTCGGATTCAGCCGGTTTGGTAGGACCCCACCACGATGGGTTAGTCATCTCCCTGTCGGTGGGAAATGTATTAATGAGGAGGATCCTCATCGATACCGGAAGCTCTACTAACATGATTACGCTCGACGCCCTCAAGGAGATGGGTCTGAAAGAAGAAAACATCCTCAGAAAGTCGGTAGCATTGGTCGGATTCAGCGAAGAGATTGCTCATACTTTGGGGGAAATAACTCTCCCCACCTACGCTAAAGGAATCAACCTACCCGTCAGATTCTCCGTACTTGACTGCCCGTCCTGCTACAACATCATCATGGGACGGCCCTGGATCCATGACATGAAAGCAGTCCCTTCTTCCTATCATCAGACCATAAAATTCCCGATGCTCTGGGGGGTAAGAGAAATCAGAGGAGACCAAAGGCTAGCGAGGGAGTGCTACAAATCCGCCTTGAAGGCGACTGTCGCCCACCCCGCATAGCAATTACAGGAAGCCCAGGGGCCCGCGCGGGGAGCGGACCCCGAGGCCGACAAGATTGAGGAAGTCGCCCTCGACGAGCAGAAGCCCGAGCAAACCGTACGAGTGGGGAAGAATCTATCTCCACAGAAGAAAGCTGAGTTAATCACCTTCCTCAAGCGGCACAACAGCAGTTTCGCGTGGTCGCATGGGGATATGGTCGGGATCGACCCCAACATCATCACGCACAGGCTGAACGTGGATCCTCGCCATCCCCCGGTTAAGCAGAAGAGGCGAAAATTTGCCCCAGAGCGGAACCTGATTGTAGACGAGGAAGTACAAAATCTGCTCCGAACAAGGAAGATCAGGGAAGTGAAATACCCGGAGTGGCTAGAAAACGTCGTGGTGGTGAGCAAGAAGAACGGCAAGTGGAGAGTTTGCATCGACTTCACGGATCTTAACAAATCCTGCCCAAAAGATTCGTTCCCCCTCCCGCACATCGATGCCATGGTGGATGCCACCGCAGGACACGAGATGCTCACCTTCATGGATGCCTTCAGCGGCTACAATCAGATCAGGATGCATCCTGGAGATCAGGAGAAGACATCTTTCATCACCAGCCAGGGTACCTATTGTTACGAAGTGATGCCCTTCGGACTCAAGAACGCGGGAGCCACCTACCAGCGGTTGGTCAACCGCATGTTTCAGAAGCATATCGGCAGAACCATGGAAGTCTACATCGACGATATGCTAGTAAAATCCAAGCAGGCCGAGCACCACGTCCAACACCTGGAAGAGGCCTTCAAGATCTTGGACAGCTATCGTATGAAGCTGAACCCAACCAAATGCGCGTTCGGAGTAACATCAGGACGTTTCCTCGGGTTCGTAGTCACCCAACGAGGGATCGAAGCCCATCCCGATCAAATCAGGGCCATAGCTGCCTTGCGTTCACCTAGATGCGTGAAGGATGTGCAAAAACTAACTGGGAGAGTGGCAGCCCTAAACCGCTTCATCTCAAAGTCTTCAGATAGGTGTCGTTTGTTCTATGACGTGCTGCGGAGGAACAAGAGGTTCGAATGGACTCCAACCCATGAGGAAGCTTTCCAACAGCTCAAACACTACTTGTCCAGTCCGACGCTGCTGTCCAAGCCTGAGGAAGGCGAGAATCTTCTCTTATACCTAGCCGTAACAGAGAACGCTGTTAGCGGAGTACTGGTACGAGAAGATGAAGGCAACCAACTCCCCGTCTACTATGTCATCCGCACCTTGCTCGCAGCAGAGACACGTTACTCGCCTCTGGAAAAGCTAGTCCTCGCTCTAGTCATGGCTTCTACGAAACTGAGACCGTACTTCGAGTCGCACACGATCACAGTCCGCACCAATTACCCGCTGAAGGCCATACTAAGAAAGCCAGAGATCACCGGCAGAATGGCCAAGTGGGCGATACACCTGAGCGGATTTGATATCGATTACGAGCCAAAGGCGGCCATCCGAGCCCAAGCACTGGCAGATTTCGTGGCTGATTTCAGCCCTACAATGGATGAAGCAGCCAGACATCAAGAAACCTTCGTGACAGAGTTGGAGTATTCCGGAACATGGACGCTGCATACGGATGGAGCTTCCAATACTCGGGGAGTAGGAATCGGGGTAGTGCTGAAATCACCCAAGGGGGACAAGATAGCTCAGGCCGTACGGTGCGCTTTCGAAGCCACCAACAACGAGTCAGAATACGAAGCCCTCATACTGGGGTTCATGATTGCCAAAGACCTGAGTATCGAAGAAATAGAAGTAAAGTGCGACTCGCTGCTAGTTGTGAACCAGATCCTAGGAATCTTCACTACCAGAGATACCAGGATGGCAGCATACGCAGGGAAAGTCAGGGAAATCATACAGTCGTTCAGGAACTTCACTATCCAGCAAGTCCCTAGAGAAGAGAATGCGCAGGCAGACGCTCTGGCCAATTTGGCTTCTGCCCTGGATCCCGAAGAGTTCGCATCGGTCCCCCTAGTCCATGTGCTAGTTCCAGCAATCGGAAGAGAAGCTGAAGATCCTCGCCAAGATGAGGAGCATAAGATCAGAGAAGATAGACAGACCCTGAAGATCTTCGCCAGCGACGATCCTGAAGGGAATGACATGCCCCGTGAAAGAGCTCCCCAGGAGGCAGCAACGCCGAGAGACCCCGATCCCGCATCCGACATCCCGAGTGCTTCCCAAGAATCAGAATGTTGGACGGAACCGTACCTACGGTGGATCGACCGCGGACAGCTGCCGTTCGATAGGTCCGAAGCAAGAGCGCTCCGAATGAGAGCCACGCGGTATAGCACAAGAGACGGTATTCTCTTCAAGCAATCCGCAACAGGGACCTTACTCCGTTGTGTCGTAAAAACAGAGGCGCCCAAGATACTCAAAGAATTGCATGAGGGAGAATGCGGAAACCACTCGAGGGGACGCAATCTTTCCAACAAAGCTCTCAACTTGGGATACTATTGGCCTACCATGCGTCAAGACGCTGCAGAGTACTCTCGAAAGTGTGAAGCTTGCCAAAAGCACGCCACAACTCTTCACCAGCCGCCAGAACCGCTACATCCGACGCTAACACCGTGGCCTTTCATGAGGTGGGGGATGGACATCGTAGGGAAGTTGCCCCCATCTTCCGGACAGCGAGTATTCTTCCTAGCGGCGACAGATTATTTCTCCAAATGGATCGAGGCTGAAGCGTACAAGGAAATCAAGGAATCCCACGTGATAGCTTTCATCAAGAAACACATCATATGCCGCTTTGGGGTCCCTTCCGAGATCGTCTGCGATAACGGATCACAATTTATTGGAAGGAAGACCCGAGATTACTGCCAACGATGGAATATATACCTAATGACTTCCACTCCTCGCTATCCATAGGCCAACGGACAAGCGGAATCTAGCAATAAGGTCATCATCAACAATCTCAAGAAGCGATTGGTGAAAACCAAGGGGCGTTGGGCTGACGAGCTACCGTACGTTTTGTGGGCCGACAGAACCACTCCAAAAGCTGCCACGGGACAATCTCCCTTTTCCCTGGTATACGGTTGCGAAGCAGTAATACCGGTCGAGGTCATTGTGCCAACTGCACGATACGGGTTACAGACGCTCGATCAGAACGCCGCCGAGTTAGCCGCCAACCTCGACACCCTAGAAGAACTAAGGGAAAGGGATCGACTGCGCCTGGCCAGACACCAGCAACAAGTGGCCCGAAGCTACAACAAAAATGTACGGATAAGAGCCTTCGCCATCGGCGAATGGGTCCTCCGAAAGGTCTTCCAAAACACCATCGAAGTGAATGCCGGGAAGTTAGCTCCCGCGTGGGAAGGACCCTACAAGATAGTCGGTATCACCGGGCAGGGAGCATATCGGCTAGAATCCAAAGAAGGGAAGCCCATTCCGCGTAGCTGGAACGCCACGCACTTACGGAGATACCACTTCTAGAAGAACAATCAAGTCGCCAGAAACGGCCGAATAAACTCAAGTAAGATCTAAACAATGACGTAAGCTCGGTAAAAATCGATCAGGTAAATAGCTTCCTTTTTTAATATATGTGTTACTCATCCTCAGAAAAAGGAGAGACAACGGAAAATAACAACAATGTTCTCTCAGAGAAGTTACTCTCGGCAGCTACCGCCAGAAAAGAGGAACCTCAAAAAACAGAAGTAAAATAAACAAACGGTAACAAGCCATTCATAAGACAAAAAAGACACAATCAATACTTTATTTGTATTTGAATGATGATCTTTACAAGCTTGTTTAACAGGGTACGGAAAGTAATCTCCCAGACACCCGCCTTCCGGCAGATTCGCCAGATACAAAAAGCCGCTTCGCAGAAGCTCGCCAGCCGGCAGTCCAGGGCAAAACCCCGCGTCGCCAGTTCCACCGAGCAAGCGCCAGATCATCGACGGAGATCGTCAGGGCACAACTGAAAACGACGGATCTCGTCCTTCGCGCGCCTCCAGGCAGGCAATCCCTTTTAACCAACAGGGGCTTGAAGACCAAACTTCGGGTCACCCATAATCCTGGTTAAGGTCTTTTCCTCACCTTTTCGAGCCATAGCTATGCACCACTTGAAAACACCTAGCCACCTGCAGGGGCTACGTGGACACCGATCGGCACGGAGCAGAGAAGTACCTGCACGGAAAGCCAGCACAAAAAAAACGCAAGCAAAACGCGACGAAAGCAAAAGCATAACAATAGATGAACACCCCCGCCCCATGACGGGGGGCAAAGCATCCAAACAAAGTGTTCGTGGCCACGCCACCACCCGAGAAACCCTCACCAGACGCCCGATAAACGGCACGCCAGTGAGGTACTACTTGTCCTTCATTAAAATCATCCCCAAAGAAAACAAAAAGCAAACTTTACAAACGGCCCATGCCGCCAGACTTCTTCACATTCTTAGGATCTTCACGCAGGGTTTCCAGAAGCAACCGTCTCCTCCCCCTGGTCATCACCTTCCGGGTGCGCTTGCCCAGCCACCGTCGGAGAACTCAACAGGAAAGCGATACGAGCCGAAGGCACACCGCCAGGGAAAGCATCTAGAAATTGCTCGTTGAACTTGTCCGCATCCCCCACATAAAGCTTCCCCGCTTCGAATTCCCTAATGGTCTCCAGCCGCGCCAGCATACTGAAGAACGCCCCAATGTCTTCCGCGTCTGCCTTTCCCATAGAAAGCGTACTAGCAGCTTTGGCTTCAAGCTCCTTCACTTTGGATTCCTTGATGGCAATGGTGCGTTCTAGCTCCGCGACACGAGCCTTTGCAGCTGCCTCTTCAGCAACTAGAGCCTTGGCCCGGGCAGCAGACCGTTCTCGCGCTTTGTCGATTTCCTCACGATGCTTGGCAACTTCCTGCTTCCTCCGCTCATACTCTGCGAACTCCTTGTCCATCTCATCAATAAACAAGCCGACCTCCTGGAAGAGCTGCATATGCCAGGAAGGACAAGTCTGAAAGTGGCCGAAAGTTAAAGACTAGCCTAACCCAATAAAGCAAACAACGCAAGGGGCTAGTTACCTTCCAAGCTCCGAGGCCTACCTCGGTCGCCATTGCATGAGTAGACACAGGGGCAGGGTACTTCTTGAAGTTAGGATCCCGGTACCGTTGGAGAGATTGCCACTCAGAAGATGCGTCATCCTGAAGTTCGAGGGAATCATCGTTGCTTCGAGCGGGACGTTTGCGAGAAACCTTAGGGACCTCCTGAGACTCCCTCTTGACACCCTGGGCAGCTGGAGGTTTCGAATCACCAGATCGAGTCTTCTTAAGGATCAAATCCGAGGCAGAAAAGGAAGAACCCGATCTACGTGCGCGAGTTTCTGAAACGAAAAGCAGCGAGGGTTAAAAGTGCCCAACGGAAACCACGGTAAACTAATAAACGACAGCACTCACCCACAGAAGGACCAGAAGCGAGGGTTGAAGTCGGCGCCACAGACATCTTGACAATAGGTAGGCGAACTTTCTCAGAGCCCAACGAAGTAGCACTATCCTCTTCCTCTGAAGATTCGTCCGATGGATCAGAAAGAGATGCCCCGAACGTCCTCTGTGCAGAAGTTAGTTGGAAGAGCCTCGACAAAACCCTCTCCGAGTGACTAGGCGGTTCGACGTTGTCTGGAATGCCTGCAGAAACAGAGAAACAGAGGGTGAGTAGGCGTCAAGAAGAGATCGCCTTGTAATACAGGAGAAAAACGAGGTAATCTTACTAGCCGGATTCCATTTGTCATGCAAAAACAGGCGACTCTCAGGGGTCAGGGACGCAATCTCGACAAAGAAAAAACGGTTTGCCCACCCCTTCCCATTGACCTTTGTGTTTAAGACAAGCGGCTGGCGAGCGGTTCGAGACTGTAAGATGAACCGACCTCGTCTCACCGTAGTAATACGGTAAGCCTGAAGCAGATCGGAAACCGTAAAGTCTACCCCGGCGACCTCCGCCATCTTACTAACCCAAGAGAGGATCTTCCAAGCGGAGGGAAGAAGTTGAGCAGGAGAAAGTTTAAAACGGGCTAAGAATTCCTGGACAATAGGAGGAAAAGGGAATCGGCAAGAGATGGTGAACGGAAACTCGAAGAAGCATACCCAACGAGGAAGAACCCAGTCAGAATGTTCTTCCCCTGGACATACAGCAACTACCCCCCCCCCCCGGAAAGCCACCCTCTAAAAGGATCTGGTTCATCTCCTCTAAGCCCATGGTGTTTGGAACTCGGTCGCACTCTTGAAGTATACCCGAGGGTGAGAAACCGTGCCGAGAAGACATTCTATCCCTCGCCATAGAAATGTGAAAAGAGAACTGGAAACGAAGAAGAAGGAAGAGAAGAGTCGTACCTCGGGAGAGATCGCTAACAGAGCAATGGAGTAATGAGTCCCTTCCGCGAGGGGCAGTAAATAAAGATGACTGACGTGTTTTCACCTGCCAGAGAAAGCGCATAGAGAAATCTCCGCCCTACACGTGTGAGATCCGATATAGCTAAGATCCCGGAAACCAACAGGCAAAAAGATTCGGTAAAGTTTGAATTCACACGAATCTTTTGGGGCTATTGTTGGGCCCAAAGGTTTAACTAACCCGCGGTTAGCCCAGCCCATTAACATTTGAGCCCAGAAGTCGTGCTAGAATCGCCATCGTCGTCTCCAAGCCGAGAAACTCGGGAGGAACCGTTCGACAAGACCACTCGGAAGATGGGGCAAGCGACGTGGGGAGATGGAGCCAGGAGGTGGAAACGAAAACTAGTATATAGTAAGGGATTAGCCCAGAAAAGCGGGAGGAAAAAAAAGCACTTGTAATCGAACCCTTGTAATTCTCGGTTTCTTTCAAATACAGAAGCTTGCTTTGTTCATCAAAATTTGTGTTGATCGGCTAGATATTCCCTACAAATTTACAAAATCACCTTCGAGGATCTCTGGTCGGAAATTGCCCAGAACAGTTACGCCGAGGGAAAAAAACTGTTTAGATGATTCTTGCGGGTTTAGATTGGTTCATCTAAAATTGTGTTTAAACGCCGAGGGAAATAACATATAACACATTGGGTTAATTCCTGCGGGTCATTTTTACTTAAAGAAAAGAATTGTTGCATAAAAGTTTTTTTCTAAGAAAATAAAAAACTATACTTCCCAGATTGACAATTGACGAGTCACAAGAGAGCGTATTAAATTTGTTTATCTTACTGTATTTTCATTTTCACATGTCAGCAGACAGTTAGATCGAGTACCACCTATACACAGCAAAAAAATCACTAACAGAGACAACAACATGAGGAATTATAAACTGAGAGAGCTCTTTCCTAGCTCTATGTTGGTTAAGTCAAAACTAAACACTAAAAACCTTCTAATTAGGGTTGCTTAAGTCTGAAACTACACTTGCTGAGGATGAGGAGGCTCTTTTCCCAATGACTTTGAAGCATGGAGCAAAAAACTCATGTTTAAGGGCTTCTTCTGCACTAATCCTCAATCTTGGATTCATAGTCAAACATCTATCTACAAGATCAAACAGTGCTCCTGGGATTACCTTAAGGAAATTTGGTTTCTTTGTGTTTTCCTTGCACCACTCCTTCAGTTCCATGGTTTGCAAAAACTGTGCATCATAAAGTTCCTGCACATACCAAACAATTTATTCCACATCAGTGTTTAGTGGTAATTGATTTCTCAGGTGCTTAGAATTGGGACTCAGTATGCAAGATTAGTAATAGTACTACCACTGGAAAAGATGATTCGCGATTATGTATCTTGGCTAATTCCCATAGTTCTTCACTGCCTCTCAGTTTTACTATGTCCTTCATGTTGCTGCCATGAGGGAAATAAAAATTTAAATGAATACATGTTTCTATCATTTGTGGACTTCTTGTTCTATGGAAACCATAAATGCTTTTTTGGGACCAAAATGGAGTTCTTACTGTTCAGGTTCTCCGGTGAAAGGCAGCTTCCCAATTATTAAATAGAGTAAGGTGACGCCAGCTGACCAGACATCAAGCTTGGGACCTTGATGAGTTGATCGAAGCAAAATCTGCAAGATCTCAAATTGAGAATCTTTAATACAACAAAGGGGTGGAAATTAATGCATGTCAAAAATGCACAGAAGTATAATCATCCACAACCACAAACAATTTCAATTGTTGCTAATCTGCTACTGGCTAAACTAGTAACCGAACTCAAATTTGCAAATCTGGAGACAAGGGCGAGAAACCAGCAAAAAACAAACTTAACAAAGGCAGAATACTTGATTTCTGTAAATTGAAGTATGAAGACCATAGCATTAGATAACAAATTGCCACTTTTGTAGCCAAAAATTTTAGAACTGCTGTACAACCATAGGCTCATAGTATAGCTAAAGAGCTATCATTCACCCATATGTTATATAATTAATCCAAAAGGGTATATATATCATTCAATCTATAATCATATAGTGATGAGTTAGCGGAAGGAGGAATAAGAAACATGAGAAGGTAAGAGAAAACAATGCAACAATAAGAAGTTAATTAAATCTACCTCAGGAGCCCGGAAGCCCTTTGTCCCAACACAAGAGCCTTCTTTCTGCACTTTCCCTTCTCCTGAGAACAAAAACAATACATGATTAGTGAAGAGGAATAGGAAAAAAAAAACAAATGAGCATGTGCAACTTCAGTCATGCTAGACAATACCTCTTTCCTTTAAGAAACCTGAACCAGGAATTGCGATACTAGAAATAGGCATAGGTGTGTAGTGAATGAGTTTTCTGTCCGTAATTGTTGGTGGGGCAGCAATTCTCTTCCGTTTGTAAGCTGGAACACCAGCTAATTCTTGTTTTCGGCTTTGCATTGCTTCCTGTGCGAAGTTAATCAGCTCTTTACGACCCTGACTTGTTAGGGGTTGTCTTAACCTCTCTTTAGAAGGAGTTCGGTTGCTTGTTCGATCCTTTGCAGAAGTTAAGCCAGAGCCATCGGGATTTTGGCCAGCTGGAGAATTCCTGTGGGTTACACTCATAGCCTTCTTTCTTAACATCTTTGATTCAATAGACTTGAACCGCTCTGATATTCCTCCAGGGACAAGTTCAGGAGATCTAGCATCCAGAATCTTCCTCCGTTTGCTAGGAGAAACAGGTTTGACAGCCTTAGGATTCGGCTTTACAGAGTTACCTGTAATTAGTCATCAATTCAGTTGGAACATGAAACTTTAGATCTTGGAATGGAAAAGGAAAACAATAAAAAAAATATATAGACCGTCATGCATTCCAGAAGCAGGTCATTCACATAACTGCAATAAGCAAGGACTAAAGAGAACTCCATCTCTTATATATTCTATACAGTATTTTCTTTATCACGGTATGTCATATAAACAATCTCAATAGCTCATTAGATTATTGAAGGGCCTCTTTTTCTCTTTATTTTTTGTGGTAGTGATTTTCTTCTTTTTTTGAGGGGTGGGTGGGGGTCATATTTGACTCATTTGAGCTGAAGTATAATGGGTGCAGTGCCCTTAAACAGTTAAACCTTGTTAGAGAACCTCACCAGTGTTTGTTTGCTTTTGATGCAGATCCTGCAAAAAAGATCAAACAGAAAACAGTCAGGTCACTATCTTGTAAAGCTCAAAGAATCACACACGAAAACATAACACTAAAGGTTCTAGGAATTAAAATGCATCTTGGGAAGAATAAGAATTACCTTTGCGAGATTGAAGTCAATTATATAGCCTACACAAGTTTTTCGAGAAAAGAGGAAATTCCCCGGCTTGACATCCCTATGAACTACTCCCTACAGGAACAATTGACCACATTTTTTAGCTCATGCATAAAGAATGCAGCAATATGTGAAGATAGAAAAGTGGAAAATTGAAGTAAAATAAACGCTCTAGAAGTTGTCACAATTTTTTACCAGTTTATGAAGACTTGCCAATGCAGTGAACAAGCAGTAGCCATACCACTGAAGTTCAGATATATCTATTTGCTTCTTCAATACCTAGGCAATAATGAGGCAAGTTCAACAAGAGAGGGAAAGTATACAACCAAAGAAAACACTAATTATTAGGAATTATGAGCACTTACATCAGGCCGGTCATGTTCAACATGCTTCAGAACCAAACAATCTGAATTTTCACTTCTACAGGAACCTTCAAGTTTTATTACAAAATTCTTTCCCCTGCCCAAAGTTAATTATCCAATTACAGTTTAGCTCCTACTATCGTATGGCATCAGAAAACAAAAACAGTAATCTGTTACATACCCAAACCGTTCAAGCATCCTGTGCTCATTATCAACATGGTATTTATTAGCATTTGGGTGAGGATCTGCAAAACAAAACCGGGGTAATTTAGGAGTCAAAACAAAATATATTTTGATGATGTAAACATGCATATAGTCAAAATGCTATCAATACCTGACAACTTGTAATATTTGCTAGACCAACAATTACTTAAGGAAGAAATTTAAATGAAATGCTTTCAAAATTAATTGTTAATTGGTTTATATACCACTTCCACAAGGACTGAACATTAATAAGTTTCATTATTTTTCCAATTCCAGTAAAATTTCCCCATGGGTATTGTCTATTGACAATAATTTGTACAGTACACAATGTAATGATGTCATCTCAAGTTCTAGATAATGAAAAATCAAATGTTTGCTTTCAAATGATAGACAATGGACAATTTCAGAATCCTTTTCTATTTGACCAAATTCCTTGACAACGGACTTTTAAGTCGAAAGAAAAATTGAAGATATTTTCACAAGCCTTAATTATAATTCACTCAACATAAAACAAAAACGCATTGGAAGGAAATTTTGACAGACACCTTCCATTGTCCACACAACTCCTATAAAAAATGAGAAAGAAAAAAGCAAGTCTAGAAAGATGCCCTCACATACATTTTATTGCAAATTTAATCCCATCACTTTTCCTTCGTGCCCGGTAAACAGTGCCATAACCACCTGAAACTTGTGTTTAGCAAACGAGAATCTATTAATATGCATCATTCAAATTAGAAGGGACCAAAGCATGCAATACCTGAGCCTTCTTCCTCCTCTACAACATACAAGTGAAACTTTGGCAACGCTTTTGAATCCAAATGGTCCTGCAAAAAAAAATTTGCGCAGTTAGATATATTTTTTTAATAGCGCGAGAATTAATTGACAATACATCAAACAAATAGCAAATATAGTAAACTTTTGACTAAGAAAAATTCCATTCCACAATATATCATTACATTGTGCTCTGTTCATGCCATCATTTCCCTATAGACCACCAAACTGCCAAAGGAATTTAGCTTCACAAGCCTTCATTTATGTTGTTCCACTAAACAGTCAAAATTACAGAAGATGCAGTAAAACAACCCCCTTCTACATGTATCTTATAAGCTTAACACAATCATTTCTGTTCAATTTTAAAAAATTGCGCTTATCCTAATATCTAGGAGAATCTTTTGAACCGTAAGCAGCAAAAAGTTAGTCAAGCAAGATTTCTCTGTAAAGGTGCATTTGACTCTTGAGGAATATAAAAATGAGTTGTTAAAGCAGTTTTTACTAGATCTCTAACCAAAAAATCTTTGACATTAATGAAAACTTCTGCAATGTAACTCAGCAAAATGGAACAAATTTTCAATAGTCTCAAAGGAGTCTTTTAAAGCATAACATAGAGAACACAAGGAACAAAGATTATATATAACAATTAATAGCCAAAAATGAGAGCTTACCTTAGAACTTCCACAATTCTCTGAAATGGAAATATTACTTTCAAGGATCGGGTTGGATTTGTGCTTTAGAGGGACTAAATTGGTATCTTTTGAAGTTTTCCCTTTAGGCACAACGTCATCTGTTTGCCTTGACGGCCTAGACAAATACTTGTGTTTTGGTGTAGACAGATCCTGCTGAAGCTTGATAGTCTTCGCATGAGATTTTCTCTGTGGATTATGAGCAAAAGGCTTTTCATAAGTTGAAAGACTGTGTTTAGAATTTTTCATCACAGACTTCTCAACTAACTTGACCTGCAGATCATTCATGCTTTCCTTGTGGAGATGGTTTCTAATATACACATCACCTTCAATAGTATCAGATGAGGAGTTGAGATCTTCATTGTTTCTTTCAGGAATATCATGACCTATTTCCAATTGCATCATTCCAACATCATCATGATCTTCAGAAGCATTTTTTGCACTTGGAAACTCCACTAATTTTAACTGACATGATTTATCTATGTCCATTCTAGATAAGGAATGATTTCCCAAATTACTCAAAAATTCTTCCGCGCAAGTTTCTGTCAATAGAGTTGAATCTGCTCTTAGAGTTGCTAAAGAAGGCTGCAGATAGAAAGAATGTAAACTGGACTGATCTTTTGTTCTACCTTGATTCAGATAATCCTCCAAATAAATGTGTTTGCTTTCCTGTACATGCACAGTATCCATCTTCTTGCTGTAAGTTTCCCAGTTAAAGGATGTTGCTTCTATACGATTTTTTGGTACATTTACAGCATATGTCTGCATGAAGAGAATATATCAACAATAATAAAAGCTAAAGTGATGATGAAATGACCGTATTTTTACTGAACAAGCAACTGCACACATAGATACAAAAACTTCCTCCCGATACCTTATAAAGGATCAAACAGGAAGGGGAAAACTAAGGCATGGTTTGTCAAGACTCAAGGATGATGAGCACTAAAGAATTACTACCTATAAATTTGCATTAGACCTTTCACTGACATCAGTGTAGCTGTCCAAATATCCGGAAAGACTGCATTTTATCCATTAATTTCACAATCACCAAGCCAGATAATTTGGCCTTTTGTCAGTTTAACAGTGGAGTTCTATATACAGAAATAATCATACAAATTCTTAAATCTTTATGTGTTGAAATAATCGCATGTTTTCTTCAAGCCCTTTCCATGGTGCACCAGTGATATTGACAATCTTTTTTAAGTAAGAGTGTACAGACGAGTATCAAACCGGTCGTGACTTTTCTGGACAAAGTATAGGTCAAAAAGCCAAATCTAATTATTTTCTCATTTTTCAACGTTTCAAATGGTTTACAAAATCAGATCAAATCATAAATGAAAATTTCTCAGAAACAGTAATGTTTGAATTGCATAGGAAGGAACTAGCAAAGGAAAAAAGAAAAATTGATCTAACAGAAACATGAACTAATCAAAACAATACCTGAAAAGCATTTCTGAGAGCTCCGCGCATCCATACAAAGATTGGGGCTTCGTCGACATCTTGTTTTCCTTGAATTTAATCAGACAATTAAACAGCTACTTTCTCAAATACTAAAACTGAATAAATTTTCACAAGATCTTACCTCCTACAAATCTCAATCCTGACCTTTCCTTCATGAACGGCGCCACTACTTCTCCCAACCTCTTCCTCTTCCTGTAACACGTCCTAATCGCATCCCCTCCCCAGCTCCTCGGCACTCCCCAACCTCCAATCTTAACTCCGAGAACCGAGCTCGCCAGAAACCTTCCAAAAGCGACCAGCGCGACGGGTGAGAGCGTCACAAGACCGTTATCAGTCAGCGACAGCGGCGAATTAGGGATCCAGCACAGAAATTCAACGAACTCCGGCGAGATGCGGAAAAATGTGCACCGCTCGACGAGCTCAGCGGGACGTGCTGGTCGACCGAGATAGAGGAGGAGTGAGACGACGTGCCATGCCTTGCGCGAATAGGCGGAGATCTGCGATTGGGAGGTCGAAGTTTGCAGCTTCATGGAATAGCAATCGAGTTCGTGGCGAAGCGAAATTTGGATGTGTCGAGGTTTTTTTAGGGTTTCAGATTAAAGGTCACCATGACAGAAGGAAGAAATTTGGAGTTGAAGCGTTCGAGTGAGCTGTGGCCAGATGAGTGTGAGGAAGAATTCGGGAATGATCCTGAGAAGGGGAGCGGATGAGAGAGAAGGTAGAAAGGGGCGGGAAAGAATGAGACGAAGGTGTTTTAGGTCTTACATACGCTGAATTTCCCGCCATTAAGCATAATTAATTTTCATTTTTCTTTGAAAAAGGTAATTTCCATCCGTTGGGCTTGGATCATCTGGACGGCCCATCTTTCAACTTCATTTTATGTGATCAAGGAGGTATTACATAAATTAATGTTATGTCGAAATCTATGAAAAGTTGAAAACGTACGTGGATATTCACCGTTCTAACTTCTAACAACTTCGCCGAGGTTTTGTTTAAGCGCGGAAAGGTTCTACTATGTCTAGCCTTCTAGTTTATCTAGTCATTTATTTGGGTCGTCAAGGCAACTCTTTAGACCACTTAGACGCTAGGCAATCTTTCTCCGCCCACAGGGTCGCCTAGAGTTTTTTAAAACATTATCGATATATGGCCCTTTCAAGCACCTAACCCGAATAAATAAATAAAAACATGGTGGTGAACTAGTAATGGGTAAATATTTGGTGGATAAGGTTAATATGTCTTAAGGTATATCTGAGTCATCCGAACCACTGCTTGATATGTCACTTGACCATCACCTGATTTCTTTTGTATATTCTGCATAGATATAAATGGATATTTTAATTTTTTATGATGGATCCACAAAAGTGACAAAACTGTAGTAAATCGGCTTGCGCCAAACGCCTTGACCTAATAGAAGGAAAAATGGTGAGACTTGATTTTTTACCCAAATAAAAAGGCGGAGGTAATGATCGAACACGTGATCTTTCAACATTCTCCATGCCTCCTACTACTAAGTCATGTGAGACATGTATGGATTTGAACAGTTTTTTATGCTTTTGTATATTGGATTTGTTATAATGTTTAATATTTTTTTTTTTTTTTTGTGTTATAAAATATCTTTTATACCTCATTCGTAGTCTTTGTTGATTGGGTCACGAGCTTGGAGTTTGCCACCGAACATGGATTTCTCGTCACCAACAAATAGCTTTTATAACTATTGCAAGTTTAAATAAAAGAAAGATCACACTCGCTTAGTTAACCTAGCTCATTCAAGATCCGATGAATAATTGATGGGTTGGAAGTAAGATGACAATTTTTTATAAATGACCTACAAATCAAATCAAATATTTGAGATTACGTAGATCGGGTGAACCCATTTACATCCCTACCACATTTCTATTCTAATGTACTATACATGGTTAGAATTTAAATATAAAAAATTAGAATCCTATATTTCAAAGCATATTTGTACATCTCTGAAATCCTATTACATGATTGTACAAACTATGAAAACGGATTCAATTGTAGTTCGACTCGATCGAATAATTACTAGGATTATTTAAGGTTGAGCACATCACTTGTAATTTAATCTCAGCTTTCTAAATCCGATTCTCATTTACACCCCTAGAAACATAGTATTTGTTAGGGCAGGTTAGACTTGAAAAGGACCCTTGAGAAATCGACATCATTGTATTTTTTGTATTGCCCTATTTTGTATATCTAACTTTTTTTCTATCTTACATAGTTTGGATATAAACTGAAATTTAACTTTAAGTAATAGTGTAACTAAGCTTTAAAAGTATGTCTTTTTGTGTAAGAAAAAACAGTATGCTATTGTGAATGTTTGCATCATAGCATGTCATTACTTTATTGATTCATGAATTTCGGGTGATTGAATGGGCCACTTAGTATTACAATGGTTGATGGAACCTGACAATTCATATCTTCAGTTGATATATATAGCCTATATAAAATAAAAATATTACAATAGTAAGTATATTTGATTAAAAATACAAAAGTACGTTTAGACATGTTAATCGATCAGTTTTAGGTTATCTGAATATCGAGTAATGTTTTATAATTAAATTTATAATTTAGGCTCATGAATTGAGTGGACGAGCTTTAACTATTAGCTAGTCGATCATTTTCAATTAAATTACTTTTTATAGTGAGAAATAATATAAGTTTTAACATGTCTAGATGATGAGCTCATGAGCTGCAATAATGCAATCTTGGATGAGAGGCTCTCTACTAACCTCCGGTTTGGTCAAGCACCATTTGGTCATTGATATAATTATAATATTATTATAAAAATAATAAGTTAATAACTACGGGAAATTTCGTCCAAGTCTCTCAAATCTTGTCAATTTACCAACTTAATTCAACTATTGCACAATTGCATCTAGTTCCCCATTATATGACCTTATGTTAAATTATCCTTTTTGACTATCAATAGTTTATTGCAATTTTTGTTTATCATTGATAGTTTTAGTTGATCTAAGAGAGATTATAACAACAACAACAAAATTGATCCAGTGCAGTTTTCCTACCGAAAATTTTAAGGGGTCAAAATATGGGCACCCCTATCTTAACACAGAGAGGGTGCGCATAAAAGACCCAAAGGAACAACTTGATGAACATAAACATGACACAACCACAAAACAACAAAGACCAACAGAGCAAAAAAAAAAAAAAAACATAAACACCCAAGTCACAAAGAACTTCGCAAAACCGTCTGTCTAGGTGGCTATTTGATGTTATCTAGTTTTACTTGGTTTGCATGAGCATTTAGGATTAGATTTCCTCCTTTTCTATCTTAAGTTTTGGTCTTTTTTGTCGATTTTTTCGTATTATTCGTAGTGTGGAGGTCTACACAAGTTTGTTTTGCTTTTATAAGTCTTTTGATGGTGTTTTGGAGTCTAATGGAGAAGAAGACACGAGGACAAGATATTGGTGAAACTTGAAGGCCACAACAAACATTAAGGAATGAAGATTTGAGTATTCCAAGAGCTTCCAAGAGTTGTGGATGAGATATTACAAGTCAAAATGCAAGTTAAGGAGTGAACGAAGAGGTTAGAAGCATCATCACGAGTCGTGGAGGCCACCACGAGCCAAAACAAGAAGAAACAAAGAAAGAGTGCGCTCTCAATTGGTAGGTCACGGGTCGTGAGCCCCCTCACGGGTCGTGATCAGCACAGTGCCGCGGGAATTTTGGGCTTTTCTTACTCCTTTTTCAGCCCGAGTTGGTTTTATTTTTGGGATATCTTTTGACATAAGTTTAAGGACTTTTCTAAGACTATTTGGGGCTTAAGTTGGATAATTATTATGCATTATTATTATTCTAATTCCTAGTAGAGAGAAGGAGAAGAAGCAATTTTTAGGGTTTTAGTTCTACGTTCTTACAATTTGGAGAATTTGCACTCTTGGATCTACATTGTTTCTTTCAATTGAATTCCTAGTAAGTTTCTCTTTCAATATTGCTTTTATTTCTATTTGTTTTATTTTATTACTTTGATTATGAATTTCATTATGCTAGGCTAAGTTCTCTAGTTCTAGCATGGGTTGATCCCAACAATGTGATGTGGATCAAAATCAACACCTTTTGCTTGAATTGAGTTGGAAAACTAATATGATTTGATTCTAGGGGCTTAATCTAATAGGTTTAAACTTGTTAGAGTCTTGTTTAGGTTGCGTATCGAGAGGTGGTAGTCTAAGTAAGTAAACAAAATAGAGAGAACACATTGAGAGGTCGTTCTATCTATTTGGAAAAAAATAGAATTGAAGTTGAGATTAGTTTCTCATGCGGTTAAGTGTCATATAACTTATAAGTGTTTGAGTTAAACTTGATGCATCATAAGAGTGGGGAAAGTTTTGTTTGCCATCTAGATTTCTAAGCGCTTAAAGAGTTTCTATCGGTTTTGTTTCGTCACGAGAGTGGGTTCTTAATTCGATAGAAGTACGTTGAGTTATACTTTGAGAAAAGTTAATTTATGACTTTAGACAAAACAATTCATAACCAAATATCCAACTCAATTTAGGTAGAAGTGAGATTCAAACTTCGTGGATCAAAGTTGTGGGAATTTGTCGCCTTGGAACTTTGCTTTTTTTTATACTTTTCATTCTCATAATTTACTTGTTTTAATTGATTTCTTTAGTTAAAATTACTCCACGATCATTATATTTGGCTCAGGAACTTGTTTCTAGAATTCAATAAAATAGAAACAATCTCCGTGATTCAATCCCGATCTACTACTACAATAGATCTCGTATTCTTGCGAATGTGTGGGAAACCATCACAACATCTTGCCAGGAAATGACTTGAACTGTGACCCGACCCCTCTCGTAAACACGACCATTCATCCCATAGACCGTCAGGCATGCGAGTAAAGCGACGAAATCGACAATCGTGACACTTTGCGGTCTAAATCCGCTTGTTTTGATTATATATGGGGCTCAGCAATGCATGTCGTTGAATCCGAGAACAACCGAACAATTCAAGATCGTGTGCCATCAAGACGAGCAACCGCGGTCACAGAACAGAACCGCGATTGCGTCCTAATTAGTTGCGACCACGATCAGTCAAACTGCACCCGCGGTTCGGAAAACCGCAACCGGGGTTTACGTATTTTCGGGCCCCTACACCCAACAACGAGCAAAACCTTATATTGGTCAACCCTCGCTATGAACAAGGTCAATCAATCCACGTTGGATCCAATCCCGTTCGTGGTGACAATCGTATACCTTTGGCGTCCGCGCTAAATGTCGGGAATGGAGCATCAACCACCGTTGGGAATGAAGAAGAAGATGAGATCACCCATGCTTTGGCTTCTACTTTGAAAGATAATGAGAAGATCCAAACTAGGTGTGATCAGGCTAAGTCCCGCTTGGACCAGGCCTTGGAAGAGATTTCCAAATTAAAGCACACCTTGGATAAAGTTCAAGGCAAGCACCACGTCAGCGAATCAGCGATCGAAAGGACCACTCGACGACTTGCTAGTGTTATTGAATTTGTCGATAACCGCTGAAGTCTTGAGCTGATAAGCTTTGACGAATCAAAAGAGATGCAAGTTGATTATGAAAGTGGTCGTAGAGCGTCTAGAAGCCGACGAAGACACATGCATCACGAGTCGCCCTCGCGTAAGAGGTCCCGAGCCACGGACCACCCCCAGTTCAGCGATCCAACCTCAGATGACTCGGACAATTCTAATAATGCCGGAAATTACCACAGGCTAGGCCGCAAAGACCGAGGTCGCGGGCGCGATTTGTCGCGCGAGCATGATGATCATCGCTATGACCCCTCTGAGAATCCCGAGTCAAACCTCGCTCGATGACAATCGACATATGAATCCGATGCCACAATCACAGTTTGTTACTGTTGCATCACAATTAACTTTTGGCCATCATTGATCGGGTTTTCTCCAAACAATGTGTTGAACCTCCTCTTCTTTGGATTTTACAACCATTCTCTGGTTTGCTTTAGAAAATTCCATGTGGGAAGTCATGCTAAACTCCACCACATCAACAGGCGTGTATCTCATCCCTTCAAACAGGTGTTTTTTATAGCCCTCCAGATTCCATGAATCAAGTTAGCCCACCAAGCAGATTGTTCAACATCCAGTAAATTGAAATTTTTATCTGCCCATTCCATCATTGAATTCACCTCTTCTCCCAATTCCCCAAACTCAGAACAAATATCCCAAATAAGTTGTGGAAATACACACCCATGCAGGGTATGCATTGTCGATTCAATTCACCCCTTACAAAGGCTCTTCCACACAAGAGCATCATTATTAGTCGCTAAAGATGCAGGTCAGGGTAGCCATCTATCATTCCAAATATTGATGTTACGTCCATTGTTGACTTGCTAGTAGCTTCCCTCCTTCAAAATCATTCTTGCCAACCAAATACTTCGCTAAGTATAGCTTGGGTTGTGACCTAGCTTCGCTCCCAAGAAAGAGGAATGAGGGTAATATCTCGCTTACAACAGTTGACCAATGAGTGAATCCGAAATTTGAATTAGCCGCCATCCTTGTTTTGTTAGGAGAGCTAGATTAAAGCTCTTGAGGTCCCGAACACCAAGTCCACGATTGCCCTTAGCATGACACATTCTAGACCAACTCATCCAATGCATCTTCTTATTGAATGACAAATCTCTCCAAAGGAAATTACACATGAGTTGTTCCATTCATGACATGTCTCGTTTGGGAGCTTGAAACACATCATAGCATATAAAGGTATGGCCTGAATTACAGATTTTATTAAAACCTCCTTTCCCGCTCTTGACAGAGTCTTTACTTTTCAAGATTTCAACTTCTTCCACATTCTCTCTTTGATTTGACCGAAGATCACCTTCTTTGACCTCCCTACCATAGTAGGTAGTCCAAGGTACCTGTCATGTTTATCAACCTCCTGTACATTACAAATACCTTGGATATCCACTTTCCGTTGCTCACATACGTTCTTTCTAAAAGAAATTTCAGATTTTGCGAAGTTGACTTGTTGCCCTAACTTTGCTCCATAAGCATGGAGAAAATAAACAATTTTCGTTGCTTATTGACAAGTAGCTTATGTAAAAACCATACTATTGTAGGCAAAAATAGATGTGAGACTTTTGGTGTTGTTTGAGCAATATGTAGACCTTTAACTCGGTCATAGGCCTTTGCCATATCCAACTTTAGCGCTATGTAGCCCTTTTTACCCATTCTTTTACTCTTCATGTAGTGGAACGTCTCAAAAGCTGAAGAACATTATCCGTAATTAGCCATCCCGACACAAAAACACTTTGCGTCGAGGACACCACCTTGTTTAGTACTCCTTTCTACCTGTTTGCTAGAACCATGAAAATCATTTTAAGCAAAACATTGTAGAGACAGATAGGACGTAAGTCCTTCATTTTTTTAGGGTCAGAAACTTTAGGGAAAAGAGAAATGAAAGCGTGATTTAAAAATTTCGGAAAAGAGTCACCTTGAAGAATATTAACGCAAAAAAAAATAATCTCAGGTCAAACAACATATCAATGCTTTTGAAAAAAAAGCGTTGATATATCATCATGACCCAGCGATTTTGTTGGATGCATGACAATTGCGTATTTTTGTATAGGTTAATGGTGCTGGAGAGGCTCTATCAAGCAATTATGAGTGGGATATTTTTTTTGGTAAAAATTATGAGTGGGATATTAAACTAACACGGTAATACAAAATGGGGGTTGACATAATTTAACAGTCTTAAATTTTTTAATAATTTATTACTACATGGCATACAAAAGTGGTGCTGTCAGTGCAAAGGGAGAATGACAACTTCATGGGTCGGATATGGTTATATTAATACATCAAGATTAAGCCATTAATATTTTATAACAAAATGAAAATGTATGAATGATGTTGAATAACATACCACCACGGCCCAAATTATTTTCAATTGCTTTGCCATTTGTACTACAGATTCGATGCCTTGATGGTGAAAAACTGAAAATACACCCCAAAATGCCAATTCAATTGGTTTATTTTTGATGTAAAAGTCACGGTTTTAATTATATGAAAAAAATTTAGTGATTATAAGTAAATAGTATTAGTTTTTGTGCTTTGCACATGATTTTATAGTATTATTATATATTTATTTATATTTATTAAATTTTAATTAAATTGATATCGGTAAGAATATTTAAAAAAATATATGTATCTCTTATATACAAAAAACTATCATGTTTAAAAATAATTCTTAAAAATTAATGTAGATAATAATATTTCAAAAATACCTATATTATCTATAAAAAAACTATCTTATCTAAAAATAAAACTAATATATTATTTATTTTATTTAACATATAATTATAACAAATCACAAATAGTTTTAATAATTTTTAACCAATCTGAATGATTAAAATATGAATGATGTTATTTAATGTGGGATCATTTTAAATATTATTTTAGTTTTTATTTTAATATATAGTAATAATGATGATAAACAATGTTGAAATAAATAAAGAAGATAATTTAAAGCATTCAAAGAATCCTGGTAATTAAGATAACCTATTCTTAGAGGCGAATATGGTTTACGGAATTCATATGAAACTTTATTTAATATAGAGACGCACATTCCCTTCAAAAAAAAAGGAGACTATGAAACATAAGTGGTGTACCTAGATTATCAATTTATTAGACACCGTATAAAGAAGAATGTCAAAGTTCTTAATTCTTAATTAGGAATTTTTAACCACGAGAAATGAAGAGTAAAGTTATTTATAAATTTTTTATACTTATTTTAACTTATATATTTAGTATACATTAATATTTTTTCAACTATTTTTGTAAATATTATTTCAATTAAAAGATTTACCAATTATATGTAATTTTATTATAGGATATTTTTTTAATTAAGAACATCTACAAAAATAGTCACAAACACTTTATAGTTTATACTATTACACCGAACGCGTTTTGTCACAGTGTCTTTTTTCATACCTAGGAGTTGTTTTTGAGTTTGAATAATTTAAATGTTAAATAATTAAAAATCATACGCTAATTTTTTACTATGTATTTAATACATATTAGAATAGTTGAACAGAGTGACAAATTATTTTGGGTTAAATTATAAGTAGACTTACTTAATACAATTAATTAATTAATTGAAGGTTTTAGGGCATCCGGCGCTCTCCGCCTCCACTTCTTCTCCTACTCTTTTATCTGATTTTTCTAAAATCATAATGTGACAGGAGCATCAACAAAAAAAGGAACTATGAAGTATGATTCCTTCTGCATCCTTTGTCCTATTATGCAAAATTATTAACTTTCAATTTTTTTTCCCTTCAAAACATATAGAGAGACAACATATGGGATTATGAGAAGAGAAATCATTATCATTATCAATTACAACTACCAATACTCAGTTGGTCTAGTGGTAAAGTGGTGCTAGACTCCTTAAGTATTGGTCAGGAGATTCGAAGTTCGAATCCCACTGGCGGCATGTATGGAGAAACTGATATTGGGAGGGTCTCCCCCAAAATGGGGCCACGAAGTACCCGGTCCGGATGTAGAGCGGTGTCCGACCGATCGAACCGGGCGAGCCAAAAAGGCAAGACTAAAAAAAAAAAATTATCAATTACAACTATACAATCAAAATTTGCCTTTGGTTAATTTTCCATACATTATTGAAAGTATTGGTCCTATTAATCCACCCTACAAACTCTAATTGAATGGAAAACTTACCATGTCAACCATTATTAACCTAAAAAAAAAAATCAATCAATCAAACATACAAACAAAGAAGAATAGAGAATTTAATGGGAAAGTTGAGGGGCATTAAGCATTTACTTCCTATATAATACAACTAATACAAAGACAAACAACTAAAGAGAGAGAAAGCGAGAGATACAAATAAATACATACATCACACGCCTTCATTTTTTTCCCCTTCTTTTCATTGTTTTTCAACCTGCCTTTCCCCTTCGCCCATTTCATTCAAGATTCCTCAATAAATCTCTCCCTTTTTCCCCATTGGATTGTATAGGTTCTCAGCTTCAAAAACCCATATCTAATCCTATCAAAATTCCAGTCGGTATCAGTCTATTGTGCCGGGACTTTCAAGGGATAAACTGGGTTTTTGAGTTTCTGTGTGGTTTTTGGTTTATTTTGGGATTCTGGGTTCTTCTTTGTATGGCTAATATATTTGGAAATTTTGGATTGAAAGCCTAACAGAACCCTTGTTTGTGTATTAATACAAGACACTGGGCTAGGAAATAATTATTTTCTTCCTTTATAATTTGTGGCTTTTAAAATTTGCAGTTTATATTTCTGCTTTTAAAAATTCTGCTGCATCTTCAGTTGATTTTTTCCCCTTCTCCAATTGATAAAAAGAGAGAGGAGAAATGGGCAAGCAGGGACCTTGCTGTCACTGTGGTGTTACAAGTGAGTTAATGGTCCCTTCAATTTTGTTTCTATCATTTTGAAGTTTCAATTCTAGAAGAAAAATGAATGGGTCTGGTTTCAATTTCCCCTTGCATTTCCCAGATTGTGAAAATCTTCCGGTTGAATTTCAATGTCTTGAATTGCTGGATATTGTGCCCTTGTGTTTTTGAAGTTTGGTTTTAGGGATACTTTATGATTTCTGTTTAAACCAATTAGATGGAAAACTTGTATTTCTTTTGTCTGCTCTTGTGTTCTTTGATCATGGAATATCAAAACCCCGTCTGAAATTTAGATTTGCTTGCATAATTGATTTGGATCATCTCATTCCGTGCAACTTTATTTTGTCCAGCAAACCATTGTCCTTGTATTTGGACTGAGACTCTTTTTGGCAAAATACACCCAACTGATGAAAACTTAACTGTTCCTTTGCTGAGAATTCATGAACTGTGATATACCCTTGGTCAAAATGTTTGCATTGGGATTTTCTGGTCTGGGTGTTTCTTCATGATGAAATTGGACATAATCAGGTCCTGCTTAAGCTCTTTCGCATTGTAAAACTAGGATTCCATTTTAAAAGATGTATGTTTGAAGTTCTTAAATGGTAATCTGGATATAGTAACCTTCCATGGGAAGAATAAATTGGGAGGGTGGATATGTTCTTTGGCTATTAATATTAATAGTGAGAATCCAGCCCAAGCTTTGCTATTAACTTGTCACACATCCTTCCTTTTCTTCCCACTCACATTTCATTAAAATCGAGTGCATCCCTAAAGTTCTTATCCAGTATGTGATTTTTTGGCTATAAGCTTAAGTTTAACTCTGGTGTTAGTCGCATACCTTTTTCACTGCCTTGTTGGACTTATAAACCTGTCATAAACTCTGATGAGAGTGCTTTCATAAGCTTTTCTTTGGCACTTGCTTGTTTGATACGCTAAGCCTTATTGTTTCATTTATGGTTGAATGCATAGAGCATACAATCTTGCTGAGGAAAGACGAACTCTTCATAAGTTACACGAATCGTATTCCTTGAATTCCATTCACATGCTTAGTGAAACAGCTAGTTAGACTAAGACCGTATGAACCAATGTCCTATAATTATCTCCTATCTGCACCTCCCTCTCTCTGAGTGTACCTTACGTGTTATGTCAAACTTCAGCTGCCAATATGGCATGTTTGGCTTAATGCCTATACAATATCTGATTCTTTCA
Source organism: Fallopia convolvulus (assembly GCA_964016875.1). Classification (NCBI taxonomy): domain Eukaryota; kingdom Viridiplantae; phylum Streptophyta; class Magnoliopsida; order Caryophyllales; family Polygonaceae; genus Fallopia; species Fallopia convolvulus. The sequence goes on from OZ024732.1 coordinate 51,569,444, forward strand.
TTGCCTTGTACACTAAAACCGGCTACGAAACATTTAATCCAGTGGAATTAATATAGAAAACGTTGGTCACTAAAGTTGTATATCTCTTGTAATGTGTACTGTAGTGTTCAAAATTTCTACTGGAGTATGTGAAAGCCATGAGCTGAACTTAGTAGAAGGGTTTTGTTTCTATGTATAGTTGCAACAACATTTAATTGTCAGCTGACGACCTATAATATAAGAAATGCTTTTGTTTGTCACAATATTTATAAGAATATGGATAATCTTGTAAACTTTCACACATATCTACTCTAGATTAATTTCATATATAATGGTAGCCATCTTTTCGTAGCAGTACATATATGCTCTATAAACATAAATATACAACTCAATAATGCAGGTTTTTTGCTTGAGCTCAATCTGCTGCTGTTTTTTTCTAATTAATATAAAAAATGACTATCTGCTTGTATTTGTTGTTGTCACAGATACTCCACTCTGGCGCAATGGACCTCCTGAAAAGCCCGTACTTTGCAATGCATGTGGATCGAGATGGAGAACCAAAGGAACACTGGTTAATTATACCCCATTGCATGCCAGAGCTGAAGGAGATGATTATGAGGATCCCCGAGTTTCCAAAACAAAGGCCTTATCTCTGAAAAAGAGAGATGAAAAACTGAAGAAAAGGAAGCTAAGTTATGAGAATACTTCCCTGGGAAGGTATGCTTCTGACTTTAGCCAGGGGTTTGAGAAAAGCATTGATGAAGACACCAGCAATAGGTCAAGTTCTGGTTCAGCTGTATCAAACTCAGAAAGCTGTGTTCAGTTTAGTGGAGATGCTAGTGATTTGACAGGTTGGACTTTCTTCTGTGCTCTATACTTAAGAACATCAAAGAGAGATCATAAAATTTATTCTCTCTCTTTCCAAAGGGATTCCAATATTTTCGCCATTGGAATAACATGAATGTCATATTGGATCTAGGATTTGATTTTGATTGTCGCATGTCATGAAAAATACTCAAGCAGAAATGGAAGAATTGGGACTCCTTTCAGAGCATTTATTATCTTTCCCAAATTTGGATATAGCATTTTTTAGCGCATCCTCACTTTTTTCATTGCAATTATTTCCGCTTATTATCATACTATAGCATAATCAAATGGTGCACAAATATCCATCTTACCTTCCAATCTGTAACATTCTTTGAAACTAATTCATAATAGCTTTGTGATACACGAGTAAAGTTGTGGACCTCATGGGAAGTTTGAATTGTGCTCATGTTTATAATTTTCGAAGTACCAGAAATTATGTTAAGTTCCTATGTTGGTTGATTTTCCAGGTACATCCCAATCAGTTGCATGGGAAACACAAGTGCCATCAAAGAAGAGAACTAGTATGTCTCGTCCAAAGCCATCCTCAGTTGAGAAGCTCACTCAGGATTTGTGTGCTATTTTACATGAACAGCAATCCTCTTACATGTCTGGGACTTCTGAGGAAGAGTTGCTTTTTGATAGTGATACACCGATGGTCTCTGTTGAAATAGGCCATGGAAGTGTTCTGATCAAACATCCCAGCTCATTGGCTCGAGAAGAAGAATCTGAAGCAAGTTCTCTTTCAGTTGAAAATAAATCTTGTGTACAAAATGAAACCTACTCATATTCTAAGAATCTTAGTAGCCAAATGATTCAACATGAACCAACTAAGAGGTATTCTTCTTTAAGTACTGTGCCATTTTCAAATTGTTGCTTTCATTTTACTTCCGGTATTATTTTGAGCTTTGGGAAACAATTGCAATGACATCTATGATGACTCTTAAAAAATCGTTTGTTGCAACTTATGTCAATTAGTGGTTTATTTAACCCTAGATTTGAAATGGATAGTTTCACTGATAAATCAGTGAAAACCCTTGTTGTAATTGCAGGGAGAAGTCCATCCATGACAAGAAGCAGCTTTTATGGAATCACAACTCGCCGCTTTGCCGTATAGACTTAAATGTGAGTTATGTTTCCATGATTTCTTATCAGAACTAATGAGATTTCCATTATTATAATATCTTCATTAACTGATCTCCAGATGTTCCTACTTATATAACATCTTATTGATCCATTTGGACTTGGAACAAGTTTATATTAAAACAATCATGGCATGGATCATTCGATACAGATGCAGAAACTTCTAGCTGGGAATTTCCTTACATATCACTGCATAATTTCTATAAGGGATCTTCCGGTTGAGAGCTTGTAAATGTGCTCTTTCCTTGTATACAAATCATTACTATAATACTTCTCTAGGTATGCTATAATACTCTTTGTCCGTGTAGGATGTCATAAGCTTTGATGTACTATTGGATCATTTGACAAGTGAGGAGCAGCAAAAATTGCTGAAATACCTTCCTTTGTCTGATACTTCACAGCTTCCTGGAAGGTTAGTCTTTACGAATCACACTTTCTTTGTAGCAATCAAGTTGGCTTGATGATGATCTTTTTTGTTAAAAAATTCTCCAGAGAATATTTTATTTTGTATGATACATCTAAAGCCATTAGCATCAAATGGATATTTTCTCGTTCTATCTCTTATTGTATTGCTTTCTTACATTTGTAGCCTTAGAAGCATGTTTGATAGTTCTTTCTTCAAGGAGAACATCTCTTCTTTCCAAGAGTTGCTTTCAGAAGGAGTCTTCAGTGACTCCATTTCAGGAGACAAAGCAGAAGAATTCCAGATGTTGAAGAAGCTTGCAATGTCCAATGTGACGAAGTCCAAATGGTTGGAACTATACAAAAAGATTAAGGTTGTATTTTCCTTAAAGTTCATAAGCCATTGCATTATTCTTATTTCACTTTTGGAGACAAACCTTACTCTTTTTTCATGTGTCTACAGGATAGCAAATTTACTGATGATGCTGGAGAGCATGTAGTTGCATTAGGAGTAAAGTCTAGCTTAATAAAAGACCTTGGAAGTGCCAAGAAATCACATGAGGAATTGATCCAGAAGACGGCAGGTTAATAATGACTACTTATTCTTCTAAAATAACCATCATAAATTCATAATCCTTCTTATGGTGAGAGACGAAGGCACAGTTAAAGTCTGTTTGGATTACCAAGGACAATACAACATTATGCATTATCCTTGGTAATCCAAACGCACCCTAAGTCAATTAACTAGTAGCTTGATTTTTTGAAACCTGACTTATTTAGACATGTTATAAATGAGGCAACAGTGAGCTCATACTTGGATCATCATAGGTAAAATACACATGAGAAATGATGTTGCTTAAGATGCGGACATTGTGGTATCCTAGGACATATATTATCTCAACGTTTTAAGTAGGTCTCTTTGTTTAAGTGGTGCCTACATTAAAATCATTAGTGATAGACTTGTCTTTACGGGCAAAATAAAAGTGCATACTGAATAAGCCACCAAATAATACTGTCTTTCGTCTCAAAATGAGTTTACCGAAAAAGTGTCTATTTTGAATTGCTTTGATATGGTTAGAGTTTTCAAGTAAAGGAAATAAGGAAAGTTGATCAATACTTCTACCTCTTTATGCACACAAATCCCTCTTGATATCTTCTTCTACATTAATTATGCCTGATACCATAATCTCTTTGCCACAGAAACAAAAGCTACATTCAAAAGCCCGAAAAGGATTCTCATGAGAGCCGGTCCTACATTCAGAAGTCCCAGAAGCCTGTTTGCTCTACCCACTGAGACTCAACATCTCATGCTTGAACCACCTCACCAGTTTTCTGATGAGAACATGGATCAAGATTTGCTACTTGATGTGCCATCAAATGGGTTCTTCCCACAGGCTGAGCTTCTTCCAGTTTCCAGTTTTGTGTCCCATCAGAAAAGTGCTTAATTACTCTTACATGCTTCCTTGCTAAAGGCCAGACATTTTGTATGCAAGTAGAAGTAAGATCAGATTGCAGTTCATCTTTCTTTTGTTTCTTTTATTTTTTCCAGTTAAACTTCTGAGCCTCATTTTGGATTTGGAATACTGGGTAATGTTGTGGGTTGGCCTTCCCTTTTTGGATTTTTGTATAGGTTAGAACATACATAGGAATATAACTCATAGACAGTCCATTTCTTTTTTTCTTTTTTACATATGAAATGAAGTCTTTATATCTTCAATAACTAGCAACTTGTAAACACTTCTTGGTGCATTATCTTTAGCACTTGAAGAGTACAATTTAGGTGTCTGTTTTAGTCTTGAGAATTATGATTTTGGATTTTTTATTTATTCTATCTAATAAATTATTCCAAACAAAGAAGGGAAGGAATAAACACAAAACAGTGCTTGATAATGCTATGTTAGTGACTTCCACACCTCAAGTGTTGTTGTGAAATGTGCTGGCCATGATAAGCTTGACCGGTTCAATGGTGTTTGTTAAATGCACAGACTAAATTAGCATATTCCTTAAATGTATAATGGGTCAGTTAAAACGAGTCTCAGTTTGACATTGCATGTTGGATTGTAGCAAGAAACCTTCAACTTCATATAAATCAAAACATGAATAACCTAATCTAAAATGATAATAATGTCATATACAATTCAAAGTCATACCTAACAAGACTATATAATAATCACTCAATATTCAATTTAGAAAGTGGCCCGCATTTGGACATCATTACATTTGCTACCCTGAGACGGACAATCAAAACAAGTCACTTTCGATGACTTTTGTAAGCGATACCTGATACCTTTTTTTCTTAGAAATTGGTTTAAATTTCAACGCATTAACTAGCTACATTAACAATTTTGATCATAGTTGGCGATTTCAAAGCAAACAAACAATCTATGAGGTTTAATAAGCATTTGCAGCACATCCTTTATACCTATGAACTATGAAGGATTTGAATTCAGCTCAACAGAGCAGAACACACTTACACACCACACAAATTGCCCCCCATCGTGAAATGCATCATCCCATTAGATTCAAGTTACACGCCATCAGAATCCATCACTATAACACAAGCAATAATATAATTCAAATTCCAATTTCAGCGGAAATTCTCTTACTTCGCCAAACGCTCTATTTCCCCCATCGAGTGGATCGTCGCCTTCAGCATCAGTTTCAAATCTGAAAACGTCAGATACTCTTCAATTGTTGTAGAAACGTCTCCCATTAGAAGCTTCACATCGCAGATCAAGTCCAATTCCAGGCTATTACGCCCCCCTGTGAAACCCTAGATTTGGCGCTCCCTTGCAAATCACCATTGTCGACCTCCACTTTGGATTCCGAAGTACCCTCCAGCGATTCCGGTGAAAGTGCCGTCACCGGAGGTGGAAAGGTGGCGAGTGGGTGCTCTTAGGGTTGCGTCGTGGTCTTTGGCGGTGAAGGCGGAGTAGTTCGAGTGCTTCGTTTGAAAATTGGAAGCGACATTGCGACAACGAGGAAGAATTAGAAATGTTTATATTTTATATTTAAAAAGAAACGGCCGTTTATATTCCCGCTTCTTTTTAGAAAACAGGCGGGTAATCCTCAGAGAAGCTTGCGGTCTTTTCGTTGGGCAAAACGTCGTCGTTAGGCATCTTAAACGGATCTTTTAGTCTTTTTCCTTCCGGGTATTTTTATTTAGAGAATAAGAGATTGTATAATATTTCATGTATTTTTTTTTTGATCAAATATATTTCATGTATTTTTATTTAAAGAGATTGTATAATATTTTACTATATGTTGGATGGTCAAGATTTTTTCAATGTATTTATTTTTTTTCCAAATTTTCACGAAAATCGAATAATATAAAAAATGAACTTATAGTTTATGAAAAAAGAACTCATAATGGATAAAAAATGAAATTCATAGAATATATAAAACGAACTCATAGTATATTAAAGATGAACTCGTTGGCTAGTACTATTGTTGGCTTGATGCTTAGATGCAGAGTTGTTTGTTGGTTGAGAAGCACTAGCTTGTCCGGGTGTGTCGGTGAAGTCTCGAAGCAGCTCTTCCTCGTCCAAGTCATCTTCCATCCCTAGGAAGTCCTCCAAACTTTTTGGGCCCGAAACACTAGTTTGCGACACCGGAGTTTGAGATTGCTCTACCGGCACATCCGATCCATAGTGGTCGCCACATAGCGATGTCCTGACGCACATATGTTGCAAAACACGCCATCCCAAAGATCACTCAACAATAGAACAAGAATATCAAACATTACACCCTAATTACAGAATAAATATAACTAAATTCTCAAGTAAGCATACCTTTATTTTTCGATCCCACCATTTAGCATCCGTCGTAATTGTTCCTTCCGTCGGGTTCCATCCTACCCTGGTCTATTTGTATCATAAAGAGACCCATGTTTCCAAATACTTTTCATGTAGTCAAACTTGTTCTTCGTGATATCTTTATCAATCTTCCTCACACTCTCTTTGGAAAACTTCTCAGCAATCTCAACCCAGTTAAAGTGGGTGTCAACCCCATTTTGCTTGTGGTACTCTAGTCAAATGGTCATTAATGACTTTGCCTCAGCATCAGACCAAACAAAGCCCTTCCCATCAGTGACATTTCCACCCTTCTTCGCCTTGGCGCATGTGACTCAAACACCATGCTTTTTTCCTTTTTGAAACTAATAAATTTGAAGACTACTTAACTACTCACATAAATAAATTAAATCTATTTACAAGCAACTAATGAGAAATAAAAACATGTGTAACAATATGAAAGCAATGACATGGGACAAATTCATCAACAAAACTTGAATTGAACTTTCCTTGACCTTGGTTTTGGCTCAAACCAAGTTCACCAATGATTCCCGAATTCATAACAAATAGTAATCAAACAATTAACTTCCACCATACCTTAACCCTAGACCCCGAATTTGTTAGTTTCTTTCAGAATGCACAGGTGAAAAAATAGAGAACAAACAAGAATTTTCTTTTGGTGTGACGTTCATAAACCAATAGACAATCAACTTGTAGCTACAAATTATGAAACCTTAACACTACACAACACCAAACATCGGTCCTTATTTGTTGTACAACTTGCACTAAAAATCTGACTCCAACAAAACTAATTCAGATGTCGCCACATGTGCATCTAACGGAATTTAGTTGGTGAAAAATTTACATAGCAAATGTCGAGCTCGAGCTCCACCTACCTTGAACCAACTCAAATGTGGTCCTCAATCTCCAAGGCCGGTCACGAATTCAACCCATCTCCAGCTAGTTGCACATCAACGCACTCCTTTTCAACTCACTATTCATTCTCCACCTAAATCTTAAGTTTTGGGGTTGAAGACTTACTGGAAATGCTGGCTCACGAGTTGTGTTGGCACGAATCGAGCAATTCAGCCTAAGATGAAGGCGCCGAGCGAAATTCAAAGCAAATGTTTAGGTTAGCTCCACCTAAGGCGCTGCCGACGGGGTAGTTTTGAGCTCTACCTTCCACAAAGGACTGACGACTGCAGATTTCAAAGGGAGTGGAAATGAGGGGTGGGGGTTTTGGGCTTCTCAGTCATGTGTGATGCAAATGAGGGGTAATTGTTTTTTTGTTGTTTGGGGCATTGGCTCTCTCTTTTACGATCCAGCTACGAGGTTGCCAAATGCTGTTTATCAATTCCGCTTGTAAATCCAGTTTCAACTACCATAAAAAATCCAGTTGGAACTTCCAGTTACAGCTAGATTCCAGCTCCAGTTCGGTGTGTCAAACAAAGCCTAAATAGTCAAGCTGATCACGAGCGTTAGGGGTGTCCAAACCCGGTTAACCGAAGATCGGTTAACCATGATTTCGTTTAGTTAAAATCATTAACCATAACCGAACCGTTAATCTCGGTTAACCGGCGATCGTTTAACCGTATTTTCAGTTCCGTTTTCTCGATTAACTATTAACCGTTTATGTAATTTCTAAATTATAATTATACACTTAAATAACAATAAAATTATTAATTTTATATAAAAATATTACCATTTGGTTAGGAATTCAAAATAAATACCGATTTTACGTGATTGATATGCTTTAAATTATCCACACAATATGTATATCATATATATAACCATCTTTTAGTTAAAATATTTTAAAAGTATGCATAATTAAGTAATTAATAGCGGTATTAAAAAATAATGTTATGGATAATCATCTATAATGTCAAAATTTTCAAATAACAATGCAATTCCATCAAGCCAAAGTATATTTAAGGTTTTGTTTAAAAAAATAAAAAATATATTTCGGTTTTTTGGTTAACCGAGAATGTCAATCTGCCGAACCGAAACCGACCCGTAAAACCGCAAAACATATCGGTTCGGTTAACCAAACCGAAATCATAAAAAATAACGGTTCGGTTAACCAAAAAAATGTCGGTTTTTTTCGGTTTCAGTTCAGTTTTTCGGTTTCGGTTATTTTTGGACACCCCTAACGAGCGTGTCCCCCCCTCCCATTTTTGGGAAATTCCTTTTGGTGCCCTTATGTTTTTTCCTTTTCTTGTGTCCAAGAAAAAAAAACTTATTCCTTTTAGTACCCTTGAGGTTTTGGCTTTTTCCGTTGACGCCCCTCTTCGATTTAAATTAATTAAATTCAAGCTCACCATTGTGTTCTTCACCTTTAAATTAGTAGGATTTGACTATCAAAACATCAAAATAAATAACCAAACCATCCCAATTTGAATTTGTAAATAATTTTTTAAACAACCCCTTAAAATAGAGGATTGTTTTAAAATTCAATTTGATGTAGTTTAGTTATGAACTTAAGTGTGTTAAGAGTTGAATCCTACTAATTTAAGGGTGTTGAACATAATAATAAGTTTGAAATTAACTAATTTGAACCGAAGAGACATTAATAGGAAAAGTCAAAACTTCAGTAGTACCAAAAAGAATAATTTTTTTCCTTAAACATAAAAGAAAAAGACAAAAACTTGTACTAATTTTTTTTTTCCTTTTTTGGTCTAGCGGGCCTATAAACAGGCCCAAACATTTCAACCAAAAAAACAGGCCCAAACATTCAACTGATAAACAGCGCTAGGAAGGGGGAACCCGAGAGAGAGAATCAGGACGGAACGACGGACTCGGAGAAAGAATTCGAATTCTTCACCGCCGATATACCTTCTCTGCCTCGTCGAAGTCTACAAATTCGTCTCCGAAACTGATCGGTTTGAACTTGTCGTTCTCAATTGAATTTTTTTTCCTAATGTTTTATGTCAACCGTGGTTCTTATTTCTCAATTGAGAAAGATCCAAATTTTCACTTGTTTTGTGCCGCTGGCGCCTGGCTGAGATCCCCCGTCCGCCGATGGGGCAGGCCGCCTCCCGCGCCCCACCTGCCTCCGCCACTGTCTAGTTAGTTATCTTCTTAGATATATTGTTGCTAACCCAACATCTTTCATTATTTAATCTATTTTTTTTTACAGATGCATCAGGCATTATAATCAGAAACATAAGCTAGAGTTAGATTGAATAAGCAACTTTTCATCAATGACTGATCCTTGGTCTGTGAATAGCCCCAGAAGAATTCTTAGCTTGTCAAAGAAAAAGAGGGAATCTCTATCCTCTCCGGACCTTGATTTTAACTCTTCTAGAATTGGTTTTTCTGGGGAGCATGGTCCCAATCCCACTGAAGTATATGGCTTTGTAGGCTCCATTACAACTGTTGTGGCTGCAGGTAAAACTTTCCACATCCTTAACAGTCAATCATGCACTTAAGTTCAAGATAGGTGGCTTGGAATCTCTTGGAACAACTTTTTTAGTTGAAACTTTGGGCCAAATCTCGAACTGGAAAATTTTGTTGTCTCTCTTTATTCTCCTCTGCTTCTTAATCCAGACGTATCCTAGTCTTGTCTTTCTGGTAAATTCAAATGGCCCGTTTAGAATTGTATGTTAAAAGTATTTTGGTGTTAAGTAGAAACATTGGTACATTTACTGCCCTATGATAATCTGGGATCGTAGTTAAAAAAACAAAGGGAAGATGTGGTAGGAATTGCATCAAGGAGTAAACATTAATGGTATCATTAATTTTATCTTCTAACCATAAACTTCATATCAGAAATATCTGTTGATGTATTCTCTACAGTCTTTCACTATCAGCTAAATCAATCATCCTTGTGAAGTTAAGAGGAACTCCTTTCTTTCCCCCTCTATAATTCAATAGATCCATGATCATGAGTGAATCTTGTGTGCCTTGATTCTATTTTCTTGTGCATAGTAAAAATGCTGTGCATTTCAGGCTCTGAGAAAATGTGTACTTGTGTCTGAGCAGTTATATACTTCCTTTGGGCATATCTTCCCGACCGCTTCTTGCATTCTATTGGTATCTCTTACTATCCTAGCAGGTTTGTTTTTCTCTTCTGTTTTGTAGTCCGTTTTAGGTACATCATATGACTACTGTTAAAACAGCTAAGCAATCATGGAATACATAATCATGTGGTATGCATCTTAGTTATTGAAGTAGTAGCTGAATTGTCTTATTTACCATTTTACTTTAATGTGTAAGCTTTATTAAGGTCTTAATTGATGGAGCTCAAAGAGTTCCTTGTGGGAATTTTTTTAGTCTAAAGAAATTGGATACCTGAATTTTGTTCTTAATCGTCTTCCATGCAGTAGTATGTACTTAGCTGTTTCCCAACATCATTCTCTGCATTAGTTTGTTATCAATTGTGATAGCAGATGTAAGGTTGTACACTTGTACAGGTTATAGTGCACATCCCCCATTTTATGTTTTTGTTGGAGCCTCTGGCAATGACCAGTATTTTTCTTATATGGCTGTATGCTTTCATAGTTTTATTAACCTAAATGCTGACATGCTGTCATGAGCTGTATGATATAAAAGTGGTAATAGTATTACTCATGCCTAGGAGCAATTAATTACCCATATTTATAACAATCGTCTTTCATAACTGACCTGCTATGGTTCTGGGAAAATTTTTGTATTCTTTACCTCTACTATTCCAGTGCTTGTAAAAGCATGGAGCATAGTGTAGCAGCAAAGTTGTGGCTTTGCCCCTAATTGGAATTGGTAAAATTTGAGTCTTTTGAGGTTTATGGGCTAATATAAATAACTTGACAGCCTGCATTTGTAGCTAGGAAGATCAAATATGATGCAGTTGGCAGAATTAGAAATGTGAATGTCTAGGAAAGTCTCACACAGTTATTGGGAACAGATATTATATAGAAACTAGAAAGATACAGCGTTTTTTCTATAGAAGCACTGTGTTTATATACTGATGCGCCACATAAGCTGTGTTTAGCACCCAAGTGTTGTATTTACTAATAATATTCATCTTTCGACGTTTGTTTAGGTATTGGGCTGTGGCTCTGCCAACTTACTTCATGGTGACAGTAGTCCTTGCAATTGGATGTTATATTGGCCTCAACTTTATAGCAACTCCGCCTCCAACTTCCTTAAATGTGATATATGGTAAAAGCTTGTCATGCCCAATACCTTGGAAAATGTTTTAAACTTCTGTCTTAGGTTTTGATGATTGTTTTTGATCTTGTGCAAATTTGTGTTAATAGATGAGTACAGTAGGGAACCACAGAAGCGCTTGCTGTCAGATGAAGAAGAAGATCAGCCAATTGAGCCTATTTCTGATATTGGCATTGATGAGATAAATAATATGATGTTTAGAGAAAGGTAAGGAAATGTAGCTGACTTTACTTGTGTTGCTTTTGTTCACAGCTTCACGAGGAAAGATTTTGTAATGACTTCTTCATTTTTGGACACCCTTCTATACAATTTTTTTGTATGATTCATGTAATGTAGCTCTATAAGTATCTCTGATTCATACAATCGTTTACCTGAAATCTATTTCATCAGGAACTTTTGAATGGTTCTGATTCAGGCTCTTTTCTCTGACAATGATTTTGATTGAACACTTATACCACGTTATACAGTAATTACTTCTTATTCCTGCCTAACATCATTTGCATTCGATTGCCAAAAGCAACTCTTCCTGCCTAACATCATTCGCATTCGATTGCCAAAAGCAACTCGAGATCCAAAAATTGACTTGATTCCCTAGTTCGTCTTGATGTATCAAGCTGGTGATGATGATGAGTTCGGTCAGTGTAGGGGCTCCATGTAGCCATATGGAGTCATGGACTAAGGAACTATGATTGCACAACCAAGCCTATGCATGTAATCCACTAATCATAGTCAATGCCTCAATGCCTGTATACTGAAAAGTGGGATGGAGCTGAAAAATGAAAAGGGAAACGAGATGAGATTCGGGGGATTGAACCCGACGTGAATCGAACACGCAACCTTCTGATCTGGAGTCAGACGCGCTACCATTGCGCCACGGATCCCGTTGTGGTTACTTATGGAAGCAAATATATTCATGTAAAAGCGATCATGCTACTACACTGCCTCATTGAACAAATTCACGAGATTATACGAAACCAAATCCCTCAGGTTCATAACAATGTCCAAATCCGCTCAAAAAAAAACAATGTCCAAATAACTCCCTGATATGAATATCCACAATCTCGATTTCTATTTAGCCCCATTTAAATTTCAATTTCAACCAAAAAAAAAACCCTAACTTAACAATTTCATCTCCACGCCTCCCTCCCCTCCCATCAGTCCATCCTCACTGCTGCGGCCGTCAGCGCCGCCGCTTCCGCCCGCCTCCTCCTTCAACTACTTGTTCAACCTCAGACTCTCCTCTGCTCCTCATCCTCCGCCGTCACCACTGTCTCCATACTCGCCGCCGCCTTCTTGCGCGCCGCCGCTTTCTTCAACGGCTTATTCAAACGTCGACGCCGACTCGTCAACTCTGTTAACTTTTTTGAATATCATACTTTGTAATTGAATAACTAATTATAAATAGTGTTGGTTTTATGCTTTATGCATTTTTGCCTTATCCCTTTCTCCATTTCAGCATGCAAAAGCTCTATCTGAATGCTTCTAGCCACACCAATCCCTAGCTCGACACTTCCGAAAATGCCGCGCGTGAGCGTGATTCGCTCCTTCTACGCGCTTCGCCCTCGCCTGTATTCTCCAATCAATACAGTTCCCCCCTTAAATCTCACCCGCTTTGATAAGGGCAAGCTTTCTCGTTTCTCTGTACTGGCGGTCCCTTCTTCTTCATCATCATCGTCGATACCCGAATTGTCGACCGTTTCAATGACTTCCCGCGCGTCGAAGAAGAAAGCGCGGCGGGATGCTCCCGAGAGCGTTCTCAAGCACAAGCTGGACATGTGCTCCAGGAACAATGATCTCATGGAGGCGCTCCGTCTCTACGACGAAGCTAGGGTAAATGGTACCACTCTCTCCCTGCACCATTATAACGTGCTTCTCTATTTATGCTCATCACCATCTGCACCTTCTGAGCCATCTGTCGTGGAAGGATCTGAAGAGTGTTGTTCCTCTGTCGAGAGTGATGGAAATGGGGCGAAGTTGGGGCTTCAGAGGGGTTTTGAGATCTTCAGGCAAATGGATAGTGATAAGATTTCTCCAAACGAAGCTACTTTTACTAACTTAGCTAGGTTAGCTCTGGCCAAGGAAGACCCTGAAATGGCTTTTGAATTGGTGAAAAAGATGAATGCTTGTGGTATATTTCCCCGGTTGAGGTCCTACGGGCCTGCTTTGTTCGGATTCTGTAAGAGCAGGGATGCTGATAGGGCTTATGAGGTCGATTCCCACATGGCAGAATGTGGGGTTGTTCCTGAAGAGCCTGAACTTTCTGCTCTCTTGAAGGTGAGTGTGGATGTCAAGAGGGATGATAAGGTGTATGAAGTATTGCACAGGTTGAGGACTGGTGTGAGGCAGGTTTCTGAAGATACTGCTAGGGTCATGGAGGAGTGGTTCATGTCTGAGGCTGGTTGTGAAGTTGGGGTGGAGAACCATGATGTGGGAAAGGTGAAGGAGGCTGTGATCAAGGGAGGAGGAGGGTGGCATGGCCAAGGGTGGTTAGGTAGTGGTAAGTGGAAGGTTGTTCGGACTGAAGTCAATGAGACGGGTGCGTGTCGTTCCTGTGGAGAGCAACTTGTATCTATTGATATTGATCCGAAGGAGACTGAAAATTTTGCTACTTCATTGGCAAATTTAGCTTGTCAAAAGGAGGTCAAGGCAGAGTTTGTGCGGTTTCAGGTATGTTGACATCTATTCTGTCTACTTGAAATTGATATATCTTATTAACTTTAGTCAAGCAGTAAAGATATTGAGCAAGTTAACTATCGGTAAAACTCGGTTTTGATGTTTAGTTATGACTAATTAGAAGTGCCGTGCAATTACAAACCGAAACATGTATATGTATATGAAATGCTGAATGTTTGTTTTGTTGGTATTTTGGGGCATTAAAACTTTTAGTTCTCGTGTATTTGAGGTTCTTGTAATTATGAACGCTACTTCTATGGGATTGATCTTTTGGAGCTAATGATGAGAAGTATGTGTGTTTGAGGGGGTGATATCTCAATTGTCATCATTTAATATTTGCTCTGGGGGAAGGTTATAAACAATGGTTGTTGTAAATTGAGGAAGTGTTTGAGCTTTTTTTACAGTTTGCACTTTGTAGTTAGATACTTAGATTTATATCCTATGATATTTGAATTAGTTTATAGCACCCATCTGTTCTGAAGAAGAAGAATAACATAACAGAAGGATAAAAGTAGAAAGAAATAAATCAACAATCAATCTACTCTCTTTAGATATTATCCTCTTCTTCACTAATCCCTCATCTTAGATTGACAATGAGATTCAATGGTATATTTGAGGTTGAGTAGTTGAAACTGATTACTTATTTGTGTAATATGTTTTTCAATAATGAAACTCTGGATCTACATAAAAAATATTTCATTATGTAATTTCCCCCCTAAATTTAATGAGACTGATCTTCATGAACTGCTGAGTGAAACCATTTGTAGTCTTTTTAATTAACTTGGAGATGAATTATATTCAGGAATGGCTCGATCGGCATGGACCATTTGATGCAATTATAGATGGTGCCAATGTGAGTCTTGTAAACGCACGCAGCTTTAATTTTTTCCAGGTAAGTAAGGCTGAACACTGAGGAAGATTTTGTGTGTTGCTAACTTTATAATTGGACGGATGCTGAATTCCTCTTTGTTTTAATTGTAGCTCAATGCTGTTGTAAATCAATTGCGAGAAATAAGCCCTTCAAAGAAAACGCCCCTTGTTATTTTGCATAAAAGTCGCGTCTTTGGAGGTCCTGCTCAGAATCCTAGAAATAAGAAGCTGTTGGATACTTGGAGAATGTCTGGTTCACTTTATGCCACTCCACCTGGTTCAAATGATGATTGGTATGGTGTTCTTTCTTTAGCCATCAGAGTGTGACTTAATATATAATGACAAATTATTCTTATTTTATATTTGATCCTTATAAATAAGAACGCTTGGATCCTTGTAAGACAGTGAACACATTTTGGTCATAAAATGTTCTTAAAGTGATAGACCATAACAAGAACTAAAGTTTTTGCTATGAAAGTTTAAGTGAAGCTGTTTGTGATAGAATTCTAAGCTAGATATATTTACAATGCTCTTTAAGTGATGACTGACGGTAGCCTTGGTCATTAAAACTGAATATTTTGCTATGAATACACGGTGCAGTTGAAAGTAAAAACCTCCTGAAAACAATTGAAATGGTTAAAGGTTGAACCATTGAACTTGCATCAATTTCAGTTATATTCACATGTTCTTATCTACCATTGTGTGTTACTAAAAATGATTTGAATTTATTAGTGATTTCTTATGATTTCACACTGTTAGTAATACTTTCTGACTTTGTAAACAGGTATTGGTTGTATGCAGCTGTTAGTAGCAAGTGTTTGTTGGTGACAAATGATGAAATGAGAGACCACTTGTTCCAGCTACTAGGGAATAGCTTTTTCCCCAGGTGGAAGGAAAAACATCAGGTATGACTTAATTTCTATAGGAACAAAATCTCATTATGTTTATGCAAAAATAAAAGTAAAAAATCGAGCTCTTAGTTTTGTTCTGTTGAACTTCTAATGCTCAAATTTAATAAGATATTTTTGTTTTCTTTGGGAGAAAAAGACTGTTTTTATTCTAGTAATTCAAGTTCTGCCTAAATTGCCTTGTGGCATGTCATTCTCGGAAACATCCTGATCCCCAAATAAGGCAAATAGTGGCAAAGGCCTAGGTGATGGGGCCGCATTGTTGACATCATAATCAATTGAACCTTCATAAGAAAGTAATGAATGGTCTGATCTGTAATTCTTTACTAGCTCTAAAGCATTAGATTGGAGTTGCACATGCTGGATTTCCCTTTGTTTTGCCATTGAAACCTTCAGATTCGTAGACTCAGCTCTAGAAGCCTCCTATAAGTTTGTTAGGATTATGTTGGTAGTCACTGCTTGTGCTCTACTGCTCTCTATGGAGACATATGTTTATGGTAATAATGACTTGCTGCTAGTGATTTGAATGTATTAGGGTAAAAAAAGTGCACACTCAATGGGTGAATTTCGCACATAAGATACTATTTTCAGCCATGTTTTTACAGAATAGGGTTTATTTTCAGTTTTCAAAATCTCAGCACATATCTTTAACTTTTTTTACTGTATGGATTAAATTGAACCTCTCTGTTAATGTTAACTGGCAGGTCCGGTTGTCAGTCACAAAAAAGGGAATAGCCCTTTGCATGCCACCACCATATTCAATTGTAATTCAAGAATCTGAAGAGGGTAGCTGGCATATACCAACTGTCACAGGGGATGACCTTGAAACACCAAGGCAATGGTTATGTGCAACCAGGAACCAGAAAAAGGGGGGTCATTAGCTCTTCCAAGCCGAAATCTCCATTGTCAAATCTTTTCTCAGCTGGATGCTCTTGAGATAAGTATTTTGATTTCCTCCATGTTTTTTCTGAAGTCAATTTTTTGGGCTATTGAGAAAATAAACCAATTTTTGGGTAATTATCTTGTCGTTATTATGACCGAGCTTCGAATCAGAAAGCATTATTCATGGAGAATGTGAGGATGGTGAGATGTTGATGTTTGTTGAGAGAACCACTTCTGCTTGTAAGGCAAGAGATTATAAGATCATTCAATCGATGAAATAACAACTTAGTGTTTGGTTATCTTATTGACATTGTGTTTATTTTTCAAATTCAAGAGAAGTGGAGATCCCTAACCGATTTTCTGATCCCTATAGTGGTATCTGATCAATTGTGTTATTACTTCCATATCCAAATGCAGCTCAGTTCTCCTAGCCGTTGTGTTTGAATTTCCTCTTTATGTTAATCCTCACCTCTTCTCCCTTCATTTTTATGTATTCCCCTACATGTCCGTATATTGTCTTTATTCAACTGATCAGAACCGTTTGCTGCCTTCATTATAAAATGCAATTATAATTATGTTATCACTTAAAATTGTGTCTAAAAATTATCAAGGGATGAAGTGATCAGATATGGCCGATGTAGAAAATTTCCCATTTAATAACGCTAATACTGAAGAATACTTAAGGGAATAAAACAGAAATGTCAAAGTATCAGGCTAAATAAAAATCTACCATTATACATCAATAAATAATAAATACTGTATTTATTAAACCCATATAAAATAATGAAGAATGAAAGAGAGAATATCAAGTCAATTTGGACTTTTATATTTTGTAGTTCAATTTTGTAGTAGAATATGTAGAAATTTTGGATGGCAAATTGAACATACTATTCGACAAGCACATTGAACAACAAACACTTAACTGAAAGAAACCACAAAACTACCAAGTGACAAGTATGATATGAATCCCCATCACTTGGAAAACATCTCCCATATATAACTAACTATTATACATTACTAAGTTCTCCTATGAGCCAATTAACAAGGTAGATTTAGAGGGTCTCAAAACAAGTTTGAGCTCGATCAAATTCTTCATAGACAGAGAACGTCCTAGTTATGAATTGGAGACTTTCCCCGAGATCTTACGTAGTCCTTAACTTCAATTATTTCACCAACTTCATCTCCTTTGTCTGAATCGTCATCATAGTTCTGATCATTTCGGGATTCCGCCATGGATCGATCTTTGCTAATTGTACCCTACAAACAAATCACGAAGATATGTATACATATATATCCTAGACCGAAAAGTAGCTAGTGACCAAAATGTAACGACCTTATATAAGTATATGTACCTGCAATATTTCTGTTGGCTTAATTTGCTTAGAATCCATTTGCATGTACATAGCTTCTGATGCCGTCTTCAGTTCCTGCAAATATATAGAGATAATAGATATGAAACAAATAATTAGTCAAATTAAAGAACGAATATCGATTTGGGAAGCTATGTTTAAAAAGTGAAATATAGTGTACGTAATACGATTTAGACCTCAGAATGAACGAGTCCGAGGCCACGGGAAGCGAAGCATGCATCGGCTTGAAGAAGTAAGAACGAGAAGAGAAATTGATAAAACATTTTTTTTTTCAAATATATTTTTATTCTATGCTTTGAAGGAGTTGATTGATTAACATTTAAGATTATGTAACTAAGCAAACTAATGTGCACGTTAAAGGGTCATTGGAAGCTCAATTTATATACATGGAGGAAACTCTCAAAAAGTTGAAATCTACAAAGAGGATATTATATAAAAAAAATCTGTTTTTGGTGGGTTTAATGAAAAGTTAACTTCCTCAACGGGTATGCAGGCTAACATGCAAGATCTGCTCTCTCCCAACTCACAAATTCAGGGTTCTTGTATGTCTCCTTGAAGCACAAATTAAATTGCATAGTTTCTAGAACCGGTTCCATTAATGGTAGTGCATGATATTAATTCCCCAATTTCATGCAGATTTTAGCTTATGTGGTCGAGTGGTACTGTGGTAGACTTCGGAAATCCCAAACTTACTGGAAAATCTACGTCTTCCGTACGTACTAATTACAATGGAACGTATACGTAACGAACTTAAGATGCCACCATATACTAGTAGGCAAGAATATATAAACGGCCCTGTACTTGGACCAATTGGTCACTTGACCCCCTGTACTTTAGCTCTAACCGTTTAGCCCCTTATAGTTGCACATTGCGACCTATTGAACCCCTATTGAGCCACTTATCCCAACTTTTTTAGGAGTGTAGTGCACACGCGATGATTTGTTATATTATGTTGTCACAATGGCGATGACATGGATGCCATTGTGGCAACAGAATATAACACATCATGTCATCGCCATGTCATCCATGATATCCATGTTATCGCCATTGTGGCAATACAATATAACACATCATCGCGCGTGCACCACACTCCTAAAAAAAGCTGGGATAAGTGGCTCAATAGGGGTTCAATAGGTCGCAATGTGCAACTATAGGGGGCCAAACGGTTAGGGCTAAAGTACAGGGGGCCAAGTGACCAATTGGCCCAAGTACAGGGGACCGTTTATGTATTCTGAGTAATAAAATATGCGTACGTGGCTTTTTTAATCTAAAGGATTAATGACGCATTTCATATCGATCGGCCTAAGTATCTTGTTGGAGAAAATGTGTCTTTCCACGTTGGAAATACATAAGATAAATTATTAATATATAAGAAGGGTGAATCCTTATCAATAGGCTTTAGCTTTTGGGTTAGAAGGTGGATCCCGTCTTTATATACTAAGGTCATGTTTGCCAAAACTAGTGGTAGCGGATAGTTGTAGCTGTAATACTAACTGTAACGGTTGAAAGTAACGGTTTAAAAAAAATGCTAACTTGTGTTTGGTTTAGGTAGCTTTTGGTTTAGCTTATACTTATAAAATGACAAAATGAGACATATGATTTATTAAAGAAGATATAATTTGCCTTTTTAGTTGAGTGCATATATGGAACAAAAAACTCAAACGCTACTTCAAATCCCAAAAAGCTTTCGGGCGTACCTTTCAAAATTCAAGCTTCTGAACGCTAATTACGTACACCTCTGCCGCTGATTATACCAAACACTCTAGAAGCGTTTAAAATGAAAATTTAAAAGCTAAAGGCTAGCGTTTTGGACTGCGCGAACAGGGCCTAAGTGGTAAAAACTCCTGATACGTCACTCGTTTCTTTTGGTTCCAGAATCTGACATATCTCATATGAAAAAAAAACAATGTCCTAAAAACACAAGGACGAAGGCCATCAAACTCAAAAGGATTCACTTAAGAGGGACCATAGCTAAATGAAGAGGTAGGCAGTAGTCGATCTGAAACTGCAAATTAACCTCAAAATTATTTATATGGTTTTGACCTTGTTCATATGAGAAAGTAGATCTAGTCAAAGATTGCGCGCTCTGTGCTAATTGCATCCAGCAGCTTAATTTGGTGAGTGGGGGTAACATAATTGTCTTAATTGTGGGATGCAACATGACAATTACTATTCAAGACATTTCCCATGGTCACCTTGTCTATGCTTTGATTAGGCAATCACAG
Source organism: Fallopia convolvulus (assembly GCA_964016875.1). Taxonomy (NCBI): domain Eukaryota; kingdom Viridiplantae; phylum Streptophyta; class Magnoliopsida; order Caryophyllales; family Polygonaceae; genus Fallopia; species Fallopia convolvulus. The sequence goes on from OZ024732.1 coordinate 51,589,699, forward strand.
TATTCATTGCCCATTCCTGAAATAAAAATTTATCTTAACAAAGATTATAAATCTATACTTTCAATTATTGAAAATAATTTTCTTCCTTTACAAACTAATAATCATATCTAAAATACTTATTCCTCATGCATTGTAACCACAAGTAATTCACACACGATCATAGTTTGGTGAAATCGGGAGGTTAATGTTTTTAATTTTTATGAAAATTATATTATATACATATATACATGCCGAGCTATGGGTCAAGCGGACCTCACCTTGATGACCATACCTGATCTTCTTACTCATCAAGGCTAGACTAAATATATTGTCCAAATTCCCTCATTTTGTTGGGCAGGTTGAGCAGGTTGGCCCATGTTTGCTCGAGTCAAATGATCCCTATTGAAAGCCTAATAGACACAAGTTTCACTCTCCTTTTCTACTAATTTTACCACTTTTTATTCCTGATAAATAAGTCCATTGATATTATATCCCAAGATAAAATATTATTCGTGTAGTAGTGTAATTTTAGATGTTCGTTACTTAAACTTGCACTATGTAATACGTACATTAAAAAAAAACACTTGCATGTTACGCACATAAAGTTCGATGATCACGTGCCCTAATGAGGAATCCCACAGAGAAGTCAAGTCAAGTCTCTTACAGAGGAGATGAAAAATACGAGGAGATGTTGAGACAAAGCGACACATACTATTTATCTTACTAACTGCCCCACTTTCAAATGGCAAAACACACAATTGCTAACTGTTTCGTAGCCATCTAGCTAGCTAGCTACATGCACGTGCTTGGCCAAATTAAATCCCACAAATAGAGGAGTCAAGTCCCTTACATGGTCAATTATTTACAGGCAGACTATTGATAAACATATATCATATTCCTTCTGAGTTCCGATAATTAAAAAGTGTCGTTTTAGAACTTAATATAAGTTTTAAGAAAATTATTAATTAAATTAAAAATTATTAATTTTTTTTTCTTATCTTATTATCTTTTAAATATCCACCACTTTTTTGAACAATGAATGAAGAGTATTGATTTAAAAAAAAACTATTATGTTCGATGTTAAACTATTTATGAATAATTTAATACTAGTGACATAAGTAATGGTATGACATGTAATGTAATAGGAATTGAGGTAGAAAATACCCTAAGTAGAGAACCGGGTCATTGGATTTTTTAACATACTTAAACTAGTTGAACCGGGCTATGGCATGGCTTCCCCGATTTAATCCAGTTTGGAGGTAGTAACTCAGGTTCAAGTTAGCCGTGTGTTATTAGATTACTTGGGGTTGAAGATTGAAGATTGGGCCTCGTGATCCAAATCTGAAGACGGCCCAAACCTTGGCTTGTCTTTGGTCCAAATCTGAAGACGCTCCTCCGTTATTGAAACGTTGCGTTTGAAGATTTGCCGACAAACCTAACTTTATAATCTCGAGCTTTCACTTGCTTGGTCATTATTACAAGCGGCACATCTAGAGAGCTCTAGAGAAAAGAGAGAGAAAAGAGAGGAAAAGAAAGAGAGAGAAATTTGGTGGTGCGTTTCTGGTGACCTGGTGATGCAGTTAGTCAACGACGACCTTGCATCTTTCGATTCGTGGTCAAGATCCAACGAAGCTCTAACTCGGAGCTTTGTTAGCCTTAGGAGGCTGAAACCCTAGATCTACTTCTTCCTACTTTTTTTGTTTCTCCGTTCTTGTTGTTGTAACTTGATCTTCTTTGGGTGTTTTCACTCTTCCTTTGCGTGCTTGTAACCTGCTTTGTAATGTCTCTGAGATTTGGTGGATTTTGAGATGAGCTTTCTCTCTAAGACTCCACAGATGTAGGCTTTGTCGAACTACGTCACCAATCTTTGTGTTCACTCGTTTTCTTACTTGTTCTTGCTTATTGATTTCTCGATCTATCTTCGCTTCTATGTGTCTGAGTCAAACAAGATTTACAAAAATAAACTCCAATAAGAATTATCATATCTCATGTCCAATTGTCTAGAAACCCTAAAACGACATATAAAATTGATCAAAATTCAAATACTAAAACGTACAACACTTATTTCTTATTGGAAGGAGTATATTTTACAATATATATGCATTAACTAGTACATTAATAGTTAAATCATTATATGAAAAATAAAAAAGAATGTATTTTTCATAAAGTGCATATATGCATGATCTTTTTCTTTTGGTCATAGAAATTTAGGTTGAACCCATTTAGGGTGAGGGTTCAAGGACTCAAAGACTCGAAAATTATTGATGTGGGGATTTAAATATACCTCACCTCAGGACGGATTTAAATATTATTTGAAAGTGTGGGCGAACTTTAGTATATGGAGCTAGTACACGAGTTGGGAAAAATTGGAATGGGAGTTTACCACAACCGGGATCAGCCGAATCCCGATTCCTCCAGTTCTGATTCCATAGTTCCATTGGAACTGAACACATGGCACTGCATTGTAAATTGGCAATTGATAATTAACAATAAAAACTGTAAAGCATGACCATATACTTCCTCCATTCCAAAATAAATAGAATTTTAGTCTAATTTCCTTGTCCATAATATATGATTTTTTTTTTTTTTATGTTAGTCTTTCTTGGTATCTATCATTTTATCCAATTTTACTTACAAGAAACATCAATAGTACACCTTTCAAGTAAACAAGATTAACATACTTTTCAAATAAAAAGAGGAATAGTTATTCAGTTTAAGGTAAAAATAAAAATTTTCATGAGGAATAGTTAGGTGCATATGTGCATGCCATTATGCCATGCATGCACCTTGAAGATCGAAATGCAGGCGTAATTAGGGGACACCAATTAAAATAATGTCTCTCTTGCAATAACCCTGCCCTTAATTTGCGATTTATTCCATGAGATCTATCTCTAGCTTCTCTGTTCATGCCCTTTTTAGCTAAATCCCTAGCTAATTTTGTAGCTTAATTGTTCCATATTCCAAGCAAGAAAAAAGAAATTGTTCTCATGAATTATGTGCATATACATTGAGCAAAGTGACATCTATAAATTACGGCTCACTTTGACCCTCCAATTTCCATCAAACCTAAGTACATCTTATTAGAGGCGTTAATTAATTACTCCTTCTAATCTGATCAAATTATCTCAATCCTTGTTATATAACAATTGAACTAAAATCGATCGATCGATCGATCATGTCTCGTAAGATAATTTTGCTGGTGCTCTTAGTGCTCCATGCTTATGGGTGCTTTGCTTCCTGCAGTCTCCGAATTGGCCGTCCCAAACCATCTTTGCCTTTCCAGGTTAATTTCATCTATCTTACTTGTATCTCTGCACGTACATTTTATAATTAATTTCATTATTGATCATTTTACTATAACATATGGTAAATATAGGAGCCTTGCATGGGAGCAAGCCTAGGAGAAATTACCACCGTTAATCCCCAAAGTGATGAATGTCATCAGGTTATGCAGAAGACAGCCGTTCTAGGTATTTTTCATACGTACACATATTAGGTCAAATATTAGTTATTCTTTGATTATTTGATTTCGTAGTGATCAAACGAGTGGCCTTACTAACTTAATGTTCAAATCGTAGGAATAGAATTTTTTTTAGTTTAATAAATAAAATAAGTGTCATATATTCGTGATTTGGTCCATTTATGCTTACAAGTTACAACTAATTATCATTTCGTGTATTATGTGAAAACTAGTTTGACGTGTATGTGTGTACGTGAATGCATGAATTTCTAGGCATGGATCCCGAGTTGAGTAAGAATAAATTATCGGCAAGCAAAATGCAGGTATGTATATTATATCTAGATTGAGAGATTTCATACACAAATTAATACCATGCGATATATACAACTTCAACTTGCACTCAATATATATATGTTATATATAACGAGTCGTATATATATAACGAATGTGCAGGATACAAAAAACAACAAACGATCTATGATGGAAATCCAACAGGGATATGAGGAAAACAAATCCAACGGTGGAGATGAAGTTATACATGTTAAGGACTATTCAGGCCCGTCCGGAGACTCTCCCATTCACAACCATAATTAATTAAGAAGGTGCCCTACCTAGCTCAGGCAACTCAAATCGATCAACTTGTTTTCGTGTACTACGTACGTTTTGGATATCTAGATGATGGGTTTAGTATGTGGCCCATTGTTTTTAGTTAGTGATAACAAAAGCTTCGATGTAGCTTTCGAATTTTCATTGAGTAATTCGCAATCCAAGAAGTCAAAGGTAATCTTAACTTTTTTTTTTTCGAGGTCACTGTCTAGAGTCGAAGCGAAGTACTATCATAAAATCTTACCGTTTTTTTTATAAGAAAAGGGATTAGGACGGCCGCTAACATGCTAGCGACCTCATTAGAACATCCTGAACGATGAGGTTCCGAAAAATAATATTTGAAGACTTGTGATCATAGATTCTTAATTAATTAAGGATAAAAACTTATGTTTCCCTTTCGCACATACAAAATTAATTTAATTTGCCGGCTCATTTCTTCTTTTAACTATTAAATTTAGGTGGCATGGATTGTAATTAGACAGATAATGTGTTGGGAATTTAAATCATTTTAAATATAAATTTGGGATCAGTTTCTAATCTAAAACTTAAGCTTATGAGTAGGGATTCACCCTTCCTTATACATTAGTGGTGTTTAGATGATTTTGGTCGATGTGGGATTGATGATATTTGTTCTCCAACACGCCCCTCAAGTGGTAACTAGTCGGCCTAATTAACACTTAAACAATTTTGTATTAGTGGTGCACTCTCAGACTTTATGATTTTGAAGAAGAGAGGAAGGAAGGTTTTTTCAACGTACGTCTGAATGAGAGAGGGCAACAGTTAAAATTTTATTCTGCTGATAAACATCCACTTCTAAAAGAAAGTGGTTTGTTTCCAACTGATCAAATAATCAAGACATCACCCTTTGACTTATTCTTTTCAAGCATCAACATGGGTCATGCCCAATTTCAATGTCTTGCAACTCTAATGGGCCAGACATTTCTTATTCAATAATGAACACTATTTTATTTAATAAAATAAGTTCCAACAATCCCTATATGAATAGCTAGAAATGACTCTAAACATAAAAAAGACTCGATAGACGAACTTTTGAGAGTACGTACATTTCAAAAATCACTGCATTTGAGATTATAGCTTTTTCAGCCTTGAACCGCTCATAGTGAGTAGTTGTCGGATCTACTCGTCCATGAGGCGAACGAGATATCTTGAACCACCTGAGCTTCGATGTAAATCGAGACAACAATTATCACATAATTTCATTTTCTCATAGAACTAGATTTTCTTGTTGTGTTCATTTTGGCCTTGAACATCCCTAGTTATTCATGAGTGAGCTTAGAGAAATGCAACCTCGTTTTTCATTCTCCTAGAAACGGACCCATTTTACACTCACTAGGTGATTGACCATAAAGAGTATCATGTCATATTTCACTTTTATTTTAAAGTTATGGAATCATGAAAAGTCAATCTTAACCTCAACTCATACAGGTAACACTACTCATCATCCTAGGAATTGGGAGAAGACATTCATCTCTCAATGCTCTTTTTGAATTCAACTTAATTTAGTTTTCCTTTTGAACCTACATCTTGGGAGATCCAGTCACGTAGGTAGGGTTTCCATCAAGCATCATCCTTAGCCATAGGCTTTAAACCAACCTACTTGATGATTTTACAACTTTATCTCTTGACAAACCTTTTGTAAATGGATTTGCTAGGTTGTCAATTGATTTGACATAATCTATTGAGATTTCACCAATCGAGAGTAGTTGTTTAATGGTTTTGTCTTATCTTTTTATATTTCGTGACTTACCATTATATAGACGATTCAATGTACGTGCTATAACCGATAAAATATCATAGTGTACACTTATTGTTGACACTGGTTTGTCCCACATAGGAATATCTTCCACAACGCTTTGAAGCCATTCAACTTCCTCTGTCCGTTATGTATACTTGTAAGGAGCAAGGCTTCGTCCTTGCTCCTTATAAGTATACATAACAATATCTTATGCAATCATCGATAAAGGTCACACCACCTTTATTTTGCACAAATTTTAGATCACACAAGTTCGTCGGTTAAACCTAGAGGTTCGATTGTTCTCTCTACACATGGGGATGGAGTTTTGTGAGTTTGGCCTGTACACATACTTCACATTTGTATATATTCAATTTGTATTTCAGAATTAGGTTCGTATTAATCATTTTACGTATAGATATATAATTCACATGCCACAAACGTTCATGCCAAATATTAAAAAGACTCAACAACATAAGCAATAGGACTCTTTTCATTCATTGAAACATCAGAAACAACAGGTTTTTGTAAATACTATCATTACAACAAATGATTTTTGTACATAGATTATTCTTTCTCCTCGCCGTTCATTTGATTTTTTGTAGCTCTTTACAAATAAAGTTTTTTGGACTTTTATAACTTAAATATGATACGCTCTAGATTAGTATGGTTATCTCTTATATTTTAGGCATGATTTGAGTGTGTTTAAGTTAGTTTTGAGCATAATTGTAATATGAAGACCGAAGACACCAATTGAAGAATTGCAAGAGTTTTGTAGACAAGTGTTGATTTGGAGTTGTTTTGACGCCACTTTCTTGTGACGCATTATTCGGGAGCTACAGTGATCGGATGAAGCTGAAATTGGTAACATTGGAAAGCTAACTCGAAGATCTACAATTTATGTTTTCATTGCGAATTCAAATTCCAACTCTAAGTGGGTCAAAACCATCTCCAAAGGTAACATCAGAAATCTGTTAGAAGAAGACCCACGACCGCGGAATCCTACCGCGCCCACGGTGAGTTCCACTTCCGCGAGGCTGTGTAGCCGCCGTTGTCGCGCCCGCGGATTCCTACCGCGCTCGCGGTGGCTCGCTATCTTGTATTTTTTCTTTTTCTTTTTTCTCTTTCAAAACTTATTATAAAAGCCCGAGGTTTTTAGGTTACGAGACATTCGATTCCATAATATCAGATTCATAGTTTAGTTTAGACCAATTTTTGTATTTCATTGATGGAGACTTCAACCTTGGAGTTTATTCATCAATGAAGCATTGATTTATGATTTTTTAAGGTTTTCGGTATTGATTTATTTCTCTTGATTAATATCTTTTCTCTTTGTGCTTAATTTCATGATTATCAATTGATTTCACTTGGTGCGCAACTTGTTGAATTTGATTGATATTCTACAGTTCGATTAGGTTTGAATCATTGTCTATGTGATCTTACTTGATCTATGAAACAACTTAATTTCTAGGACTGTGAACTAGGAATGGAGAAAGAGATTTGATTGTTTGTTCTTGCAATTGACTCGTAGCTTGATTGCTTGAATCGATATCATGTATATCCTTGTTCTCTATGCTAATTCTAGGTTAAGCGTCCTTGCCTAGGATTAAAGAATTGCTTGGACCGTGGACTTGCTTTTTTTAATGATCAGGATAGGAATTAATCTTGGGTGTGAATGAAATCAAAGGAAAAAAACCAATGATCGAATGACTTTATCAATGTGAATCTGCGGGATAAACTTGTTTGCTTCTCTTAATTTGAATACTTGTTTTGTTTATTAGTTTGTTAGATAGTTTAGATAGATCAAACTATTTCCAAAACCCTTTTTTCCTTAAGTTGATAAACATATTGAAACTAGAAGTCGCAGTTCTCTTGGGTTCGAACCCTTAGAGCACCCCCATCGGGGGGCTCAGCTTGCGTCCCAGGCCAAAAAAAAAAGGAAAATTAAATTGAAATTGAATTAATACTAGGGACGTCCCTCAAATGAGAGCTCTTGAGGGACTTTGAGGGACGCACACATGGCATGCACCAATTGGTTTAAATTCCACCTGTTGGATGCGCGCCACATGTCATGTTCTGAACGGATAAGATTTAATAATAAAATCTAAATATAAAAACATAAATCTTGATTTATTTACTTAATTTTTTATGTTTTTAAATTATTCTTTTTTTTTCAAAATGCATAAAATTAAATTCTCTATCTATAGAAATCCATTTTGTATATGTTTTGCATAAAAATTATATATATAAATAAAATATGAATATAGTTAGTGTAATAATTTATATTTTTTGGTAGAAAAAATAATGATTTGTATTGAAATCATATGTCTTCAATATATACACATATTTTTGAAATCCTTTTTAATAAAAAACCAATATTTTTTTCTATATATAGGGTCATTTTCCTATCTCAACCCACACAAAAAAAATTTCTACCCTTTCTTTCTATCCTTCCATTATGGATCCAACACATCCATTTTGTTTTTCTGGAAATTTAATGGATCTCCTCAATGATCAACAAACAGGAAACACTTCAGATTATTTCTCTCCAACTCCAAACTCAACCCAAACCAGTCCACCACCTGAAATTCCACAATATAGCACCCAATATGGCCTTCATGTGGGGGTTAATGAGCCAACTCCAAGCCAAAACACAACCAATCGTAGAGAAGCCAAACCCAATTGGAGTCCTCCTGAGGACATTGTTCTTATTAGTGCATGGCTAAATACAAGTAAGGATCCAATTGTAGGTAATGACCAAAAAGCAGCTGCTTTTTGGAAGAGAGTTGCAAACTACTATCGCCAAAGTCCTGCAACTGCAAACCTACCAACACGAGAAGCAAAAGCGTGCAAGCAGAGATGGCATAAAATAAATGGTGATGTCTCCAAGTTTGTTGGAGACTACGATCAAGCATGCAAAATGAGGACTAATGGTCAATCCGAGGATGATGTCCTCAAAGAAGCTTATAACATCTTCTTCTCTGATGGAGGGAAGAGGTTCACTCTTGAACATGCATGGAGGGAGCTCCGAAATGATAGAAAATGGTGTAGCACTATCAGTCCAAACTCTGAAAGTGAAGGAAGCTCGAAGAGAACAAAGCTAAATGAAGGTGGCATGTATTCTTCAGGCTCTAATGCGGAGAGCCCGATCAACTTGGATGATGTACAAGAGCAAACTATGGCTCGTCCTCCTGGTGTAAAGGCGTCAAAGAACAAAGGGAAGAAGATTGCTGCCAAAACATCAAAAGAAGAAAAGGAGGCCGGTTCTTGGTCAAGAATTCAGAGCATATTTGCCATGAAGGAGCAAGACAAAGAGGAACAGAGGAAACTTGCAAGGATGGAATTGCTTAATAGCCTTATTCTGAGATCAAGTTCACTTTCAGAAAAAGAAGAAGCATTGAAGAGTAAGCTCCTTGATGAGATGATGTAATCCTTACGGTAATCTTCCATGTCAAGTATCCTTTTAAGTTAGTTGTTTGTTTGTTTTCATGTGTTATGCTTATTGTAACGTAAGATGTTGTTATCCTTAATTAAGGTCATGGACCATTTGTAACGTTGTATTATGTAATGTAATGCCATGGTTATGTATTATGTAATGTCACTATTATTTGTGTGTTTATGCAATCTCTATCAAATTCAAAAAAAAATCTCTGCACAAACACTATTTAACTCTTTTGAAAAGTAAGAAAAATCAAATCAAATTTAAAAAACGAATCTCTACATAAATACTATTTACCTCTTTTGAAAACAAATCTCTGCAAACACTATTTACCTCTTTTGAAAACGAATCTCTACACAAACACTATTTACCTCTCTGCACAAAAACTATTTACCTCTCTGCACAAACACTATTTACCTCTTCTGAAAAGTAAGAAAAATCAAATCAAATTCAAAAAACGAATCTCTGCAAAAGCACTATTCCCCTCTTCTGAAAAGTAAGAAGAATCAAATCAAATTCAAAAAACGAATCTCTGCACAAGCACTATCTACATTAAGAAGAAGCCTTGAGCACTATAAAATGATATCATCTCTTTCCTAACTCATTGCATACAAATCCAACTCTCCAAACATACTTTCTTACTTAAAATGTCAAATCCAATCCAAAATCCATTCAGATCTTCATTAGATCAAGAAATTGATAGAGCATTCGATGAAGAGTGTGATACATTGATTGATGAGTGGATGGTTGATCATGAACGCCTCCAAGAGGCGAATAGTTCAAGACGAAGAAGTCATCGAGCTTATATTGATAGAGGTCGAGAGGAAGGGCACACTCGCTTATGGAATGATTATTTCAGCGAAGAGGCGGTGTACAAAGATGATCAATTTCGACGTCGATTCAGAATGAACAAGCCATTGTTCTTGCACATCGTTGACCGACTATCGAACGAGGTTCGATACTTTCAACAAAGGCGAGACGTTGCTGGAAGATTAGGCCTCTCTGCACTTCAAAAGTGCACTGCAGCCATACGTATGATGGCGTATGGTTGTGCTGGTGATTCAGTGGATGAATACATTCGACTTGGTGAAAGCACTGCGATCTTATGTTTAGAAAAGTTTCCAGATGGTATTATTACATTGTTTGGTGATGTCTATCTAAGAAGGCCAACATCCGAGGACCTCCAACAGTTACTCCACACGGGAGAGATGCGTGGGTTTCCAGGCATGATGGGAAGCATTGATTGTATGCATTGGGAGTGGAAGAATTGCCCCACTGCATGGAAAGGGATGTATTCACGTGGAAATGAAAAACCGACGATCGTATTGGAGGCTGTAGCATCATACGACCTTTGGATCTGGCATGCATTCTTTGGAACTCCAGGTACTTGTAATGATATTAATGTTCTTGATCGTTCGCCCGTTTTTGATGATATTTTGCAAGGTCGAGCTCCAGAAGTGGATTATGTTGTGAATGGGCACCAATATAAGATGGGATACTATCTCACTGATGGAATATATCCACAATGGGCTACATTTATCCAATCAATTCGACTTCCTCAAGGTCCTAAAGCGACATTATTTGCTCAAAAGCAAGAATCAGTTCGAAAGGATGTCGAACGTGCTTTTGGAGTTTTGCAAGCTCGATTTGCTATAGTTCGAAAACCTGCACTTGGTTTGAATCTACAGAAAATTGGGAAGATCATGAAAGCCGCTATTATATTGCACAATATGATAGTTGAAGATGAACGGGATAAATACACTCAGTATGATGTGACTCCATTCCAAGAAGTAGATGACAATGAGAGCACACCGGTGGAATCTACGTTCTCTACACATGAACCTATCAACATGGCCACATATCTTAGTAATCGGGTTAGAATTCGTGATGTGAATGTGCACAATCAATTGAAAGTTGATTTGGTTGAGAACATATGGCAAAAATTCGGTACGACTAGTGAAGATTAAAGTAATTCTACCAAAAAAAGTAATGTTATTTTATGCTTAATTGTGTTTGTTGTATTATTTTTCATTTTCTAGTATTTTGGTGTATCTCTTTTATGAATTATCTTGTGTAATTTTATGTTTAAATATTTTGTGTAAGTGAGCAAAATATTTCTATTATCTTTTCTTAATGTTATAATTATGCTTTATTAGAAAATTTAGTTATAAATTATTATAATATATTATATAGTTATTATTTAGGATGTAAAATACTATTATAATATTTTTTGAGAGTATATATGTAATTTGACATAAAATAGTAAAGATTAAAAAAATATATGAGAGACCCATTGGGTCTCTACTAATGGAAGTATCAAAACCAATTAAAAATATATGAGAGACCCATTGGGTCTCTACTAATGGAGATGCCCTTACTTGCATGCTACACTTAGTCTGTAATTTTGGGTAATTTACTTTTTGATCTTGGCACGACGACTTTAGCCGAGTCAATAATGCGATCTCTCTCAGAGATCAAACATGTCAAATCTAGGTAACAAAAAGACCTTGACCTACAGAGGTTTTTTGACCCTTTATTTAGTCTTGTACTTCTTCTATTTATAAGTTCGATGAGCTGCCAACTTATATAATTTATCTTCGATGAGGGAAGAAATTACAGTTAAACCTCCCTAAATTAATACTCGATAAATTAATAAACTCGTTAAGATAATATTTTTCTTCGGTCCCGACTTGGGCCAATGGAAAATTTAACAAATTTCGATAAAATAATAAGATAATATATTTTCAAAAAACTATTATATAAATATAAGGTCCCAATTAATATCATAAATTAATAATTATATAAACTTACGTACAATTATATAAACTTACATAGACATGACAATTTAGTGAAATATAATTGTAATGTTGTTTTTTTTCTTAAAACTTAAGTCTATTCGAAACTTATATTTTTTCTTATTGCATCCAACAATTCCAGCATTTTGTCGATTTTTTTTTTGCAATTTCATCTATATTTCCTTGAGACTTTATCACATGAACAAATTGAATATTGTAGTGCCAAAACAATTTGCTATTGTGTTTTGATCAACATTAACTATCCAAGCCAAGACTATAAAATTGATAGCAATCAAAACATTAATCTTACATGGATCAGATTGTTCTAACTCATAGTCCTCTAAAATCCTACGGTAAAGTCTTCTACGATAGTAGATCTTGAAAGCTCTTATTACAAAAAAACATCTTAGTCCCAATCCTATTAATTTATAGAGGTTATTTCACACACCAACATTGTTGGATCTCTTACGGTTTTGTGGCAAGTTGGATAAAAGAAAGGTTTTGTGGCAAGTTGTTAGGGAGCATGGTGCTTTACAAAATGTATTATATATATAGTAAATGATATATATATATATATAATCACGATAAGGATGCCATATTGATACTAATAACATGTTTAGGAGTTTAAAATGTGCTAACAAAGTCCACTCAAACTTCTTGAAAGCAAAGAGTGCATGGCACCATGCACGTAGAGGTTTATGAGCCAATATATAAGGCCGAAAGCATTCTACTTGGTTTTTAGGCCGAAAGCATGGTTTGCTTTGTGTGATTTATACGTAGTGTGCTTGTTGTGCACAATAACATAAAGACATTTTAATGAAATTGAGTTCTAAACCATTTATTTATTCATATTTATTATTTTTTTCTTAATTACTTAGCGGTTATTTCAAACACCAACATTGTTGAGATTCAACTGCTCTGAAGTCATCTTCAACATCACTTTTTTGTGACCTTATGTTTATCCACATTGAATACCAAAAATATGAGCTTCAGAATATTAATTATCTTGTCTGATATCTACTAGATCATTTCAACAAAATAAATTTCAGACATTCCAGGATTATAAGGCAAAGGCGGAATTGTATTGACCTTCTCATCAAACCAAATTCATGCATCACTTGAATCAAGCTGGAAAGCGAATGTTGAAGATTCTACTTCTTCAAGATGTAAAAAAAAAAGAACATTCAACTATTAGAAATTGCAATTCATAGTAAATTTTCTATAAAGATAAAGTAAGGAAAATACCTTTTATCATATTTTGAATTGATAATTTGCTCTTTGGCAAAGACTCAGATGGGAGATCATCAAATTCTTGATTATTTTGCTCAGAAGCCAGGGACTGGCTCATGATTCTATAGCGTTTACTTTTATGCAAATTTCATAGGAATGGAGCAAAAACTTATTTTGCTCAACATCCCACAACTGGAATGTGTCGTTAGGATTATGGTCTAGCAGGGCAACTAGAAGTTCACGGGATGGTCCCGTCGAAGGGTCATAGACCCCTCGAAGAACTTGTTCATGAATAGTAAAATAGGTAAGAACAGAGCTTGATGAGTTTGTTTCTAGGACGGACCAACCCATATATTTTTTATCGTTTTCAATGAGGTCAAACGAAATGGAGACCGAAACAGCAACACAACCTTGAAATGAATTTAAAAGGTACAACCCTCCCCCTCCTCCACTCCAAACACCATAAAGTGATGGCTAAACATCATTTACAGATCCCTTGCCTAAATATATCTCATTCTTAGAGAGAACTAGTCTATCAAAATAATATGCACTAAGTACGGAATTTTATTAATACAAACCCTCGGTTTTGTACAAGAAATGATTTTTGTACATAGATTATTCATCCTTCTCGTCGTTCATTTGATTTTTTTGTACCTCTTTACAAATAAAGTTTTTTGGACTTTATACCTTAAATAATGCGATCTCTCTCAGAGATCAAACATGTCAAATCTAGGTAACAAAAAGACATTGACCTACAACGGTTTTTCGACCCTTTATTTAGTCTTGTACTTTTTCTATTTATAAGATCGGTGAGCTGCCAACTTATATAATTTATCTTCGATGAGGGAAGAAATTACTTAGATCTTACGGTTTTGTGGCAAGTTGGATAAAAAAAGGTTTTGTGGCAAGTTGTAAGGTGGCGTGGTGCTTCGCATAATATCTTATATATATCACGATAAGGATGCCACATTGATAATAATAACATGTTTAAGTGTTTAAAATGTGCCAACACGTAGAGGTTTATGAGTCAATATATAAGGACCTTAAGCAAGCATGTTGCTTGATGAGCCAAACAATCTACTTGGTTTTTAGGCCGAAAGCATGGTTTGCTTTATGTGATTCATACAGAGTGCGCTTGTTGTGCATAATAACATAAGGACATTTTGATGAAATTGAGTTCTAAACCATTTATTTTTTTCATGTTTACTATTTTTTCCTTAATTACTTAGCGGTTATTTCACTAATACGCTATTGATACGCTATTTATTATATTACATAATTAAGTTATATTTGTCTTAATTAGAATATTGTGGTTTCTTTTTATTTAGGTTAGTTTTAATTTTTTTAGTAAGAATATCTTTTTAGTATCTTAGTTTGTTAGCTATTAGGCTTAGAATTTTTTTATATATTGATGTATTGGTTCTATGAATCAATCAATCAATGAACCCAATTAATTAATTTATCCCTTTGCTCTAAATTTATTATCGTTCTTCTTCCCGTGGCTACCAACCACGTTTATCGAGCCATTCCCACATCGGGTGCGTCTCACCCCCTTGACCAACAAGGGTTCGATACGCGGTCCACATCGGGCTCGTATCAATTGGTGCTTTCATTCTTGTACTCTACCACCACCATGTTCGCAGTTCCAAGCCATATCCGGGACCTTCCCCCACATATAGAGTTGAAGATCCGTAATCGATATATGAAATTTGATTCGTTGTCGTCAGATAGATATGGAATCTGAAGATCGTCATCGTTCGGATACATCAGATTTTTTCTAGAATGGAACTCAATCACAAAGCCTCAACCACGATGCCGCGACACCCTACCCTCGCGGCCGTAATTCCCACGGTTAACGATCCCGTACCCGCGGCGACCGATCCCGCGCCCGCGGCGACCGAGCTTGCGCCCGCGGTGACCGATCCCACGCTCGCGGCGACCAATTACGCGTTCGCGACCACTCCTGTCCTTGGTACCGATCTGGCTGAGGTCGGTAACCTGATGCCTACTCGCTCCTGCTGCCGCCGCATTCTCCAAAAGTTTTGGGCTCGGGAACTTTTTTCCGGAGTCTGATTCACCAAAAGGAGGCCGGATTCATCTCGGTATCGAAGAACGGTCGTTGATTATTAGTGCCCATGGGGGTCACAACAATTTGAGTTTCGGATCCTGACTCAAGTTGTGCTACATGTTCAATGGGACCCTGGTGGATTAATTTCCAAGATCCGTTTCATACGTCACCTCCTGATTTCCGACTTGAGGACAAGTCGATTATCAACGGGGGAGAATTGATACGCTATTTATTATATTACATAATTAAGTTATATTAGTCTTAATTAGAATATTGTGGTTTCTTTTTATTTAGGTTAGTTTTAATTTTTTAGTAAGAATATCTTTTTAGTATCTCAGTTTGTTAGCTATTAGGGTTAGAATTTTTTTATATATATTGATGTATTGGTTCTATGAATCAATCAATCAATGAACCCAATTAATTAATTTATCCCTTTGCTCTAAATTTATTATCGTTCTTCTTCCCGTGGCTACCAACCACGTTTATCGAGCCAATCACACATCGGGTGCGTCTCACCCCCTTGACCAACAAGGGTTCGATACGCGGTCTACATCGGGCTCGTATCATTCACACACCAGCATTGTTGAGAGTCAACTGCTCTAAATTCATCTTCAACATCACTTTTTCGTGCCCTTATGTTTATCTACACTTAATACCAAAAACATGAGCTTCAAAATAGTACTTAGCTTGTTTGATATCTACAACATCTGATACAAAATCGTATAGATCTCGTACCGGATTCAATAGACAAAATAATTGGGTAAAGGGAAGAAGGATAATAGTGCAGAAGCACTTCGGATGTGAATGGCCAAAGCCGGGGATAAAGAGTGAAGACTGGGTAGGGAAGAATTAGGGCTAAACTAATTAATTTTTGATTTCTCATTCATTGCCTCCATAGAACATAATACATGAGTATATATAATAAAATCCTAACCCTAACCCTAATAGTTCACCAAACGCGTCCCGGGAAAGAACTGTAAAGAAAACCCGAGAAGAGAGATAAACTCTAATTTATAAAAATACATTAATAGAAATATACTAATTAACGTATCAACATCATTTCAACAAAATAAATTTCAAACATTCCAGCATTGTAAGGCAAAGGCGGAATTGTATTGACCTTCTCATCAAACCAGATTCCTGCATCACTTGAATCAAGCTGGAAAGCGGATGTTGAAGCTTCTGTTTCTTCAAAATGTAAATAAAAAGAACATTCAACTATTAGCAATTGCAAACCATAGTAAATTTTCTATAAAAATAAAGCAAGCAAAATACCTTTTATCATATTTTGAACTGATAATCTGGTCTCTGGCAGAGACTCTGATGGGAGATCATCAAATTCTTGATTTTTTTTCTCAGAAACCATAGACTGGCTGATGATTATGTATCGTTTATTTTTATGCAAATTTCATAAGAATGGGGCAAAAGCTTGTTTTGCTCAACATCCCACGGTTAGAATGTGTCGTTAAGATTATGGTCTTGCAGGGCAACTAGAAGTTCACGGGATGGTCCCGTCAAAGGGTCATAGACCCCTCGAAGAACTTGTTCATGAATAGTAAAATAGGTAAGAACAGAGCTTGATGAGTTTGTTTCTAGGACGGACCAACCCATATATTTTTTATCGTTTTCAATGAAGGCAAACGAAATGGAGACCGAAACAACAACACAACCTTGAAATGAATTTAAAAGGTACAACCCTCCCCCTCCTCCACTCCAAACACCATAAAGTGATGGCTAAAACCAAATTGGTGTACCAAATAAAGTACCCCGATATTTCAAAATGAGAAAAAAGATTTGAACCAACTAGTAAGGACATTTGGTAATTAGGGTTGATCATCGGTTCAAAACCGAACCAAATCGAAAAAACCGAACCGAACTGAAATTCCATTTTATGTGAACTAAACCGAATTGATTCGGTTCGGTTCGGTTTTGTCGGTTTTACATAAATAGAAGGTTGGAAAATTCGAACCGAAGCCGAACCGATTGCAAGTGGCGAACATGGGTATAGAAGAAACTAGTATGCAAACAAGAACCTTAAAATAAATGGGTAACATTTTGACTGGGGACTTAGGAATCCGAATTGACTTAATAGGGTTTCACTTGAGCAGTTTTGCCTGATAAGACTTTTAGAGTTTAGAAGGGGACAAGTTCCCCATAAATAGATGCTCGTCATTGTTGCTCGTGTGATAAGCAGAAAACAATTCCCTATCAAAGCAAATATGTTTGGTAGCACTTATATCATACCACCATGCCCTCGGGTTATTCCCAACCAAGTGTGTTGACCTCAGAAATTACAACACTCATTTGCCTTGTGGCCCATTTTTCCACATTTGTGGAATCTCCCACCGAACTTCTTAGCGGGTTGCTTCTTAAAGTTGTTGGAGCTTTGGGGTGGAGCCTTTCGCTTCCCCTTGACTTTGTGCTCGACCAAGTTGGCCTTCTATTCAAATGATTGACCACCATTAGCCTTTGTGGCTGGTTGACTCAATCCCCAATCTAACCATCAAGTCTTCAAGTGTCATAGCATTTTGCTTGTGCTTAAGGTAGTTCTTGAAATCCCTTGAGCCTAGTGGGAGTTTCTAAATAAAAGAAGCTACTCGGAACATCTCACAAATTGACTTCCCTTCCACAATAATTTCATGCGCAAGCAATTGCAACTCTTCAACTTGTTCCATGATGAGTTTAGAATCCACCATTTTGAAGTCCAAAAATTTCGCCATAATGAATTTCTTGGAGTCTGCATCCTTAAGAGTTGTATTTCTTTTCCAAGGCCAACCAGAGTTCCTTTGAAGTCTTGATCTTGCTATACAAAGTGTGCAATGAATTAATTAGGCGGTTTTGAACCCAATCTATGCACAAAAAGTCCCTCTGACTCCAGGCATCAATACTGGTTAGGGTCCTAGCATTTGTATTCTGAGACGAAAGCACATGCTTATCTTCAAATAGATACTTTTTCAACATCAAAGTAGTCAGAAAGAAAAAAATCTTTCAATGTCATGTCTTAAAACCAGTTCCATCAAACTTTTCTGGCATCAACACTGTATTTACAACGTCGGGGACTGTGGGCATTTGAACGATGACACTTGTTTGATAAATATCAGTTTCTACATTGGTAGGTGGCAAGGTAACTCCTAGCAGACCACTCCCAAATTGAATTTAGGTCATCGACTCAACTTTAACATCCATGATTCCAACAAAAGCACCTGAATAAGCTTTCTTACTTGTATTAGTCATACTTCAATACTATTTACACAAATAAAATGAAATTAGTAATGATATTGAGATGCAAGTTCAATTATAATTAATACAAAATTCAATAGATGAATATAATAATATTGTTTTCCTCAATTGTTTTGAATTGTTAGAATGATCGAACCCTAGTTCTAAAAACCAAAACACGAGTTTACATAGATTAGTGCAAGTAAACGTAATACTGTATATTGTTGAATTATGCTACAAAACCGAACTGAATTGCTAAGAAAGACAACATAGAATTTGAGGCCAAAATGCTGAATTGAATTTAATTCACAAAAGGACAAAGTTCAATTCGAACACCAATAATGACTTTGGTTAAACAATAATTATAATAACATGCCAAAATTAAATTCAATATTAATTCAACAAAATCGATATGCTGAATTGAAAACCAAAGCACATCAGGACAAAAACCACTGGCCGTTTAAACAAATACTAATTCAACAATCAGATTCACCCAATTTCAATAATCAAGCAGATCAAGGACGAGAAAAAATTATGAACAATACAACACCAAACGAAGAATTGAACCAGTGCCCCACTACGACAATAACATTTTGATAAATCAAACAATACGTAAATTAGTACATTAAAGTACTAATTTTTTAAGAATTAAGACTTTAGGAACCGAAATTCCAAACTCTAATAAAAAAAGAATTAAGGCAAGTAGATCATGTAATTCAACATATATATAAACTTATAATACTAAATACCGATGAAATTATAGGGGCAAGATGTCGATCTCTTTCCTTAATTCTGAAAGTGTTTTATAGTGTAACGGTTTTATAGCGTTCTGAATATCAAGATACAATTACACCAATCTCTTACTTTACACAACCCAAACGCAAGAGCCTAAGAGCATATACAACGGTAAAAGAGGATTGCTCGTCCTATTTGAGAAGAAGCAAGTACTATTTGAGGAGGTGCAACAAATAGAAGGTGCAATTCATGTTTTTGGTGCATCAGTGCAAATAAATAGCACCTCCTATTTGACACATGTCAAACTATTATTGGGCCTTATTTTATTTTGTCTTTATAATTTTCTTTTTTACACACCATGACATCACCCATGTGGGTGGGCTCCACCAAGTGAAAGGAGCAACCCAACGAGCAAAAATTGCTCAAGCAGCTGCACATGTGTGGGCACCACCAACTTACTTTTCTATTCAATTGTACCGCTGCATTTTAATTTCTTCTTGCTCCTCCTATTTAATTGGCATGACCCACCTTTTTCTCTATTGCTCCTGCTACAATTGGGCACCGTTGCAGATGCTCTAACAAACCAAAGACTTGTGTGCACTTTTAGACTTCGGGATTTTGAAGAAGAGAGGAAGAAGGATATTTTCAATGTACGTTTGAATGAGTGGGCGACAATTCTAATTCTATTCTACTGATAAACATCCACTTTTAACAGAACGTGACTTGTTTTTCCAACTGATCAGATAATCAAGGGATCAACCTTTGACTTATTTTTATCAGGCATCAACATGGGTTAGGCCTAATTTCAATGTCCTACAACCCTAGTGGGTCAGGCATTTCACATTCACTAATGAGTTCCAGCATCAATCTCTTTATAGGTAGCCCATAATTTTTGTTTAGAAATGGGTTTAGCATATCAATCTGTTTTACCGATACACCCAAATACCGAAAAACGAAGTCGGGCCAAACCCCTTTTGATATTGTGTTAAATTCTCCTGCTTTGATACTATGTTAAATTCTCCCGCCCTGATACCATGTTAAATTCTCTCGTTCTGATACCATGTCAAATCCCAATGAGTTATGATTAGACGGGTGACGTGTCAAAAATTTAAATCATTTCACATATAAGATCGAGATTTATTTTCTAACCTAAAAACTTAAGGGAAAATTGGGTATGTACCCATTCAAACTATCACTCATATCTTAAGATATAGTTTGATAACAATTAAATTTGATACGAGGAATCATATTTTGTCCAAGTCTTTTTTAAAACTCTTAACCCTCAAATCTAATTTTTTATAAACTTAAATAATTTTTTAAATATTGAATTAGTAACAAATATTAAATTATTTAGTTTTCCAACAAAACCCAAAATTCATGAAACAAATTGAAGTTCTACGGGACTAGCGTGGACTAGCATGGAATAGAAATCAATATTTGTGCAATTATGGTCTGGTGAGAAAATCCAATTAAAAAGGAAAAGAAAAATACCTTGTTCTGGTCTAAAAAGAAGTACCGATATATGGACTCTACAGATATGAAGAGGGTTGGAAAGAAAGTTGGAAAAGAAAGAAAAAGATTGCATATATGAAAAAGATTGCATATATGGTTCATACCGCTCTAAATATTGGTATATCAATCGGGGAGATTTCGGTATATCAAATATCAAAAACATATTGGCTGATATCTATACCCGAGAAAACCAAACACCAGGTATGAGTATGGGTATTTCTATACCCATATATGATATCTTGCTATCAGTACCAAACGGGTTCTCCAAATTGATTGAACAAAATCAAAATAAGGTAGTGCCAAACATCGACAGAAAAAAGAGACATAAATAAAACTAGATATACTAGCACCCGGTAATACATGCAGAAGACAAATAAAACAGAAGAATTCATCAATGTAGTGCCAAACATCGAAAGAAAAAAAGCATTGTGCCAAACAACATTGTTCATTAGGAGTCATTAGGGGGGGCAGGGTCATTAGGAGTCATTAGGGGGCAGGGTCATTAGGAGGGGCAGGGTCATTAGGAGTCATTAGGGGGAAAGGTCATTAGGGGGATGGCAGGTATGTGCGAACAAAATCAAGAAACTGATAAAACCATCAGGCAGCATCCTTGAACGCACTTCGGTGAAAGTTCCATATGCCCCCACGCTACACAATCTCGGGAACAACTGCACATCATGAGCATCAAGCTGACTTTTCACTTCAAATAGCAACGCTGTCAATTTAGCCCTTTCAGATATATAATCACTACTCTCGGACGCGTTCCATGATCCGCCAGCACTAGTATGGGTGTTGTTCATGGTTATCCTCGAGCGGTTCAACCTACTGCTCACATGGACCGGCTCTGACTCATTCCTAGTTCTACGCTCGTTCACAGTCTGCAACGGAGGCGGAGGCAACATAACTTGCTGTTTGTGGAAAGCGTTATAGATTAATAGGTCTCGACCCTGAAAACAAAAGACAATCATCACAGATTAAGCATATAGACTTTTTTTACCGGTCAATTATCCCGTAAAATCACAAACTATAATGAGGAAGCATGAATCACAAACCAAAAAAAATAATATCATGCTGTTCATTTCTCTTTAGCCATATAACAGTAACCCCACCCTCATGCCCAAAACCGGGAAACGGCAGTCCCAAAATTAGGAAACGCCGAGGAAACGACAATATAAATTATATGTCAGTTTAAAGCTTAGAAGGAGTAGAACATATATCACCTATAAATGCATACAAAACACCTACATTTAAGCACAAAATCACTCGTCACAGATTAAACATAAATCGTACTACTCATTGCTTTCAACCAAAAGACAATCATCACAGATTAAGCATATAGACTTTTTTTCCCGATCAATTATCCCGTAAAATCACAAACTATAATGAGGAAGCATGAATCACAAACCAAAAAAAAAATATCATGCTGCTGATTTTCTCTTTAGCCATATAACAGTAACCCCACCCTCATACCCAAAACCGGGAAACGGCAGTCCCAAAATCAGGAAACGCCGAGGAAACGGCAATATAAATTATATGTCATTTTAAAGCTTAGAAGGAGTAGAACATATATCACCTATAAATGCATACAAAACACCTACATTTAAGCACAAAATCACTCGTCACACCAAGTACAATAAAATAACACCACCACAAAAAAACAATCCAACATCTAACTAAGATATGACTAGAAATTAAGGTTTGAGTGATTGTTCGGACTAATGAGTGATTTTATAATGTTTATTGGCTTAATTGAAGTGTAAATTTTAAATTAATAATAATCAATTAAAATAACCAAGCTAGAACATGCATCTAGTAAATTCTACCCGAAAAAATAGGCTTTTCCCTCTGGACCGTCTTCTCTCCGCTCATGCCAGGAGGCAGCAGCGACTAGCATTAAGATTTAGGAAAAATAATATTGTGAGAAAACTTACCTTTGTTGGTGTCTCACGGGAATTAAGGTCAACAAGAGTTGAAAGTTGAAGTTGAGCTTGCTGCCTATGCAGATCCAACCAACTCACCTCATGAATATGGAAATCAGCGTCTAAATGTACAAGCCTCTCACGCACTTTCTCCCAACCATTCCTATTCCAACTTCCCATCGTAAAATACACCCCTAGTTGGCTCCGGGCGTTTGCAATCTCAGACAACAAGAGATTCTCCCTTTGTACAGACCAAAAATGAGTTTCCAAAATATCTCTCATCCTCCCAGTTCTCTTCTTCCTCTTCTTAGAGTCTGCCGAGTCTGCCGTGTCTTCTAAACTCTCTCTACTCCTCTTCAGTGCCTATTGAAATAGGCTCACTAAGATCACTACTTTATTGGGAAAGCATCATCAAGATTAGACCCCTGCAGCTCCCCTCGCTCAGAAGAGAGGACACAACACCCTTGACCAAAACAGAGAGAGAGAGGTGAGATTCCCTCCAGACAGACAACCACCCTCATAGTCATTACTCTACTAGAGTAAATGGGAGAAAAATTAACGCTATACAGCTAATAGTCATTACTCTACTAGAGTACATGGGAGAAAAATCAACGCTATACCCCCTTTGATATTGTGTTAAATTCTCCTGCTTTGATACTATGTTAAATTCTCCCGCCCTGATACCATGTTAAATTCTCTCGTTCTGATACCATGTCAAATCCCAATGAGTTGTGATTAGACGGGTGACGTGTCAAAAATTTAAATCATTTCACATATAAGATCGAGATTTATTTTCTAACCTAAAAACTTAAGG
Source organism: Fallopia convolvulus (assembly GCA_964016875.1). Lineage (NCBI taxonomy): Eukaryota > Viridiplantae > Streptophyta > Magnoliopsida > Caryophyllales > Polygonaceae > Fallopia > Fallopia convolvulus. The sequence continues at coordinate 51,613,228 of OZ024732.1, forward strand.
GAAAATTGGGTATGTACCCATTCAAGCTTGTTTAATTGGAAATATGTACATCTAAACTTTAAAATTGAATAGATATCCATCAAATCTTAACAATTTTGTCTAATTATCCTTATTTGTTATATCTAGTATTATTGATTTAAGAAAATCATTAAGAATCAAATTTAAACTATAAAAAACACAAACTCTTTTAAAAGAAAATTCTCACAAAAAGCGTAGTTATAAGAGTGATATTCTACATTTAATTTGTTCATTATTTTAATAAGAGCTTTTTGTCAAAAACCACCTTTTAAAATATGTTTTTTTTTAAAAAAACACATTTTAAAATTTATTTTAAGTAAAAATACCTTTTATAATACAAACACCCAAATTCAACCACCTTAAATAATTTTCCGGTGGAATTTTATCCGAATTGGACCGATATGCCCTTATACAAAATAATTAAATTATTTCTAAAAAATAATAAGGTGGTTTAGTAAAAATTTCATAATTTTATAGGTGTTTATTTTTAAAAAAAATTTAGAAAAATTTTAGTTAAACATTTTTATTTACTTAAGATTTATTTCATTCTTATCTATTTAAAAATAATACTTTCTATTTTATATTTTTACTACATAAACAACAAAAAAATTTATTTTAATGAAAGAATATAACTTATTTGCATAAAATTACTTTTCTATTGTTATATTTTATTGAAATTTTGACCATCCTAATGTTCATGATTTAATGTAAATATTTTCATAATTGTTTTTCTATTCTTCAAAAATTAAAACACTTTATTTTTTCATTAGTTAATAATAAAAAAATTTTTTTATGTAAATAAAATATGTAACTATAACAATTTATGTATAGCTTTTAAAAAGAAACATCTATTAAATCATGGACTTTTTACTAAACCACCTTATATTTTTTAAAAATAATTTAATTGTTTTGAATAAGGGCATATCGATCTAATTCAGATAAAATTCCATCGGAAAATTATGTAACAACCCCTTTTTATATAGGGATATTACCGCCAGTGACCCCAAGATTAAACTCTCAAAGTCACCAAAGGCTTACAGTAATTACAGAACTTAACCAAAAACTTTAAGGGCGGTTACAATATTACCCCCTTAAAATAATTTCGTCCGCGACACTAAGTCGGCGCTCATAATAGATAACATCGTAATCACACTTAACCTTGTGGCTAACTTCAGGCAAAATTACAACTTACAAGATCCTCTTGTTTGAATTACCGCTTCATGAAGTACTATGACGCAAACAACGAATCTGAGTACTATACGAGGATTTGGATTAGATGGATATGAGAATTATCGTGTTGTATTCAGCACAATATGCTCTATAAAAGAAGTTGGCATGCTTCTATGGATACCCAAAGGATATGAACGACATAGAAAGGAACTATACGCCAGATGAGAGAAATTGATTATATTAAACTATTCAACAAGAGACTACGACTATAATGAAATGAAGAGTTTATTCACTATTGACATCGACATAGTAACAACTTGAATAAAAAGACAATGGAAGGTGATTTTGAATTAGTTCAGACGAAAGATTTGGTTGGTAAAAGTAACCTTAATCAATGAAACTGAATCATTGTAATTGGCTCAAGTACCAAACAATTATAAAATAAAAGTTTGAAAGTAGGAAGGGCGTAATTTCTTTTTATGGTCATTACATCCTTATTGCTTGTAAAAGAATCATTTCAAAATCACCCTACTTAAATACCAAAGTTGAGAGACCTTATGTTTTTATAACTCGAACATGATTAAAATAAACTTATGTCATTTGATGTATTATAAAATATTTGTCTTATAGCTTAGGCAAGACTATTAACAACATAGCTATATGATGAGTTATCACCCATAAAAAAACTCATTTGTAAAGTATTTATTTGATTTGTTTTCAAAGAAAGAATAGTTATTTTTAAATCCTAACTAAAGTCTTTATACTCTTAAATACTCAAACATTGAGTTATAAAATAAGAGGATTCCAACATTTGAAAATTCATTTTATCAAATCGAACCTTAAGGACTTAGGTTCTCACAATCCACCATGTGATCAAGATGGGGAATCGAGTCAACCTAACCCTTTACTGCATTTCCACAGGAATAAGACATGTGATCTTGCCTTACCATGTGATCAGGATGGAAGACAAAATACATTCTTACTCACCACCATGAAAATCGTAGAGAAAACTTACTTTATAAAAACATACAACCGAAGAAAGTATCCCGCAACAAATTTACGAAGATGGAACAAAGATAGCAAGGTTAACACTTATTGGTCATCAGTTCAAACCTTCAAACATGTGAAAAGACTTCATCAAAGGACACAAACTCCTTATTTTAAACTTAAAACTATTGTAACGATTTTAACAATCAAATTTTCATAAAACTGATCCTCTTTCTTCAAAACCGAAATAGGATATGATTTTCAATGGCCCTAAAGTGGTATAGATGGTTTAACGACTTCAAATGAGTTGACCACAATTAAACATACATTTTTTTTCTTTTATGTAAACTTTTAAAGACCAAGCTTTTAAGAAGAGAATTATTTTTCAGCTTAAACTAATAGAATGTCGAAATAAAAACCTTTCCCCGAGAGGAGTTTCTTTATTTCATAAAATTACTTGGCAACTTCACTTATGTAAAGACTAAAGTACAGAGACTTAGATCGGTCTAAAGATCAAGACATAAGATGGTTCAATCACTTGACAACCATCACTTCGATTAAGACTTAAGATAGATTGACCATGGAAGATAAAAATATCTATCTTGAGAATATGTACCCTAGACACTAGAGTCTAAAGATACACGACAACCATACCTCTACGAATGGCACATTAATAAGGAATTAGAACATAGGATCGACCTAAGGAAAGACATCATAAAGTTTTGACTCTGATACCATAATTGTAACAGCCCTTTTTATATAGGGATATTACCGCCAATGACCCCAAGATTAAACTCTCAAAGTCACCAAAGGCTTACAGTAATTACAGAACTTAACCAAAAACTTTAAATGCGGAAGACATATATATATATATATAAGATGCGGGAGTTAAATACAAAAGTTGAAAAACTTGAATGGATACAAAGTTGAAATGGGAAGGGTCCCACAAGTTGGAACCTCGACCTTTAAAATTTATTCTAAATTATATCAAAACTAACCACCTTCGATCCAGCTGCTCCTCAAACTTGTTCTTCCTCTTCATGCTTGTTCCTCTTGGTCCTCGATGTAGAACTCCACCCCTGATGTGTCGCGACGAGAAATGCGATGGACACCAGCCGACCATGCAAGGAAAATAAACGGTTGGTTAGTCTTGTGACAGACTAAGCAAATGGGATTTTGGAAGGTGGTTCGGATTTTAGGAAGGGACAAGTTGGGATGTTGGGCACCGAATGAAAGTCGGTCCCATCCTCGGACCTCCTATGAAAGCTATGATTTGAAGAAAAGAGGGAGAACATCACCCAAGGGTGAGTCTCGATTTTGAAAGAAAGATTTAGTGATGTTGGGAACTTGGGTTTCACACATTTAGTCAGGTGGGTGATTAAACCCCTCGTTGATCACGTTTCCCTCTACCAACCTCACCGCATACGTGTTGTGCGAATTCAGATTGGAGCCAGAGAATTACGGAACCCGAGAGTAAGGATGACATTCCATTTTGTACTAGCCTTCCTATCATTTTAATTGTCGCCAACGGGCGCCTATTTAATCTCTACCAATTTTAAGGATCATAATATCGTTCCACTTGGAATTAAGCATACTTTTTAAGCAAGACATAATGTGGGTTATGGCCCCACGAAAATACTCAAAAGATAGAATGTGGGTTACGACCCCACGGAAATACTCAATGGTTGGGTTGCAAGCCCAGACTAACACGAGCTACGTGCCATAACCCCTCATCGAGCGAGCGGGTATTGACCATGGTCTTACAAGTAGAGTATCGGCTCAAGATTAAAGTCGAATGAATCAACGCGTATTAACATAAAGTACGCAAACATAAGCCTATTAATCTAGGCACATATATCACAAGGCAACGGCCCTACAATCCATCTAGCGTAACCTAAGCACGACTAGAAATAACGTCATTAAATCTAGAACAATATAAATCCTAGATTCATTTTATTTCATACAAGAGTTCCCAACATAGTCATAAAATATTTTTATAGCATATGAAAACATATAACACGATATGAGACATGCTTTGATAAAACAAGTGATGCATAAGGACGTTTCATGAAAATCGAACCCAATCCACTTGCCTCGTAATTGACGTAGATGGTTTACGAAACTATCACTCGCGATTAAGAACTTATTCCTATTTCAATCAACCACAAAATAAATTATCGTCAATTTATTTCGTTCATTTGATAACGTTGATTTTCCGAGGAATGGCAACGGATTTAAGTTCATAACAAATTATAAACTTCACACATTATATTAATAATTTCTTTTTTATTAATATAATGATACTAGGTTATGAATTTATAAACTCTTCATATCATTCAATTTAAACTTTTCCTTATACTATATTAACCTCAGCATATGTATATTATATATTTTGTTTTAATAGTAATCTAAAAGAAAACCTTATTATTTCATAAATATTTAAAACATTTTTACTAATCTTATTCATCCATAAGAAATTCTTCCACTTATTAATATTTTTTTTTAGAAATACAAAATTATTCATGAATACTTAAAATACCCATTTGAAAATTCACAAAAAAATTTTTTTATCAGAATTGAAAATTCACAAATTACTTTACATACTTATAACATACCAAATTCCTAACATTTACCAATTTAAATAATTTTTACCCATTTAAATTTAACAAAAGAATTTTTTTTTTAAAGAATTAAAAATCGAAAATACCTAGAGCAGCCCGGTCGGGCCGGGTCGGGCCCGACCTGCTCACGGGCCAAAAACGCAGCAGCTAACTCAAAAACAGGGGCAACTTCAACACCCTCGTTTCTCCCTCGTCCGACGTCGGTTAGGGGCGTGTGAGTAGGCGTTGGAACCGTAAGAGAGATATCTTTCCAGTGATATAAAATGGGAAAATTTTGATTGTGTGTGGAAGGAGAACGAACCCAAAAACCGAGCCCTTGCTCTGTTTCTTCGACTTCAGTCCACCGAGTTTGGGACCCGATTTTGGGCAAGTTTGGGAGCGTTTTTGGAGAAAGTTTCTGAATGAAAAATGTGTACAACTGATTTATCTTCACACTGGCCTTTTCTAGAACTCAAAACGATCCCCAATCGACTCTTATTCGGAGCTTGAACAGCCAACCCCGAAAACCAAACGTCTCCCCACTTCAATTCGAGTTTATCCACAAATTAATGGTCAATTTCGACGATTCCGATCCTTCTATTACTCCCTCCTTGAATGATGATTGTTTATGAGTACAAATAAACGCTTAATTGAATGTTATTATACCGAATTCAAGCCATCTTCGAAACATTGAACGTTTTAGGTCGATTGGATTCCTCGACCGTTCACTCTCAACAACCGAATCAAAACCCCAAATTGATTGAGGGTTATTAAAGAACATGTGATGGGCTTTCTGGAACATCTTTCGGATCAGAAATCCGTTGAGAAACGAGTGAGATATGACCATTTGAAAATTCGGGCTCAAGGTTGAAGACAACCCAATCGGGTTTCAATCCATTTCCGAGAAATTGCACAAACAACCCTCTTGTTTTGCAAAAGTTATAAAAATGTCCTTCCACCTTAACTTTTGCACTCCAAATAAAATAGATAGTTATCATTTGAACTTTAAGCAATTTATTTTTATTAAACTCTAGCTTTAAAAACACTTATATAAATTTTAGAAATATTATATAATACTTTTCCATAGCTATTAACACTTGTAATTACTCTCTTATAATTTTAAATAATAAACAACTCATATTATTCATGATTATATTTTATCATATTATAATAATCATACAACCATAATTCTTATGGTTCGTATTTAATATGAGAACATAATTTTTGTAACCCTTACTTTGGGGTTTTAAGTTTTAACCTTATAAACCAACCTTATAACATTTAAAATGTTACAACATTGTAACTTTAAGAAATAAAATATGTAAAATATGTTATCATGATAAAGGAAAATGTAAAATTACATTTTTACCCTTTATAAAATGAGGGATATTACAAATTATTTAAGGTGGTTGAATTTGGGTGGTTGTATTATAAAAGGTGTTTTTACTTAAAAAAAATTTTAAAAGGTGGTTTCTTAAGAAACCCATATTTTAAAAGGTGGTTTTTGGCAAAAAAAAAAAACTTTTTTAATAATCCTTAAAATTGATCGTAAAATTATTGGGTCTCTTGGTCAAAAATGAAGAAAAAATAATTTTAATAATTTTAGTGTATGAGCATTGATTCTTGACCTAAATAATAGTGTTTATTCAAACTAAATAGAGGGTAATTCAAACTAAGTGAGATTAAAAACTTGATAGTTTTTAAACAGTAATTAACAATAGGAAAGATTAAAAACTCACCTTGGACCTTGGAAGAACTATGTACAAGGGCAGGAGTAGAGATTGGAAGATAACTAGTTAAGTTTCCACGAGTAAAGTAAAACAGAAAGAAATTAAATCAGAAAATTAATTAAGAAAATCAATTAATAAATTGTTTTTAGCAATGAAATTTCAATTATATCAAAAAGATATTATCATGATTATACAAGATTCTTAGAATTTGATAGATATATATCTCATTAGATAAGTTTCAATGGGTATATACCCAATTGTCCCGAGACTTAAACTTATAGGTAGAAATTCACCCTTCCTTATAAATGTTGTTTAGATGATTTTGGTCAATGTGAGATTGATAATAGTTGTTCTCCAACATTGCATGTAATTTCGTCGTGAAAATGCATATGGCTCACACAAAAAGGTTAAAACAAATAATTCAATATGCATAATACATGATATATGGCTAATTTTATTATATTTTCCATGGAACAAATGATTTTGTGAGATAACTTGATGTGAAATAAGAAGAATCAAGTGTATGATCAAAGATCCAAGTCTCTCGATGCAAAGGAAAAGATAGAGAATAAAGGAGATGGAAAAAGAGTGGTAGAAGGATAGACAACTCTAAAGAGATGTTACTCACTTTTTAAGAGTTGAGAGATCAACATTAATCCAAGGTATGAATCGCTTGGACAAGAGAAGGTCAAGGAGAGAGGCTTGATATAACCTATAAGAACTCAACACATGAAACTCATGAACACACTATAAGAGAAGACTCTTTACTTTGATTCAATTCAATATTCAAGGTTGTCTTACAATGGAGGAGGGGACACCCCTTTATATCCCTAGGAGAAAGTCCAATTCATGCATCCAAATGGAAATTTCAAATGCAAAGCAATGCACCTAAGAGATACATGAAGGAGATTTAACTTTTTACTCTTAAATGCACCCTAGTGTTCACATTAGTCTTCAAGACTTCAATGAATGCATATAGATTCAAACTTAACATAAATGCATCATACAAATGATTATACTAAATGCATGGAATACAAAAACATTTATGATTCTTGGAAGATAGCCCATGGGGCCTTGGATTGTGTGCGTACCATGCCTCGGATGGCACCGGCGCATATGGGGCACGCCTACGTGAGTGTCGACGCTTCTTCTTGATCTCCTTCCTCATCAATGTTAGAGACCATATAACACTGCATGACCTTCTCTCCCCACGTTTCAATTGATCCCGATTGAAGTTGGTATACCAGGTTAACGTTGATCCTTTCAAGGATTGTACAAATTGGCGTATGAGCAAAGTGTCACTCAAAGCCGTTTCCCCACATGCTGAGTAAAAGTGAGCAAAGTGCTCATGTGGCGAACCATGAATCCCGTCAAACTTGTCAAAATCGAGCCTTTGATATCCTAGAGAAAAAGGCACAACATCAAAGTGAGTGGGATATGGTTTCGTACAGCCCAGTACTAGTGGATTTTGGGAAACTTGGAATTCTTTGATGCCTTGGGAAATCATATCTCGAATATCTTGAGAGGACATGTTTAAGGCACTGTTCAAACCCGAAGTACAACTTGCTCCTGTCTACTCTCTTGGTTTTGACTAGGAACTTGAGCTAAGAGGGCGACAGTTTGAGCATGTTTTTCGTCCATCCTCCTTTGCATTTCTAGAAGTTGTTCCTTAATGTTATTGTTCCTAGTAGCGTCAGTCATCATTACAAGCATATCGTCCACCTCATTTGTATTGTTGACACATTCTTGACTCTTTTCTCCAATCATGGGTGGAAAGTCATGCTCCTTGAAAGGCGATTCTTCAATTGCTCCTCTCTTCTTAGGTGTTGAGGGTGACGGTGGAACTGGTGGTTGTGAAACCATTTTAGCATACATCGTCTCCTTTGCTCTTGACCTTGTAATAGAGCTCGTGTAAGATTGAGATGTGGCCCTTTGTGGCATTGGAGCAATCCTGGAAGAACTCTTACCCTTTGGAGGGGCTTGAGAAACCTCGGTAGCCTCTTGGTCTTTCTTGGTTGGAGGTGGTCTCACAATCTTCACCTTTGAAGCCTTCGATGGAGTTGTTCCTTTCCCTTTCTCAGTGTAGGAGGTCATGTTGACATGTTCTATCGGATTGAGGTTGACTGGTACGGACCCGATCAAGATTTGTCATGGGAAAAAATCTAAGGAGTGACGATTGGTCTTGTTGGTGCAATAAGATCATGGGCCGCTTCTCTTAGAGTATCCTTGACTAACTCCAAAGTTGGAGATGAGGCATGCTTAGAGTTTCGTTCAAATTAAACAAACTCTTATCTTGAAACATGAAACGAATGCGCTTTTTATACAAAAGTACATTGCAAAATACGAAAAGTGCAATCCGAAAAAAGTGCACTACAAAAAGTACGAAAAGTGCAAATCCGAAAAAAGAAAAGTGTCCTACAAACTAGGAAAAGTGCACTCGTTTCAGGATAAGAATTTTTTTCATTTGAACCAAATTAACTCTTAAACTTAATAATGTGTTTTATTTGATTCCAAAAAATAAAAGATTTTTCATACATGATACAAGTAGTAAATTATTCATATTAAATGTTGCATTAAAAACATTTCACATTAAAAATATTTGGATTTGTAGTTTATGTCCCAATAGCTCCTCCTCAACGTACAAAGATGGGTCCACAAAGAATATTGGAAATTTATATTGGTTTCGAATCCCCCTCGATTATTAGATATCTTGAACCAACAACTGGTGATTTGTTTACAGCTAGATATGTTAATTTTCATTTTGACGAAAATAATTTCCCAATCTTAGGGAGAGAGAAGAACAAAGTGGACCCAAATGTGAAAGAAATCACATGGAATGCAACATCATTATCTCATCTTGATCCAAGAACAAAAATGTGTGAACAAGAAATCCAACAGATTATTCATGTTCAAAATAGTACAAATCAGTTACCAGATGCATTTATTAACACAAAGAAGGTAACTAAGTCACATATACCTGCAACAAATGCTCCTGCAAGGATTGAAATACTCATTGGACAATCAAACATGCCCATTGCAAGTGAGTCTACAATGCGTAGAAAGCATGGTAGGCCACTAGGTTCAAAAGATTTAAAGTCGAGGAAGTTAAAGAACCAAAAGGATATATCAGGAGAAGGCACAATGGATGATGAAAATAAGGATGAAGGCAAAGAGATCGAAGAACATAATTTCTCAAAAGAAGATATCCTAGATAATAATGAAAATATTGACAATTTTTAGATTTACATAAATTATGTGCAAACAAGCATACAGTGGAATAGAAAGGATATCATTATTGATGATACTTTTGCCTGCTTAGTGGCTACTGATATTGTGACTGAAGATAATGAGATTGAGCCAAAATCAGTGGACGAATGTCGTTGCAGGAAGGATTAGCCAAAATGGAAAGAAGGCATTAAGGCAGAATTAAAAGCACTTGAAAAACGAGAAGTTTTTGGGCCTGTAGTCATACACCAAAAGGTGTAAAGCCAGTCGGCTACAAATGGGTTTTCGTACGAAAACGAAAATGAGAAAGATGAAATTGTAAGATATAAGGCAAGACTTGTGGCACAACGTTTTTCCCAAATTCCTAGAATTGATTATGAGGAAACCTACTCTCCAATAGTCGATGCAATTACATTGAGATTTCTAAATGGTTTCACTATCTTTGAAAAACTACAAATGCGCCTCATGGATGTCATTATTGCATATTTGTATGCTTCACTTGATACGGACATCTATATGAAAGTCCTAGAAGGACTAAAACTACTTGAGGCTGAAAATTATGGATCTCGACAAATATTTTCCATAAAACTAAGAAGGTCATTGTATGGATTAAAATAATCCTAGTGAATGTGGTATAAGTATAACCACTTCAGTGAATACCTTATGAAAGAGGGATATAAGAATGATGCCATTTGTCCGTGTGTTTTCATCAAACGATCCGAAAATGGATTTGCTATTATTGCAGTCTATGTTGATAATTTGAATATCATCGGAACTTCAAATGAAATCCAAGATACTGCAAAATATTTGATGAAAGAATTCGAGATGAAGGACCTTGTTAAAACAAAGTTTTGCCTTGGTATCCACCAATCTAACTATGTAGAGAAAATTTTAAAAAGGTTTATATATGGACAAGGCACATCCTTTGACCTCTCCCATGGAAGTCCGATCTCTCAATGTTGAAAAGGATCAATTTCGTCCATGAGAAGAGGATGAAGAAGTTCTTGGTCCTGAGGTGCCATATTTAAGTGCAATTGGTGCTCTAATGTATTTGACTAACAATACAAGACCAGATATTGCTTTTGCAGTAAATTTGTTATCCATGTACAGTTCTGCACCTACTAGGAGACATTGGAATGGAGTCAAACATATATTCCGCTACCTCCGAGGTACACATGATCTTGGGTTGTTCTACCGTAACCAAAAGGATGCTACTTTGGTTGGATATGCAGATGCAAGGTATTTATCTGATCCACACAAGCCAAGTCACAAAATGGTTATGTGTTTACATATGGGGCACCGCCATCTCATTGAAATCAACAAATCAAACTGTAACATCCACATCATCAAATCAAGCAGAATTGATTGCTTTGTATGAGGTGGGAAGAGAATGTGTAGCACTGCGGGCTAGGTTCAATTTATTCAAAAAGAATGTGGAATGAGTCTCATCACCAATGATCCAACAATATTATATGAAGACAACTCAGCATGTATTGCTCAGATGAAGAAAGGCTATATCAAGGGATACCGCACAAAACATATACTGCCAAAGTTTTTCTCTACTCGTGACTTAGAAGAAGCGGGACAAGTTGATGTCCAACAAATTCGCTCAAATGACAACTTGGTTGATTTGTTCACAAATTCTATGGTCCCCAAGAAATTTGGAGAATTGGTATCTAGGATTGGAATGTGCAGACTTCGAGATATACATTGAAATCAGGGGGAGCATATATTATATTTGTTGCAGTCTTTTTCCCTTTGATCAGGTTTTTTCTCTCACTGGGTTTTGCTTGACAAGGTTTTCAATGAGACAACATCAAAACATATAAGAGATTCAAGGTTGCACTCCTTGAAAGATATTCGCTAACTTGAGGGAGAGAGTAGTTTACATATGTGTTGTACTCCTTTTCCTTTTATCTTGGTTTTTGTCCCACGGGGTTTTTTCCAAGTGAAGGTTTTTAACGAGGCAATACGTAAACTACTAAGGTGTACATTCAAAGGGGGAGTGTTGTACGTAAATATACCTTAGGTTATAAGGTTGAATGTAACCTTAGGTTACGCTTTGACTAATTAACTCTCCTATTCAACTCTCCTTCAAGCATACATATGTAATATTTCTTATTAAGTGTAATGGTGTAACATTTGTCACCAATAGCCTATAAATAGAGGCTTATGTAGAGAGATAAAAGGAATAAGAAGAAAAGAAAAATATATAAGAGTTTTTCCCTCCAAACTTTATTCCTTTTCTATATTAAGTTCAAATCTCACCAATATTACAACACAAATAACATTTTTAAGAATAAGATAATATTTGTATACATTTTGATAATGAAATATATTATTTTAATTAAATTAAATTATAGATATGTAATATTTAATATAAATATATTTGTAATAAAAATTTTATTATATAAATTATAATACTTATATTATGTATAAATTAACATATTACAATTTTTTATTAGTCTAATAAAAAAATTAAAATTCCATCAATTTTGATTATATTCTTGGAAATTTGATAAATTGCCATTTTCTTAAAACAAGAATATCTTTGCCCAAAACTCTTTGGAGAGACCGGAGTCCGGCCGGAGCAGAAACAATTGAACTTTGGAAAGAGATGATAAGTAGCAGGATGTGCTTAGCCTCCAATGTCAACACGGACCAATTGCGCTTCCAACTCGATCAACTGCACAAGGAGGCATCCGAAACTGCAGCTAAAGGCAATCAATCCGTTTCCTTATTCGCTTCTTTCCGGATTCGCTTGTATTTTTTTTTTTCGCAGATTGCTTAATTGAGCTATCACGACGATTAAATTAGCGTATTATGTTGAAGAAGTTATGGTGATTTGAGAAATCCAAATTTTCACGGGATCAATTCAGTAACTTTACGCATGATTTGTGTTTATTATGATAATCCGAAGCTATTGTTATGTAGAATTTTCCGTTTCTCCGTCTGCTTCTGTGATTTGAACAGTAGTCTTTTGTCAACATCACACCTTTTGTAAATGATCGATTAGCTTGTGGTTTAATTCTGGCTTTTCACTTTCTATGAACTTATTGACAAAAAAAAAATTGAATTGATTCAGCTAATAATGCAAGATTGAGGCTTCTAAGATTGTCAGAGGCAGCGGAGAAGCTTCGGCGACAGGCTGCGAAATCTATTTGGGTCGGAAAAGATAATGAAGCAAGGGAGCTGCTTTTGCAGAAGAAGAAGATCCTGCAAGCAATGGAAAAGTCAAAGACTCGTGCACATTTGCTTGATGAACTTGCAGCAAAGCTAACTGAGGTTAGATACATAAAAATCTGTTTTTCTTTACCTTTCTGTTCTACTTTCTGGCTAGGTTGTTCTACAAACTTAAATACTGAATTATCTGGAAGTAAATATGAGTCTTTTAGTTTATGTTTTACATGTCTGTGCTGTTTATCCTTACTGTTTTACAGTTATAGCATTTGATTCACTAAATCTGCAATAAGAGACTTTACAGTGGAAAACTCATCTAATAAATCTGCAATAAGTGATGTTAGCTTTTGCAGGTTGATATTATTTCACTTTTAATGTTCTGTTAATGTTACTAAGCAGTATAATCTCCAGGCTATATCTGTCAAGGAAACTCATCTAATTGGTAAAGTTGCATCAGACCTTGAATTTGGCAGAGAAGAGCTTAGCAGTGCCATCCATGTTGTATCCCCGGTGCAAGAAAATGCAGAAATTGTGGATGGCAGTGATAAATCCAGACAAAGCAACGTTGCTGTTTGTGAGGATAGTGACTCACAGCTTGATTGTGAAATTGAAGGGGAAATAGATGCTGATGAGAAGTCACACAATTTTGTAGCTTCAGATAATGCTAGTCGGTGGATTGAGTCTGAAATACCAAGTAGCTTGGATGGGATATCATCTTACAACCATTTTTTGGAACATTTGGATTCACAGTTTAGTAAAATAGAAACAGATTTGACTTCTTATGTAAGGCTGTTAAGTATGGTGCTAGAAGACAAGGAGGTGACTACTAATATGAAGTTGCAACAAGTTAAGGATATTCTTCGTAAGGTCCTTGAGACTAGACACAGGTATGTGTTAAAAGTTTTGCCCTGTTCTATTTTTAGCCCTCGCTTTGTACATGACATTCCATTAAATTGCATTTACCGTGTTTGCAGTATCCGGAAATTTTTGCTAAGTGAATAACGAGTAGACCATCATTTCTGTTCCTGATTCTGAGCATACTCCTGAGGTGACTAAAATTCCTTTTCTAGGCTTTTTTTCCTTTGGAGCAGAATCAATATAATGTGATGCACTGAATTTGATTGTGAACAGAAATAGTAATTTAATTTTCTATTGTTGTGTTTTAATAAATAATAATATATTTACAGTTTTTTCTTTGATGTTGCTAGGGAAGCTAAGCACCTTAAGGCATGGTTGCATCAGAAAAACTTCATTGAATGTCATTATGTTAGTGATCTGCTAATTCTGTGTTTTTGTGATCTTTGATGCTAGTAAGGTAGTGTAGGGAAGAATTGAAATTTAGCTCCCTCCAAGGTTCCAACTGATTTTATTTGTCAAGAATCTAGTTGAAAAAAATGTTATTGGCAGTTTTAACATTTACAATTGACTTCAACGGTTATTTATATTAGTCAAACCTTTTACTCCCTTTTAGAAGTAATACCCACAATTATGAATGACTGATCTTAAAAAAAAAAGTAATAAAACATAACTATAAATGACGTAAAAAAAAGAAGAGGAATTTTTTTTTAATTGCATGAATATGAAAACCATGCAAATCTTTTGGGGCAACAAGGTATATCAAGTAAATAAAACGCAGAGGGAGCACTATTCTGCTATATCAGTGTTGCAGTAGCTATTTTTATCTATGCTTAATGACTTCATTTTTGCTAGGAATATCGAACTTGTTTGTGATATTTCTTAGGGTCATCTGATTACTCAGTCGTTTAGTTTCACTCTCAAGATCATCATTATCATCAACATTTGTTTCAATTGCCCCTAACTCCCTAAGGTCTTTACTTGTACCACAGGCTTTGCAAAGAAAATATGCATTCCTAGAGTTAGTAATCATGAGAAAAGAATTGTTCTTGGTGTTGAACATATGACTTCTTTAATGAGGATTCTGATTCAGCTAATACGCTCCCGAATTATGACCTAATGCAATTGCTGTCTTGTGTGTAAACTTTAGGATTCATTGACCAGGAAGTTATGAAGGCAAGCTTGAACTTGTTGAGCGTGTACAAAGAATCTGTTGATATCCGTCACATTTGAACTATTAAGTAATGTATTCTTCTTTTGCACATATCCATCAACTTTGGTTCTGATGCATAGTTATTAGCTTTATAATCAGAAATTGTCAGAAATTGTGTATGTTCTCCCTCTTCAAGAAACCAGACATTTAAGATTTTAGTGAATAATACGAACTCTGGACTTATTGCTCATCGTCTTCTGTAGCCATCAATTCCAAGTATGAGCAAGAAAAGGCATATCATTTTCGAATAAATTACATGTTTAGTCTTCCTTCAGAGTTGTCACGGGATGTTTGAATTAGGTCCAGATTTTGTCAAAGGGGGAATGAACAACTGGAATCATCACAAATCAATTTCTTTTTCCTAGTTTCAATTGAATCTTGCAGTTTCTCGGTTCCCTGTCTGCTTACATAGGAAAACTAATGCTTGATATACATGCATTTTGCTGTATGCACTTATTTTTAACACGATTATTGATTACAATTATACCTTTTTGAACATCCTGTATTATGTTTTCCATTATCTTTTTAGCACAATTCATCAGGAAACCAGTGGTTTGTTTTATTCTACAAACTGTCAAACTGCTTGCAGATGGGCATTGTATTATTCTTTCCCATACCAGCAAACAGAATATCTATACGGAGCTCATCATTGGAGTTCTGTATCTATGAAGAAATTATTGTTATTATTTCATCACATTCTCGACAAAATTAGCATATCAAAGTTCGTAAATTATACAAAACCAACAAGCTAATTGGCAACTTAAAAGACAAGAGGACACAAGATAACAAGGTCAGCTGGAAATGGAGGAGAACGTAGCTGAAGACCCTCTCGTGTCACACATGGTGTTGCTTTCAAAAGCAAGAATTACATACAAACGACAGGCCCAAAACTCACCAGGCATGAGAGTTGAAGGCACAGTTACTTTCAACTTGAACTAAAATCACCAAATCGACGAGGCCGTCCAGTGCCAAAGGTACCAAAATCAGAAGATCGATCTGAAGAACCAGAACGACCATAGCCTTGATTAGCGCGGTTTATACCAAAATTGCCAAATCCTCCATCAGAACGTCCATAGTCCTGATTAGAGCGGTTTGGACCAAAATTGCCAAATCCACCTTCAGATCGACCAGATTCACCAAATCCGCCAGAACGTCCAAATTTGGAGCCCCCATAAGAAGGTTCATTGTAGCCACTGCCACCACCAAAGCGGTTGAAACTTGAACTGCTAGATTGTCCAGAAGAACGGAAGTTTGACCGTCCACCCATACCTCTTGTGTTTCCAAATCCAAATGAACCAAACCGACCACCAGAGCCCATGCCTTCAAACATTTCTCTCTCAGAGGGATCAATGGCAATTGGAGGTAGCTGAGAAGACGAAGAATCAGTCAGTAGAGTTTTGCTTAGTAAAAAAAATCAATATATAATCAACCAATAATGTTAAAAAATTATCTAAAATCTTATATGAGCCACTAAAAAGTTGTTTACAGAGTTATATACTTCACCAAAAACACTTCTATAGCATTTTGCTCAAAACATGTGCTTGGAACATAACGAATCAAGGAAAATATGAAAGAAAAAAAACCATGTCCCTTGCTTTTCAGGCACAAAAATAATTGACACACTCAACTTGTTGAAATATTCATCCCTACGTCAAAATTAAGATTAACCAAGAACTTACTTCTTCTGAAGAGGCAATACTTTCACTCGTCAGGACAAGAATGGCAGTCACAAAACATATGATATAGCAAAAGAACTGATAACAGACAACCCCACTGAACTTATCATTTTTCTTAGAATAAAGGGTGTGTATTGGTAATTACATTTCCTGATAGTCTAGTAAATTGAATTTAAGGCCCACATCAGATGACTAGATCTAGGCTGTTTTCTGATTGATTGATTTACAGGAGCATGATATTGCAAAAAAAAATAGCAGCTTTTCAAATGCAAACTCCATCTCAAGTGATACCAAAAAATAATTGTAGAATTGCAAAGAAAAAAGAGCCATTAAAGATCATGTCTGAACTAACCTCTACAAATTTGCTTCCCACATCACGCTCAATCGTTTTAATAGCCCTTGCTTGATCATGTGTGTAAATGATAATCGCAGTACCCTTCTTCCCAGCACGGCCAGTCCGGCCAGATCTATGAACAAAAATTTCTGATGTACTAGGGAGCTCATAATGAATTATCTAAGGACAAGAAAGGATATTCAAGTGAGTACAAAAACCAGATAAACCACCACCATCTACACGATGGTCAAGCAAATCAGCATAAACACATGTATATTATGCTAACCAATCATATTGAAAAGCACTGAGAATGCACATGACCGGAATCCAAGCAGATTGTGCTCTCAAGTGCACAAGTTGAACAATGCAACTAATTCAACCATATTTGAATCAAACAAGTTTTTAACACAAAAGCTTCAAATACAATGTAAATAAATATCTCGACATATCAAAACAGAATTTCACAAATAGAAGAATATAACAAAAAGATGCAACACATGCATTAGAAATCTAATTATGATTCAGAGAACTATTCCAAATATAAGGTAAACGAATACGAAATGCATACTCCACATACTCTAGAATCATATATTAACATCTACAACTAAGGAAATAGTGAGAAAGACCTTTTCAACTATTCATTGCTCCTTCGACCACTATCAATTTCCTTTAAATTGCAATCATTATCTAGGTCAGCTAAGCAGCTTATATTGAGAACTCGAGAAAATTTGAACAGACATTGTTTTTTTTTTTTTTTGCTACACAAGGTCTTATTACCAAGAAGTTTTCAATTTACTGTTAGCACTTGTTGCTTAAAATACCAAGAAGTTTTCAATCATGACATAACTTGACAGTAAAAGGCATCATCTCCATAAGTATGCTAGTATTAGGACAACCATAACATGGTGGTGGCCTATTTATTGTCAAAATATCATCAACTCTTTTAATTTAAAATATTCTACTTCAGATGCAAGGTGATAAATGATCTACAAAATAGAAGGGAAATATGAAAGCTACCAGGTCAACATTTGGTACATCAAGGCCACGGGCAGCAACATCTGTGGCAACCAAAATGTTAAATCGCCCCTCACGAAATCCTTCCAAAGTTCTTTCCCTTTCCCTCTGTGAGATATCCCCATGCAAGGCCTCGCATCTGTAGCTTCTAGCCATCATATAAGCCAATCTATCAGCATCACGTTTAGTCTGTGTAAAGACAATACATTTCCCTCCTTTTGCGTGTTCCTACAAGTAATAATACGATTAGGAAGCTGCCAATGTTAGAAGAAAGTGTACAACTAAAAAAACAATAATGATTATGGGGCAGCAAGTGATATTCAAGACATCATACTGTGACAAGAGGTCCTATAATTGCTGCTTTTGACCTAAAATCCGTCACAGTTGAATACAAAGAAATTCCTTCAGCGAGTTTCTGGTCAGAATCCCCAACCTACATCAGAGACAAATTGTTAGTGGTGCAGATACATAACCTCCTCTAAGTGCTACTAACTAACTCGATAATAAACATAATGTCCCTAATTACACATTGAAAGAGAATACATTAATTCCAAAATTCATGAGAAATATTTTTATCTTACAAGATCAATAGTCAAGGGATTTTTTAGGTACTTTCGAGTAATCTTGACAATCCAGTTTGGCATGGTCGCAGAGAACATCATACTCTGACGCTCCCGTGGCACCTTCTCTAGAATCACTTCAACATCCTCCTCAAAACCCACATTAAGCATTTGATCAGCTTCATCAAGAACAAGGAACTGGACCTCAGACAAATCTAAAGCGCCCCTTTTTATCAGATCAATCACACGACCAGGTGTCCCCACAACCACGTCTACACCACGATCAAGAGCACTCATTTGACGAGCAATTGGTGTTCCCCCATAAAGGCATAGAGTATCCAACTTTGTGGCAGACATGTTAAACGCTTTCTCAACTTGCCTAGCAAGTTCTCTAGTAGGTGTCAATATCAAAGCCAACGGATTCCTTCCACACCTATACATTAGGCCACACTAAATATATTTAACAGAAACATCGATGGAGAATCAATGGAGAGAATAAAGTAGAAGTGTAAATTGAGAAGCAAGCAGCCCTAAAATTTATGCTCAATCATGCTCTGCCAAAAACTTAATAGTAAAGAAGCGCAAACCCATGTTTGGCATTGTATCTAAGAATCTTATCCATTATGGGAATTCCAAAGGCAAGAGTCTTTCCAGTCCCAGTTTTAGCACGTCCAATCATATCTGAACCCTGCATTGCAGGCTCTAGAACAGCTCTCTGCGCATATTTAATAGAGAACAAAATTGTGTTATTGACTAGAGTCTAGTCCTACCAAAAAAAACTAAAAGTATAGTCCTACTACTTGAAAGATGACATTTGGTCGGGGAAATGGGAAATCTCTAAGCGGATTTGACACAGTCTAGTACAAACATAGCATTTCATCATGTCCCGGGAAATATAGTCTTGCATAAAAATGAATGGAGGGAAATGTAATATAAAGAAACCTGAATTGGAAAAAGCTTAGTAATTCCCCGGCCAGCTAAGGCAGAGATGATATCCTGGTGGATGTCGAGCTTGGAAATCTCCAGCCCGTCGTCAGATTTCGACTTTTCCTCCTCGGAGGAGTTGGCAACGGCGAATCCAGCCGGCGAAGCGATTGAGGCCTTGAAATCCAATGGCGATGATCGAGCGTGAAAATTCCTCGTACAAGCTCCACCGCCATAGAAAGGAAATCCCCGGCCTTGTCTACAGAAATTACCGCTCCCTTTTATGGTCTCTTCCATGACAGGTGGAGGTGGTGAGTTGTGGTGGTAAAGACCTTGGATTGCGGAAGTTAACATGGCGAGCGTACGCCTAGATACTACAGAAACCATCGACGATGGCTTCTTGAGAATCATAGCGCTTGCCATACTGAGGTTGTGGACAGGCGTCAATGGAGGTTTTTAGGGTTTCGGGCAATTGGAGAATAATTCTCTTTCTGCAATGAAAGCAGAAAACTGGTTTTTACTTGGGGTTCTACCGTTCTAGTATAACGATTGCACGTGTATTTGTGGCAATCACTACTATTTGATCGGGAGTGGTCATTCGGTTGATTTTTTAAGAAGGTATATATTTTTGAATTCAAGAGTTAGTTCTTTAAAAAATTTAAACTGTTATTACATAATTTTATTTTTAACCAAATTATTAATATTAATTAGTATATTATAACTAAAGTTGAATCCATCCTACGTGTCGTCGTCTTAACTATGCCACCTAGGCGTTTTAATTTTTTCATTTACCTCTTTGCCCTTAATTTTTTTTAGTATTTACAATCTTTATATATTATAATGATAATATTTCTTATATTACTTAGAAATATATTATATTGACTATATTTGGAAGACATAGATTACTCCTTCACTTTATTAAAAGATTACGTATATATTTGGAAGACATATGATCCATATCTATTAAAATATTATAATTGGTTAAAATTTAATTAAGAAGATTTTAATTGGTTGAATCTCGCATATATAATTAATTTATAAATCTTACTTTTTATCTAACTTTTGCATAATTATTTAAACCATCATGTTTTACCTATTAATTTAAATCATAATATTAATAAAATATTTATTATTTTAAATGATATATGACAAATCTTATAGTTTTTTGATTATATATACATATATATTCAAAAATTTCTATATTTAGTATAAATATGATTATTTATTAATAATGAAACATTTAAATAATTTCTATTATTAATATTTTGTTTAAGCAAAATCCGTACAAGGTACGAGAATACATACTAGTAATTAATAAATAAAGAGAATTTACATAAATTTCAATAAATAATAAACATTTCTTAACAAAATTTTAAATTGAAGGTCAAGTTCAATAAAAATTTGATTAGACTAGTGATTCTATATGGGGCGGAGCGTAAGCCGACTACAAAGACGCAATTCATGGTAGCAGAGATGAGAATGTTGAGGTTGATGTGTGGGCATGTACACGAGACTATACAAGATTAGAAATGAGGCGATTCGGAGCAAGGTAGGGGTCGCCAGTTTAGGGAAAAAGCTACGAGAGTTGAGGCTTAGATGGTTCGGGACATACAACGGAGACTGCCAGATACCCTGTCTGGAGGATTGAAAGTCTAACCTCTGTAAGTTTCGCAAGGAAAGGGGCAGACTGAAAAAAAGTTGGAACGAAGTCATAAAGCAATATCTTAGAAAGGTTGGCCATGAGTAAGGACCAGTGGCGCGAGAAGATTACGTTGGTGGAGCGATAGAAGGAAGACTCACCTTTGAGGGAGTACCCTTTCCCCTTGTGTTTTTGTTTTTAGTTCTCCGTTTTTCACCTTTTGGTTTGCATACGTTTCTTCGTATCCATTTTTACTCCCCTCCCCTCCTAGGTTTGTTTTCGTGTGTCTTTCTCTCCTATTGTTCTTTTCATTTTTAGCGTTGGGCCGGCCAAAAATACCCTATTGACTCTCCGTCGGGACAAGGATGCGTACATCTCAACCCCCCAGATCCTGCTCATAACTGGATTCATTTGGATATATGTTGTTGTATAATTATAATTAGACAAAGTATATATTGTATCATGTGCATATATGTATCATGTATTGCAACTTTTTTACTCTTTTGAGTGTGTGATAAATTGTAGATTAAGGACAATACGTAAATCGACAATTGAAAACATTAATATGAACGAGAAAGCAACCACCAACAACAAAAGAAAACAACCAAGTCGGGGAAAAGACGGAAAGTGTGGTCAAGAGATTTAGCAATTTTGAGAATGAAGCGAGTAAAGTACTAGAGTCTAGAGAGAGAGTCGTTGGTACGGAGGTGAAATAGAACCTCCCCTTTGAAGTGTAAAATGAACAACTATGATGTCTCCCTCCTTAAATGAATGATCTTTAAAAGCCTTAAACATTACTACAACTATTATCAAGACAACTCACTCAAAATCAATACCAAACCCATAATCACGTAGACTTAGCAATCTTGCCCCTTTTTCTTTCTTTCTGTTTTAAAATTTTTCCAACTAGTAAATCGATAGTTTGGATGAGAAAGTCAATAACCAAGACAAGGGTGGTAAGATTATTCACGATGGTTGTTGAAACCCGATATAATACGCGCTATAAACGGGAATTAAATAAATACTAACTATCGGGATTCGTACAACCGAACGGTTTTCATACGTGGATTGTTCCTCCTCCCCACCCCTCGGCCGATTGTTTTTGTGCTCTTTCCGAATAAAGCCTTTAGACTTTATACCGTTTATAGCGCGATCTATATCGGGTTTCAACACTGGCGCCGTCTGTGGGAACCGAACCCACGACCACACGGTATAAAGTCTAAAGGCTTTATTCGGAAAGAGCACAAAAACAATCGGCTGAGGGGTGGGGAGGAGGAACAATCCACGTACGAAAACCGTTCGGTTGTACGAATCCCGAGAGTTAGTATTTATTTAATTCATGTTTATAGCGCGTATTATATCGGGTTTCAACAATGGTCAAGTTCAAAATCAGAGTCGATAGGTCAATGGCATGCCGGAGATGGTCGATGTCGGAAAACAAACGTTGGGTCGGGAAGTCGGTAAACAAAACAAGAGTGGTGGATGTAGGGTTTAGATACTTTTAAGTGGAATTTCAGAAAACAGTTTTCTAACATCTAACTTAGAATCTCATGCATAAACCAATATGAAACATATATGAGAAAGTAGTGTACATTGTTATGCAAGTAATTGATTCGAAATCACTTCGGCAAAGAGAGTCTCAAGTGCGACTCCTCTACTTAGTCCACATGAGTACGGTACTATATTTGTCTTTGCTTACTAGAACGAACGAATGAGGATCACCAAAAACAGTAAAGCACCCTTCTTAGGGCCATCCAAACACTCACGAGGGAGAGGAGGGGCGAAAATCTCTTAGTTAGAATATCCTTTCCCTTATTTTAATATATAGTCAAAACAAAAATATTCTCTTTTCCCTTAAAAAGATATATTATCAATAATAATAACTATTATTATTAATTGATCAATAATCCATTCTCCCAAAATATTATGTGTGGGCCGAAAATCCTATACCTACTATGGACCTCATATTACTTTCTATCTAGCTAATTACTCTATTGTTTGTGATCTTATAGAACCGAATAAAATAAGCAATAGACCAAATCTAATTTGTCTCATAAGTAATAGTTGACTTCTAGCAAAGCACTAAGACTACCTACATTATTCGGATTATCATTCTCCATTATAAATCCTATCATATCATTTGTAATTGCCATATTGATTAAAGGGCATATATTCATTAAATCTCCCACTTGTTCTTAAACAAGTGTGCAATGTTATCTTCTTTGTCACGTAGTGTCTAACAGGATTGAGCATCGGTTCAAAACCGAACCGAATCGAAAATCGAAATTTGGTTTAAGGTGAAACGAAAACTGAATCGAATGTTTGTTTTTGTTTTTGTCGGTTTGAGATGAATATATATAAGGTTATTCTTTGGAAAATTCGAACCAAACCGAACCAAAAATTGAGAAATTCTTAAACTAATATACGAATCAGATAATATTGTTTTCGTTCGGTCAGTTCGGCTTAAATTTTCGGTTTGAACTGACCCATGCTCATGCATAGTGTCTAATTTGATGATATGATAACATCTTATGTAATCCATATCAATATTCAAATTGTTTCTCGAACTCTAAGCTTGAACTATCAAAACAAATAAATAATATTAATCCATCTGAGCACGATCATACATTTTTAGTTCTTACTTTTCAAGTGGATAAGACACCACTACTATCCAAATATATGCACAAATACAAATAAGAGGACTTCTCCAATATTGTGTCATTTGTGTGAGTATAACTCCCAATCAACTTTCAGCAATCTTAATCACTACCTTTACAATCGCTTTTTACAAAACGGTGTTTAATAATGTCAAAGACTACCATCATTAAGTGAAAATTTTCACATAAAATCCCACAACTTATTTGAAGAATCTTAAGGAACGTTTGTCCAACAAGTACCCATCATACACAAGGGCGGATTTGTGCAATGCCCACTGGGATTTAATAAAAAAAATTACATTAGTTTTTTAAGTTTAGAGTGTTAAATTTAAGGGAAATTTCTTTTGGTACCCTTCAGCTTTTGACTTTTTCTGTTGGTGCCAAAAAAAAAACTTATTTTTTTTGGTGACCCTCTACTTTGTACAAATATTGTTTCATAGCCTAAAGTACCTAAAATCCATTTTCCATCCAACTTTTCCGTTAAAAAATAAAACACAATAAATAAATAAAAGAACAAAGCCACGTCATCAACTTCTACCCAATTTCTTTTCCCCTTCATTCTTAAATTGATCGGAACTGTGCTTTTAATTTATTTTTGTACAGGTGAGTGAAAAAACCAATTTCTTTTCTCTTCGTTCCTATGAGAAATTCTTCGGAAGGCACGAAAATGAAAGGGTTTCTATTGCAGCCGAATCTGGACTCAATTTGTTCGATGGAGATCAATCTCGCAGGGATTCCCAGCAATTTGGTTACTTATGTGAGGAAGAAGAAGAAGAGAGGACCAATTGAAGTTGCGTTGAATAAGAGGGACGAGTGTCACGAGCGTATTTCGGAAACGAATCTGAGGTGGACACAAGAAACCTAGCCCAAAAGCCTTCATTTAAAGTTTGCATTCCCACACTAATTGATGATTTCTCGTGGTGTGTTATTTTTCATACTAGCTAGTAGGATGGATTTTGAGATATACTTCAATCTTCATTGATGAACTTTAATTTGGGGGTTCAATAAATTATTACTGTACATGGGTTTTGGTAACTTATCCGAGGAAGAAGAAGATAAATAGGACCAATTGAAAAGTGGATTTTTTTTTATCTTCCCAGAATAACAAATCGATCAAATAGCCCAGATCTTGTGTGAGAAATTTTTTAGATCTTCCCAGAATTGAGTTTTGGTTACTTTTGTGACCGGAAAAATCAATTCATCACAAAAATCAAAGATGGAGAGTGAAAAAAGGAAGTTTTCTGTTTTTTATTTTATTTTTTAACGGAAAAGTTGGATGAAAAATGAATTTTAGGTATGGAACAATACTTCTATAAAGTAGAGGGGCACCAAAAGAAATAAGTTTTTTTTTGGACACCAAAAGAAAAAGTCAACAACTGGAGGGTACCAAAAAGAATTTTCCTAAATTTAATTAATTATATTCCTTCGTTGTAATTTAGTCAAATTTATTTGAATTGAATTTATATTAGAAAATACGGTAAAATCAATGATTAATATATATTTGTACTAAATCTTTTTATTATAAATTAATATAATATTTATTATTTTTCAACCCCCTTTCAAAAATTTTTGGCTCGGCCACTCCACTCAAGCACTCAGTTTCAATACAAAATAGTGTTGAAAGAGCTTTTTCTACTATGAAGCTTATCCAAACTTCATTACGCAATCGGCTCGGAGATGAGGTGATGAGTGACTGTTTGATTACTTATATTGAGAAAGATATAGTACGTTGTATTGAAACTGACGATATTATTGTACGATTTTAAGATATGACAAATCGAAGAATGTCATTGTAAGAAACAAATTATTGCAATTTTTTTCTATATTTTATAAAAAAATCCTAAAAATAATGTAATTAATCAAGAGAAGAGAACCTATTCGTTCGACAACTTGGTACTTATCGGTGTTGATGTTGATACTTATGGTTGTTGATGATGATCTTGGATATTGATATGTGATGCTGATATCAGTTGCTTATTTTTCAAATAATTCGAGATGTATTCGGTAAACTAAATTGTTGATATTATAAGCAAAGAGTGTAAAAATGGTGAAAAGTAATTTTGTGTGGACCCCACTTACTTATGCTTTGGTAGATAAGTTAGCTTATTTAAAATAAGATGGGGGGCTTTGATTATTTTTCATCAAATAAGTATCGAAAATAAGTACCTTATTTCAAATAAGCAAAGTATTGTCGAACAATGATGCTTATTTTTTTAGATAAGTAATTGGTACTTATAAGCAACCAAATAAGTGTTGCCGAAAATTTGATCGATATATGAGTGTATCGTATCATCGAGCTCCTTATCAAAGCACGAAAAATAGAAGGGTCGAGGTCTATAGAAATCGAGTGACAAGTTACAGGTGCTTGTTACGGGACTAAAGAAACGCTCCCAATGAAACCTCCCCATTTGCCCTTGCCGCCACCATCAAAACCCTAATTCAACACCATCAATTCTATACCTAGATCTATACAAATTCAATCTATCTTCAACCAATTCATCTCTTAAATCTCTTTTTTCACTATATATTTGAGCTTCTCCATCCCAAATTTTTACTTCACAACCTCCAATCTCAAACAAAATTCATGCTTTCAAACGACTCATGAATAAGGCAACCATCTGCGGTGGAGTTTCTTTAGCGACCGTCTTCGGCAGAGGCCTCCTTGTTCCGGCCGCCTCTGGTGGTTTCACTGACGACAACACCCTTTGCCCCCTACCCGAAGAGATCTCTTTTTGGACAAATCTCTTTTCTCTTCGCTCTTCTTCTCTGAAGGTGTAGACCCGGCTGAGAAAGCCACCCCTCTTGGCTGAGAAAGCCACCCCCTGGTTGAGAAAGCCATATCTTTCCGGCTAGAAAGCCCTGATGTCGGCTTAGAAAGCCTTTGCCAATAAATTTCTTTGTCCTCCTCTTATGCGGGTGGTCCTGAATGCCCTCTAAGTGGGTGGTTCCATCCACCAACGAGCGAGAAGCTCTATCCACCCTTTGCTTGAAGGCCCAATCGATTAACAAACACTATCTCAAGAAAAGCCTTTCGTTTTCGGCTTCATTAGCTTGATCAATCGACCCTCTATTGTAGGCTTCCTCTCCCGTAGGCCGATTCGGCGGCTTGTATGCTTGGCTTGGCCCATCGACGCCGTCGGTTTGCTGTCACATGAAACTACTGACGAAAAAAAGGGAAAGGGTGGCAAAAAGAAAAATAAAACTACTTGGGACACAAGTTGAAAGATTAAAAAAAATAATAACCTTTTATATATACATATATTTCTTAATAAATGACTTACACCACAAGCCCTAATTTTCTTACGGGGGCAAGTTTTGTTTTTACTTACGAGGCAAATTAGTTTTACTTGCAACATTTGCCTTGCAATTTAGTTCTACTTGTGCTGCAATTATTGTTTAATTGTGGTGCAAGGTTGTTATTTCTTTTGCAGGATGACTCGCACTTAATTTTTGTACTATTTTTTCGAAGAGCTGGAGCGATGGTCGACATGTATCGAAACGAGTTGTATTAGGCCATGTCACTTGGTGCTTTGGGACTTCTAAAGATCTTTTATCTCGGTGGATGGAACATGAGCTGTCCATTTCGCACACCCTAGATTGGGTTGACCTGTTTGCACGCGACACTTTTTTTGTGCTTTACTCACCCCGATTTCGATCTCTTTTGCTTTTCTTTTCGAGGCTTGTACTTTTTTTAGTCGTTTCAGATTGCCTTGGGTGTCCGCTTTGTTGACCTTCTTAGTCGTTCTCGTTTGCCTTTTTTAACGGCCTCTCGGACTACCATTCTTGTGTGGTTACTCCAGATTCTTACTTTTATCAAAAAAAAAATCGAGTGACAAAAATAATTGAGAGAAAAATAGAATTAAAGTGTGTTTTCCAAAATTATCAACCCTATTAAAAATATCGGATAGACTATACTGGCAACCGAGCAAAAATGGTTGGTACTCCACCCACTCGACCATGCAGTGGATCCACCAATCCGAAAGGTGAATCCAAGATTAATCTAGAATGGATTAACCAACTAAACATCTCAAAAATGAAGAATTTCCTTTGGAAAGTGGCTCGAAATGGTCTACCGACCAAAACCAGGCTTGCGGCCAACCATGTTCCGGTACCACAAGGCTGCGAAGCGTGTAATAACCAAACTGAAGACACTAACCACATCCTACTCTCATGCCCCCTGACTAGGGCGACCTTTAACTCTGTCAACCCAAAACTACGACGGATTGTCGACCAAATAACTCCGAACAACAAAAAATCACATCAGGTACTGGATGAAATTAGGACAACGACAAAAACAGAGGAACTAGAACTCCTCATCAACACTTTGTGGAGCCTATGATTTTCTAGAAACAAGAGAGTTTTTTTTATAGGAACAACGAAATGAGCTTGAATGATGCCGACAACATAATCGAATTTACCGGAAACCAGGTTAAAGAACGGAAACTTGCAGGAGCCTCCGTCTCCCCTAGTCCCCACAATTTTAGTGCGGGAAAAGGAGAAGGAAGAAAGCATGCAAAATGGGTAAAACCCAAGAGAGACTATATTAAACTAAATTTTGATGGTGCAGTGTGCGTAGATGGCGTGGCTTCCTTCGGGTTTATCCCCAGGACTCTGGTGGCTCCCCCATCCATTTTGACGAAGGACTGATTGGTCACCAACATGTTCTGATCTCCGAGACCATCGCTTTGCGCCATGGACTTCTCGAGACCATTAGACGTGGCATTCCCCGGATCCAGATTGAAGGCAATAGTTTGCAGCGAGTCAAGACCGTGCTCGGTGACTGGCGCTGCCCATGGGAAATTGGGTTGTTGCGTGCGAACATCCATTGCTTGTTGGCCCGATTCCAGGAATGGAGCATATATCATGTTTTCAGGGAGAGCAATTCTATGGTGGACTTCATCACTGGAGCTTGCAGTTGATTCGGGTTTTCTTATCCTCATCCGTCAGGATACTCTAAGACAACTCACTAGTCTATTAGGCCATCTCAACCGCTTCCCCAAACTATTGAAAAATGTGAATTTGGAGAATTTGATACAAGTTTTTGCTCCAACAGTTTCTCCATCACATTCTCTATAATGAGGAGGGGTGAGAAAAAATGAGCTATCTTCCCTACATTTGGAGAATTTTCCAAAAATATTTAGGGAATGTATTAATTACATATGCTGCCATGACAACTTTCAATTGATTATATTATATTTTATAATATTTTAGTAAATATTTATATATATATAATAAATACAAGACTCTCTATAATGGATAAACTGTTGGAGTTGAAGCAAAATATTTTTAGGAATATGATATTTCTTATCCCATTTTAGTTGCCACCGTAATCTCTTTCCTTATATTCTACCAAAAAAATATATATTTCCTTATATATAAAAAAAAAAATTCCACGAAATTCCCGAAGTCCAAACTCGTTTATTTTCTCTCTCCCTTCAGTTTGCAGTTGCGAATAAACCGAACAGAGGGGGTAATTTTTGCAAAACGATTCCCCACCGTGACCGTCACCGCCGTCAACGCCGCCAACGCCGCCAACGCCCCCACCGACGGCATCTCATCCGCTATGAACACCGCGGCTGATCACACTGGGAGCAGATAGATCTTCCGCCGATAGATCTGACTATCTGAGTGTCTGACTCGGTTTCTTTCAGATCAATTGGGGATTCGATTTAGCTTTTTCGTGCATTTCTTCTGCTTCTGTTTCTTTTTTCTTCAATCTTCTCTGGTGGATGGAAGATGGAGTACGTCGACAACTTGCCGCCAATGGATCTGATGAGGTCGGAGAAGATGACTCTTATGCAGTTGATTATTCCTGTCGAGTCCTCTCACCGAGCCGTCTCTTACCTCGGAGAACTTGGCCTCGTCCAGTTCCGCGACGTAAGCCTCTCTGTCTATCTCTAGTCAGTTGATTATTCTCCTGTTACATCGTGAGAAATAGGAACGATAGGAAATGGTTGTTAAGAGTTGTTGATCTATGGTACCTCGGCAATTCAATTAGTTTTTGTTATCTATTGGATATTAAACTGCCGTCTAATTGATTTTTCTGGATGTGGATGGATTTTTTGGAATCTGGAGTGATACATGAACTTGTTGAGGCTTTGAGTGTAAACCGTTTTAGTCGTTCTATGTAATTGGAGCGGGTTTGATGGATCGGTAACCTTATCTGAAGGTCTGTGAAGTTTTTAATTTTTATGGACCATGAATGCCTGAATGATTCTCCATGCAGTGACGAGCTGAGAGTGTATATGTGTCCTCGCTTTGCAGTTTAGTGATATCAGAACGCTATAAAACAGAAGCATGTTGTAGTTATGCTTCTATTTGAAGCTGGTTATTCTCTGGTTCTCATGGTATGACATAAAATTATAAGGTAACATATCACCAAAAAGAGAGGGACAGGTTTTAGGGTTGAGACTGATGGTGGCTTGCCCAAGAAGAGATGAGCAAAGCCAGACTAGCCATAACTTCACCACGACATGTTTAATCATTAGTATCACTAATCAGTAGGGCTGTTCAGATGGTTAAAATGGTTTAAGGGTGTTCGTGTGGCTAATTTAGGTAAGAAATAAATAAACATTCTCTCAATTGTAGTCTAGAAACATGCCAATATTTTTTTTTTCAAATAGGGCATCAGGCTTCAAATAATTTTAAGAGCTAAGCTGAAGTTGTAATTATTCAAAAATTCAGTGGAACTAAACCACAATCACACAGTTTGAAAATACTGAATAGGTTTCATACATGTGATGAAGGTGGGATTCAAGGCAGTGTTTATGAATTATTTTACCGCACATCTTAGTGACCACCATGGTTTAACTTCAAGTGTACCAGGGACATTTGTCTTGTCTTGTATCCAATAGGCATTTGTAACTTGGCGCAAATATTTGAGACATTGAAATTTACAAGAGTATGATGATGAGGTGAAAGTATGGGATGCAAAAAATTGCAGTCTGTTACGAATTTTTCTCACATGTGCTACATTTTTCTTTTGGCAGTTGAATGCTGATAAGAGCCCTTTCCAGAGAACGTTTGTCAATCAGGTATTTTTTCCTAGACTTTGGCTACTGAATCTGGTCTTTTGTGATGATGAGTGTCAAGTATTTCTTTTTGCAACCTTAGTACTTTTAGTGTCATCCTTGTTGACTTCAAACACTGATAACAGTGTGAATGCTCTGCTCCTGGTCTTTATTAGTCCGCAGAGTGGTGGCTGAGAATCTTTGGGATGACTGTATGAGGGAGAATTTGCTCTTGAGGTGGGTGGTTAAGATACCATACTTTCTCCAAGGAAAAACTGGAGAGAACTTTTTAATGCTGTTTGTTACACAAAGTGGTAAAATGGCAACTCCTATAGCAATACCGAGTAGTCCTGTTTTCACCCATCCTAATAAGCAGAAATGTTTATCCATTTGACAGTTTATAAAGGATGGCTTGACAGGAAGGTAAAACGTTTTGAAGTATGACCTAGCATACTATTATTTATATTTTCATCCTTATTTGATGAGGCCAAATAGCAAAGTTTCATCATAATTTTTGTTACTAATACAAAAGAAGGAAATTATTTTGCTGAAGTGTCTATATCTACTTTTGAAGATGCTGTACTACAGTAGTTTAACTGACTCTAAAGCTAATTGGAGGAGAGAAAATGAGGAACGAGATGTGAAGATTGTCTCCACAAGGCTGATATAACTTGCTGTGGCACCGGTTTAATCGTTTAAGCAATTAACCTGATGTCATAATCTCTCTAATGACTGTCAAAATGGAATAGAAAGAGACTACCATACCACTTTTTAAGGGAAATGCTACTATGCTAGTGGCCTCCAAATTGAAAACCTGACAAAAGTAAACTCACCATTATATTTTCATTCCTGTACAAATCTGTTGGAATACTAAGGGGGAGATAGTACAACAGGATGTTGGAATAACACTTTCGCTTCTCAAAGAGAATAAACCCTTTTGCCTCCATATTATACGATAACCCCTTCGAATATGCACCACAACAAGTCCTGAAAGAAAGAGAAATCAGGATTGCCACCAGAAGTTCCAGTATAAACTTGGGCATTATGTAGCACCGACCCTATCCCATTAATCACTAGAATCATCCAGAGAAAGACCTATCTTGTTTTGTACTACTTGAAATGATTGTCAAATTTTGCTAGTTTGAGGGTTCTTAAATTTAAATTCTCAACTAATCTTTTGATGAAAATGCATAAATTTATATGTTTTGCAGGTTAAAAGATGTGCAGAGATGTCTAGAAAGCTGAGATTTTTCAAAGATCAGATCAGTAAGGCTGGTCTAGTCGTCTCTGCCAACCCTGCAATGCGACCTGGAGTTGAGTTGGAGGAACTAGAGGTTTGACTCTTTATTCTATGGATTTTTTTTAGTGAATAGACAGCCCCCATCCTGCTATATGGACTGCTGTGGTAAAATTGTTTTTGTGATGCTAGTTGGAAAAAATTTAATGCTATATGTGTTTATTTGTGCTTCTCATGATTTAGGGTCAGCTGGCTGAGTATGAACACGAGCTGATTGAAATGAATTCTAATACTGAGAAGCTGAAGCATACGTATAATGAGCTCCTGGAATTTAAAATGGTTCTGCTGAAGGTAATATAACTTGACTTCTTAGGATTTTAAAATGTTGGATAAATATTGCATCCTATTGTGTGCTTTGCTTCTGTTAGCTAGTTTTGATTTGTAGTTCATTTCCGTCTGATTCTTGCAGTTCAAGTTTATGTTTTACTGTTGATTCCTATATAAATTTCTCCTATTCATAAGTGCCTGTTTAGCATACTACATGACATTTGATTTCTCTTTCATTTAGGGTCTGTTTCCTATTGTTGCCATTCTTTTTCGCAATCATTTTTTTAATTGTACGTGTTATCCTCTTGTCAGAAATGAAAAGATCAAGGTGATTGCTTAATATTACATTTTTTTGTTTCATATGTTGCATTGACATATACGTGACGATGCTCAAATAGTAGATACATTTTAAATCTAGGTGTATCTATCAGCTTGTAAAGCCATGCCCATATTTTGGATAAAGATAGTGAATTGAAAAAAAAAATGAAAATTAGAGCAATGAAAACCCAACGCTTTTGTTCTCTCGAGGAATGAGTAGAAGTACTTATGAATGTGGAAATGGAATTGAAACTAGCCCTGTACTTTCTTTATGGCAGTGAAGGGTGGGTACAATGGTCTATGCTCAAGTAAATAGGCATGGGGACTATGGGAGAATGACTCCAATTTGAGACAATCCAACAGTTTGTTGAAATCTTATGTTTATTATTTACAAGGCAACTTAAACTTTTGATTTTGACAACTACTAGTCGAGGCCTGAATGTCAAATATAAAAGAACTTGCATTGAATTAAATTGATTTGATGTCCTTCCTGGCAAATAAATTTGAGCTGATGACTATGTTGAAACAACCAGGCAGGTGATTTTCTTATCTCTGGAAAGACTTCTGCAGCGCCAGAGGATACAGAGTTACGAGAGAATGTGTATTCAAATAATGACTATGTTGAAACCACAACCTTGCTAGAGCAGGTAATTGAAACTCCTATAGTGTCGCTTTTAAGCATTCTTTTTATGAATCTAAACTTCGTTTTGTTCATTAAGGAAGACGGTTCATTTGACAGGAGATGTCTGAAACACAAAACCAATCGGGTGTTAGATTTATTAGTGGGATCATTAGTAAATTTAAGGCCCTTAGATTCGAAAGGATGCTATTTCGTGCCACGAGAGGTAACATGTTTTTTAATCAGGCACCAGCTGATGAATGCATTGAAGATCCTATATCTTCTGAAAAGGTAGGACTTTGACTACTCTGATTGGGTTTGTATTCGGTAATTATGTAATTACATATCTGAAAATTTTGCCTGTTACTTGTTTAACGATGTGCTGAAACAATGTACACTGAGCTTGTGTTTCAACTGGAGGAAATAAGACTTAGTTA
The DNA here is from genome assembly GCA_964016875.1 of Fallopia convolvulus. NCBI lineage: Eukaryota > Viridiplantae > Streptophyta > Magnoliopsida > Caryophyllales > Polygonaceae > Fallopia > Fallopia convolvulus. The sequence continues at coordinate 51,646,958 of OZ024732.1, forward strand.
AAACCTTGCAGGTTGAGAAAACAGTGTTTGTGGTATTCTTCTCTGGAGAACAGGCAAGGATGAAAGTACTGAAAATATGTGAAGCTTTTGGTGCAAATTGCTATCCTGTTCCAGAGGAGACGATTAAACAGAGGCAACTTACTCGAGAAGTAAGTATGCATATAAATTTTGTGACTGTCTTAGTACAAATCAGAAATTAGTTACCAACATGAGATGAGCCCAAAAGGTTAGGATCGAATATGCATTTTACCCAAGATGAGCTGATTGTTTAGGCCTTGTGAATTTAAATTTCAGGAAACAGCATATCTCTTGAGTTTGATATTTTTCCTTGTATACCTGAAGACTTGCAGGCATTACATGAATATTAAAAAATTGTTGATGTGTGGTTCCAATGAGAGATTTTTTTTCTGATACAGGTTTTATCTCGGCTATCTGAACTGGAAACTACTCTTGATGCTGGAATCCGCCATAGAAACCGAGCTCTTACAGAAATTGGTTTCCAACTAACAAAGTGGATAGCCATGGTATTCTTCTATATCTTTTTAATATGTGCACAACCTGGTATATCTCGTTGCTAAAACATGTTTTTTGCGTTAACATTCTAAGTCAATTAGGAGCTTCCATTGACACAAACTAGTGTAGATCTTGTGCCATCCATGGATTGTTTATTTGGACTCAATATTTAAAGAAATATAGTCATAATAACATAGAAAATAAGAAAAAGTATGAACAAAATGATAATCTTTTTTGCATGCTCTGTGCAATGCAAACATATTGTGTGACATGATTGTTTACAAAGCTGCTAAAGATAAAAGATTTATCTTTTAAAAGACGATAACTAATTTATATAAGGAGTTATGTTTTAAAAAACGATAACTAATTTATTTCTTATCTAATTGAGACTAAAATAAAAAAAAATATATAAATTAGATAGTGGGATGGTGGATTTGAATAGAGAAAATTGAAAAATATACATATGTCAATAGCAAGGAGGACCAAGTGGCTCGCTTTTTAACAAAGGGAGTCCTTAACCTATAATATATAGAGGTTGGTCAGCAACTGTACCTTAAAAGCCTTGAGAGTTCATCTACAGCATAAGTAACTACCTTCTCCCCTTCCCGTGGCTGGATTGATAAAAAAATTATAGATGCCAGCTTGCTCTCTCTGTTAAACACATGTGAAAAATATGTACCCGCAAAATGCTTTAACATTCTTTGGTCTAATTTTCCCAGGTTAGAAGGGAGAAAGCTGTATATGATACATTAAACATGCTCAACTTTGATGTCACCAAAAAGTGCCTTGTTGGTGAAGGCTGGTGTCCAATATTTGCAAAAACTCAGGTACCTCTTGTTCTTCATATGATCTCCAAACAATGATCATTCCTTTGCAGGAGATTACCTCTTAGGATGTGCTCTTGCAAATCATTATAACGACATATTTATGTGTAATGGCATTTTCAAATATTTAAATGTGAAACAATATGATCGTTGAGTATGCTTGTGGACTCAAATAGAAGCTTATTTTTTCATTTGGTAAATAGATAGTGGTTTGTCATTGTAGATTCAAGAGGTTCTGCAGCGTGCAACGTATGACAGTAATTCACAAGTGGGAATTATATTTCATGTTATGGATGCTGTGGAATCACCACCTACTTACTTCAGAACTAACCGTTTCACAAATGCATATCAAGAAATTGTTGATGCATACGGGTAATTTATCCTTCTCATAACATTTCTGTTGGTGTGCAATAAATTTGATGTTGCTTTACATCAAAGTCCCTTATGATGTTTAATGATATCATAATGATGGTGATTTGTTAAGCACACCCTGAGGCAAAAGAAAAATGGAGAGAAAATAGATGGGACAGGTTTGTGTACTATAGTTCTTATTTTGAAGCTATCAGAGAAATATATTAAATCCCCCCTCCATTGACTTATGTTGTAGCGGAAGAGAGGGTTCTAGAAACTTGGTTTTCACCATAAACTTAGCACCATGGGCCTTGATTTTATTTCTCATCAAATTTAACTTATCATGTTTTCCCTTGGTTTAACATGTGAAATGATTGTTTTGTTTATAATTTTGTGTTACAGTGTTGCCAGATATGAAGAGGCAAACCCTGCTGTTTATGCCGTAATTACATTCCCATTTCTGTTTGCTGTGATGTTTGGTGATTGGGGTCATGGTATATGTTTGCTGATGCTAGCTTTGTTTCTAATTGCTCGAGAAAACAAGTATAGTTCTCAGGTAATAAAAATATCTGATTGCCTAGAATTAATTTGTGATGTCATTTTTCTTTTTGGGTAACAGCTTTGATCATTTAGATGAATGACAATTACAGAGTTGATTGATTTATTTTCAGTTGTGCCTGAAAGGGAAAGTCTTCCTACTAAACTTATGAAATTTTTAAAGCATTCTATGTTGCTTTAGCTGTAATCTCACCAGTACCATCACATACCTTTTGTTGCAGAAACTTGGCAGCTTTATGGAAATGCTTTTTGGTGGGCGCTACGTGGTTCTTCTAATGTCACTTTTTTCAATTTATTGTGGCTTGATTTACAATGAATTCTTCTCAGTACCGTTCAATATATTTGGTCATTCTGCTTACAAATGCAGAGAGGCAACTTGCCGGTATGTAGCTGTATGCACTTCTATAGTGTTGTTTGCCTTGATTTGATTTAGTTTGTTGTTTTCAAGATTCTAATCATTATGCTGTTTCCGAGTAATGCTAAGAATTTGCCGCAATGTTAACTACTCATCCTAAGCTTTTGGGTACTAAATGGTGAAGTATGAAAACTCTTGAGATGAAAAAACTCTTCGAGCACATACTTTTGCAATTCACTAGCATTGTATTGTCTAAAAGCTGAGAAACAAGAAAGTTATAGCGAGGAATTATCCCTCAACATTTCCAGGATGGCAAGTCCTATCGGATTTCATTAAAATATTGGCACAATACATCCCTTCTACTTTCAACATCGATGGAAAAAGTCATGCAATTTGCACATGGATATGTAGTGTTTTTATTTTTTTTAAAGTCAAGTATAATAGCATGTAGTTGTTTTTTCTTGTTTTAATGTAAGACATCTGTTTGTCTTTACATGCAACAGGATTTATTTATCAGGTCAATGACTTGAGACCACCTAGTCTGATCAAGTGTTCTGAACTTAGGTGTTTTAATGTAATAGATATATACTTCTACTCCAATTCATTGACACATGTGGTCAGCCAAATGATTTGTGCATGTCTCTGATATTCGATAAAGTTTTTATAATTATTTTTACTCACTTATTTGTATTTTGGCTACAAATTGAGAGAGACTGTTGTGTGGTTGATTATACATTAGAAAATGGTGAGGGAGATGTGTTTTCTCTTTTGATGGTTGTGTCATGCTCGTTAAAAAGATCGGTCAGTCATAATTTAGAAATACACCAACATGGAAGTTTACCAATTTCTTTTTGGTTCTCTCTCCCATGTCTTGTGTCTTACACTTTAACTTCCATTTGCAATATCATGATATAACAGTGAAACAATCTGGTAATTTGGTTCAGTTAGATCTACTAGCATTTGTAGCATGTCTGAATAATTTTCAAGTTGTGGTAATTTCACATGATGTGGTATAACATGGATGTAATCTGTTGTTCTTCACAGGATTTTATCAGTTACTATATGTATTCCTGTTGGTTAAATATGGTGTTCATGTTTTGACCAGTGATGCACGAACGTCTGGTTTAGTAAAAGTTGGAGACACATACCCTTTTGGGGTGGATCCTAGGTGGCGTGGAAGCCGTTCAGAGTTGCCTTTCTTAAACTCACTCAAGATGAAGATGTCAATATTGTTTGGCGTGGCACAGATGAACATAGGAATAATACTTAGTTACTTTAATGCCCGATACTTTGGCAGCTCGCTGGACATAAAGTACGTGGTTAGCTTTATTCTTTCGTTCTTGTTTAAGAAGTAACAGAGGTGGCTTACAGTACAAATAATTTGCCTTTTCAGGTATCAATTTATTCCACAGATAATCTTTCTTAACAGCCTTTTTGGCTATCTTTCGCTTCTTATCATAATCAAGTGGTGCACCGGTTCTCAAGCAGATCTCTATCACGTCATGATCTACATGTTCTTAAGTCCTCTGGATGATCTCGGAGAGAATGAGTTGTTTTGGGGACAGAGACCTTTGCAGGCACTTCCTTAGCTTCAAACATTTTTTTTTGTGTTAAATGTAATCATATCCTAATCATTAATGGAGAAAATGACTATGATGATTTTTGTTCATGCAGATCTTGCTTTTGCTTTTGGCTGTTGTTGCAGTTCCATGGATGCTCTTCCCCAAACCCTTTTTGCTGAAGAAGCAACATTCTGAGGTAACTTATGTTATGTATGAACATGCTAATTTTATGGTGTTGTTTGGTCTAAATTTTCAATTTTATGGCACAGAGGTTCCAAGGTCGTACATATGGAATACTTCACGACTCTGAGTTGGATCTTGATATAGAACCTGACTCTGCCAGACAACATGATGATTTCAATTTCAGCGAGATCTTTGTTCATCAATTGATACACTCAATAGAGTTTGTTTTAGGATCAGTTTCAAATACAGCATCATACCTTCGACTCTGGGCATTGAGGTATTCATGATCTATCTTATAGTTAAATTGTCCCATTTTTCTGACGTAATAGAGTCTCACAGATCTGTTGCTTTTTACAGCTTGGCTCACTCAGAACTGTCAACTGTTTTCTATGAGAAGGTTCTGCTTCTTGCATGGAGGTGAGTTCTTAGCTTAAACCAAATTCAACTATATAGCAAGTGCTGTTCTTTCCTTTGTTAAGCTTTGGCATGTATATAACTAACGCAATAGAAAGTAGAAGAAAGAAAAGAATAGAGTGGTGAGCTAAAGGACTCCCATTCAGATGGTATAATAAGGACATGAGTCAAAAAAAGATCAATTATGGCTTTATGGGCGAGATCCTACTTTCACTAGTAATTAGTAAACAAATTGTTGTCTTTTCAGGTATTCTAGTTTTGTATATTTAGCTTCCTACTTAGTAAATGAGGTAGGCTCTTGTTGTCTTCCCTTCCAAATCCCCTATGTTAAAAATTGGAAGCTAGTAAAGTAGGGGAAAAGGGAAACTGTTGAAACTATCTAGTGAAAATTACTGTCAAGCATTTGTCCCCTGCAATCTACTGCCCTGAAATGCTCATATACTTATATGAGAAGCCATCTGGGTATGAAGATCTCTCTTCTCGTATGGGGGAGCATCAAACATGGGTCATCTGATTCACATTAGACTATAAAACCATAGTTATTGCTAGTTTATGAAAAAATTGATGCTCCCTATACAAGGGGAGAATCTTAAACAAAAGTCCATTCTCATGTAAAGGTGGATTATCATACAAAACTTCTCTGGCTCACTCGTGTTCATGGATAACAATTAGCAAATGTGCTTTAAAATCCCGTTAATGATTTGCATTTAATCATGCTCTCAGCTATGATAACGTGGCCATTCGCCTGTTGGGGCTAGCAGTTTTTACCTTTGCTACAGCTTTCATCCTACTCATGATGGAGACGCTCAGTGCTTTTCTACATGCTTTGAGGCTCCACTGGGTGGAGTTCATGAACAAGTTTTACCATGGTGATGGGTACAAATTCAAACCATTCTCCTTTGCCGCATTAACAGATGAGGAAGATTAGCATATTTGTTTTACATTGTAAGTTCCCCTTCATACATACATATGAAGTGCAAGTATAGAAGACTTGATTGAGAAGACACTCGTTGATAACAACATCATGAAAGATCGAACACCTAAAAGGCAAGCAGAGGACTCGGGCTATTTGGCTTTGATAATTTTTCTGCCTAAACGTTAACCTCATACTATGTTAAGTACATTTAACTCAATGTTTATTTTGGCTACAAGGATTTGCCCCCCTGCACATCTGAGATTTTGTAATTTGTGAAAAGGATTGCCTACATACCATTCATAGTTGTCAATTAAGATACATTAGACTGAATTTAGCAGAGCTTAGTCCTTTTTCGGGTTCTTTTTATTGTCAAGTTGATTGTAAAATTTTATCCTAATTTTAAGATGTTCCTTGCTAAATGCTAATAGAAGGCTCAAGCGGGTTAAATGTTCATTTCATATTTGAGTTTTATCAGATTTTAGATCAATGCTTGATTCCTGAACGGCTTAACCAATACTCTCATACTAATGAACTTGTGCTTTTGGGTTATTTTGATGAGCTCAATCGTCTTACTTTTACGAACTTAAAATCTTACAGTCTCCTCTGTATGAGAGCAATGACGTACTTCAAATATATACGTAAAAACACAAGAACGTTAAGCATAAAAGTAGACTCTTGCATTAAACTTACAAGCCCATGATTTATTCATATATATGGGTACATCTATCTACACATGATCCTTCTCCGAAACCCACACTTCATTGGGTACTTATGAAAAAAATAACAATTCAATAACTATGTTACAAAAACCAGACTCATTTCCTAGACCCGAGTTGGCAAGCTTCATATTGCAACACACCATCTTGTCAAATGCATAGGTGCGATCCCCAGCAATGACCTTCTGATCTTAAGCTTGGTTTTGCCACACACCCTTTCTTCAAGCTATTATTAGCTTAGTGTGAATGGGGCAAATTGCACATGTCCCCCTCAGTTATGCAAACTCTGGATTAAGTGCCAAGGATTCCTGATATATCATTTCCTTCATCTCTTCTTCTCCAATGGCTTGTTTCTCATATTCAAAAGAGAATGGCTCAAGGCATATGGGCTCGTCCTCTACATTGTGTAGCCTTGCAAGATACGGATGAGATAGCGCTTCTTCAACTGTAAACAATGCAAACGTACCATCTTTAGTATTGGCAAATTAGTTGAAATATCAAAGTACCAAAGGAGGACTATTAAGCACATTAGTTCTTATCCATAAAGTAAATAAACAAAGTAATTTACCAGTGATGCGTCGGGTGGGATCAAATGTCAACATTCTCTCAATTAGATCAATAGCCATTGGATTGATATGTGGGAACACCTTAGCTAACTGCTGACGTGGCTGCCGGGGCATTTGTTTAAGGTATCTTCTTGCGTCTTCACTCTTGAGGAACCCAAGATCAGATTCATGGGGTGTCCCAAGAAGCTGAGGAAAATAAATGAAACATATAAGCATGCCAGTCAATATAAATTGTGAACAATCCATAATAATGCAAGATAATGCATTACTAAGTATAATCCAAACACACCCAAAATGCTAAGGTCTGCCCCTATAGATTACCTCTGTCAATATTCTCATTTGGTGCACATGATCTCTGCCCGGGAGCAAAGGCTTCCTGTTCATTATCTCCATATAGATGCAACCCACAGACCAAACATCAATGGCAGAGGTGTAATCAGAAGAGTTGAGCAGGAGCTCAGGAGCTCTGTACCATCTGGTGACAACATACTCAGTCATGTGTTCATTCTCACAAGTTGGACGCGACAGGCCAAAATCACAAATCTTTAGATCACAATTTGCATTTATTAACAGGTTGCTCGGTTTCAAGTCTCTATGAATGACATTTGCTGAGTGGATGTATTTAAGCCCTCGAAGAAGCTGGTACAAGAAGTACTGCAAGTAAAGTATTTTGGATTTGCTTGTTAGCTTCTGGATAAGTAAAATACAAAGCTAGGCTGTGGTGATATAATGTAAGACCATGATAGTGATAAAAAGTTAACCTGACAGTGCTCCTCTGATAAAATCTGATTGGACCTAATTATTTGATGAAGGTCGGTGTCCATCAGCTCGGTTGCAATGTAGACATCGTTAAATTCTCTTCGTAAAGGTGGAGGAAGTACGTCTCTTAAGCCTATGATCTGATGATGAACAAGAATCCAAGGTTAGAACAAAAGGAAGTAACCCATTTAGCATCAGCTAAGACATTAATTTGGAAAACGCTGTAAAAGTTCAAATTTGAGCTGTATGTCGAAATAATTGCAGTTTGAATATAACATTTCAAGAAAGCTAATTGAATCTCCCATACTCTTTGCAAAACATAAAACTGATATTCATATGAAGCTATCCGAGTCTATTCTATATCATGAAACTATTTCTCAGAAACATTTTATGTTTGTCTTGCTTCTAAACTATTGTATTTAGCAGCTTTCATAACACAAACATTGACGGGGCTAAGCGATCTGCCGAAGCTGTGGGATGTAAAAATGCATCGGTAGGGGAGCGTTCCGCCTTAGAGGGAAGCAACGGCGCGAGCCGCGGTGGACGAAGCGGAAGCGAGAATGTCGGCTTGAGTAACGAAAACATTGGTGAGAATCCAATGCCCCGAAAACATTGAAATAAATATGAACCTGTTTTTCCACTCTCATTTGTCGTACAAGTATAACAGATGAGTTTAAACAACAAAATTGCAGTAATCAAACAATATGATGTATATAATGAGCAGAAACTTATGAAATTAAATTTAACCAAGAAAAGACATACATTTTCGTGATCAAAATGGCGAAGAAGCTTAATCTCGCGAAGCGTACGCTTAGTATCCATGTAATTGTCGAAAGCGTTGGCTATCTTCTTCATAGCCACCATCTCATTCGTCTCCGTATTCAACACCGAGCTAAACCAAACCAGAAAAAATCATCATCAGCCATTAATACTAAATCCTCAACAGAAATTCGATAAACCCTAACAAAATCCCCAAACTATCTACATAATCAATCAGCTGCTTACCAGACAATCCCGTAGGCTCCTCGACCAATCGGCATGATCGGCGGCCGATACTTGGCCGTGACCTCGAACATGTTTCCAAAGATGTTATACTGAAAAAACTGGCCACCACAGGTTAAATCCGCTGGAAAATCGGGAAATTGATCGGAACCTGCCGCCGGATTCTGCATCGCCACGCCAGCCATTAATCAACAACAAGGATTTAATTAGACACTGAATATAGCAATTAGCAGTTGGAGGAAGCTTGTAGAATGGGGGATAGAGAATCCGGCTTTTATATAGAGTTGAATTTGGAAGAGATCGATCTGCCATTCAAGACATTATTGGAGGAAGAGCTGCTTCTCGTTTCGTTATTTGCGTGGTAATTGCCAGGAAAGGAAAGAGAAGGCGCGCGCGAGACGACGCGTTTTGGGTGGGGTTTGGGCTATTAGGATCTGACGGACAAGGCTTTAGCCGCCGTTGATCGAACGGTTCATAGGCTTCTAACGGTTTTGTGGGATTTGTTGACCTTTTCATATTATTATTTTTTAAAAAGAATTTTGGCAAGTGTGACAAGTCAAAAGACTTCAAACGGATTAGGCATGGTGCATGAAAGCATCGAGGAAAAGTCAAACAAGGCGAGTGTTACTTCTAATTGCAGATAATCTCTATACAATATAAGTAATATATTTTGATAACGTGCTATCAAAAAATATATTTTGATAACGCAGGTTTCATCGTACAAATTACGATTATGGACCTATGGTTATGTAAAAGAATTTAAATTAACTAAAAATTGTAGTGTTTAGTAAGTCGAGTCGAATCTATAGGGTGACGGATTTATTATTGTGTATGAATTTTGTATCAACAAGTAATAAGAGGAATTTTGATTGTAGCAAAGTCTAATCATGTAAAACTAGCAAAGTATGAAAATTGTGATTAACAATATTTGGGAAGATAGTTTAGATTAACAAATATCAACATTCGTATGATAAGTTGATCATTGATTTCATCTCAATATCACATGTATTGGATTTCCCAATTCTTTTCCAATTCTAACAAATAACATAACCAGATACTATCAGTTATAACTAATTAAACAACCATGAAACCATCAATGAAACAACCATGAATCAATGATTCAGTTTAATAGCATCATTAAAAATAGGAATATAATAGGATACAATTCTAATATAAAATAATCAGTTTTTATCCTAGATTGTAAATCAAAATTCTTCACATATGACTAGCACAACTAGATACTAGTAAGATGTAATTGCTACTACTTTGAACTAGAGATGCTCAACCAGTAACTCTCTAGATCTAGCAATGATCTAGCAATAGATCCAATAAAAACAAATCCTAGTTGACCAGGCTAGAAAATGTTGAAATTAATCATAGAAATTCAAGCAAGTGAGAAGGTTAAATCCATGTAATAGATAAGAAATTAGAAATCTCACAACTTTAATCAAAACAATGCTTCAATTGTCTGACTAAACAAAAAGACTTAGTTCTCCATATAAAAGTATAGAAATCAAAATAATAAAAAGAGATTATGATAGATGAGAGTTCTTCTCTCTAAAACCCTAATATATAGTAGGAAACTAGGTCTTAAACAACATAGATTCGAATGATATAAGCCTAATAAAATAATACTAAGCTATAAAGCAAATCGGTGTTGCAAATCTCGCGTTTAATAAAAGGCAACGACCATTGCCTAATAAAAAAGTTGTCTTTTTCAATTTCAACTTTTTTTTGAATTCTAGACTTCTTGCACTAATAATACTACTCTGAAAGGGTTATTATCGACCCTAAGTACAATCATTATTGCCACATTTTTCTAACCCTATGGTTATGTGTATTGGTATTCCATTATAATTTCGAATAATGAATCCACGAGTGGCTTTCTTATTCAGTGCTTTTGAGCCATCAAAACTAGTTTTAACCGAACCTTGTAACGATTTAGTCCATTTTATTTCTTGTATTTGTTCTTAGTCTCCCATTGATTCTTGTTTGTTGAATGAGCGTCTCTCTTTCTTGATTATTTATTGTGATCCAATTTTTAACATGTTTATTAGTATATTACTCTATATTTGTATAATATCTATAAAAGTCTATTGAAAAATTGTCTTATTCAAATTTACATGAACACAAACTTGAATAATTTTTATTTATTCATTTTTTTACCATTATTTATTTTGTTGGGAATGCATGATGAATAATGGAATTATAATGCATGTGTATCAAACAGATACTACTCATTACAGAGTTGAAACTAGTATTTAAGAATTGTAAACGAGCTATATTATTGTATATTTATACATATACAATTTATAAACTTTCAATAATTATCTCTTTAGTTAAGTTCTAGTGCACTATTTATACAATTGTTTGTAAACCTGTTTCTTGTGCATTTAGGTATTACGAGAATATAAAGTAATAATTTGATAAAGTAAAGAGGTCTTGTAGCTCAATAAGTTAGAGTGTTGGTCTTGTAGCTCAATAAGTTAGAGCGTTGGTCTTATTAGCTGAAGGTGTTAGTTTCGAGAGCCCAACCAAAATCAATTTGTTTTGAAATTTAATGCTCATTTGATGAAAAATGATTTGACAAAAATATTTGATGAAGGTCTCTATCCATTACATTGGTTGCCATGTAGATATCATTGGATTATCCATACGAAGCTGAAGTACTAACAATTGACCAGATTCTTTAATGTAGCATGAAATTGTTTCTCGTTGTCGAAATACCACATTATGTTTACCGTTTGTCTTTGCTTTTGAAAACTTCTCAACATTTGGTTGATATTTAAAAATCAACATGTTTTGGAGTCTCGATCATTTATCATATGAGGATGAGTATAGAAAGTGATTTATAACAAAAGTTTGCATCAACCAAATGAAATTTTGATGCATGTATAAAATAACTTTTGAAATGAAATTTATTCAAGAAACACGAGAAATGTGTCATTTGTTCTTTTTGAGGCTCTAATACCATATAATGAGATAATGACCGGTAGAGAAAATATATTTTTCATTGATTCAATATGATAGAATGCACATGATATATATAGGAAGCTTGGTATCAATGAAAGGATGCCACTTAGCATGTGTAAATTATGTAGTGAATAAAACTAGTGTAACCTCTATCAATGTGCCATGTGGGATCCTAAAATGCAATCTATACCAATCACATCAACCCGTCAATTTAGGACCCAACACATTGAAAATACAATCAAAAAGTATAATTCAAATTAAGGCCTTGCTACATTTGCTTTATAAAAAGTACTTTTTATTTATAAGTATACTTTTTTTGTCTTGAAATTTGTAAAAGTTAGTTGTTTTTTACATATTTCAAGGCAAATAAGTACTCCGTATTCTTATTATTAAAAAGTACTTCTTAAAAATAAAGTGTAGCAAAGCCTAACATGAACACAGAAATTACATTTTAAAATGGATAATTTTGTGATTTCCAAGAAGTGAAGGCATGATTTTGTAATTTTACTAGAATTAGGGAAAATGAAAAAATATTAAACTTTGCTGGTTAATTTTGTAATTTGGAGGAAGTTAAAGCACATATCTAAATCTAAGTAGCAATATTATTTTACCTAATTTTGAAGCGTATGTAACTATGTATTAAGAAAATGAAAAGATTTTGCATTTTCTAAAAAAATAAAGATATATATAAATTATAAAGCTATAAAGCTAGAAATTAGATTTCAAAATGTTAATTTCCAAAAAGTGAATGCATAATTTTATGATATGGGATAAGATTGAGAATATTAGGAATGTAATGATATTGAGAAATGAGAATAATGATATAGGCCTCTTTTATCTTTTAAAGCTCGTGTAACTATAATATGATAATTCTAAAATATATATAACAAAATAGTCCCGTAGCTCAGTTGGTTAGAGCGTTGGTCTTATGAGCCGAAGGTCGCGGGTTCGAGCCCCGCCGGGACTACTTTTTGGAAAAAAATTATTTTATTTTTTTTCCGCCAACGAAGTTTCTTATCCAACTATATATTATTAGTCAGAAATGCAAAATCAGGCCGGCCCGTTAGTTTGAACAAGTAATGGATCCGATTCACTATTTAGTGGCCCAATTGGTCATTAGGGTTTGCTGATAAATATCTACAAGTTCCCGATCTTTTCCATTTCCATTCGCATCCACCTTCACCATCTCTTCGCAGAGGCAAAAGTATAAGCGAAAACCTTCATCCCGATCTCCCTGCACCATGAGAGCCAAGGTACTCTCTTTCCCTCTCTCTATCCAAATCATTTGAATTCATTGTCTGTTTGTTTCCGAGAGATTTTTGTTCTGCCTTTTACGATTTGCTCCTATTAAACTAGACGATAAAGTCCGATCGAAGTATTTTTGGTAGCGTAGTTCTAGTTCAGTTTCCGATCATTCATTTTCGATTAACTAGGATTTTTTAAGTCGGTTTCAATGTGATTCGAGGTAGTAAGTGTGCTTTTCATTTAAATAAATGCAGTGGAAGAAGAAGCGTATGAGGAGATTGAAGAGGAAGCGCCGAAAGATGAGACAGAGATCCAAGTAGAGAGATTAATGGAGGTTTTCAGTCCGTCTCATCGCCATCAACTGCTATAGTTTTATTGTTGCCGTTTAATTTAGTTTTGTATTGTAAGAACCTTGTCTAGGGTTTTCGGAACCTTGAAGTACGGGATTGATAACAGGTTGATGATTTCGCAATATTACAAACTTCTTTCGGTTCTTCTACTTGTTTTGCAAAAATGATTTGTTGTTGCATAGTATTGAGTGATGGTGGTATTCATTGTTTTTTTTGTTTTTTTTAACAATGGTGGTGGTGGTATTAACATAGGTCTGTAGGTAGAGTGCAAAATTGAATTGATATGAAGAGATGAAAGTTGAGTTTTGTTAAACCCATTCGTGATGCCTTCGTTTCTTTGTATATTTTAAACCATATTTCTGGCCTAAATTTTAATAAATTAGGGATTATGCGATTACTCTGAAATCATTTATTCAACTTTCTTTGGAATGTTTGGAATCCCTGATTGTATAGTTTTCAATTTTGGAAGTGACGATGTTAAGTGCGAGTCTGATGAGTGCTAACTTGACATTTTATACGAGTTTAAGACGAGTCCCTTCCTGTGTTATATAATTTTGAATGAGTTGAATACAATTCTTGTTTTGCGACGTTGATGTGCCCTGTTAGTATTCATAGTATACGGGGCGCAACAATCGTCTCAGGTGAATATAGCCTTGTGTTTATTGCCCATCCGAAGTGAAATGTCTGGTGAGGGAAGTAGCAGCTATAGAACTTTAGTTGCAGAATTTAGATGCTGAATCTTTATCGGTTTTTCATGCATTGTGGTGTTTTTTTGTTTTCCTGCTAATTCTTTTAACTGTCTTGGCTAACCATACATGGAAGTTCTTGAGCATTGTTGAAATGTGTAGATTTGTATCAGGAAAGACGAATGTATGAAAAAACTGATGTTTATGCTAGATTTTTAGACTCCTATTTGGCTTTATGGAAGTATCAATGGCTTTGCCTACCAACATGTTCTTCATTTACTTTTGTTGATGTCTATATATAGATTTGATATGAATGCATGAGTATTGTTCACTTTTATAAGATTCTCAAGAAATTTTAGAGTTTCTAAGAATAGAAAGAGTGAAAAACTAACAAATTAGGCGTCGGCGATGCATAAAAAAAAAAAACATTTCGTACGATAGGAGATGGATCTTCTTCCTACCTTCTTCAATCTACTGTCTTGCTACATTTTCTATTGATGATTTTATGGCGAGTTTGATCACAGATACTAATGTGGAATTAGCAACGTCACAAAACATATTAGTTATCCTTGTGTAAAACATAATTTCAACAAGCAAATTCAGCCCGATATATTGGAGAAGTCTCAATTTATTTTGTAGGATCTTACTTCTTTTATATTGCGATTAATTGGAGATAATGGGCCTCCATCAAGTGAAAAAAGAGAGGCTAAATTCATATAAGGTTGTTTGAGGTTGGGTTATTAGAACAAGTTTGTTGAGGGTTTTTTGAATCGGATCGTAAGATTGCATTGTCGAATTATAAGACCCTATATTATAACTAAAAGTATGTAAAGATAATCTAACAGATTGTAAGAAAATGATAAAACTATCAATTTGATTATTAACCTTGAACTTATTAATAATATATAGTCATATTGTTTGTAGGATTGTTAAAATCGTTTGTAAAATTAGTATTAGTTTGACATCGTATTCTAAATTATTTAAGATTCTACTTCAATATTGGATCCTATTTAAGATCGTGGATCGTTTCGTTGTTATGGATCGTACTATGATCGTACGTTTATTACGAGAAAGGTTGTTTCATGTTGTAAATTGATCACATACGACTAATGGACGAGGAAGTGGCACCACCACAAAACAATCTAGTGTCCCTTCTGTGAAGCATAAATTGATCAGCAAAAGAACACCATCCACCATGTAAGAGAAATTCAACACAATATATACGAGTTCATTCAATGCTCCAAAAAACACTCGACCGAAGTGTGGAGAGGAGTCGTTGTCTAGTACCTAGGCATACAAGACGGCTGCTTAAAGGCACCGTTCGGCACTAGCTTCTTTGCTAGCGTTTTCCACTAGATGGAGCGGAATATTGGGCGGATTGAAGAAGCTCCTCCTCACGAGCTTCTTCAATTTCTGTTAGATGAAGCGGAAAAAAAACTCCCTCTACATCCAGCCGAACGGAGCCTAAATTGTCCAGACAAATGGCTAGACAAGCTAAAATACTAGTTAGATGGATTGAGCCTTCCAAGACTCATATGTGCCGATTCTTAGAATAGTGTTAATTTATTTAAGAATCAATAAAAATCCCACATGTTTTCGGCAGAATTTTACATCAACATACACTGCTACGTACACACTACCCAGAATTACATTTTGCTGTCCTTTTTGTTTTCACAAATGGAGAACCAAATAACAGAATACCAATTCACAACATAAAATTAATTTTCTTTAGTCGAAACAAAAAAAAAATAAAAATCGAAACCATCAAAATAAGAAACGACGTTCCGGCAACTTTTACACGACGTTTTCTCAACATCCTCCTCTGGGCCCCACTTCACAGCCTTCCACCAATTAAAAAAAAAAGGTGGGCCCAATACGCCACGTCACCACGGCACGATCCTGGCGCTACACTTCTTGCTAACGACCTTAGCCTTTGGCGACAACGCGCTAAGCGCCACCGTGCAATCCACCTTCGCCGTCAGCTTCCACGTCTTCAAACTCCCCACGCGCACACGCACCAGCATCTCCACTTCCATCTTCAACGGCACGTTCCCTTTCTTCTCCTCACGCGCCAACTCCTCCCTAGCGGAGCTCGACAGCACGATGTCCCCGCCGTCAAGCTCCGTCACGAAAACCGTCACGTTTCCCGGCGGCTGGTAGAAGGCCGGCAAACTACCCCCGCACAACTTCACGTCGTCATGGTAGACGGTAACGGAGCTTCCTTGCTCGTAGTAGATCCCGATTTTACCGTTGGGGTTTTCAGCTCTAACGGTGACGTTGAACGCCGGAGATATTGTAACCGATCCGGAATTCTGAGAGGTGATGTTGATGCCGTTGACGGAGACACGGTTGACGGAAAAAGAGGGCGCCTACATAAAATTCATCCATAAATTAATTTAGGGTGAATTACAAAAAACTACCCTTATCTTACATAGTTTACAAAAAACATCCCTTACTTCGATATTTATAGAGAACCACCCTTTATTTGTGTTCTGTTTTCATTTAACCACCAAGATGAACTAAATTTTCATCCATTCCATCGTTAAATTAGGGTCAAAACGCCAATTACCCTAGATTAAATGATTTCGTCTATCATCTCATTACAAAATCACGGCCCTAACTCCAATTCTAGAACGGTTGAGCTTGTTGAGATTGTTGGAGATAGGGCGCAAAATAGGGCTCAATGCTGTTGCTCAAGTTGGAAAAAGGCATAAATGATATTTAAAGGATGAACGATCTCGCACCCTATCTCCAACGAGCACAACCGTTCTGAAATGGAAGGTCGATCTGTGATTTTGTAATAGGATGAAAGACGAAATCATTTAACCTAAGCAGTAATTGGTCTTTTACCCTAATTTAATGATAGAATGGATGAAAAATTAGTTCGAGTGGTTAAATGAAAACGGAACAATAATTTTTTCATAAATATCAAAATAAAGGGTGATTTTTTGTAAACTAGGTAAAATAAAGGATAGTTTTCTGTAATTTATCTAATAAGTAGCCTTTGTCTTGTATTACCTTGGGATGATAGAGGAGGTAGAAGATGCCGACGGCGGCGGCAAGGAGGGAGATAAGGAGGAGTAGGAGGCCGAGGGTGGTGCAACAGCATCGGCGGCAGCCACCGCGGTGGCGCTGTTTGTTGGTGTAGAGCTTGTACTTGTGGGCGTTCTCCGGGGGAGGCACGCGGAAGATTTTGTCCTTGGGGACTTGGATGACGTAGGTGCCCGAGGGTGGGCCCGAGTACGTGGCGTAGCTGTCTTTCGACATGAGCGACTCTTGGCTCAGTGTGTGCCGGTGCATCCCTCTGCCCGAGGTCGCCTTCGTGTGCTCGCCGGAGACCGGCGGCGATTCGCTGTCTCGTGGGTACACTCGGTCTCCCATCATTTGTGATTTTAGGTATGGAGATACACAAACAAAAGTGGAACCCTGCAGAATTGTAGATGTTATTGTGAAGGAATGAAATAGTTTTGACAAAAATAAAAAATAAAAAATAGATCATTATATACAAGTTTTTGATTAAATAATTTTTTTATATAAAGTTTAAATAATTTCAAAAAAAAGTTTCAATAACATAATGAAGATGGACGTTGTGTCTCTAGTACGAAGTGTTTTATTTTATACAAAATAATGCGAAAGCCTCAATTAGGGAGTTATAGGGACGTGCTTAAATCACAAATATGAACGTGAGGGCAACATCGTTTTCTTCTCTCTCTTTTTGTGATTTTGCAAAGCGTGAAGGCAACATTGTTGAAACAGTCAATGAGCCAAACAAGAAAATTGTTAATTTCTCTCTTAAAAATAAAATTATAAAAATAATTGCTTGATACAACAGGTTAATATACCCCTAACAATAGTTTGATCCTTTTTAAAAAATTATTTAATGTGATCATAGAAATTTACCAGTAAGATGAGTATACTGATGTTATACAAGTCCCTCCTAAAATAGAAGAGAAGTATAATTGCATTTTTTAAAATTTGAAATACATTTAAAATATCTATAAAATGTTGAATAATATAGAAATTAATGTACGCATGCAATAAAATATTTGAAAATAGTGTTACTATATCAATGGCAACATGAGCGAAGGACGGCATTGACTAAAGAAAATCCATTTAATTGAAATCTAGACTTTTGAGTAGTTGGAGTACATTGGACAGGATACAGAAGATGATGATGATGATCGGGAATTGGTAAGATTATGGTAAAAATTAAGTCCTCTTCTGCTTTGGTTTCACAAAAGAAAATCCTTTACTTTTTTTGCCAATGTGAAAATCCTTTACTTAGTCCAACGATTATTTTGAGTTTTTGACGTTTAGTTAGTAAGAATTTATAGTGTGAATTTGATATTGACTTAGCTCATCAAGATTAATCGTGCAAGTTGTTAAAATGAATCTTGTGGCAAGAAGAGATTAAAAACAACACACATTGGTCATTTTTTGTAATCTATTTAATGGCGGTCCATTCGCGCCGAGTAAACTTATTAAAGAGATAAAATTACATTTTAGTCAAAAGTGAATCTCGTACCAACTCTACACTTCTCTTGTGAATAAATTGGTCATTTTATTTAAACACTCTTTTATTCATGATGTCTAATATTTAGCGATTGAGTGAGTGGTGAGTGGTGACTTGGGAATTTTAGGATAGCATATGATATAACACAATGTCAACGTAATATTATTAGCTTCCTTAATTGTATACATATGATTCTTGTAATATAGAGGAGTTTCCTTAGTTAAGCTCTCTCTAATTGTATAAGATCATTTGCCTAGTTGTATAAAATCTTCCTTTATTGTATTTATCTTGATCATCGTTCAAACACAAACACAAACGACTAAAAAATAAAGTCGATTTCAATTTTATCAAGAACAGATCATAAGTTGTACGGAGTTCCAAGTTCCAACTGAATTATTCAAATTCTGACTTCCTTCAGTTTAATAACACTAATTTACCTTTGACTTAAGGTTGATCGGATGATAAATCAAGCGGCAATCTCAGAACGAAGTCAGTCCTCAAAACAAATCAATGAAGGAGAAACAAGAAAACACAGCATTGAAAATCGGAGATGGTAAAAGGAAGGAATTGCAGACGAACCTGAAAACAGAAGAAAGATCAATTGAAGAAGTGGAACCTCACTGGCTCAATGTTGTTGTTGTGCCTCAGTCAGTCTTGTGGTTTACGAACTAGCAATCAGAAACTGAGAGTTTTGGTTTCCGAATCTTGAAGGCGAGTTCTTCTTCTTCTTCTTTTCCTCTCCTTTTGCTTATGGAGAGAGAAAGAGACGTGAAGAGGTGTAAGAGAAAATTGGCGATTGCGAACTCCCAACAAAAACAATAGAGGGAGGAGACCGAGTAAGAGCAGAGAGCCTTTTATAATGAAAACAATTCTCACATCAGAGAGAGAGGAGGAGATGTTTGAATCGGAGATTCGGAGTAAACGACCGAGGTCACTGAAATAACAATTGGGCCGTTACAGTCTAATCTAATCCGGCCCAATATCTAGGCCCAAATTGTCCGGTAATTAGCTATATCCGACCATTTGTCAAGGCGATTGAAAATCTTGTCCAACACGAAACATTTCAATTTGGGAAGTTTGAGAATCCTCTTCCCACGTCGGAAGTTTTATAAAAGCCCTTGTTACTCCTTCTAAGGCCAATTAGTTCGTAATTATAGTCCCAGAGAGTCCGTTAGGCAGATAGCTCTGATATAATATTAGTTCAAAGTTCCATCCTAAAACCAATTGACAATAGAAGGAGTAATTCGATGAGTTCAATAATAGTCCATTTAAGTCCCAACTTTTAGATGTGGGATGGACATTCTACACACACAAGCTCGATCAGGCCCGACTTGGTTACCATTCAATAGGTGAGCTTGAGCTCACGAACATCACTGATCATCTAGCTATACAAAACTAAAAATTTAAACTACATAGCACTGCCTTTTATTTATTATAAATATCCTTAACCATTCTATAGGAGGGAGCCTTTTATGCTTACAATATTGCTAACAAACTGATCATCAAGAAACACACAATTTGAATGCATGCAAATCTCAACTCTCCTTACTTTCTTCACAAATCTAGCTAGCTCAGCCATGGTATTAAGGCGCTTGGCGTTAATAAGCATCTTACCGGTAAGCCCACAAGCAATGGCTTCATTCGGAATCCCCTTGACGTACTCCACACCCTCAGCAATCACCACCCCCATCCCCATATGAAGGTGAGGCTCTATGTGACAATGAAACGCCCATACCCCCGGATTATCCGCCACAAACCTCAGCGCCGTCCACCCATATGGGTATAAAACCACAGTGTTCTTTAGAGGCGGGTTTTTCATGTTCAAACCCTTCATATCTTCATCGCCATTGAACTTTCCTTCCCCATACCCGAGCACCCAGAAGTCGTGCCCGTGCAAGTGCCATGGGTGGATATCGCTTTCGTTCTTCTCCAATGCGTTCGCGTTCTGGAGGATTATGTCCACCGTTGTATTGAGTTGAATGCTGTTAGAATTGATACAATGGTATGTCGATCTATTAGTACTTTGTAATTGGTTAGATTTAGACTCAGTTAGATAAAATAAGATTTTGAGAAAATGAATTTTTAGGAGGTTTTTTAGAAGGTGATAGTTTTTTAGGAGGTTTTATAAAGTTTATGATTGTAGACTAGCTTGTAGTATTTAATTTTTTTCTCAAGCATTGACCTAATTCAAATTGACTTGTTAATAGAAATGATCCGAATCTGAAATATGCGTCAATTTATACCCGACCCAAACCCAAAACATTCTATAATACCTTAAATGACCTGAATTAATGGTTAACATTGCCCGACCCAAAAACATATTAACTTGAAATGACTCGAGACCTAAACTGTTCCAGACTTAAAGAAGTATCTAACATTATCCTAATATGAAATAACAACCGATATTGATCGATCTAATTCAAAATTATATATCAATCTCAGTAACAAATAGAACTATGTCGCCCCTAAATAGACTAACACTTGATATTAACTCGAAATGATCCGAATCTGTTATATATACCTGTAGACACCATTGCCGACGGTGGCATTGGGGTTGGGCGGCGGCTGAGTGATATCATAGCCGGCGGGAAAGTTCTCGGGCGGCGGGGCGAGGTCAAAGGCGTTCTGAATACGGAACTTAATGGAGCCGAGGTGAGGCGTGTAAGGGAGGGAAAGAGAGACGTTATTAATAGCCCATTTGGTAAACTCGTTGACCGTGTTCTGTGTATTAAGTAACACGATTCGGCGAACGACGCCGTTTTCAGCGGGCGGTTTCTTGGTGATCCCCTTAAGGCCAACGATTTGGCGGGAGAAGGCTTTGCTGTGTGTAAAGTTGTTCCAGAGTGGCGGGATTGGTGGTGACGTGGAAGGGAAGGAAACCGGGGAGGTGAGGTAGTTGAGGAGGGCGAGGGCCGGTGGGGTTTCGGGTTGTCGGCCGCGGACGCCGACGGAGATCCAGAAGTTGGACGGCGTCGTTTTGGGGTGGGTGGAGAGGAGGACGGAGTAGGTTTCGCCCGAGTAGATGTCGAGATCGGAGACTGTGAAGGGATGCACGTAGTTGCCGTCTGCTTCCACCACCACCATGGTGTGCCCCTGTGTGCATATGATCGATATGATTAGTTAAATGGCAACACAAAGATGCAATTAATCATACAACAAAGTTAAATACCTGGTTTTGTGGCCTAAGAACTTAAAATAGAATTTTTTTTTCTAAAATTTTGATATTATAGAAGTAAGTTTTGTCTAACAAAATATTTTTGATTAACAAACTAATAGGTTTAGAGCATTTAAATCCTAATTATACCTTTAATTTCCCATTTTGCCTTAAGCTTAATTTTTTTATCAGTTTCTGGCTTGATAGTTTTAAAAAAACTTTCACAATATAAATAATCTTTTTGAAGTCTAAAGTAAGTTTATATAAAATATCTATAACTATATATTAAAGTTGTTTCTTTTCGAGCCACCAGAACAATTCTGGCCGCACCTTATATTTACAAAATTAATTTTTATTTTAATATTTTAATTTTTTCCTATTATATTCTTACTATATATTAAAGTTGTATTTTTTTAAACCACCAGAACGATTATTACCCCACCTCATATTTAAAAAATTAATTTTTATTTCTATTATTATGACTTCTTTCTATTAAATTCTTTTTAACTATTTAAATTTATCTCTAACATCAAAAAAATATCTATTTAATATGACAATATTTTTTGAAAGCTTTCTTATACAAGTATTTAAAATTAAAGATGAAATATTTAAATATTTTAAAATAAATATAAATATTTTATCATATATATTTTGACAAATTTATTTATAGAAATATAGTAATTTTCTTTTATAAAAAAATTAATGATAAATATTTATAATTTTTAAAATTAATAAAAATGGATAATAAAATACAGAATATTTAATAGATATTGAAATATTTGATAAACTTTAAATTTACGTACATGAAAAGTAATAAAATAGAAAAAAATATAATATTTGATTAAAAAATTATATACATTCTATGAGTAATAAATTACTTATATTAAAATTTATATTATATTATTATTTATTTATTAATATCTTATTTATAATATTTATAAAATATTGAATCGTATTCGTACATAGTACAACGGGTAAAACTAGTATATACAAAAGTCAATACAACATTCGCATTCAGATTCGACCAAAAAAAACATTCGCATTCAGAATAAGGTAAGTATGGCGGTTGTCATTATTTTTCGATGAAAGGAGAGTAATAGAGTATAATAATTCATATTGCCTTAAAAATTTTTTTATAGATAGTTGATATTTTAATGATATATTTATTGGATGAAAGATACTAAAAATTTAGTGAGCACAAATCTAACTTTTTTTTAATAATAAATTTATGGAAAATATTCTATTTATCGCCTGAAAAATAGCAAAATTATATTATTAATACAACATCCAAAAGCATATATAATACTTCTTTGTTTCATATGTGGCATCGCCGCTAGGAATCGGATGATAATTTCTGGTATTCGTTGCTCATCCGAAAAAACGTGGTTATGAATTATGATTGGGTCTGAGAAACGTTTGTCTACAAGCATATGCATATCCAAGCAATTATATTTTTTTTTGGTCGAACAAGCAATTATATCTTTTGAAAGGCTGTAATTATACATGCAGCATAAATTGAATTAAAATTTCTTAGATAAATCAAAAGCTAAGCTATATTTTCCCTTGTCCGTATAAACGTGTGTTATTGATGTCTAACATTATAATTGGTGGCGGGACACATCGACCACGACCTTACTCGGAATGGTATAATATATATTGGTACAGTATGTGATTGTTGATTGAATGTGAATAATATATGCATGAACCATCCACATGGTGTGCTTACATTATTGTATGCATATCTGTACAACCAAATCTATATACAACCAGCTGAAAGAAAGCTATGAAAATTATTTACGTTTGTTTGTCAAAATTAATGTAATATATATATATATAGTTGTAGTTGTAACGTGTTGGGAACTCTGGTTCCAAACATTGAAAAAAACGATGATAGTCTTCAGTTTTAATAATAACAAATTCCATATGGAAACTAAGGAGTTATATTCAAGTATTTCAAAGGAACATCAGGTCTAAAGAAGAATCCTCAAGAATGCTAAGGGAACAAAGGAATACATGATAGTGTGTTCCTATCGAAGAAACTCTGGATAGAACAGTTCCCATCACATGGGAACTCACATGTGCGAACAAGACCACTCAGCGCAAATCACGTGATCTTGTCTCAGACAAAACAAAAGCTCAGTCTGAGGAAGAGACTGAAGCGAGTGATCCAACGACCCGATTGATTCTCAAAGTTGACTCAATTCAAATCAAGTACGTCACATGTGAAAGATAAAGACTTGGCATGCAAGACAAAGGACATTTTAGACACAATGAAAGTCAAGATTGCAGCCCAATTAAGAATGAGTATAAAGCCAAATGAATAGTGCTTGGAATAAGCACTTCTCCCAAAACTCACGTTCACTCACAAAGAAAGAAAGAGAGACAAGAGAAGAGAAGCCCGACGGCGAGTGTTCGATCTCGACGACGGCAAACCAAGTTCCCTAGAGATAGGGAACTATGACATTGAGCTCAAGGTTTAAGATTCGATCTGTCTTATAATTAATTAGTTGAGGTGTTCGCTTGGAAACAAGGTCGAGAAGGCTTCCTTGTGTTACTAGAGTTAGGTAGAACTGGTAGGAACTGAGAAGTATAAGTCTTGCCTGTGTAACTAGGGAACAATCAATAAGATAAGAAGATCGTCAAAATCCTCCAACAGGAGGCAGAGGTTTACCCACACAACTATTTGGTTGTTGTGGGTTCCTCTATAAAGAACTATGTCATTTACATTCTGTCTTACTTGCCTTTACGTTACTTCCGCTGCCTTGTGAACAACTTAACAACCAGTTTCCAAGCTCTTACTAACGCATAACGATCCAACATAACGGTTGAGAGAATGATTAAAACATTAATGCGTATTTGATTGAGATAGTTTTAGGGTTTAGGGTTTAGGATTAAAACATTAATGACAAAATATGACATACAATTTTTTTGGTTGAAGATGACATATGATTTATTAGAAAAATAATGATTTTTTTCTTCTTAGTTGAAGCGAATATGGAAAAGAAATCTCAAACGTTAGTTTAAATCTCAAAAAGATAAAAAAATCTCTCTAGTGTCACATGATCATATATATCTATTTAGCACTGTTTTTTTTTTTGGGTGGAAAGATAGCACTAATATTTTTTGGTTGAAAGGAAAGATAACACTAATTAATAGAGTTCGGTGTAAGTGAAACAAACTTTTATCCTGAAACGAATTCTTATCCTAAAACAGATGCACTTTTCCTAGTTCATAGTACACTTTTTCTATTTAATTAAGAGTGCACTTTTTCGGATTTGCACTTTTCGTTCGTACTTTGCAGTGCACTTTTTGTAGTGCATTTTCGGATTGCACTTTTTATATTTTGGAATGCACTTTTGTATTAAAAGTGCACTAAGAACTATGAAAAGTGCATTCATTTCACGTTTCATGATAAGAGTTTGTTTCATTTGAACTAAACTCCTAATTAATATTAGTAGACCTATCAAAAACTAACCTAATCGGCTAACCCGACCCGACCCGCCCGATAATTTTAGGGTCAAGACCCAAAATTTTGAACCCGAACCCGTTGGGTTGAAACCCGGAACCCGGTGAGTTGACCGATTTAGTATATGTATAGAATTTTTTAAATTTATTTTGAAACTTATAATATATTTTATTATTAAAATAAATGAAAATAATATATTATAATTAAAAATTATTATTTAATTAAAGGGAAAATTGCATTTAACCACCCCTTATTTACAATTGTTACATTTAACCACCTCTTATATTTTTTTCAACAAATAACCACCCTTACTTTTAATTATAGAGCATTTAACCACCTCTTGACAGATTTTGTTATAATCTCTGTTAAATAAAGTGAACTATATTTTTTCAATTATTTTTTAATTTTATTAAAAAAACTGTTTCCATAGAAGAACAACCCCATTAACAATCTGCCTCTTCTCTAATGTCTGGCTCGCTCCTGCTCCATCTCACTGTCCATCGTTCAAAACCATATCTGATGCAGGATTTCATCCTCCATCTAAATATCTTTTGTCATTAAGTTCTGTTTTAAATAAATACCCGGTTTGTTCCGGTTCTTTGCAAAACAATGTTTAAACCTTTGAACCCGGTTTGTTCCGGTTTAGCACCCTAACGGCTTTTGTCGTGTAGCTTCATGTCACGCTTAAAACACGATCGTGAATGTCAAAGAATGGCAAGCAATTTCAGAATTATTCCCTCAAATCTCTCTCTTCCTCTCCTGAAAACCCTCGTTGCTCATCGCTTCTCCAGGTTAGGCACTCTCCGCCGCATACCTCAGAGCTTGAGTGGGTCAATTCCAGGCTTTGAGCCTCGTTTGATCGTTATCCTTTGTTTTTTCAATCTGTTCACTACATCACTGGTATCAGAGTCGTCGCATCCAGGTGACCGACGACGATGGTAAACGCCGCCATGTTCACTGATTTGAGCAACAGGGTTGTTGCTAATGAGGAAGAACACGCCCGCCAGCAAGAGATTATGGCCATAGAAAACAAGGCAAAGTTCGATAACATCAATTCCAAGCTTTCCGAACTTCGTGAGTTGATGACGGGAATAGCGCTGCGTCTCCCTTCAACGCCAACATCCAACAACGCTTCTGGATCCAACACGGCAAACTCGTCGGGAAAATCCCCGCTGGAACCAGATCCACCAGATCCTTTGAGTACAGTCAATGCCCCACAGGTTCGTGAGTTTACGAATCCTGCAACTACACCCCAGCATCGAGGTATGATTCTAACATCTCAGGGGTCGTCTTTATTTCCGGGAGGGTTAGCCACTCGCCTAGCCAAAGTGGAGTTTCCTAAATTCAATGGCAACGATTTACGCTCCTGGTTATACAAGTGTGAACAAATTTTCACATTAGACAATACCATTCCTGAGCTTAAAGTCCGCTTGGCCTCCCTTCATTTGGAAGATAGAGCTCTCCAATGGCATCATAACTATATGAGGGATAAGCAATTTGTTTTTCTCCTATGGCACGATTATGTGGTGGATATAACATCCAGATTTGGTGAACTGTATGAGGACCCTCTGGCCGAATTGGTTCATTTGAAGCAGACTGAATCTGTGGATCTATATTTAGAGAAGTTTGAAAATATTCTCACCCGTTTATCTCTACCTGCAACCATTGCTTTAAGCATATTCTTGGCTAATATGAACCCAAACCTTCAATTACATACTAGACAGTTCAACCCTCCCAACATTTCTGAAGCAGCACGCTTAGCCAAACTCTACGAGTCTTCCCTTGCTGCAAACACATCCAAAACCCCATTTAAAAACTCACATTACAACTACAATTCCCAAAACTTTTCTTACAACCCTTCCAAACCCTCCCCATCTCCCAAACCACCTCTTCTACCTAGCCCCGAGCCACAAAAATTCCCACAACCACGAGCTCTCGCTCTCCCAGCTCCCTTCAAACCCAATACACAACACCAATCCAAGCCCTATAAGAAATTCACGTGGGATGAAATGCAAGAACGTCGAGCTAAAGGCTTATGTATGCATTGTGATGAAGTCTATTCTCCCGAGCATTACCAAACACAACATAGAAAAGGAGGACAAATTTTTATGATGGAGGCAGATGCCGTGGCTGACATTACAGTAGAGGATGATGTTGATATACACTCTACCAATTTAGAGGAAGAGAATGGACTGATGTGTCAATTATTCATTCAATTGTATGAGAATACAAGGCAGTTACGCAGGCAAACAGATCAGCATCTGAATTGATCCAGGGAGTTCACACAATTTCCTTGATTTGAGTACAACTCAGACATTGGGGTGCCCTTTAGAACCAGCCACACCTTTACTTGTCAAGGCTGCTCTAGGTACTGAGCTGATTTCAAAGCATAAATGCACTAATTTCAAATGGAGATTGCAAGGAATGGATTTCATGGCCGAAGTCAGGGCTATTCCTCTAGATTGCTTTGATCTCATTCTTGGGATTCAGTGGTTAGTTACGGTGAGTCCAGTTTGGTGGGACTATGTGCATATGAAAATGAAGTTCACCATGAATGGCAAAACATGCTATCTCAGAGGCGCCAGCAACACCGATTGCAAATTGATCAAAGGTGGTGCACTAAACAAATCATGTGTCCCAAATGCACAGCTAGCACTCATTCTGTAATAACTGCGGTTTTTAAGGATATTTTTTTGAATTTTCTCGGATATCGTTTTAACGCTTAATCCAATATTTTGTTGGAGATTAAATCCTAGAAAATTGTCGGTGATATCCTAAAATCACAAAGAAATGATTTTATGGATCGGTGTGAATTTTGGGATTTTTCGGTGAAAAAAGAATATTTATTGGATAAGCCGTCCTTTTAATTATGTACCAGAAAGGATTCAAAATATGAAACGGAAGCCTTACAAATTGAAGGTAGCGTGATAAAATCATGGAATATTGATTTTATTGGTCTACATATTTTACGGGACGTTTTTCGTTTAGTGAGTTTTTCCATCCGAGATACATAATTTTACCGCTTTAACGCGAATTCCGTTTCGAGACGGGTCTTGGCTACAAATTCAATATCTTGTCTGCCTTGTTAAGTAAAGTGGGAGAGAGATAGGATTGGGGGGCTCGAATTCATTTGTAAAGGATAAGAAAGAGAGGGGTTTTGAGAAGAGTTTGGACGGAACGATGGTTCGGGAGCTCTTCACCGCCGGTTGCTCCTCTCTTCCCCTTCCACCTCCATCTTCACTTCCACCTCCATCTCTCACCTTCTTCTTCCATGGTGTTGGGCTGCTGCCTCCTTGTTCAAAAAAAAGAAGGACCGAGAGAGATAGTTGGACGGAACAACGCCGGACATGGGAGCTCGCCACCGCCGGCAACCTTCTCCGCCCCGTCCACCACCAACTCGTCCACCCTATCATCTTCTTCTTCATCTTTCCTTTGAGCTGCTGCTGCACAAAAGAGGAACCAGCGAGAGAGTAAGGACGGAACGCGGGCTCGGGAGGAAGAATTCCATGTCGCCGGTCACTTTCTCGCCTCGCCGTGCATCGTCGCCGGCGACCGTTGGCTTGTCCGACCACCACCCACCAAGAGGACCGCTGTCGGGAAACGCCCAACCAACCTCGGGCTCGGAGATCGAGCCATGATCGAGCCACACGAGCCATGGGCTCGAGTGAAGGTATATACGATCGAAATTAATTAGCGGTTTGATTGCGGAGCCACCATAAGGGCCTTTCGGTGCCGCTTTACTAATTAAATTTATGGTTTTTATAATCTTGATGTTAATACGGTTCTACAGGTTCGAACCGCTCGTGAAACGGACGTCCGGATCTTCCGTTATAGCGAATACAAGTTTAGACATCGGTTGTCAGGTAAAGGACTTCGGATAATTACTTGGGATTCGTCGTTAATCCGTTTGAGCTGAAATTTGGTAATCTTGTAGTACTGTTACTGATGAACAATTTTTATTTAGAAAATTGTTTCAAAAGGGAAGCGGATAATTAGTTATAATTCCGCCAATTGGCTCCTTGAAGCATGATAACTAAGGATTCACTATATATCGATATTCGGAAATTAAATCGTTTATCGATTAGGAAGTTGTAGGAGTTGAGAATACAACTAAGAGGTGTTTCTGTGAGCTCGCTGCTGAGAATCCTTTTGTTATATTTGTCAGAGGGATGATACAGATTACTGTTGGAATTGCTAAGGACGTCGAGCACGCCTTATAAGACAAGTGGACGATTCTCTCTTGCGTTGTTGTTATTAAATGGGGAATTGAATCCCATTTAATATTTGCGTTGGGAATAACTTGTATGATTAATAAAATATGATAGGTTGTTATATTTGCTAGAAATAATGACCATGTTGTTTATTCAGTTTTGCGGTAGAACTAGATTTAAGTCCGTTATGTGTGGCCTTGTTTGTTGTCTCACGCTGAGACATTGTTGTTGATTAAGGTAGTTTCAGGGAGGGGAACGTGGTTCCATATCCTCTCTTTAAAAGAATATTACATTAGGAGGGGCCTAATCCTAATGGTGGGTCATGACTCTTCCCCTGCTCTTCGTGTGAGAGGGGTGATGCGCACTCTAGCTAAGTGCAATTGGCGGTGCAGTGTAGACGACAGGGTAATAGGCTTCTCTGTGCTCTACCTCACCATATGAAAATGAGGGGTCAAGGATAGCTTAAGTCCTGTGATCTCGGTACAGGGTAGATGATCATGGGTGAAATACTCCGATGATATCTACAATACCAGAGTATTTCGGCAGTAGTTCGAGCCGATTAAAAGCCACCAACTTGGTTGTGAAAAGTTTTGAAAGTAATATAAGATAAGTGCGTTAGGCACATTAATATACCTGAATGGTTCGTCCAGTCGCAAAGCCATTCTTGCTCCCGGTTATGAATGATTCTTAATCAAACTTTGATTAAGTCAATCTGATTAGTCGATGGAGGATTTTCAAAATGTTATGTGGTGAATATGAGTTCCCAACAATTGTTTATGCTTCTTAAAAGAAACCACAAGCGGTGGTATTCTCTTTCTTGACTATGCGAGTCTCTTTCTTATTCTCTATAGGACTGCTAATTGATGGATCATAATTCGAGTCTATTCGGATTTTTGATGCCAATATGTTTAGTTACAACCATAAGAACCAAGTTAGTTTCTCCACTTGCTAGTCTATCATTAGACTAACCCGTCCATTTTCTTTTCTTTTATTTGGTTGGCTGGTGTCCACCTTTGGTTTACGATACATCAGGTTCTTCTTGGAAGTTGATTCAAGAGACGGGTTCAGATGTTTGAAGCTCCAGAAGTTGAAGAAATGTTTTCAATGGTTATACTTAAAGTGAAGTTCTTGATTAAGTTGCTGCAAATTGAAGTGTAAAAGAAGTTAAGAACTCAAGAAGGACTTGATGAAGATTTTGTTTAACTAGAAGGTTGTTATGTTTATTTAATCTTTTTGAGTTAAGGTTTGTATAAGACCAATTATATTTATTCCGCTGTAATGTTTTTAGTTTGTTCAGTCAGTTTAAAGCCTTGGGTAGCTTCGGTTTAGTCTTAATCGGGGTTACTGGCGGTAATACCTCTAGGGTAGGAAGGGATTGTTACACATTCAAGTCAGGCCACTCGATCCCATGACAACTGATGCTACCCTCTGTCATATAGCTGCTGTAGAAAGTGACACCAGGAAAGATGATATTCAACTGCAGGCTCTCCTTACTGAATTTGATGATTTGTTCCAAATGCCAACTGAGTTGCCACCCCTACGAGATGGCTTCAACCACAAAATTCCTTTGACATCAGGGGCTCAACCAGTAAATAAACGTCCATACAGGTACTCTTACCTCCAAAAGGATGCTATTGAATCAATGATTAAAGAAATGATGGAACAAGGAGTTATTCAATATATCTCTAGCCCTTACGCCTCCCCAGTGGTCTTAGTAAAGAAGAAAGACGGTTCATGGAGAATGTGTGTCGACTACAGAGGTCTCAATCAGCAGACCATTAAGGACAAGTTCCCTATTCCCCTCCTAGAAGACCTACTTGATGAATTAGGGGGATCCAAAGTGTACTCCAAGCTAGACCTGAGATCTGGGTTCCATCAACTTCGAATGCATCCCTCAGATGTATATAAAACAGCAGTTAAGACACACTCATGCCACTTTGAATACCTGGTTATGCCATTTGGTCTGACCAACACACCATGCACATTCCAAGGTTTGATGAATCATATCTTCAAAGATGTCACTAGGAGATTTGTCTTAGTCTTCTTCGATGACATACTGGTGTATAGCACTAACTGGGAAGATCATCTTGCGCACCTCCAAGCTGTATTTCAGATTTTGAGGACACATAAGCTTTTCCTAAAGCTGTCTAAGTGCACATTTGGAGCCACCACCATTGAGTATTTGGGGCATTTCATCTCAGAAGGAGGTGTGAGCACCGACCCCTCCAAAATACAGGCCATCAAAGACTGGCCTACCCCTCTAAATACCAAACAACTCCGGAGCTTTCTTGGCCTTGCTAACTATTACAGAAGATTTATCCAAGGCTATAGCATGATAGCCAAACCCTTGACCTTGCTACTTCAGAAAGACAGGTTCAAATGGACCCCAGAAATTAATACTGCATTTGACCAACTCAAAAACGCCCTTGTTACTGCACCTGTACTAAACCTCCCAAATTTTGACCTCCCTTTCGTCCTTGAAACTGATGCTTCCAAATATGGTGTGGGTGCTGTATTGATGCAAAACCACCACCCTATATGCTACCTCAGCCGCACACTAGGGCCCAGGCAACATATGTTATCAGTATATGAAAAAGAATTAATGGTCGTTGTCTATGCAGTGCAACAATGGAGCTCATACCTTATGCATCGACCATTTGTAATACGAGCTGACCAAAAGAGTCTGAAATACTTGCTTGAGCAGAAAGTGACCACGCCTTTTCAGCATATGTGGTTATCCAAGCTCCTTGGCTACAATTTCACCATCGAGTATAAGCAAGGCAAAGAAAACGTTGCCGCGGATGCACTGTCCCGAGTTAATAATGCACAACTGATGCAAATTACACTCACCAATATCTATCCTCATCTCTATCAAGAAATCCAAAACTCCTGGCAGACAGACCCTCACATCCAACTCATTCTTTCCCGATTGCAAACAGGGCAACAAAGTACTAACAAATTCAGTTTTGCTAATGGTGAATTAAGAAGAGCAGGCAAGCTGATGGTGGGAAATTCTGAAGACCTCAAGTTGAAATTACTCCGCTGGCTACATGATTCAGCAGCAGGGGGTCACTCTGGGCGAGATCAGACTACACAACGGGTCAAATCCCTCTTTTACTGGCCAAAGATGTCCCGAGAGATTCAAGCTTATGTCCGAAATTGTCAAGTTTGTCAAAGGCATAAATATGACTCATCTGCATCTCCCGGATTACTACAGCCTTTACCAATCCCTAACGGTGTATGGGAATCCATCAGCATGGATTTCATCGAGGGTTTACCTCCCTCACATGGCAAACACACAATTCTAGTGGTCATCGACAGATTGAGTAAATATGCTCACTTTCTGGCGCTTTCACATCCTTATACAGCTTCCTCTGTGGCTCAACTCTTCATGGATCAAATCTTTAAACTTCATGGCCTACCCATCTCTATCATCAGTGATCGAGACCCTATCTTTCTGAGTGAAGTATGGGGTGAACTCTTTCGAGTACAAGGTGTGGATCTTAACTTCTCCTCAGCATACCATCCATAATCTGACGGCCAAACAGAAGTTACCAATCGCACTCTTGAAACATACCTCAGATGTATGTGTTCTGATGCTCCAGCCTCATGGAGTAAGTGGCTGCCCTTAGCCGAATGGTGGTACAACACCAATTTCCACTCCGCCATCAAAACTTCACCCTTTGAAATCCTATATGGCTATGCTCCTCCTGTACATATGCCATACCTTCCCGGGGAGAGTAAATCCCAGCTTATAGACAGGAGCTTCATCAAGAGGGAGGAAGTAATCACTATGCTCAAGTTTCATTTATTACGAGCCCAGAACAGGATGAAACAAACAGCCGACAGGCACAGAACACATCGCTCATTCAACATTGGTGAATGGGTTTATCTCAAACTACAGCCCTATCGACAGAATTCACTCAAAGCTAAGATTCCTCACAAGCTCTCTCCAAAGTACTACGGTCCTTTCCTAGTTATGGACAAAGTGGGCAATGTGGCATACAAATTAGACTTGCCAGAAACGGCTTCGATTCATCATACATTCCATGTAAGTCAGCTCAAACTATGCCTGAATCCACCAACTGCACAAACTTCTCTACCTCAATTCTTATCCGACATTGGCAACACCAAGGAACCAGAGGAGATACTGGACCGTAAAATTACCAAGAGAAGAAATGCAGTTGCCACTAAAGTATTGGTCAAATGGAGAGGTGAGCCTATCGAACGCGCCACTTGGGAGTTCTATTCTGACTTAGTCGCCAAATTCCCAAACATTGATCCTTGAGGCCAAGGATCATCTGAAGAACGGTGCCATGGTGCAGGATTTCATCCTCCATCTAAATATCTTTTGTCATTAAGTTCTGTTTTAAATAAATACCCGGTTTGTTCCGGTTCTTTGCAAAACAATGTTTAAACCTTTGAACCCGGTTTGTTCCGGTTTAGCACCCTAACAGCTTTTGTCGTGTAGCTTCATGTCACGCTTAAAACACGATCGTGAATGTCAGAGAATGGCAAGCAATTTCAGAATTATTCCCTCAAATCTCTCTCTTCCTCTCTTGAAAACCCTCGTTGCTCATCGCTTCTCCAGGTTAGGCACTCTCCGCCGCATACCTCAGAGCTTGAGTGGATCAAATCCAGGCTTTGAGCCTCGTTTGATCGTTATCCTCTGTTTTTCAATCTATTCACTACATCAATATCCCTCGTTTATTTCTAGACTCTCTCCTCTCTCAACTCTCTCAAATCTCTGCCTTAATTTTGTGAGTCTCCAAATCTCCGCCGACCATTGATGGAGCTCTCCATCAACTAACGAAGTTCCGTCTTTGCACTGTCGTCGAGCGGCGAAAGAAAGACCCAGATCCCTAAAACTAAAAAAGAAGAGATGAATTGAGGAAATTGCAAAGATATATGTTCGACCCTATTAATTTTGTATGTGAAATTGGGAAATTTGTAACCTTGCAAGAACCCTAATTTTTTATAAATTGGTTTTTTTTTTGAGTTCAATCGATTTTTGTGATTCAAAACAAACAATTGTTTGTTTGTGTCTTAGACGGTATGAAAAGCAGTAGGCAATAATTAATAAAAGAATTGCTAACCTTTGAGAGAAGCTATCAGATCCAAACTAGAGGAAAGGAAAGGCACATGATACATTCTTGATACAAGCAGGCTAGAAACGAAGAACCAGACTCCAGAGTTGTAAAATGAATTTTTATTTTATTTTTATTTTTTTGCAAATCAAATTAGAAAATAAGGGTAAAAAGGTCATTTGCTTACTTAACAGAAATAACAACACAATCTGTCAAAAGGTGGTTAAATATACTATAATTGCAAATAAAGGGTGGTTATATGTTGAAAAAAATATAAAGGGTGGTTAAATGTAACAAATGTAAAATAAGGGGTGGTTAAATGCAATTTTTCCTTAATTAAAAGTTAATTTTAAAAATCATAAGGAAAAAGGAGATTTTAGACCCGCTGGTCAATCCGACCCGACCGAAAACCCGCTACAACCCGACCCGATTGACGCGTGACCCATAACTATCCAAAACCCGATTTTAACCGAACCCGAAATAACCGAACTCGAACCCGCCCGACCCGACCCGATTAACAGGTCTAAATATCAGCATAAATTATTTACCAGTCTAAATTAATGAATTTAGTAGGCTACCTGGATTTGGAAGTTGAGAGAGGAAAGAGATGTTGTACTAGCGAGGCGTATACGGTAGACTTTGTTGGGCAACGCCCTTAGAATTTGCGGCGCGCATTGCTCTGTCCCTCTGAACTTGCACGCCGTCGCCGATGAGTTGCCGAATCCCGGCGCCAGCGAGCAGTTGTACTGCCCTCTCCCATTTATCAACAGGCTCTGCAAATGTTCAGCCAATCCAGTTCATAATTTTTTTAGGGTGAAAAATAAAGCATAAACATGGTAAATTTATATACTAGAGAAAGATAAAACATGGGGTTTATTTTTATTTTTAAATTTACCTAGCCTCTTAATCTATGTCCCAAGAGCATAGGTTAAGAGATTAAATTTAAAAATAAATCAAGTTTTTGTATTTAAATTTTTTAAATTTATTTTAAAAAAGGGTTTATTTTTTTTAATGTTAGAGTTTTAGTTTTCAAACATTAATTAATTCTTATTCTATGTCCTTACAAGTAAATTTATATACTAGACACTTTATTTTACCTAGCCTCTTCGAGCATCACTCCATCTCCATCCCCATTTCCTTAATTATTATTGGAAGATCAACCTAGGGGATATATGAAAATTCTCAATCATTGTGTTGGTCTGAGGGCACAATGATTATGATTGATGAATAGAAAAAAAAAAAATGAAGTACGTACATACTAGTTTTTGTTGTTTTGGTAATAACTAATAACTAGTTATCCTATTGTACTAGTTATTCTATTGGATATAGAACAAAATGCTGCAAGCTAATGGAAGAAATCATAACCGGTCATTTCAGTTGGATTATTTCAATTTTCATTTGTGATTCATTTAACGCAATATGCAAAAATATTTTTGTTTTGCCAAGTATTTATATCTATAAAATAATACATTTTTAATACATATAAGCTGAATTGCGCCTAATAAAACCTTGTTAATTAATGATTATAATATTATTAACTCCACCTAATGTAACTAGACGACCTGAACTAAATTCATCAAATCTATAAATAATGCATGCAACTTTGTTGAAAATTATGCTTTTACTTCATAAACAGGTTTAAAAACTACTTGCATAAAGTAATTTAAGGGGAAATTAAACGTAAAACATGTTTAAAAAATCAAACCTGGGGTTCACCAATCCATCGGAGCGGGTTTGAAGAGAGATCAACTTCTTGGTCTTGGGCGCTCCGGTGCCACCAGTCGCTGAGTAAGAGGCTGAACTCTCCATCATATTGGAAGGGCTCCTCCTCTCCTTCTGCCACGTCGACTATGAGGGACCCATATAGCCCCGCTGATCTTTGCATCCCGTAGTGTCCATGGTAGAAGTATGTCCCTGGCTGCACCCAATCAAACCCCACCCAACACACACCACAAAAAGGTATAGCATGCATGTAGTTTTAGACTTTTAGCTGTCTGTAATGGACAAATTAACATTTCATTCAACAACAACAAAAAAAAAAATCTAAGTTAGGCTAGTTAATTAAGTATATATGTGGATTATGTATAACTTAGATGTTGATTTAACCTATGTATAAAAGAATTATAATTACCAAAAGAAATAGGTAAGGACTACTTCCATTTTTTTATTCTATTTTTTTGATTTTTTGATTAATTATAAAATTTCTAATCTACCCATATATACATAAATCAATCGATACACATTATAAATTTCAACCAAACAAAATATAAAAATCTAATTTCTGCAAAATTGATTTTAACCAAACACTTTTTTCGTAAATTTCATGAAATATAGTAATTCTTAAAAATACTATAACTTTCGATATATAATAATCACATTTAATCTCATAGCATTTGTTCTCTTGTTTAACTAAATGAACACTAAGAGGTAATTAAAGGAAAATGAGGAGATACTAATTAACCTTGTCAACAATAAACCTATAGGTGAAGGTTTCACCAGGATTGATAGCCACATGTATCGTGTCTCCTGCCCGGGCTCGGATCGTGGGGCCCGGAAACTGCCCGCCCACTGCCATCACCACCCTCTCCTCACAATCCGGGGCCCACAACATGTACTCCACGTCCCATTGGAAGTGCCTCACCTTAGCGCCCAAGGCCGCCGGCGCACCTGATCCCGCCACCGCCAAACAATATAAGGCGATGGTCAGTAGTAGACCGGTTCGAGAGAATGAATCCGGTTCGGCCATGGATAAATATATTTTTATGTACTAAATTTTTTTTTTGGTCGAATTTTATGTACTAAATTTGATGTGTTGTGAATTGTGACGAATTTTGCGTATGGGATAGCTAGTGGAAGTTGTTTTTTTTTCTCTATGAAATAATGACTTATAATAATATAAAGTATTAATTTAGAAAAAAATATAAAATTTAGAAATTGTAAAACGATAACCAAACGATTGTCATATATATCCAAAATAATAAAGAAACCAATTTCCGACTACATAACGTGTTCACCGGAGATTTGACGTATCAAATTTTTTTGTTAAAAACTTATAGTCTTTGTTATTATTATTGTAAGGACATGTCACTATATTGTCTAAGGACTAAAGGTCAAATTCCCAAAACAACCTTTCATTTATGTCACTTTTCAGCAAACCACCCTTAAAAATCAAATTTTCACAAAACAACCCATATAAAGGTAAATTATGTAATTAAGTCTCATAAATCAAAGAAATTGCAATTTGTAACCTTAAGAGGTGTCATTTGGGCCGGGTTCAGTTTGGTTCAATGCAGTTTTAGCTAGTCCGGGTTCAGTTTAACAAGGGACGGGTAAGTTCAGGCTTGGAACAATGCGAGTCGGGTTTGTTCAGTTTGGATTAATGCGGACCGGGTTTGTTCGTTTTAAATTTTGCCATTTTTTGTTGATTAAACCAAAACAAATTGAGAGCCCTAAAGCAAGACCAATGAAAGAGAATAATTAGAAATTGATTCTTGTAGAGAGAAATCGTCAATAGGGTAGAAGAAGTAAACACCCAACGCGGACGGCCCATTAAATGCGGCCCATTTTACAGTAGCCCACACAAGCACGTACAAAATGCTAAGAAAAGGCACTCTATTTAAGTTGTTAGGATTAGGCTAATAATAAGTAACTAGTTATACCCGTCCTATAACTCGAATTTTAAAATTATTTTTAGAAATATTATAAATAGAATATTAATATATATATATAAATAAAATATAATAAAATATGAGTATGTTTTAAAAAAAAAACTATCTTTGAGATTGGCATTACTATAATGATAAGATAAGATAAGTTTTTATTATTTAAAAATAATATTACTACAATGATAAAATAAGATAAATTTTTATCATTATTTTATTAACATTCCATTTTTTTAATCTATTTTTATACAAATAGATTAAAAAGAATTTAATTAAAAAAATCTTAGATGATCGACATCTAAAATATATCTAACCAATACACACCAATTATAAAATATATTAATTTCTTCAATTGATCAAAACAAAAACAAAAATCGTTACTAACTTTAAAATTGGACGTGAAGTTTAAAAAAAATATCTTTTACAAAAATCATTCAACATGAAACATTGAATTTTTATAAAGTTCTATCTTTAAAAAAAAAAATCATTCAACATGAAATTGAAAAAAAAATCTTTTGGCACATAAAATAAATAAAAGGAATTTAATTAAGAGAATTAAAATACTACAAATATAATTTTTTTAAAATATGATGTGGAGTCAGAATGAACGTGGTGGCTTAAAAACGTGATGTGGGGCCAGAATCAACGTGGTGGCTTAAAAACGGTCAGCTTTTATAATATACTAGTTGATGACCCGGGCCTTACCCGGGAACTTTTCTAAATAAAAATTGTAAGATGTTAATTTAAATTTGATATAGGTATTATAAATTATATAATAATAAATAATAGTATAAATAATTAAATTAAATATGTAGTTATTTTAATTATAACAATATATTTTATTATTAAAATGTATACCAATATTATCTTATTCTTAAAAAATGCTATTTGTAATAAATATGTAATAATTATAAAAAAAGTTGATGCTCTTAAATCGTAGGGTTTACTCGAATACGCACAAAAACCGCAATGAATTGATTTAATTAATCCATAAATTTTAACAACATGAATCCATACACAACTCGAATCTGAAATGTCTGAACCTAAACTAATTAAAATGGCCCGATTAATCGGTTTAACGTTAAGAGATCAATAATTTTTATTTATTTATGTACAGATTCGTAATATAAAAAATTAGTAATTAAAATATGGTGATTGAGACATTAAAATTTGATGACATTATTGCATTTAACTTTCATATCTATAGATAAAAAATTAATATATAAAACACAACATATTTATAGACGAAAATTTTAAAAGTTATCCTTCTTTTTTAAGAAAATTAATATTGAAAAATCCAAAATTATTATGAAAACATGTTCAATACTAATTAAAATCGTTATCATACTTATAAATAATAAAATTAATATAACAAATCTGAA
Organism: Fallopia convolvulus; assembly: GCA_964016875.1. NCBI lineage: Eukaryota > Viridiplantae > Streptophyta > Magnoliopsida > Caryophyllales > Polygonaceae > Fallopia > Fallopia convolvulus. The sequence goes on from OZ024732.1 coordinate 51,686,406, forward strand.
AATTAATATAAAAATACATGATTAAAAATGTCTCACACTAATTAAAAAACTTTATACTTTTGAATTGAAAGTTAATATGAAAGAATAAGAAATTCTAATATTGAAAATTCACAATTTAAAATATGATGAGTCATGGATATAAAAGTTATCTATTTCATTTAGAGATATTAAAATTAATTTAAATGGGCTATTAAATTAAAAAGGGGTATTTGGGATATTAAATTACTATTTTATATCTGTCATAATTATGGATAAGAACTTAATATTAAAAATTTATAACTAAAAATATACTTACAAATAGAAAATATATATATATATATATATCTCATTTATTGATAATTTTTTATCTATTTTACTCTAATAGATTAAATTAGTGTTGTTTATGTGTGATATATATGGATAGTGATTAACCGATTTAAGATTAAGGGATAAATAATTTTTATTTATTATAATTCATATTAATTGAAAAGATTCTCATAATTATGGATAAAATATTAATACAAAGAATTTTTTAACTAACAATATGGTGACTAAGACATTTAAATGTAATGACAATATTACATTTAACATTCATTTATAGATAGAAAACTAATATATAAAACTCAATATATTTATGGTTAAAAATTTAAAAAGTTATCATTCTTATTTATAGAAAACTAAAATTTAATTTAAGAAGATAATTAATAAGAAAAGTTGAAATAATATGAATAAATATTGAATTTTTTAAAGATAAAAAATCTTCTATATTTACATGAATAATACAAAAATAAAATTATGAAAAAGATAATGTAATTTTTTTATCCAAAATTAAATTTACGCAAGTAATTATCTAGATCATGTATTTTTTTTAATCAAAATTTGATTTAAGATAAATCTTTTACATAAATAAATAAAAGGATAAAGATAAAATAATTTTCTTTTTTTATTTAAATTTCGAATTAATTTTTTTTTATATATAAATAGATAGAAAAGAATTTAATCGAAAATATAAATTAAAAAAATTATTTTTAAATATAAGTTGAGGCCAAATTCAATGTGGTGACTTCAAAAGATAAAATAATTTTTATTATTTTTTAAAAAATTCGAATTTAATTTCAGTGTGTATTTAAAGTGAAGAATCCTAACCATATACTCCTACGTTAAAAAATATAAGATATATTTCATCAAGTTAAAATTTTGAAAGATATATACTCATATGTTAATGTGAAAGATATATTTCACAGTGATTATTAAAATTACATATAATTTATATCTTTGTAAAAAATTTAGATTATCTATTTATGTTTATTTATCTTTATGTTTACTTGGAGATAACTTTTTTTATATAATTAACTATTTAAAATTATTATTTTAATAAAGGGGTGATGTGGCGCAACGTGGTGGCAGAAATTGCTCCGGCTTTAGTTATTAGTAATAGATAGATATTGATTGATGATTGATTGATTAGGACTTTCGATTAGGATAATTATTATGCCCTCAAGCACCAATTCACTATTACCTAGGTTCACATTACCAGTGAAATGAACTCATTGTGATGTACCATGTTACAACGCAATAAGTTGAGATGAAAACCTTCATCATCTCCTGGCAAGGAAAGATCGGTTAAATTATAAATTAAATAAAATGCATCATCTGATCATCTAGTCCAAAATCTTGTTTAGCGTTAAAAACTGAGTCCAAAGGTGTTTTGGAATAGCTACTTAGTAGCCACTTTAGAATCTCTTTTCCCTTTATAGCAATCAGGATATCCTATAATCTCAAAACAATTTTCATATGAGTGGCCTTCCTTCTTGCAATGAAACACTACACAAGTGTTGCTTGGCATGCTGTGATTATTACCTTGATTAACACTAAAAGCAATTGGCTTAACAATGATGTGCCTAACTAGTAATCTGCTTTTGTTTTTCAGTATGTAATACAATTTCACGCGCCTTATTTACGAAAGGTAATTGAGATGGAACTTTATATGAGGTGTTAATATTATAAAAGGCATAAATTTTGTAAGTTTTTGCAGAGACTTTATAACACCCCGATAATTTATAAGGGATTGAGGTGTTTTATATGTCAACAAGAGCTCTTTCTTTTCAGAGTTCGAGTGAGAATAAAGAACTCAGAAGTTAAGCGTGCAAGGGCGAGAATAGTACTAGGATGGGTGACCTCTTGGGAAGTCTTTGGGTTAGCATGGGATAGCGCTTCTAGGGCCTCAGGCCTTACAGACTTACAAAACAGTTGGACACATCACAATCCAGTTTTTATGTACGTAAGAGATTAGAAACTGATGTTGGACTGTTCCCAAGGCAACGTAAGTAACAGAAAATCGCAAGTAATAAAACAGTTGGACAAAGTTCCTTTATAGAGAAACCTCGTGCCCTCTACAAACAACTAATTGTATGGGTAAACCTCTACTTCCGCTTGGAGGATTTTAAATAACTTCCTTCTTTTATTGATATTTTCCTAAGCTACTACATGGCAAAGTTCAAACTTCTCTGCTCCCAACAATTACCAAACTTTGGTAACACTAATGAACTCTCTCAACCTAAGTACTAAGATAACATATAAGCTAAAACAAGGAACTCAAACCTTACACTTTATGCTTATGTCTTGACTCAGTTCCTTTTCACCAGGGAACATTGGATTCGCCGTCGCCGAGATCACACACTCGTCGTCGGGGACTTCTCTTGGTTGCTTTACTCTTTTCTTCTTTCCTGGTTGCTTGAGGCTTTTTTGAATTGTGAGAGAAGTGCATGCTCAACTGCACTATTCATTGGATTATATACTCTTGAGACTTGGGGCTTGATTCTTCATTTTACACTTTCTCCAAAATGCCCTTGTCTTGCTAGGTAAGAATGTACTTTCTTCACATGTGATTCCATTTTGAAATTGGTCAACTTTCAAAGTTAATCGAACCATTGGATCAATTGGCACATTCTGAGGAACAGACTGCACTTCTGCTTTGTCTGGGACATGATCCCGCGAAATGCGCTGCACTGCCTTGTCTTCACATGTAAGTTCTCATGTGCTAGGAACTTGTCTCTTATGCTCTGGAGTTCCCTTAAGGGGATGTTTGTTCCTTTGAAATACTTGATCATAAAGCGTTAGTTCCCATATGATGTTTATCATTATCAAAACCGGAGATGATTGTTGTTCCAATGTTGTGGAATGCGAGTTCCCAACACTGTCTCAGCATATATTGTCTGTTATGATTTATTAAACCTCAATTAAGCTCTAGTGACTAAGAAATTTAAAGTAGCATGACATATTTCTAGTATAAGATAACTTAGTACAATAAGGAGGAAACCGTGCTTGAACATATAAATCGACTCAAAAACCGGGTTCAAGTTTTTTTTGTGGCTTCCCCAGATCAAATCCGGTTTGGAGGTAGCTTAAAACTTGAGCTTGAGATTAGACTTGAGTTGGCCTTGGGGCTTCTTCTTCACATGGCCCAAAATGGAGCCTATCTTTGAAGACCGAAGAATATAGCTCGCATTTTTAATCCAAACGCAGCGTTTTGATGCTGGCCCCTTGACCTAGCTATATAAGCTTGCTTTAGGGTTTGTGGAGCTCATTCACTTGTTCATTCTTCGCGGCGCTTCCAGAGAAAAGAGAGATATGGGAGAGAGAGCCAGGTGGTGGAGATCTCGCCGAAGAAGACGACGATGAAGCTATATATTCTCGTGGAGATCCGTGGTGGCGTGTTCATACTAAGCTCTATCTCGAGCTTGATCTGCCTGATAGGGGGCCGAAATCCTATCTAAGATCCTTTTCTTCATCTTCGTCTACATCCTCGCTTGTTCTTCTAGTTTTAAGTTGTTTTCTCTGTTTTTGTTGTTTGAGTTCTTTTTTTTTTTAGGATCTGTTAACCGTTCTTGTAATTTTCTTCGAAAATTTAGTGGATCTTGAGTTGGTTTCTCCAAACCGAGACTTTCAGACGTAGGATCTTTGATCTGAACCGGGTCACCAATTATATTCTCTTGCTTTCGATTCCTCTAAGTTTCTGTTCTTGCGAGTTTAGACTTTAGGGTTTCGATTTTCACATTGTCTATTTTTATTTCAATCTTTTCGTAGGGAATGATATTTTAAGGCGGTGGTTGAGATGTATTCACCTGTAACCAACTTTGACCCATAATTCCATAAACCACTATCGATCACCTGCCCACCACTTAGCTTAGATCGAGTTCTCATTCGCTTATTCGGATCGGTAGCTCGGGCATTCATACATGATTTCCAGCATACGCATACACGTTTATCATTCCAAGTTAGTTGAAGTAGCATTTTCTCGTCGCCATCAAAGCGATCTAAACAAATACGAATTGGGCGCTTGACACACCAATTGAAAAAAACACCCTAGCCTCAACCTCAATTAAATGCTCTTATGCTCAATTTTCATATAAACAACTTGCTTTTATTGATAATTAATAGATCAAAGCATACAAAAATTACTCAATCACTCCACACAATTTTTCTCTCTCGCAAATCCAGCTCAACCAAGATCTACAAGATCAATTAAGGATGCGGGCGGCGCTTGGCGTTAATGAGCATCTTACCGGTAAGCCCACAAGCAATGGCTTCATTCGGAATCCCCTTGACGTGCTCCACTCCCTCAGCAATCACAACTCCCATCCCCATATGAAGGTGAGGCTCTATGTGACAATGAAACGCCCATACCCCCGGATTATCCGTCACGAACCTCAGCGCCGTCCATCCAAACGGGAAGATAACCACCGTGTTCCTTAGAGGCGGGTTTTTCATGTTCAAACCCTTCATATCTTCATCGCCGTTAAACCTTCCTTCCCCATACCCGAGAACCCAGAAGTCGTGCCCGTGTAGGTGCCATGGGTGGATCTCGCTCGCGTTCTTGCTCAATGCGTTCGCGTTCTGGAGGATTATGTCCACCGTTGTATTGAGTCCTAGCCTGTTGATTGATACAATAGTGAATAGTATGTATATGTACAGTAGTACTTTCTAATTGGCTAGATTAATTAAAAATATTCCTCCCAAGACCTCACCTAACTCAACTCATAATCTCAAAACTAAATTGTGAAAAGTTTATGTTTGTTGCTTCTTTTCAATTTTAGTATCTTCCTAGCTCGGTTTAGTATATTCCTAGCTCTTTTTAATTTTAATAAAGTTTATGATTGTTAATAGAAATGACCTAATTCAAATCTTGGAAAAACCACTTATTCGAAGTGAACTCAACCTAATTTAAATTGATACTCGTTATTAATGAATGAATTACCGTTCATTAAAAAAAAAATTAAAACTCAACCCACCGCAACAATAATTCAACCCTAAAAAGACTAAACTCGATAATAAAAAAAACTCGAAATGATCCGATCCGGTTACCTGTAGACACCATTGCCGATAGTGGTATTGGGGTTGGGCGGCGGTTGAGTGATGTCATAGATGGCGGGGAAGTTCTCCGGCGGCGAGGCGCGGTCGAAGGCGTTCTGAAGACGGAACTTGATGGAGCCGAGATAGGGCGTGGGAGGGAGGGAAAGAGAGACGTTATTAATAGCCCATTTGGTCAACCCGTTGACCTTGTTCTGGGTATTAAGCAACACGATGCGGCGGACGGGGCCGCCAGTGGGTGGTTTCGGGGTGGTTCCGACGAGGCCGAGGATCTTGCCGGAGAAGGCTTTGCTGTGGGTCAAGTTGTTCCAGAGCGGGGTGATTGGTGGTGACGTGGAGGGGAGGGCAACCGGGGAGGTGAGGTAGTTGAGAAGGGTGAGGGCCGGTGGGGTTTTGGGTTGTCGGCCTCGGACGCCGACGGAGATCCAGAAGTTGGACGGCGTCGTTTTGGGGTGGGTGGAGAGGAGGATGGAGTAGCTCTCGCCGGAGTAGATGTCGAGGTCGGAGACTGTGAAGGGCTGAACGTAGTTGCCGTCGGCTTCCACCACTATCATCTTGTGGCCCTGTGTACGTACGTACATTTGTATATATTGAGATATGATTAGTACGTTAGTAACTATGTTTAATTTGTTGGTATACAAAAGATGCAAGTGCCTTATTTGGATGTGCTCGATAACGCATTATCTTATATTATAACGAAAGATTTAATAAAAAAAATATACTCCTTCTATTTTTCAAAAGTTGTCATTTTAGCCCACAATTATTAAAGAATGAGTCTTTTTATCCAAATTACCTCTGTATTTGAAAAAATATGTACTCTTAACCCCTCCTAGAAAATTATTTAGAATAATTATTATTTTTATAAAGTAGAAATAAATTTGGAAAAATGTGGGAAAAAATTTAAAATGATATATTTTATGAAAAATGAGATAAAAGAACATATTCAAGAAACAGAATATTAAATTATGTATTATAATATAAGATAATAAATTATCTAGTGCCGAAAGTGCAATCCAAACAGGCAAACATGCTCTAATACATACAATTATAATAATTGTATGTTACATTTATTTATTTATTTATTTATTTTGGTGGAATTGTATGTTACATTTATTACCACTAAGAATACGATGATAATTTATGTCATTCATATCTTATTCGAAAAAAGAATATTATTATTATTTGGTGTGATAATCGTTCATCCAACAAAAGTACAAATTAATAACCTATTGTAGAATATATCTTTTTAAAAAGCTTTAATCATACCTGGAGCCTAAATTGAACCCAAAAGTACTTAAATCAAAAGCTACTTTTTTTCATGTGAAAAGCTAAATAGTTTGTCCATAAACGTGTGTTATTAATTAATGTCAAAACATTCAACCAAAAAAAATTAATGTCAAAACATTATACAGTAATTGGTAGCGGGACACATCAACCACGACCTAAATTAATTAATTACTCGGAATGGTATATATAATGGTATGTGATTAGTGATCGAATGTGCAAAATGCATGAAACACAACATGGTGTGATAACATTAATGTATTCATGCACCAGTACTATATTAATGATCACATCCCAAAATTGTCCCATGCCACTTGAGTCTTGAGTGTTTCACTAACCTTAGAGTAATAATTGACAAACCCTTGTCTTTTTGACACAAAACGCACTTGAAAAAGTTAAAAATTCAGGCGATAATCACGCATCATGACTATATTAGAACATAATTATATTAATTACAGCGTGCATGAATTTAATTAGTTAAGGTGTACAACTTTCTACCAAAAAAAAAAAAAAGTTAAGGTGTACAACTGTACATACCTGGATTTGGAAGTTGAGAGAGGAAAGGGAAGCTGTACTAGCGAGGCGTATACGGTAGACTTTGTTGGGCAGCACCCTTAGAATCTGCGGCGCGCATTGCTCCGTCCCTCTGAACTTGCACGCCGTCGTCGACGAGTTGCTGAACCCCGGCGCCAGCGAGCAGTTGAACTGCCCTCGCCCGTTCATCAACAGGCTCTGCGCGCAAGTTTTTATTAATTTAATCCAATCCATACATACTTACATATTAGAATATATCACCATATCGATCTTCATGGAAATACACATAGTACTTCTATGGAATCATTATTTTTTTAATTTATTTATACAAATATAATGTTATTTAAAAGTCGAATACTATGTTTGCTTTATGCAATTTTTTTGGTGCAACCCTTATAAATAATTTAGGGCAAATTTGATGCTAGTCACGCACAAGTAAAGGTATGTACATGCTTTTCTCACCTGTCATATATCTAGTCTTCTTTTTAATTTGGGACAGACGGAATCTTATATTCAAAATCTATATTTGCTACATATCTTAAGATTTACAGCTTATCAAAACTCATAAACAATCCATATTATTTGCAATGATTTGGTTTAAAAACTAAAATCTTATAAGAGAGTCGAGACAAATAAAAGTCTTTCTAATCAAATCTTAAATAATACAGATCAGTACTACTAAAAAATAAACCTAATAAAATCTTTGTAATTAAACGACTTTATCATTATAGAATAACCTTATTTGCAGTAATTTTCTTTATGACAAAATACAAAAACGTTCCTTACTCGGTCCATTTATTTGAAAAATATAGTCTACCAACAAATCCACATAAATTTTCTACCCTAAAAAAAAACAAATCCACATAAATTCACAAAAAAAGAAGAAGAAGAGACTCGATGACTCTGTCTCTAACCAAATTTGATCAATGGTGTCTTTCTACTTTCTAGTGCGTGTGTTGTCCATGAGTCTAAACTAGAAAATTATTTCTTAATTAAATTAAAATGTACTGTCCCTAAAAATTTGTTTTAGAATTAATACTAGTCTTAGTTCCCGTGCCCTGCACGAGTTTTTATAAAATTATTTTATTATTTATTTATATTTGTTAAATTTGGATTAAATTGATATCTATCTAAAAATAAAATAAATATTCTAAAATTTATAAGATGGAATAAAATCTTTCTAGTTATCATATCCAAAAATAAAAGATTATTTAATAATGAGATTTTCTATCATATATTCTAAAAACATGCATACAAATTTATTACATCCAAAAATAAAAGATTATTTAAAAAAAAGGTGGTGTGGTCCAATCTAGAAGTGACATGTGTCGTTTAATAATTTTTTTAACCTCCGCTTTAGGTTATAGTTATGATATAAAAAATTTGTAGACTTAATGTACTACCTAAACAGCTAAACTTAGAAATTTATCACTTTGATACATTAACACCAGTTTCCAAAATACATACTACTCCGGCTAGCTAGCTACGTACATAGTAGATAGCTAGTCAAAGAATATATACAGCATTTTAGGACAAGCTGATAATTATTAAGCTTATAAATAGTACACTGCATTCTGATCGATGAGCCAGTAAGACAGAGCTAGAAATTATTAAGCATATATCTAGTACACGTGATAGTCATTTCCATAAGAAGTATAAGATCGAGCACGCATGCAATGCAATGCTGTTTCCATGATTATGCTTGTTGAATATAATGCATTACGTCCTAGTTATATATAGAACGAAATGCTTACAAAGATGGTGAAAAGACAGACCAAAAGCTAGGAATCCTAACTAGTCATTTCATTTGGATTATATATCCATGTAACGCAATATCTATATACATTATTGTTTTGTTAATTAGTAAATATTTATATTTTCCGAGTTTCAAATATAATGCATATTGTAACAAATCTCTCTCTCTCGCTATATATATATTGCATGCAACTTTTATTAGCTTTTGTGAACAAGTGGTGGACTTAAAAATTATATGTATCGGTGTAAAGTCGACTAAAGCGTATAAGCGTATAATCATTATCATGGATCGATCTTACTTTAATTAAAGAGAAATGAGAAATGAAATACTCCGTATAAAGTAATTAATGCTTAAAAAATGTTTAAAAAAATAAAACCTGGGGTTCACCAATCCATCGTAGTGGGTTTGAAGAGAGATCAACTTCTTGGTCTTGGGCGCTCCGGTGCCACCAGTCGCTGAGTAACAGGCTGAACTCTCCATCATATTGGAAGGGCTCCTCCTCTCCTTCTGCCACGTCGACTATGAGGGACCCATATAGCCCCGCTGATCTTTGCATCCCGTAGTGTCCATGGTAGAAGTATGTCCCTGGCTGCACCCAATCAAACCCCCACCCAACACATACCACAAAAAGGTTATACTCCAGTATTTCTCAGCATTTTACTTAATTAAGCACGCACCGCATATGTTTAGCAAGCATTGATTAGTAAATGGATCCGCCCATTTCAGGGTTAAAGTTAATTTACACGGCACATTGATGTAACACACAAGTAAATTTTTTATTTTTTTATTTTTTCATTGAGTGAATAAAATATTTAAATATGTGCATTGATATATAGTAATAGGCAAAATGGTAGGTACGTGATCATGCTAGTTGTAATGGACCATGAAAAATATCTACCTTAGACCATTTGATTAAGTATATTTGGATTATGTATTAACTTAGATCTTGTTTTAGCCTATGTATAATAAAATATCAAAATTATATTTGAGGAATATTCTTTTCTGGATTATTATATACATCGGTTCACATGCACGATCAAAATCAAAGCGATAGTCTAGCTGTAGCTCAACCATACAATAGATGCACTTGCACATAGTAGTTAATTCAAATTTCTTTCTAATAAAAACCATAGTTTTCAGCCAAGTTAAGGAAAATTGAAAGCGAGATGTATATAATATAGTATAACATATAAGAAGTACGTATAAATCAAAAGCTGTCATTTATAGATAATTTGATACAAACACGAAAGTAAGTTTCATTAACAACTATAGTCTATAATCGGTGGTTGTGTTCCTCTTTTTTGTTATGCTCAAACGTCAAACCAAATTTTCATACAAGTCTACATTTTTGGTAAAAGTTATATTTTAGAACATTAAGATATCAAAATATGGTGTGTGTATATATAATATCATTCTTAATTAATCGAGGTTAATTATTCAACACATATACTGTTCTGAAAATTCCGCTTGGATCTTAGGCGGTCTCAGCTCGTCTAAGTGGCTAGGACTAGGTGGCCTCTCTTAACTAAGGAATTGTCTATCATTTTCTTAATTGGAACATTGACTAAATTTTATTATAATTAAGATCGTTAATTATATTGCACATATGTAAATAGAAAAAAAAAACTATTGTCGGTCAAGTTTAAAATAAAAGGTGTACTAATTTAAAATAGCCGAGGTCAAGTTTAAGATCGTTTGTTCAGGAGGTTTGAAGTTCGAATCTTTCAAACGATGTGTATAGAAAAAATTGAATTGCAGGGCCGCTTTCAATAATGGGCCTCTGCAGTACCCGGTTCGGACGTAGATTGACCCTGACTAATCGAACCGAGCGAGAGATAAAAAAAGATGTACTAATTAAGTTTATTCTTAGAGATAATTAATAATCAGAAGGAATGAGATCTCAATTACCTTGTCAACAACAAACCTATAGGTGAAGGTCTCGCCAGGATTGATAGGGCATTGTGAAATCAAAGCAGTGCCATCCGCCCAAGGCGTTCCAAACTGCCTAATCCCATGCCAATGGATCACCACTCCCTCCGTGGTCAGCTTGTTCGTCAGGTCCACGTGTATCGTGTCTCCTGCCCGGGCTCGGATCGTGGGGCCCGGAAACTGCCCGCCGATCGCCATCACCACCCTCTCCTCGCAGTCCGGGGCCCACAACATGTACTCCACGTCCCATTGGAAGTGCCTCACCTTAGCACCCAAGGCCGCCGGCACAGCCGATCCCGCCACCGCCAAACACCATAAGGCGACGGTCAGGAGTAGACCGGTTTGAGAGGGTGAACCCGGTTCGGACATGGTTATAACTTATGTGTATGTTTTGAATTGGATGTGTTGTGCTGTGTTGGTCGAGTTTGCTTGAGATTTATAGTGCTCCGCGTAGTGGGCTTAGTATATAAAGGTTGAACCAGGGTGATTTTATTTTATTTGTTTTTATATATATTATTATTACTATAAAAGAATTATGTGCTAATATATTATATATAGCACATGGGTTTGTAAAAGAGGGGTGTTTTTTATATCGATTAACGCGTAATGTTTATAGCTAGATATGGCAGGCCGGAAGGTATCTACCTAGCTGGTTGCATTATGATAAATTCATGATAAAATTAAAGCCTGCATTTCTATAAAACGATTTCTATACACACTTGTATGTTGTGTAGGGTTGTCTAGTTTGTATCGTAAATGAAGTCTATATATCCTTAATTTGTTAAAAATTATGGATAGGCTGGATGCATGTGAATATGTGATGTGACAATCTTTCAATTTGGGTCTTTATAAATTTCATTTAAAGTCACGTCTATTAATATTGTAAGAAAATATTAGGTATATTATTCTGCTCCGATATCTACTATTGGACAGGCAATATTTCCTGGACCATCAGTAACACATATATAAACAAATTTATATATGAACCACTAGCATAGTTCTTACGTTTTCTTTTTTTTTTCTCTTTTTGATAGGGTAAGGGTCGCCACAATTAAGTGCTATTTAGGTTCGCTTAGAGCATCAACGAGGAATGAGAACTGATTAATTAATGACTAATTCTAGTGAGAAATGGGCAAACTACCGCCCACTGTTCTAAAATCCCTTCTAGGTCCCGTTTAGGCTCCGCCTAGGCGCTGAAAGGTCCTAGACCGCCTAGCCATTCAGACCGCCTAGGCACCCATCTAGGACCGCCTAGGCCACCATTCAGGCCGTCTTGACGCTAGGCGGTCCCTCTCCGCCCAACATCCACCTAGCGTTTTTTAGAACATTGCCACCGCCTATAGAATTCAAAACGATAACCTCATGATATTACCCCAAAGATTTAACTTTTAAACTAAATGTCTGAATGCATCTTTTGATTTTATCTGTTAGAATTTTTCTAATGTGTGCCCATGGGCACACAATTAGAATTCTAATCTTAGTAAATCTGGATATTGTTTGTTAATTTTAATTTTTTTTAAAGGGTTCATTAATTTCAATTTAAGGAATAGTTTTTAAATAATTTCTCAAATTAACACTTTTATTGTGTGCCCATGGACACACGTTAGCCGAACCGTATCTGTTAATGATAAAACTTGGAATCATGTGAAACTTTCCTTTCATATGTGTTGACAATAGCTTGGACAGCTTGAGTGAAATCTGAAAACCATTACCCTGAATTGTAACAGATAAATTAACGTTGTAAAATAGATTTAGAATCACAAAATAATAAATTATAGAGAATCTTTTCATAAAAAAAAGAAGAAGAAAAGAAGTAATATAGGCAAACTTTGTTACTTAGTTGCTTTTGCCTCATAATTAAAGTACAAGAAAATGCATGGAACGGACGACAAAGGAAGGTGTGTACACACTCATTGTGATGCTATTAGAGGATTCCAGCCGTATTAAAAGCGGTTTAGTACAATTAATTACTCTCTTTGAGATTAATTAAATATATTTATGTTGATTTCATATTTATTCAGCTAATATTAATAAGAACGTACCAAATTGAACTCAATTATATAATATATATATATAGTACTAGGTTTTAGTAAAAATAAGTAAGAATAGGAGCTCTTGTACGTAAAGAGAGTGACAAGACTCAAGTCTCAAGAGGGACAACATAGAGAAGACACAAAAAGTACTAGTGCATAGTCTTTGATTTTACAACTTAAAGAGGGAATATGTATGAAAGGAGAGTGACAAGACTCAAGAAGTCAAGAGGGGACAACGGTCTAAGTCCATATCGGTAGATTGGTTCAAATTCAGTAGTATTATTTGTTTATAAAATTATTGTGAAAAAATGGATCAATTCTTTTGAATGGGTAATTAAGGAACTAAGGATGCAATTAATTTGTGGTTAATTAATTGGTTATATTTTACAATTTCCTTACTCTTAAAATTCCATCATTTTTTGTTTCGTGACAATAGATAAATAAAATTTTAGAGACTACATGCATTTTTATTTTCCTTCAATTATTTTCCACCCCCTTATTAATTATTCACCCACATTCATCGATCATTAACTTATTACCAATTAAAATACCAAACTTAATTCATTACTATATTAGCATAGTTAGTAACAGATCGATTTTATCAGTATATATGAACGAGCATCTAGTTAAAAGTTCCGTAGGATAATTTTAATATTCGTTTTAGTCCTAACATATCAACTTGGTGAGATATTACATTCTTTCATTTGGATTCAATACATTTGGGGTATATCAGTTAGGATCTATTATGGATTCAATGTTATTTTGGATGTCAATCGAGTTCACACTCAATGGTGCCTAGTTGATGGAATCGGTGGATCTTTTTATGTTTATAGTTGTAAACATGTCTATGAGATTATTGTAGATCTTGCCATTGTTCTTAAGAAAATTCTTGCCTAGCTCTATTTAGACCCCGTCTAGGCGTTGAAAGTTTTAATGATAACAAATATTTGGAACTACGTCCCTATTAAAGTGATTTCAGGAAAGACATAGCTTTACAGGAAAAGCAAGAGAATCGTTCCTCATACCTACTATAGTACGTGGCAAGTTAATAAAGGACAAAAGGTCTATTTGTTTCAAACTTGGGCGGCAAGCACAAAAGGATAAAGGCAGCATAATGAAGAAAAGCCCCTCAGGGGTACGTTGGTCATTGGAACAATGTCTTGCTCCCCAAGAAGAAAAGGACAGATGCGCCATTTCAAGAAGCAGCCACTACTATAAGAGGAAAGAGATTAAGCTAGGTCAAGTAGCTCGATCTATGATCCGAATGAGCAGTACTCTCTAGAAGGAAGGAAGCAATTATGTGTGTGTGTGTGTGTGTGTGTGTGTGTGTGTGAGAGAGAGAGAGAGAGAGAGAGAGAGAGAGAGAGAGAGAGAGAGAGCCAAGAGCAACACAAGAGCAATCAACAATCCATTTATGAAGAAGGAAGTCCAGATCCAATCGATGGAGAGTATGTGAGCTCAACATCGACTTGGAAAGTTGTTCTTGTGCTAAAGGGAACTGTACAAGGAGCAAGCGAGGTCCAAGTACTATTATTAATTGTGTTTAGCAGACTTAGGAACAAGATAACTTAATTCGATAGTAATGTTTGAATTTGGTGATTGCAAATGATAGAGAAGTTCGTCTTTGTATATTGTAACTAAGGATCTATCAAATTAATATAATTTCCGCTCAAAATCCTCCATGGAAGGTAGAGGTTTACTCATTTAGCTTGTTGGCTGAAGTGAGGTTCCTCTATAAGGAATCATACGTGTTTGTTTACTGTTTTAGTTTCTTACATTTAGTGTTCTATTAATATGTTGCGTAAAGAAACGGTCACTGGAATAGTTCTCGACTGTTTTGAACTAACTAAGATCTACGATCCTACAAAGAGTAAAAAGTTCAACGCTAATCAGTCATCTTCGTCTTTGCTTTTTTCCATCCCTGTTGTAACGGTGGACTCTGTTGCATCCCTCAAAGGAATATGGATCATCACGAGATTGGCTTCGCATTAGTTTTCCCCTAGATGCCTCGATGTCTCGATCACCGCTTCCCTTGATCTGCTCATGACTTTCTCCAGTCGTCCGATTTCTCTCCTTGCCATGATCTGAGCTCCTTGATCGCCCTCGGTTTTGTAGCTCCCAATAATGCCCCGTGGCTAATTGTTGGCCTAGTGGTAGTCTCAGCGACCCACAAGTGAAACAAGGACAACCAAAGAAGCATTTCAAGGTCTTTATTCCTCCTCAAATCCAACAGCTCCAATCAATGTTAGCGCCTCTCTTTCTTAGTATGTGATGTGTGATACACTCACTATTCTAAAAATCTTATCTAGGTCCCGTCTCGGCCCCGCCTAGACACTGGAAGGTCCTAGTCCACCTAGCCGTCCAACCCATCTAGGATCCCCTAGGCAACCGTTGCGGCCGTCTAGGTGCTAGGCGACCCCTTTCCACCCAAAATCCACCTTGCGTTTTTTAGAACATTGGATACACTCCATGAGTGTTATAGCCACCACCACCACCACCTCTTCTTCTCATTCTTTCTTCCAGCTTTTGGATGCTTCTTCCCTGCATCATCTTATCTCTCATTGCAAACAATCTCTGTTAACTTAAATTGTCTGATTTCCTCGCAATAGTCTCCCGAGAAGAGTTGTTTACTTGTTTCTAAGGAGGTATCGTTGACCCCAATCTTTCTAGATGGGTTATCTCCCAGTTTACAACTCATACAAGAGTTGGCCAACATCCTTATTCTAAAAGAGCGCTTTCTTTAGGCCAAGACCCCCTTCCTCTATTGGTTTACACACCATTGCACATTTTCATGTTATATGTCCAAAAAACGTAGTTACTCTATCAAGTTTACACATTCTTTTGTTTCTTAGAGGTAAACACACATTATAATACCTGAAGATCATCCTCCAAGATAGTGATTTGCATGTTTGTCTCTGCAAAACAGCCAAATTCTACCATTTTTTTACCTCTTAGGCAGTTATTTACTCTATTCTACTCAATCAAAATCCGATTGGCAATACTATTAGAATTATTTTGCCTAACCCAGATCTCAATATTGCGATGATATGAACATCATTGTCTTTCACAAAGTCAGGCACATAAAGTTGCTTAGAGGAGCCATTAAGGCTCCTAATTTGCTTTGTGAAGCCATTAATGCCCTCAACTATCTCTTGAACATCAATGGTTTCAAACCTCAAAGGAGCTAGGGGCCTTGCTCCAACACATAAATCAAGTCTAATTCACAACAGTACTTGAATAGAAACTAAAAATGCTTGAATCATGTAGGATTACTTTTGGCTGTTGAATCTTTTGTCCATCTTGAAGCCAAAAAAATCTTCATAACATTGAAGGAACTATTGACACCTACCACTATGCGTATCATTTCCACAATTTCCCATTCTTAATCCCCTCAAATTTTCTCAATCTCAACCCATACTGTGACACCCTATTCCTAACGACTGCATTTTTGTATGAGAGCAAACCAGGTCGCTTCCTTGGGTAGTTTGGTTGTGGGTTTAGGGAATTTAGGAAATTCAAGGAAGGTGGCGACTGGCGACATCTTGCTCTGGTCCTACTTTGGGGTTTCTGGCTCAAGAAAAGCCTTAGAGTACCCTCCTTTTGATTATTCGCTAACTCTTAACTCGACCCTAAACAAATCAAACAAAGAAGCTCAATTCAAACCAATAGTCGCCGCCTAAAAGCTTTTGTTAAACATTAGGAGGAAAGAAAACAGTAGTTTACATTTAAAAAATTTAGACTTTAGAGGCTAGCTACCAAAATAGCTCCAAATTTCACAATAAGTCTATAACCATGCATCATGAAGAGACAAGGTCAGCAAAAAGAAATACACTCTAAAATGATTTCAAGAGTGTGAAACTACCATGGAAATCTGAAATTTGGCATTACTGCATTTGCACTTGCAGCTGCATATAACTCATCAACAAAAAAACAAGAACAACAAGAAGGAACAGTCACTAGAAAGCAAATTCAACAACGAAAAATGCTAATGCATTACTCTCCTTGAAATCTCAAATCTAAAACATATTTAGCTTGGAGAGAAAAACCAATCAATTAAACATATACTATAAAGCAATAACTACAATATCAATTACAACACAAGACAATTCATCATCACAATTAATTAAAAAAGCTCCACACAAAAATTGTGCTTAATATATAAATTGAATTGTCTTATCAAACTTATGATTCAAAACAAAAAAGTTAAGGAATTTTAGTTAATTAATTAACTCAAAACCTCATTTGGCCATCATCACCTTAACAAACTCATCATAGTTGATCTGGCCATCACCATCTACATCGGCCTCACGGATCATTTCATCAACCTCCTCATCAGTCAGCTTCTCACCAAGGTTGGTCATCACATGGCGGAGCTCGGCTGCAGAGATGAAACCATTCTGGTCCTTGTCAAAAACACGAAAAGCCTCCTTGAGCTCCTCCTCTGAGTCCGTATCCTTCATCTTCCGAGCCATCAAGTTGAGGAACTCTGGGAAATCAATGGTTCCATTTCCATCAGCATCAACCTCATTAATCATGTCTTGAAGCTCGGCTTCAGTTGGGTTTTGTCCAAGGGAGCGCATCACGGTCCCAAGTTCCTTTGTGGTAATGCAACCTAAATTACATTTTTATTATAGAACAGAAGTTAATGATTTGGAAAGACAAGTGCTCCATCTTAAATCCCACAAGTACTATGGAAAGAATATTGATGCATTTGGATCAATAAGAGGCCATATGATTCATTTGTATGTGCTGGAGAAAACCATATGTGCATAAGACAACAGGAACCACAAAAATGTTGTAGTAATAAATTCTTCAACAAGCTCAAAGTGTATCAGATTGTCTGATATAAATAAGCCACCAAGACAGGAAGATTTTCTTCATAACAAAGCATCACTAACGTTTCAACCAAAAAAAAAAAGTTAACGTCAGGCATTATCAACATCAACGTGTCACATTCATCACTAGCAAATATCTGATTGTGTAACTCATAGCCGATCGCAATTTCCTTCTAATGTGCCCATGGTATAGGAAAATAGGAAACTTATCAAGAAGATGAATCACACATCAAAGAGACACAATCATTCATCAATTTCATATTTCCACATTACTCGCTCAATATCAATCGCACAATTTTTTTTCTCACCACCATCTCAATCAAACTGGAAAAGGACCGAAGAAATCAACAAGGATTCAACAATTAAGGATCGCGCAAGAACAGATCTCGAAACGAAAAGATCGTAAAGAGAGTAAACAAAATGGAAATTTGTTCAAATTAAAGCACACAAACATGTTTGTAATTGCCGGTAGACAAACTCGAAATCATGTACAAAAAGAAAAATAGATCGAGAGAGGGAGAAATTAGACCATCGCCGTCTTTGTCGAATAGGCTGAAAGCTTCCTTGAATTCGGAGATTTGATCATCGGTCAACTGATCTGCCATTTTCGCTGGGCAGGGAGAGAGAGCTACGAGAATGAACGAAAAAATGGAGGAGAGGGGAAATTTGAGATGTTGGCTCGGAAATTTGGGATTGACACTAAACATGTAATTTTGTATATTAAAATGGTAAATTTGACAAAACCACCCGTAAACTATGTTGTTTACGCTGATATACCTCTTCAAAGCAATAATTGCACAAACTATCCATTAAAAACAGATTATCAAAAGACCATCCAATACACCAAAAGACAGTTGGCTCAGGTGGTAAGCGGACCTGCTCCACATCCACAAGGTCTAGGATTTAACTCCAATGGATGTGAAAAATTTTCTTTGGAAGACTCAATCGCCAAAGTCAGATGTGCGATCCGAAGCAAATTAGACGTAGCCAAGACAAAACTATAGTGAACTAGTGGACAACCAAAAAAAGACCATTCAATACCCTTACCATTTAACTCCCTTTAAATTTTTAGGTAAATGGATTAACGAGTTTGTATGGTTTTTAGATTTTCCAAATATTATAATAAATTAGTTGAACATTACATATTTTCTTAAAACTTAAATATTTTTATAACTAATTTTATAATCTACCCTAATACATTATAAAGCGGAACCCAAGTCTGTTGTAAAATTTGCGCCACGTGGCATTTTTGAATAAATTAATATGAAATTATATTTTAATAATTCTGTAACAACTTATAATATTCTTGCTATATATACTAAATAGATAACATGTTTATATAATTTTTTATGTATATAATTTTCTATCTATGGATTATGTATTAGTTTATTGCAATAGATAACATATTTATATAATTTTTATATACATAAAATCATATGAGATGATATTTTTCATATTAATATAATATTTTTATCTCTTAACAATATTTAGGGTCTTACTATTTTTTTTTTATCTTTTAACAAGTCTTGAGCTCCAAGTATAAAATTTATATCTATATAATGATATAAATTTAAATAATAAATATTGTTATGTTGATATATTTTTATTTTGAGATAAAGATATAATTTTATGTTGATGACTAAGATTATATGTAAATGTCAAAAAAAATTCGAAATTTAATTTAAATTAATGAAATTAGATTTTCTTTATATTGTTATGCATTTATTAAAGATTTTTCTTAAATCAAAGTTTGATAAAAAAAATAGAAAAATTTATAGATCTTGATGAATACTTGCTTAAATTGAATTTTGAAAATAAATTACATTATATTTTTCTTAATTTTCTTTTTATTTTATTTATGTAAATATAGATTTTTTTATTTAGCCCCACCTTACATTTAAATTTTTTTATCTTTATTTTTTTTTTTTGTAATTTAATATGGATGATAGGTTGATTAATACATTGAATTTTGTAAGTTTTCATATAGATTAATTTTCTTTATATTTTATTTTTTCGTTATGTAAATTTAGTATGGAAAACAACTTTATAGATGGATTGAATTTTGCAAAATAATCTATAACTATATATTAAAGTTGTCCCTTTTCGAGCCACCAGAACGATTTTGGCCCCACCTCATATTTAAGAAATTAATTTTTATTTCTTTTATTATAACTTCTTCCTATTTAATTTTTTTTTAAACATTTAAATTTATCCCTAACATCAAACAAATATCTATTTAATTTTTTTTTAAACATTTAAATTTATCCCTAACATCAAACAAATATCTATTTAGTATAACAATATCTTTTGAAAACTTCTTTATACAAGTATTTAAAATTAAAGATAAAATATTTTAAATATTTTAAAATAAATATAAATCTTTTAACATATATCTTTTGACGAATTTATTTATAGATATATAATAATAAAATATTTGATTAAAAAATTATACATTCTACGAGCAATAAATTACTCATATTAAAATTTATATTATATTTTAATTAATTTATTTATTAATATCCTATTTATAATGTTTGTAAAATATCGAATCGTAGTCGTACATGACTACATGGTACGACAGGTAAAACTAATATGTAAAACTAGTTTGAAATAGTTTTATAACTCTAACTAATTTTCTTAGTGACTTAACAAACATGCCATAATTCACGTGATTTGTAAGGTTAACCAAACAAACACTAACCCATCCAATGGGCTACAGAATATAAAAACGCTAAAATCAGTTCCCTCCCATCTTCTCCCGAAAAGCTCTTCTTGTTTGTTACCCATCTTCTGTGTCCACTGATGCGAGATCGGAAATCATCAACTAAGCTTCGGTCTTTGACCTCTCCACGGTGAGTTCGCGCTTTTTGGATCTTTGACAAACTGAACTGTTTTTCTTTTCGTCCCCAATTCTCTATTTGTCTGTCCCGTTGGTTTTCTCCCATTGTCCCCCATTTTTTCTATGTTGATGAATGATGATACGGACTATTGTTTTGGGTGCAGGAGAGAAGGTGAAAAGAAAGTTAAGAACTCAACTGCTACTATGGTGGCAGAAAATGGGGATCATGAGGATAAAAATACGGAATTAGCTTCAGTTGAATACGAGCTTCCACTTGTTTGGATCGACTTAGAAATGACTGGTAAGTTGCTACTGTGAATCAGATAAATCTTCTCACGCTTGAGTGTTTATAGCAGCTAGTTTGATACTGCCTGTTTTATGTTTCATCCAGTGTTGCACTGTTGCTTGTGAGCTTGATGCTGAGTGGTTTTTCATGATGTTTCAGTCCTAACAGAAGGAATTGCCTTCCCCAGACTGCTGGTGGCTGATGTTTTCTCGAGTTACACCAGTTTCTTTGTGTCTTGGGCATAAATATAGCTTTGTATAGTTAATTCTATAAGGAAAAAAAATGTTTTCTGGTGTCATTTTTACGAGTATTGATGCAATTAAGTTTTTGCTAGATATAGCCTAAGTTATTTTATTTGAGACACCCTTGTTATGCTCGGATTTTTTGTTTCTGAAACAAATGCATTATTCATCAAACCCTGTTGTCTTAGACACTCTTGAGGAAGAAAAAGATTCCTATGTTGGCAATGTTATAATCTCTTACTGAAATTTAACTTTTTACAGGCTTTGTTAAATATAATAAGCTTAATTATTTATTCTCAAATTGACTTCTGCATTTAAATTGTCTCAGGGTTGAATGTTGAAGTTGACCGGATACTAGAAATAGCATGTATTATTACAGATGGCAGTTTGAGTAATCCAATTGAGGTACTTCCTATTCCTTGTCAAATTTGTCCGACTATGTACACATTCTCCATTCCTTACTCACTTTTAAGTAGCAACTTTTCTGCTGTATACTTATTTTATAATCTTTATATTTGTCTTGGAATCGTTTTATACTGTTGCAAACTTGATGTCTATCTGAAGCTTTTCATTTAGGACTAGGGACATCTTTACTTTCTGTAAGTGAGTTGGCATGTCCTTTAAGCAAGTCTTTTTCCACTTAATGTCAACTGATATATCTTGTTCAATTCTGACCTAGTTTTCCATATGATAGAATTTCTATTTGTTTCTCTTTGGTATACCAACATTGGTATGTTTACTAAATGGGAACACAATAGTAGCACAACCGACTAACTAGTTCTGTTTTCAATTATGTAGCATCTTTCTTATGTCTAGTTATTTAAGCACATCTATTGTATGCATTCTCTTGATGCTCTGCTTAACTACATTTGTTGATATTCTGTGAGCTTTAATGTGCTGCTATGTGTGTGCATATTTGATTTGCTTGTACTTTTCTAAGTATCTTTAACTCCAGAGGTTAAGGATAGAGGCTAATATGGTTTTCTACATTTGGTTGTACGTTTCTGGAAGCTATGTATAATCTTATGACATTCATGTTGATGTTAAAATTTCTATTTTCTTAATTTCATATAGGGCCCAGATTTAGTTATACATCAAACTCAAGAATGCTTAGACAAAATGGATAAATGGTGTCAAGATCACCATGGAGCTAGTGGTAAGCACCAAGCACCATGCTGAATAAACAGTTTTCAGCTATATATTGCCTGATGACCATTTTCCCTCCTATTTAACTGTACTAAATAATATGAATTGTTGAGTTTTGCCTAATGAAATTAGTGGCCTTTCAGGTTTGACAGAAAATGTGCTGAAAAGTTCAATCTCAGAAAGAGAAGCTGAGAAGCAGGTTTGTAGAACAGCAAATATTCACTGATTGCACAAACAATATTGCTCCAATGTTTTCTTTCCCCGACCATATTTTTCATGCTCATGTTCCTTTTAATTATGAAGATATTATGGATTTTTCATTTCTTTGTTCTATCTATTGCCATAGTGCTTGTGAGAATTGTTGAGTTTTTTCCTCTCTTCAACTTTGGGGCTTAATGAATTTGTTGATGCTTCCTAATATGATTTGAATTAATAAAGCTTTTGTATGTGCATCAGTATTCAATTTGGAATTTAAGTACTTTATGGAATGTAATTTAGTATGATCAAACTTTATTGTTTAGATTTGCTCTGGAGGAACATGTAGATGTCAATCAAAGTTTGTTAGAAAATTTTAATTCTAGTTCAAGGTGTTTTTAGTTTATGTTTCATTACTTATGGAATATCTATGTTTTTTCAGAAGAGTCGTAATTTGATGCTATAACTTTGTCCCAGGTCATGAAATTTGTAAAAGACCATGTAGGAAACTGCAAACCTCTTCTGGCAGGGAATTCAGTTTACGCGGATTTCATATTTCTTAAGGTAAGTTTATTCTTAAAGTATTGTTGTTAGCTTGACGGAGAGCTAGATGAATTTGTTTACTGTTTTCTGGACTTGGGTAGTTGGTATTCATTTTATACCATCTCTTGTTAGAATATTTGGGTGATATTCGAAGTTTTTTGTTGATGGAGGAAAAAATCTTGAAGCAAGCTAGGAAAATTTGCAAATTAGTTAACATAATACAACTCAATTTCTTAGCAAGGGAAAAGGTAACTTTTCTCTTTAATCAATTACACCTAGCTATTTCAATCTAGAACATTTTGAGAGGGACAGCTTCATATTCTTGATTATATGAAAGTCTGTAAACCTTAACAAGATGGTAACCTTCTTGGTGAACATTCTTGAATTATAAATGATCTCTAATTAATTATTAGTAATCGAATGTTCAAGGGTTGAATCATACGACTTGCCTTAAGAAAAGAATAACCAAGGTATCTTGCAGTAAAATATATCAAACAGCACAATTACGTTATAAAACTGAGGGTTTTAGGATAGGTTGTATGCCGTGCCTATGCACTCAAGAACGCTGTTTTGGAAGCAACCCCTCAAAGGCCCAAACAAAGTACCAGTTAGGATTCTTCAATCAAAGTAAAAGTGCTCAAAGAAGCTCTTAAATTTTGTTGTGTATAACGGATGTAGCCTATATGTATTGGTTTTCCACTACCAGATGTTTTCCCTTAAATCTTCCAATATTAATTTCTCATAACACTAGGTCTTTCATTGCACGCCTCTAAAGTTGACTAAAGTCGGATACATGCTCTTACTAAGACATTCAGAGGGTGATGTCAAGCAAAAAAGCCAACAATGAACACTATAAGCTTCTAAGAGCTTATTTAATAGAAGCTTCTGTTATTCATCCCTTTAATAAAGACAGACTATGTGTTGTTTATTGATGAATGATGGTTGGGTTTGAAGGTTCTTACAATTTTTTGTATTGTCTTTTCATGTGAAATTTTGCAGTAAAGGTTTTGATTCTAGTGATTGTTTTGGTGATGTGAGGGTTATTTTTCTGTCAAACTGAAATAAGAAAATTAAACTGGCATAAATATATGCACTTTCTTTGTTTTGGTGATGTGCACTTTCTAGTGCTGACATGGTTTTTCTTGCAGAAATATATGCCAGATCTTGCTAGTCTTTTCTCTCATGTTACCCTTGATGTTAGCAGTCTCAAATCCCTATGCGTCCGGTGGTATATTAAAGGTAATCACATTCCTTTTTCTTTGAATATGAACAAACCCCTCATTCCTTCTCCCTTTAATGAAGCCAGTCCAGTGTATTTATTTTTATTGACCTCTCATATTCTGAAAAGTTAGGATCTTGATCTTCAATGTTGGTTTTCATCTTGTTTGTTCGTACAATTATTAACTATTGATGTTGAATGGGCTCAGATCATAAGAAGGCACCCCAAAAGGATCTGAAACACAGGGCTTTGGATGATATTAGAGAAAGCATAGCTCAACTTAAATACTACAAGGAAACCATTTTCAAGTAGAAATGACACATTATTGTTTTTTGCAACGAAAGGAATAATCTCAAAGCATCATCATTTAGGGAATGAACTCTGTAACACAAGGTAATAGTCTCACATGTGTTTTTTTTTTCTCTATATATAATGGTTGCGTGGCAACATAACATGTGTTTTTATCTATTACCATCTCCTTGGTGTGGTTAGTACCAGTTCAGAAGGGCTTAAGGGAGAAGGTTGGGGTTAGTACCTGCTTTGGGATTGATTTGCCTACCAGTTAATTTGGACCATATTTGCCTACCGTTAAATCGTTAATGGATTCACAGTAACTCTTACAATTATTGATTGGGGTTTGTAATTCTAAATTATGATGACTTACTTGACTGTAATTCTAGAATTCGCGTATTATTTTGTGGAATGAGTTTGTAATTATAAATTATGGTTCTTTTTAAGTTATGTACACTTTTAATAATATTGGATTGTGTGGCTGACCTTAACAAAGCTAAAATTTCAAATTAAGACAACTTGCTCCAAAGCAACTATTAATGATCATTCAAATTAACTGAATTCTTCGCAAATTCAATTTTTAAAGCCTACAGACTAGAGGTTGGTGAATCATTTTGTGGGTTGGAGTTAACAAGGATTTGATTAGGAAAGTATTAACACTGAAGTATTCTGGCGCACAAACCATTCCCAAAAAAACCAACTAGCATTTTGTGATTTTTTTGTTCTAGAGATCGAAAGGAAACTCGGTTTATTTGATCATCAAGACCTTTACAAAAAGTTCTTCCAAGAGTCATGTTCCATCATGATCATACACTACCAAAGAATATACACGTGAAAAGGAAACTAGATATCCTCCTCTAACATTCATCGCTCACGGACCTAAGAGTCGAAAACTTTCTCCTTCAAATTGATCTCATATGATTGTCCCACTTGGAATCAGTGCATCCTTGATTACAGTAACAATCCCACTCTTGATGAAGTAGCCATCAGTTTCTCTGGCTGCTTCTTGCACATTGTCACTGTTGATGATCTGCAATCGCAACACAAAGTATACAGTTGAGCATCAACCACATGAAGCAATATTAGGTAACAGTCTCAAGTCTTAACAGCTAGTTTGTTTTTGAAACTGGTTATCTTTGCTTTTCCCTGTGCTGGTATCCATACTTTAGTATTTTCTTAATCAATTCTGATTTCTTTTTTTTTTTTTACATTCTGTTGAAACAATATGCACTGATTTCCTCCAATTCTAGATTTTGTATCCATTTTGAGCAGGATAAACTGGGCTCATTTAGCCAAGAATTAAGAAAACAACTTTTCTGTCGTATGACATAGGATAAGAATCCCAATTTGGATTTCATCAAAAAAAAAAGAATCCCAATTTGGATTAGTTTAAGATCTATTTAGACATTTTTTAAAGGGTTTGGATTTTCTAAATTAGGGTAATAGTTTCTAAATTGTGGTTCTTGTCCTATGCCCTTTAAGACATTAGGATAGAAAGACCGTTGAGATTTGAGACAACAACAACAACAACAACCGTTGAGATTTGAGAAAATAACAAAATTCCATATTGATAGACTAACCTTCACATTGTCACCAATCCGTGCATTTTTATCAATAATTGCTCTCTTGATGTGGGTGTTCTTGCCAATTCCAATTGGCACACTACCCTTTGCAGCCAGCAATTTCCTGTCAGAATCCGTCTGAAAACACAAGCATGATAGAACATTATGAGTTAAGGTATTTGTAGGGTTTAGAACAAACAGCAAAGCATGAGTTATATCTATCACAATTTGCATCAATTTTTGCTTCTCACCTCATAATAATCTGCTCCCATTAAAAGTGTATCTTCTATGATAGCACCTTCGGAAATACATGACCGAAGTCCAATCACAGAATGATGAATCTTGCAGTTCTACAATAAGAAGTTAGAATTAGTTTACACAACCCATCTTATAATTTTAAATGATAAATATTAGAGTGAAATTTGGAAAATCCATTACCTTTATGACACAACCTTCTCCAATGACAGAATCAGTAACATCAGCATTCAGCATTTTTGAAGGAGGTAAATAACGAGGTTGTGTGTAGATGGGTGCAGAACGGTCATAGAAGCTTCACAAATACCAGATCACAACATTATATCAGTGTACAGATAAAGCAGAATATTAACAAACAAAACTGCAATCATCATTAACTTAAATTACCTAAAATCTGGGACCGGCTTTTTTGTGATTCCAAGGTTGGCATTATAGAAGGCTTCAATTGTTCCGATATCTTCCCAATAACCGTCATACAAGTAAGCTTGAACCTAACCCAATTAAGCATAGAATAAGAGACACTGGCAACCCAATTAAGCATAAAATACAACAAGTGATGAAATACAAAGATGTAAAGTACCCTCAAACCAATGGAAGTGGCACCAGGAATAACTTCACTTCCAAAATCATTTGCCACAGGAAATTTCTCCCTCAGCAAATCTAGCATCACATTTTTACTGATGACGTAAATGCCCATACTCGCAATGAAAGGCATCTCTTTTGCTCTCTCGTCATCAAGACCTAAAATGGTCGTGTCAACCTGATACATACAAAAAAACAAGGCACAAGATAGGCTCACAATGCAATCCTCGTCAATCAGGCCATAAATAGCATAACAAGCTTATCAGAAGCTAAAAAAAACCTTCATAGCTTTCAATTGCTCTCCTTTTGGTTTCTCAGCAAATTCAATGATTCTGCCTTCTTCATCAATCTTCATCAAACCAAATGCAGTGGCACGTTTTTCATCCATTGGGAGTGCAGCCACAGTGATATCAGCATCTGTTTCTCTATGAGCCTGGATAAATTTTTCATAATCCATTCGATACAAGTGGTCACCAGCCAGAATCAAGAATTCAAGGACATTGTGCTCCTCAAAGAGCCACAGGTACTGCCTAACTGCATCAGCTGTGCCCTGCCATTACAATACAACATTAGGAGAAAAGAATTGCATAAGATCATGGTTACTTTTGTTATTTAGTAGTGACATTTGTTACCTGGAACCAATTTGGGTTCTCTGGACTCTGCTGTGCAGCTAGAACTTCAACAAAACCTTCATTCTTGTATCCACCCATATTACTAGCATATGCCCGTGATAAGTGGCGGTTAAGAGATGCAGAATTAAACTGTGTGAGAACATATATTTTGGAAATGTTGCTGTTCAGGCAATTGCTGACAGGAATATCTATAAGCCTGTAATTTGCTCCAAGAGGAACCGCTGGCTTTGCTCTCTTCTTTGTAAGAGGGTAAAGACGAGTTCCAGCTCCACCCCCAAGAATAATTCCAAGGACACTCTGTGTTATAAAAAAGAATTTGCTGGGAATGTTATTCAGCTTGCAAATGCATACATTGAAGAGCATTTATTAACATGACAAAGAGTACACATTTATACAAGGGTAAAAGTACACAAAACCAGCAAAACTTACTAATTTGATATTAGAAATTTAAGGAAAAAAATTAGTGTTCAAAACACTGTTTAATTGATAGTAAAACGCGGCTCCAAGTGTTGGATGGCTAACAAAGTAAAAAGTAAAAACTGATCAAATGCAATTTGGCTTATAAAGAATGACTCTGTGCAACCTCTACCAGGGTAATCCAGCTCTAGTAAGCCAAAGCAAAATATGAACAACACGAGTTACTTATCTAAACAAGAGAATGTCTTTGTTTTTCAAAATATATGAGATGAAGTTCCTGATCATCCCCTTCTTTAGTTAATCAAGGCATGAGAACATTGAATACTTCTACATGGACGAAGTTTTCAATAATTTCTCGTTCTTTCAGGGTCTCGAAATCAGAAAATGGTGAATCCAATTTCCAATGAGCAGAAAAAAAAAACGGAGTATGTCCAAATTAAAACTTAATAATCTTTCTTCCCAACTTGTGAACGAGGAAAGACCGGATCTCGCATCACTCGTTGAAATCCATAGGATCAATTTGTAGCTTCAATAATTTCATTCATCATCAGGGAATAACGTGTCAACTTGGTGAAGAACAATCATTTGTGCTCTCGAACTTATTAATCAATCCATGGAGCATTATCGCTGTTCGAATTTAACAGACTAGCAAAAAATAGCATTTCAATAAATAAAAACACGCAAACAGAAAGACGAACTGATCAGACGGCAAAGCCGCGAAATTGAAACGAAGCAGCAGAAAATCAAGGCAAATACAAAAAGAGTCAAGGCTGTGAGATCCTTACGCGGCTGGCGTCAGGTTCAAGACAAGTCTGCGAGTTCTGTGAATCGGAAACGTTCTTCGGCGAAACGACGATCGGAATCCTCTGGTACCGACGACTCGAGAGAGACGCAATCGATGGAATCCTGTCGCCAGTGAGGCTGGAAGACGAGAATGCGAGGCCGCTGAAGTTCGAATTGGCTTTGCCATTGGAATTCGACGGCGAGGAAGAAGAAAATGCGGAGCTACTGGGCCCTCTCAACGCTCCGATCGCCGCCATAGCTGCCATTATTTCTCTCCTCCGTTCGCTCCGTTCTCTTTCTTGGCTGGGAAGTTTGGAATGCTTGGGTAGTAGTGAGGAGAGAGTGGTGATGGGGGGAGTGATTGACAATGAACACTCGCCGCTCACCACTCGTATGTATGAATTGATATCCTTATGCGTGAACTTTTGCCCCTGAGATTTGTTGATATTTACCATCCAACCTGCGTACACCAAGGTTTTGGGTAGGCGGGTAAAACGGTCAATTGATTTCAAGAATAAGGTTTTTCTAATGTAACATGAATATTTTAAAATTAAAATACAGTAACATTTTTTGTTATTTTTATTTTTTTAGAAATTTTCAATTTTATTTTAGAAATAATTAAAAAGGTTAAACAAAATTTAAAAAAAAATTGTTGTACTTAACATTAAAAAGATTGTTATGAATATATCATTATTTAGGTTTATAATATTGAACGGATCTGACCCTTCTAATATTGAAGTTTGATGAAATTATACATAAACAAAAGCTAAAATTGATTGTTTAAAATTAACAGCTTTGTTGTAATAGACGTGAGATCTTTGATGATATAAAATTTAGATTGTGCATTAAGATTTTCTAAATATATGATCTTTTCAATAAATGCATCTAAGATTGGTGTTGGTACCCAACTTCTAAGTATAGTAAATGCATTAAATATTTGTAATGATTTTATACATTTATTCCCCACAATTTGGCAATGAGTTGGTAGCTTGACAATTTCATACTTATTCGTTTAAAAACAAAAGACAAATATTTAAAAACATGCATCCCTTCTTGTCATTTCATGTGTGATTGTCTTCAAATTGCACATGAATATTTCCCATATGAAGATATATATGCCATTCAAGAAATCTAAACAAAATCAACCCAAACATAATTTGTGTTAAACAACAGTAGATTCAAACCCACCGTTGAAATTGAATTGAATGTACTGGATACAAGAAGATTCGCAGAATGTTCCAAGTTACGGTACCAAATTCAACCAAAAAAAATTTACAAACCTTGAAATTGAATTGCCACCGTTGGTTTTCACTAAGGAAACGACAGCTTCAAAGTTGGCCAGAGGTCTTATCTATTGGACTATATGTCTATCTAGCACTCTGCCAGATTTTTTCCTCATACTTGTGTCGTTTTAGCCAGCAATCAACTTGTCCATTAGCTATTGTGTGTGTAAATCACATAGTAATCGGGTTTAGAGAATTGTAATTAGGGTACAATAATTAATTGATTTATGCTACTAAAAAAAAATATTCTCTGACGTTTAAGTTTATACTTTTCCAATTAAGGATAACATAAAGGATAGAAAATACGAATTAATGGTTATTCTTATTTTTAGACTCAATTGTATTTTGCCTCTTTATTTTACATTTTTTTATGTTTAATTAGTGGAGACGAGAAATTCTAAGTTATGGTTAAGTACAAACCAAAGTTTTTGTGAATTTATTATTAATAGTTTTATTTTGGTAGAAATTTTTTATTGATGGTTAATGGTGAAAGAAATTATGATCCGACTAATGTTTACTCATGCTAGTTTTAGAAATTATTTTAAAACAATTTTCTAAATTAGAAATAATGAACCTTTTTAAAAATTTAAATTAATAAATAATAATTAAGTTTAACAAAATTAGTATATCTAATGTTTTTTTACACACATTCGAAATTCCAAGAAACTATTCATTGTCTTTAAAAATAATTTTTTTTATTTGGTCAGAAACATAATGAATAATGGGCCTGGGCCTGAATCCCATTTATTAATCTCTTAAGAAGGTCCGGCCCAGATTTTCCTTATGATAATCTCCCACTTCCCACATCGACGATTAGAAACTCCATGAACACCTTTATATACCCAGCTGAAGCCCCTATGTTTGTCTCTTTGGAGACATCTGATAAAATTGGAACGATACAGAGAAGATTAGCATGGCCCCTGCGCAAGGATGACACGCACAAATCGAGAAATGGTCCAAATTTTTTTGGCATTTCCCTTTGTTGAGATGGAAGCTTTTCTTGGAATTGCTTATGAAAATTTTCCTTTCTCTGCTTGTGTTCAACAGTATGTGGTAGTTCTGTTCTATCTGAACTTGCATATTGTTCAGTTTTGATCATTCTTGGTTCTGCTTGTCCCTGCAGATGATGATTTGATATCCAGCAAGCAAGACCAAGACAGTTACTGGAAATCAGATCATTTTCTTCTATGACAGGCATCCACAATTACACTGATGCATGATCTGGCTTCAATTGGATAACCACCACAAGCAGAGAAAGAAAGAAACCGTAGAAATCAATCATTTGCAGTATACACAAATAAGTAGTGCTAATTGGAATACAAAATGTCAACTCTTTTTTTTATAGTGTTTATTTCCATGTATATTGTTGGCACTTTCTTGAGGCTATTATAATTTCTAATAATAAAAAAGTTTGTTTTGGTTTCTAGTTTTTGCATCTGGTGGTGTTCCCACATCGAGAAAGAACACAAGTCCAGCTGATGTGAGCTAGGATAAGAAGCCCATGTCAGACTTTATTACTTTCTCATGGAGCCATGTAGTGAGCACAAAGCCAACTATTCTTTCGCCTTTTACTAAAGAATACCGTGTGCTCTCTACTTTATAAGTGGCATACCTTAATTTTTGGAGAAAGCTCACTCTTTGGGTGAGTTTTCAGCAGGCCAGTCCTAAATTTTGGGTGAGTTAAGAGTGAGTTTTCAGCAGGCCAGTCCTAAATTTTGGGTGAGTTTTCAGCAGGCCAGTCCTAAATTTTCACATGAATTTGGTTAGGTGGTACATATAGTGAGATCTATTCCATGAGCTCTTAGGTTGAATTTGGTTAGGTGATACATATAGTGAGATCTATTCCATGAGGGGTATCTTAGGTGTTATATAAATTTAGAGAGATTTTTTGAATATCCTTATTGCCGCAACACCATCTGTATCATATATTGTTTAGTATTTCATCTTTAAAGTCATACAATGTGTCTTAATGGCAAAAAAAAAGCTATTTCATCTTTAAAGTCATACAATGTGTTCTTTAATGGCAAAAAAAAAGCTAGCTAGTATAAGATTAATAAAGGGGAATCTTCACTTTTCAATGCAACAGAGAACAATTACTTCCATTGCAACAGAGAACTAGTTTCTACAAAGTGCAGTGGAAAAAAGAATCTACATCTTCAGCATTTGCGGAACAATGATACATGGCAAATGATGCATTAATGCATCACTTTTTTTACATGGGATGGTAGGGGAAATAGCAAAAAAAGCCGTATAGCAGGAGAAGTCTTTCAGATTCTCCTTCCTCTATGTCGTGTACGTATATATAGATAGTCTTTGCAATGTCTGGTTACTAGACCTGGAAGACAAACAAAGATTGCATGAAAAAAAATCCAATAGTAGAACACTACCAGCTATCAATTAATTCTATAAACATATTTCAATACAAACAATCAGCTTTTCAAACAATTTAAGAACATTAAGCTATCTGTGTTCTATAAGCTTATACAAGCTTGGGGCCTAATTCCAGTAAACGAGTACTATGTGCTGAGAAGAAGAGACTCACAGGTGTAGAAGGAATCAGTAGAAGAATAAGTGAGAGTAGATACAGAGATGCACAAATGCCGATTCCAGCAATAAAGTTCTGTAGCAATCGCCGGTTGTCCTTTGTGGGAATAAACACTGACTTAAGTGAATTGGTTAGCTCAAAGATCCGATGAGATAGCTGCATGGAGCAATAATATATGACAAGTGTTACAGGTATAATTAGATTTAGGAACTCCAGGACTTAAATATCAGAAGGGTAATTTTATTTTACCAAGACATAAATTGCGGTTGTCAACATGAAATTGAGCATAGGATAATCTGGAATAAGAGACAGAAGCAACTTGGGTTGACCGTTTGGAATGCTTGATCTGCAAATACAAACAAGGAGAAATATAACTTACAGTCAGGCTCTAGCCATTTGAAGAAATAATTAACTTTATAAAATTCAAGCTTCAAACAAAAAGTTTGTCACACCTTAACCATATATGAAACTGGGAGATGTACGTCTCCAGGGTGATCTTCCCCAGCCACCTGATGACAAATGAAGCACAAATTTACAAACTGGCACAAACTTTTTGTCACCAATATGTTAACAGGATAAATTGTACAAGAGGGAAACATAGTGTAAGAAAAAAATTGCTTACGCGAAAAGTGTTAAGGAGTAATTGCGTAAGTGCTGAGTGAAATTACGCAAGCATATGTAAACTCTGTGACCAAAACAAAAATTTCATCCAGGCTCATTACGAATTAAAATAAAGAAAAGATAACGAAATGAAAAAAATGAGGTATACACATACGTGATCGGAATCCATGATGTATATGGATGGTACTTGTTGTATGTAACCTTGTCCAATTTGTAAATATACTCATACCACATGTAGCCAACCTGAAACAAAGAGAAAATGGTGATGCTATCCCAAGACTAGCTTTTTTTATCATCAATTTGAAGGGAAAAAGATCCACCAACTTACAAATACAGACACTGCAACTACCCCAGCTTTGATTGACCTTCTTTTTCTTGGTTCAGATTCCTCTAATTTTTCCATCCACCTTTCAACCTACAAGGATAAAAAGTAATCAAGAGATCAGATTATGACACCCTTATTTTGTTGAAGTAGTCAGACAGAACTGCAAAGATTATTGTTACGTTTGGATGAAAATACGCATAGATCATTCCAACAATCCATATGTAACGATCCAGCCCAGATCTGAAATGCCATTCATGCATACGAGGGAGATCTGGTTTTCCAGGATCAGTATACCCTGTACAAAGAAAGTGGAAATGATTGCAAGTGAATGAGAAATATACCTATTGAGTTTTAAATTTCTATAATGATGGATCAAGAAATCTTTAAAATAAAAATGCACAAGCAGTCTAAATACAGTTACTTACCCAAAATGAAGGAAAATGGACTCCAGATGATATCAAAAACTCCAGGAATCTCCCAAACTAATATAACCACTAGTAAACATGCAATAAACTTCGCAGCCATGACTGAAGGTACTTCATTGTACTTGTTAAAGATACCAAGGGCTCCATACACCATCAGAGTGAAAAGTGTATGCATTGGACAAATGTAGTATAGCATATAGTCATTGTTGAGAACAACACAGCAAAATGCTACAAAAAAGTTTAATCGCCACATCATCTGCAAAGGCATAAATAAAGTTAACAACAGAAAAGGAGAAGCAAACAAACATTAGATCTCTTAAGTCACAAGCATCACCTACCTGAGCAAAACGAGCAAGGCTGAAGTCCTTCCTGATATAATAATAAGAGAAGTTTCCAAACCCAGTCATCCAGACATATGCAGCAATGAATACACGTATGGCGTTGTATATTTCAGCAGCAGCAAAATAGTGATACATCAGAAAAAGAACCTGTTAACAAGTAATTAATGCAGTAAGTGTCAGAAATCAATTGGAACAAAGGACTAACATTTACAAAGTACATCTCAGACATGAATAAGCAGGTGGTTTGTGTTATTTACATTAAAGTATAAAAGAAGTAACAAAGTAACCAGGCTTTTTTTCCATTTAAGAACTAAATCTCTATTTTTTGATGTGGGAGCTTCAATGTGTCTCTCTTATCAGAAGCCAATGAACAAGCACAATGATATCAAAATAATAAATCAAAGAAGCATGACTTGCCTGCATCCATCCTTTCCATTCCTCAGTCTGATGACGGTTAAGGTAGAGTATGGCCTTCCCAGAGAAGGCTGCTTTTTCCTGATGTTTCTTCAAAGAAGTCATCCAACAAACTATGATCAAGAGGATGTAGAGGAACAAGAAAAGATCACGGTCGTATTTCTGTCCAAGAGGAAACCAAATTCATGTTAGCATCAGAAGTTAGCAAAATTAGAAGTGAATCATTGCAAGGAAACAAAATCTGAAGTCAGTCACGTTAGCTGACGCTTAAATTTGAATTAAAATAACGCTATCAGCAAATAAAAACGAAAAGGAACTCCTGGACTGGAGACATAATCATTTAGTTTAGAAATTTTGACTTTGATTTGTGCTATTAAAGATAATGTCAAGGGAAATTTCTTTTTTAACATATTTTTGAGAAGGAATAGGTTTTTAAATAGAAGAAACTTTATCAAGAACACTGAAAATCTTGGGACCCTCCTCCCAAAGCAGGTAAGGAACAGGGGGGCCTACAAACCAACACAAATTATGTGGCAATTAGATTAAAGAAAGCAAATGAAAAGCCAAACTGTAGGAATAATCTAGGAAGACAACTGCAAAATCTTCCTATAGTGACAGTAAGGATGGATAAATAGAGCTCCATTCTCTTAAGTAAGCTAAACTACACGAAGCATGTGTCTAAATATGGTGCAAAAATTAGTATAATCAACTTCAGAGAAATCCTTTTGGAAGAAAACTAATCTAACATATTGCCAGAAACATTTTAATAGAGTACTTGTAATATTAAGTTATGAGCTCTACGGTCATTTTAAACTTGAAAAATACATTCATACAATCGTGCAAGTGAAATAATTCCTCTGCAGAAAAGATCAATCACCTTAGCAGATCCCCCCAGTAGGCTGGTACGATCACATATATAGAAATAACATATAACGGCCCCAAACTCAACCCTACAATAAATTTGCATCACAATTAAAAAAGTTGAACAGATGAAAAAGAAAGAACAAGCAGAAGCATATAAGAAATGCTTTGTTATGACTATCTAACTTACAAAGCTCTTAATGTTACTCTATTCTCCATCAAGAAAGCCTCCTCCAACATCATAAACCTATATAGTGAGGTGATAAGAAGTAAGACGATTAGATTATCATAAAAGTTTTGTACATGTAATGTATCTTCAACAAGAAACTACCTTGTCAAGTTTGACTTGATGGAAGAACTATGAAATTTTGCAGATCCCGATTTTGGAAGGCCACCTTCAAGCAGCACAGCTTGGTCATCGTCCTTGACGTGTTCGTTTTTAAGCTCATCAAGATTATTGTCTGAGTGACTGCTAAGAGAAGCTTAAATTAATAGCATGAACTATTATATCATGAATCGTCATTAGAAAGCTAATACAGAGATTGCACTTGGTATGTCAGACCACTGCACAATGAGAAAAGGATGTCTTACACTTTTGAATGAGAAATCTTCCTGTACTCGAGAATTTCAGAATATGCCCATGCCACCAGTACTGGAATAAACCCGAGCAGGAAAGACACCTGAACATGCGGAGGATAGAGTTTAGCAAAGCCAGGATAAATGATAGAGAAAAGAGACTAGATATCACAGTTTAATTACAGTGCAAAGTGGACTTCCGGCTTGATTTTGAATTTCAAAGACAGAATTAGGTCCCAAGTCCTCACAGAGAAATAACAAAAGTAAACCTTTGTACTTATAAGTTGTTATTTAAATTAATAATCAATACAGCTAGGCCTCAAATGAGACCAGGAGAACATGTCAAACACTAGCACCAACATATGAAGATCAGCATCATTTACTCACTTAACTGAAAAGTATCAGAAGAATAACAAAAACAGTTATAATCAGGCAATATCAGTACCAAAGACAACTAATTTTTATTCTAGCTGAAAAACTAGTATGAGACTAAATACATTGCTAAGAGTTCTCCACTAATCACTTATGTCCAATTGCAGGAAACTTTGTTGCCCTTTCTTTACTAAGGTTGTTTTCATTCCAGATGAAAGTATTCTAATGAGCAAAAATAACAGAAAATGTTCCTTTACAGTCCACACAGAACAATACATCAGCAACGTATACTTTTATGCTCAACCCATATGCCCGCTTATTTGCATCTGTAATTCATCCTTTAGAATAATCATTCATTTACAAAACACATAATTTAAGGACTGTCCAAATATTTATATGCAAATTAACCAAGAATTAGAGGTCAAACAATGACTGACCTAGAAGGTTTGCTAAACTTTGCAGAAACAAAAGAATAGTTATGCTGGATAAATCTAAAAATCTGCAAACATATTATATAACTATTTCAAAAAGCATATATCCTGAAACAATAAGACGATGGCTAATTACTTGAAAAGATGTTACAGATCATGAAATTAGTAGCATATTTAGTCCTAATGTGACTCCCTATTTAGCATCATCCAATCGTGGGTAAAAAAATATATTTAACGTGTAAAAAAAATAGATTACTAAGATTCAGCAAAATAGCATTTCAATGACCAATTTATACTACTAAAAGCTCATAGAACTATCTTACACGTGTTGTGCTAGGAGCCTAGGAAACCAACTGGGCATGAAACCTCATTTTCCTAAGTTCATGGGTGAGCAAGTTTTCACATTAATTTCACAAGGCATCACTTGTCACATCATACTTAAATTAGCACAGGCAAATTTTTTCTGCAACTAAAGCTTTTGAATGCAGGACAAATCAATGCATCTCTAGTCCCCTACTATAAATGCTGTCAATTTCGATCCATCTAATTTACATCATCACAAAATCACTTCCAGATGCCTTGGTGTGTACATTGTACAATGGTCCCATACGAATATCCTTGGCATGTTCTCCAGGACCATCATGCAGAAATCCATAAATCTCTTACTAACTGTTAACGAATTCTATGCAGCCCCACCCAACCCTCACTAGCAACGAACCAGTAAAATCACCCCTAAAGTCCCTAATCCCAAAAGGCCAAAGCTTTTTAATGAATTGCACATAAATGCACTAACAAGCAAAGCTCATTCCAATGCGTCTTAAAATCATTCTACAGAACGAGCAAAAAACGAACTAGTGAGGAAAAGAAATACGCACCTGTCCGGGCGTAAGTGGCCCGGAATACACCATCTTCCGCTTCGTAACCAAATCAAGAAGGAGCTATGAAGGACAACGGAAAATGCACTCGAAAAACACTAACTTTTCCAGATCAAAGAAAAGGAGAAAAATCGAAGACTCTGACACGCCAGAGTCTCCGATTCCGGGAAAATCCAATTGATGAGAGCAGGTGAAAGAGAGGAACAGCAAAGCAACAATGGCGATGAAAATCTCTATAAGATCGTAATAAATACTGGCAACCTTCAAAGCTGAGGAAAAAATAATGAGTAATGGAAGAAAGAGAGTAGGAGATCTGAACTTCGGAAGGGTGAGGGTTGTTACGTTGCTTGAAGAAGAGAGAAAATGTCGGAGGGCGGGTCGATTTCAGTATGCGAAAAACTTTTGAGAGGGAATTAATGGAAGCTCCTTCCGAGGTTTCTGGTGGAGGAGTAATGGCGGTGGTTCTGATGATTGCGACGGTTGGTTGTTGCTCTTCCCCTTTCGTTTACTGATCACTGAGTTGAGAAATATAGAAGACGGATTCGTTTTTTTTTTTTTTGAGCAATTCATTTTTTTTGGTAGGATGAGCAATTCATTGTATTACAAAAATGTGAAATAAAATATTATAAAATCTAGTTGTTGATTTCAATCTCACATGCTTTTAATCGTAGAAATAATTAAATATGGAGTAGAATAAATACTTATAAAAATATTAATTTTAACAAGTATGAAAATTATTTATTAGTTTTTTATAAGAGCTCTAATTTAAAAAACAGTATTAAAATAAAGAAAAAAGTGGGGTATGCGTCATTTGCACGGTTGAAACCTGAGGAAAAAAAGTCCAAAAAACGAATTGACTAATCGAAAATTTGACTTTTTTGCAAATTTAGACTGAACATTTTTAAACAAAAAGCAACATAATTAACATACCAATATACCATGTAGTACACGGCTTCCATGTATAAAAATAAAATACTAGTACACCTTTGTTAAAGTTCAACTACACCACCACCAACCTACTACTACATTACCAAGCAGTCAAGCACCAGCCAACACTTTTTTAGTTATTTAACATTCCGACCAAAATACCAGATCCTTAACACCAACATTTTGTTGTTATTTCCTCCTCGTGATAACTCTAAGGGCCCGTTTGATATTGATATCCTGATATCAGATATCGGTATCGGGTTATATTTTGTGTTTGATATGAACGTATATGGATTCAGATATCGGTATCAGGTCATATCTTGTGTTTGGTATGGGAGTATATGGATATCGGACCATATACCTATATCAAAACAAGCCATTTTCCATGACATTTGATATACCCCAAATAAAATAGGTATGAGGGGTATAAGATATGAATGATATCTCATATCTGATACCAATACCCATACTGATATCCGATACCGATACACATATCTCATATCTGATATCGATTCCCATACTGATATCCGATACCGATACCCATATCTCATATCTGATATCGATACCAAACGAGCCCTTTTCATAACAAAATTGTGTTTCCATCTACCAAAAAAAACGTGTTTCGATGAATATATAATATTTTTGTAAGTGTTGTTTGGATAACCAACTTAGTATGTAATTATATTCACATATCAAATATCAAAAGTGTTTGTTGTAAATTAGATACAATATGTTTTTTAAGTGTTTAACTGTAATGTCTAATAACGCATGAATTCTTTATCCTATATGACAACCGAACTCAACCTAATAATTGGCTTGTATGCAAGCAAAGGGGTGAGTGAGTCAATTGAGAACACGAAATAAAGTAGAGTCATGGAATGTAAGATTTAGGACTTCTTCGGAAACTTGAAGTTTCGATAGCTAAATTTGATATCTGAAATTGGAAGCTTATTTTGTTGATAATTTTTCAGTTATTTTGTTAACAAAGCTAAATGGAACTGATATTTTAAATGAATGGATGGGTGTTGAAATAAAAAAAATGATCATGGAAAAATTTTAGGCTGAAATACAACTTGGTTAAGACATTGTAAGCTTCTCTAAGCTGGGATGATAAACACCTCTTTGAAGAATTGAATTTGTCCCGTAAACAGTAAGCTCAATTCATGTGCAAGTGTACGCTCAATTCAGCTCATGTAGAGGTTTTTCAACCAGGGCTTTAATGCCCACTTTGATAAATTCTTGACCACCGACCGTTAATTTACTACTCCGAAAGCCTTAGCGGAATATTAACTGTAAATTTACTATGGCTTTTGAAAAATTCGTTCATCAAATATGGCTTATTGGCAGTTTTTACACAGCAGATGTTTGTGATTCATGACATATATGACAAGTTAAGAATTATCAAAACAATGACTGTCAGTAGATGCTTGTTTCAAAACAAAACATACAAGCTATTTACATAACAAGCCATATCAAATTACATGTTAGAAATATCCCATAATAATGCATTTTGAATGGACATCAGTTTGGGTTATCCAAGCATATCCTTCCTGAAACGATTCATACATGCTGGTTGCGAGGCAACGGCAACAGTATCAAAAGCTTTTCAAACATAGTCAGACAATCCAAATGAAAGTTATCCAATACATTATAGTTTTACTAAATTTGCTTCTGAATTTCATGTGCCTCTTTACAGACGACCAAAGTCGGAACAGGGGAAAAAAATGAACTCTAGAATAAGCTATATGTGCCTTTAGAAGAAACGTCCTAAAGTCAGAAAAGGAAACCATTATACATGAAAACTGAACAATCTAGGCACTGGCATAAACAGGTTAATGTCAAAAACACGATTAATTAGTAAGAGGGTGTCCATGAGAAATTTACATTTGTTTTCTTTACACAAACAGAATCATAGACAAAGTCTATGGAGTAGAAGAGTTAATGTTATAGAAAAGGGGGAGAATGGAGGGAAATACTGTGATTTCCCTGAATGAAATCACACAGGTGGCAAGTTAGGAAACCTAAGCAGACATAGCAACTGCAAAGAAATCGATCAGCAAAAATGCAGAAGAGAACAAAAGAATAAATTGCTACCCCCGGTAAAGTCATCTTACAACGACTAATGATTTATAAAAACAAAAAGTTACTTACCCATTAAAGTTTCCTTAAGCAGCATCTACAAGGCCTCTGCAATAAGCGCATGCAAGTAGCATAATCTTATGAAGAAGATTATATAATTCCACACTGACTTCCATTGACAAGATTGCCATTTTGCTCCCACAAACTCTCATGTGGAACAAGCACTAGCCAAAATACAGTATCATGATTTTGCTAGTTTCCCTATTTAAGAGATCAATGAGACCGGTACTAAAAAAGATGGCTCAGGGATACAGATTGAAATAATATTCATACATAGAAGCTTGACAAGTTTGATTATCAAAACTGGGAAAAAAGTCCACACATTGTTCAGCTAACTGGGCTATTGAAACCTAAACCTAAGGTTCATATCAAGCCAAGCTGCATGCATATTCAGATGCATCACAAAAAATTCTATTAAACCCTTGCACTTAAGGAATTTTGACCTCCTATACAAGCAAATGTCCTAAACAACTATCCTAACTCCAGAACTCTTTTAATCAAAGCATCAAACAGGTTTGGGAATTCAATAATACACATGAATACTGCCACAGTATTGTTGCACCAAATTTATTCAATATTTTATCAGGTTCTTACCCTTTCAGAAGAATATGATATGATATACCTTCCACAAATTTTATTGACCACCAGCAGTTTAGGAAAAGGGAGGGAAAGAGACAAATCAGCTGATTCATTTCAAGAACACAAATCACAATATATGGCATTCATATATGATTTCACAAGAAATTTATGAAGGATAGAAACAACTGATACTTGCAAACTAGGATAATTATGTACACATCCTTCTTAAACAATATCACCCTCATATGTACAAGGAGCACAGTCTGAGATGTTTGACTACCTAAGGCACGAATAGTATGTAAAATGGTAATAGTTAGCCATGGTAGAAACACAGAAGAAACTCACATGACCTATGTCACCTAGAAAGGCTAATTGTAGTCATAATCTATATAGAATCAAAGCAAGCAAGAAAGAAAGAAGCAAGTCTGATTTTGGCAAGCAAGAGGAAGAAAGGCCAGGCCTCAACATAGATAATAAAGAAAGGACAAGGAGCTCTTATTCCTTGTTACCGAATCTCTTGGCAATTATGGGGCGAACATCATCAACATCAGCCAAGGTCTCTAGGAATGGGATTAATGAAGTCAGCTCATTATCAGATGGATCATCAAACCAGCTCTTAATTGGAATTCCATTATTCACTTGCAACCTGAACACCTGAAATTGTCAAAAAAAAAGACACCGTAAATGACGATGACCATTTTTTTATGAAAGATCCAAGTCAAGCATACCAGACTCCTAAGCATTAATCTTACTTCATGAAGCTCTATAAGTGCTCAAGCACTAAATCAACATGAAATACATCAAAATGACCAGGAAAGAGACCTACATGTTAACAATGAAGTTACATAATGCATAATTTTGAATCATGCTTATGACATCTTTGTTACATAATATGCATAATGGGCTGAGATCCAAACAGACCCTAAATATGGTCAGAATTGTGTTCCTGATATTCAATGGAAGAATCAAAAGAGAGGTGATATGCATAATGGGGTGCGATCCAAACAGACCCTAAATATGGTCAGAATTGTATTCCTGGTGTTCTATTGAAGAATCAAAAAAGAGGAACATACCTGAGGTGAGTTATCAATGATGATAACCTTAGAAAGATCAAGACCTAACACTGTCA
Source organism: Fallopia convolvulus (assembly GCA_964016875.1). Classification (NCBI taxonomy): domain Eukaryota; kingdom Viridiplantae; phylum Streptophyta; class Magnoliopsida; order Caryophyllales; family Polygonaceae; genus Fallopia; species Fallopia convolvulus. The sequence continues at coordinate 51,728,961 of OZ024732.1, forward strand.
AGTCTTTAGTATATATGCCCTCAGAAAAGACGCATGATTCACGAAAGGCACGACCAGAAATAATCTTCCCTTCGGGATCCAAAATATTCAATAGTTGTTCTGCGTAAATGCTTTGACTGGCTGTGAAAACAAACACTTCAAACATCTCTGCAACTTTTTCCAAGAATGCGTGGAGATTTGGACGTTGTTTTACATAGACGGTATGCTCCTTCATATTGAAGAAAACTGTAAAAGTGAAGTCTGCATCTTCACAATGTTCCATTGAGGAATGTACTAGGGTTTCTGACCACAAATGGAAAAGAAAACTGTTACTAAGAAAGTCAAATAAACACTATTCTTGAAGGAAACATGTGTTTTTTCTTCCATTCCTTAGGATTGTATTTTGCTGAAAGTGTAGAAGATGTGATGCATTTCATGACCAAATGTATGTGCATGCTGAAACAAGAATGTACGTGAAGAACAAGAAAAGGCCACATTTTGTAGTGAAATGCTATGAAAGAGGAAATCGTAAGACTAAATCTGTACACCAAATCACTTTAGTCCAGAAAATATCCATCTAGTTTTGAGACTAGCAGATAAAAGAACCTGAGATTTTTCAAAAAGTCAATTTTAAAGCCAATGACCAACAGAGACTGTTAAAACAATTGATTCATGCAGAAATGCTATGCACATATAAAAAAGCATATATAAGACTAGACCTAAATTGTAAACCATTGCTATTGCCCACTCATAAGAGTAAAGATCCTATGAATGAGGCAGTTGACAGTGAAAATAGCATCCATGATATAAACTAGTGCAATGTTTCATTAGTTATAAGCTATTTTGCTTTCTTGGGTAGAGTGCACGAAAGCAGCAGATAAACACAATTTTTTTCATTGAAGGAGAAAATAAAAATCCTCACCATCCAAATCAAGTACTAAAGTAACAGGCTTCCTCTTCTCAGATTCCTTTTGCAATATGGTTGGTCGACAAGTTGGGGCGACATCTGATAGATCAGGTAAGTTTCTGATGAATGAGAGGGGGTCAATCAATTCGGTTTGATCCAAGTTGAGGTAAGCATCAAGATCTGGCCCTTGTTCACCAGGCCTCATCTGATGAATTACTGAAAACAAGCTTGAATCAAACGATTGCAACTTATTAGCTTCTTCAGGTTGTTGAACTTTACTTGTTGGGCAAGAATTCACGTGCTCGTGTAGAAAAGGCAGGGATAAGTATCCTTCGCTTGCATCAAGAAGATGAGTAGGTTCAGCAGTAGTATATTCAGGAGCATTGCTCTCTACAATATCTACACCCATCACAGTCCCATCGAATTGTAAACCTGCAAAAACCACATCTGAAATATAGAAATCTGACACATTGCAACTTTGGTATTCCAACAAGCCCCCATTGTTACCATCACTCTCATCTGCTCCACTGTTTTCGGGTTGCTCAGAATCATTGTTGCTCCCTGTGAATACAAGAAAGATGATGTATAAGATAATACTGGACATTACCCTAGTAGTTGCAGAACACCAAATCATGTGCAGGTGTTCAAATTCAACTACTCTCAAGGTAAAAAGTTTTAACACTATATAATGTCAAACATTTGAAGAGCTTGTTCTGCATTTAACACATGTATACCAATGTGGCAATAAACTAGATAGATGTAAGACTGCATTTCAATAGTACATAAATCAAAGATAAAAGACACAAGAATTTGTACATAACAGAATTCAATCCCAGAAATAAGGTATCACATGAAAAGGGTGATCCTACCTTCCTTGTTGTGAATGCTAGCACCATTGTGAACCTTCAATTCATTCACTATAGGACAGAAAATCATCTCAAGATTCGTGGAGGTAGAGTCCACACTCATATCCTGCATCAAAAAGTTGATTAGTCATCCTTGGAAGCTAGTAAAACTCATTCTTGTCAATCATAAATGAACTCAAATCACATGGTTGTGTAAATTACCATATTCAAGCATACTTGTGGAAAGGAAATACAAAAGGTGGTTTATAGTTGGACAAAGTAGGCACCCAAACTAGAATGTCTCATCTTTGACCATAGGAGATATAACAATTCATCACAGACCAGAAAGCTAAAAGAGTTTAAAAGTGGTTTATAAGGTGAAGATTGTTAGGAAGGTTGCTTACACAGATCTATGTGCACCTTACTCAATTCAAATCAGGTTTGAGAAAAAGATCACTGAACTTGGGACATCAATCTCAACTAAGAAACATTTTGTTCAGCCGTTCCTTTTCAATATGCAGCAACATTTACAAGTGAAGGACACTAAGTCTCTTGATGCTTTTGCATAATTATCTACTCATGTAAATGGTTGAATTCATTATCAATTAGTTATACCTACTTTGGAACCCAAAGATGAAGCATTAATATACACTTAACAAATGTTCTGCAAGTGTTAAATGCATTGAGAAAAGAGGGGAAGAGTTTTACAACAAGCCAATTATCTAGCAAGATAAGAGCACAAACCAAAAAAAAACACTTAATAAATGCTATGATGAATATATATATAGTAATAATAACAAAATGTCATTGTAGGCTCAATTTACACTTTTTTAACCTTATGTTCCACAATTGCCGCTGGACTCAATTAACACAGCCATTAATAAGCAGAGGATGTATAAATAGTACTCCGTAGTATTTGATATCGAAAAAAGTAGAGAATCAGAAAATCAAAAATTACTTCTGTCTATGTCTTGTTCAGTTGCTCCTTTAATTTACTCAAATACGAGAAGTAATAAATAGTATACAGCAATAAATAACATTAATTTCAAGCAATATTGATTGGATTATGTTTAAGTTTAGATCACATTTAACTGTTTCAATTTTATTAAGTTTAAGTCAAAACTGGTAACAAAAAAAGGTAATAGGTTCAGGTTATTATGAAAGAAACCATTGCAAAGTTTACAGGAAAACCTGGGATTTTACAGAATTCTAGCCTGCAACTGACAAAATGGGGATCTACAAAGCCCCAATACCAACCTCTGAACTAAAATTTATTTTGCGCTTTCAAGAAAACATGAACATAATACTATATTAGGAGACAAACATAGCAGAACACTGGAAATTTTGAGTTTATACTGACAGGTCCAGCAATCAATTTAAGACCAGAAAAAGAATATTTCAAACACAATATATATTCTCCTTTATCACCCTTAAAGAAGGCATGTATAATCACATTCAGAGAACCAAAAAATAGTAAAAACAAGTTAACAAACAGCAGAATATGTACAATCAGGTACTAAATACCGATATCCTACAGAAAGCATTAGACTAACAAGAATGTAGGCTTTTCAAATAATATGTATTAGTAAATGACATATTATTTTACCATTATAGTGGTCGATGCCTCAATAACTAGTGTTTTAGACTGCTGTTGAGATTGAATATCTTCTCCCAAGAACAACTTTGGAGCATCAACAAGCTCTGTCACGCCAATGCCATGCAAGGTTTCTTCATCACCTAACGATACTGCAAATTTTGGTCCAAGATAGTAGTTAGTTATTGGTCTAACATTCAGCATAAGTATTTTGGAAGCACACAATGCACCTAAACTGATTTTTTTTTTTAAGAAAAAGGAAAAAGAACATTTACAAAACTATCATGATCCAATTAGCTCTCTGCGTCCAATTAGCCCTTCCCAAGAAGCTATGGTTACTTATTTGAAGAGCAAGACAAAGCAGCAAATTTTTAAACAACAGCGTGGAAGGGGAATAACCCCCACGAACCTTTTCCCTTCATCAAAAGAATCATGACACAATACGAACATAACTTATTTAGATACTTTCCCTGCTCAGGCTGATTGGGAATGTTTGGCTCGTGCTTATTCATATAGTCAATGTTTTGTCCTGCTGACATTTATTGATTAACTTTTGAACCTATCATAGGTATAGAAGACTACTTTGTCACTCATCACATCAAATATGTAAATTTTAGAAATTTATTCAGCATTCATGCTAAATGTATAATAAAGTGCTCCTGATTATAACAGTAGTTCCGAGAGCTACTAAGGTATCATTTGGAAAATCATATGCTGACCGATTATATCCTTTGAAAGATCTGACCGATGATATCCTATTTCCTTTTACATAACATGTTTTCTCTTTAGATTAATCCACTTTTATTTTTCAGAAAGACTTTTGGAGGTGTCTATCACCGTCATTATTCAAAATATTGGAAAGCAATAAGACCTATTTGGCGACAGAATAAATCAGCACAATACCCTATCATTCGTAAATTGTAAAACTGATTTATGGAAAGCAGTCCAGACAGGTGGAAACATTTCAGCCCTTTCGAATTATCACGTTCCCGCTGAGAGTATATGAGCTATAATTTTCCACTAACTTTAAAACATAATTGAATTAATTATTTCACAATGTAGAGCCAGACATGCATGATGCATAAACCAAAGAAATTACAAATCAGCATGGTATGTGCATTGAATTTGTCTCTTTACATTATAACACGCAAATTTTAAAGCATAAATCTCCTTCTGTGTATAAAAAGGATACAAAAAGTTAAACCTCAAAGGAAGTGTGTGTGTGTGTGTGTGTGTATAAATAAACATTTAGCCCTTATAATAATAGGAGTATACTTATCTGAGCTTATTCTAAACTGCTTACTACATGATCAATTATTCTTTTCTCCAGCCAAACATGTTCAAGAAGATTAAAAATGACATGGTATTAACCATAGATGTCATACAGTATTAATAACACAAGAAAAGTCTAGTTATATGTAATTTGCCTATATTGGCATAGCATGATTCTTCAATAAGCACCCAATGGCATAGCATGATTCTTCAAAAAGCATGGGGTAGATAATTACCTGTTTTGCAGCTCTGAGTGCATGCATCAAATTCTACTGCCAACTGGGAAAGGTTAGCCTGGGAGGAAGACCTTTTAGATATCATAGCTGACTTTTGACATATCCCAAGTCCTTGCTTTTCTCCCAAGAAACGCATGCTTGAATTCTTCATTCTTATTGATGGCATTTGATTGATACTTGTGAAGTATATAGCAATCTTGCTCCAAAAGCATCAGCAGGTAAAGGCCACCCCTTCAAGCTCCAGTCGAGGGAAGTCTGCCAAAAGAGCAAAAACATATCTCAGAAGAGCACCAAAGTTGAAGCTTATGCCTGACAAAATCATGTCAGACGAAAACAAACAGTAAATAACAGATAAGACATTGAGATTGAACAGCCAAAACTGTGGCAGATATCTTTGTGACCAAATTCCTTTAGATGCTTCCATTCAATTAAGGGAAAACACAAAATATTGCCATCATTAGGTAGTCTATTATAGCAAATTTTGACTCTATTAATGAAAAACACAAAAGCTAGTATATTGGCTATTATTCTGCTCCTCATATCCAAATATTCTCATTTAACTGTTAATAAATAGTACTTCTACAAACAAAATTGTTAATAGTACAATACTATCAAGTAGTTGATGGATGCCATCAATCATTAATTAAAGTTCCCCTAATACAAAACAAACTAGCTTCATTACACCTGATATCAAATTCAGCTACCAGGACATCAAATTGATAGAAAAGCAAGGCAAAGAAACTCACATGAATCAGGCACAACAATCCAACGCAGAGATCATAAAAAAAAGCCACAATAATTCAAACCTAAATTATAAAAAATATGAAGAAGAAAACTAAACACTATTTCTAGTTAATTGTATTGACTGATTTGAGAAGTAATTCTCGTAAATAAAGAGAATTGACCGAATTAAGAAGTTTTAGGTCATGTTCGAGCCTTAAATCTAACCTAGACGGGTGAAGCTAATTATAGGGAGCAAGCAAATATCCCAAATTGTCAGATAAAAAGCATGAAATACATATATATACACCCGTACTTGTATATAATCGGAAAGAAAAACATTGAAGGTTTGAAAGTAAACATCCATGTCAATTCCGGTCCAAAGGAATCGAACTGGACCTATTTCTTCTCGAGACAATTGAGCAAGATTGAAAACACCACAAAACCCTAACACAAAAAACATGCGAAGAAGAAAAGGAAGCAATAGCTGAATTATACATCAGCAAACAAAACAAGCGAATGAGGACCACAAAATTAGCAGCGCGAAGAGAGAGAACGAAAATTCAATTAATTCCGATAATCAAAAGAGGCTAAATTAACACACCGCTAATCGGTTTAGCAGAAGAAAAACCATAGTCGTACCTTGGAAGAGAAGCTTGGACTTCCAAACCTCTCTCTGCTCTCTCTATCTATCTATCTATCTTTCTCTCTCTAGGATGGAGGTGAGCGAAAGGGAAGGGGAATGAGAGAGAGAAAGATCAGGAAGACCACGTTAGAACGGTCAGGTGAGGTGATGGCCTTGACTTTTATATCTGAGGGGGGAGAGAGTTTATATCGACGGTCACGATTTGATCGCCTCTCCAACTGGCTCCAGCCATTAGAATGTGTCCACGTGGAGACATCTAATAGGCTCCAAGTTGCGGGTTGACACGTGCTTGTTCGCGGAAAGAGGGAAAACGAAGAGAAGTACACTCGCTCACAAGGGCACGTGGGTTACTTGTCCATAGCCGCAATTCAGGCCATTCCGAGCTCATACTGTGTGCTTTTGCATTTTTTTTTTTCTGAATTTTTTTTTGGAATTGCGCGGGCTTCGCGAGCGTGAAAATATCACAATACAGTTCATTTTCTTCTCTTTTTTGAAAAAGTGGTCTTGTTGTTTGATAAGTTAATCTCTTCTTAATCTTAAGTTTGGTTTAAATAAAACATATAAAACGAATGTCATTTTTTTATAGTTCGTAGTAAATTTTTCATTTGGCGTACTTTGTTGAATAGAATTAACTCACAAATCAACATCGGTAGACATAAGACCTTGCTTGCATGTGGTCACCGCTTGTATTTCTTGTGCTTATAATGCTCTACAAAATGGTACTTACTTCAATTGGTGTCATACTTTGTCTCCTTCTAATGCCCAGAAGCAAATCCCCCCGTGTAACGGCAACTCTAATGAGGTGGTTAGACACAATGTGTAATCTATCTATCCCATTTCGACCAAAAAAAAATCTATCTATCTCATTCTTCATAATCAAAGTGGTATAGAAAGTACTTTAATTCTTTATTACATTCCAAATACTTTTCAATAATATGATCCCCTTGCAAAGTTGTCCATTTTATGCAAGGCATGGCCATGAGTAGGTGACATGTTCACACAAAGGATCCCTCTTCATTATATAAGTCCCATATTAAGACCCGTGTGCAATTGGATCAACATCTTCAATTCTTCATAGTCTTCAACTAATTGGGGTGCATTGTAGCTCTTAGGGGATGCTCTCGATTGGTTAGTTTATGGGTGTTCAACTCGCCCGGGGTTGATGTTGTCCTTATAGTCTATATAAAATGTGGTAATTACGTATAATAGTTGAGGATGGACTTTATAATTCCTTGTATTTATTCATAATTGGGCATGTGAGAGTAAAAAGGAAACAAGAGTAAAGCGTAACAAGGTAATTAATCACAACCATCAAGTGTTTAATAAGTCCCTATTAACACAATTTAAGACTTTATAACTCACCAAGTAAGTGGAAAAACAAGGATAAAGCCATGTATTAAAGGTCATAAAGTAGGCCAAGACACTAAGATAATAAAGATAAAAGCAAGGCAAAACAGCAAGTAATGCAATGCAATTAGTCTTAGACGTGATCAATCAAGTAATGAAAGTATCGAGAAAAGAGATGCAAGAAAAAATTCAAGCAAATTAAAACAAGCACAAGGTGGTTTGTGAATTGTGGAAAGTACTATCAAATAAAGAGAAAACTAATTAAGATGCAGAATTCTCCACCGGTGACAATTCCGGCTAACGTGGAGTCTGCAAATGAGATCACGATGGAAGATTCAAGCAAAGGGCGGCCCCCAGGTGACCCCCCAGATCGTAGTGGCTCTTGGAAGGACATTGTTGTAACCGGGAGTGCCAACCAGCAAAAGACGGTGATTGATGAGGGGTTTCTCGATGGAAAAATTCAAATCCACTTTCCCAATGGGGAGGATGGAGATCCTTCGGTGGCAATTGCGGATGAAGTTATGGACGCACTAGCGTCGGTTTGGAAATGGTCGGTGGTCGTCAAACTTCTTGGGCACCCTATATCGTTTCAAGTTATGGAGAAGAAAATCAGAGATATGTGGAGGTCGGATTTGAGATTCCAAATACTCGATCTTACTAACGGTTGCTACTTGGTTCGTTTTGGGCGTGAAGAGGAGTACATGTCAGCCCTCATGGATGGACCGTGGACCATTTTTGGACGTTGCTTAATCGTTCGGAGTTGGTCCCCTTCTTTCCGTACGACGGAACCGATTAAGACGGCACCCATTTGGATTAGGTTATCTGATCTCCCTGTCACTTTATACGAAGAAAAAATTCTGATGAAAATCGCAACGGCTATAGGAAGACCTATTAAAGTCGATCAGAAAACCATGTATATCAACAGGGGTCGCTTTGCGAGGATATGTGTGGAGCTTGATTTGGAGAAGCCTTTGAAGGGGTCGATTAGCATAAATGGCGACCGATACTTAATTGAGTACGAGGGTCTTCCGACTATTTGTTTTGATTGTGGCCGGTTTGGTCATGTCAAGAATAACTGTCCGTTTAGAGCGGGGAGTAGTTCGAAACTTCCAACACCGACCCCAGGGGCTGCGGGGAGTGCTGGTGTGAAGGCTAACCTTGAGGTGCCTACCGTTAATCCGGATTGTCTTGGACAGGGGACGTCGCCGGTCATGGAGACGGGTGGGGATAATGGGAGTGTGAACGCCGGAGATTCGAGAGGATTGTACGGCGAGTGGATGAAGGTGGAAAGAAGGAAAGTAAATTCGAAAGGAAACAAACAGAATACGCAATCAAACATTCAGAGGAAGGTTTCGATTAAGGAGAGTCAGCAAAATGTTGAGAAAGGAAAAAATAAGTGGGTGCCAGATCAGAGTACGTTAGTTCCGCAAATCAATAGGTTTGGAGCCCTTAGAATAAGGGATAACGATATCAAAGATACTATCTCCAAATCTGTTGAGGAGAGTCAAAATAGGAATAAAAATATGGAGAAGTTTGTTGTGACAGGAATTGCTGCTCGTGTGAAAAGTTCAAAAGAAGGCTTGATTGTTGGGGCCACTGGAAAGGTGGGGGCCCAAAATGGTGCTCACATGGAGAATAAAACGGATGATGATTCTTTGAAGCTAATTGCTAATTCCCAAGGGTTTAACACTGGGCTGATGCAAGGAAAAGCCCATAGTGGGAAAAAGGCCATAAAGGTGGGCCGACGTAAGGGGATCTTTACTTCTAGCAATAAGGACAAAGGAGACTTAATTGGGCCTAATAAAGGGTCGGCTGGTGTTTTAACGAAAAGGCCAAGAACTAATTTTGAAAGTGGGGTTGCTTGCAACGTTGATTTGCATGGAACTCAATCCAACCAATTAGGGCAAAGCATTGGGGAAGAACATGCAGGTCGTCCACCGGACTCAAATCCAGGCGCTAAGAGCTCTTCTCCTGATTCCGAAAACAATACGAATCAGTTCATTGAAAGCATCCATGTTGATGCTAATATGGCGGAGAGCGTTGGCGCTCAAGGGCCGCTCTGATTCCCTACGTTTCCTATTTTCCTTTAATTCATTTTTTATGATGAATCTATTAATGTGGAATTGCTTTGGTGCAGGAAAACCTGGGTTTCGGAGAGCTATTCGATATTTTTGTAGAAGCCATTCGGTTGACATGTTAGCGTTATTTGAGCCTCGGATCTCTGGGGAGAGAGCGGATCATGTTTGTAGCCGCCTTACTCGTTCTGATTTCACCATGGTTGAACGTGTCGACCCTATTGGCCTAGCAGGGGGTGTGTGGTTGTTTTGGAAAGATTCGAAGGTTCGAGTTGAGCAGGTCGTAAAGTATCAACACTTCATGCATGTTATCTTTGCTGATGGTGATATTTCTGCTAATTTGTTTGTTGTGTATGCACCGCCTTCGGTTAAGCGTCGGGAAGTTTTTTGGAAGGAACTAGAGAGGGCGGTTAGAGGAGTTAATGGCCCGGTGATAGTCGGGGGTGACTTTAATTGTATTCTTTTCAATCACGAGCGTGAGGGTGGATCGGGAGGCCTTCACTCGGATTCGGCAAAGTTTTTTGATTGGAAAGACGGTCTGGGTCTTATCGACATGGATTTTCTGGGTCCTAAGTTTACTTGGAGTAGGAGGCTATCCCCATCGTCTGTTGTGTCCAAGAGACTTGATCGGGCGTTTGTGAATATCGAGGGACGCCTCAATTGGCCGGAAGCTAGAGTTCGGCACTTACCGAGGTTCTCCTCGGATCACAATCCCTTGTTGCTTTCCTTCAATCCTAAATTGGGACTCAATAGAAAGCGGAGACCGTTTCGGTTCGAAGCAGCGTGGTTCGCTCACCCGGATTTCATGAATAAAATTAGAGAGAGTTGGCTTCATGGTGTGGAAGTCCCTGCTGCACTCTCGGCCCTCAAAGATGAGTTGGTGGTTTGGAATAAGAAAGTGTTCGGGAACATTTATTGCCGAAAGCAATCAATCTTGGGGCAGCTGGGGGATATTCAAGGTAACCCTATTAGAGCTTTCTCAAGTGAGTTGTTGGATAAGGAAGCACAACTCAAAGGAGAGTTGGAGTTGGTTCTCAAGCAAGAGGAGATTTTATGGTTTCAAAAATCCCGAGAGCAATGGTTAATGTGTGGGGATCGGAATACATCTTTCTTCCACACGTCGACCATTATTAGGAGGAAACATAATAGAATTGAAGGGCTTCGGAATAATCAAGGTAGTTGGGTCGAGAAGAATGAAGAGTTGGAGTTGATGGCCATTGATTTCTACCGAGATTTGTATACGTTGGATGAGACGAATGGGGTGTCTCCTCCTACTGTTAGCTGTGCTTTTCCGATGTTGAGTGATACAGAGTGCAGGGGGCTGCTTCAGAACGTCTCTAAAGATGAGGTTTGGAGAGCGGTTAAGGCGATGGGTCCTTTTAAGTCCCCCGGTTTGGATGGTTTTCAACCAGGTTTCTACCAGAGGTGTTGGGATACGGTTGGCGACTCGGTCTGGTTCTTTGTTAGAGATTTCCTTTTGACATCTCACTTGCCGGAGGGTGTTAACGATACACTTATTGTGTTATTGGCCAAAACAGAGAAGCCTGAACTTCTAAGCCAATTCCGGCCCATTAGCTTATGTAACGTTCTTTACAAGATCGTTACAAAAGTGTTGGCTAACCGACTTCAGCCCATCATGACTAATATCATTGGCCCTACTCAAGGGAGTTTTCTTCCAGGTCGGTTGATTACAGACAACATTGTTGTCGCTCAAGAGGTAGTACATTCTTTGAGAAGAAAAAGAGGCAGAAAAGGTTGGATGGTTTTGAAGCTAGATCTTGAAAAAGCTTACGACAGACTTCGGTGGGATTTCATTGAGGATACTCTTGTATCTGCGGGCTTTCCGGTCCAGTGGGTGCGTTGGGTTACTTCATGTGTTACTACTACTAGGATGCAGTTGCTATGGAATGGGGAGGTTTCGAAACAATTTGTGCCTTCTAGAGGGGTCCGACAAGGGGATCCTATATCGCCTTACTTGTTCTTGATTTGTGTGGAAAGGCTTAGCCATATGATTCGGGAACTGGTTGATAATGGGAGTTGGAAGCCTATCAAATTAACTCGGGATGGTCCGTCTCTCTCCCATTTGTTTTTTGCGGACGACATCGTTTTATTTGCTGAGGCCTCTGTTGAGCAAATTAAGATCATTATGAACTGCTTGGACTGTTTTTGCAAGGTGTCGGATCAAAAAGTTAGTATACAGAAGTCTAAGATTTTTTTGTCCCCTAATGTTAATCATAGGGTTGGCCAGCAGATTAGAGATGCGTGTGGCATTATGGTCACTAAGGACCTTGGAAATTATTTGGGTCTCCCTGTGCTTCATCAACAGGTGAACAAAAACACGTTCTCTGATCTTATTGGCAAGTTCAACAATCGGTTAGCTGGTTGGAAGACTAAAACTTTGAGCTTTGCCGGGAGAACTACTCTTGTTAGATCAGTGATGTCGTCTATTCCGGTGTATTCAATGTCGACCTTTCTTCTCCCTAAGAGTGTGTGTAATAGTATTGACAAGATGAATAGAGCCTTCATTTGGGGCAGTTGCGGTGAACGGAAACGTATGCATAGAGTTGCTTGGAAGGAAGTGACGAAACCGAGAGCGAAAGGCGGTCTTGGGATTAAAACCATGCGTGAATTAAACTTGGCTTTGGTTGGAAAGCTAGGTTGGCGCTTCATTATGGGAGAAGAGGGCATTTGGTCCGAAATTCTCAAGAAGAAATATGTAGATCGGGCTTTGGGTAATTCGTCGGCGAGTTCATACCTTTGGAAAGGAATTAGGCAGGGGCTCTCTCAAGTTGTGATTCAGGGGTCGAAATGGCTTGTTAAAGATGGGAGATCGGTTCGATTCTGGAAGGACGTTTGGCTGAATGATGGTCCACTGTATAAGGTGGCTGCTGGTGTTATCGATCAAGTTATGTCTAGCAAAATGGTCCGTGAGTTTTGGGTTGATGGGGAAGGTTGGAATTGGAGTGCTCTGTACCAACTTTTACCGCTGTCGGCGCTTATGGAGCTCGCTGCAGTCATTTTGCTGGACGATACTGAGGATATCCTCTGCTGGAATTTATCGAGCGATGGCAATTACACTGTCAAGTCTGGTTATTACGTGTTGACGCAGGATCAAGCCCAGCGGGAAGTCGACGAAGTCGTCTATGCTCAGATTTGGAAGATTAATGCTACAGAGAGGGTTCGACACTTCACGTGGCTGGCTTGCAAGGGTGGTGTACTGTGTAACGCCGAGCGTGTGAGACGCCATTTATCCAACAGTAGCAGCTGCGCCTACTGCATGGAGGAAGGCCATGAAGAAACCTTCTCGCATTTGTTTAGGGACTGCCATCAGGCGAACCAAATTTGGTTGATTTTGAACGGTTCTAATATTTTTCCGGATTTTTTTCAGGTCCCCTTCGCTAGTTGGATAAGGAGCAATATTTTGGACAAGAGAAAGGTCGGCGCTGTGGAGTGGAACGCGATCTTTGCTACCGCTATTTGGTGGATTTGGCGTTGGAGAAATGCCAAGGTGTTCGACGAACCGATCGATTGTCCGGACAAGCCTAATTTTATCATCGACAAGGCGGTCGAGTATGCCATGGCTAGAGGTAAGTCTAATGTGCTTTCTCCTTTAAAGGATAGATGTGTGCAGGATGTTTCGTGGTCTGCACCTCCGGAGGGATGGGTCAAGATTAATTCGGATGGCGCCGTCGTGAAGGGTAACAAAGCGTCGGCTGGAGGGGTAATTAGAGATTGGCAGGGGAGATGGCTTGTTGGTTTCGCACATAACATCGGGACTTGCACGGTACCAATGGCGGAGATGTGGGGAATCTTGGACAGCATGAAGACGGCGTGGGAGAAAGGGTACCGTAGAGTTATAGTGGAGTCGGACTCACAAATCGTGGTGAATTTGTTGAGTTCTAGGGTGGCTAAAACCCACCCGCTTGCTAGCCTGGCATCTCGATGCCAAGGCTTTATTAGTAGGGATTGGATTATCCAAATCCGTCATGTGTATCGAGAGGCGAATTCGGTTGCGGATCGCCTCGCGTCTTTAGCTTATAACTTTCCTATTGGTTTGCATGTATTGTCTGCCCCGCCTGAGGGGATTAATTTTCTGTTGCTTGATGATGTTAGGGGTCGGGCTATCCCCCGTTTGCTGACTACTTAGCCCATTTTAATCTTATTAATAAAACGCCTCCTTGAGGGGCCGGAGAGTACCGCCTCTCCTTCTACCAAAAAAAAAAAAAACAAGCACAAGGAGAATAATCAATGAATGCTCACATGAATTTACATGTAGAATGATTCATGAAACGAGCTATGTAATCTGCAATCAAACAAACTATTATCTTGCAAGACTACATGGCCGAAGAAGAGGGATGCGACAACTAATTCTAAAGTTTGGCACAATGCATCGCAAAAAGGGTACAAAATGGAACTTGCAACTAGAAAGATACGCAATGAAAACTAAAGCGGACAATTTTTTTGTGGCCTTGTTTCACTAATACAGTATATAAAAAGTTGTTTTGGGTGAAAGTTATTTTTTATGTTTCGAAAAACGTAAAAAATAGAAAATATTGCACAGATTTCAAGGCTGTTAAAAGTAGATTTTGAAGAGAAACTGGTTTTTTGGAGAAAAAAACAAGTAAGTAGTAATGTAATTGAATGACTCAAACTATCACAAAATTTTAACTTTTTTTGAATGCTTGAATTACTAAGACAACCCGAAAGCTTTAAATTAAATATCTAACAAGCAAAATTCTATGAAAACAAAGTAATAACCAAGCAAAAGTTCTCCAAGCAATCCAACTCAATCAACTAACAAATAATTAATTGAATCAAATCAAAGTTAGAGAAAAATATTATGCAAAACATTGACTTGCAATACAAATCTACAATAGATTAATCAATTGGATAATATCCTAAAACATAAACTAAAACAATGAAATAGGTAAATTAGGGTTGGGATGGTGGTGGTAAAATAAGGCCTTTAGGGTTTAGGGTCGGATATAAAAACCGACCAATAAAATATTAAAAAATATAGATTTTAGGTGGACAATTTTTATAAATTACTCTTTTAAGGGGTAGGGTGGCGACAAAGTGACAGCTTAGGGTTTTTGGTTAGTTGGTGGCAGTATAAGGCCGATTTAGAGTTTAGGGTAAATTGAGTGTGAAAACAAACTTTTTGAGGGCATTCCCAACAACTGATCTATAATTCTCTCCAAAATAAAGGACTAAAAGTCATATTCTAAAAAAAAAATCTTTAGCTCAACAACTTTTTTATTGTAGTGAATCTTACATTTATTAGTTTTACTTGTATATAATTTTTTTTATAAAACTTAATATGACCAATTACAAGTTGTCATATATACTCCTTAATTAATTCGTCTCCAAATAAATTTATAAATTTAGGGAAAACACTTTCTCCACATCTATTTTAGAGAACGATTCAGAGAATCTGTTGAACCTTAGAATCTCAAAAAGAATACAAATATCTATATGTTGAACCATTAAAGTCTAAATATCTATATGCTGGTGGTGGTGGCGGGGGCATTTTCCGCAACTCTGCTGGTATGTTTACTCATGCCTTTGCCTTCACTTGTGGTGCTTGTGGAGCTCGAACAGCAGAAATGTGGGCTGTTTTTCATGGCTTGAAACTGGCGAACTCTCTTGGCTACACTACTGTTCAGGTTGAAACTGATGCATTGGATGTCTGCAATCTGTTATCCAACCCAATGCCCCTAGCAGATGCTGATTATCATCTCCTTGATCAATGTCACCGCCTAATTAAAGAGAATGCCTGTAGTGTTTTGGTTAGTTGGACGCCTCGTGCAAACAACAAGGGTAACTGACCGGTTGGCAAATTACTCTCTTGAATTGAATGTTCCTTTTATTGATTTCCCGAATGCTCCTTCTTGTATTGCTCAGTTACTGGTTCATGATGTATCACTGTTGGAAAACTCTTTTTAATTTGATCAAATAAAAAGGCCTAGCCTCTTTCAGATCCAAAAAAAAAAGTCTAAATTTTAGGTAGGTGATCCATGTAATTTACCCTTTTAAGGGATGTATTTTTGTGATTTCCCATAAAATAAATAAAAGGGCGGGTCGTGTGTGTTTTGCGTTTTCAAAAAAACCCCATTTGTCATTTAATTGCTCAAATTCACAGAAAATCCGCTTCGATCTGAAATAATAATTTAAAAAAAACAATCTATCCTTCTCCAATCCTCTGTTTGTGTGTCCTTCTCAAGCTCAGGCTCGTCGCCTCTGGAATCGTGCATAGGCAGTGCGCGTTTGTGAGTGTGTGTGAAACCAAACCCGCCCAAAACAAACCCTCTCATAGTCTCATGTCTCACTCTTCTTCTCATCCAAAGAAAAAAAGCTCACAATCTCCCAAAAACTAGAGCGTTAGATCAGAATGCGACACTCAATAGTTCCAACATTTAAGTTTCTACCTCTTCAAGCACTCCTTTCCCCTCTGATTTCTCTCTCACAGGTGCTTTCATTACCCTTTTTGTCTGCTTCTTTGTTAGGGTTTCAAATGGTCTTCTCCTTTGCTTCCTCTGGAGATGGCCCTAATTGCTATTTGTTGATCCATTCCTTGATATCTAACCCAGCAATGGCGTTTTCTGCAAGTGGGATTCACTGGCACCGGTAATTTCACATCTCATTGTTCTAGGGTTTTTATATCAGTCCTCTTATTGGGAAGAAAAGATTGGTTCTTTTGCCGGATCTCAGTTGTTAGATATAATTGCATTTGGGGTTTACTCTCTCTTTTTGCTGGTTGCATCTGTTGCTTGTATGGATTTTTGAACTAAATCCTTAAGGGGCATTGTTTGGCTTAGTGTTGAAAGGTGGGATATTTTTGTACATCAGAATTTAGGACTGCTTGGCTATGGGGCATTGTTTTTTCAGTGGTGAAAGGTGGGATCTTTTTGTATATCAGGATTTAGGGATTTAAGTTTAAAGCACTGCTTTGCTAGGTGTTGTTTGGTTATGTTGATAAAAATTCTGGTTTGCTGGATTGAGTTCATTTGGATATATATTGTCAATCTAAGCTGAATTTTCTCGTGAAGGAAAAGTTGAATTCTGGATGAAGGTTTGATTTTGGCTTTTGAATGCTGAATTTGGTGAATTTTTCATCTTTACTTCTTTTGTGTGTGAAAACTATTTTTGCTGTGTTATTCTGAAGGTCTTTTGGAGAATGTTTGTTTTCTGTTGCCCCCTTGTCTAATAGGAATGATGTGTTTTTTCAAAGTGATTTGTCATGTACCAAAGATTGAAAACACTTTTGGCCAATTGAATTGCTTAGCATAACTTTCCTTAATGCTTTAGATGTTTGTTGCTAGCTATTTTATTCTGTTCTAGTTTTACTTTGAGGAAGTAGATTTGTTGTTTCGACAGGAGAAAATTCTTAATGTTGCATGCTTGTTTTTTTTTGTGGATTATATTAAACATCAGTGATGGTTTTATAGTGATATCTTATATGCTGTTTTGTAGTTAAAATTTTAATTCTAGTTGGAGATTAGTGTGTCATGAATTCCTGTTTACCAATAGCAATTATATGGATCTTACTTTAAATGGAAAACTGCTTACTACTTAAAACCCTTTGTTCAGTTATTTGTTTGGATGCACTTGGAGTTGAGTAACACAGCCTTTTCATTTCAATTTCTACATTTTAAACCTTATGATTTTGCAAATTCCTATTTGGCGACATTGCAAAGAAAATATATATGTAATTCTAGAGGCTAGCATAGCAATTATAAAAATGTCGCCTTATTGATGAGTGAAGGAAAGAGCTCAAGTGGATAACAAGGTTGGGATGAGAAATCAGAAGAAAGAGAGTAAGATATCTTGCAATTTGAATAGTCAGCTAATATAATAATCTGACAGTAATAAAGATTATGACCCTATTTAATATTTATATACCTAAAACAACACAAAGAATTCCCTAATCCAAACAGGAATGTTTATAAAGTAAAATGAAAGAGAGCATTCTTGTGAGTGTGAACTGTTGAATGCAGCTTTGTAAGAAAAAAGACTCAGCTTGTTTTTTTGATGCAGACTGATGGGTTATGTACTTATGTTGGTTCATAAATTTTCATTTTGTTTTAAAGACAACCTCTTATATGGTTTTATTTGTGCCATTTGCAGGTCCAGAGACACGAGTAACGCTTCTAACAGCAATACCAAGTTGTCTAGTATGTCATTACTTGATCAATCTTTTATTTGATTGATATTTAGTTCTCCCGGTTTCCCTTTGGGAATGAAGCCACTGGTCCGTCAGTAGAAAACTCCTACAACTGCTGAATTAGCTACACATTCTCTGTAAAGTATGTCTAACCTACGTACGTTAAGGTTAATTATCATCATGTTTCAGATTATGACGCTGCAAACCTTGCACTTCTTCTTTATGGATTCTTATTTATCAATACGAATCCACCTATTTTACGTCGTCTCTAGTAGTGTTGCTTCTTTCTGCCTTTCACTTTGTTGCAATTTTGGGTTTGATCATAAAGTTCTTCATCCTATATCATCACCTTTACTCGGTTGAGTCGAGACTGATTGATTTTATGAAATTTGTTTAGAGTTTGTTTGGTAAACACACTAAATGAATTTGGTATGGTAACTGGTAAGGCCTAATTAGGTAACTAATACTCCAATATGATGATATGAACGTTTAGTCGTTTACCAATAAGGTCAATGTATTTTTGGCTGGAAAGTAATTTCTTGATTGTTTGCTGATCTGATTATGCATGAAATCCCTAGTCTCTCTAGGCTATTGTGAAAAGTGAGGGTAGAGTTAAAGTAAAAATTGCTCTATGAACACTTTAAAATCTAGATCATATATACTCCAGTTACCTGCCTTTTCATGGATTTTTAAGGACAAATGATAACTTAACTGTTTGTTGTGCTACAAATTATTTTTTTTTGATGAAATTGTGTTATAAGCTAAAATACCCTATTTAAGCATACATAATGTTTATTTTTACATTAATTAATATTTTATGCTGTAATTTTATATTGAGTAAAAAACGAGTATTATAAAAAGTACAGTATCTATGAAGAGAGGTTTTGCAGAATTTGTGGGATATTGCTTGACGTGTAGTGATTGCTCAATTTGGATGATCATCAATCTGAGTTTGATTTCCACAGCATTTTTTTCAGTATATCCTTCTCCAGATCATATATTCTATAATTAGAATGGTCTTATAGTACTTTGAGGACTTGTTAATCATATGCTAATTAAATTCCAAGATTGAATCTTGCATTACGTTAATAGGTAGTTGACCTGAAGTCTCAATCTAGCCAATCAGAAGATGCTTTGAAATATTACGATTTACGAGTCTTAATCAGAACACTCAGTATAAAAAATTGACATAAACCCCGAGAGGTTCAGAACTAAAATTTCTTCAACGATCTACATAGAACAAGCATTTTAGCCTATATATAACACAATTTTAATTCACAACGTCGTTCTATTTGGTAACTTGTCTTAGCTGGCTAAATGGAAGGAGTATATGATAACATTGACATAAATTTTAAAACTATTGATCAAAATACACCTGAAATAATGCAGTTTAATAAATTATTTATCAAGATGTTCTCTTAATGACATTTATGGGTTATTTTCACTTGCCGAAATTTCTTTCTTTTTTTTTTTAAATATATATATATATCTCAATTGACGACCCAAAATCATGGCTTATATATAGTATGATCAAACCCAGAAAGTGTCCACTTTTTTGTTGGTCAGACCAACAAATTAATGTCTACTAACGTCTAACAATTATAAATAGTGGGGCGATTAACGGATAATATTAAAAACTGAATTACAAAACCATGCAAATAAAACTTGGTCCATCTTTATATTCCTTCTCATGCAAATAATCACAGCTCATGCATTAATAAACACGCACGCTACAATGCTACAATATCCTTTTCCTTCATCTCCAAACATTCATCTTCTTAATTCCATTCCCTCTCTTTCTTTCTTTCTTTTTTTTTTTCAATTTATTTTTCATATATTAAACGTTGCCGTGCACGTTGTTCTTCCGTTTGATGAAATCAAACTCCGATCCCATTGAATTCTTCTCTTCTCAAACTTAACATCTCTTTCACGTAAGGAACCTCTTTGTATAAATCCTTCCTCGGAGGGATTATTAGCAAATCCTTCCGAGGTTCATCTACCCTCTCTTAATCTCCATTTCCCTTCCTCATCAACCTTAATAATCATGACAAAACATATATGATAATGCATTATTTTCACAAACCCAAATCCCATCACCCTTCTTCCGATCCATTGATCTAACCTCCCTTTAATTAATTCCTTCACAACCTCATCTAATGGCGATTTTGTTAGCTATATCAAGGTTAGGAAAATCCGCGTCTCAAGGGATTGTAATTCGGCAAAACCCATCATCATGCTTATCATTAGCCCTAATTAGGAACCTCCACAACAAACAACCCATCCAAGTCATGTGGGAGAAGCCGCAAAAGGGTTGGACCAAGCTCAACTTCGACGGGTCCCTAAAGGGAAAGACCGGTGGAGCCAGTATTGGTGGGGTGTTTAGGAACCATGAGGCCAAATTCCTACTAGGATACGCCGAGTCCATCAAGCCCACCACCAGCACAGTGGCCGAGTTAGCCGCCCTCAAGAGAGGGCTCGAGCTAACCCTAGAAAACGGGGGGAGTGATGTGTGGCTAGAGGGCGATGCTAAGTCCCTCCTTGACATTGTGGTCAAGGGGAAACCGGTTAGGTCTTTGGAGGCTCAAGAACATGTGAGTTGTATAAATGATATTATTCCTGAGCTGAATCGGTTCAGGCTGACGCATGTTTATAGGGAGGGAAATAGAGCCGCGGATAGGCTGGCTCAGATGGGGCATAAGCTTGATGAGCCTAGGATTTGGAGGGTTCCGCCGGATGAGGTTGTGGAGATTGTACATGAAGATGCACAAGGTAGGGTTTTTCTACGTAAGAGATAGCAAGTTAGCTAGGCATGTACATATTTGTATATATGTAATCAACTTTTGTAATTTTGTAGAATGTGTGTGGATAATTGTTGGTGTGGTCGTGTGGATCGATGCAATGTGTTTTTGGAGATGCATCTTGGGAATTTTATCGATGTATATATATTTTTTTGGTTGAATTTATCGATGTAAATATTGATGTATGTAAAATTGTATATATGTACATATACATGAATTAATATAAATTGTACAGAAATTAATTAATTGTGTATATTATACAGTACTACACACAAATATAGTGTACGTATAACATGCTTCCTTCGTATATTTAATTTAGTATTGGATTTAGAGATGAATTTGATGTTATCATACACCAACCTTTTACCATTTCTATCCGAAATAAACGTTATAGTATCCATATATTATAGTGTGAGGCAATTAAACACGTAAGGTATCTTTAATTTGATGAAGAATACTTTCAACAGAAGTGCGGTTTTTATTGAAAATCAAGCTACTGATTATGCTCAGGCGAAAGGTAAGTCGCTTTGCTAGCTGTAGTATTTCGCACACTCGTATCATGCAGGATGCGTCATGGGAAATGGAACCCCCTGAAGTGGGTTGGGTTACGCTCAATTCCGATGGGGCTGTCCGAGCCAATAAGATCGCGGCTTCGGAGGAATCCTTCGTAATAGCGATGGTCATTGGATATATAGGTGGTTTTGTTCACAACATTGGAGCTTGCTCGGTCCCGTCCCCACAATGGGCTTCTTTTAGCGTGGGACAAAGGTTATACCGTAAAGTGATCCTTGAATCGGATTCACAACTCGCTATATCATTTTTGAATGTTAGATTAAATATATAAGAGTCATATATTGTTTAGCCTGGTTACTAGATGTCAAGACTTTTTGAGTAGGAATTGGGTTATCCGATTCCGTCATGTGTATCGAGAGGCGAATATGGTTGTTGATCGCCTCGTGTCTTATGCTTTCTCTTTTTCGTTAGGTATCCATGTATTGTTTGAATTGCCCCGCCTAAATGGATTAATTTATTGTTGCTTGATGATGTTAGAGGTCGTCGGACTATCCCCCGCTTGATGACTACTTAGCCCATTTCTTTTTAAATTAATAAAATGCCTTTTTGAAAGGTCGGAGAGTGTTGCCTCTCCTTCCTAAAAAAAAAATTATGAGTGAAGTTCTAAAAGTATAGAAAATAGGTAAATTTTATGTAAAATATACATTTGATTTGTCAAGGTGCAAGCAATGTATTAGGATTGGGATTTTCAGATTGGATCTTAATTAGCTCTTAGAGTCTTAGTGCTTTCGTTGTCTCAAAATAATACTCCACGTCATATGTATACGAGGGATTTGCGCGCGCACTTTTTAAAGAGTCTATAAGGTAGGCTTGATTGATTCTCTACTTTATTCTTTTTCAAATACTACCCGATCATCTTCCAATTATTACCAAGCGTGTTAATTGACTCCAGGGGCAGTAACAGAACAAAAGATCAAAAAAGTATATATAAGTATTACTAACAATGAGCAAAAATGACACATGAAGTGTATTATAATTTTTTTTTATACAGAAAGAAGTGTATTATATTATAACTAATTGATCATGAATTCAACCAGTTAGATGAGTATACAATTGATATGCGGAATACAAAGACAGAAATCAAGCATTCAAATACAAACGAAGTTCAAAGTCAAACAAGAAGTTTTATTCGGCTTTGAGCCTCAATCGAAATGCCAGAGATCCAAGGGGAGTTCAGAGGGCAAAGAGAACTGTAAAGCAAAGCAAGTAATCGGAGAGAGTGAAGCAAGTTCAGAGAAGCACAACTCGAACGAATCAAGCAACCACGAAGGTCTCCTTGGTGCTCTCGTCTTCACTCTTCCTTAGTTTGGATTTCGAAGGGAGCTCGGGTCACCGGAGGCTAGCTCAGGCTACAAGGCCGAGTAATGCTCTCGGAGAAGAAACCCTAGGAAGCTCTCTCGAATCATCCAACAAGAGGCACAAAGGAAGAAGAGGTGCTTTTATATGGCACGCTCCAACCCTAAAGCCTCAACGACATCGTTTTAGTAATGAGCACGAGTCACCAGATTTGGGTGATTCTCGGGTGAGCATTGTATTGGGCCGTTTGGCCCAATACAACCTCCAGTGAGATTTGGCCCATTTCTGGCAATACATACACATACACTAATTACATACATACAAGCCCAATTCATCCAAACTTAGGAGATTACATAACCCCACATATACAACTCTACAACAATCATGCAGAACTCTCTCAAAAAAAAAGACAATCATGCAAAAACATCAGTAAACTTGGCTATATGGAAACAACCTTCTTAACAACCTTTGGCCTTATAAGCCACTCCTAAACTCTAGAAACTTCTGGTCTGTGATGAATATTAATATCTCTTATGTTCAAAGATGAGACATACTAGCTAGTTTGGGTGCCTACTTTGTCCAAATATATATATAACACCCTAAATTTATCCTTTCCAAAAGTATACGAGTTCATTCATGATTTACAAGCTTGAGTTTTACTGGCTTCCATTGATGAATAATCTGCTTTTTGACGCAGGAAACGAGTGTGGTCTCTGCCTTCAAGAACACATTGAAATGATCTTCTGCCCTGTAGACTCTAGTGAATGAACTCAAGGTTCACCGCATCACACTCACTTATCATGCAATACTTTATTTCTGGGATTGTTGCCTCTTTTATACACCTTTGATTGATTTCTGAACTCTTGGACATGCAGTCTTACATCCATCTTATTAACCAAATTAAAAACTGTAGCAACGAGGTTTACTTCTTAGATCGGTCGATACAATTAGCCAGAAACAGTGTTCAATTTTCGTCAAATTGTTAACTCCAAGTTTATGTATAGGGCTTACCTCCGCATGTACATGACATGCACCAACGAACACCTCGTTGATTAGCCTACTAGACTTGGTTATTGGTGTAAGAATGGGATTTCCTTTATATGCACATCATCGTACCAATACAAGTATCATGATTTGCCCTTCACTTTCTCTTTATATGCACATCAAGCACATGATTCAATAGGTCCCATTAGATCGACCCGCCCCATAATTCCAAAACCCATTTTTTAAGCTTTCTCGGATGAATGATGATTAAACCGCGCCCATCGCCCATGTATATTGACATATTGTACATAAAAAAGGTCATAATAATGATATTAGCTGCTACTTTCTCACATCCTTTATACTCCTTTATGCTTCGCAATCAATTAAAATTCCCATTAGATAACAATTTGCGTTGGCTTTCTGCACCAACCCAAAGAATCCAAGGATTTCATTGTTTCCCTGTAAAAAGTTTCTTCCGAATCAAAGATCAAAAAAGCATTTGGCTAAAAAATCTATGATTCATTCAACAGCAAAAACAAGAGCTTGTAGTCCTGTACTGATTACTAATATGTTACTCCTAGCTAGGAATAGGATATGAAATCTAAAAGCCAGAAAATCATTTCAAGATAATAAATTTTGCTGACTAAGTCAAACTTGTCCAAAACATCCCTTAATATCCAGAACTAAATTAACAACTAACCTGCATTCTCCTCTGATTTTGACTCAGATGGATGATCACCATTGGCCTCCATAAGAAGCTGATTCTCCTCTCCATCCCCGTCTCCCTCACAACAATCCTTCTGATCAACATCACCATTACTATAAGAACCCGTATTAGACGAATCGCCATTGTTACCACCACCATTAGCCTTCAAATTGTTGAAGTAAAGCTGGTTCAACTTATCCAGGTAACCACACGCCTTATTCCGCCTCCTCTTCTTCTTAACAGATCCACCTTCCAACTCCTCTTCCTTCTTCTTCCTCTCATAGTACTTCTTGATATTCTCCCACTTCTCCTTACACCTCTTGGCATCCCTCTGATGCCCCAATTTCCCCATCTCAGCACTAATCTCCTCCCACAACGAATTCTTCTTCGATCCCGGCTCGAGAAATCTCGATTCCATCTCGCTCCTCACTTTGACCAAATCATTCACTTCCTCCGTCGGCCACCTCCCGCTGCCGCCGACCGCCGATTGTACAGCGCCGGAGGCGGGGAGTTGGATCTTCCCGCCGGTGATTCTCTCAAGGTAAGAGACTAAAACGGCTTCTCGGCTTGCGGCGGCGGCTTGCTCCTCAGCCCGGGCCAGGGCTTGGGCCTGTGCCTTCTCGGCTTCGGCGGCGCGCCGAAGCTCCTCCCTTTCGTTCCTCTTTCTCTCCAACTCTTCGATTTTCGCCGTAAATCGCTCGTAGAGACGCTCCTGGTGCGCTAGGATTTGGTTCTCGAACGATTGAGCCATCAGCTTCAATTGCCTCTCCAGCTTCTTCTCGTACTCGTCCTCGGCGTTGGAATCGCGACCGCATTTACAGCACTTCAATGCTGAAGATGTAACGTTGTTGGAATTAGGGTTAGGGAAATGGCGAGTCTCGTAAATTTCACCAGCAGATCCATCTTGAACTTCGAATTCGGACGCCTGGTGTTGGTAATTCGGTTCTGTAGTGAGAAATTGTTGTTCAAGCATTCCATTCGAATTCCCTCTCCTACATTTCAAAAAGAGCATATTAGTACAAAATTGATGAAATCCACATCAAATTCAGTTCAAGAAATATAAAGAGAAAAGAAGTTTTTTTTTTCAGAGTACCAAAATTGTGCCGGCGACGGGGAACGATACGGAGATGCTGTGATGTCCTTATGATCGCCGCCTGCAAGTCCGATTAGGCCGTGCGGCAAAACGCTGCCGTTTTGGTGCCCAATCCCAATCCCATTCCCAGCCCTAAATTTGGAACTTGCGAGAGGTTCGACGATCATTTCGGAAAATTGCTGTTGCTGCTGCTGAAATTGTTGTTGATTATCGCTGAACAGCGGGAGATGGTGGTGCTGGATGAAAGGCTGTTGCGAGTCCAGATCTGGAAGCGTCGAGGAAGACGCCGGCATCGAGAAGTTTGTCGGAAGGTGGAAGGTTTCCGACGGCGGCGGAAAGAGTTGGTGATGGTGTTGACGATGGCTGGTGACGTCAGCAGCGCCGAATCCGTTGTGCAGATGCATACTTACTTTGCTGATTCTTCGTCTTCTTGTTTTTCTGGTGTTTTGGTTTTTCAGTGTTTTGCCGCGAGAGATGAATGTGCGCGTAAATGTGAGAGAGAGGGGAAGGAGGGGTACCGCTCTTTGATATCTATCCTACTAAGATTCGATGAATCTAGTGAAGTTTGTTTCATAAAAAAAAATATATATATATTAAAGATGATTTAGTTGATAAATTTGTACTATTGATTTTATTTTATAAATTTGATACTTGGTTGTGATTTTTTATTATAAAATACGGCATATTTATAACTAAAATCTTATTGTAAATAAACATTAACTAGTTGTACCCGTCGTTACGATTACGATTCGATTTAATAATAGTCAATTTAATAAATAAGATATAATAAAATATAGAAGATAAAGATAATTTAATTATATAAAATATTTAAATTTTAATTAACTTAATTTAAGATGAGACCAAACATATTTTGTGCTTCGATAAAGTAATTTTTATATAAGATTAAATAGTATTATTCATATTTTATTACTTTTCATGTACTTAAATTTAGAAATTATTAAATATTTTAATATATCTACTAAATATTTTATTATCTATTTTTTTTAATTTTAAACATTTTTAATATTTATTATTAATTTTTTATTATAAAAGAAAATCAATATATATCTATAAATAAAAGCGTCAAAAGATATATGCTAAAAGACTCATATTTATTTTAAAATATTTTATTTTTAATTTTATAATACTTGTATAAGAAAGTTTTCAAAAGATATTGTTACACTAAATAGATATTTTTTTATGTTACAGATAAATTTAAATAGTTAAAAAAGAATTTAATAGAAAGAAGTTATAATAATAGAAATAAAAATCTACCCTAGTACAAATATAAAGCAAACACCCAAGTGTTTGTAAAAATTTAAGCCACATACAAATTTGAAATATTTTTTGATTTTTTATTTCTCATTTTTTATCCACTTTTACCTTAACCACTTCCCCACTATCTAAAAAACTACCACCCACTCTTTTCTTCTAAATAAATTAAAACTAGTGTTATTCTCGTACCTTGTACGGGTATATTTTAAAATAATTTTATTTCTAACTTATTATTTAAATATCTATTCAAAATAAATTTTAACGATTGAATGTTATTTTCTTTAGTAATAAAAATTATAAAATTTTAATTTGTTTAGAAGAAAGGGTGGATGGTAGTTTTCTTTAATAATAAAAATTATAAAATTTTAATTTGTTTAGAAGAAAAGAGTGGATGGTAGTTTTTGAGATAGTGGGAAAGTGATTAAGGTTGAAGTGGATTAAAAATGAGAAATCAAAAATCAAAAAATATTTCAAATTTGCCATGTGGCTCAAATTTTTACAAAGACTTGGTTTTTCCTTTATATTTGTACTAGGGTAGATTTTATAATTTTTATTACTAAAGAAAATAAGATTCAATCATGAAAATGTATTCCAAATAAATAATTAAATAATAAGTTATGAATAAAATTATTTTGAAATATACCCGTAAAAGGTACGGGAATAACACCAGTTAATTTTTTTAATATGAGGTGGGGCCAGAATCGTTCTGGTGGCTCGAAAAGGTGCAACTTTAATATATAGTTATAGATTATAACTTATAAGTTAATAATTCAATCTCTAAATTTTTTTAAAATATATGATTTATATACTACTATAAATAGCTCGTAAAAAATTAGAGATGCGTTATAGTGGACTTTTATTTGGGACCCACTTTTGGTGATAATGTAATTCGTGTACTAGTTTACAAAAACGAATGTTTTCTTATGAAATTTAATTTAGGGAAATTTCTTTTGGTGCCCCCTATAACCGTATGTATATTTTCCAGCTTGTTAGTTCAAGGATAGCGGTTGAAACATGTATTGTTATTTTTTGGGTAAACTCTCCCTGATATGAGCTTTTATATGTCTCTTTGTTCTAATGGAAATTTACCGTTTCCAAAAAAAACAGTGTTTTTGGGGGTTCGTCGGATTTCTTTCTCCTACGTGCAAATCTCTTTCATTTACCCATTTGGATGATGAATTTTCCATTTCATGATTAGTTAATATTACCATAAACCAAAACTATAAACTTTGGCAATTCGCCCATTTTAAAGCCTCAGGATTTTATTGTTTTTTTTTCCTTATTGTTTTAACGGTTCTTGAATTTGTAGTTTGTTCCTCATGTCTTTATTTATCCAACCCTTAATTCTCTAAGGAAGATTTTAATACATTGACTAATTTAGGCTCAGAAATCCTGCCACCTACAAGAGCAGAAAGGGAGATATTGTCCTCCCCAAATTTGAAGTCGTTCACGTTACATAAGCTTAATGTTGCTACGATGAACTTCCACCATGACAACTTGCTTGGAGAGGGCAAATTCGGCCGTGTTTATAAAGGACAGATACATAGAGGGGAACGAGGGGTTGTTGTTAAATATAGCCTCAACTATAGTCGGAAATCATATGTTCATGACTATATGGCCACAAACTTAGTATCGAACTTAGCTACGTGATTATTTCGCTACAATTTCCCCACAAATGTAGAATCGAATTTAGCTTCGTAATATATTCGCGTCAATATGGCCACAACTATAGTCGCAACCCATATTTTCACGGCTATATGGCCACAAACTTAGAATCGAACTTAGCTGTATGATTATTTCGCGATAATTTTTCCACAAACATAGAATCGAACTTAGCTGCGTGTTTATTTTGCGACAACTTTCCCACAAATTTAGAACTGAATTTAGCTTCGTAATATATTCACGTGAATATGGCTGCAACTATAGTTGCAACCTATATTTTCCTGGCTATATGGCCACAAATTTAGAATTTCGCACCCCATATTTTCATGGCTATATGGCCACAAACTTAGAATCGAACTTAGGTACGTGATTATTTCGCGGAAATTTTTCCACAAACTTAGAATCGAACTTAGCTGCGTGTTTATTTCGCGACAACTTTCCCACAAATTTAGAAGTGAATTTAGCTTCGTAATATATTCGTGTGAATATGGTTGCAACTATATTTGCAACCTATATTTTCCTGGCTATATGGCCACAAACTTAGAATCGAACTTGGTTGTGTGTATATTTCGCGACAATGCTCCCACAAACATATCCCCAACCATGAATTCCATGGGTAAACAACCAAAAAATTTGAGGTTTGTGGGGGATTTTGTGGCGGTTACACACAAACTTAACCACACCGGAATTTCATGGCTATGATTTTCTGGCTATATGCGCGTTTTCCAATAGTGTTGGGTAAAATATTCATTCATTATTATGTGTGAATTGAGTTAAAAGGACATGTTTTAAGAAGCGAATGGAGTATTATAGATTTAGTACAGGACCTCCGAATTTCATTGGACGACCCTGTTTTTATGGATGATGATCTGCTGATCAAAGTTGTACCTTAGTTTTGCAATTAAATCTGCCACAAAGTTACAATCATGAGGTACATGGTTAGTTTGAACAACATCGAATGACTACAAGAGAACTAGAGTGTTTGTAACATAATTCGTAATTGTATAAGTTGTTATTATAAAGTCTTGTTTTCTTTATGTAATTGTATTTTGAAATATTTTAGTCCCTCCTCTATAAAATTTGTTCTCTTATTTGTCTAAATTTGTATTTTTTATTTTTACATCTTTCTCGAAACATACATTAGTTATGTTGGAAAAAATTGTTGGCCCATACAATGAGAAGTTTCCGATTACGTCCCAGGCCACGAAGTACCCAATCTGAACGTAGAGCGGTGTCCACCAAATAAACCGGCAAGCCAAAAGACAAGAGAAAAACAAATTTCAATTGATATTTACAAGTGGTACTTTTTGGAAGTGAGATTTTCTTTTGACTTGCTATCTAAATTTTTTAGATTCTATCAATTCCTTTACAATTTCTCTAATAACCTTCCTCTACTACTATTATATATAGTAGTTGCTCTCAAGTTCATCAGCGTACTGATTTAAACATTCTTTTCATTTTCAAACATTATTCTTTCTATAAGTACTCTCTTTCTATTTAATCAAGATGAGCAATTGCTTACGTTCTTTAGCTCGTGTCAATCCCAATTGTACTTCTGGTAATTCACTTTTAATTTCCTGATTAACTAATAATTACCTTAATTTTTGTTTGGTTTCTACCAAAAAACAGAGTATTTTGTATATCTTTCAGCTTGTTAGTTCAAGGATAGCGGTTGAAACTTGTATTGTTATTTTTTGGGTAAACTCTCCCTGATGCGAGCTTTTGTATATCTCTTTGTTCTAATGGAAATTTACCGTTTCAAAAAAAAAACAGAGTAATTTTTGGGGGGTTTGTCAGATTTTTTTCTCGTACGTGCAAATCTCTTTCATTTACCCATTTGGATGATGAATTTTCCATTTCATGATGTGTTAAAATTACCATAAACAAAAACTATAAACTTTGGCAATTCGCCCATTTTAAAGCCTCGGGATTTTTTTTCCTTATTGTTTTAACGGTTCTTGAATCTGTAGTTTGTTCCTCATGTTTTTATTTATCCAACTCTTAATTCTCTAAGGAAGATTTTAATAAATTGACTAATTTTGGCTCGGAAATCCTGCCACCTACAAGAGCAGAAAGGGAGATGTTGTCCTCCCCAAATTTGAAGTCGTTCACATTACATAAGCTTAATGTTGCTACGATGAACTTTCACCATGACAACTTGCTTGGAGAGGGCGGATTCGGGCGTGTTTATAAAGGACAGATACATAGAGGGGAACGAGGGGTTGTTGCTAAATATAGCCTCAACTATAGTCGGAAATCATATGTTCATGACTATATGGCAACAAACTTAGTATCGAACTTAGATGCGTGATTATTTCGCGACAATTTTCCCACAAATGTAGAATCGAATTTAGCTTCGTAATATATTCGCGTCAATATGGCCACAACTTTAGTCACAACCCATATTTTCATGGCTATATGGCCACAAAATTAGAATCGAAGTTAGCTGTGTGATTATTTCGCGACAATTTTTCCACAAACTTTGAATCGAACTTAGCTGCGTGTTTATTTCACGACAACTTTCCCACAAATTTAGAATTGAATTTAGCTTCGTAATATATTCGCGTCAATATGGCTGCAACTATAGTTGCAGCCTATATTTTCCTAGTTATATGGCCACAAACTTAGAATCGAACTTGACTCAGAATTCCTGCCACCTACAAGAGCAGAAAGGGAGATACTGTCCTCCCCAAATTTAAAGTCGTTCACATTACATAAGCTTAATGTTGCTACGATGAACTTCCACCATGACAACTTGCTTGGAGAGGGCGGATTCGGGCGTGTTTATAAAGGACAGATACATAGAGGGGAACGAGGGGTTGTTGCTAAATATAGCCTCAACTATAGTCGGAAATCATATGTTCATGACTATATGGCAACAAACTTAGTATCGAACTTAGATGCGTGATTATTTCGCGACAATTTTCCCACAAATGTAGAATCGAATTTAGCTTCGTAATATATTCGCGTCAATATGGCCACAACTTTAGTCACAACCCATATTTTCATGGCTATATGGCCACAAACTTAGAATCGAAGTTAGCTGTGTGATTATTTCGCGACAATTTTTCCACAAACTTTGAATCGAACTTAGCTGCGTGTTTATTTCACGACAACTTTTCCACAAATTTAGAATTGAATTTAGCTTCGTAATATATTCGCGTCAATATGGCTGCAACTATAGTTGCAGCCTATATTTTCCTGGTTATATGGCCACAAACTTAGAATCGAACTTGGCTCAGAATTCCTGCCACCTACAAGAGCAGAAAGGGAGATACTGTCCTCCCCAAATTTGAAGTCGTTCACATTACATAAGCTTAATGTTGCTACGATGAACTTCCACCATGACAACTTGCTTGGAGAGGGCGGATTCGGGCGTGTTTATAAAGGACAGATACATAGAGGGGAACGAGCGGTTGTTGCTATCAAGAGGCTTAAACCTGACGGTTTTCTGGGCCACAAGCAATGGCTGGTATGTTAAGTTGTTAACTTACACATAGACATGTGAAATAGGTCAGGCGGGTTAGGTTTCAATTAGATAGGATCGGGTTAAATCGAGTTCGGGTATTGGGCAGTTAAAAGTTATGGGTCAATTAGGGATGGTTATTTCATGTTTGGTACGGTTTTAAATTGATCCAATGGGTCAAGATAATTAATCACATTTTCTACACTTTTTTTTTAAATTAAACTAGTATTCTAATTAAAAATAATTAAACTTCATATATTTATTTATTTGAAAACCATATTATAATTATATATGCTATAATACATTTGAAAAAAAAAATGAAGTCAACTCTCAATAGATTAGTCGGCCTAACTCAATCGGGCTTAGGTTGTTGGGTCTAATTAATCTCAACCCATTGGCCGAATTTTAGCCCTAAAAAAGTTTAGGTTGTCCAATCGGGTTATGTTTGACTATCCACTTACAAATCATCTGCTAGGATTTGTTTTATTTGTTTTGGATCATTATAAATAATACATTGTTATTTATTAATATAATAATCTTTTGTGAAAAAGGCTTTTATTTACACATTTGAAGATATTTATGATGATCTAATAATACAAATCCTTAATTGTTTATACTGTTTTGGAATTTTCTCTTATAGTCAACTTGATGCAGGCGGAAGTTAACTACATGGGTCAACTTGACCATCCAAACCTCACCAAACTTATTGGCTATTGCATTGAAGAGTAGGATGAAAGACTATAGGTATACCAATTTATGTCAAATGGAAACGTAGGAGATCACTTATTTAAGAGTAAGTCAAGATATAATTTTCAAGATTTAATATGTAGTGTTTACACTTTCTACCAAAAAAAAATTTATGTAGTGTTTACACTTGTACTTGTTTTGAGAAAACAACCATTAAGGGTGTTTATTTGTTTATCAAAGAAATGCACGTGTATTTATTTTTACTTTTCTTTTGTATAAACAAGAAGCGCTCAGCCGCTGTCATGGGAAATCAGGATCAAAGTGGCCATAGGAGTGGCTAGAGGGCTATGTTTCCTACACAATTCTCACATTATATTCCGGGATTTCAAGCCGTCTAACATTTTGTTAGACATGGTATGTGTGGTGATTGGTGAAGTGCAAGTTCGTTTGGTTAACATAAGAAGTAGTTTCGAGGAAGTTCAAAAAAGATTTTGAACAAAATTAATTCTGAATGAATATACAATTTACAATTTTGTTTGGTTGAAATTGAAAATTTTATAGAAATTTATTTAAAATACTATAGTAAATGGTAATCCTTATTCATGAAAAATAATTGTCTTACTTTTCTTTTGTTTTACATATAAAGACCTTTTTTATTTTATAAAGTCCTAGCCAGAAAATGGGTGTAAAAACACTTATTTCTCACCCATTACAACTTGCAAGGACTTTTTTTATGGATGAATTAGAGACCGTAAGTTTTTTTTTAAAAAAGTTTGAACAATATATTGCTTGGTGACTATAATTCCTCTATTTTGGAGCGATATAAATTCCTTGAAAATTAAAAAATTATTAAATTTTGGCTATTTTTTTCTCTCTAACCAAACACATAATTCCTTTGGTTTTTAAATACCTTTAATTGGTATTTCAAATGCACGTCTTTGTGACCGATGTAGGAATTCAATGCAAAGCTTTCAGATTTCGGCTTAGCAAGGGCAGGTCTAACCGGAGATCTAACTCACTTCTCAACTAAAGTTGCGGGTACACTAGGGTACGCCGCGCTCAAGTACTTATCCACATGCCAAGTATCGGAAAGAAGTGACGTCTACAACTTCAGAGTTTTTTCTACTAGAGATTTTGAGTGGACGATGTACCATTGACCCAAATGTGCCTAATGTGGAACAATCTCTAGTACTTTGGGCACTGCCTCTCATGGGATAAAAGAGAAAACTGTTCAGAATAATGGACCCTAGATTAGAAGCAAAGTACCACATTAACGCAGCAATGAAGGTTGCTAGGATCGCATTTGACTGTTTGAGTGATGATCCTAAGGGTCGGCCCAAAATGCCAGAGGTGTTGGCTAGGCTTGGTCAGCTTTGATGTCATCTCCTCCTATGTAACCCAAATCCCTTTCATGTAGGTCGTTCAATGACGACGATTTGTTTATACTGTTGTTATTACCGATGACTGTTTTGTTTCTAGTTTGCGGTGTATCGATTGGTGGCATTGATCCACAACTTTATCTTGTGTGGAATGTAAAAAAAATGATATTTCTTTATTTTTTAATAGGATATGTTATTTAATTTTTGAATAGAATATTATTATTATTATAATATATTGGTAAATAAATACTAAGAAAATTGAATAATATTTTCATACTCATTAATTGAATATGGTAAGTATTTCATATTTCATACTCATTAGTTAAATATGGTAACTAATCTACTATATATATAAAACCAATAAGGTTTGGAGCCTCCACGTTGCGCCACATCAGTTTTTTCCACATGACGTTCTATTATTAATCCACATAGGATTTTGCCACATGTCATTTAATCCTTGCTCCATAAATTTTTTATTTTAATTATTCTCTCAACTTCATATTCCACATGGCAATTTTTTTTCACTTAATTAAAGTTTATTTATTTCCCAAATTTAGATAATATCTTAATTTTTGGTATGAGATAATATCTTAACTAAAAGAATATAACTAATGGTTGAATTTTTTCCTTATAAGCCAATAAAATATATAAGCTTAATCTTTTTAACATTTTAGTTGTTTCTTTCTCTCTCTTATATTAAAAGATAAATATACTCAATTACATATATTTTATTAAATCAATTATTATTTTTCAAAATCTCATCTATTCCATATTTTCAAAAAATATCTTTTTTGCTTTATTTTTTCATATTTTATCTCTTTCTTTTAAATGAAACCTATTTGTGAAATGTTGTCAAGGAAAAAAACCAATGTAGATTATTTTATCTTAATAATCTATGTTTATTCTCAATTTTAAACTTAATAATCTAAATTTAATACTCCTATATTTTATTTGATTTTAAAAATAAAATAATTTTTATACATATTACGGACAACAAATTACTTACATTAAATTTTATATTATATTTTTATTTATTAATATCTTTTTTTATTGTATATGTAAAAAAATATCGAGTCATAGTCGTGCATGGCACAACGGGACAACTAATAGTAATAAATGACGTAATATTATTACAGTACGTGTAGATTGTTTATTAATAACATAGCGAATTGAACTTTTTCTTTGAATATGTTAAGTAATACTGATAAATGAGATAATATTATTATAATATGTAGGGAGTATAAATTCTAAAAAATAATAAGGACAAAGAGGTAAATGAACATTTAAATATATCTATGTGACATATTAGATGGATGACACATAAGAGAGAAGGATTCGACTTTAGTAATATTATAATAATGGCGCCAAGGCTTTATTTGTAGAGACTGGATTATCCAGTTTCGACACATTTATCGTGAGTCTAATCGGGTTGCCGATGGCCTTGCATCTTTGGGTTTTTCATTTCCGCTTGGTTTACATGTTTTATTTGAGCCTCCAGACTCGGTTTTGTCTCTCTTGTTTGATGATGTTAGGGGTTTGGCTATTCCCCCGGATTGTTCCTAATTAGTCCTTAATAATACCTGCGGGTCCACCGCTCTTTTCCGACCAAAAAAAAGTCAATTAAATGCATATTTAGGAATTCTGTTATTTCCTCTTCATCTTCTTCTTATTCCTGAGCGTGACATACCGGTATTCGAAACAAGCCCATTGGGCTTTCGTATGCGTACAGCCCAAGAGTGTTTTTCATGGGCTTGCCGATTCTTACACACTGTTGGGCTCCTCTATTTTTAATCGGGTTCGTCAAAGTTAGGTACCAAATTTTTTCACGAGGATCACATATATAAACCCTGATGTATATGGCTAGCTAGGGTTTCAACTTTCTTTCCTGCTTTGCGCTTTCTTCCTTCTCTCGCGCCCCCAAACTCCGGTGGTTTTCTGCCGCGCATCATCTACCAATCATGGCGACCCAGATGAGCAAGAAGAGAAAGGTCAGGAATTTCCTGCTCATGTTCTTTAGATTGTGTTCCCATTTGCTAGAGATTAGGCAACTCCAACGTTTAATTTGTTGAAATCTAATAAATGCTTTGATTTCATTATGCCGAGTAGATCGATCAGCTTCAAATTTGTAAATAAAATGCTATTCCATCCGCAATATGAAGATCTATGTTCTTATCATTTCCGAAAATGTTTTTTGTTTTGTCTGACTACTGTTTATTTGAATGATTTGTAATCTAATTCTTCTATCGAAATCTGCTGTCACCAATCTATTTATGCAATGGTAGGTTCTCATTATTTCGATTCCGGCTTGTAATTTTGTGATTTTGGTAATTGTGGAAACAGTTTGTTGCTGATGGAGTGTTCTTTGCCGAACTGAACGAAGTGCTTACCAGGGAGCTGGCTGAGGATGGCTACTCTGGTGTTGAAGTTCGTGTCACCCCAATGAGAACCGAAATTATCATCCGTGCAACCCGTACTCAGAATGTTCTGGGTAAGCTTAAATATTATTGGATGTAGAAGTGTTGTTGGAATTCTCATTTGCCTTTTATTAAGGTTTAGCAAAGCTGCAGTGCAGGCTGTGCTTTATAATATTAGTGTCCTGACTTCAAAACAAAATTGGATCTTCTAGTTTTAGTTGGGGTTTTAATATTTTCCAATTTGGAAAGATAAGGTAGAATTGCAGGAAAACGATTTTAGGTATAGAATTTGTATATATCAACGGTATTCTTAGAGCAAAATTGCTTGTAAACTACCTTCTCTTTCCTTCAGGTTATGATAATGGTTATGTATGCTCTCTACGACTCTACTAATCTAGTCTCTTGTGTGAGTGTCGAGCCGACATAATCCAGCTGATTGTTATCTATATTTCTTTCAAATTTGATTGTTTGCTCTTGTTTATTATGTCAAATTTTTGTCTACCTGCATCAAATTTTAAAAGATTATGAAAAATGCATAGCTTTGATGTTAGTTGATGGAAATTAAATTGTTCTTGGGAATAATAATATTTCTCTTGCAATAATCGTTTTTGTCTTGTTGATGCTGATTTTGTTCTGTTGCCTCCAGGTGAGAAAGGCAGGAGGATTAGGGAGCTTACATCTCTTGTGCAAAAGAGGTTCAAGTTTCCTGAGAACAGTGTAGAGCTCTATGCTGAGAAAGTTAACAACAGGGGTCTCTGTGCCATTGCTCAGGCAGAGTCCTTGCGTTACAAGCTTCTTGGAGGGCTTGCAGTTCGCAGGTACATTGTTTTTCTGCAAATTTTTTTTCTTTCTTTTTTTAAATCTAATTATTTTGTGCTTGCATTGTCCTGTTTTTTTATGATTATCAAGTATATACTTCACATATCTCGTTGAATCTTTCTGTATACTTAACAGTCAATATGTGTCACACTGTCACCTGTTAGTCATTGATTCATGAGTATTTCCAGTCCCATGTCTTTATAGCCTTTTCAGAGTTGCTGTTTTATATTAGTGAGCAGTGTTTCTAAAGGGATTTTCCTTCTATTTTATTGATATCAGTTATTTCTGTCATCTTTACAGCGAGTCGGTTCACTTAGTATACCTTTCTCGTGTCTGAGGATGACTATAGAAATTTGGAGCATCCAATATTATATGCTCTAGTGCTGTATTAGATCCCACTGGAGTGATATAATTGGATGTCAAATCTTCCTATTGCTATAAATATTTTTTTTTGTTTTACTTTATGTATGGTTTTTGATGTGTGGAGAATGTGCTATCTGTTGTAATTCTTGACCTTGCTAATTGAACGATTACATGTGTTTTTATGGTTGTTAAGATTAGGTGAAAGTACACAAATTTAAAGTCCTGTATGCATCTAATTGGTTTTTTTTTATGTCATCCTATAGGGCTTGCTATGGTGTTTTGAGATTTGTCATGGAGAGTGGAGCCAAGGGATGTGAGGTATGTATATCTTGTCTTCGTTGATCCAGTTGCATTTTCACTGATTGATTTGGATACTAACTTATCTTGCCTTTTTGAAGGTCATTGTGAGTGGAAAGCTCAGAGCTCAACGTGCCAAGTCAATGAAGTTCAAGGATGGCTACATGATTTCATCTGGTCAACCCTGCAAAGATTACATTGACTCTGCTGTGAGACATATTCTAATGAGACAGGTTTGTTCCTCCTTACATGAACTTGATTGTGCTTGCAAACCCGCAAATGCCATTGTTGGTGTCATTTTGCTTTGAGCATGATTCTTATGGTTTCATTTCATGACAGGGAGTACTAGGTATCAAGGTTAAGATCATGCTCGACTGGGATCCCAAGGGCAAACAGGGACCCACCACGCCGTTGCCTGATGTGGTTATCATTCACACTCCTAAGGAAGAGGAGACATACATTCCTGCTGCTGTGCCTGTGGTTCCAACCACCAACATTGAGGTTCCTATTGAGGTCTAGGATGTTTGGTTTTGTCCTTGATTAATAGGCGTCCAATCTGCCTGTTTCTTAATCTATGTTTCAGCAAGGATGATAGAAGTTTTGGTTTCACTCTTGATGTTATCTTTATGAGCTTTGGGATGTAGAACGATTAGATGTACAACACTTGTTTGTTTCCCCTTACTTTTGGTAACTTGTTTTAAGATCTTTTTTTATAATATGGTTTAAGTTCAGTTGAGGTGAATAATTCACAATTCTCATGGATAAAAACTTTGCTGCACTGAAATTATTTTTTAGTTGCCCATGTAATCCAATCAAAATTATCTTTAAGAACAATAATAAAGGAGAAACTAATGTCCTGTTTGGTTGTAATTTATGAAAACGTAAATGAAACTCTAATGAATCATTCTTCAATTAAGGATGTGAGTAACAAAATGGTGGAATTATGTTGGATGATTTTTTTTATATAAATGTATTATGACACTAAAAATAGTCTATATTTATTTTGTTTTCGTTTCCGTTTACATATTTTATGACAAACCAAATGGGACCTATGTCTTTATAAAAAAATTAACCATATGGCTTAATCACAATTCACAAGCCATGATCACAACAAAACTACACTGCTAAAAATAAAAATAAAACTTGCACGTTGGCAAGTGGATGCTATAAATATTGATCATTAACAAAATTTTTAAAAATTTAATTATTATAAATAAAAATTAAAGATTAGAATAATGTGAGTATTTATTTATTTTTTATTGAAAGACCAACTATAAAGTTATTACTACAAATTTAGCTTGTATCAGAATAGTCAAAAGCATAATCATCCTATTTAATCATCCTATTTTTTTTTTAAGGAAAGGAATTCGTACTATCAGACAAACTCTGATAGTTCAAGAGACCGAGATGGAAATGGAACTCGATAGTTGGATAGACGGACAACAACACCCAAAAGAAAACAAACAGAACCAGCAACAAACAGAATCAGCAAACAAACAAACATAAAGAAAACTATAGGAGAACAAGGTAGACAAGCAACAAACACCGAGTAAGGAAGTCGGATAGACCTGCGCATGGCTCCACGGTTGAGCCTCTTGCCCATGTGCAAGAGGTCTCAGGTTCGAGCATCCAGAGCGACGGTTTGCCCTTCTTTCTTAGAATTGGTTTGTAAACCAGTTCTCACCCGTTTATGGGTACTCTAGGCTAGTCCAAGTAGTACTTGTACTACCTTAAATCTTACCAAATCGAAAAAAAATAAAAAAATAATCATCCTAAATGCCACACTATGCTATGCCCGCAAATGTCGATAGAATTTACTAACTTTTTTTAGAATGTACAAGTAAACGCGACATACATACGCACTCATTTTTTAGATAAGCCCACAAAAATTCCGCGAAGGCTAAATTCACGAGAATTAAACCACGAAGCCTAGATGCGCGAGGGGTAAATAAGAAAATTTGAAAAAATTGGAAAAGGGTCGGAAAAAGTCGCGAAACCAGGAATCACGGAGTTGGTTTCCACAAGTTGGACCTTTGCGCGGTCTAAAAAGGCCCAACGAAAATTCGCGAAACCAAGCGTCACGCTTCTAGGCCTCACGAAGGTAGTCATTGCGCGGTCCAAAAAGGCCCAACAGACCTCACGAAGGCAGGATTCGTGAGCCGCCTAGGTTAAAACCAGCGACGACTTCGCCTTTCACTGTTCATCTTCTTGCTCGACTCGCGAGAGCAAAAATTGCGAAAAAATCGATTCCAGAAATGGTGACGCCACGTTGGCGCATCAGATCCGGCCGAGCCTCCACCTGGCGCAACGACGGCCGCTGAGGGCGACAATCTGCCTATCGCGGTGCTACTCTGCATGCCGCCTCCTGAGGTGCTCTGCCTGCCTCTGGCGGTGCTCCGCCTAGGTGCTCCTCTTGCTGCCTCCGGCAGGGTGATGCGATCAAGCCCACATGTACCGACCTTCCCGACGTGCCTTGCTCGGCGTATCTGACCAGTGGGCCAACCTCCAGTCTGCCTCGCTCGGCGTATAAATGTAATTTTTTTAATTTATTATTTAAAATTTTGTAATTAGATTTCATAGTTAGAATTTATTTTGTTTTTGCAATTCAGGTATAGATTTTCATTAATATTTAAAATGCATATTCATAATAACGAAATATATCAAATTGTGGTTAGAGTTTAAATTCATTATGATTTGTAGTTAGAATTTGGATGTGTAAAATTTGAATTCGTTAGGAGTTGCGTAATGTGTATTTAGTGTCATGATACATTGACAAAAAAATCAACTTGTTTTGCACAACTTCTTTTCAATTGTGAAAAGGGACTTGCTCCACCTCAATCATTCTTCCATCAAAGGGGTGGGTAACAAAATGATGGAATTACTCCCTTATATCTCATTTTTGCAATGGCAAGTTGGATGATTTTTTTTATATAAATGTATTATGACACTAAAAATGCTCTAAATTAATTTCGTTTTCGCTTTTATTTGTCACGACAAATCAAACAGGGCGTAATCTCATAAAACTTCTCTTCCCATTTATCTTAAAAGTAAAATGAAGTGGGTTTGATTAATTGACAAATAGATAGATAGAAAATATTGGAGTTTATTGATGTGGGAGATAAAATTTTATGCCCATGTGAAAAAAAAGAGAATTTTAAAAAGTAAAATAAAAAATTTGAGTAAATTTTACTATTGTAGATGCTCTAAGTAGAGAATTTCGTTGTCACATAATTATTTTGAACCTTATAATTATTGCATTATCTCATTGTTGATGCTATGAATGACCGAGTTCATTAGCCAAAGTTATTACTTGACCTGAAATGAATCGTCCAATTAACTCAACATCCATTGAATTATATGATGTTATGTATGGAAAGAAAATAAAATAAATTTATATAAAAAATGGTGTAAATTGTTTTTCTTTAAGTTTAGAGGAGGAAGAGATAGAGATTGATTAGAGGAAAATGGTGGATATA
This sequence comes from Fallopia convolvulus, assembly GCA_964016875.1. Classification (NCBI taxonomy): domain Eukaryota; kingdom Viridiplantae; phylum Streptophyta; class Magnoliopsida; order Caryophyllales; family Polygonaceae; genus Fallopia; species Fallopia convolvulus. Next base: position 51,770,034 of record OZ024732.1, read on the forward strand.
ATTTCATTTTTAAAATTAGAAAAAGTGATGAAGAAATTGAGCACCATAACTATGTATGGCTTGGAAGATAATCGACAATGTTTTTAGAATAAAAAGACGTAAAATCATCCTTTATCTTGGCGCATTTGCAAATAATCACCCGTATTTTACTTTTTACAGAAAACTAGCTCTTATCATAGAGCGTTTGTAAAAAATCACCCCTCAATTCACTATCTACAAAATACCACCTCGTAGCTTTATTTCATTTGCATTGGACCACCCACGTAAAATACCTTAAATTCCACTATTAATTAGACAATTAAAAAGAATAAAACAAGAAGAATTTTATTATTATTGTTATTCCATATATAGAATGAAGTTTGAAATCATTTATTATTTATAGGCAGTCTAGAACTCTTATAAAAAGAAAGAAAGTACATAACGAGCGGTTACTACTTATTACTAGTAATAGCAACTATCTCACGATAATTTTGCGCAATTATTTTTCTAAAATAAAACATAATATAAAATATGTTTCACTTTAGATAATACAAAATAACAAAACAACTAAATTTCAAAGTAGTCTCTAATTAAGCGCCAATCCGAGACAACTCCGACACAAACTCATCCAAATCCTTGGCTGAGCTCCCGCCATCTCTAACCGCCGCCAAAGCCTCCTCCTTCAACTTCTTAGCCCTTCGCTTCTGCGGGGCGCCCTGGCCCATCGCCTCCCCAATGACCCGGCCCAGCTCGTCCGGGTCAGGCACCGTTTCGGGCCCTTCACAGGCCCGAACCGCGGCCCCCAAGTCGTCCACCATCAGCCTAGCGTTGACATACTGGTCAGCCTCCATGGGCCACGCCAGCATCATGACTCCGGCCACCACGCTCTCCTGCACCGAGTTCCACCCACAGTGACTCAAAAACCCGCCCGTGGCCCGGTGGCCCAGTATCTCCACCTGCGGGGCCCACCCCTCCACCACGTATCCCCGGCCCGCCACCCGCTCTTTGAACCCGGCTATGAAACGATCTGGACCGGGCTCATTTAGCCTGACAACCCAGATGAACCGGGTTCCGCTTTTCTCCAGGGCTTGAGCCAGAGCCCGCAGCTGAGGCCCAGTCAACAGCTTTTGACTCCCGAATGAGACGTATAGTACGGAATCATCCGGGCACTCATCGAGCCAGCTCAGCACCTCGCATTTAGCGTCCTGATCCGGGTTGGCCCGACGCAGGGTCGTCGCGTGTTCCTTGAACAGACTAAGCGGGCCGACGCCGTAGGCTCTCCCGTTGACGGTCGCCTTCCTGATATGCTCCAAGTAGTCGCCTTCGAGGGCGTGAAATGAATTGTAAACGCAGCCCCAGCTGGACCAGTTGGCCATCAATCCGTCCTTGAAATCTTGAGAGTTTCGATCGGATTCGTTGTAGAATCTGAAACCGGAAGGGAGATGCTCCTCCTTGAAGACAGGGGAGCGAGGCAGGGAGGTAAGCTCGACGGAGGCACCGAGCGCCTTGTATCTGGCAACGTCGGAGAACAGGGTGGCGATGACGGAGGAAAGGAAGGAGCCGGAGCAGTAGAAGGCGATTCTGGGGATCCCGAGGTGTTGAGCCACGTGGAGGGTGAAGCCGAGGAAGAAGTCGGAGAGGATGGCGCGCGGGGAAGAGCTAGAAGGGAGGGACTTGAACCAGTCGGCGATGGGTCCGGCGAGGGCGGTGAGGGCGGCGACCATGAGGGGGTTGGCGTGGTTTCCGAGATCTCGCATGTGCTCGACGCCGGGAGGGAGTTTGGGGTGGGGAGGGAAGGGGAGAATTAGGGTTTCGATGGAAGGGTGAGCGGAGAGAATTGGGGATAAAATGGGGAGGTTCTTGGGGGTTACTAAGATGGTGATTTTGATTCCGCGGAGGGCGAGCAGGTTGGTGAGATCGAGGAGCGGGAGCATGTGGCCTTGTGCTGGGTAGGGGAACACTAAGATGTGGGGGGCGTCGGCGGTGGCCATGGCGACGGCGTGACGGTGTGTCGGTGTCGATGGATGAAATTGGGGAGTTTTTATTTCATCCGCAGTCCACAGAAAGAGTAGGCAGCCCCATTTACTTACTTATGGCTCATCCTCAATTGCACAGTTGCAATAATGTTATGAAATTATTTACCCATGTGCATGTGGTGACATGAAAGTGACATGACAATGCTCTACAGTTTGCTAGACATATGCACATAAGAGTTAAGCCGGGTTAAGAAGTGTTTTGGCTTGGTTAATTAAACTGAGCTTAGAATATTTAGGGCTTAAATTTTTACAATACTTGATTTTTGCTTGACTATTGTTATTAGACTAATGATAACCACAACCTTTGTATTTTTAATTTCAGGGACATTTACATTCTACTTGTTTAATTACAAGATTTTTTTTTAATTTTATGATAATCCCTACATGGTATAGGAACAGACTTGTCAATCGGGTCGGGTCGGGTAGGTTCGGTTTTGGTCATTTCGTGTTCTGGTTGAGTAGGGTCGGGTCGTTATGAGTCATGGGTTAAACCGGGTCGGGTCGATGCGGGTTTTCGGGCGGGTTGGATTGACCAGCGGATAAAAAACGTAGAATTTTTTAGGATTATTATAATAGATTTTTAATTAAACAATAATATTTAATTATAATATATTATTTTTTATGTTTAATAATATTAATATTTTATTAAATAAATTTAATATATTTTATAAATATACTAAATCGGTCAACCCAACGAGTTGCGGGTCTATCGGGTTTCGAGTTCAAATTTTCGAGTCTTGACCCTAAAATTTTCGGGCGGTTCGGATCGGGTTTAAGAGTCGGGTAAACTTTTAACAGCTCTCTCTATATAGGAATAAACACTAACTAGTTTGTATAATTTTGCAATTTTATTAAACGTAAGTAAATAAGGAACAAGTCTGTGAAGATAGCTGAGAACCTCTTTCTAAACTTGTTAAAATAAATTGGTTGGCCGGTGAAAGCTCATTGTTGGGTTAAGCCTTTTTGTGTCATCTTATTTGGTTGTTTAGTCTGGTGATTGGCTTGAAGATATTATTTTTTGGAACGGGTTCTTATTTCAGGATTTGAAACAATATTTTGTTGGTTAGGCAGCGGAAGATTTGGGTCTGGAGAGTTCGGGTTTTGTAAAGATGATTCCGAATTAATTGGGGAGGTGTTTGATTTTCGGTTGGGGAGGAGTTTGGTTTAGTTGGATTAGGCAGGGTAGGATTGGAAGTTGGACATTGGAGAGAGAGTGATGGGGGTCAAAGTTGGGAATTGGTAAGATTGAATCAGGCGTGGATAAGAGTGAGCGATTATGTGGGGTTAGGGGTATCTATAAAAATCCGAAACCGAAAAATTAAATCGAAACTGATTATTTTTTAGGTTTACTAAACTGATAATTTTTAAAAATTTCGGTTTGGTTAACCGAATTGAAAATATTTTATCGCTCCAATTTCTGTTCACGACTTTACATATAGTGGTTAACCGAAAAACCGAAAATATATTAATATTTTATTTAAATATTAGTTATCTTTGATTTATTTAGTGGTTAAACTCTATGATCATCAAGGTGTTAATGTAGTTTGAGTTTTTTCTTCTTCAATTTTAACAATCTACTATATATATAAAAGCAATAAGGATTGGAGCCTCCACGTTGCGCCACCTCATCATTTGCCACATGTCGTTCCGAGAATGTGCCACGTAGGATTTGCCACATGTCTTCACCATATTAATCCATATATTTTATTTTTAAATTACAATTTTTGGTTTGATAATATCCCAAAAAAATCTAAAAGATAATTTTCCTTTTTATGTGATGATACACTTGACAAATAAAATAAAATATAATACCAAAATGGAGAAAATATTATCAAACAAAAATATAGAATATTTAATATAATATATAAGGAAAAAAATAAAAAAAATATTTAAATATATATTTTCAATTGATTTTAACAAGTAACAACCATATTAGATATTCTACCCAAAAAAGCCTCTCCTAAATAAATACATGTATATAATACGATCAAAAAAGCCTCTCCTCACATTATAACGGTTAGTTATATTCTTAAATAAAATCGTAATGTTTATGTATAATGTAATAACAATTTCCATGTTTTATAATATTACGCCGACATCTCCTTTGCCAATAAGGTGTTCAATTGTTGACAATCCATCTACACATGGAAGACAGTTAAACAAAGGTAAAAATGGTACATCTTCTGAACACCTATAATTCATTGACTTATATTGTACTTCATTCAAATTTTAATAAGTTTGATATAAAACTATTTCATTCAGTGCAACTACAAGATGCAAGGCTTATCAACCATATTCACTTGAATGGTAGTCAAGAAGGTATTTTACTATTTCATGAATTATTTTTTAATATATTATTTTCTTTCAACTCTACATCTTAATAATTTCTACATGAATAAGAAGAGAGCTTATACATTTTTTAAATATCGAGTCATAGTCGTGCAGGGCACGACGGGGACAACTAGTTTACACATTATTTTTCCACTTCACATTGATATAAGAGTCTCTTATTAAATTTGATGGGATAAAAATTAATACACACAATGTTTGTTCCACACAATATAGTATATACTCTCGATATTTGTTTACAACAACCAAAACAATATGATAAAATACATATTTAAAATAAAAGTCTTAATTAATCACTTTTTTATTCAAAATTTATTATTTTAGTCTTAATTATTTACTTAAAATTATTTATGTGGGGTGGGGTTGTTTTGATTAGGAGAGAGTTTGTTGGGAATTTTTTTGGGTAATTCGAAGCGCGCATGACATATTTTTGAAGCGCCCACGATTTTTTGTCGGCCACCACGACCAATGAACATATATGTCGGTCGAGGCGACCGATGATATATATTTTCTTTAAATTAGTCGCTGCTGCGGCAAAGCTGCAGAAAGTAGCAATGGGGCCCGCGTTGGTCGCCTCGACCGATGCACCCCAAAAAGAGACATTGCAATTTGCAACGTTTCTTTCCAGCGGCTTAAAAAGCCTTTATAAATGGGGGAGGATGCAATCGGGCAAGGCTATTCGGGGGAATAAAAAAGAAAAGAAAAGAAAGAGAAAAAAGGGAGAAAAAATGAATTTATTTCGAAGAAAATAAAAAAGTTCAAAAACACCACCTCCATCTGCATCAAATCCTATAGATCTAAATCAAGCGAATATGGGAATGCCGAAGTTGAGCAAGAGGAGACGCTGGTTCAACCAAGGGTTCCAAATGAATTTGATTTCAATTTATCTCAATCGATGGGATTTGATTTAGGTACGTTATTATATTTTAGGTCTTGAAATGTTAATTTATTCTTAATTATATTTATTTATACCGTAATTTTAATTATGCGTATCAATTTATTTATTTTATTAATATAGCAATATATTATAACTATATTTAATTTATCGTAATATTTATAGTTTTTATTATGCGTAACAATTAAGTATAATTATTTATGCGTAGATTGGTCTTGACCACAGTTTGATTTCTCTACCTCTCCTTATCCACTAAATCCTATCAATCTACCCACTCAAACTCAAATCCCAACCCCTGATTACCAAAATTTGTGGCGTCATCTAGTTCCCAACCCACACCAAATCCACATCTTGATTTCGGGCCTACTCGAAATTTACAATTAGAATGTGACACTGTCGTGACGCCAGGGACTGACACACGTTCCGACCCATTTTTTCTTAATATGATTTCATACACTCCACTCTCAACCCTGTCCGACCCCACCATGGCAGACCTTTCCACCAAAGTGTCAGACCTTCCCACCAAGGTACCGAACCTTCCCACTTTCTACCTAAGCCCACCCACTATCAGGCCGATCCATCTTATCATGAGGCCTATCATTCAGCACCCCGCGAGGCCGAGCCTTCGTAACATACAACACTTCCTTTTGACGCTGAGGTCGAGCCTGTACAAGAGGAATATGGTGGTGGACCTATTGATACGAATCTATTATCCGACTTCAACAATCATATTGGGAATGCTTTATGGGAAGACCCGAGCAAGTTAAGAATGATCAGGAAACATTAAATTAAATAACTTTTTTTAACTTGATTTTACAATAATTTATTATTTGTAATGGTTTCAGTTGAATCGGCAACCGTTAAAGTTACACAAGCAAGGAGGGATTTCTTTGTGGAAGGGTAAGGTCCCCCCTATGGCGGGTTGGGTTGCCCTTGTGAATCGTAGCGGATTAATGCGCTTACAGAACTAGAAGTTTAAAGAAACAGATGAAGCATTGGTTACGGCGTTCGTCGAGAGGTGGCATCCGGAAACGAATATTTTTTCATTTTCCTTGGGGCGAGATAATGATCACTCTCCATGATGTGCATTTCATTTTGGGATTGCCGCTAAACGGGATAAAGGCTGCAAAGACGCATGATGATCTTGAGCTGAAGAATTGGATAGTGAAACCTACCTATTAACGTCGGAGCAGATGGATGAGCTGTTTTCTAGGAAAAGTGTTTCCATGAAGTGTTGGCATGCTATCATGGAGAATTTGATGGCTAATAGAGGAAACCCTGCTTTGTTGGCGACAGGGTATCTATTCGAGTTATTAGGATGTACTTTATTCATTGATAAGACAGGCAATGGGGCGTTGCTGAAAGTGATGCTGTAGGTGATGAACCCTAATCTGACATGTGAGTATTCATGGTGCTCCAAGACACTCTCATACTTGTACCACAATCTCGGAATGGGAACCCGTACTGGTGCGACACAAATAGGCGGTTGCTCATATGTCCTACATGTGAGTAATGCTATCTAGTATTACTATTTTTTAATCCAAATTTATTTGTGTCACTTATTTTACCTATTTTTATAGAATTTTATTTGGAGGCGCTTTCCTGATTTACGAGGTCACATTAACCATGATGTTGCAGGCGTGCCTGGGGAGGCCTTCTTGAGAGATATGTGCCGAAACAGGGATACTCCGTCATTGATGCAGTATCGGCGCAGTATCGGCATTATTTGGTATCTTTTAGTTGAAATTTTGTAATTTTGAATTCCTAAACTTGCTTTGTTTATGAAGACTTTAGTTTTTCCCTTTGTATCTTTTAGTTAAAATTTAAAACTTGCTTTGTTCAGGAAGACTATAGTCTTTCACTTGCTTTTAGAACTTGCTTTGTTCACAAAAGTAAACAAAATAAACAATATAAAAGTAAACAAAATAAACCATTCATTAAAACGATAATATTACAACATTCAAAGGAGGGGATTTACAACGATTAAACTATCCCAAACTCCTAATAAAATGGACGAGGAAAATCTTCTTCAATCCGATACTGATCGAACGTACATAAACGATCATGATATCGGGCAATATATCCGCTCACCGATGGATGATGACACTCCCTCCACATTCGTGGATGGGGGGCAACGAAGCATCATCGTGCAATGTAACCTACAATTATAAACAAAACATGCACTTATAAGTGTACTAAATAAACAACAATAACAAACAACAATGAGAATATGACTTACCGGAACGTAGTGGTTCCCAGAGAAAGCAATACATGGAAGCTTGTCCCAAAGACGGCTCTGAACGACCCCGTATCCTATGTTGGGAAACATGTGTGGGAAGTACCCCGTCCCACTATGATCAGTGCACACTGAATCTAGTAGCAAATACAAAGCCCATTGCAGGTGTCTCCATCCAGTACTCCATAGGACAATGCGGGTGCCGTGCAACCAGTTGACACTACGAATCAACTGATCAACCTGAGTGAAGCCCCTATACTCCATCATCGAATATATCTCGCGTTGGGTCCTCAACTCCTGGACAAGCTCCCGTCACATACGTAGCCATCCATCATTCACATTCCACCCCATTTGAGAAGCGAGCGCCCTAAATTCTTAACCATTTTACGCGATTTGCCCTTTTTGCTTTGTACTCACCGCCTAAGACGCATCCCAAACTGATCTTTCCCGGCCATGAGTTTTTGGTGGTGAGTATAATGTTTAACCCCCTCCTTATCTCACGTGCCCACTCTTTCATAGGTTCTCGTTCTTCCCACTCATAATTATTTGCAAAATAACTAGAATAATCTGAAATCTGAATAACCTATTATAATAAAAACTAATTAGCATTTGATATCTTAATTTCTAAACTTAATTTCTAACCTTAATAAAATGACATCGTTCTCCGTGAGTGTGCTCATTTGAATCCTCGTCTCCTCTATCATCGTCCTCCACGTACTCTTCGTTAAATCAAATAAAGCTCCTCCCATCATTAACGACTACATACAAATACGAAATATTTAGAAAATAATATCGTATTGTATTATATTTAATTTAAAAAATGTAAACGCAAATCTTATATTAAAAAATTAATTACATCAAATTTTGAAATGAACCAATCTATATTGTTTAGAGGAAGTTTTTTGAGATCGAAATTGTGTGATCGATCTATGCCCCGGATACCCATTTATAAAGACTGAAAAATCCACCCGTTGGAAATTCCCAACGGGTGGCACGTTGGTCGAGACGACCAATAGTTGCACGTCGGTCGAGACGAGCGACAAGACAAGAGTGTCGGTCACCTCGACATATGCAAATGGCCTGCATCTGCCATTTCGAGGCATCTGCACGTTAGTAGAGGTGACCGACGTGGGCACTCGAAATGCAGGCCTGGTCGCTTCGCTCGCCGATTTATTTGTGGACCGATATCTTTGGAATTAGATAGGATTATTTGAGATTGATGATTTTGTAATGGTTGTGGGACCTCTTTTGATGTGGGAAAAGTGAGGACTGATAGGTTTAGGGTTTTCCATGCAAATTCTTTTGTCCCTGAGGGATGATGTTGTGGGTTTTTGTATGGGAAAATTGTATTATGAAATTTCACATGCCTTGAGGTGTACATTTTTCTAGTAGTTGGGTCCATGTAGAAATATGCACTTTGAGTTAGTGAGTATCCTAGAAAAATACAGGTAATAAAACGGGCTTGTAATAGCCAGGGAAAACACACACAACCAAAACTCTATAATTTTGAATAATCCGGATCTTGATTCAACAACTTTGAAAAAGGAGATTTTAAATTCAGAACAAGAGTAGGCAGACGATTAATTAAATAAACCGCTGTTGAGAAAGGATGAGGCCAATTTTTTTTTTGAACACCTGATTCATTTAAAAGCGATAAACCGATTTCTACAATATGGCGATGCCTCCGTTCTGAAATTCCACTATGTTCCGAGGTATGAGGTGGAGTTGTTAGATGCAAAATTCCACTGTCACTTAGAAAGTGCTTCAAAGCCAAATAGTCGATTTCCACCATTATTTGAGTATAAAATCTTGATTTTATTCTTGAAATAATTTTCAGTTAAAGTTTTGAAAAGGTTGAAAATGGTTTGGACTTCGGATTTGTGTTTCATATAATAAATCCATATATAGCGCGTATTGTAACATCCCCGACCAAAGTGCATACGTCATACTGAGAATATGACTTACCGGAACGTAGTGGTTCCCAGAGAAAGCAATACATGGAAGCTTGTCCCAAACACGGCTCTGAACGACCCCATATCCTATGATTGGGAAACATGTGTGGGAAGTACCCCGTCCCACTATGATCAGTGCACACTGTGTCGGAGAGGAAAATCGAGTTCTAAAAGAGATGGTTAACTCCATACTCTCATGCTCAGGTTTGAATAATGGTTTTTGGGGTGAAGCCATGTTGACGGCTTGTTACTTACTGCACCGAGTTCCCAACAAGGGGAATGGATCACTGAACCCATACGAGCTTTGGTATAAAAAGAAACCAAATCTAAATCATATTCGGGTATGGGGATGTAGAGCAGTCGTGAGGCTTTCTGAACCTAAGTGAAAGACCTTAGATGAGAGAGGTGTTGAATGCATCTTTCTTGGATATGCTAAGCACTCTAAGGCATATAGGTTCTATGTCATTGAACCTAATCCGTCTATTTCGGTTCACATCGTTGTAGAGTCAAGAGATGCTAATTTGATGAGATAAGATTTTCATCGATGCCTATACCAAAGGATTTGATTCCGAGTTCTAGTGAGAACATTGAGTTGGCCAACGCCCAACTGGGAGTCGTTGACTCGATGCGAGTCGCCGACTCGGGGAGGTCACTGACCTCTGAGGGAATTAAGAACCTGAGATCAGAAGGAGTAAAAGTCTGGAAAGGTCCACGACCTTTGGAGCTGATTTCCATGTTTATTTGGTTGAAGGAACAAGGAACGAGATTGGCTCTCAATATATGTATTGTTACAATGTCGAGGAGGTTCCAAGGACGTTTGATGAGGCCATATGGTCTCAAGACGTGTCCATTTGAAAGGAAGCCATAATGGATTTCATCATGAGAAATTTCACTTGGGTGCTGGTTTATCTCCCCCAGGTTGCAAACCTTTGGGAAGTAAGTGGATTTTCAAGAAAAAGATGAAAGTAGATGGAACCATTGATAAGTTTAAATCTCGTTTGGTTGTCATCATAATTTTCCATGTAAGACATGGTGGAGGCCAACATTATTCTTGAAATTAAGATGAAACAGACAAAAGGAAGGCCTGAATGTGTTGGAGAAATTCAATTATGATGGAGAAGGTGCTCTAGTTAGCACTTTGTATGATCCAATATTGAAGTTGTTGCCTGATGAAGGGACAACGAGTTCGCTACTTGAGTATTTAAGAGTTATTGGATGCTCGATATACACGATAGACAATAATAGACCTGATATTGCCTATTCAGTTGAGAAAATGAGTTGGTTCATGACTAGTAGGAAGTCACTGACTCAATGAGAGTTGCCGACTTAGGGGAGGTAACCGACCTCACAAAGGAAACTGGTTTGAAACTTGGCAAGTAGTCCAAAGGGTGTTACGATACCTTGAGGGACTCAAGACTTTGGTCTATATAATGTTGGATCACCCTCGATGTTGGAGGGGTACTCGGATGCGAGTTGGATAATTAATGAAGATGATCAATCATCAACAAGTGGATGGGTATTTCTACTTGGTGGAGGCGCCATATCATGGGCTTTCATGGAAGAACTTGCATCACGAGTTCGATGATGGAATCTGAGTTCGTGGCACTAGTCACGGTTGGGAAGGAGGCCGAATGGCTCCATGACCTAGAGTATGAGATTCCATAATGGAAAAGACCAATTTCGCCGATATAATCCATTGTGGTAGCACTACAATTTTGGCTAAGGCATATAGCCATTTGTACAATGGGAAATCACGTCACTTGGGCATGAGGCATAGTGCGGTAAGAGAGCCCATTACGCACGGGGTGATTTCGGTTGATTTTGTAAGGACACAACAAAATATGGCTGACCACTTGACGAAGGGTTTAGCAAGGGACTTGGTGTCCAAGTCGGTAAGGGGATGGGATTAAGACTCGTATAAGTTTCTAGTGGTAGGACAACCAACTCCTTTCCAACTAACGTTGGGAACGAGTTCAATGTGGAAAGCTCACACCTAGAAGATGTGAGCACAGCTTGATGTCGCTGGCATCTTAATGTCCCCAACGTGTGCTCTGTTCCTACAAGTTTGAGGCTGATGTCACTGACATCTTAATAGATCCTTTAAAAAGTGCAGTTGTAGGTGCACGACCTAAAGGGTTTACCTATGTGGACGTGAAGTTTATGGTCGCTTCATGAAGCTTGGGTTGGCTTCACATACGTTCATGAGAAGATATGGACTCAAGGACCATTAATGGAGTCAAGTAGACTTTAGAGTCGTAAAGAAGCTCATGTGTGTGTTATCTTGAGGCATCCAAATATGTTGATTGGTTCAATCCTTAGTGACATCATTATTCCTGGGTGTTTTGAATGTGTAATTACATTAAGTGGAAGTTCAATCGTTTCGACACTTTCGTTTATACATGAGTTTGAGACTAATGCTTGCATCAATTTTGTGAATCAAGGATTACACTAAAATGGGGGAGGAATGTTGGTGATTTTAGTGTCATCGACACTTGAGAAGTCACCAACGTTAGTTTTGGTGTGATCGGGATTCACGTCGACACAATAGGAATCGACTTTACTATAACACGGGCTAGGGTGTACGTAGTGCACGTCCGTGTAAGTGAACCTACGTTCAAGAAGGTTGAATACGTTCAAAGTATGTTACATGTTGGGAACTTGAGGTTGGGACTTGTAAGTCGCCGACTTCAGTAAGGTCAATGACCTGGTGACGGTCTAGGGTAACCGCTTGGTAACCGTCGTTGAATCAGTCAAATAAACGTGCATGTAACTGTTAGGAGGTTATCTAATCCGATTAGAGACTCCTTGAGGCGTATAATGGTAGTGGGAACACGTGGAGAGGTAGTGGACTGAAGTGGCAACTTTTGGTAACCGCCAATAACCACTATCCAGGTCATCCACTCCAGAAAACTGCCGGTAACCGTCTTGGACGTCCAAATGCCTATTTAAAGGCTTCATTGGGCTTTCGTGTCGAAGGTTGAAGAGTTGTAAGCTCTGAAAAACACTCTCAACAAGAAGCAATCGTTCATATACTAAACTCTAAGGTTTTGTCCTAGATCGCCAACCACGACAAGGACAAGAGGGTTTGTCTTATCTCAAATCGGATTTCACGGATTACCTTGAACTGAATAAGGGGTGAAATATCGGTTTAGGAAAGCTTCCATGCGATTCAAACCTATATCAAGTTACCAATACGTTTATTGATCATTTCCCTGGTGTACTGAAGAAATCGTCGACTTACCTAAAGTCGCTGATCTTGCAGAGTTCCTCCACTCAAAGAACGCACGAAATCAACACAATGAACCTAGATAAAATAAATACAAACAAGGAAAGGCAATATCAACATGATCATCATCACATTGTTTTTCGTAATTATTAACAAACATCACATTAACACAACAACAATAATCCATTAAAGAGTATGGAGACAAAATCAAGGGGGGGGGGGGGGGGGGGGGGTAGGAGGAAGAGAGAACAACAAAAAATAATAAACGAGTTTACTAAACAATACAGCTTCAGCCTCTCTTCACAGGGTCGAAGTACGAGACTCCGATGACGGCCCCGACGATCGCCACCGCCACAACACCACCGGACACGATGCTTAGCAGGTAGTTCTTGAGCGACGGCGACACGGACGCCGCCTCCGCCACCTGGGGCACCACCATGGACGCCGTCACCGCCGCTGACGTGGCGGCCACCATCACCTTCTCCTTCAAGGAGGCCTTCACCTGAAGCCTGCTGAATCTCCGGCCGCTTCCGACCACCGCGTTCTTCTGGAGTGGGTTGAAGAGGGTGGTGGTGGCTTGCTTGTTTACGCCTGCAATGGGAACCGCCATTATTGCCATTGAAACTGAAGCCATTTTTCTTACTACAATTCTCTTTCTCTGTTTTGAGTTTGAAAAAAGGAAGGTTGTGAGTTTTTGAGTTGTTTTTTAGTGTGGTGTGAGATGAGGAGAGTTGGGTTGGATAGAGGGTGTTGTGGGTTCTGTGTTTTGATTGGTTGTGGAGTGGGATTTTATGCTGATGTGGCAACTTGGTGCCGGCTGACGTGGAGGAGTTTGAGCCTGGTTTTGGTGGGAATGATGGGATAACCTTATCTGGATGGATATAATAAGCTTGATTTCCATGGGGGAGGGACAAGATTCGTTGTTCTTGTGGTTGCTAAGATTTGTTTTAGACGCAATTATAAATTAGTTATATAATTTGTTGTGCTTATTTGCATTGCTAATATTTGTAATCGGTTCACTTGGAATTGGGGTTATTATTGGGTTGATTCAAGTCCAATTCAATAAAAGATTAGGTTGCATGTTCACTCCAATTTGGGTCAGTTACATGTCAGATTGAATCACTTTTGGTTAAATCGGATCCTTTTGAGCAACATTGCAACTTTGATAGGGTTTTCAAGTAGGTGATGTTAACCACTATAATAATTTGTTTCACAAACATTGTTCTGAAAAATTGAAATTATTGTGCAATCTTTCATGACACTTTGACTATCACTATTCAATAGAGATCGACCTAAATTTTGGGCCGAGAAATCAATAAAATAAGACTTCATAGCTCAATGATGAGTTTTTTTTCCCACTTATAACATTCGACAGCTAGATTCTGAGACAACCGAATCTGATTCAAAAATCTTTATCAGGGAGCATGGACAGTTGGGCATGGAAGTATTATTGGCAAGGAAAGATAGCATTAAAAGTGAGAATGATGAAACATATATTATTATAAAATCGACTCTCTCATCAATGCACGCTTAAACTATGACGTTTGCATGGGCAATGCGCTTTATTGTGAAGCTGCATAGTTGGAAGCATGTAAGCCAGAAATGATACATGACACTTTAGAGCTCGGAAAACTAAAAGGGGTTGAGAGGAGACAATCTGAGCCCCTAGCACATCAACCAGCTGCCTAGTTATGATCGTTGAATATCAACCAGTTGGTAAATATCACCTCGTCTTTGCTTTTCCAGAGGAAGATTAGTCCTACAAGCCCGTGCTCAGCATTAGTAATATGACACATCAAATGAATTTTCCTAATTAAGATGACATTAGTAAGCTTCAGCAAGAAGATGGTTTTTTATTTTTACCTTCGAAGCTCAATTACTGAATAATCAATATCAGAGATGATAGTCGCTTCTTCGTGCTCTGTAGTAGCCAGCACTTCACCAAACTGCCCCAGAAATCACACAAGCTTTAACTATGCTGACTACGTGAAATATGATATAAACAAAAGAATTCACGGTGCCTGAAAATGTACTTACTGGTCCAACCAGTGTAGAATGTCCCCAAGACGTATAACCAGCGCTGAGATCACGTGCAGGTGCACAAGTAGCAACATATAGCTGTCGGAATGTCGGATAAATGAAAAGCAAAGAGTAAAATCTTTGTCACCTCAAAAGCTTTGTTCTATTGTTGATGCAAAGACAATATCAATTCAATATTATGCAGTTTGACTACTTTTAGAGAGTGCAAGGTTGATAAGTGGTTCAAAAACATCATACTTGGAACAAGATGATGCCATTGATCACATATTTATGCTAATGGTAGCCAACAGCTGTTCATCTCATATTTATGCTAATGGATGCCATTGATCACATATTATGTTTGAATAATTCACAAACTAAGTAGTGTAATATTTCAGGTCAAAATGTCCACGGTGCTGATTGTAAACTCTAGTGTTTGGTTTAACCCAACAGTCAAGACAACGTCTCTACTTCAGTCTCAGTAATTTCTGATAGCAAGTATATGCATTAATGCATATGCATAAATATTTACAGATAAGGTTACCCAACATGATAATAGATTGAGTCACTAACTAACGACAATTCTTATGAAAAAAACATGTATGAAAGAGAATCCTAGAAAAAGATGGCATCTGTAAAGAAAAGCAAAAGGAAGTAGAGAAGAGATACCTGATTATCAACCGCCCTGAAAAGGATGAAAGGAAAGGTAAATATGTTAGTACTGCAGTTGTCCTTCTTGCTAAATTACAATAGGAACTAAACTCTAATTTAGAATGTTGCCTCCAATAACTCTAAAGTACTTTCTCCTGTTTAAGATCTATTGAAAAAAAATTACTAATCTCTGGCCGAAGAAAAGGTAGAATTTAAAGTATAATACCTTGCTCTCTGTAGCAATTCCCAGTGCAGCGGTCCAGTTGTCATATTAAATGCTCCAGGGTAACAAATCAAGTGACAACCTGAATTCCAGAAACATAGTGTTTTCACATGTAAACTATAAACATTACTATCTCACACAAAACTATAGACTAAAAGACATTACAATTCCATGCATAAAGACAACAAACTTATTCGTCCTCGGTTCTCAGGAGTAGGAAAATGAACAAGAAAGACACATTTGGAAAAGAAATAACAAACACATAGAAAAATGCATTTAACTGACTAATATTTAATCACTGAACAAATACAAATTGGAAGTAACAATTGCTGAACCTTTTACGAATGTCCTTTGTGGAGTAAGTTTAATTTTTGAAGGTCAATAATGACATGCAAAGAATAGAAGGGAAAAGTTTAATATAATAAAGAGTCTGAAAAGTAAATAAAAGTTTTCCATTACCATAAGAGTGAATAATAAGTCATGGTGATACAAACCTCTGGCAGCATATAACATTGCCAATTCCTGAAATCTGATGTCATAACATATGCCAACACCAATACGTCCAACTTCTGCATATGGATATACACGACCATGTTAAATCAGTAGCACAAGATGCTTTGTAATCTGAATATCTTTAAACAGAAAACCATGGAGTAATAATGTGCACTATAGAAGTGCTGCAAAAAAGAACCTGTGTCCACAACGGTAGGTGTCTCCCCAGCAGTAAGAGTTTTTGATTCCATAAATGTAATCTTCCCAGGGATATCAATATCAAAAAGATGGATCTGCATTCAAGTCCAAGATGTATCAAATAGAGTCTATACAAACTGTCCAGCATGTGCACAATATGGTAACCTCAACACCACTTCCTCCACCAGAGGCTTGGTAAAAAAAAAAAAGATTATAGCTTCTACAGTCACCTTTCTGTGTTTGGCTTTCAGCTTTCCATCAGTGTCAAAAATGCAGCATGTGTTGTACAATCTATTTCCACAACGCTCTGGTATAGACCCCCCAACGATAGTGAT
Organism: Fallopia convolvulus; assembly: GCA_964016875.1. Taxonomy (NCBI): domain Eukaryota; kingdom Viridiplantae; phylum Streptophyta; class Magnoliopsida; order Caryophyllales; family Polygonaceae; genus Fallopia; species Fallopia convolvulus. The sequence goes on from OZ024732.1 coordinate 51,786,625, forward strand.
CTTCAAGGCTTGAGAAACTTCAGATAGCATAGCAGTTGATGGTGAAGAGTTGCCACCAGCGTCAATATCTTCAGCATATACTGGGAAGCTATCATTTGAATAAGGGCTGTTCCATATTTCCTGGATTTAAAACCAACAAAGCATTTCATTATCGATAAGAGATATCTTAACATACTTATTAGCTAAGTTCATAACAACTGTGATTGCAAAATACTATTATTACAGGGGAAGGGGATTCAAGTAATAATGAAAGGGAAGTCTCCAGATGTTACCCATAGACATGCAAACTCTACTTGTCAAATCAGAAATGCAGAATTTTGTCAGTCAAATGATAAAAACTTTACAGTCAGCCTAAACCTATTTTCACTCTTTTGGGAAGTGAAACGAGATACTAGATAGAACCTGACAGAGATCCACTATATTATACATGGAAAACCCTCAGTATCTTATATGAGCGGGGTGTAGATATGCCAACAGCAAAGGCACAGTCCCAAAACCGGATTATTTATGCATGGATTTAGGGCTTGACTTCCCTGAGCAAACAGAGGCATAGATATAATCTGATACATTTGTCTTTGACAGGTTCCCTATTCCAATAGTTAGCAGACTTCTAGTTTATGCTTTAGAAACTGTCCATCAATTTCTTGAGAATTAATTATGTACTACTACTACCTGCGATTCTCACTTCTCTTGCTACATCAGTTTCACAATCAGATCACAATTTGCAACCCAAGCACTGTTCCATAAACATAGAGGGGTACACATATCCAAACAAACTTGGAAGAACCTATGATTAGCTTTTCGGGAAATTTCCAAACAAACAATTTCAACGGACGTATACGAAGGAGTGCGGTTCGTTCGAAAAATTCCTAGCTCTCTATCTATCTGCCTTGCGGTAATGATTCCTCTGGCATTACGACCTTTACCACAACGACGCTGTCCCCCCTCGAATTAGAGAAACAAAGAAGGGGGAGGTGATCTCGTAGTTCCTACGGGGTGGAGACGATGGGGTCGGTTTGAAATTGGAAACTGATATTCGAAAGAAACGACTATAAAGACTATTAGTAAGATTATTAATGATATATATCCCACACCCAAAAGGTGCCCCACATAGGTCTTCCCCGAAACCCCCAGTAATCATGAAATATAGATTCCATGAACTATTATCCGTATTAATAAAATAGTCCAACACAGCTGCAGAAAATCCAACCAAAGCTTAATTAGCAAGCCAATCTAATAACATGTCGCCATTTTCCTATTTTTCCATTGCTTCATTTATGTCTCAATTGTTCAATTTAGACTGAATAAAAGACACCTAGGAGGAGCAGTTTTAATTGCAAAGTATCTCAGAGACTTACAGGCAACACAACAAGCTTTGCGCCCTTTTGAGCAGCCTCTTCAATGGCCTTCTTCGCATGATTGATGTTCCTATCCTTGTCAGCCGTCACCGATAGCTGACAAAGCGCAATTTTGAACTGCACCGCGAAACAACAGCAAAGCAAACCACAAATCGCAAAAATTAACCAAATCCCAAATAATCAGCTGAAAGATCGAAGAAGCGGAAGCAATAACGAGCACCACGCTACAAATCAACAAAAATTGACCAGAGGAAGATACAGAGAAGGAGAAGGCAGTGCCTTGGTGATCGGAGGAGAGGGGAGGGGAAGCGCGGGAGGAGCCCTAGATTGTTCAGGCTTGAATGAAGCAGCCATAGTTGCGGAGCACCTGAAATCGAACCGATTGGAGTGAGTTGAGGTGTTGAATCGGAGGATTGATGGCTGAATTTGACGGTGGGCGGAGGAGGAGAGGGGAGAGAGTGATGTTCGGCGGAAAGCAGGGGAGGAAAAGTTGGGGCGCCAAGTCGCTGAAGCTGACATTGACAACAGAACTGCTGGTCTTACTCGCAACTTCATTGCATTGCGCGAGTAAGTAATCCAAGTGAGCCAGCCCTTGGCCTTGGTTACCAAAGGGTAGTCATGGCCAAAGGTGCGGGCCGGCCCGGCCCGCACCAGCCCAGCCCGCCCATCTGGGCCAAATTGGCACGGCCCGGCCAGCCCGCGGGCCAACCGGGCCAAACCCGCCTGGGCCATGGGCCGGGCCTGGGTTGGAGAATTGTGGCCCGGCCCGGATAATTTATGTATTAAAAAAATAAAAAATAAAGAACCGGGCTTATTATATCAGCCCGGCCCGGCCCGGGGCCCGGCCCGCTCCAGCCCGGTACAATACCGGGCCGGTCCCGGGCCCTACTTCTCCGGCCCGGCCCGGTGGTGGCCCGGCCCAGCCCGGCCCGTGTCCATCTCTACCAAAGGGAAAAATGTTGCTATTCTACCAAAAAAAAGGGGGAAATGATGCTACTACAGTAGAACCTCTCTAAATTAATACTCGGTAAATTAATAAACTCTCTAAATTAATATTTTTCTTCGGTTCCGACTTGGGCCATTGCAAAATTTAACAAATTTCGATAAGATAATAAGATAATATATTGTCAAAAAACCATTATATAAATATAAGGTCCCATTAATATCATAAATTAATAATTATATAAAAAGTTACATAGTCATAACTAAGAAAATATAATGAAATATGATTATAGTGTTATTTGTTTTTTCTTAGTTCTATTTGAAACTCATCTCTAACTTTTCTTATTGGATCCAACATTTCTAGCGTTGTTTTGAAAACAAATTTTGCAATGTCAACTGTAATCATTCCTTGAGACTTCATCTCATGAACGAATTTTACAATGTCTAAAACAATTTGCTATTGCCTGCAAGCTCAACATTAACTATCCAAGTCAAGACTATAAGATTGATAGCAGCCTAAATATTAATCTTACATGGATTAGATTGTCCCAACTCATATCTTTCTAAAATCCTACAATAAAATCTTGTATGATAGTGTATTTTGAAAACTCTTATTACAAAAATCTTCTTAAATTAATAAATATTAATTTATCGGTTAATTAATATTTCTATAAAATAATAAAATATTATGGTCCCGACCCTATTAATTTATAGAGGTTTTACTGTATATTGTGTTACAAATCCATACAACATATATATATATGTGGATCGCTTGTAACTTGTCGACAATAATTATGAACTGATCTAATAGAAGAAACGATATTGATACTTGAATTTTCGAGCTCGTATATGAGACTTTCCAATATACCCATACCTCCTACTACTAATATTCAATTATTTTGTTGGGCAAGTAATTCTCTATGTGAAAGTATTTTGATTTGTTAAATAAACTTGTTATGAGTATTTTATTTTGTTATGAGTAATTGAATCGTTTAGAAAGTATTTTGATTTGTTAAATTCAATCCAAAAATATGGAACATTTCTTGGGATGCTCTTATAATTAATTATGATATATTAACTATTGTTTGTATGAACATAATTCTTTTTTTTTTTTTCTAAACGATAAAGAGTAGTTAATTTCACAATTTAAAGAATTTTTTTATATGGAGTACAATTAGAAATTCAAATTTTATAAAAAATATTGAACCACCTTAAAATGTATTTAAAATAGAGAACACACGTACATATCATACGTGAAAAGAAAAACCTTGCAAATCCTGTAACAAAAACCAACCTCAATGTTTGAGGAGAGTTCAACTAAAACATGGTAAACCCTATAAAAAAAAGTATAAAAAAAATGAAAAGAGAAAAGAAATCAATCTCTACTCTTTATTTGATAATTAATAGTTAAGATTTTTCAAATTCTAATTAGAGTAACTCTACCTGCTAAAAGGTGGAGTATATCGGTACCTTAGTTTGTTGAACATATCATCAAGCTTCGGAGCAATTGGTTCCGGAAACTAACACGTGGCTAGAATTCCATTTAAATCATGCATAGTTGCATACTAAATTTTGTTTTTCGTGGTCTAAGCCTATTCATCTAGACGTAAAGTTGTGCTCAAGACAAGACAACATCATATGACACACTCTCTTTAATTACTAGCCAGACAAGCATGTTAATTTAGAATTCAACCTCCTTGGGCATGTAACAAGATGCCCTAGAAGAAGAAGCACCATAACACAAGACCACACATATAAGGAGTAAAGTTGAGCGTTGTCACCCACACTTGTCTTCGGCCTTGGACTGAGTTGTTCAACCGAGATCGCATAAGAATAGGTCATAGACGTTACGGTCACCCACATCATCACCATAACGAGTACCATGAAGAACCGCCTTCCCGGTAACCCACTTATGAGCAATATTATGCTACTCATCGACGACACCAATCCGATTGTGTTGGCAACGACGAATCTATTGTAGAACTCCAAGTATCGATCATCTTGCGAAGACTTACCGGGAGGGCTTAATCCGGCTTGAAAAGCCATGGTGGCGACTAAGGAGGCTACAACCATGAGTGCACTTCCTTGGTACTTGACCCAATTGGAGCCGTTGTTTGTTGTCTTGTCCTCTTTGATATCTTTTGATTGCAAGGCGGTGGCTTGTTCAAGTGTGAATCTCAATAGTGGATTCTTGTTATGACCTTTGTTGTCTTGTACAAATATGTCCATTGCGGTCAAGCCGTTGCTGTTTTGCATATTTTTCCTTACTCGGTTGTCGTTGACCAAGAAATGAACAATCTGCACATTAGAGTACTCAGGGAATTACAACTGAATTTCGAGCATGGTACTTAATTAAAACACATAGAAAGTATAGTACCAAGTTAATTCAAATGAGTTAATTAGTCCAGTACGTTCGTAGTATGTATTAATGATTGCAAATTGCAACACGATGACCTTTGCCTATCAGTAAAACGTTTGGTGGTTTATATGTGTTGGATCGTGACGCGTTAGTAACAATACAAGGAACTAGTAAGGTTTCCTGGGCAGCGGAAATAAACAGTAAGAACACAAAATTTATAGAGGAAACCTTCTGTCCGACCAATCAGTCGTAGAAAGAAAAACCTCTACCCCTGAGACTCCTTCTCAGAGGATTTTCAATAGAATACTTTTATTAAGTTTCAACGATTACAAGGCAAGTCTAGTAACTAAGGCTCCTACCAAAGTTCCCTTGGTAACTACGGCTCCGACCGAAGTTCAACCAACTAGACTTCTACAACCCTAAGCGTAAACCTAAATCGAAAGTAAACTACTGACTTACTTGTGGATTCTTCACCGAAAAAGCCACACACTCATACACTTGAAAAGCTCTCTTCTCAAGTTCTTCGTCTTCAACCACTCGAAAACCACACCTTTAACCCTAGCTAACCCTAGCTATTTATAAGATAAGTCAATTCTGATCTCACACGTAATTCTTGCCTAATTACGCTGATATTCCACTTAACAAATCCCACACAATAAGGAAAAAGATTGTTTGTGATTTCGGATCCTCAACCATGTCGATTCTTCCCAAAACCGAATGATCTCGGATTTCCCAAGATAAGATCGTGTGAAGATTGATCTTATCCTCTCTTTTATCTCCTTAAGCAACCGCCTACAGCTGTAGAATCTTCGTAGAAGATCGCTCGCAGAAGATAAGGTAACTTGCTATTTATAGAAAGCCGCGTTCCTTCTCAGACGCACTTCCTAAATCTGTCACTCGTTCCCTCCATCGTTCCTCACGATGTTCCTTCACTCGTGACCATGTACCTGTTTTCCTGAAACACTTACATGTAGAAGCAAGTTATATTTACTAAGTTTGTTATCATCAAAACTAAGAGAAACCATGGAACAACTATTGTTCCAACAATTTCCCCCTTTTTGATGATGACAAACCTATACAAAAATGCATGTCTAGAAACCAATAGAAATATAGATCAGAAAAAAAAAATCCTGTTTGGTTCCCCCTTAACAAATGCACTGTTGTTCCTACTCGTCAGAGGTAACAACTTATTCCCCCTCAGCCAAAGTTCCCCCTGTATTTCCTGGATAGAACGCATCTCTGCATTTTTCCTTACTTCCCCCTTTTGACATCATCAAAAGGTCAACAATCATCAAGCAAAACATAGAGAAAATGAACAAATTTAATTGAAACTTAAGCCATTCATAAGCAAAAGATGGTTATTATTATAGATAATTGTCGCAGGAATCACAGCCAGAGAAAACATAAAAAAAGTCATAACATCCAAGAAACAAAGAAATTTTTTTAAGCTGGGGATAGATGGGCTAAGGAACTAGAGAGGGTCCACATCATGGTTCGGAGGAGGTGGAATCAGCAGCAGCAGTGTCAGTATCTCTCTTAGCCAGGTACCCAATGATGGTACTCAGCTGAGAGGAAATCTTTTGAAGCTCGATCAACATCTTGGCAGAAACACCTTCACTCAGCGAAGAACTTCCAACATCCTTCTGGGCAGTCTTCTTTGCAGCTGTTCCCTTTTAATCACCCTGAAAGCTCATCCTCGAGATATTGCGCATCTCCAGGGGTAATCCAAAGAACTCCTCTTTTGAAGGCTGATAAGCCTTTCGTTCCTTCAGTATAGCCTTCACAAAGCGAGGATAAGGTATGCTATGCTTCTTCCCAGTGCACTTAGCCATTTGCCTCATCATAATCTCCGGAAGACTGATACGTTCCTTCCTTAAAAACTTGTCCAGCAGAATCATATCATTGATAGTGAGCGTAGTCCTCTTCTCCAGCCTTGGAACAATAACCTTGATGAGAAATTGATGTGCAATCCTTGCAGTGTAGCTCAAGTCGGTGGTTAAGTAGGGACCAGAGGCAGGAACTTTTCCCATGACCCGCCTGATTAACTGAGCTTTGTTCCTTGGCCAGTTACTTGATGTGTGAACATCCCCATATCCTTCAGCAGGCACCTTCAGAATTGTGGCAACAGATCCCAAAGAGAAAGAAATTTCCATCCCACCCACAGTAGCAAAACCCATTGGACCAGTAGAGAGATTGGCTAGTTGATAGGATTGAAAGAATTGGGAAAGAAGGAACACATCTACCTTGACTCCAGCATCACATATTTTCTCCCATCCCTGGAACTTGAGAAGTTCCCAAAACTCCTCCAAGTCATGGCTTTTCAGGAACGCTTCGGCGATCACCAGAGGAGGGATAACCTTCTTTGAACGATCCTTCTTGGAGCTTGCCGCTGGTTCCATTGGCAGTTTGCCTTGCGCCTTTGCAGACTTGAGGTCCTTTTCAACCTCTTCTTCTATCTCAGCCTCTTCTTCATCACCTTCACCAACAGAGTCGTTCTTTTCTTCTTCTTCTTCCTCACCCTCATCAGAGCCCGAACCAACCACTTCTTCCTCTTCCTCTGGATCTTCTTCTTCTTCTGAGGATTCCTGAGTCACCTGTTCCTTTGGAACGGTGGAGCGAAGGGCGTACTTGGATCCAGAAGGAGTGACCTTCGGCTTTTTGGTTGCGGGAGAAGGGGTTCTTTCCGAGTCAGAGATGTGAAAAATCTGAGACGGTAGGGGAGGAACACTCTTTTTCGCCTTTCGCTTGCCACGACTTGTCGGCTTCACCCATCCTGGTCGCTCACTTATCGGCACAAACGCCTCCTTTTCAGGTTCAACGGTGGTGTCTTTCGGAGGCGAGTTCACCTCTTCCTTCTCCATTGCATCCTTGCTTTCCTGGGCATCCTCTGTTTCAGCAGCCTTCTCAGAGGGGTTGTCCGAGGGAACCACAGAGTGATCCTTCTCAGATTTGTCATCCTCAGTGTCTTTTGCCGATGAGGCCATGTCAGCGGTGGCCACACCAGTGTTGAAAACAGCATCGAATTTGGTTTCGAGTTTGGAGATTGGAGAGGGAGAGGAAAGTTTGGCCTTTTTGAGGGTTTCAAGTTGGGCTTAAATTTTGGCGATCTCAGCAGCATCGAGACCCTCAAAGTTTAGGATTGGAGTGTTTGAGAAGGAAGCCATTGTTGCAGAGGAGAGAAAAGATCGAAGCTTGGAAGAAGATTTAGGGTTGGAGAGAATTAAGGATGCGGTAAAAAAAAATGACCGAGATAAGAGTTTATAAAGCACACCTCTTTCCTTCTTGATAAAGATCACAATCTTTCCCAAAGATCTTCTATCCAAATCCTAACGGCTAAGAATTTCCATAATGATGAATTTTCACCGCCATTAAGTCTTGTCTGCGTAGACATCCTATCGTTCCCTGCAGAATTACTGTGCAACGGCTGGATTTTTCAAATGAGCAGTCACAACGGCTATAACTCTACTGCATTGCTTATGTGATTGACGTCTGTTCTTTTGCAAAAATCTTCAAGAGTAATCAAAGATGTTCCTTTAATGCAACAATATTTGCAACCACTAGTTCCATACCTCGTTACCATGAGTGGATAAAAAGGCTATGTTTGAACAGACAAGGGACTTGAGACGTTCCATTCAAACTTTTTGTGGGCTGGGAATATTTTTGACATCCACACAATTATTCCCCGTTTAAAGGTGATAGAAAGAGGTTCATAGAGAACGTTTGTGTGGACCAGGCTAAGGGACAGTCTTATAACCAACCATCATTTCGGCTTGAAGTGAGGGATAGAATAGATCAAGTTGGTTATTTTGGGCTAAAAAAGAAATCTGGGATGTAAGCAATATAGTTTCAGTTTCTTTTAGCATGCAACATTTAACAATTTCTAATATATACAACATCTATGCATAGAGGAACAATATAAGCCATTAGAAAACTTGTCAAATGATATGTAGTTACCTGAGATGTTACCTTTTTAGTCAGGCATTGAGGGAATAAAGGACCGGAACTTGTTTACTCCAAGGAAATCATTCCTAGTAACATCCTCAGATGTTCATAGGGTTTTCTATCCAAAGCCTTGGTGAAAATATCTGCCACTTGATTTTCAGTCCTATAATGATCCATCTTGATAAAACCTTTTTCAACATTATCTCTTAAGAAATGATGTCGAATATCTATATGTTTGGTTCTAGAGTGATGCACAGGATTTTTGGAGATATTGATGGCACTTGTATTATCACATAAGATAGGAATAGTTCCAAGAGACATACCAAAATCCACCAGTTGTTGTTTTAGCCACAATACCTGGGAACAACAGGCAGCTGCTGCGACATACTCCGCTTCAACCGTTGAAAGAGCAACTGAATTTTGCTTCTTCGATCCCCAAGACACCAAGCATGGTCCAAGGAATTGGGCCATCCCTGATGTGCTCTTCCTATCCACCAAGTGACCTGCAAAATCTGCATTCGAGAATCCGACAAGTTGGAACGAGTTGTGCCTTGGATACCATAGACATAACGCGTCGTTCCCTTTCAAGTAGCGTAGAATTCTCTTCACTTCTTTCAGATGTGTTTCTTTAGGATTGGCTTGAAATCTAGCACAGAGACACACACTGAACATAATATCTGGCCGACTGGCCGTTAGGTACAACAGGGAACCAATCATTCCTCGGTACATCGTTTGATCAACATCAACACCATTTAGATCAGCATCAAGACGAGTATTGGGAGAAATAGGGGTATCAAAACTCTTTGTAGAATCCATACCGTACTTCTTCAACAGTTCCTTGATGTACTTTTGTTGATGTACCTTTGTTCCCTCATCAGTTTGCACCACTTGTAGTCCAAGAAAGAAAGTGAGCTCTCCGATCATGCTCATTTCAAACTCACTGCTCATAAGATTCTTGAAGCTTTCTACAAGTTTGGGGTTAATGGAACCAAATATAATATCATCAACATAAACTTGAACTACTAAAACCTCATCGGCTTGTTCCCTTAGGAACAATGTTTTGTCGATCACACCACGTCTGTAACCATTGGCTAATAGAAACTGAGCGAATCTATCATACCAAGCACGAGGAGCCTGCTTAAGGCCATAAAGAGCCTTATCCAACACATAGACATGGTCAGGGTGATCAACATCTTCAAATCCTGGAGGTTGTAGAACATAGACCTCCTCTTGTAGGTAACCATTCAGGAATGCTGTCTTCACGTCCATTTGATACAACTTGAATCCCTTGTGAGCAACATAGGCGATTAGAAGACGGATGGCTTCTATTCTTGCAACAGGAGCATACGTTTCATCGTAGTCAATTCCTTCTTGTTGATTGTACCCTTTTGCTACAAGTCTCGCCTTGTTCCTTATGACCGCTCCGGTGTCATCAAGTTTATTCCTAAAAACCCACTTTGTTCCTATAGCCATCTTGTGCTTTGGCTTGGGAACTAGTCTCCATACTTTATTCCTCTCAAACTGGTGTAGTTCCTCTTGCATAGCAACTATCCAGTCAGGGTCTTTTAATGCTTCCTTCACATTCTTTGGCTCTGCAAGAGAGATAAACGCATTGAAAGCACAAAAATTCTTAATAGAGGAGCGAGTAAGCACACCTTTGTCGTATGGAGTGATGATGTTGTCAACAGGATGATCCCTCTTTTGATGATAGTTCCTGACTTCAATCTGAGTGGGATCTGTACTTGACTCCTCTTGTTCCTGTTGGCTTGTCGTTCCATGTGATGTTCCTTCTCCATGATCTTCCTCAATGTCTTCATTCTGTGAAGTATCATCTTCTGGAACCAATGCACTTTCTGTGCCATCTCTGTCCAAGTCAGGACTAGGAGGCGTAATATTTTCATTTGGAGCTTGTGCATTTGAATCTGGATCGACTTCATCATCTGAATCTGTGTTTAGAACCTTCAGTGCATCCTCGTTACTAGACAAGTTCCCTCCATTTTTGGACTCGTCAAAAACAACATGAATGCTTTCTTCAAACTTCTTAGTCCTTTTATTGAACACCTTGTAAGCCTTACTGTTGGATGCGTATCCCAGAAAGATGCCTTCATCACTCCTTGGATCAAACTTGCCTAGCTCGTCTTTTCCATTGTTGTGAATGAAGCACCTGCATCCAAAGACTTTCAAGTGGGATATATTTGGCTTTCTTCCCTTGATTAGTTCATATGGAGTTTTTGAAAAGTTGGAACGTATGGTGACTCGATTAGTGATGTAGCAAGCAGTACCGACGGCCTCAGCCCAAAAGGACCGAGGCAAGTTACTTGCCAACATCATAGTACGAGCCATGTTCTGTAGTGTTCCATTCTTCCTTTCTGCAACGCCGTTTTGTTGAGGAGTCCTCGGCGCAGAGAAGTTTTGAGACACTCCATGTTCATCAAAGTAACTTTGAAACATGGAATTCTTGAACTCTGTTCCGTTGTCAGATCTGATAGCTTTCAGTTTTTGTTCTGTTGATGCTTCTACTTTCTTGATCCAGCTTTTGAATGCCATGAACGTCTCGTCTTTGGAACCTAGAAAGAGAGTCCATGTATATCTAGTAAAATCATCAACAATAACAAAAATGTACCTGCTACCGCCATGACTTCTCACCCACATGGGACCGCACAAATCCATGTGTACCATGTCAAGAGGATGAGAGGTGCTCACTGACAACTTAGGCTGAAAAGATGGTTTGCTTTGTTTTCCTTTTACACACTCTTCACATAAGCTTTCTTTTTCTGCAAGAACTTTGGGAAGTCCTATCACCAGATTTTGTGAGTAGAGTTTGTGAATTCCTCGGTGGTTAGCGTGACCAAACCTTCTATGCCAGAGATCAGTTTTGTCGGCTATTGTAACAAAGCAGAGTTCTTGTGGTTGGAAACTTGAGTCGACATAATACACATTGTTTCGCCTCTTTCCTTTCAGGACCACAAGATTTTGTTTCATATTCTTGATCATACAGCCATCTGAGGTAAAGGTTACCTCGTTTTTCCCTTGGTCACAAAGCTGAGCAATACTCAACAAGTTGTAACTAAGACCTTTCACCAAGCTTACGTCTCTAACGCTGATTTTATCATTTAGCTTGACTTCACATGTTCCAATGATTTCTCCTTGATTGTTGTTGCCAAAGGAAATGTTTCCTCCAGCGTTGTTTTGAAGTGAGGACAGAATACTCTTGTTCCCTGTCATGTGACATGAACACCCGCTGTCAAGGACCCAGCGGACGTTCCCCCTGACTTCAACCTGCAAGAAAGAAATCACGTTTTAACGACCCAGGCCTGCTTAGCCTTCCCGGGTCGGTTAGCATAGCTCACAGAATGATGAATATTAGATTGCACTAAGGTAGCTTTCTGTGAACTCTTGGAACTAGAAGCAATATTTGAGGGATCAACATGATTTTTCCCTTTTTCATTTTTAGAATCTTGCTTCTTTTGAGGTTGTGGAGCCTGTTTCTTTCTTTTCTGATGAGATTTTTCATACCCTTGATTTTTCTTACCAGACCACTATTTCTTGTTGTTCCTTGTATTCTGGTTTTGAGCCCTTTTGTTTGACATTTCTAGTCTAACCTTACAGTCTTTTTGAACATGACCTCCCCCACCACAGTGATAGCACACCCTATAGTATTCACCAAGATAGCGTTTAGGATGTGGTTTCTGGAGGTTTCGTTCCTTTGCTGGTTCCCTTGAGACTGTTTTAGGTATATTTTATGAGCCGTTTTTCCAAAATACCATTCAGAGTTGTCATCAAGATTACTTTCAAGAATTTTGACTCTACTTTCTAGATGAATTACCTTATCTCTAGCGGATTGAAGTTCCCTAGCTTTTCTTTCCATTTTCTCTTCAAAGGTAAGATCATCCGGAGGATATTCAGATTTGTTTTTACCATAACCAATACCAGACCTAGCAGGACTGAACTCAATCTGAGTTCGTTTACTTAGTTCATGCTCTAATTCTTCATTTTTGAGTTTGTGAACAAGTAAATCTGACCTAAGTTCGTTATTGGTTTCTGTTAGAGTCTTAATATCTTTCTTATAATCTTCACATTCTGAACAAGGAACAACTGAAGTAACAGTAGTTTTTGATAATTTTTCTTCAAGATTTAGACATTTCTCATCAGAAGTTTCTATTTCATCTTGCATCTTTAAATTATCTTCAAACAACTTTTTAACAAGGATAACAAGATCAGACTGTTTAGCACTCTCTATACTAGAAAGAAATTGTTCAGGAGTTACCTCTTGATTAACATCTTCAATTTTCAGAGCCATGGCACAGATCTGTGAATCAGATTCATCATCTGAGTCAAGATCCCAAGCAGCGATGTAGGCCTTCTTCTTCTCGTTCCCAGTGTCGTTACCTTTGGGACAACTCTTTGCATAGTGACTCTTTTCCTGACAGTTGTAACAAGTAACGTCTTTGAGCTCCTTCTTCTCAAAGTTGATTCTTTCCTTCATGGCACCTTGCTTCTTGCCTCTCCTATAGAAGGATCTCATTGCTTTGGTTATGAGAGCTACGTCAGAATCTTCTCCTAGTTCACCGTCAATTCCTGCAGAGATATTTTCAATGGCCCTTTCCACTTTAAGAGCAATTCCCTTGCTAGAGCTTGAAGCACCACTATTCCTTTTCTCATATCGCTCATAGTCAGTCAGTTTTCCAAAGATCTCATGAAATTTGCAAGTCTTTGTAATTGGGTTCTCCTTGAGAAGTCCTCTTGTAACAACGTACGTGGGACCTAAGCCATCTACAATTGCAGAGACTTTCTCAAGATGGGTGACAGATTTCCCAATTCCAAGATGATTAATGCGATTGACCAAGCCTTCAAACCGAGATTGGTATGTGGCTATAGTTTCTCCATCTATCATCCTGAAGTTGTAGAACTCCTTCTTCGCGTCCTTCTGATGGCTTTCTTTCAGATCAACGCTACCAATGTGCATTTGCTCAATGGCTTCCCATGCTTCTTTGGCAGTGTCACAGTTGACTACCCTTAGGAGATCTTCAGCACCCAAGGCATTGTTTAGTAGCATTTGTGCCTTTTAGTTCTTCTCCATTTCTGTCCATTCAGATTGGCCCCATTTTGTCTTCTTGTCCTTCTTTGCTTCAGGAACGACATAATCTCCATCTTCAATAATTGACCATGCTTGGTAGTCATTGCTTTTGAGCCAGGTGGCGAAGAGCTTTTTCCAGTGGTCATATTCTCCAGGAACAAGCAGTGGAGGCTTGTTGTTTCCAATTCCGACGTTGTGGTTGTTGTTCGAAGTCATTCTGTATTCCTGCACTAACACACAATCTAGAGCAAAACCTGCTCTGATACCAATTGTTGGGGGGGGGGGGAGACGGGCCCAATTGCCAAGCCTAGCATACAAGCCCATGGGGTTCCATCCCAAAACCAATTGGTGATAGGAGGAGTGACCCATTAACTTATATACTAGCTTGTTTTCACTCCCAACTTCCCATGTGGGATTCACAATTGAACCCCAACAACTTGTTACGGGGGAGACGGGCCCAATTGCCAAGCCTAGCATACAAGCCCATGGGGTTCCATCCCAAAACCAATTGGTGATAGGAGGAGTGGCCCATTAACTTATATACTAGCTTGTTTTCACTCCCAACTTCCCATGTGGGATTCACAATTGAACCCCAACAATCTCCCCCTCACTTGTGAATCCATCACAAGCCAGAACGGCGGACCCTCCTGGTCCCTAAGCCGAACCATCGGCTCTGATACCACTTGTTGGATCGTGACGCGTTAGTAACAATACAGGGAACTAGTAAGGTTCCCTGGGCAGCGGAAATAAACAGTAAGAACACAGAATTTATAGAGGAAACCTTCTGTCCGACCAATCAGTCGTAGAAAGAAAAACCTCTACCCCTGAGACTCCTTCTCAGAGGATTTTCAATAGAATACTTTTATTAAGTTTCAACGATTACAAGGCAAGTCTAGTAACTAAGGCTCCTACCAAAGTTCCCTTGGTAACTACGGCTCCGACCGAAGTTCAACCAACTAGACTTCTACAACCCTAAGCGTAAACCTAAATCGAAAGTAAACTACTGACTTACTTGTGGATTCTTCACCGAAAAAGCCACACACTCATACACTTGAAAAGCTCTCTTCTCAAGTTCTTCGTCTTCAACCACTCGAAAACCACACCTTTAACCCTAGCTATTTATAAGATAAGTCAATTCTGATCTCACACGTAATTCTTGCCTAATTACGCTGATATTCCACTTAACAAATCCCACACAATAAGGAAAAAGATTGTTTGTGATTTCGGATCCTCAACCATGTCGATTCTTCCCAAAACCGAATGATCTCGGATTTCCCAAGATAAGATCGTGTGAAGATTGATCTTATCCTCTCTTTTATCTCCTTAAGCAACCGCCTACAGCTGTAGAATCTTCGTAGAAGATCGCTCGCAGAAGATAAGGTAACTTGCTATTTATAGAAAGCCGCGTTCCTTCTCAGACGCACTTCCTAAATCTGTCACTCGTTCCCTCCATCGTTCCTCACGATGTTCCTTCACTCGTGACCATGTACCTGTTTTCCTGAAACACTTACATGTAGAAGCAAGTTATATTTACTAAGTTTGTTATCATCAAAACTAAGAGAAACCATGAAACAACTATTGTTCCAACAATATGTACGGATTGATAGTAGGTTCACAAACTTTTTTTTTAAATGCATGTAATAATTGTTTTATATTTGGATACAACGAATCAAGATTAATAATGGTAGATTGATAGCGGGTCCAATTGTACGCATCGAGGATGTTTCCGAAATGACGAGGAAACTATTTATTTAAAGTTTTTTATCTCCTTTCTTCTCTAGATTAATACTCTCTCCGTCTCAATATATATGGGGTTTTAGCCTTGTGCACACATATTAAGAAATATTTTACTTTTGCTTTAAAACAAATTATTATCCCTCTTTTTACTTAAAAAAAGAGTGTCATCTCGTAGGCGTTTGATGGAGCAAAGCTCTCCGCTGAACTGGGGTGGCAATGACCAAAAAAAAAAGAGTATCATCTTCGTTTCAATTGGATAAAATTGATTAGAATGACAATTACCAAGAAAAACATGAATAAATAAACTCAAAACCCTACATATTGTGGCACAAAGAATTTGAGCTAAAAATCCATACAATATGAGACAGAGGGAGTAATCTTCAGCATTTATATGTGCCGATTTTTTTCATTTATTTCATCCAATTTATAATAGATGATTTTTTTTGCTAAAAAGAATTTAAAATCTCTATTTTATAATATTTAATAGTTTTTATTAATTAATATTAAAATATTCTTAAAATAACATAAATTTATTTTTCAATGTATTTTGTTTTAATTTTGATGAATTATTTTTTTAAATTATATTAAAAATATACATGGAATTATTGAAATCTAAGATGATAAATTTTTTTATTTCTATTTTAAGTTAGTGTAATATGGAACGAGGGATGGGGGTGGTAAATCAGGGGTTCGTGAACACTGGCAAAGCGCACGAACCAAGTAAACCGGCTTACACCGATCGACTTGACCTAGTGATAGGAAGAATAATGAGATATGTTTTTTTCACCCAAGTTTAAGGGGGGACGAGGATCGAACTTAGGACCTCTCAACATCCTTCATGCCTCTTACCACTAGGTCACCCCAGTTTACACATCCATATATGTGTATTATGGGCTTAGTATATGTTAGTTGCAACTTGTGTGTATGTGTATTATGGGTTTAGTATATGATTCAATTATTCTTAAAAGTTTGAAAAATAAGAAAAGAACATCTATGATTCAATATGAATAAGAGAAAGTATTAGCTTATTTGTAGAAGTGGGTTAGTGGGATTGTAAGTGGATCTTAAATGATTGTGTTAGACTATTTATATAGGTAGGTTGTACTATCTTCACTTATGCTTCAATATAATATGCATATAGTAATAGTACAGTGCAAGGATAAGATTATGACCTCTACTCGTTTGTCAGCCACAGCCAAGTGTAGAACGGTGTTCCCATCTCCATCCTTCGCATTCAACATCATTCCGGCGTCACCCACGACGTTCACCACCGTCCAGAGCGCCTCCAACTGGTTACACTTGACACTCAAGTGCAAGATAGTACCGTCTCCGACCCGCTCCCTGGCAGCGGCGGGCACGGCCCTCAACAGCTCCTCCAGGACACGCACGTGACCCTTCATGGCGGCCACGTGAGCCGGGTTCCTCCCGTGCACGTCACGCGCCAGGCACATGCTGGCGTCGTTGGTGGAGTTAACTAGGGTTTCGACGAGCTCGACGTGGCCGTTTGCCGACGCTAGGTGGAGAGGGGATGACCTGTCGCTGGGGGTCAGCTCTTCGGCTAGGCTAGGGTTTACGCGGAGGAGCTCCTGCGTGAATTGAAGGTGGCCGAGCTTCGAAGCAATGTGGAGGGGGTAAATGTTGGTGGAATGTTTATGGAGGAGGAAGGGATCTTGATCAAGCAAGTCTCTCAAGGTGATGACGTCACCTTTAAGAGCTGCATCTTGTAGCAATCTGTTGATATTATAATTCACTACGCTGTTTTCCATTCCCTCTCTTAATTTGAGAGGGAAGAAGCTATGAAGATACGGTGTGTTGCTTCTTTACTTCTTTAGTCTAGCTACCTAACAAACAAAGTCATTTATAATGATGCTCAGCTTTGACCATGTACATTGTAGACTTGTATTAAGTCACTGATGTGGCACTAGCTTAGCTTAGGAAATTAAGTCACTGATGTGGCGGTTTATTTTTCCTTCTTAGATTAGCAAGTAGGCTTGTATAAATACTCTGGTTTTACAGTCTTGTTACTCATGGTTCTAATACACAAAAATCCCCAAAATATCTTTCCCTGCTCTCGTATTGTAGCTTGAGTCGGTGATAAGAGAATGATCACGACTAGATCAATTCTCCACAGATTTCTGTTCTTGCTTGATAATGAGTCTCTGTCTAAGTTGATTACAGAGATTTTACATGGTATCAGAGCGATCGAGACTGATTCTGATTGGAATTTGAGAAGAAGAAGGAATTGCGATCTAGGTCTGAATTTGCAATTCTTTTGTTCTGAGGAGTTCTCAGATTTCTTATTGTTGAGTTCGAGACGTTTTGAACTGATTAATTGAAGATGGAGGATGAAGAGTCCGTTACTGGGGGAAGATCGAGAACGCCGAGATGAGATTGTTCGCCGAGGCGCTATCGGACTCCGATGAGGAGAGATCGTTACGATCAGAGGTCTTTCTCGCCACAACGGTACTTCAGGGAACATGAAGCGATCACAGGAGGTAATTTCAATTCCTTTGATCCATTGTTCCTATCTAATTCGGATAATCCAGGCAACCAATTGGTTGCGATACGATTCAATGGATCGAATTTCGCGAGCTGGAGCCGAAGTGTGAAAATGGCACTAGGTGCCAAAATGAAGCTCGGATTCATTAATGGCGCATGTATGAGACCTGATAGGGAATCTGCTGAGTATGAACGCTGGAAGCGTTGTGATTGCATGGTTATGAGCTGGATTATTAACTCCATGGTTGGAGAAGTTGCTGAGGACTTTGTCTATGTGCAATCTGCCAAGGAGCTGTGGGATAATGTGGTTGAAAGGTTCTCCGAGTCCAATGCTCCTTTGGTTTTCAAGTTACAGAGGGAACTGAATAATACAAGGCAAGAGAATCTGAGTGTTGCTGCATATTATAGCAAGCTGAAGAGGATATGGGATGAATTACAAGCAATTGAAGGAATTCCAGTGTGTTCTTGCGGTGTTATCACACAGTGTTCTTGCAATCTGATGAAGCGAATGGTAGAAAAGGAGGATACATTAAAGATAATGCAGTTCCTCATGGGACTATCTGATGCTTATGAGAATGTGCGCAATCAGATTCTTTCACAAGATCCCTTGCCAAAGCTGAACAAGACGTACCAGACTGTGATGATGATAGAAAGGCAGAAAGAAATTACTAGTGGTTCTGGTTCTGGTCATGATGTTCTTGCAATGAACAGGCAAGGGAACTATAGCCAGGGCAAGAATACAGGGAATAGTGGTTCAAATGCTTATGGAAATAAGCAAGGCAGTACTTCATATGGAAAGGATAATAAAAAGGGTAAGAATGACAGAAAATGTGACTATTGTCAAGAAGTTGGTCATGTCCGAGAGAATTGCTTCAAATTGATTGGTTATCCGGAATGGTGGAAAGGTCCTAAGAATCAGGGGTCAGGAAAAGTGATGGCTGTTGTTCACGAGGAGAGGAGTGAGCAATATGATACACCAATGGATATTGAGGAAAAGGAAGAGAACCACACTGATGTTGCTTTGATTAATGCTGTTGTTAACAGAGTTCTAAAGCAGCTGAAAGGGAAAATGCCAGTGGATGAGGGCACTAGCAATGGATATGTGAACACCATTGGCTTTGCAGGTATGTTTGAACATTCATATTGTTTAAACATACAAACTAATAAGCAACAGGTAGTTTGGATTATTGACTCAGGGGCTACTGACCATGTTGCTTATGATAAAAACATTTTTAGCAACATGAGATTACTTGCAAAAGTTATTCAAATAGGTCTGCCAGATGGATCTATACAGAAGGTTGAGAAATGTGGAACTGTGCATATTTCTGAGGAGTTAGTTCTTGAAAATGTTTTATACATGCCTATGTTCAAGAATAATTTGATTTCTGTGTCACAATTGCTCACAACAGCACGACATAGGTTTGTTTTTGACACAAATGGATGTGTCTTACAGGACCCTATAACTGATAGAGTCATTGCATATGGAAGAAGGGATGTAGGACTGTACAAGGTTGATTACAAAAAGCTGGAAAACTGCAGCAGTATAGCTGGACACAAGAATAAAAGTGCTGATTTGTATCATGGAAATTCTCTTTTACATGTTACAAATTCTGTACCTGTTAAGAAGACATCAGTAGATTTACTTCATGCTAGGCTTGGACACATGTCCTTATCCAAGTTTAAACATTTGTCTGAAGTTGATTGTACTCAGTTGCATGATTTTGATTGTGACATTTGTGTGCTTGCTAAGCACCATAGACAATCTTTTGCTGATAGTTGTTCTCGTGCCACCAAGATTTTTGAGTTAGTTCATATGGATGTATGGGGCCCTTTTCGAGTCCCAACATATTGTGGTGCGAGGTATTTTCTCACCATTTTAGATGATTTCTCTAGAGCAACTTGAGTTTTCTTATTAAACAACAAAGAGCAAGTTTATGAAAAGCTTGTACATTTCTTTGCTTATGTGGAGAGACAGTTTCAGACAGGAATACAGATACTTAGAAGTGATAATGGAACAGAGTTTGTTCAGAAGAAGGTTAGAGATTTTTTGCTCAGTAAAGGGGTAATTCATCAGAAATCAGCTCCAGGGGTACCACAACAGAATGGGAGAGTGGAGCGAAAACACAAGCATTTAGTTGAAACAGCCCGTACAATTAGGATTCATTCAGGTTTGCCACATAGGTTTTGGGCTGATTGCATACTTTCTGCAACACACTTGATAAATTTGATGCCATCTTCAGTTTTGCATTGGAAATCTCCTTTTGAGCTGTTATTGATGGTGCGCGAAATAAACGCTAAGTGTTAAAGGGGTAATTAGAAAAGATAAGAAAGAGAAAAGATAATACGTCGCGTAGTATGTACGCGTCAAAGCGATATGTGGACAAAAGTCTATTCATGTGCACCAATCAGGCTTAGTTTGCCAAGGATGGTCGGAATGCACACATTTCATATCTCAAATTGGTATGGGAATATGGGCTTGGCCCAAAGAAAGATTTGTGCTGGCCCATTAGGCGAATGGCCATGATGGATTGTCAAGCAAATTCATTCCCATGTGTTTACGTACAAACATTGAGATATTATGGGCATCAATCTCACTAATATGCCATCATCTACGTGGTTTTCTAGGTGGCCTCTTTTGTTGACTTTTCAACGTCATATTGGCCATAACTCACACTTTGTCCACTATATAAAGCTTCTACACCATTTTCATGAGGAAGGTCTCGGAATATCGTCCCACATCGAAGGCCTAAGACGTAAGCAAGCACCTCCGTTTACTATATATAAAAAGGAGGTGAGATTAAATAAAGGGTCGAAAATCCTCTCTGGCTCGAGAGCTATCTCGTTTGCCAAAGCTCGACGTGTTTGATCTCCGAGTGAGATCGCGCTATAAACGGTATAAGGTCTAAAGGCTTTATTCGTAAAGAGCACAAAAACAATCGGCCGAGGGGTGGGGAGGAGGAGGGGTGGGGAGGAGGAATAATCCACGTACGAAAACCGTTTGGTTGTACGAATTCCGAGAGTTAGTATTTTTATAATCCCGTTTATAGCGCAGATTATATCGGGTTTCAACAGTTATATAACAAGAAAGCATTCTATGATAATTTGAGGGTGGTTGGTTGCTTATGTTTCGTGTTGGAACCAAAACAACATAGGTCAAAATTTGATCCTACTGCAAGCAAATGTGTTTTTCTGGGTTATCCACCTGGACAAAAGGCGTATAAGGTTCTCAATTTAGACACCAAACGTATACATGTTGCTAGGCATGTTGTTTTTCATGAGAGAAAATTTCCTTTTAAACAGCCTAATGATGATAACAGGCATGTTTCTTGTGATTTACCACTTGTTTCTCTTGATGATCATGACTGGAGAGGTGGTGAATCTTCTGTTACACCTTCTCAAGATGATATTTCTGCTACAGAGTTAGTAAATGATTCCGGGTTAAATGCACCACATACAGAGTTGAATGCATATGATCCTGTACAGGTTTCTCCAGATTTAGTGCCTAAGTCAGATTTTCTGCCTGCTACAGATTCATCACAACATTCAGTACCAACATCTGTTACAGAATTGGTACCTCATCAACCAGCTAGAAGGTCAGAAAGATTAGTGAAGGTACCTGCCAGATTTGATGATTTTATATGTTCAAACCTACCTACTCGGCATATTCCTGAACAAGCAGATTCTTTATCTCAAGTATTTCACATGTTTTCTTTGACTGGTCTTAAGGATTATTCAGAGGAATATGTGCATTCTTTGTTCAATATTTTGGCTGTTGAAGAACCTACTTCATATGGTAAAGCCAAAAATCATCAAGGGTGGGTTGATGCTATGAATAAAGAGTTGATGGCCCTAGAACATAACCAAACATGGGAACTGACTACTTTGCCACAAGGAAAGAAGGCAATTGGTTCTAAATGGGTCTACAAGGTTAAATTTAGACCTAATGGTGAAGTAGAGAGATTGAAAGCAAGGTTAGTGGCTAAGGGCTTCAATCAAGTCAAAGACAAGGACTAGAAGCACATCTTCTCTCCTGTTGCAATATTCACTACAGTAAGGGTGTTGCTTGCCTTAGTTTCCATTCATGATTGGCCATTGCATCAATTAGACATTAACAATGCATTTTTGCATGGTTTCTTGGATGAAGAAGTTTATATGGTGCCTCCTTTGGGTTATGATAAAGCCAAACCAGGACAAGTTTGTAGGTTAAAAAGGTCACTTTATGGGCTTAAACAGGCTAGTCGACAATGGAATATTGAGTTGACAAAGCACTTATTGCAGCTTGGTTATGTGCAATCCAGGCAAGATTACTCTTTATTTGTCAAGTACTCTGGTTCCTCTTTTACAATTGCCTTGGTTTACGTTGATGATATGCTATTGACTGACAATGATCCTAGTGTTATAGCTTTTACTAAAGCTTCTCTGGATAAGGCCTTCACTATCAAAGATTTAGGGCTTCCTAGGTATTTTTTGGGTCTTGAAATATCCAGATCAGAGGCCGAGCTCAAGTTAAATTAGCGCAAATATGTCTTGGATCTTCTCAAGGATGCTGAAATGTTGGATTGTAAATCAACTTCATTCCCTATGCAAAGGAATTTACAATTGCAACCTGATGTTGGAGAATTTTTGCCTGAACCTGAGTCATATAGACGACTTGTTGGTAAGCTTCTGTACTTGACCTTATCCAGGCCTGATATTGCATTTTCTGTTCAGCAGTTGAGCCAATTTATAGCTTCTCCACGACAGCCACACTGGCAAGCTGCCATGTTTCTCCTACGTTATCTGAGAGGGACAATTGATTACACATTATTTTATCCAAGAACTTCACAGTTATCTCTTCAAGCATATTGTGATGCTGACTGGGGCAGCTGTGCTTTTACATGTCGCTCCATTACAGGTTATTGTGTGTTCTTGGGAGATTCATTAGTCTCATGGAAAACGAAGAAACAAAAGACAGTTTCGAAATCTACTGCTGAAAGTGAATATAGAAGTATGTCTCATACTTCAAGTGAATTAGTCTGGCTGGAAGGGTTGCTCAAGGACCTTCATGTTCAAGTCCCATTGCCAATTCCTTTACATTGTGACAACAAGGCTGCTCAACACTTGGCTGCTAACCCAGTATTTCATGAACGCACTAAACACCTCAAAATCGATTGTCATTTTGTTCGTGACATGGTGCAAGAAGGTTTCCTTCAGACTGTTCATGTTCGTTCCAGTCTTCAACTAGCAGATGTGTTTACAAAGCCCCTTGGAGCTCAACAGCATCGGTTCTTGGTTTCCAAGCTTGGCCTTGCTATCTCATGTCCAGCTTGAGGGGGGGCTGTAGACTTGTATTAAGTCACTGATGTGGCACTAGATTAGCTTAGGAAATTAAGTCACTGATGTGGCGGTTTATTTTTCCTTCTTAGATTAGCAAGTAGGCTTGTATAAATACTCTGGTTTTACAGTCTTGTTACTCATGGTTCTAATACACAAAAATTCCCAAAATATCTTTTCCCGCTCTCGTATTGTAGCTTGAGTCGGTGATAAGAGAATGATCACGACTTGATCAATTCTCCACAGATTTCTGTTCTTGCTTGATTACGAATCTCTGTCTAAGTTGATTACGGAGATTTTACATACATCGTTGTTACACAATCTTTTTCTTTGTTATCTTTCACAATATGACGGACCCTATAAGAAATTTGGAC
The DNA here is from genome assembly GCA_964016875.1 of Fallopia convolvulus. Taxonomy (NCBI): domain Eukaryota; kingdom Viridiplantae; phylum Streptophyta; class Magnoliopsida; order Caryophyllales; family Polygonaceae; genus Fallopia; species Fallopia convolvulus. The sequence continues at coordinate 51,810,226 of OZ024732.1, forward strand.
TGCATACACACTTTGAAGTTTATTGAGAAAAAGGGTAGAGCAAGTGATGAAGCCCAAATCACATAGATGGCCCAGACTTGAGAACTAAAAGCAAACCCCCCAAAAGGGCTCAATTAAGGCATTTTAATTTGACTGAGCGTTGGCTAATGGCTGATTCCAAATCATCGGTTCCCTTGAGAACTAACATAGCATTTTTTATTATTAATCTAGTAGGATTTTATTATAATTAAAATTAATTAATAGTAAGAGAAAAAGTTCACCAATCTTATATGTTATACTCGTTTGTTACAATAACTAGTTTTACCCGTCGTACCATGTACGACTACGATTCGATATTTTATAAACATTATAAATAGGATATTAATAAATAAATAAAAATATAATATAAATTTTAATATAAGTAATTTATTGTTCGTAGAATGTTTATCTAATTTTTTAATCAAATATTATATTCTTCCTATTTTATTACTTTTCATATACATAAATTTAGAGTTTATTAAATATTTCAATATCTATTAAATATTTTATTATCCATTTTTATTAATTTTAAAAAATTTAACTATTTATTCATTAATTTTTTATAAAATAAAATCACTATATTTCTATAAATAAATTTTTCCAAAGATATATGATAAAATATTTATATTTATTTTTAAATATTTAAATTTTTTTATCTTTAATTTTAAATACTTGTATAAGAAAGCTTTCAAAAAATATTGTTAAAAAGAATTAAATAGAAAGAGTTTATAATAATAGAAATAAAAATTAATTTTTTTAATATAAGGTGGGGCTAGAATCGTTCTAGTGACTCGAAAAGGTACAACTTTAATATATAGTTATAGATATTACCTTTTTTTAATTTATAAACATTATAAATATTTATCATTAATTTTTTTTATTATAAAAAAAAATATATCTATAAATAACTTCGTAAAAGATATCATGCTAAAAGGTAAAAGATATTTATAATTGTTTAATATTATTTTAAATTTGTTATCTTTAATTTTAAATATTTGTATAAGGAAGTTTTCAAAAGATATTGTTATACTAAATAGATATTTGTTTGATGTTAAAGATAGATTTAAATAGTTAAAGAAGAATATAATAGGGTAAATTAAAAATTAATTTTGTAAATATGAGGTGGGGCCAGAATCGTTCCGGTGGCTCGAAAAGGCACAACTTTAATATATAGTTATAGATTATATATATATATATATACATTCCGTTTCTTAGAAGATGTCTTTTTAGCCTATTTTTCTTATTTTATAAAATATGTCTTTTTAATATTTTTTCCCACTTCTTTCCAATTTTGTCTACACTTTATAAGAGTAATAATTGCTACTCTTAAGAATTTTTTAGGAGAGGATAAAAGTACACATTTTTTTAAATGTAGGAGTAATTTAGGTAAAAAAAATTTTGTAGGTTTGTAGAAGTAATTGAGTTAAAAAGACATGTTTTAAGAAAAGGATGAAGTAATAGAGTAGTAGGTCTGTAGGTGGGTTCCAACTGTCACACCATAATATTAGCTGTTGGTCACGAGAGGCGGCCAAGCATATATAAAAATTGAATTTGTAGTCTTATATTTTGGACAAGGTAAAAATTCGGAAAGATTGATCGACTAATAATAATACAAACTCCCGAAAAAAAAGAGCAATATCGAGTTTGAGATCAGGGTAAGTAAAACACTAAAAGTCATAACTAGTGTCGTAGGCAAGCGTCAACCCATCCTTGGGTGTTCAAAAGCCTCAGAACACCAAACGACCTGACCTAATACAACTCAGTCCAAAACCAAACACCACTCCAACTCCTCGGAAATTAGTACACAGAAAAAACTCAAGCCAATCCGCAAAATAAATTGTCAAACTGGCACTGCAAGCAAGACAAACTGGCAACAAAAGCAAGTCAAACTTGCAACAAAAGTAAGTCAAACTTGCAACGCATATAAAGCTTAAACTTGCCTTGTATGTATTTCGTACTAGCCTCACAAGTAACGCCTAAAGGGGCAGGGTGGCGCCGGTGATTTCTATCTGGATCCCATGGAGGGGTGATAGGCCGGCCCCGATGAAGAGCAAAGGTAGTCGGTCCAATAGATAAACTTAGATCGAAGGCCGCCGAGTGGTGATGACGCCAGAAGAATCTGCGAAGCAAAGAGCGAAAGTTGTGGTGGCGGATGCAAAGATAGAGGATATATGGTGGTTCGCGGGGTTACTTGGTGATTCCCCAGTGGGAGCCTGGGAGGATGGGGTGAAGTAGGACGGGCGACTTCCTCAAACTTAAGACGGGTGCTTTTCTCAACCATGTGGGAGAGCAGGCAACTTCCATAGCCTAAAAACGAGTGACTTCATCCGCCTTTTTTACGGGGATTTTGCCCTCTCTCTAGAACCCCTTTTGGTTAGGGATGCTCACGGGTTGGGTTGCGGGTCGACTCGCTTGACTAAGTCAATCGGGTCAAAAATAATTTTTTTCACCTACAAAAATTATTTTTTAACCTAAAAACATGTATTTTAAATAATAAAAAATCGTCGGGTTTGCGGGTCGATCCGTAAATCCAATGATTTTTTTATAAAAAGAATAGTTTATACATTAATAAAATTATAAAAATATATATTTTTATAAAAATATTGTGGGTCATGGGTCGACTCGCGACCCGATCCGACAGACCCGTTGAACACCCCTACTTTTGGTGGTTGATTTGCAGTCTCATTTGACTGAAGATCTAATAAATACTAAAAAACAATAGATTTTGCATTTTGATTCCATTCTAAAATTAATTTATATATATATATATATTAGCTTAATTTTTTTTTAAATATTATCAATTAAGCAGAAAAAATGGGGATTATTTTTATGCAAAAATTTGATAGCCGACGAGTGGAACTATGATGAATTACAAAACAAAGTGAATTTATTTTGCATAAACAACCGTCAGGACCGTCCAATGGTTTTATGAGACCCTGTGCTAATGATTTTGTGAGGCCCTAGATTAAAATAAAATTAATATATTATATAAAATATGAAAAGTAAGTTTGGTTTTTTAGATGATGTGAAAGGGAGAAAATTTTGAAAAATGTAAATTAAAGTGCTAAAAATTGCATTATACATGCCCTTAGAAAGTTTTGCAATAAATGAGACTATCAATTTTAAAAAAAATTACTATAATTTTTTATAATTAACACTTAGTTATATATTTAAAATTTTAAATATGAGAATTTTAGTCCTAAATCATATTTAAGAATCTTCATAGGTTAATTGCTTATTATTATATTCAATAACTGTATGTTTAAATTTATATATACTAACGTAAAATATAATAAACTTGTAACAAAATGTTGATTTATCTGCTAGTAGAAAAGTGTAGAAATAATTAACAAACAGAGTTTTTTAACAGATATGTACTCTCTTCGTTCTATTCTATTTGTCTTTTTAGCCTCAAAACTTTGTTCAATAAAACTTGTCCATTTAAGATTTTTATTTAATTAATATATTAAAAAGGGTTCATATTGACTTTTTTCTCTCTATCTATTGGGTATAAAGAGTAGTTAGTAATTAATATATAATTACATTTAGAAAATTTTGAATTTTCAATGATATTTTTTACATTTTCAATGAGTTTCTTAATATATGTGAAATAATAAAAAAGGACAAGTAAAATAGAACGGAGGGAATATAAATTAAGGTATATTTCATGGGTACTCTACATATTTGTATTAAAATAAAAAATAAATATCCTCTCTTCTATTAGTTTAATCAAAATTAATACTCCGTATAGCCTTAATTATCTCTTAAAATAAAATAACAAAATAAAAAAAACACTAATCGCATGTCTTAATTGAAGTGGAGGCGGAGGCTGGGCCTCGGGTAAAACAATTGCTAGAGTTCAGTATTAAACTTGGGGCGTTTAGAAGACGAGCCGAGAGTATGCCAATTAAGCTATTTTTTCTACTGTTATATATTCAACTGTTTAAATATTTTTAGGGCCCCTATTATTTGGGGGCCCTGTTTGATAGGACATTTTGCACATATCAAAGAACGGGCCTGACGACCGTCCGTCTAAAAATAACAACTCAATTCGTACTTTTAAAATTAACTTATTGGTCGGACATCAAACTAATTACTTTTTGAAACTTGCAAGTTTTGAGTACATAAACTAATGATACACTACGTACAACCATACATGCATTATGCATGCATTCATACATATATAACACCAAAAAAAAATATAACACTAATTTATTGTACGATTCCCAAAGCAACACTTCCGAACAGTATTCATGCTGACCTGAATATAGCTACGTACATCTTGACCCCTAGATCCTCCGAGACCCTGCTTAATGCTCATGCGGGATTTACTGGGTTATCGTTGTCGTTCCCAAGGCAACGCCTCCAAAGCCTCTCGGCAAGCCTACGCAACTCCTCGAGAAGCCTCCTTGTCCACGGAGCATTCGCATGCCCTAAAAGAAGTATCCCCATAAAGCTTGCCCACATAGCCAAGGACATCAACAGAACATCGTACACCTCAATTACAACTTCATAGGGTGCCATAGCCAACAATGCAATCCCATAATTACACGTCATAGCTGATATGGCCATCCACATCATCACCATAAGGACAGTTGTCCAAAACCGCCCTTTCCTTAACCCGCTTATCAGCATCAGCAAGCTGCTCATAGACGACACCAAGGCGATCGTGTTGAGAGTCATGAAGTTCTTGTAACGTGTCACGTCGGTTTCCGCCAGGATGGCCCAACCGGCTCTATGCATGATTAGAGTGTCCGTAAATTTTGATATGGTGAGGGGTTTGTCCTCTTGGAAAGTGCCACCTGGAGGGTTTATGCCAGCCTGGAATGCTATCGTGGCAATCACGGAGGTTACAACCATAAGAGTATTTCGTTGGGTCTCTACCCAATCGAAGATGCCTTTGTCTTTTATCTTCTTTGATGTCAGCATCTTGGCTTCTTCGAGAATGCATCTCAGATCTTGATCGTCGCTGTTGCTTTGTATAAATGTGTCCATTGCAGTTAAGCCATTCGAGTTTGGCTTGTTATTTTCGACTCGGCTATCATTGGCCAAGAAACGAACAATCTGCATTCAACAAGAAATTAGAATTTGGATCTTTATTATTCAAGAATCGCAAAAGAAAACCATCTATATCAATTGATTTAAATATACTTAGGGCCAGTTTGATATACAAATATGGAAAGTAAGGGTAAACAAAACAAATTTATAAAATAGAAAAATAGTGTAAATCCTCGCATTTTTTTAGTCTAGAAGCTATTTGCTTAGAGGAGAACGACGGAATTAGTTATCAGATTAAAATTAAGGAAAAAAATGAAGAGAATTTGCTCGATCCAATATTACATGAAAAATGAGGAGAAGAGAGGTAATAGTCACCATCTTAATTAATAAATCATTAAATAAGTAAATCAGATATATTTTCTTAACTATTTTTTTTCTATACTTGCTTACCAAACGAGCCCTTAACTGACGCTATATATAATTAATGCAATCTGCAAGATATATACACATATGTACATGTGTATAAACAAAAGGGTCAAGTATAGTAATTAATCAAACCTGGTGTCGTTTGTCCGCCACAGCTACGTGCAAAACGGTATTGCCATCTCCATCCGTTGCATTCAACAACATGTGCGCATCGATCATATGTACCATACTTGCTAGCAACTTCAACACCTCAAACTGGTTATACTTTACACACGTGTGCATGATACTGTCTCCTCCGGGCCCCACCCGCTCCCTAGCCGCAGCCGGCATGGCCCACAGCAGCTCCCTTAGGACATCTACATGGCCCTTAACCACGGCAACATGAGCCGGAGTCCTGCCGTGAATGTCACGTGCAAAGCACATGGCAGGATTGGCTGACACGAGCATTCTGACGTGTTCGATGCGGCCGTTACTACATGCCACGTGGAGAGGGGAGGATCTATTCAAGGGGTCGAGCTCCTCTGTGAGGCTCGGGTTTGAGCCAAGGAGCTCTTGCAAAGTGGTGACGTCACCATTTAGAGATGCATTGTGTAATAATCGAGGAACATTTTTCGTCTTCTCTTCCATTAGAGAGTTATAGTTGGTTAGTGATTTATCAATTGTGCAAATTTCTAGCAATATTTATAAGCTCATGGTACGCGTAAAATGAATGTTCCTACGTAGTATATGATGTTGACAACGGAAAATGAATGTGAATGGATTTAATTCTGAACATAACGTAACGTTTTGATATTTGATTATGTTAAACCTACGTGCATACCAATCAATAAGATCATTGGCCTTTTCGTTTATAATGTAAAAGTAATTTTGGAAGTTAGCTTAATGCCTTAATAAAGTTACCGTGGTGGTTGAACTGTTCCAAGCTCGATCCTACGTGGAAATATGGGTCAAGTCGTTTTGATGAGATTAATTAATGATGTATTTGGATGTACACATGCTTCTGATTTTCTAGACGAATAGTTAACCTTATTCAAAATTGGAGATTTTATTCGGTCAAGGAAAAAATGTAATTAATTCGGACCTTGTATATACTTGGCCAAACTATATGCTATATATGCTGAGCATGGAGTTGAGAAAAAATTTCATAAATAGAAGAAATCCTAAAAGATTTTAATTATCCTATATCGGTAATTTTATAAGTATCCTATATGGTAATTTTATAAGTTTGGTTTAAATGAAACAAATTTTTATCCTAAAACGTGAAACAAATGCACTTTTTCTAGTTGGTAGTGTACTTTTTATACAAAAGTGTATTATAAAATACTAAAAGTGCAATCTGAAAAGTACACTATAAAAAATATGAAAAGTGCATTGAAAACTATGTAAAGTGCAAATCCGATAAAGTGCATTCTGACATAGAAAAAGTGCACTATAAAATAGAAAAAGTGCATCCGTTTCAGGATAAGAGTTCGTTTCACGATAAGAGTTTGTTTTATTTGAACCAAACTCTGTTTTAAGAATGCATTATAAATAATTTAATTGGAAAATTAAAATCTTTAAATAAAATTAATAAATTCTAAGAAAAAAATTAGTGATAACATAATTAAAAAATTAAGAAAATCTTTTCAAAATTAGTTTATTATAATGTGCCCTATTCATCCTCTATTTGCTTCTTTCTATATATTATTACAATTAAATGAATTGTTTTCATTAAATTTGAGAAGAATTATATTCCTAAATAAAATAGTACATATGTAATCTAATCAATTACAATAATGAAAATGATCGAAATACAATTACTCTCTTCATGGTTCATGCAACATTTTTCACGGAGTATTTCTTTATCAAGAGATATCTTACATTTGATTATAAGAAGAGTCCCGGAGAAAATTACAATTACTAATTATATAAATTACATTGACACTATTAAGATTGACACTATTAAGATATGTGTTAGTGCATAAAAATTCGTTTTTAGTGCACTGATCGAATACTCCTTTTACTTCTTTCTTTACCTTCTGTTCCAAGCTCTTCTTCAATATAAAATCTACAAAATAATGGACACAGGGGCAGAGACCACCTCCGATGCCTAAGTCAAAAAAAGAAGCTTGTCGAGCGAACGTCGAAGTAAATGATAAGACTTTTTAACGAGCTCAGCAAATATGAGGTGCTCATCATACTTGGCATACTCTCCTGATCTAGATGAGCAATTTGAGATCTTTCTAGAGAAGGCTAACATTGAAAAGATGCACTTCTAGCTAGAGACATGTCAAAGTTGAAGCTGCAAAAAAGATTGTTAAGAAAGGAAGGTCGGCCAAGGTTGAGATTGCTAAAGGTGATTCCATCAATTTTCCACCCTCACACAAATTCCATCAATTAGCACATTCCATCAATTAGCATCGCAATCTAGTTTTCTAGCTATATCTTTCATTTCTTCAATATGGACCGATGGATTTCAAATTAATTAAAAATGGACTAAAAGTAACCAATCTAAACATAGGCAATTACATCCTGTCCCTTCCTCTCTCGATCACAAAAAAGAAAAGAAAAGAAAAATTACACCCCTTCCTTTCCTTCCCATCCTTGATTTGCAAGAAGAAGCTTTGCATTCATCTTCTTCAATCAAATCACACCATTTTTATTCATTAATCAAATCGTACGTAGTATAGTAATTAAGTTCGTGAACGTGACCCTAATTAAGCTAGCCACCGGTCTGCGTGTAGTGGCGCGTACGGCGTACGTGGTGGAAGTTAATTAAACTATAAGAGAGATGGCTAACCCATCAACAACGGGATACGAAGAAAACGACGTCGCATTGCCCATAAATTGCACGGCGGTGGCGATAGACAGGGACAAGAACAGCCAGAATGCGTTGAAGTGGGCGATTGATCATCTTTTGAGCGGGGACTCGCCTTTCATCGTCTTGATCCATGTCCGGTTCCGCACCTATAATAACCGTAGGTATCTTCTCTTGTTGAATAAACGTTATTGTCATTTGTATCATCTTGATCGATCATATGATTCATATCATAATTGGGTGTGTGCAGGACTATCGGAATCGGATCCAGAGGTTCAACATTTTCTAACACCCTACCGCGGATACTGTGCTCGTAAATCGGTTTGTCATCATCAAAACGCTAATGTGTCTATAGAAAAAACAACACTAATATTTGGTGGCCTTAATTTGATGAGCCAAACGTGAGTTATTTGATCATTTCAGGTCCAGATGAGAGAAGTCGTGCTCGAAGATTCCGATGTGTCGAAGGCTATTCTCAACTTCGTTACAACCAACTTCATCTCCAACATTGTCCTTGGGGCTTCATCAAGATCCTTTATTAAGTCAGCAAAATTAAATCTCTCTTCTCAATCTTTGTCTATTTAATGTCATATGTGCACATTTTTATTATACGAGTCATTAAAGTCCTAGGAGGCGCTATAAGGTCCGAACCCGTCTAACCTTCCAGTCCGTCTGTCTAACCCACAATGATAGCTGTCTAGACTGCCTAGGTGCTAGGCAGTCCCTCTCCATCCATGGGCTGCCTAGCATTTTTTAGAATATTGGTTTCGGGTTATGTTATTAGGACTGAATTTTGTGTACATTGATGATATGATATGAATGTGTAGGAATTTCAAGAAGCTTGACGTGCCAACAAGCGTGTCGAAATTGGCGCCGGAGTTTTGCTCGGTGTATGTTGTCCAAAAGGAGAAGCTGATGAGCGTCAAATCGGCGCAACGACCGATCATAAACACGGCAACGCCTCCTAAACTTCCTCATGTCCACTCTTTAAGCGCTGATCAAGCAACATATAGGTATAGCATTGCATAAATTTAACATCATAACACCAAAGGTTGATAAACTGTAACTTTTCTATGAAAAGTTACATTCTAGCACGTGGGCATCTAGTCAAGCGGCTAGTATTTCAAAGTAGTACTATAGAGTCTTCATTTCGACTCCTATGGGAAATGCCCTTAACCAAAAAAGTTATATATAGTGAAGATAGTTTGTTGATTTAAGAATATATCTTATTTGATTCTCTATAGTTTGATCATTGATGTATATAAGCATCAATAACAAAGTATCAAGGTGTCATTTCACCAATCCTAATACCATACTAATTCTTTTTGGGCAACAGAACATCACCTGTACATGGATCACCTGTACATGGAGCACTAAATTCCATGGGATCAGAAAGACACTTGTTGGAAAAGAGCAATCAAGACAACTCAAGAAGAAGACAATATGGAGGTATGCTCAATAGACACAGCTCAGCACCTCCCACCTTGGACGGATACGAACTCGCAAACAAGCCAAGAATCTCCAGCACTCGCTCTACGAACTCCCTCTTCGAAGAGGACAGCCAAGATGACATTAGTGCGGGCTTTCAATCGATCGATTGGACTTCCCAAAACTCGGATTTCTCTATGCCCGATGCGAGTAGTAGTGTGCATAGGAAAGGATCTCATTCACCGGTAATTAACTCGCAAAATTTCAATTCTGGAGCATCAATATCGATAATCTGTTAAAGTCTGGTGGGCCAATAAACAGAAGAGATTTTATTTCGTGAAACTTCTGATGTGAGAAGCCCTATTTTCACATTATGGTTGATGTTGAGCTTGTAAACTTACTTTTCTCATTGATTCTCTTTTGTAGCATCTAGATGCGGAAGCTGAGATGAGACAGTTAAGATTAGAGCTCAAGCAGACCTTGGATTTGTACAATAATGCCTGCAAAGAAGCCATCTCTGCTAAACACAGGGTAAATGACTGATTGCATGAACAAACTTAATCAAGCCCATTTTTTTTCTTACCCACTTTCAAAGACTAACATGAGTACTAGAAAACTTACCATCCACAATTAATGCAATTTAATTCAACTTAATACATCAAATGTTGCGATTCAAACAAGGTAAGTTGCTAATGACAAATAATACTTACATTATCAATTTGGAACTATTTTCACCAAAACGTCTTACATATTAAGTGTTATTGTGAGTGGATTTGTAATACACACAGGCTAAGGAGCTAGGAGACAAGAAAACGGAGGAAGGGCGAAGGCTCGAACAAGCGCGTCTTGCAGAGGAAGCAGCCTTAGCCATGGTAGAGAAGGAAAAGGAGAAATGTAGGATGGCAATGGAAGCAGCCGAGGCTGCGCAGAGGCTAGCCCAAATGGAGGCAGAGAAGAGGAGATACGCGGAGATGAAGGCCAAGAAAGAGGCCGATGATAAAGACCGAGCGTTGAACGCGCTAGCGCAACACGACACACGGTATAGGAAGTACACGATAGACGAGATCGAGGCGGCTACGGGGAACTTTGCAGCCGAGTTTAAGGTTGGAGAGGGAGGGTATGGGCCGGTTTTTAGAGGGATGCTTGATCATACACCCGTGGCTATTAAGGTTTTGAGACCGGATGCTGCTCAAGGAAGGAAGCAGTTTCAACAAGAGGTATATATATCATCAAACGTTACTCTTAAGAAAAATTGATATGCTTTTATAGTAGTTCGCCATTTGATAATGTTAAAGTCCGGTAGGCTCAATGTGCACATGCGCATTCGGCCCATCTAGTGGTGGGTTCGGTTCCTTGGAACTGGGGAACCGGGGAACTGAACCAAAAAAAACGGTGTTTTCGAAACTGGAACTGGGGTCGGTCGGTCCCGATTCCGATTCCAGGTCCCTAGGAATCAGAGAATTGGCGGTTTCGGAACCGGCGGTTGGCTAGTTTCGAAACCGTGGTTGGTTCCGGTCCCGGTCCCACGTTCCCAAGAATCGGAGAACCAACGATTTTAGAACCGCATTTTCAACATTTATGTTAATGTTTTAAGGTTCGGAACCGAATCGGAAAACCGGCGGTTCCGAAAGCGGGGGTCGGTCGGTTCAGGTCCCGGTTCGGAATGAAATCACATGTTAGAGTATGATGGGTGAATTGGAACCCATGACCGAACTCTGGGGCTAATATAACGTGGGTTTCCACATGTTATACAATGCATATGTGGTGTTCGGCCATCACACAAGTCCATGAGATTACATGAGTACTGCGCGTACGAGTCGAAACGAAAACCTCATGATACTACCATGAAGTCTTAACTGTTTGACTAGATGTCAAAGACACGTTTTTTTATGCTTTCTACACTATACATAAAAGAAACACGTCAATACGCAACACTATGCAATCACACTTATGTTCTTTGTTGATATTGCTTCATTAGGTGGAAGTGCTATGTTGCATGCGACACCCACACATGGTCCTCCTCCTAGGAGCCTGCCCCGAATACGGCTGCCTAGTCTACGAGTACATGAACAACGGCAGCCTAGAAGACCGCCTCCTCCGCCGCAACAACACGCCGCCGATCCCCTGGCAGATCCGCTTCAAGATCTCCGCCGAGATCGTCACCGCCCTCTGCTTCCTCCACCAGGCCAAGCCCGAGCCCCTCGTCCACCGCGACCTCAAGCCCGCCAACATCCTCCTCGACCGCAACTACGTCTCCAAGATCAGCGACGTCGGCCTGGCCCGCCTCGTCCCGCCCTCCGTCGTCGACTCCGTCACGCAGTACCACGTGACCGCCGCCGCCGGCACGTTCTACTACATTGACCCGGAGTACCAGCAGTCCGGGGTCTTGACCACCAAGTCGGACGTCTACTCGCTTGGGATCATGCTGCTACAGATCATCACGGGCCGGGCCCCCATGGGCCTGAGCCACCACGTGGAGAGGGCGTTTGAGAGGGGGAGTTTTGAGGAGATGTTGGATCCGACAGTGGAGGATTGGCCCGTGGAGGAGGCCTCGAGGTTTGCTAGGGTGGCGCTCAAGTGCGCCGAGCTTAGGAAGAAGGATAGGCCGGATCTTGCTAATGAGGTGTTGCCGGAGCTTATTGAGTTGAGGGATTTTGCTATGGAGGGTGGCAAGGAGTTGGGGATGTTTATGGGTGGTGGCAGTGGTTGGTCTGGTGGTTTGTCGGGCTATAGATCGCCGCACCGGAGCCAGGTCCCTTAGTGCTTCTTTGATTACTTTCTTCATACTTGTTTGTTATATTTGTTTGTTTCACACCATGATTCCATTCCATCAATTGGCAATAGAAAGAGTAATCTACTGAGTTATATACTACTCTAGTTTAATCCAATTTTCAAAAGTGAGATGAACATTCTAGCCCACTCCTTTGTGATTTTGATCTTTTACAATTTGCCTTGACAAAAAAATGCAGGATTCCACGAGACCTAGTTCGATGAGGATATCAAGAAGCTCGGATGAAGGTGGAAGATTATCAGATGGAAGCTATGAGCTAAATTAGGTTCATCCATATGTACAAGATTAAATGTAGAAATGCCCACTGTAACATATCTATGAGAGAAACTTTTGGACTTGTGGTTGGTTATATTTATGTGTATTTATTTTCTGGATTTGTGAACTAAAAAATGATGTTGAGCATAGAAATAGGCATAGTTCCAAGTATCTATACCTTGCAAGATGATATGATTATTGTTTCTTTCCAAGCGAAATCAGAATAATCTCCATCAAAATTAAATTATATCTATCTTGAACCTTCTTAATTTGGTCATTTTGTGGATGAGATAGTAGTAGACTTGAAAGTTGGAGGGAGAAGATGAAGGAGTCTAAGGGCTTCAGACTAAGCAGGACCAAGACTACATAGAGTTCAAGTTCGGGCAAGGTGTGACGGACAATGATGAGGTGCTTTTAGGAGGGGAAGTGGTGGCGAAGAAAAATATTTTCAAGTATTTGGGGTTATTCCTGCAGAGTAACGGGAGCATCGATGAGGACATCACGCATCGGATACAGAGAGGTTGGTAAAAGTGGAGGGCAGCGTCGAAGGTCCTTTGCGACAAGAAGAGGTCGCTTAAGCTTAAGGGAAAGTTCTACATGACAGCCATTAGACGGACCAGCCATCGTTAATGGGGCAGAATATTGGCCCACAACGAAGGCACATGAACAGAGGTTGATGGTAGTCGAGATGAGGATGCTAAGGTGGATGAGCAGACACACACTCCTAGACAAGATTAGAAATGAAGTGATCAGAAGCAAGGTGGAGGTGGCCAGAATAGGGGACAAGATACAAGAATCGAGATTGCGCTTATTTGGATATATACAAAGGCGAGGGCCCGGGGAGCCGGTTTATAGGTGTGAAAACCTAGACTTGGGAGATCTACGTAGGGGGAGGGGACAGTCGAAGAAATGTTGGAAAAAACAGTATAAGACAAGATATCAGTCAGTTGGGGATTTCAGCAGATTTGGCAGCTTGTAGGGACAGGTGGAGGGAGAAGATATGAGTGGTAGACAGCAGCTAGTCGCCTGAAAAGACGGTTTTTACTTGGGGTCTTGGAAGCTTGGGTTTCTCGCTTGGGGTCTTGGCGGCATGGGTTTCTCGCTTGGCTTTGGTTTTTGGTTCCTCATGCTTGCTTTTGTGTTCTATTTTCGCTTGACTCCCGTTTTGTTCTGCTTTTGGTCTTGTTCTCGTCAGTTTTGCTTTCGCTCTTTGCTTGTTACAATTGTTTTGGGTTTTCGGTCTCTTTGGGTCTCTCATCACGCTCATCGCGCTCCCTCAGTGTTAAGCCAGAAATGCCTCCATTTTGACACCCTCGAGATTCTCCTTGAAGGGGCTGAAATAGGTCAATGTTGTTGCTGTTGTACGTTGACCTCTTCATAAAGGCAACTTAATGAAACAAAACTTGGCTTTGGGTTGTGATTTGCAAATGTAACCAACAGATTATTAGATTAAAACTTTTGCTTTTACAAGTGTTTTGATGAAAACTCCCCTAAAATTTACAAATTTACATAAAATACACACCCCTGATACTATTGTGACCATTTTGCAATCTTAATCGAGTAAGACCTAACTAATTGCAACAAAGATTTGTATCCTCTTTCAGAAATTAGTTTTAAATCAATCTACCACTATACCAGATGCAAATGCATTATTCGCCTGAATGGGAAAAAAATATCAAACATCAACGGTCATATGTACCTCATAGCTTAAAATCAAATAACATTTTGTACTTCAACTCCCCAGTTTAGTCAATAAATATCACACTTTAGTTTAAGTGTACTAAAAAAATACAAGTTCTCCTAAAACTGTCAAACTAACTAATACGGAGTATCTTTTTCTCCAAACATCAAAATTTTAATCATCAACAAATTGTTACATGTTACACTAACTATTTTACTGTACTTGTCATTTGGTCATGTTGACTCCACATTGTCAACAGCACAAAACTAAACCAAACTGAATGGGCACTTGTGAAAATAATTCAATCGCCATTTGCAAAGCTTATGCTCCATCAAGTAGTGGTTTTAAATGTATCCAAGTTAGCGTACCAGATTCTTCAAGTCCAAAGATCTGCCATTCTTTTAGGTGAACTGCATCCAGTATAATCCTTCAGATGCACCTAGCCATGCCCCCCAGCTATACTCGCTGTATTTTTGCTTACTGGCAAGTGCCCGTGACGAGACTGTATATTGTGACAGAAGTATCAGCTTAGCATAGAGAATGAAAGCTAATAAGATGAAAATGAAAGAAAATAATAGTATAGGCATATACATCCATTTCCTTGACAGCATACAGTCATGGGGATGGAATTGGTGATTTTATCTTCAAAGAGCATTTCGCCGGATTTGATATTCCATACTCGCGTCTTGTTGTCCTCGCCACCTGAGAAATATTGGCATACAACTTTAACTATAGATAAAGAGGGAAGGGCATTGTAGATTAACAAAATCTTGGTTTTGTTAGGAAATGTCTCATAAATCGTCATTTAACTGATTCTTTCTTAATTGTTCGGTATGGTTTTCCCAATAAATGAAAGCACAAAAGTGGAATGGTTACATGTGTAACTGAAAAATTGTACCAAAACTTGGAAACAATGACAGAAAAAAATCCGGTACAGTTAAGTTAATAACTGAGGCACTTCAAAAGGCAGTTCGATTAAATGAATCCATTTTAAGACAAAAACATAAGCAACATATAATTTGTACCTGAAATAACAAATCTCTCATGTGGGTCAACTCCAAGGTGAATCCGAGAATGAGTGTTAACAAGACCTTCATAGGACTGCACTGGCCCTCGCTGGATCAGGCGGTGATCATACAACTTGACCTATGTAGCACAGTAGCAGAGAACATGGCTTCAGAACAAAGAAACTTAAACTTCATCCCTAAAGATATTACAAGTTAGATAATCAAGTATAGAACCTACCATGAGGATAAAGGTCATTCTACAAGAAGTACAGGATTAGCATTAGAAAGGTAGGAAAACTCAATAGCAATCACAATTAATATCATGTTCAGATGTTCACCATATGCTGATATGCATTATTTTCAAATACAGAAGCTCATGCATAACCAAAATAAAGTTGATAGTCAGGTGCCTCCACTCACTTCCATGGGATTAATCATCTTTAACAAAGGGAGCACGGAAGAAGAAAGAGATCCAATCCAAACATCATTGATGGGTTTCTTGACACACAATAATTTCTACTTTCAATAAATAGTAAGATGCCGAGAGAATAATGGATAGTAAAATACACCACATAATATATAATTAGTACTATGTATGATCATGAAAACAGCATGCAGTCCCAGTATACAGATCTCAGTAATAGCATCATAATTGGAACACATAGTCTCACTCATGAATACTAACCGATCCATCCATGGAGCTGGCCAGAAAGTACTGATCATACAGTGAGAGTGCCGTCAAACTTCATAATGGAGGAAGCCCCAATGTTAGCTAAATTCATAGAAATAGAAATTCAAAGGTGAAAGTAGAGTCCTAATTCACAATTGAGTCAACTCACCACGAAATTGAAGATGTCATGGAGACCGTGCAACTGGGTCTGATGTTCCCTCTAAACTGCACATATAAGAGTAATATCTGTTTAAGACTTATCTTGTAAATTCTAAGATATAAATCTTTAGTATCAAAAAAGTAACAATATGTAAGATCATGTTGCAAAATAAGGTTGAGATCAACCACAGCCACCATCCCACCCGAAGAACAAGAAAAGCAGAATTTCATGACCCAAGTAGCCAACTAGTTTGAAATAGCTTTAATTGTATAACCCAGATGATAATCAATTTCTTACTACCTGCGTAACAAATCATTAGTACCACAACAACAACATTGACCCGGGAGCGAACTATACTGGGTTCAACATAGCTAGTAATGGCCAAAATTCAAACACTCTAAGGGTTAATTGAAACATTAAGTCCAACATAGCTATTTTAAATTACATGCATTTCAAACATAAGTATGAAACTCCTAGCTGCTTTGAAGATATTGATATTGTGCAGATTGAGATGCCATACATCCTACATTTTCCCAATTAAGAGAATAATGGAAGGATTTGAAGGTTCAAAATTTGCTTTATACAGGGCTTATTTCATAAGCTAAATTAGCTGTTGGAACCTATAAGAATGGGAAGTATGACACCCGTCACAAGAAAACTGTAAAGACAACGAGATCACTTTGCACAAACCCCTTGAAATAGATCATTTTGCCCAAAACTACCCATTCAATTTTAACCACTCATTTAGTCATACTTCATAAGCTATTGAACAAATAAACTCAATTTACTGTTTATAATACATAACAAAATCCAATCTTTCTCAAAAATATTTAATATTTGAGCATGAGTCGGGCATATTGGCCATTTCATGCTTCATAGCGTTTTGATAATGGTAATATATGCACAAGTTTTATTATAAAAAAAATGATGATGAAATGCAATTTTGTTTATAACCGGTTTTGTGTAAAGTGGGATAAAATAAGGGTGGTTTTGTATGTATCATTCGCTCAAAAAAAATTAAACTAATGTTAGCTTAAGCTTAAATTACCGTAAAGCGTCGGCTGCGAGTTGCATCTGCTCTTGAAGTGCCAGTGCAATCTGGACTGGAGATAGGAATGTGATGTCGAGGAAGTGAAGGCTGCCTCTGTCTAACATCAACTGTTACTATCAGCCCATTTCTGAGTCCACACAGAACAATGTTTTCCTGCATATGATAAGGAATTTAAGCATCAGGTTAAGTTTGGGAAACTGACCTCACCCTGTTATCCTTCAAAACAAAAACATGACCACATTCATATTTTAAACATCAACAAGATTCCTTAAAGTAAGTGTACCCTTGATAAGGTCATAAAAACAATCTAAAAAGAGCAAGAAGAATAACATAGCCAAAAAATATGGCTCAGTACGTAGCAAAAGAAATCCCAAAAGAAAGTTAAAGGAAAAGTAACACAGACATTGCATGCATCACAAATTTCTAAGGAACAAGTCAAACTACATACATAACTATAAAAAATGCTTTACTAATAACCAAATTACCGAATGAATGTACTGTACTGATAAAACGTCACTTTTGCTGCGACACAAGGTTGTTGAGGATCCAGTTTCTAGGTCTACTAACATAGCTCCAAAATTGGTGCCTAAAAATGGAAAATTAAGGATTAGTGCAATAGGAGCAATAAGCTACCAATCATTGAACATATCTAAGTTTCAGCCATATGTAAAGAGTCAAAGTCTATAACTAATAAGAACTCCTACGCTCTCTTAGAGCATGTTCAACAGTGTTCTGACTTCTGATGTTCTAAATTACCTCCATCTGAATTTTTGTGACAATGTTCAAGTAGGTTGGCATGACTATACCAAAAACGCATCTCCAGTACAACAGAATGGAACTTCGTATACATTTATAAACTTGCAAAAAATATTGTAAGAGGTAACTCACCAATCACTGATTTTATTCTGTTGGAACTGCAATCTGCTGCCCATATGGTACAACTAAGAGAGGCAACCTCACGCAAATGTCCTACTGCAGGAGTACTTGCATCAAGATCCAATGGTTCAGATAGATTTAATGTATAGAGTGATCCACCTAATGATTCTGACCCAAGAGTTGTGACTCTGAAACTTAGGTCAAGGGACTACAAAAAAGGTAGAATCCTCAAAAGAATAAAATCATCATAATAACAAAATTCTGCCTAAAACACCAGCAATCTTGTTAAATCATACAGAATACTATCACAACGAGGTAAAGTTGCATCTGACCAAACAAAATTAGGTAAAGTTGCAAGTGAAAAACATCAATAGTAAAATGAACCCTTGCAATAAAAAAATAAATAATATGACCTTTTCTTGTTTCAGCTGTAGCTGAAAATATACAGTCACATTGATTTAAAAACATGAACTACAAAAGGATACAGTGTGCGCTGAGAAGTGGATGCCTGATTGCCCACAGGCCATGCCTCCTTTCTGGGAGTGCTTATAGAAGATATATTTGAAGGCAACACTAATGAGGCCCCATTAAGTTTCCAAATATCCTTGGGCACACAATCTGTTTGGCGCTCTAAGCTGTTAGGAAATACGTACTCTGCATTCCATTTTACCCCATGGTCAAAATTCTGTCCAACTCTTCCAACGTCAAAGAGACTACAAGTAAAACAGTCATAAATATAGTCCATCACGAACTGTGGTAGACAAAAGCAGAGAAGCACAAAGAAAAGACCTATTTACCAAAGTGAAACTCTAACAATTGTAAACGAACAGAAGAGAAAAGAAAATACTGAAAGAAAAAACAATAAGAACATTACTAAATGAAATTCATCCCTACTTTTAACTTTACTAAGCTAAGACAATAGCTCCTACCAAAAGAATATAGATGTGGTAAGACAAGTGGATCAAAATAGAATATATGTGAATAAGAAGTTAATATACTGAATAGTTTCGATAACAGCTTGATACAAACCACACCATGCTAAACATGCCAACTAAGTGAAAATTATAGCAAGCCTCTCACTCACCTTCCCTATTTGATTTTTATAATGTCTGTGTCAGCCAATCAAATGTTCATATCAGCCAACTAGGCATGCTAAGCATAAGAAAGACACAAAAAAAAAAACATCTACACAAGCATAAATCGGAGCATAGCCTGTTCATACCTCAAAGAACCATTAGCCCCTCCTGTTAACAAAAGATCTGTGTCAACTTCCCCTATGGGGGTCTGGACGCTTGTACACTTCAGTGCCAATGCACCATCACAATCCCTTTCTGTTCCCTGATACTTCCAAACCTGAGATTCAGAAAACTCCTTTCATGTAAGATAGAATTTTGAATTCTCACAGGAAAAATCTGGAATGAGCAATGAAATCAATTACATTAGAGGGAAATAATCCCCATAAAAAGGAGGGAAAATGGAGTGATTATAAAGATAACATATCATGCAGCCACACAAAATAAATTACACAAAGATTTAAAGAATACGCCAGCAAATTTTGACAAATGCATACAAAAACAATATTATCACAATAAAAAGGGGTATTTCAGTGAAGAAAAAGGCGATAGGCGATAAAAAGGCGTATTCTTTAAATCTAAATGCTAACTCTTCCCTTGTACATGACCCAGCTTCCACCAATGGCGAAAAAATTTAGGTCTGCCAGAGGGAAAAAGCAACCACAAGAGCAACGTGAAGTCTACATATTAAATTATTCAGCATACCAGAGGTTGAGAAGCTTGATAGTTTCTGTATCCCTCCTGGAAGCTACCATTCCATTTACTCGTAGAGATTGTGTTGCCAGAGAGCTCTCTACAATAAAGCAGCTTATTTATCTTCCTTACCTTCCTACAAATCTTATTCACCTATATAAAGCAAAGCAAAATGTGAAGTTAGACGTGACAGTAGAATGTGCAGCATCAGAAAACAAACTATAACAATGGCATGTCAAAAAGTTTAACCAACAAATGGCCATCAAACTGCATACAAAGATAGATACGCTTATACTGAATCCAGAGGAAACAGAAACAACTACATCAGAATGGTTTATCAAAAAAAACTACATCAGAATGTATTATAATTACTATTCTAACAGACATTCCCTCCCTTCGGTTAAAATCCCAAATGAGAACGATGCATTAAATTAGCTTCGTTCAACAAACTAAAGCCCATGAAACAAAAATTTGACCCCTACAAATCAATCAATTCTTCGTACAATTATCTCAGGGCCGTAAAGAGAATTAAACATCCATGGAAAGAAGAGACTACTCGCCTGGGCGAGCTCAGAAACGGGTTTCTTGGTGGACGTTGACTTACGAGAAGAACCAGGAATGGGGCCCTTTATAGGGAAGTACCTGTTCTTTTCTGGGTCAAAGTAGAACCCCGGTAGATCTGGCGAAAGTCAAAATCACATTCAAGCCACCAAGCAAAGTTATAATTAGGTAAAAAATCTATCAATTGGAAGAAAAAATTGAAAAGAGAGCAAGAGATTCGTTCTGGAGCAGAGATTTCTAGAAGCGAGACCTGTTGGCATCGTTGTCTTTCTTCAGACCGTGAAAGCGCGGGGAGAGGAAAGGAGAGGTTGATTCGAATTCTAGGGCTTCGAATCCTTCGACTCTGCATTTGTAAGGAGAAAAGAGGGAAGGAGACCTTCAACCCGGGTGGCGGTTTGGTGGTTGTTTACGTTGTGTCCTGAAAACGCTGCGTTTTTAGCTGGAAGGGTATAAATATAAAATTAATAAAATCAAAACATCTCTTCCAAAAATTACACCCATAAAAATGCCATCAACAGTTTTTATCATTCTCTACCATTAACAGTTGTTGGGGGCAAATCCCATTTGCATTTATAACTAATACCCAGCTGCGGAAAAATCAACACTTCTGAGCGACGGCTTCTTCGTTCCCCTCTGCATATTTCGTTCCTCTGTTGACTGCTAATTCTTTATTGCTTGGTAAGCATCTCCTCTTTTGGGTTTAGCTCTTTCCATTTTTGTTTTTATTTTGTTGATGTTCTTGGCTTCTTGCTGTTAAAAAGCTTGTAACTTTCAAGAAACACTAATGGACTTTTAGGTTTTATCTTCCCTGTTTTTCAGATAAAGTTCTGATTTTTAGATACATTCTTGTTGGGTTGAGCTGGGTTTTTCTACACCCTAAATCCAGTGTTTTGTCTTTGGAGTCTTACAACGGATTACTGTTCAGCCAGATCATCCTAGCTAACACGCTTGAAGATGTAAAATTTCCTGTTCAAATTCTTTGTCACTGAGTAAGAATTGGAGAATTGAGAATAATAAAGTGGAAAGAACGATTTCAGTGTCTGATTATTTTGGTTTAGCTCATCTTACCATTTCTACTGGTATTTTGTTGATGTTGTTAATTTTGCTGTTCAAAAGCTTGTAACTTTCAAGAAATTTTAATTAGCTGGGTTGAAATCTTAGATGGACAAGGAAGCAGCAGGAAGCTGTTCACAAATCACAAGAGATCCACCATTCAGCCAGATTGTTGTTCCTCACATCCTTGAAGATGGAATGCTTGTAAGTTTCCCCCTTCAACTTCTCTGTCATTGTGCCTGTGTACGCATATAGGCTAAATACAGCTGCAATGGGTAGAAAACATGAAACTTGAAATGTAAAAATAAGCAGTTTTAAAAATGGTTAAAACTGAACAGAGAATCAAAGTAGTGAACCGATTAAAATATGGAGAAACCAGAAAATACTGAACTACAACAGAAAAGGCTGAAACTGATTTAAGAACTAATGAAAATCTCAAGTATTTTGAGAATTATCACAAACCCTGCTTGAACTCCATATATCAAGTTGCTAGTACTTAATTGCTCTAATTTTGATATGCATACTGGTCAAAAAATCTTTTCACATTGTCCTGCACATTTTCAACAGGAAATTCCCCAAAAACTTGTGGAGGAGCATGGAATCTATTCATCTGGTACTAACCAAAATTTCAATTTAGACGAATCCAAAGTTCCGAACATCGATTTGGAAGATAGTGATGATGATTGCTCTATTCAGATTCTAGATCAATGGCCACAAAGTGGTGGACAAGTGTCGGTGTGCAGCCAGTCAAGTAAGTGAAACTTCTTACTTTTTCAAGCACGTTTTTCCTTCAATGGATTGGATACTCATTTGTCTACATTGCTTGTTTCCAAGGCAAAGAGCCTTCTGCTTCTAGCGCAAGCGACAGAGTTATTCAAAGAGCAAAGGCCTTTCAGAGCCCAAATCCTAATTTTATTTTCACCATGCGACCGGCTTATCTTAATTATCTGGTGTGCTAAATCCACATTTTGCATTAGACTGAACAACAATCTTAATTCCATAAGTAAACAATTACCAGATGTGTTGTAAATTCTGTGTTGTGCAGTATATCCCAGCAAGTGAAGCAAGATGCTATTTCTATGGAAGGAGTGACAAAAGCATATGCCTTACTGGGCCAGATGGAAGATCTTGGTCTATGAAGTATCGTCTTTATGGCTCTCGTCCGCATCAAGTAAGAATCAATTCAGGATGGAGAGAACTTGTGAATGGATATAATCTGCAAGATGGAGATACTTGTGTCTTTGATCTTATCAACACCACGAACTTGACATTCAACATTATTATATTCCGTATTAATGATGAAGAAGTTGACAAAAAAGAGCCAACAGCCCTTGAACGAGCCAAATCTTTGGAATGCAAGAAGCCCTCTTTTATTGTTGTGATCGAATTCAATATTCAATCACTCTATTATTTGTATACACTGGTATGGTCTCCCTATCCTCCATTGTTCGCAATTCAATGAAGCCTAGAGCAGAAAAAAAAATGGTTTTGTATGTTTTTCTGTGCACAATGTGAGTCTTCTTCCTGTTTTGCAGCGCGTACCATCCGATCATGCTTCAAGATACCTTTCTGATCAGCACGAAAAGGAAGTGTTTCTCCAACTAATTGCTGGGAAAACTTGGTCTGTCAGGTGCACTGTTTATGGCTCAGTTGTAAGACTCTCGTTGGGCTGGAGGGATTTTGCACTAGACAATGATCTGCAAGATGGGGATGTTTGTGTGTTTGAGTTGCTTTCTCAAGCACCAAATCACTACATTGTCACAATATTCAGGAAAACCGAATTAACATAAGGCTTGATTGCACAAAGTCAGCTAGTATAGATAAACTATGTTCATGTATCTTGGATCATTTTGTAATTATGTGGTGTGTTGGCTGAACTGTTGAAGTATTCAGTTTCATTCCCAGCTAGGATAGTACTCAGTTTGTGTGAATACAATGAGTGCTCTGTACGTACGTTGAACAATTAAGACAGAATGAAGAATATTTCTTAACAACCCTATATCAACAACACTTGCCATCCGGATTGGGCTTAACAAATTGTTAAAAAAATTTCAAAATCTTCTCCAAATTAATCGAATTACAACTTACACACCTTAATAAATTAATACATAAATTGGAATTGAGGCTTACCACAATACCATCGGTAATGGCACCAGTCAACACTCGTTGAGTCCTTGACCTGCGTCTCCAATCTCCACTCGTCAAGTTGCCGACTTGCGCCTCCAATTTCCACTTGTCGCGTGTCTTCTCGACCTCCGCTAGCTGCCTTCCGCCAACCTCATCGAGCTCTTGCTCACTCCTCCCTCTCAATTCTCAGTTGAGAATTAAGTACGAATGGTTAAATGAGAAATCCTAAGATTCGAGTTAAAAGTCATTTTTAAAAAAAAATTAGAACAAAAGCATCATGTTATTTTCGCTCACAGTCTTCAACTAGTTCATCTTCCTCCATTAAATCGCCGGTAAACTTGTACACATCCCTATGCCTCTTCCTCCAGTCCTTCTTGCCTTCCATTGCTTGCCTCCACCTTTGCTAGTTAAAGTGAAAATGCACTCATATCTTTTAAATTTTATAAAATACTAATTTTTACATTTTTAAATATATGATGGAGCGTATTTAAAAAAATGTGGATATTTAAATCGTTTTTTCCTAAAAATAATTTTATTTATAGAAATAATAAAAAATTATTAAAAAAATTTTATATGCAAAATTTGTGACTAATATAAATTTTATTCAAAGAAATGAAAAAAAAAATATTTTATTAAAAAGTTTGCTATGCAAAATTTGTGACTAATTTGTAAGACAGGAGTCACACACTCCCCACAACAATAGTCAATAGTTATGAAAATATAATTTGTTTTGCAAATTCTGAAACTAAAAGCCCTTCAGAGCATAGTGAAGGTGATTGTTTAATCCGAAGCTGGGAGAGAAGGGCAAGGAGGAAGAGGGAAAAGGATGAGCGGAGTCGGAGGGTTGAAATCCGTGGTGGCGGCGGCGGTGACGAGAGGCGTGACGGAGGCGAGGGCCAGAATTTTCGGGCATGTTCTAAACCCTACTGGCCAGAGATCATCCCACAAGCTCTTGAGGAAGAAGCTCATCGGTGAGAAGGTTGCCGCTTGGTACCCTTACGATATCAAGAAGGATGATCCTCTTCTCATGGCCGAAGAAGAGACTGAGTAATCTCTCTATTCTTTTTTCTCCTCCTTCTTCTGTTTCAATTGTGCATACCGGCTGTTCGTTGATTTGCCAATGAGAATAGTGTTTATTGTTTGTTGATCGGCAGAAACTTTATCTACTTGCGTGCGTGCAATTTGTCAGGCTAGGGTTTCAAGTATGCATTCTGCAAATAACACGAACTATTGCAATTGCGCTATAATTAACATGAGTTGCACCAACATTTGCAAGACCTGGCTTTCATATATATTGTGGGAACCGATATAAGCATGAAAGGGCTTTAATTTAATCTCAAACGGGGCACATCAAATTTCTTATAATCATGGCATTTGTAAAAGTCGGAGTTTTTTTCCTATGCCAGTTAGGTTTATGTTGATAATATCACAATGTGTATTGCCTACATTATGTCTAGAGACACTCATACTTTGTATTCGTGATTGCTCACCCTTAATTTCATTTCAATCAATTAGCTCAACTGTTCATTCAGAGTAGAGGCTAATCTTTGACTAAATCATGGTGGAGTACACCATAAGTTGGGGGGAGAAATAATGGGTGGATAAGGACTGGTTAATGGTTATCCTTAGTATGTGCAAAGCAAATGATGAAAATGGGACTTTAAACATTTCACTTGTGTCTATAGACTATCCTAAAAGCTGAATTATCAATGATTGAAGGAGTCTTGATTATGGACTGTAAGGACTTGGTTTCATTTTCATGTTGATATGTAAATCTTGTTTTTGATTTAGCAGTATATTACTTTTTTTTGCAGCAAAAGACTACATATTTTCTGTATGTGCATGGGAAGCTAATCAAGCTATCCATCATAGTAAATGATATTGTGTTCCTGTTGAGTTTGATCTGTTGTTTGTTTCTTTTTGCTGTAATAAGGGTATAGGATCTTGAATGGTCCATTTTTATTCCCCACCCTTATGGAGATGGGACAAGCAAACGAAATTAATATAAAGGTTCAAGGTTAACAAATTACCCGTACTGCTCTCTAAATTGACCTTACAGACCTTTTTAACATAGCTTTTTAAATTCCCACACTCCCACTAGTTATTAGTTACTAGGCTTGTCAAATTGACTTGAAAACCTAACCTTCCATAGCATTTTAGAGTTAGATCTGATGATTTTTTAAGTAACCCAAAACTGACCATGTAAATGTCCTAAACCAAAAATTAACCCGACCAATAAGTATTTAGAGATGTAAAGCCTGATTGAAAAGTAACCTCATTCGGGAATTATGGATTGCGGTTGAGCACCTTTCAAACCGTTATCCCAAAACTACATTATAAATTGCTAGAACTCCATACTATCCCATTTGAATTTGACCCAAACACCTAATTGATAGTTCCATTCGCAGTCATATTGTTGCTATTTTTTTTTTCTTTCCCTGTTGAAGCATACTATAGTAATTTTGTTGTATACTGTTCTCTTCATTTCTTGTTTCGTTTTCGGTTGTTCTTCTTACAATTAACTAATTTAGTGATGCGCTTAGTTGTAAGTATTGATGGTAGTTGCAGTACTGTTACTAGTGGAATGTGCTTTTAATAATTCAAGATGTATTTGAAGTTTTAGCAATCAGAATGTCTGAACTCTTGTGTGTACTTATACAGGCGGCTGACTAAACTTGAAATGTTGAAGCGTCGTGGAAAGGGTCCACCCAAGAAGGGACAGGGAAAACGTGCTTCTAAACGCAAGTAGAGGCTCTGATTTGCTGACTGACTTGGAGAATTGCAAAGACGAACCTCTCACTCTCTTTTTACCTTTAGGTTTTAGCTTTGCAATGAAACTATGGATTCAGAGTTGTGCATTTGATTCATTCAAAGAGTTTCCCTTTGCTCAATTGTTCAAGCAGAATCCCCACTTTCCCCTATTTTAATAGGGATGAACCTCAAAATCCACATTTTATGTTTCAGAACATTGGTTTGGTGGAAAAAAATGCACTTTTGGGCACTGTAGCCTTGCCAAATATCCTTGCTTATGTTTTATCAGACTATAGTTTCATTTTTATACAAACTACCATATATATTCTAAACTGGGTTGATGGTGATGATGATTCAAAACTTCAAAGCATCTATAAAGTGAGAACAATGCATCTCAATGTCCTTTGCTCAATTGGCCTGCACTCTATAATTTCTATTGCATCAGCAGGAGATACTTGTGCGACTGGACAAGAGAATTGTTTTGTAATCTCGAGTAATAGCATATATGAGACTATGATTTACAGCAGGTAATTTGAAATGCGTCGAAATGCAGGTGTGAATGTAATATGTAACTAAAAACTAACATGTAACGACTAAACGAGTAGACAGTTCAGTTAAACAGTGTATGAACAATTTCTGGGTTCAGCTTCTGCAGAGATGAAGCTTGGCCTAGTTCTCTAACCAAAACACTATTCACTCTATCCAAGTAAAGCACGTAAAGTCCCATCCTGTCCTCGTGTAATTCTAACGCTTTGTGAGCGCCATGAAACAATGCCACCCATTCTTCAAGGAGACCTGCGTATGATGCATGACGCCTATATGTTGGATTGGATGATGTGGTGATAGTGTGATGAAATAAATGGAAAGTGCCCGGAAAAAATGTTCGATATTTGGATGCAATCATCAAAGTAAAGCAAGTGCGGTGGATACAAGATACGTACCATTGTCAAAAGATTCATCATCTAGCCAAGTCTGCAAATAGTCTGATATAATGAATTCCATAAGCTGAATCCTGTTAATCAAAACCAAAACTGATAAATAAAAGATTTAATAAACCATAATCATTTAGTTTTTCATATACTTGACCCTGGAAATTTTAATTGGATTATCTAATATGAGAACCAAGCATCATCAGTCCAAGTATATCAAATAAGTTCAGGATCAAGTAGCAGCTATTACATACAGCAGAAACATAGAATCATGGATGTCCGTGAATGAGGCATCAAAAGGATCCAGTCGGAGCAAATTTTCTGCGAGTTCGGGAATCTTTTGGGAGACAAAAACTGTAACACGCTGTCCCACGTACGACATGCTTCCAAGCTTGCGGATGATGTGTTGAACATCTTGTTGTCTATCAATTTCAGTGTTCTGAACATCTGAAAAAATGTTGCCAAATTAATCAGTAACCAATAGACAACAGATTCTGCATTTCAAAGCACACCACCATGAAGCTAGTAGTATGAATTCAGTGTTACAAATTCTCCATATTCCACTGACATGACGCAGTCCTACCTTGATGCCTGTTGCTAGGTTGACTAATGTGTATCAAAAGAGTTGTGTAAGACTGCATTGGGAAATTGTTGGTCAAGAAAGAACTGCTTATTCTTGCTTTGAGCCATTGCACTTTTGCAGTAACAAGCAGTCAAGCAATAGTGTGAAATGTGAATACAGCATAACATCATGAAAACTTTGCACTTTGTCAGTTGAGTGCCAAGGAAAAATTGAAAGGGGCAAATGGATGTTTTATTAAACCTATTCATTGTTCTTGTTGGATTTGGAAGACATTCAGATGGACGAGAACCAAAGTTGTAGAACAGGATCCAAGATACCATTTAGATCAACCAGACTTGTGATGTTCACTAAAACTTGAAAAGGGCAAACTGGGTCATGAATTAAGACAGGTGACTTTTACACTCCTATGATGTATTCAGTCAACCTGTTGCTGTCAGATTGTATGATCCTAGTCTACAACCATTCCAAGCCAGCAAATACATAGCATGCTATAAAAAACGGATTGCACCTAAGATGAAGCACATCTCAATGAATTTAGATGCCACAGAAAAACTGAATGCTAAATTAAAGTAAATTGAGATGGTTTATTTTGATGACCAGGAAAACAGCACCATCATCAAGATGAGTAGACATCCTCATAACCAAGTGCACAACCAAGCTGTTGACAGTAGTTTGAATCAGCTCCGTGTCTTTCCCCACCGGGAGTAAATTCTTCAATGAACCTTTATAACAAAAAGGTTCAAATTTCCAATGAAATTAATACCTATATAAGGCGAAATTGACAAGTATAAACCAAAATGCTTGATAATCTAAGCCCTGATGCCAGATGATATGCTTATACAGACTACACACGCATCATGTAAATAGGATTTGCTTCACATTAGCTGAACTGAAAGTTCAAAACTACAATAAGCAGTTCTATTTATAGTGTGAATCTGAGACAATAAGCAGTTCTACGAAAAATGATTGGCATCGAAGGCAACAAGAAACTCTGGTGAATAAGTGTGCAGATGTACACCAGATACCATAATGCTAACCAATTTGGAGGTAATGCTAGTGATATGCTACTTCCTGAATAATTATAAGCTCTTAGAAGTTAAAAGCAGTCACCAAAAACTGTTTGATTCCAACAGGCATTACAAGCATAAGAAACACAACATGTAATAGAAAAAATGATATTCTTCCTAATAAAAAATGCTGAGCAAGTGAACAGGTTTAGACTATGTAAAAGTAAACTGCCAAGTATCCCAACTCACAAATTATAGAAACCAAATAGTTCAGTGATTGGTGAAAAAAATATCACCAGAAGCTACCTAGGATGAAGTCTACAGCTTGATGCGCCCAGTTTGCAAAATTAGCCCCCTTGATCTGCACATGGACCAGATTTTCACATAAGAATGTAGGTGGTGGTTCAAAAACGGGGGAGGAGAACAAAGGATAAGAACTGAGACTAGCAAGCATATAAATCAGTGAAAAGGTGCAGCCTGACCACAGAACTGGTGTTGCAAAGATCCACAAGAAAATCAGCAGAAAGCCTCAGCAGGTCTACGCTATCTTCAAAGTTGGATTCTGTTTTTCATCGAGCAAAGAAACAGATCAGACTTCCATTGCACATCCTAAATCCTATTCAATCCATAAAACTTGACATTACTTTCGAGGATCAACACAGCCATCACACATTCACACTTACAGATGAAATTTTACATATGCGACAAATTCTTCTGTATAAACTCTGTAGTGTAGGTAAACATAAGACAGAATAATTCATAGGAATTAATATCATTCATCAACCTGTAAACGGTGAGGGAATAATAGAATCGCTTGCTCTTCTCTTCCTTTTTTCTCTGAGACGTACTGCAACAAGCGAAAACAAGAGAGCAGATTCTTCAGACTAAATGAAACTGCAAATGTTGACACGAAGAGAGCAATGATAAATCTACACCTTGTCTGAGAAATCTTCGGCGAAGAGCATCGTTCAATCTGCGATGGTAGGCGCTGCTTTCCGGTAACTGATTAGGGCTAAGTTTCCCCAAATCCGAGAAGAAATAGCATTTGCAAGCCGCAGTCTGCGGGTACAGATCGCCAAGGGAAACATTTTCGAGTTCCTTGAGGTACTCGTTGAGCCGCAGAATCTCCTGCTTCCGATCTTTGGCCTGAAATTCATTCAAATCTGTTATAGATCGTTTAAATCATGTAGACGAAAAGAGAGAGTGCGATGATATTTCGGCGAACCTTTCGCTTCCAGCGTTGGATCCGAGAGACGATTTCTGAATGGGAAGAAGAAGATGATGAAGTAACAGGTGGAATACGAGTAGAAGGAAGCTTTGATCGGAGAAGAGCAACGGCGATTGCTAGTTTGATTGTTTGATCTGGAATCGCAGTAGAAATTGTTGATGTCGCCGTTATTGTTGTTGGTTGTGGAAGATTTGACTTGGAAGCCATTCCCTTTGGAAACAGGCGGGAAACCAACAAAATCCAGTATATGCTGAGAATCCGCTCTCTTGGAAGAAATGTTTCAATTTCAATCTCACCCCGAAATTTATAGCGTACACCTGCTGAGGGTTATTCCGTTTTTTCACTTTTTTGCCACCCTTTTTGACAGACTGTTATATATAGTAAAAGACAATTTTGCCTTTCCATTTTTCTTGTATTTACAAAAGAAAGAAAACCTTATAAAATTCAGATCCGCAAGTGAAACTTGAAAAAATTGATCCCGATGCACATGCAGAAGAAGAAAATCTTGGCTCAAATAATCAAATTCTTGAAGTTTTCTCACCCTTGTTCTTTCATCTAGCACACGATCCTTGGAGAAGAAGCAAGCTGAAGTACACATTAAAGGTTGGTGGAAATTGTGAAATTGATTTAGGGATAAGTTTAGGGTTTTTGATTTAATGGATCTTTAGCTTTATTCTAGTGTTTAGGTTAGTGACATTTCATTGGATAAATAGGTTTGGAGCCCCGATTTCTCGCCAAGAGAAGCAAGCTCGACATGGACTAATTTTTAGCCCTGAAGATTTCGTCCATGGTAGTTGGTTTGAATCTCAATGAAATTATTGAATTAGTAAAGTATGAAATAGGGGTTTGAATTCCGAATAGAGGTTTAGAAATTGATTCCTATGAGCATGTGGTAGAGCTTAGAAGAAGGATTAGGCTTGTGAAAATCTGCTTGAATTTGGCTTCCCTTCTCTCTTCTCCTTCGTGTTCCTAATGGATTTATGCTTTATTTGTGTTGGTTCTCTCCTTCGTGTTCCAAAAGATCAAGGTTTCATCTCCCTTCTTTCTTCCCTTCTTAGATACCAACAAAATCCAGTATATGCTCTAAGGTAGAATTGTAGAAACTGGGTGAAGGTTAATCGGATGTTTTGATAGACAAAAGGGTATAAAACTTACTTGTTACTGCTTTCTTATGCTTCATGTTGTGTGTTCTATGCTGGACCATTACTGAGTCTATCACCATCACTTTGTGTATGCAGATGAACCTCTCACATCATTGCGGATTGTTTACCTGTAAAAAGATGATATTTACACTTTGAGTTGTATGATGTCAATGGAGACTACCAAAGGAAAAAACTATTCTCCCTCTCCTCGAAAATGGAGGAAAGTGGCATATGGTGGTATGCAGCCTGGGTTTGATGATAACCACACTGATGAGTCCTTCCTAGAGCACATGGTCACAAATGCCAACGTCGTTCATAGAGATTTATTCAAAGTGATATGTGATTCAGTCTCCATATCTCAGTATCTCTGCGTTGTTGCCCTTGTGGTACTGGTATGGAACTACACTCTCTGCTCAACAATCGACTATAACGCCCTCCTGCTTCTTGACACAGTTTTGCTAGGTTCCGGTTTCTTGGTTCTCCTGTTAACTGCAGAAATCACTTCCCTCAATCTTCTAATGAACTATGTTCTAAACATTTCTTACTTCATAACTGGTTTATACGTCTTATCCCCCATATACCACACTCTCACTAGATCCATTAGTTCAGATTCCATATGGGTTCTTACAGCCATGCTTATAATACTCCATCTCTTCTTACATGAGTATACTGGTTGCACAGTCAAGGCACCTGGCTCTGGAGACAATCCTTCATTGAGAAGCAACATTTCTCTAAACACTTCTATTGTTGCTTCAGTTTTGATCGCTTCTCGCCTTCCATCAAGGCACCATGTTTTTGCCATCATTCTATTTTCTTTGCAAGTTTTTCTGTTTGCTCCACTGGTCACTTACTGTATAAAGAGGTACTCGTTCAGACTGCATCTTTGGCTCTCAATGGGGTTGATGGCTGCCACGCTGGTTCTATATTACAGATTGAACCTGTTTCTCTTCAGTCTGCTTCTGGGTTTATTGGTCTTCGTCACAGTTTTATGCCCTTATTGGCTTATCAGAATCCAGAAGTACAAGTTTGAAATTAATGGTCCCTGGGATGAGGCTAAGCTCTGTTTTGATATAACTGATTGAAATCCTCTTATTCAGTATCATTCTCATGTAGAAGTAATGCAATGGCTGTAATCAATGTATTTTGTGAAGTACATTTTTTTCTCTTCATTTTTTAAATCTTTATATTGGTCAGTCAAGTGCATTTTAACATGTACAACTTGCAACCGATCTGTGTTTGGGTGAGGTAGCAACTAGCAGTTGAGTTTTTTTTTCGGAATTGCCGCTTTTTTTTTTCAATTTATTGTAACCTTGATCAGTTTCTGATGTATTTAGTTGTTCTAACATTAATATTTTAGCCATGCTGTTGGCCATCATTTGATGATGTAATGTGAGGTAGCTACTACTTCCTTTTAGCCATGTTGTTGCTTTTAGTAATTGCTTGCTGTGTAGTCTCTAAAGTGCAGGATGAACCCAACCTAAAAGAAATTAAATCTCAATGAATGAAACCCATAATCACAACATCCATAATTTGACTTGATTCCCAATCATCTCTAGCTGCTTGACTCAAGAACTTTAGGGTCAGGGCCAAGAACTTTTCAAATCAACACTACACAATCTGAACCCAACCAATTTACGGATTTAAGTGAATGTAGTCATCTATTACCTATTTGTTATAATAATTATCTCAAACCCATCTCAGCTATACCAAGAATCTTTCCTGCAATAATTTCGTACACTACTTGACATGATTTTTAGACACATTATCGTAGGATGAATTGAACAAAGAAAAGACAGCCTATCTGCCTGCAATAGAATCGAAAATCAATGTCTACATGTTATGTACACTTTTGACAATAGTGCTACTTTATTAGAGTCCTATTTTTTATGTACAAAAAGGACGCACAAGTTCAAAGGGGGAATGCCGATTGATTTAGGAGATGTGTGTCTCAAGGAATGACAGAAGTGCCAGCCCAGCAGCCCATACATCATCATCTAAAACGTGTTCTTCCGGTGAGTGACTGATTCCCCCACGACAACGAACAAACAGCATCCCAACCTGTTTAGCCATAAACAATACCATTCATTAAGAGGTGCCAATAAGGCGTGTTTGGTCAAATTCGAATAAGATTCATATGAATCCCAAATATCAAAAACACTTGGATCAGGTTATATTGACTCGGTTTGAATCAGATTTGTGCTTCTTTAATATTTTGGATATATCCTACTTGGGTCTGCTGGATTTCAGTTATTGGCTATTTTCGGTTTAGAACATTTCAATTCCAATTATTTCATTATTTAGCTTTTTTTTTTCCCCTAGTGTACCTCCATATCTACAAAAGCATATTTACTCATACATGCTGAAAGTAAAAATTCATTTCAGGTATAATTTGTTTTTTAGGTAGGACAACTGTTGAAAGGGTGAAGTTTTGCTATGTCTAAATTGTTCATACCTTGGTGAGATGAGACATAGCCATGGCATCATGGCCGGCTCCACTCATAAGTTTAGGCAAGTCTGCTTCTTCAACATTGCCTGCCATCTTCTTGAACGCTGAGAGAGCTGCCGCTTTCAGTTGCAAACTCAGCTCATTGTCACACATTACAGCATTTGCATCATGCTGAAATTTTATTCAATTATTTGGTAAGTTAAGCTGTTAATATGCAAACCACACCAAGGAAAGAGAATATAACTAAAAAAAGACGAGTTACCTTGCGTTCAATGAGGCAAGAAACCGAACGACTCTCACATATACGATACATTCTGTTGGACAGTTCATAGAGAACTGCCTCGCGCCCCTCATCATCCATTGCTCGAAGGTCTATAGTGAAGCTCACCTGAAAACGAACAAATAAACAATTATGTTGGATGATAAACAGACTCAATTTTAAGGGTGCATTTGGATTACCCAAATAATGAATTATCTTGCGTCACATTATAAGGTTTAATGTAAGATATTGCATTATCTTAGTAATCCAAACACACCCTAACTAGTTCAGATAGAAGATTTTTGCCTGCATAAGCCAAGTTTTTTTTAAAATTAATATTAAGATATAATATTTCAGCCGTTTTCTTATTTTCTGTTACCCTCATGACAAAAGACTGATTGGTAGAAGGAATTAAATGATTAAAGATAAACTACTTACCTGACCAGGAATCACATTACTTGCACTAGGCCAGCATGATATTTCACCAACAGTGCACACAAGAGATCCGGAGAGACTGCATTGTCCATCAAAAGGTAGAAAATCCTCGGGGCGCTTACAGAGACTCTCTAACTGCACAATTAGTTCAGCAGCAGCAGCCATTGGATCTCGGCGCATGGACATTGGAACCGTCCCTGCGTGGCCTTGTGAACCTTTCACTGTTACCTACAATTTTAAATCAAGTTTTTGATGTAGTTCTAACTTCTACCTGACTATAGAAGATTAAGGATCTATTCACACATGACAATAGCTGTATAGTTTTGCAACTCTTTCATCAAACTTGTTATTATAACTAAGTTAGATTCATAACAATTGACATAACATTTATAATAAGAGACTCAGGTTTTGATCATATTATGCTGCATATTGTTATTTACGAGGTCAATACTAGATTACAGAAAGATGAAATACTGCAAGTTTTGCTGCTGTAGGACTAAATTACATTTGTAAGTAGTTTCTGTTATCCCATTGCCACATATCAAATAGATGAAAGATTGAGAATATGCATTTGGGACTGTCGTGTCCTCCCTTTTATTTGAGTTTCCCAAATCATATGACACAAGTCACATTCAAGAAGATTAGCAAGCAAGAACGATAGCACTAACCATATGTATAGAATTAATAATGGCATGCATACCTTTAGGCGTGTCTGCCCAGCTATACCTTGGACAGCACCTAGAGGTAGACCCAGTGCTTCTAATACAGGCCCTTGTTCAATGTGAACCTGCAAAATGCAGCCACAGTACATGAAGTATAAGAACCAGAGTCATGTAAAATAAACCAAGCTACTGATGACCTTTAGCTTTACAAGTTTCAACTCAAATACCTCAACATAACCCCAAACAGATTCTGGTTTATATTTGAGTTGTATAAGATTTTGCTCTGAAGTAAACATGTTGTTCTCCTTGAGGACATCTTGCAAGGTTCTCCCTCTGGATACCAAATATGCATGAGTATACTAATGAGGAGCGTAAGGAACCGAGCTGAGCTATGAATTACAGAGGCAACCTCTTGTCTGATACATTTAAAGCTGAAACTGGTAGCCTTCCAGCTATTGCTGCGCTCCCTAGAAAAGTCGATTGGAATCTGACGCCTTCTTCATCGCTGAAGGCAATTATCTGCAAACATCAAGTGTTAGCAAAACATGATTACTGTGTTTAGGCAGAAGCAACCAAATTAAATTGACATTAAATTATTTCTTCTTTTGAATCAGTGAAAAAGAACATTTTACTAGAAGAAAAAGACAGTTAAATCTATAAATAATGATGCCGCTAAAAGGGTTCACTCTTTAATCCGTCAAACAAGACGGGTGGATTGATCGTATCTGAGGAAAAAAGTCATAAAAAGGTCATGCTTGACAATCCATTTACTGCTAGTGGAAAGGTTCTATGGCATACTTTCCAAGTGTTTTGAGTCATCAGGTCAGGTTATCTTCGGGGTTCAATGTGAACATTATGTGATATATCTCCCAATTGCTAAGAAAAGATCTTTATCTAGAAATGCTGGATCTGTACCATATAGCTATAACATGAAGTATCTTAGCTGGAGAAGAAAGAGTATATTTTAAGCAAAATATCAAATACAACAGGATCTTGACAAAGAAAAAGGAAATCTCTCACCCCAAACCTTTAATAAACCAAGCTTGACCAAAGTCAGACTTATCCATTACTACAAACATGTAAAATAAATGAATGCTTAAAATGTGCACAGCAATAAGCAGGTGTATATAAGCAATGATGTATTAAGCATTCAAATAATCAGATGTCAGACAATAAGTATGCTAGCTCAAACTTCAAAAGGTATCAATTTCAATAAACCATTTGCATACACAGATTGCAAAAATCCAAATAAAATTGCATCACTTTTTACATGAATTTTTACTGAAGAGAATGAAAGGAGAGAGCACACTAACCTCAACTGGGCGCCTTAGCCCTTTGAGCATGTCATTGACTTTGAGAACCTTCATCGCAGATATGGCAGATATAATACCTAATGCGCCATCAAATTTTCCAGCATCAACCACCGTGTCCTATTTGAAACAACATTTTAGCAAAAAAAAAAAGGTACTCCTCAAAGGTCTAAGAAAAAAGAGCTCGAGTTGTAAATAAAGAGATGCAAAGTACCAGATGAGAACCAAGCAATAAAGCTGAAACATTTGGATTCTTCCCATCAACTCGGCCATGAACATTTCCCATCATGTCCACCCACCTGCAAAGAGATATAAGAAAAATTATTTTCCCTCTTCAAACTTTCACCTTCATAGAGACAACAAAATATAGCTCACGTTCTCAAACCAGCATCCTCCATCCATTGACGAATAACATTGCCAGCTCTTAAAGATGCAGGGCTTAAGAAAGTCCTCTCAAGGTAGCTATCTACATCACTAACCTGACACATTATGCAGGAATGTCAAATCTATTGAGAATTTGTTTCTTTAACACAAACTGAATCTGTCTAGTTATGAAAATACTGGCATCACGGCCAGCACAGTGATTTCTCTTTTGACACAATTTGCATGGGTTTGACATGAAAAACAAACCTGATAAAACATTGCAACACCAATTGTAATCATAAAACAAACTAGGCCAATTAAACATGAAAAGAACCATAGAAGAAAGTAAGGTGGGGGAACTAGTTTTGATAAAAAAGAATCCTCATAATGGAATCTCTTCAAGCCGAGAAATTTCTAGACTCATTTATTCCCTTAAAAATTGATGGAGACATCAAGATAATGTTAAAATTGTACCCCATTTAACCTGTATAGCATCCACCATAATATTGTAGGATTACGTAATTGTTTCTAATCTAAAATTCATTTTTAAGGGATTAAAGAACAATCATTTTCACAATTATTAAAGGTCATATACATTAGTATACAGTGATCTCCCTGACAGGACTCAGGCCAACAGAAGATTTTTGAACTTGTATTGATGTTCACCCATCTTAGCCCATTGTTTATAACAATGGAAAAAATGGATGAACATGACAGTGCTGAAGTCACATTATTTTGGCCGCAATGAGTCACATAACCACTGGTCATGATATGATCCTGAGATTAATGAAATGATTGCGGAGATTACCATCGTCATTGTTTGTGCCTAATATCAGTATCATGTATTAACATTTTCACTAGGAAATTGTATTCTACGTATTAAAGAAATTATCAGATAGATTGTAGCTGTAAGGATTTCCTACTTTCTGAAATTGAAAACTAATTAGCATTGTTTTATGAAGCTAATGAAAAGGTATTAGCATGTACACAAATGACATTTTCTATTACATATTATTTAAATCAATCATTATACTAAATTGCACCATCAATCAATATCACAATAGTCTGGAGTCTGGACACTGGAGACAAAAGAATGTATTTTTTATTCTTTACAGGTCAGCAGTGCCAAACTAAAGTCATGCATTCATGTCCTCCATAAAGCATCTTCATTGCAAAGTATAATAATTATCACTATATTTGTGGAATGTGGATGAAAAAGCATACATCACAAGCTAGGCCAAGCCAAATTACAATATTATCCTAACCAAACCTGAAAATGACAACTGATAATGACAAAGCACAATAAAAAAAAAGTTTCATGACTGAGGAGATGTCTATTAAGAATCCCTTTTAACCTGAAAATCCTATTAAGAATATCACATTGATGCCCAGTTAACCACTTTTCTAGAGACTGCAATAACAAGTACCCAATTCAGATTCATATTGAAACAGCAATCCAATCTTAAAAGAGCATGCACATAAAAACAATGAATGCTACATGAACCTGTTAAAGAGATTATGATTTCACCTTTATCCTATTTAGTACTTAGATATATTAGTATCACTGTTCAATTTGTCAACTGAAAGGTTGGTAGTGACCGAGACTTAATGTGTAATATACTGAAGTATGTAGAGCACCTTTGCAAGCTCATTTAATCTTGATACAGCCTCGTCCCTGAGAACTTCTTGAAACAAATTTGTCCTTCCATTACCGGCCACTTGGTTATCTGCATCATATCATTTTCAAACAAAATCTATACTATAATGACTTACACATGCAATTATGCCCACAAAATACTCTAAGATAAGTAAGAAAAAAAGTTAAAAAAAAAATAAAATATCTTTTTACTGCAGATACCTCATGACACTACTCACAAATGTTAAGGTGCTCTTGCTAGAATCAAACAGAAGTATATTCAGAAAAGCAGAAGTGCACCATCACAATATACTAGAATAATGAAATTGTCTACTTTCTCCCCCAATAATGCCCTATGACATCATCAAAAATTATGCTATTGATATCCAAACCCCAAGTTCATACCATAGCATATCAAATGTTTAACTTAAGGCTTTAAAATGCTTGATTTGTCCATTCATCATCATCTTAAAGTTCAAAGAAGCAAAATTCTACTAACAAAGGATCCAGCAATCAAGTTCACTTCTTCAAACCCAATAGATGTGCATATTTTGAATCTGAAAGCTCATGGTTGTAAAACGATAAACAAAAAAAGAAAAGAAAAATCCAGGTAATTGGAGAAAGCTAAGAGTCAAAATCGTCAAATCGATCAACCAATCAAAGCAAGAAAGACGAGAAATTACCATGAGAAATCGCAGAGGAGAGAGAAAAGAGCGACACCAACAAAAGCACATCAAGGCTGTGAAATATTATGGCGGTGGAAGCCATGGATGCACAGAGGTCCCTGCAAAGCGGTGGATATGGCGGATTCGGCAATGGCTTTACAGGGGAGCCTCTCGTTCGTTTGTCTGCCTATGGCGGCCCTTGTATTTGTTTTGTTGTGATTTTTTGTTTTTTTTTAGATGAAGATGCGATTTATAGCAAGTGATAAATCGAGCAGCTGTGTGCAACTTGGCAACGTCCTCCTCCTCATCTTTCACTCCGTGAATAATGAATATACTTATATTTATTTATTACGGAGTAAGTAATATATTATGCAGAGCGTGGGGCCCACGCAACCACGACGACAGCGGAATCTGAATCAGAGACCTCTAGTGTACGCCGACGTGGATATATGGTCCATACGAAAATGGTTTAAAGTGTTATTTTATAAAGTGAAAAAGATTTATAAATGTTTTTGCTAATATTTTAAGATGGACACACATTAGTAATTTAGTTTTGAAAAAATATAATTATTTCAGAAGATAGAATTGATAAAAAAAAAAAATAATATTAAAATACCAAACAAATATTATACATTTAAATTTGGATATATTAATACATGTCCATAAATACAAATCCCATATTTTAATGAGCTAAAAATCCAAACAAATTGGAGGATTTCAATAGTAACATAATAATCAAATATTGGAGTATCACTTGAGAAAAACTTGAAGTTTATGGACTCAAAATCTAGCAAAGATTTAAAACAGCAAACTCCAAAATTGACATAATCAAACTGAAATTCAATTCAAACAAATTTGAATCTTAAATATGAGTATAAACTAATAGAAATCCTGAAAGTACAAAGTAATAGAATTCAGCTTCAACGACGTACAAGAGCCAAGTTGTATAAATCTTACCTGTACAGGTGATAGCCGTTAGCCATGAAAGCACTCCATCAGCACGTACGCCCATCTTTCTGCGTCAACCTTGACCTGAAAATCTGAAATGGAGTCATCTTTTGACAGAATTCTGTTCAAGAATATCAAGATTGTTCAACTTGCATTTTCATTAATAAAAAAAAGGAATGTGCAGAATGCAAATACAAAATTCATACTCATTCAACAAAAAAAAATAAAAAAAATTCATACTTCCAAGTAAGAAAGTTTATTTTAATCTAAATGGAGAATGTGATAGTCTTAAATCTATTTCCCGTCCCCATTTAATTTGTTTTACAGTAAACGACTAAAAAATGTGTTAAAAGAACTAAAAGGTGTTAAAAGTAGAGATGTTTTTGTTGTATAATGTGAGTAAAAGACGAAATTTGATAGAGATAATATTGTAAGAAAATATTACTATAAAAAAATGAAAAAGATGAACAATTTATTCGGAACAAAAAAAATAATGGATAAATTTTTAGAAACGGAGGAAGTATAGTTTTATTAAAAGAAATCGTTATGCTTCATTTTCTTTTTTTTTTTGGTCTGAAAGAGGGCTAAGCCCAGAATTTTATTTATAACAGGATTACAAGTGAATATGCATCAGAGGGTCACCCTCTTCAATCAAAAGATCATAGATAAAAGCAGGAGGGGAGGCCTGCACAGCAATCCCCTTAATACTAGGATCAATATTATTAGCTAATCTATCAGCGACCCTATTGGCCTTGCGTGAAACATACTGGAGCCTAACCCCCTCACCCAAACTCGTCAGCGGCTCCAAGCACTGAGCAGCTAAGTAGAAATCTGGATGGGTTTGTGGCAGAGCATTATGCAACAGATTCACCGCCATTTGAGAATCCGATTCAATGATGATATTTGTCAACCTTCTATCCTTGCAAATTGTAAGAGCCGAATGGATGGCCTGCAGTTCAGCCCTTAAAGCCTTGCAAATGCCCGCATTTAACGAGAATGCCAGAATGAAAGCGCCTTGATCTGATCGTAATACGCCACCACAGGATGCCCACCCCGGATTGCCCTTAGATGCTCCATCTACATTGAATTTCAACCAGCCAGGGTTGGGTAGAGTCCACTGGATGCTGATTTGAGGAATCTGAGTTCTCCCGACAACAAGCTTTTCTGAACGTTTTCTTTGTTCCGATCTGAAGCAATTCGTGACCTCAAAAACACGTTGCATCAGCTGATCAGCATTGTCAACAACACTCTCAAAGATGATTGCATCCCTTTGCTTCCAAGAGATCCAAATCATGTTACCAAAAAGCATGCTCCACTCATCACAACTAGCTAAATTTGTATTCAGCCATTCAGACATCGAGTCTGTGAAGAAGGAGGGAGTTTTCACGCAGCAATTCAGTCGCCCCCAGATATGATGCACAAAATTGCAATCACGCAAGGCATGAAGGATGGATTCTTCTTCTCCACATCTAGGGCAAGCTGCGGACCAAGTCAGGTGGCGTTTAAAGCGCACCTCATTCACCATGACCCTATTATGGGCAACAAGGAAAATAAAGTGTTTAA
Organism: Fallopia convolvulus; assembly: GCA_964016875.1. NCBI lineage: Eukaryota > Viridiplantae > Streptophyta > Magnoliopsida > Caryophyllales > Polygonaceae > Fallopia > Fallopia convolvulus. The sequence continues at coordinate 51,851,818 of OZ024732.1, forward strand.
TTCTCTGCTGAAGCGGTGCTTTCCAGATTAACTTCCAGTTGATATTGAGAAGCAAATTCGGCCCTTGTCGTAACAGAACAGTGGCTGACTTGGAGGTGAAGATACTCGTAGGGGTTGGATCCCAGAAGATCTTGTCCTCTGCTGTTTCATCGGGTAGAACATGAAAGGAACTTATCTTGCTCTTGTCTTCTAGGCTCAAGAAAGGTTCAATGCGGTGCCAGTCCCAATCATTTCCATTCCATAATTCAGCAACAGTGGCTCCAAGCAAATCGTCTGGGATAGGACTAGTTAAAGTGTCTTCAAAGGCGTGTTCCCCTGCCCACCGGTGAGTCCAAAAGAGTGTCCTGGCACCGTTTCCGATTGACACCCTTGTGCCTTTAGCCAGCAGAGTAGCTCCATGATTTATTCCCCTCCAAATTCTTGATGAACAACCCACAGGTCGTATAATATCAATGTCTTTGCGGTTATTGCAATATTTGCCCCTGATAATTCTTGCCCAAAGTGAGTCCGGTTCAGAAAGTAAACGCCATCCAAGTTTAGCTAGCGTCACTTCGTTTGACTCAGCCATTGCGCGCACCCCCAGGCCACCATCTGTCAGCGGTTTGGTTACCACATCCCAAGCAATGGGGTGAATTTTCCTGTTTTCGGATGTTGAACCCCAGATAAAATTCCGAATTGTCTTATCGATCTCATTGCAAACTCCCACTGGTAATTTTGCAGACTGCATAGCATAAAGTGGCAGGCTTGTGAGAACTGATTTTGCTAGCGTCACCCGACCCGCAACAGAAAGTGTCTTTGATTGCCAACCCCTGAGCCGCTTTGCAATTTTGTCTAGAAGATACTGATACTTCGCCTTCAACATTTGCCCGGACGACGTAGGAACGCCCAAGTAATGCCCGAGCTCTTGTTTTAGAGGGATATTGAGATAGTTGCTGATCTCTGCAGCTCTCCTCATGTCAACTTCACGTCCCACAAAAATTGAACTTTTGGAGAAATTCACACGTTCCCCTGAAGCTGTGCAGAATTTATCAAGGATATCCTTAATTACACTAGCTTGCACTAAGTCCGCTTCCGCAAAAAGAAGCAAATCATCAGCAAAGAACAAGTGTGAGAGTTCCACTCCCCCCACCGTAATTGTCCTCCAGCACTTGGCGTCAACTGCCGCTTGGATTAGATGTGTCAACCTTTCCAAACATAAGACGAATAAATAAGGCGACAGAGGATCGCCCTGACGAACTCCGCGTGAGGCTTCAAAGCTGTCCGAGTTTCCTCCATTCCATAACAGACGCGTCTTGCCTAGTGTCTGGCACTTCAAAATCACCCTAGTTAGCGCATCCGGAAAATGTGCTTCTTGAAGAGTGTTTTCAAGAAATTCCCATCGGACTCGGTCGTAGGCTTTTTCAAGATCAATCTTGAGAATCATCTAGCGTTTTCCCGCAGCTCTAGAGCGCATTGTGTAGAGAACTTCTTCCACGATCACAATGTTATCAGTAACTTGTCTCCTAGGAATGAAGCTTGCTTGTGTTGGAGAGATAATTCTTGGCAAGATAGGTTTCAGCCGATTAACTATAACTTTCGTGGCGATTTTAAAAATCACGTTAAGTAACGAGATTGGCCTGAATTGGTTAATCCTTGTTGGTGTCTCCACTTTGGCAATTGGAATAAGCAAAGCATCACAAACAGAATTCTGAAATTCTCCACGTTCTACAATATCTCGAACTGTATGTGTGACATTTGGGCCAACAAGATTCCAGTTTTTTTGATAAAACAAGGCTGGAAATCCGTCGGGCCCGGGAGCTTTAGTAGGGCCCATGTGCTGTAGAGCGTACCAAACTTCATTCGATGTTACCGGCCTCAACAGGTTTTGATAAGAGTGATCATTGATCCGTGGGAAGGCAGCTTGTCCCATTACACCCAAATTTATCGGGGCTTCATCTTTGCTAGAATAGAGATGGGCGAAGTAGTCAACTGCCATCTTCTCTAAATTCTCAGTATTCATCTCCCAATCTCCCTCTTCATTTTTTAAGGCCAGAACTGTATTAGCTTTTCTTCTAATGATTGTAGATAGGTGAAAAAATCTTGTATTCCTATCTCCGTCAATAAGAAAATCAGCCCTTGACTTTTGCATCCACAGAACTTGCTCTTCTTCTAGCACTGCATTCAGCTGTAATTTCAATTTTTTCTCGAGCTTCAGCAGACCGTTTGAAGGTGCTCGATCATAGCTTCGCTGAATTCCTTCTAGCCTGTTCCAAAGTTGCCGCTTTTTCCTGAATATGTTCCCGAAAATTTTCCTATTCCAGGTTTTCAGCTTTTCAGTCAGGGAGGCAAGAATCAAATTCAAAGGTTCGTTTCTACTCCAGTTGTCTCCAAGAAAAGGTTGGAAATCCTCATGAAGTAGCCAAGCAGCCTGAAAGCGAAAGGGGTGGTCTCCCGGGATCGCTCTTGCCAATCCCTGAAGTCTTATCAGAAGTGGTCGGTGATCAGAATAAGGTGCTGTCAGATGGAAAACTGATGCCTCAGGGTATTTGAGTCGCCAGTCTTCATTTACCAAAGCTCTGTCCAACCTTGCCTCTTTTCTAGTTTCCACATTAGACCCCATTGCCCATGTGTACTTTGGTCCATTAAATCCAAGGTCGACCAACTCCATTCTATTAATCCAGTCATGAAAGATCTTCGTCGATCGTCTTGTGCCCTCTGTATATCTGTTCCTCTCAGTAGTTGTTCTTGTTGAGTTAAAGTCTCCAGCAATAAGCCAAGGTCTTCTATTAGCAACTGCAAAATTTTCCAACGCTCTCCAAAGATGAACTCTTTCCGATGAATCGGGGCTAGCATAGATCGCGGAGAAGATCCAAGGCTCTTCCCCACGTAAGGTTATCTCTACTGACAAGTGTTGTGGGTGAAGGCTTATAGGAACCACCGTCACTTCTGTTGTTCTCCATAAGACCCATATTCCACCAGAAAAGCCCTCTGCCTCCATACGTTGAATCCCATCAAACCCAATACGTCGACAAACTTCATCGGCCCGGACACCACTAATTCTAGGTTCCACAAGCGCAATAACTCGTGGATCATGCATTCGGATTAAGTCTCTGATCGTTGCCATGAAGTCTTGGTTTCCCGCTCCTCTGACGTTCCAAATAAGGATATTTAACTCAATCATGGATAACCAATACTCAGTTGGTCTAGTGGTAAAGTGGTGCTAGACTCCTTAAGTGTTGTGCAGGAGGTTCGAAGTTCGAATCTCACTGGCGGCATGTATGGAAAAATTGATATTGGGAGGGTCTCCCCCAAAATGGGGCCACGAAGTACCCGGTCCGATGTAGAGCGGTGTCCGACCGATCGAACCGGGCGAGCCAAAAGGCAAGACCAAAAAAAAAAAAACTCAATCATGGATAATAATTGTTGAAAAATGTCACCATTAATTGGCCGTAATTCATAGTTGGGTATGGAGTTCACAGATTCGAGGAATCTGACATACGAATCAAGAAGCCTGGGAGGCATCGAGACCGTGCATATTAGCCCTTGGTTGTTGCCTGTCACCGCCGGGACAAACTCGACAATCATCTTGTGCACCATTAGCGGCATGTACGCTAGAATTGGTCTCGTCCGGCGGTTTGTTAGGGCGAAGTTCCTCCTGTTTAGAATTCGGAATTGCTCTGCGGTTTGGGTGTTCACCTGTGGGTTGCTCATCGGACGTGGCTTTTTTGTTGTTGTGTTTACGTATGTTTGGCTTATGGATGGCTTCTTTAGGATTGAGATTTGGCTAGGGTTTTGTGTTTTCTGTTTTAGCGTTTGTGGGACTTCTGGTTTCTTGTTAGGGGCATCAGGATTAACCTTGCTTGGCAAAGAAGTCTTCTTTGTTGGTGAGGTGGCATTGAGAACCGACTTGTTTTGTGCCACTTTTTGACTGGTGGGCCTTTTTTCAGCAGGGTTGGGCTTTTGGGAAGAATTTTCGGAGATTAAGGATTTTCCTTTCCTGTCATCGACTTTCCTTCCAGGATTTCTAGCAATGTTTTCTTCCCTAGTAGGATTTGCTGCAATTTCTGCAGATGGTTGACTTTCCATATCTTCGGTTGCCACGATAATTTCGGAATTTTCCAAAACCGTGTATCGCGATCCCGAAGAATGCGCTCCACTTTGATTCTTGGCATTCTCGGAAGATGTCTCCGGCGGGCTTGTGGTCGTCGCCGGATTCTCAGCCCCCTTGCTAGTTGGAGTTCTCCTCTTCGGCTTCTTGACTTGCATCCACTCCCCAAATTTTTCTTGGTTGACTTGTTCCGATACCTTCTGCCGGACTTCGAGGTCGGGCGAAGTTTCTTTGATACGCTCTCCATTTTCTTTCCCGCAAGTTTCAGCATGATGTCCAACTTTACCACACGAGAAGCATAACATGCGCAGCCCCTCGTATTGGATAGGCCACACTTTCCCATCGAGACGGAATTTGGATAGCAATGGCTTTGTTAGATCAACTTCCACGCTGATTCGGACAAACTGACCTCTTTCCGCTTCCGCCGTAGGTTTGTCCACTCTGAGGACTTTCCCAACTCTTCTTCCAATAATAGACAGGAAGCGCTGGTTGAAATACTCAATATTCAGCCAGGGAATCCTAATCCAGACAATTAGAGAGCTGATCCTGTCTTCTTTGACATTAAAGCGAGGCACCCATTTTCTGATGGATAAGTAGTTGTCACCGATCATCAGGGTCCCTGAGTTAGGACGTGGTTGTAATCGTCTTTGTTGGCGAATCTCGCCACATAATGATCGTTTCCAATGTCAATCAGTGAGAATCCCGCTGATAAACACCATTTTTGAGTCAGACGCTTCTTGAGGGTAACATAGCCAGGACCTTTGTCGAAAAGTTTGACAATCAGCGTATCTTTCCATGGGCGCCAGAGAGCCTTTTTCTCCTCCGCCGTGAGAGTGATTGTTGGGCAATCGGGGTCATCTTGTTCCGGCGGTACATCGTCTTCAGTGTCATAATCCTCATCAGTTTCAAAGGCCTGGAAAGTAGGATTCTGCTGGATTGCAAAACCAACTCCCCCACCTTGCAGCATTTTTTCCTTGTAGGACGCACCCTTCCCTTTCTGATACGTCCGTGATTCTAGAAGTGAAGGGAATTCACTCTGATTGACTTCTTCTTGTAAGATTCTATTGATCTTGGCCAGGGCTTGTGTCACAATTGGGATCGTTTGAGTATCTTTCTCCACTTCCATGTCTTCTACATCATCTGTCTTAGCACTCTGGCGTTTCAGTTTTTTTGTTGCCGGATTGGGATCATCCGCACTGCCCTCAGTTTGAGGGTCGATCTCCATTGTTTTGGAGAATCGTCGGGTTGAGTGTGGGGCTTGTCAGCTGCGTTGGTCGCCGGCGGTAGAAAAAGAGAGCGTTTTTTTTTTTGCCCTTAGTGCACTCTGTTTTTTTTTATCAAATATTTTTTATCCTAAATTACAATTTGGCACAGGATCTTTGCATAATTGCGTTATTATGCTTCATTTTCTTTGACATATAAAGATGATTGAGAAAGAAAAATGATCGATACTAATAATTTTTTTTTAGAAAGTTAGTGGAGAATTTAAATATTCACCAACAGAATATTGCAGAATAAGAATAAATTCATATGATTATAATAAAACTATAATGATTCATTTGCAATGAATGGGTTACGTGATTAATGGTCCAAGTCATCTCGCAATATTTTTGTATTGCATTTGGACGTGGGTACGTAACCTAATAGTTTTAACAATACCATAAATAGTTAATCACATCAACTTAAATGCAAAATCTCGTATGACCCGTATCCATCAAACTATATTATCAATTTTGTAGATTGTCTCTTTCAAAACAATTGAGTTGAATTTTACCCCCAAATAATGGAGTTGATAGAACCTCACAAATTTTAAATGTGCTTACGATTAATTTGAAGAAATTAACCCTCACCAGTCACCATATTATATATCTCAAGTATTTTGATTTCTTTTGTTTTTCGTTAAGTTCAAGCTAGTTTCGAGCTGTTTGGAAGAAGATGCGTACATATATGGATAGTGATCTAACTGATCTGGACACCCTTTTTATCACTACTACTTTAAGAAAAGCGATCTGATCTGGACACATTAATTGCTGAATGACGATACCTTAAAGAATTGTTTTTATTAAGAAAATTAATACAGTAGTGTCACGTATAAAGTACCCATTGCTTGTCTAATTAATCTAAGCTCTTAGGTGTAAGTTGTGTAAATGTTTTCCCCATTATAGTCCATATCCATCTTAATCTATCACTGATCTAACTTAGCTCCTTATTATCCATATGATCCGTTACACATACATATACACATTTCATGAATAGTTCAGCTTAAATATAAGGTGTACTATACATAAAATTTTGAACTCAGTATTAGCATATTCTTGTCTAATATTAGTTGAACAGTACATCAAACGCCCAGAAATTTGCCCAAAAAAAAGTTCAATTGAGACTCTAAATATAAGATGTGGTCAATTTCTTCTGTGGCAAATGCTGCAGGTATAAGTTCACAAGTGTAAAGAGAAAAAAAAAAATTAAAACTTAACGTTCCTTAATAAGCTAAGGTCAATGTTGAACACCATCTTGAGCCCCCATATTCCGCGGAACCTTACTGGGTCAATGTCGTCGTTGTTGTTGTTGTGCGTTCCTTAATAAAACTACAAAATTACCCATCATCTTCCTTGATACTAGCAAGCCTTGCATTTTCTCTATCTTTCTTGAACACCAAATACAATGGCGAATATAGCAAGCAACACAATCCAAATGGCAAAGCCATCATACACAAAAGTCCCCTGGACAAAGCAAAGGCCTCCCTGGGAGACGCTGACGAACCAAGGTGCACAGATTTCGGATCATAGCCATAAATCTTCTCAGACAAGATCCCAACAAGCGGGGCGGCAAATGACGAAAATGACCCTTCAAAAGCGCGATGAAAGGCGTAGATCATGGTCCTGTGCTTGGCTGGGACCACTTGGGCGAACATAGGCCCGTTTGTGGCTGTGGCGCACCAGCTTATGGTGAGGCCCATGAAGAGGAGAGTTACCGAGAAGGCGAACCAGCTTGTGACTGATTGAGGGATGGATGTGAGGAGAATTAGTGAAAATGGTATGCCCATGAATGCACTGAATTGAGCACACATGATTCTGCCTGAGTAAGGGTAAATGTGTGACATTTTATCTGCTATTACTCCGCCCAGGAACGATCCCATGGCAGCTCCAAAGGCGAATATGCTGAGTAATGCTGCTGATCCATTGTGGTCAAATCCTGGATGGATAAGCAATTTCATATATCATTTTCAGAAGGATACTAATTCAAATATGCATAAAATCTAAGACAACCCTCCTAAACCAGTATTCGTATCCTATGCTCTTACTCAGGTATAGATTAGAAAAAACATGATTACAGTTTCTTAAGTACTAACCTAAATCAGTGTTAGTATCCTATGCCCTCAAGTATAGGTTAGAAAAACCGTTATTACAGTTTCTTAAGTACTGTGCTAGCTTGATGCAATTTGAACCAAAGGAATTTTTATTTTAGTATATGGAATTTTTATGTTTTGAAGGTAGGATTTGCTCACCTATTAATTCAAACCACATGGTGAAGAACACCATTGCTGTCCACGGCAGAGAACCAACGAGTCCCTGCATAACAATAACCTGAAACGTTCGCACCTTCAGAACAGTTTTCATGGCTGTTAATGACTCCTGCCAAATGGATTCCGAATTCTCACTTCCTCTGCAAATCCAAAAAAAAAATCAATCAATCAATCATATATACATCTAGGCTCATAAAGAGTAAATTTTCTTGCAAGAAAATCAATGCAACATAATTTCTACCTGTATGAAGAAGCACCATCACCTAGAGAATAACTTCTTCTAGGATCCTCAACAAAGAAGTAAACAAGGGAACCAATTAGTATACTAACAACAGCCATTAGCATAAAAGCACATCTCCATCCAGGGATTCCCCAATACTCATGACCAGCCATAATCGTTGCAAGAACGCCGCCTCCAATTCCGCCTAAACTACCAACAAGGCTTAACATTCCGAACCCCTTTCCTCTCCCAGCATCTCCATAGCTATCTGCTATGAACGACTGAAGAGCAGGTATTACAATTCCTAATCCTACTCCATTTATCGCCCTCCAAAAGGCGACGGTCATAAACTGCTGGCTTATGCCAACTGCACCGGTTGAAACTGCCCATATAAGGGTGCCAAAGGCGAGAACAGTGGGCCTGTCATAGTGAAAGACTAGAACGCCGGCTAAGGGCGATGACAATCCTTGAACAAACTTTAGTGTGAAAGTAAGGTAACCGAGGTCAGATGGGCCCACATTGAAGGCTTCACTGACTTCTTTGTAGACTGAGGGAAGTAGATTCTCATCAGCTCGCTCCAATATGGAAGCTAGGTTGATGAGTACTAGCGATAGAGAGATTCCGAAAACTTTTCTTGCTCTGTGACATACATTACATGACGAAAACAGAATAAGTGAGTGATTATGCATTTAGGGAACATTTTTCAATCTGATGAAAAATTGATAGACAGATTATGCTGAGCAAATCAGCAAACTGTACTAACCTAGAGTGATCAGAATTTTACTCAATCTCATGAAAACATTGATAATGCCATCAGATATGGCAGCCTTGACAAATATGAATGTAAAATGAAATTGGCAAATCTAATATAAGTGAATGATCGCGAATTTATGGAACATTCTTCAATCTGATGAAGAACTGCCAGACAGATTATGCTGAGAAAATTGTATTTAACTGGATTTATTAGTCAGAATTCACTATGACAAACATCTAGCAGCTAATTTAAGAAGGAATTGGCAACTCTTTTTTGTTCATGAAAAAAAAATCCACTTTTACCAAATCAAAAGGGACCTTCCACATTTAATTTCATCAAAAAGCAGATTTTTAGCAGCACAGTGGAAATATTATATAGTTTTGCTCATAAAGAACAATTAATATCCTACCACATATAAGCTACCATGTGGGAGCAAGAAGGAAATCAAACACTAAAAACGCACAGGGATTATCTCTCTTTATGTCCATTACTCGCAACATGCTGAAAATTTTAGCGAGAAAAATGACGAGCTAGACTCACAAAATCTACAGAATGTAGAAGCGCAAAAGCAAAATCAAGAGCAATAATACAGCATCCAACCAAAAATCCAACAAGAGAACAATAATCGACCATTAATTGAAGCTCAGGTGGAAGAACTAGAAAATAGAAATTGGCAGTGGAGAAGTAAATAGTCAAAGACCAATTCGAAGATTTGCTAGACTTACTTCATATCAACGAGGAAATTGCGTGTCATAGCAATAGCATGAATAAGAACAAGAGTAAAACCCAGCAAAACTGGAGAAGAAGATCCGTTCTTCCGATCTGATCTCAGCTCGAGCCTTTGACTTTTCGAGCTTACAATCTCCGACCCCAATCGCTAGTTTCATAACCAGAGTAGATTATGGTTCTTGATTTGAAGAGAATAACAGTATCCATCAATGAGGACTTGGAAAGTCAAAGTGCTTTTCTTCTAGCTCAGAGTTGAAAATCGTTGGTTCGTTATCGGGAGCAGCACGATACCAAGCTAGGAACCTCAACCAGAAAATTACGAAAAAAAAAAACAAATAAAACGAACGAAGGGAGCTTAAAAAATTAGAATGCACAGAAGTATTCGGCCATTTAGGTTGGGCCCATTTCGACCCTTTACAAAAAAAATGGCCCAACGGATCATGGGCCTGTCCCCATATGTAGTTATTCATTTTAATGTCGGTTGGGAAAAATATGACACGAATGACTTTTTGGTAATTTATTCGTGTATTTTTCATAAAAATAGACGCATGGGGCGCATATAAAATGTGCATTAAAATTGTTCAAGTGCATTAAAATTGGTTGAATGTGTATCAAAATTAGCATTTTAGATGTGTGTTTATGCATCAAAAGTGACATCTTAGATGTGTTCGTGCATCATAACTAGACACTCTATACACAACAAAAAACTAAAAAGTACATCTTGTTGGTGTGTATCAAAACTTATTGTCTTATATACATCAAAAAGAGTTGTGTGCCTCAAAACAACTAAAAAGTGTATCTTGCTTGTTTACGCATCAAAATTGGCCGAATGTTTATGCATCAAAACGAGTCGTGTGCCTCAAAACAACTAAAAAGTGTATCTTACTTGTGCACGTATCAAAACCGGCCGAATGTTTGTGCATCAAAATTTTGTGCATAGAGTTATATTTGTGTATCAAAACCAACTAGGGCATGAAAATAGCCCTAAACTATGTGCATAGGAACCTAAAGTGTACTACTATATATATTTATTATTTATGCCATATACCATATGTAATAATACGTATCTTTGCTTTGATAATCTCAAACTTATAATATCATACCAACAATGCTCTGGCATCTAGCCCTCCAAAATAACAAAATTGTCCAATTTGCTTTGTATCTTTGCTTTGTATAGCTCTCTCTTCCCCTTCCTCTTCCGTACATTGAAATTGATCACCGGATCATCCAAAACAGAGTTCTTTCAACTCAAGAATGACCAAGTAAATTCAACCAAAAAAAAAAAAGAATGACCAAGTAAATATGTTATTTGGCAGGCATACTGATTTTTCTTTTAGTAAATATAGCTTCAAAAATATTATCCCCTTTCAATATTGTTTGATCCATCACGTGAATATCTTAGGAAACAAGTCGAGCTGTACAATTTATTTGACAACTGATCTTACTATGTTCATTTGCATTTGAGTTGAACGTTTGTAAGTTATGATGGATATTATGATAATATGTTGTTAAATTTGTGAAATTGTTCTACTGCCATGTTCTTTTGATTTCGGAATGTCATAATTTAGGTCTACTCATTATTAGGCAAAATTGTTATACTAAGCAAGTAAATTGATAGTTCATAAGAGTATATAAACAAAGTATAATCAAACTTAACATTACCACCATAAACAACAAGTTCAAATTCAATAAACTCAAAAACCTTCATTTTCATTCTTATTCATCACTACTAAGCTTGAGTCCTACATAATTAAAGTGATCGATCAAGGCGAACCACTAGCAATAAGATCATTATTAGCAGTCGACTCCGTCTTCTCACAGTAGGCTTGAAGGAAGCTAACCGCCTCAGGGGAGTAACCAAGAGCGCCGACGAGCGCAGGCCAGCAGTACTCAGCAATGGTGGCAATAGCAAGACAGCAGGGCTTGTCGATCTCGGCTTGACCATTGAGGAGGAACCCGATGATCTCGTTCGAGCACGACCTTATGTTCGAGAGGGCGGTCCAGCACTCGGATTCTCCTCCACCTTCATTCTCAAGCCTTGTGATTGAAGCTCGGGAGGCGTCGGTTGTTGCCAGGAAGAGCATCGCAAAGGCGAGTGCTAGAGCTTGGAAGGCAATTCGGGAAGCCATGAGAGAGTTGGAGGAGATTGATGGTGTTAGAGAGACGTAGTGAAGGGTTTATATAGAGGGTTGGATATATGGGAAGATTGGAAGACGAGAGTTAAATGTATGGGGGGGTTCCGTTGTAGGAAATAGGGTAATTGGGATTTGATGGGGTTTTGGTTTTATGAGTTTGTTTAATTGTGGACGATTGGTGTTCTGTTGATCTCCGTTGGCTTTCAGTCTCATTGATTTAGCTGCATTAAATGTATGTATGCCTGATCAAAATGTTACTTATAACAATTTTATTAAATTTATTTTAAAATGCAGTTTTTTTTAATTAAACTTGGAATTTAGTCCTTGTTACTTTTAACTCTTTGTTACTCTAGTATTATTTTGTCCATTGAAAATTGAGATTGTGTTTCTCGTGTGCTACAGCTAATTGTTCAACTGATAATTTAAGCATGAACAAACAAGCCAGGATGAATGAAGCAGATGTAGATTTCATACTGAGTATAATACGACAATTCACATTCAACAGTCGATACTCTAATTGGGAGTTAGGGCCTGTTTGGATCGTGCATTATAAGGCAAAAGCTTGCATTATAATGCAAGATTTAATTTGCATTAAATCCTGTATTATAATGCAAGTTTTTGCATTATAATGCGTGATCTAAACATGCCCTTAGAAGCTAGCACTGGATATAATAGGTTGCTAAACTTCGAATTTATTTTCCACCAGTAACACACTAAAAACTGAAACATCAAGCCATTCTAGTTTCTTAAAAGAAATGGTAATTGCGAACTTTCCAACAAGTCTGTCCTCCTTTTAGATGAAGGAGATGTATGTAAATGTTTAGCAGAGCTCTATCTTCAGTTATGGTTCCTTCCTAAAACAAGAGGGAAAAATCACAAGAATTCATTAGTGTAAGAGACGTCGTAAAATTCAAACCTCTGTTTCTTATACTCATAGTTCCTGTGGCGTATTTTCACAAGTCACAAGATGAGTAAAACAAGGGAAAAAAGATATCTCAAACAATTAAGTTCTTGTAAGAACCAACCTGCATTTAGCAACAAAGTTCTTTTAACTAAAATTTTTTACCCTTTGAAATATGAAAGTTATTATGTCTTGATGAGCTGAATTGCCACTCAAAGTCTCAAATGCTCAGCCATACAAAACAAAAATAGAAAAAAGAAGAGAGATGTAGTGTACCTGTAGAGTTGAGATACAACTTTCTTAATCCCATTTGAATCAGCACCTACTACTTCAGCAGCTTTCTTCCCGTCGCTATAGAAGAAGAGAGTTGGCTGCAAGTGATATTGTTAATAACTTTACTCCATTTATGGACTACTAATAATAGAAGAGAGCCTTCATAGTTCATGCAAAGCTAATACAAAACTACAATTTACAGACTACATGTTGCATGGACATGGTATGGCTCCTTGAATTTATTGTCACCTACTATGCTTGCCTACACGAGAAATAATTGGATAGTATTTCCAGTAAGATGACATAACTAACATAGATAATTGCTGATTTAACCCAAGAGTTAGATTACTTAACTAGAAAATCCTTTCTTCCCACAAAAACACGCTTGAAAGTAAAGATTCAAATTATGCAGTGTGTTTTGGGAAAGTTTTATCAGATGATGTATTTCTCCTTATGATTGTGCAATTGTGTCTTGAATCCAATTTATCAAATATTTTCTAATTGGGCCAAATTTGTACAGAGAAAGGCAAAGATGTCCACAGATCATAGGATTGGGCAAGTGGCAACTGCTGCTTCAAGCATCATTTTGTGCCAAACTAATGAAAGATTCAATTTCAAAGACACAAAATCATCTCAAGATAATAATTTGCACAAGCTCTATTACAAAAGAATGAAGTTTCTTACCACAGAGGAAATATTTAACTTGGTCAGGACATTTCCAACACCATCCTATAAGAAAAGAAAACAGTAAGTATGGAACTGGAGCTGCTTATTGGTCAAAATGCAATACCCAGCAAGAAGCATTTATTCAACTTTGACTTCTCAACCAAACCAAGCCTTTGTATTAACATCATAGTGAAAGAGAATCTACCAATCTCACATGCTCAGGAAAACATTTTGCTCTTCAGCAAACATAAATATCAAATCACTTCTAATTACTTACATCAGTCTCTTGGACTAATCAACAATATGCTTATTGCTTTATATTGTATTTTTCAACATTCAAAACAATATGCTTATTGTCAAGCCAGATTCACAGCAATCTAAAACCTACACCAGTTTCTTTACAATACAGTTACGTAGTACAATCAATGATCATTCTTTTCAGATCAAATGCTATAGGCAATAACACAGACCAATATTTTATATAACAATGCTATTCTTACCAAATCAATATCGACCTTGTAGATCTTTACATGATCAATCTCTTTACTCAATTCCTGTATACTAGGCCACAAAAAGTTACCTGCAAAAACATACTTGCAGCTATAAGTATCAATTGCTGCACAGAAGGAAACAGCAAAACCTAAAAATCACATAATTGAAAGGCTGGACTTACAAGGGCCACACCACTTGGCAGTGAAGTAGAAGATCGATGGCAATGATTCATCTAAGTCAAAAGAAAAGATTAATTGCAGTGTTAACCGCACACAGAATGTCATCGAACAGAAATAGATGGAGAACAGATGCAAAACTACTACCTTCAGCCTTCTTATAAGCATCACTCAATTCCTTTTCAGACTTTATGACCACAATATTTGCTGGTACATCTGAAACCATCACCCAGAAAGAAATGCATAATCAACTAATCATCACATAATTTTAGTTTAATTGCTAACAAAAGTGTCATCCATACTAATAATACTAACAAACAAACAGCTGTCTGGCAACAAATCAGATGCATTTCAGCAAACATTTTACTTCCTAAAACATTTTCCCTCAACAGGATAAAAAACAACGCACCATTCCTTTTCAATTTTTTTTTACAAGTAATCAGCTAGATATTTTAGATCATTCAAGGGATAATGAGTTTTTCCGACGATTCATGGTTGCAGTATTCAGATTTGGACAAATCAAATCACGTTCTGCATCCAATCATCATTCTAATCAATCAATTGAGAAAAAATCAGCACTATAAACTCAGTTCCGGAACAAATTTAGACAACAAACAGCGAGAAAGAAGACCTGAAGCAGAGGAAAAGCTCCTGGAAGAGGAGGAAAGAGGTCTGGAGTTGAAGAACGGAGAGAGAAAAGGAGACGGCGGGGGAGGAGCGGCGGAGGCCGGCGACGGAGTGTAGAGTACAGGAGAGAGTGCGAGACATGGAAGCGGGTAGCGATTGCGGATGACAGAGCGTAACAGGGAGAAGCACATTGCATTGCATCTCTTCGCCATCTCTCTTTCTCAATTTCTCTCGGGAAGGTTTCAGACGAGGGTTTTGCTCGCAGACCGGCAAAGTATTTTTTTAGGAAAAGAGTTTTTTTGGGGGAAATTCCGTTTGGTACCCCTGAATTTTTCACTTTTCCGACTGATGTCCTAATAAAAAAAAGTATTCCAGCTAATACCCCCGAACTTTTAAACAAGTTCGGTCCGTACCCCTATTTTTTTTCCGTTAACTGATATCAACTTTCGTTAGGATTTGTAAATTAAAAAATGGAAAAAGATTTCAAAAACAATAAAAACAAATTTTTAACTCAAGAACAAAAAATATCTCGTATTTATCCACAGATCTAGATCTGAGTACTCCAATTTCGTGATCCACCAAAATCACATCAATAACCATAATAACAATTCATCACAGATTCATAGTTAAACTTCCATCCCAATCTCCATCCTATCTACACCCTAAACCACAATCTCAACTTCATCTCTCGTAGACTTGTTCCGATGAATCAATTTGGAGCCTCGCCTCCTAAAGCCGGCGAACCTCTACAGAGGCGTGAGGCAAATTCACGAAAAATGGGTGGCCGAGATCCGCTGTACAGAGGAGAAAATAAGGAAATTTCTCCTCCCTGGCGCTGCCGCATCCCACACCGTCACTCCAACACCGGAGAACTTCTCCGAGAGCGTATCAGACGGATCGTTGTCGCCTTTGTTAGATCTGATGTTCGGAGATTCGAAAGATGCCGGATCGGAAAACTTATTCTTCTGCAACATCGAATGTCTCTTGAGATTGATTGGATGATGTTTATCCAATTGATGATATGTAGATTTGTTTTCCTTCATGTTTATTTTTCCTGTAATATGGTATCTCTTGTAAGAGAAATTCTCATACTCAAATTGGAGCTTGTTCGGTTGTTGGATTATTCAAGTTTTGTGTAATTTGAGTAATTAATTGGTTCTTGTTAGGTTGTAATATGTCAGTTATTATGATTAATATAACTCCATTGAAGCTTATTAGTTGTAATCTTCTTGTGAGCTACAAACTGATTTCGTAACATTTTTGTGGTGTCATGTATGATTCAAACTTGAAGGAGATTGAAGAGGGGCAGTGGCCTTAATTTGTTGCAGAAAATAAAAAGTAATAGGAAGAAGAAAATTTTTAGAGGTTGTGGATGTGATAAATTAATGATGATAAATTAATGATGATAAGTGATAAATTAATGGCTAATGAAAGAAGATAGTGGGGTAATTCAGAATATTAATTTTTCCAAAATCGAACGGGGTTGATGAAAATGAGAAAGAATCAATATAAAGGGGTACGGGCCAAACTCTTAACAAAGCTCAGGGGTATTTTTCGGAATAATTTTTTTTATAGGGCACCATCCGAAAAAGCAAAAACCTCGAGGGTACCATTTGGAATTTCCCTTTTTTTTTTTTGGCTTTTGGAAAATAACTTGTTCACTTACATGAGTTACATCCAACCTCTCTGTACCTTCTTTGGACCTGAGCCCGGAACCGCCAGTTCAGTTTCAACCAAAGTTCTGGCCCAGGTTCCCCACCCTTGTGGGAAGTTTATCATGTTCCGCCTGTTCAATTGAAACCGCAATCGCAGTTTTCGTTATCGAGCTAAAAGACACTCTATTTTTTTTTTCATTTTTTTAAAAAATATTTTCAGTTTCGGAACCGGCCTTGAATCGGCTAGAATCATAACCGGAACTGAGGAACCAGTCCAAGGCCGGTTAAGTTTCCGGTTCCTCGGTCGGGTGGAACTGGAACCCGACCGAGGTCTAAAGGTCTTGGACTCTTGGAGTGAAGGATATTTCATATTGTTATTTGTTGGTAATTAAGCATGAAAAAACACCTAATCAAAGTTTGATACATATAAGGGGGTTGAAACTCCTACCCAATTGGCAAAATAGAATCTCAAATCTAATTAAGCTAATAAAAGAATTCAGTAGAGATAAAACTTGTCAAATTCTCTAGTAAACAACCAAATACTTATAGATGCAGTGTTGTTCGGCTTTTATGTTTCCTTATAATTACTAAAAAGTTTTTTCGTATACAAACAAAATCAACATGCGAAATATCAGAGAAGTTAATTGACACAGCTGAACTTCAAAGTTAGTTGGTTGTTGGCTAAAGAGCTTCTCATTGAAAAGAACTTGTACATCAAAGTCCAACTAAGATGAAGAATCCAGCAAACTTAGATGCAAGACCCAGTCACATATTGCTGCATGCCTATAACCATATTAATCCTTTGATCAAATGCAACGGCCAATATCTTGTCGCCAAAATTGCTCATCTCGTTAAAATTGGATATACACGCATAAAGAACCACGAAAAAAAGTCATTAAACATGTTCCAAAGACTGATTGCACTAATGCAGCGGATCACACCGTAGCTGGCACCTTGAGTGACTCCAGTATTTTGTCATCTAACTCAAACTTTATCTGTTTCTTGTCTCTACCAATCTTTACATACTCTTCAAACCTCTCCTTCAAGTCCTCAGGAAGGTTTGTAGTGCCTTGCCACCCCAATTTATCCTTCGCCGCCCTTGGCTCCGCATAAAAGTGCTGGTTCCAAAGAAAAAACAAAGTTTCAACAGATTATCTGTATGAATAATGAATGATCTAGACTGGCCCTATATCAAACACAAACAACTCAATGTTTGCATTTGTATTACAAATCGAAACAAACAAGAGTTTATTACCATGTTTCTAAAGGGAAACGCTTTCTTTGCATCAACTCCAACAGCCTTTGGATCATAATGCACAATCTTGAGAGGAAGCCCAGCAGCCTCAGCACAAAGCTTAGCCATTCCATTAAGAGTGACAGCTCGGTCACTCACGCAGTTAAAGATGTTACCACTAGCTGCATCGGGCTTCTCCACTGCAACGGTTAGCATAGACGATAAGTCCTTCACGTGAGCTATGTTTGTCAACTGCATTCCCGAGCCAGGGATGGGCACCGGCCTTCCTCTTACAATACCTTAAGATTTCCAAACTCATTCGTGTAAGAACAAAAAAAACCCAACACATGGTACAACACGAATGATCGGATTAACGGAAAATGAGAGAGCTTACGATCAAAGAACCACTCTTCGCAGTCTTTGTTGTTGCCTGAGCCAATCATGTACTGGGGACGGAAGATCGCCCAGCTGCTGAAGGTCTCTGAAATGTAACTTTCTACACTTACGTGACTTGCATCGCCTTTGACCACATCCTGCAAACAGAACATTTGATAAGAGAAGGCTTTTTAGGGATTAAGCAGAGGTGATTAAGGGCTAATTTATTTCTACCCCTTCAACGTGAGGAGGCTCGTCGGTTGGCTTGTAGATTCCGGCACTGCTAATGTACAAAAACTGTGTCGCGCCACTGCTCTTGGCCCAATCTACCACTGGCCTGATTTAGAAAATGTTGCTTGTGTTATTAACAAAATCATAAATGTCATTTTTTTTTATAGATTAGTTGTAATGTAAGTGCACAATGTTAGAGATTCATGTTTACTGCAACTAAGCTGCATTGATGCAAACTGGAATGCTATTCAAACACAGTTCTTGGAGAATTAACTCAGTAAAATCAAATTCAGGTCTATTTACTTAAAATTGCCAGCCAAAAGTTACATGTTAGATGCCCAGATTCAACTAGCCAGCCAAATTGCATTTAGTTTTCATTAAAAAAACATAATGTTACTCAGTTAACATCTAAATGAATTCGTAGTAAATAGGACATAACAAGTATTTTTAACAAATTTTGGGCTTAACAGGTAATTGTATGAAAAAACAGGGCATAACCTGACAATGTCAAGATCCTTGCCATTGTTATCCAAAACGACGTCGAATCCTTCGCCTCCCACCACTTTCCCAACATCCGCTGGATCTCCCCACACCGTTTTCCCACCGGCATCCACAATTTCCTGAATCATCGCATAATTAATCAGAAAAAAAGGCTAAATTCGCCATTGTAAAAGGAAAGAATTCAACCAAACGCAAATTAAGAGTGTGAATTAGGAAACTCAAACTGAGAATCTGCTGAAAGGGGGCTTCTTCATCTTGTCAGAGGCCTCGTCGCCAACGGTGAAAACGGTGACCTGGTGGCCGTTACTGAGGAGCTCTTTGGCGAAGTAGAATCCGATGACGGCGTGACCGCCTCCGTTAGTGTTGACGATGAGGACTTTCTTCTTCTCGGAAGCGGCCATTGCTCGGATTGAAGAAGAAGCATTGGTGTGGATTGATCTGGATGGTCTGGTGGTTACGGTTAGGGATTTGGGAGGAGCGATCGAGTGGAGAGAAGAGGAAGAGGAGAGGGAGTGGGATCGGAGGTGGGAGAGTGAAGTGGAAGATGAAGAAGGATGGAGAATGGCGAGGGAAGAAGAGGAGAGAAGAGCAGCAGCCATGGCCACAGAGCTTTGCAAATTGGCTGTGGATGTGTTTGGTTTGATCAGTCTGGATCGTCTGCTGCCGTATATGCTACAAATTCTGTTACTCCAGTAAATTCATGCCACGTATTTATTTATTTAATCAATTTTCTCTTAAAAAAATGAAGATAATTGCTTCTTTTCGTCTTTCTTCTTTTTCAAATTCTCCTCTAACGTCGAGATCTATCTCCTCTCAAATTGTTCCTCTTACTAAGCCACCGCCTTGGTCAGGATCTGTAAATTTTACCCAGCAAACTTAATTTATTTAAAATTTAAACCAAATTGAAAGGGAGAATCAAAAGTATTGAAAATAAACTGAAAGTTTGAAATTTTGAAAAAGAAACAAATCTTCAAAGTACTAGTCAAGGAGCCCTATATGGATAAAGATTTATCACCCTAAATAAATTTCTAATTTGAACCCACTACAAAATAAAGAGAAGTGCAAACGAGTCAATGGGAGTCAATACTCAATAGGGGAGGTGAGATAAGGGCTTTAGTGGCTTTTCGAAGGTGTTTACACATCCTGCAGTGGTCTATAAAATTATGAGATAAAAAAAAAAAGATGAGATTGAGATGATGGAAAATGACAGAGAAAGAAACGATCTGCAGAGGAAGGGGGAGAAGAGGAGTGAGGTTAGAAGAAAGAGAAGGCAAAAAGAGCAATTAATTTAATAATAAAATTGCAATATTATAAGAACACGTGTCGTAATATGACTTGTGGCACAGGATTAGTAGTATAATGGGCCGCAGACGATCCGGACTGGTAAGGATAAACTATATACTATGGCCAAACGAACATCCTCACATTTTAGGTAGGGTCCATTTTTTATAAATAAAAATTTGTTTTTAATTTTTATTATTTATTTCGATATTTGAAACATTTTTTTTTATCAAAGGAGAGACGACACTCTCTGTCCGTTAAGGAGTCTCAATAATAAAGATGTGCTTCTACATGTAAGAAATCCAAAGTCACCATTATTGTTAATTATAAGAGGACAAGACTTGGGACTTGGGAGTTAGAACTAAATAATACAGAGGTACAAGTCTATAGAGAGGATCTTGTTCAAGTAAGGTGGTGGTACAAGAGGACAAGACTTGACATAGAGATTTTTCTCATTTGCATTTATTATATGGCTTGTTCAACAAACTTGTGAGCATCATTGTGATGTAAAACAATGATCGAGCAGGCAAACGAGCATTATTGCTTGCTTTCATGGGAGTCAACTATAGGAATCCTTGGCTGAGAAGCCACGACTAGCAAATGAGCTATAAAGCGAACTTGAGGAGGGAAAACCGGCGTCTTCAACATGTTGTGTATACCCGATTAGTGGCACAAACAATTAATGGTGTGTAGTGATCACATGATCAGCTGAGATTGAAGGTTGGATGATTCTAGGTTGTTAGTAGAATGCATTTCGATCTAGCCAATTTTAATTGAGATGGTGGCCGGATCAACATCACTACAAATGATCCGGCCTCTGGTGCGTTTTGCCCCACTGGTGTGTTTTCAACAGAGAGTTTTGCACGCCGTTTTTCAACCGAGAGCATATATTAGTATTATAAACATTATTTTATGTTATTTTCTTTTATTAGGGTTTCTATACTAGTTGTTCCCGTCGTGCCTTGCACGACTATGACTCGATATTTTTTTAGATATACTATAAAAATATAATTTAAATTTTAATGTAAGTAATTTATTACTCGTAATATAATTTGTTTTTTAAAATCAAATAAAACAAATTAAATTCAAATTATTAAATTTAAATAATGAGAATAATATATACAATGCTCATAAAATGTTATGGTAAATTTTCAAATAATGAGAATAATATATACAATATTCATAAATTGTTATGGTAAATTTCAAATTGTGAGTTGCAATAAAAGTAAAGTATTTTGACCAAACTTCTCATAAGGAAATATTTTTATTAAAAAAAGCATATAAAACTATGATTAAAGTCAAATATGAAAAATAATCATATCAAAACTATAGTTCGTAAAAATATAATGAATTGAAAGCTTATTATAAAAAAATTATACAAAAAACGTTAATATTTCTTTTAAAAAGTTGAACATATTAAAGGTTAAAGATTAATATAAATATGTTTAATTAATATTTCTTTTAAAAAGTTAATATTTTGTTGAACAAAAACGTTAAATTTTTGTTAATATTTCTTTTAAATATTTTGTTTAATATAAAATGTTATTGAACAAATTAAAGATTAAAGATTAATATAAATATGTTTAATTAATATTTCTTTTAAAACGTTAATGTTTTGTTGAACAAAAACGTTAAATATTTTGTTAATATTTCTTTAAATATTTTGTTTAATATAAAACGTTATTAGGTTGATTTTGTATGTATTTTTATAAAGGAAGTATTTTTTAAACGTTATTATGTAAATCTATTTAGGAAATTTAGTAAGTAAATTTTTTTCATTACGGAAAAGATTTTTGTATTCAAAAATTGTATAGTAGTTTTTTTTATAATTGTAGTTAATTATGGCATGTAAGTGATGATGGGGAGAAAATAAGATGACGTGGCATATGACTTGTCAAAAATTAAATAATATGGCTTAAGGAAAAGACGACATGTGACAAAATCCAATGTGGCATATTATAGAAACGACATATGGACAAAGCTGACGTGACGCAACGTGGTGACTCCAAACCTTATTGCTTTTATATATATAGTAGATTCTACCAAAAAAGGAATATAGCTAGTATAAGTACTACTTTTATATGCTTTAGAAGACAAAAGAAATATAGAGAGAATATTCTAGCTAGGGTCCCTTTGATCTCTCCCTCCAACATACATTGAGTTTTCGTGTTGCTATTAAGACTCATTTTGTACGTTGTGTTTCATGGAGTTTGATTTGATTTTCAAGTTACAAATCCGTGAGTTTCTCCATTGATGTTCATATATTGTAAACTCTTGTGAGAATCGAAGTAAAAAAAAAGTTAGAAGGTTGAGTTGGATTGTCCGAGGATCCGATGTCGAGAGTTCTTCGTGGATATCTTCCACCGGGAAGGTCGATTGTCATCCACGTATCACAAACTATGCCAAGTACGATAGCTAAGGTACGTATATAAGTACAAAATCTAATTTGATCCGCTTTTTTTTCTTAATTTCAATCTATCATTCATGCATCTCACGTATACAAACTTTATATATATTTTTGATCGAACCTACTTAATAACCTACGTACATTAATTCATGAGCATAACATGCACCGATTTAATTAATATAAAAGGTGAACCAAACGTATGGAAAATGATCAACCCATAGGTTGTTGATTAGCCAATCTCCTGCCAAGGCAATTAAACCGGACCTCGCACTCGTCGTCAACCGCCACGGTGTATCCATGGACGGGCCTCGACAGGAACACCGGCAAGTACACCAACAGATCGCACACGCACATGTCGTCGACCGCCCTCAGCCACCTACAACACTCTTTCTGTGCCTCCGTCTCGTGCCCATGGTGGTGGTGCCCCTCGTGGTGGTGGTGCCCCTCGTGGTGGTGGTGGTGGTGCCCCTCGTGGTGGTGTCCCTGGTGGTGGTTGTTCGTGTGGTGGCCCCCGCCGCCTTCTTCGTGGTGGCCGTGGTGGTTTTGGGGGTGGTGGTTTTGGGGGTTGGTGTTTGACTGGACCAGAGACGGGATGAGCGGGCCCACCACGGGTGGAGGGGGTGAGGCGGCCCGGCCCGAGGGTGGGAGGAAGACGTTGGTGATGGAGGCGCAGGCGTGGTTGGCGAGGGCAAATTGGGAAATGCATAGGGGTTGGACGGCGGCGGGTGGGGCCGGGTGGATCATTGGGTTGCTTTGGACTGGTTGGAGGAGGAGGAGGAGGGTGGATATGGCGGTTATCATGAGATGGGTCAACCTTGTGGCGTTGACCATTTTCATGATCATATGTGAAGGATGATGATATGTTAATGAATGAGGTTTGATTTGAAGGGATATATCGGAAGGATTGGGATGGGTTAATTGGGGTTAAATAGTGAAGAGATGATATATGGTGGTGATCGATGATGATATCGATCATGTGTTTGTTGCTAGGAAGTAGGTGACTGTTTCTTGTTTAAGGAATGCAAAGTGCAACATGTACGTGAACACAATTAACAAAGAGAGATGAAATCAAAAGGGTTAATTTTTGATTAAGTTGCGCACTTGCTTGGTGTGAGCATTTGTTTAATTTGGACTCACAATCTTGTGAGGCAAAGGACTCAACTTGAAACTTTTGAAGCTTAGATATAAATTTATTTCAAAGTTTGCTTTGAACTCTTCAATTTTATGTTTCTTTTGAGGTAAAGTTATCTCAACTTAAAACATTTGATCTTAGATATAATTAACTTTATTGAAAGTTTGTTTTTAACTCTTCAATTCTATGTTCTTGTGAGGCAAAGATCTCAACTTAAAACTTTTGATCTTAGAGTTAACTTTATTTGAAAGTTTGCTTTAGTTCTTCAATTCTATGTATCTTGTGTGGTAAATTAAGGACTCAACTTAAACCAAGATCTTAGATATAATTTTATTTGAAATTTTGCTTTATTTCTTCTATTCTATGTTTCTTGTGAGAGACTCAACTTGAAACTTTTTACGGAAATTTCGCGTGGTAACCTCGAAGTTTGATGTTATTTATGAGGTGTACCAAAGTTTGACATAATTCACACGATAACCCAAAGGTTCATATAAAATTTATATAATAACCTTTAGATTTGTACGAAATTCACCAAATGCACAAAAAGGTTAAAATTAACATTAATCATCCATTTTGTTCATAAAACATAGATTTTTTAACAATCTTAAAATATAATCTTATTCACTACTTTAATATCAACTATTTATTTTATTTCTTCTAACATTTGTTACTATATTTTAATCAACTAAAAAGCTATTAAAACAACATTTTTCTCATTTATCAAAGTTAAGATGGTTTTTAAAAAATTTATCAAAGAATTTAATTCTTTTTAATACCAAAAAATATAATTTAATTCTTTATTATTTAATAAATGAGGATCAAGTAATGTAAATTTAAAAAGAAAATCTTCAAAAAATAAATAATTCAAAATTTAAATTTTTATTAATTGTAGTCATTTTTTTCGTTAATAATTTTTTTTGCATGAATATTTTAAAAACAAAATAATCCAAATTTGTAAATAATGTACATTTTGACCCTTTGAATTTTAATAAATTTTTTTGCGTTTTTGAATTTTTTTTTATCTTTTTATTGTTTATATTTAGTTCTTTGTTTTTTCGTTTTTTGTTTTTTTACAAAAAAAAAAATTCAAATTTTCTTTTTAAATTTTAAATTTTTCATTTTTTTGAATTTATAAAAAATAAATTTTTAAATTTTTTGAGTTTATAAAAAAATTAATTTTTTAATTTTTAACTTTTTTTTAACTTTTTAACTTTTTAATTTTTAATTTTTTTAATTTTTAATTTTTTAATTTTTTAATTTTTTAATTTTTTAATTTTTTAATTTTTTAATTTTTTAATTTTTTAATTTTTTAATTTTTTAATTTTTTAATTTTTTAATTTTTTAATTTTTTAATTTTTTAATTTTTTAATTTTTTAATTTTTTAATTTTTTAATTTTTTAATTTTTTAATTTTTTAATTTTTTAATTTTTTAATTTTTTAATTTTTTAATTTTTTAATTTTTTAATTTTTTAATTTTTTAATTTTTTAATTTTTTAATTTTTTAATTTTTTAATTTTTTAATTTTTTAATTTTTTAATTTTTTAATTTTTTAATTTTTTAATTTTTTAATTTTTTAATTTTTTAATTTTTTAATTTTTTAATTTTTTAATTTTTTAATTTTTTAATTTTTTAATTTTTTAATTTTTTAATTTTTTAATTTTTTAATTTTTTAATTTTTTAATTTTTTAATTTTTTAATTTTTTAATTTTTTAATTTTTTAATTTTTTAATTTTTTAATTTTTTAATTTTTTAATTTTTTAATTTTTTAATTTTTTAATTTTTAATTTTTTAATTTTTTAATTTTTTAATTTTTTAATTTTTTAATTTTTTAATTTTTTAATTTTTTAATTTTTTAATTTTTTAATTTTTTAATTTTTTAATTTTTTAATTTTTTAATTTTTTAATTTTTTAATTTTTTAATTTTTTAATTTTTTAATTTTTTAATTTTTTAATTTTTTAATTTTTTAATTTTTTAATTTTTTAATTTTTTAATTTTTTAATTTTTTAATTTTTTAATTTTTTAATTTTTTAATTTTTTAATTTTTTAATTTTTTAATTTTTTAATTTTTTAATTTTTTAATTTTTTAATTTTTTAATTTTTTAATTTTTTAATTTTTTAATTTTTTAATTTTTTAATTTTTTAATTTTTTAATTTTTTAATTTTTTAATTTTTTTTATTTTTTATTTTTTTAATTTTTTAATTTTTTAATTTTTTAATTTTTTAATTTTTTAATTTTTTAATTTTTTAATTTTTTAATTTTTTAATTTTTTAATTTTTTAATTTTTTTAGTTTTTTAGTTTTTTAGTTTTTTAGTTTTTTAGTTTTTTAGTTTTTTAGTTTTTTAATTTTTTAGTTTTTTAGTTTTTTAATTTTTTAATTTTTTAATTTTTTAATTTTTTATTTTTTTTATTTTTTTTATTTTTTATTTTTTATTTTTTTTAATTTCTTGATTTTTTAATTTTTTTAATTCTTTAATTTTTTAATTTTTAAATTTTACATTTTTTTAATTCTTTAATTTTAAAATTTTAAAATTTTGGTTAAAATTTTTATTTTTTTTTAAATCTTTAAATTTTTAAAATTTAACTTTTTGGTTATGTCACAAATTTAGTTTGAACCACAAGGTTATTTTGTAAATTTTGGCTATATTTCAAGGTTAATGGAAAAATTATGTCAAACTTTGATACACCTCATGAATAATATCATATCTTAGGATTACTATGTGGAATTTCCGAACTTTTTATCTTATAAACTTATTCGAAAGTTTACTTTAGTTCTTCAATTAATTCTATATGTTTCTTGTGTGACAAAGGACTCAAAACTTGAAACTTTTGATCTTAGATTTAAAATTTATTAATTTGACAAGTAACTTGATCTAAGGGCCAAGCAATGCTTAATAAATAATTAAGGAAGATACATAGTACGTACATTAGCTAATGCGGTTCTTATGTATAAAAAAATATTAATGTACCTAAGTACCTGATTAATTACTTTCTTCACGTTTGAGAATCATGAATGTAAACTGTAAAGGTATCCATGCAATTAACGTGACCATTTTCAATACTATTATCCATACTACTATAAGAGTTTGGATATCACAACACTATTCGCTCGTTGATAAATAAAACTCCAATATAGATTTTATCTAACCGTTCAACTTACATTTATTCTAGCCGTTCGATTTAGTAACATCTGATCGTCCATCCAATTACTTAAAAATGCGTGTTGCACTATCGTGTGGGTGTAATAATCCGATTTGTTATTTTAATGTTCCTCGAAATTCGTTTCGTTTTTGCTTAACTCTTAAGTAATCCCGGGGAGACCGTAAAAAATATATTTTCTTGGAAAAGCGTGCCCGACGTAAGTGATATTCGGATGTAACCGGGTAATTTGACATGTCTAGAAAAACGTGTCCAGGTTACTTCGCTCGTAAGTGAGCTCGTAAAAAATATATTTTCTAGGAAAAGCGTGCCCGAATTAGGTGATATTCGATGTGAACGGGTAATTTTGACATGTCTTAAAAAACGTGTCCAAGTTACTTCGCTTGTAAGCGAGCTCGAAAAAAAAATTATTGGAAAAGCGTGCCCGACCTATGTGATATTTGGATGTGAAGGGATAATTTAGACATGTCTCGAAAAACGCGTCCAGGTTACTTCGCTCATAAGCAAGCTCAGATAAGTTTGTTTCTTAGTTGTGAAGAAAGCTCGTATGCGTAATAAAACAAGTTTTAAGACATTGGGTGGCGTGAAGTCAAGTAAATTGATACCAAAAAAACTATGCCCCTTTAAATAAATTTACGGAAATGCCATTTGCATATTCTTTTTCCAAAAAACTCATGCCCCTTTAAATAAATTTACGAAAATGCCATTTACATATCTCTACACTAAGGAAGTCTCCGTCTTATAATCGCCACACAACGCGCGGCCTAATTACTAGTAGTAAATAAAAGAGGCCAAAAGTGAGAATTAATTCCCTTCACATATGTATCTTTTTGATCAACTTGAGATTATTAATTAAAACGTTGTAAATCCTCTAGAAGCCTACTCTAATTGGTCAGAATTCTACCTGATATTCTTCTTCAAAATTGCTTCACTAATTGGGTATAAGTTCCCTATGTCTGCTTTCAAAATAAAAAATAAAAAATAAGTTCCTTGTGTCTTGCTTAGTTGCTTCCAAATGATTAATTACTTAATTAATTATAATTAGAGCCACTACTCTTTCTCTGCTTAAATACCAAGCCTTGAACCCCCTTTTCATCAACATCAATCAAATTAAATCACCTACTTTTAATTTTCTCCTAATCAAATCAAATCTTCAATGGGAGGCAGAAACTCCACCTCAAAGCGAAACAAGCCCGCCATAAGAACACAGCCTACAACAACATATATTGATTCCTCCTTCAACAACAAGCCTAGTAGTCTTAAGAGAAAGGTTACTATGAAACTAGGCACCAAGAATGGAAGAGGGAGAGAAGAAGGCGAGAAGACGAAGCCAGATGGCGTGGTCTCTGACTATATCGATAGCGCGGGGTCTAGGATTCGAGGCGCATCGAACGGTGAAATGATGAGGAAGGCTAGCATGGGAAAGGACAGCTTCGATCGTAGAGTGTCGGGTTACCTTGATCGAGCCAAGCGAAAGTTTCATGCCATGCCATCCAATGAGTATGGTAATAACGTAATTTCTGAGTATTGATTGTGAGATCAATTCAGCAGATGGTGTGGTTTACAAATAATTTATTAATGTGTTACTAAAGTATATAATTTGGTTATATTATATGGTTTTAATGGTCTTTGGGCTTCTAGTTAATCGGTTAAGCCTCAAGGGTAGTATCCAAAGGTCCCCGGTTCTCATGGACAGTGCCCTCACAAAAAAATGGTTTTAATGGGTTTGTGGTGTATGCACTCGTGCTTCGTACGGGCGGTACACACTGAATGTTGATGTATACTTTTACATTTTGCCATATTTGTCACATGTTGAATGCGAGATTATTGAGTATTTGATTAAATTAAATACGCCAAAGTATACATATTTGTCACTTGTTTCGATAGATTTTCATTATTGTATATGCATGAAATGTGTAA
Source organism: Fallopia convolvulus (assembly GCA_964016875.1). NCBI lineage: Eukaryota > Viridiplantae > Streptophyta > Magnoliopsida > Caryophyllales > Polygonaceae > Fallopia > Fallopia convolvulus. The sequence continues at coordinate 51,880,299 of OZ024732.1, forward strand.
TACTGAAACAAGATGGGGCTAAACAACGTTAAGATTTAAAAAAGACCATTATTAATTATGGTAAGACACCGTGTAAATCAATCTATATATATTAATGATTTTGAGTGAGCATGTTTATAAATGGGTGCATGTATTCATGTATGTTTTTGAATTGCAAATTCATGCTTTAAACTTGGGTACTTTTATGAATATGCAATTCTAAGAGTGATAAAGAGATAGATGGAAGATAGCGAAAATATAAAAATATAAATATACTACTTAAAATCATTAATGTACCTATAAATATTAATTATAGTGCAATATTAAAACATGAATATGCAACTCAAAAACATAAATTTAATCATTCAAAATCATCCATACGGAACTAAAAAATGCAAAAACATATATGCAACTCAAAACCGCAAATACATTAGGTCTTGCCATGATATTAGTCTTACCTAAACCTACCTCACAACGCATTAACATATAAGAATAGTAAAACCATAAGCATTCTTTATAATTAGGGCACAAATAATATCTCCAAACTAAGGTTCTTGAAACATAAGTTGAAAAAGAAACAAATCTTCACACAAGGCAACAAGCGTTGCACTAAGAAAGTAACTAAACTAAGCTCCATTCCTGCGAGAGTATTCTTCTTCATAGTACAAAAGCTTAGAGAACAATTCATTCAAGGGAAGATTTTTCTGACTTGATAGTATACCAGCAATATGATTGTACTTGGGTGGGAGACCGTTTAGGACTAGCCAAACATGGTCCTCATGCCTTATTTTCTTGCCGAGTGGCTTAAGTTCGTCGACAATCGCAAGGAAGCGATACATCATAGCCTTGATCGACTCGCCCTTGTTCATTTTGAAGGAGTAAAGCCGTCTACTCGCATCGGCCCACCTCATACCTTTGAGCATAGGGGTACCGTTGTATACAAGATCGAGAGCATCCCATGCTTCCTTTGCGGATTCATAAGACGACACGAGGCTGAAATCCTCTTTGGTTAGGGCACAATGGAGAATGTTTAAAGCATGTGCATTCTTCGAGTGATTCTTGTGGTCCTCTTCATTCCAATCGTTCTTGGGCTTTTCCACTGATTCGATTCCATTCTTGTCTAATGTAGTGATCTTGATTGGACCTTTTTCGATGATGTCCCAAAGTTGTGGGTCCACGGATTCAATGAAAACTTTCATGCGTTTTGTCCACCAACTAAAATGACGCGAGTCAAATAAAGGGGGGTGATTGATTGGATCACCTGTTGCCGTCATTGCTAAAGACCAAAAAAGACAAGTATACTTCAGAAGAGTTTACCACTCAAAGCAATCAAATACCAGTTAGCTAATAGGCAAATCAACAATGAGTTTGGGAACTTATATCTTCAGTAATGATGTATATATGAATCTAGTAAGCAAATCAACTAATTAATAACAAATGTATCTTTAGAAGTCTCAAATACAGTATGAACTATGCTTAATTAAGAAAACTCATGTATCATTCACCACCATACCCAATCAATAAAGTAGGATTTAATGGATATAGAAGAATAAAAGTAACTATAAAATATTACATACCTTTTCTTCCTTAGTACCAAATTGAGTGAACTCACAATCTGTGGTGGGAACGGTTTCAAATCACGAACTTTTCTACAACTCAACAAACATTTAAAAAGAATTAGTTCAGTCATTCCAAGACTTTATAAAAATTAATTTTTTTTGTTGAAACTTTATAAAAATTAATTAACCAGATACAGTTCTAATTATGAAGTTCTGATTCTACTCTTTATTTGAATTTATTAAGATAAAAACAAAATCGCATTCAAGAATACCAAAATAAGGGCCAAAATGCCAGAAGACCATCATGATCATCTGAATGTAACACCATTACTACACGTCCCCATTATTTATAACATCATCTTCAGTGCAAGCCTAGAGAGACTTTTGTTCGTATGTTCATAAAGCAGGATCATGAATGATAAATGGAAACAGCAAATCATACTGACTTGATCACATAATTTTACAGAGTATAATCAGTAAACTCTCTCCGTCACAATTTTACTCAAGAATCTCAATAGATACTACACGAAGAAAGTAAAAAGTCAATGCAAATCAGCAAGAAAAATTCTCAGTTGAAAGTCAATACAGATCAGCAAGAAAAATTCTCAGTTGCTCATCGTAAACAGATGCAAATTAGCAAACATCAATGAAACTGTTAGCGTTGCCATCAAATGAGCAAAGCCGGTTTAAATTGAAGATCACTCAACCACCAAAATTCATGAAAGATTCTTAAAGCAGATACTAGGTAATCGGAAAGTGATGAAGGAGAGAAGATAGAAATTACAGAGGAAATCAGAGCTGTCAAGGTCTTTGGCGCTGACTAGTAGAACAAGCAAAACTCGATTTGTATGTGAATGGTGTTGGCCTCAAGAAATCGATCAATTTCCCTGCAAATCAAACCCTAGAAACTTGAAATCATGATGAAATTTGAGCTCAGTTAAGCCCGAAAGTCAAGCGGATTAGGCAAATAGAGGATACAACACTTCATTTCATTAGGATCAGATTTTATGTAGACCCACAAAAAATTAACATAATATATACTTTGGCAACAAACAAAAAGTTCCATTAGTGAAATCAATCTAAAGCACCGTTAACACTTTCTTTCTAACTGGAAAGAAGCATTGCTGAATAAAGCAAATAAGCTATTTAAAGAAGCATCAACTAAATTACTTCATACAATGGAACTTCCTCACAAACACAACCTCAAGAAGAAAGAGTGCCTCAGGAAACTAATCACCATAGAAAATTGTTCCTGATATCTAGCAGGACATCTCTAGTAATTCAGAAGTATAATGTAGTTCATACCTAGAAAATATGTTGAAAAGACACAGCAAAGAAAAAGTTTTAGGACAAGCAAAAGATGGACGGAAACCCTAAAGTTCTAATTCAGGGAAACTACTCTGTATTCTTAATCTCTTTCTTGCCGGTATAAAGAAGGGCATGAAGCTTCAATTAGGGATCATCAACATTCTTCTAAGCACCGTTAAAATTTTCATTGACACATAATTCTTTTCCTATATTTTCGATCATCAAAGAAGCTTGTGCTCTTTCTATCTAAAGTTCCAAAATTGGAACATTAGGGTTCAAAGAATACTAAATATTTTGATTCTCCAACACCCCAGTGCGCATTCAAAACTTGAATTGGATAATTAGTCTAACTTTGAAAGCAAAAAATCGGTTACAAGTATTAGGGCTCTAAGTAAAGCTGAAGACTAACCCGTAATTAATGCCGATAGGAACAATTTCGTGAATTTTCACCGCTTTCAGAAGGCAACTTGAAGATTTACGATCGAGCATTGAGGGTTGCAATTTGGTGAATTTGCGCCGTGAGAGTTACGAATTGGTGGGTCGCAGCAGAGAAGTGAGGGTTTGGATGGTTTTGAGTAATGTGTGCTAACGGCGGTACGATTAGTACGTGATGTAGTCGACACTTTTAAAAATATTTTTTCCAGATTTTTCAAAAAAAAAAACATATTCAAAAAGTAGACCTCTAGAGCTGACGACGACAACAATACAAGTCGTTTTTTCACGACATCTAAAGGGTCGATGTCGCCCCTTGTAATGCGGTTCGAATTCGGTAGAGTTGTAAAAAAACTCTATGGGTAAAGTTTTAAAATTCTATGGTAATTTGGTGAACCCTAAAGAAAATAATTAAAAAGAAAAAAATCATAATTAGATTTGGTGAGAGGTAAATCTAATCTCAACCATTGATATCGTATTTAACGACTGAGATCTCTCCAACTCTACCCATAGAGTTTTTTTGCAACTCTAATAGAGCCCATTCCCTTGTAATGGGCATCTCTGCAGTACCCGGTTCGAACGTAGATTGACCCCGGCTAATCGAATTGAGCGAGAGATAAAAAAAAAAGTGTCAAGATTTGCACGCCCTCGAAGAGCGATGGCTTCAGACATCAACACAGAGTACCTGCCCGAAAAGCCACCATCAAAATGGATCGGCGAGCCCAAATAATCACGAAGGACAAAGACGAAAGATGAAACACTATTAGAGTTGACAACAAGCACCATTAAAGTTTAGTTTTAACATGGTTCGGTTTGGGTTTCTCCCATTTTAGATTGGATTTCTTCCACCAGGTTTTAGTATTCCCACTTGTGAGGTGCGGCGGGAAGTGTAGGTGACTTTTGTATCAGAGTTCACGTTATCCCAATCATGTTTCTATTTTCGAACAAACTCGAGAATATTTGATTGGGTATTGCTTGTTTGATTGTTGTTGGTGTCAAAAGTGTTCAGGTTCCTGAAGTACCAAATAGACCACCAATTTCTCTCCAAACTAGGGTTCTTAAAACATAAATTGGACAAAAATAACAAATCTTAAGGCATAACGAAATCGCGTTGCTGTAATTAAGAAAGTACATAACTTAAGCTCTATGCCTTTCTTCATAATACAAAAGCCTACCGAACAATTCATCCAAGGGAAGATTGTTCAAACATCTTAGTACACCAACAATATGATCATACTTGGGTGGGAGACTCTTTAGAACTATCCAAACCTTGCTCTCCACACTTAGTTTCTCGCCGAATGACTCCATTTCGTCGACAATGGCAAGGAAGCGACACATCATGTCGTTGATCGACTCGCCATTCCTCATCTCGAACAAGTAAATCCGTCGGTTCGCATCGTTCCACCTCAAAGATTTGATATCGGGGTGCCCTTGTATCTAAGATCGAGAGCATCCCAAACTTCCTTGGCAGATTCATAAGACGACACGAGGCTAAAGTCCTCTTTGGTTAGGGCACAATAGAGCATGTTTAAAGCGTGTGCATTCTTCGAGTGCTTCTTGTGGTCATTTTCATTCCAATCGTTCTTGGGCTTTTTCACTCGGACTCCATGCTTGTCTAATGTAGTGATCTTGATTGGACCTTTTTCTATGATGTGCCAAAGCTGTGGGTCCATGGATTCAATGAAAACTTTCATGCGTTTCGCCCACCAATTAAAATGACGTGAGTCGAATAATGGGGGACGATTGATTGGATCTCCTCTTGTTTCCGCCATTGCTAAAGACAAAAGAAAAATATTTAGTAGATTAATCAATTTATAACGAAACTTCTAACCTAGAGTCGATCTAGGAATATCAATCAATCTAACAAAAAGGAAAAAAAAAAGTGGAGTAGAACATTCAAATTATACCTGTAGTCTGTAGAGGAGAATTAACTTGTTTGCAAATGCTTTGCTCACAAGCTTGAAAGACGGTTCATGTATTTACAACGAGAAAATTTTGACCACAAAACCCTAATTTTGGAATTGACTATCCTAAATTTCTAAAGATAAAATCTTCTTTTTAAAAAAAATTACTAGTATGAAAATATGTAAAAAAATATTATTAGAAATATTATACTAATATTTTATCAAATCTATATTTGCAATTATTTTTTCTAAAAAGTTATCAGCAAGTCTTGAATATCTTTTTAATTAAGATATATTATCTATTTATTTTGGAAAGGAAATAATCTGTTTTCCTCCAAAATAAGTCCGAGTAAATACATATACCTACTTTATATCCACGAGGTCTGGGGTTTTGAGGCTCAATTCCAATGAATGTAAAAAATTTCCTTTAGAAGACTCACTCACCAATACCAAGTATGCAATTCGGGTCGAATTGAACATAATTAAGACGAAGCTCTGATAAACTAGTGGGCAATAAAAAAAAATTATATGCGACTAATGTAGTAATGTGAGATACAAGTATACAACACAACTACATATAACACGAAACAATTAACTCATCCAATGGCTACTAATTCCCACTCCGTTCTCCACGTTGACCCTTCATAATTTTGAGTTGACCCTCTTACCATTATTTTTTTTTAATAAGGTAAAAATTTTAATATCGGACATGTCCTTTCCTTAATTACCTTTTAAAAATAAATAAATCCCCAACCGAACACCATTTGCTTACAACAGAAGTTTTTACTTATCAACATCAAAAATAAGTTTTTACTTATCAATACAATCCACTTTAAGTAACTTATCAGTAAAGTTTATCCGAACGCACCCTAGTATATTTTCAATTTTGATTAATAAATTCAAAATAAAGTCAAGCAACTAACTAAATACGGAGTAACAAAATTCACGCCTCTTCTTCCTTAGCCAAGTTGTTCTTCATATGCCAAAAGCCTAGCGAACAATTCATTCAAGGACATTTTGGCCCAAGGTGTCCCTAGATGGATCAACGTGACGAAGTAAAGGGAAAACTCCTCGTATGGGAGGCTCCTTAAAATCTTCCGAACCTGGGCACGAGTACTTACTTCTTCTCCAAGTAATGCGAGTTTCCCCACAAGAGTAACGAATCGACTGAGCATCTCCTTGATGGACTCGTCCTTCTTCATTTTAAACGACTCATATTCGATTTCCAGCTTGTAAATTCTGATCCGTTTGGTGTCCTCATTGCCTTCAAAACAATCATTCAGAGCCTTCCAAAATGCCTTGCCGGTTTGGCCAAGTTGTTCTTCATATACCAAAAGCCTACCGAACAATTCATTCAAGGACATTTTGGCCCAAGGTGTCAACGTAATGAATTTCTCGTACTCACGTGGCATTCAAGGACATTTAAAGTTTGAGATTTTTTTAAAATATTAAAAAACTACATACCCTAATGGAAATATGGTCATATGTGGTATGCGGCTATGCCCCAGATGGCCAGACCTAATTCCCGCCCTCGCCCTTCTCACTTCTCAGTTTGGGGTTTCTCAAGAGCGTTGCTCGCTTGCTCCAGTTCGATCCACCACTTCGCAACCTCCGCTCAATACACACGCACCGCTCGCCCGACCTTATAACTTCGACGGGTCGACTAGGGTGATAGGCGCCGGGTCACCAGCTCGCACGACCTCTTATTGTAATTTAATATTCGTGGTTGCGGGTGACAGGTGGGTCGGATACGGGTGAAAGGTTTCGAGGGTAATGGGTGGGTCTGGTGATAAAATTTATTTCGCGGGTCGGTGGTTGAAGTGCTCCACCCACCCATAATCCGACCCATGACCAGCCCTAGGTGCAACAATGCCCGATGATCCTTCCACTGACAAGAGCGGGAGGTAGTTGTTGCTTTATGAAACCAACCAACTGTGGTGCCCTTCGCTTCAAGGAACCAAGTCACCCTAGTATTCACTCAAGAGACAAAACACAAATGAAACGCCCTTCTCACTTCTCAGTTTGGGGTTTCTCAAGAGCGTTGCTCGCTTGCTCCAATTCGATCCGCCACTTCGCAACCTCCGCTCAATACACACGCACCGCTCGCCCGACCTTATAACTTCGACGGGTCGACTAGGGTGATAGGCGCCGGGTCACCAGCTCGCACGACCTCTTATTGTAGTTTAATATTCGTGGTTGAGGGTGACGGGTGGGTCGGATACGGGTGAAAGGTTTCGCGGTGATGGGTGGGTCTGGTGATAAAATTTATTTCGCGGGTCGGGTGGTTGAAGTGCTCCACCCACCCATAATCCGACCCATGACCAGCCCTAGGTGCAACAATGCCCGATGATCCTTCCACTGACAAGAGCGGGAGGTAGTTGTTGCTTTATGAAACCAACCAACTGTGGTGCCCTTCGCTTCAAGGAACCAAGTCACCCTAGTATTCACTCAAGAGACAAAACACAAATGAAACGCCCTTCTCACTTCTCAGTTTGGGGTTTCTCAAGAGCGTTGCTCGCTTGCTCCAGTTCGATCCGCCACTTCGCAACCTCCGCTCAATACACACGCACCGCTCGCCCGACCTTATAACTTCGACGGGTCGACTAGGGTGATAGGCGCCGGGTCACCAGCTCGCACGACCTCTTATTGTAATTTAATATTCGTGGTTGCGGGTGACGGGTGGGTCGGATACGGGTGAAAGGTTTCGCGGGTGATGGGTGGGTCTGGTGATAAAATTTATTTCGCGGGTCGGGTGGTTGAAGTGCTCCACCCACCCATAATCCGACCCATGACCAGCCCTAGGTGCAACAATGCCCGATGATCCTTCCACTGACAAGAGCGGGAGGTAGTTGTTGCTTTATGAAACCAACCAACTGTGGTGCCCTTCGCTTCAAGGAACCAAGTCACCCTAGTATTCACTCAAGAGACAAAACACAAATGAAACGCCCTTCTCACTTCTCAGTTTGGGGTTTCTCAAGAGCGTTGCTCGCTTGCTCCAGTTCGATCCGCCACTTCGCAACCTCCGCTCAATACACACGCACCGCTCGCCCGACCTTATAACTTCGACGGGTCGACTAGGGTGATAGGCGCCGGGTCACCAGCTCGCACGACCTCTTATTGTAATTTAATATTCGTGGTTGCGGGTGACGGGTGGGTCGGATACGGGTGAAAGGTTTCGCGGGTGATGGGTGGGTCTGGTGATAAAATTTATTTCGCGGGTCGGGTGGTTGAAGTGCTCCACCCACCCATAATCCGACCCATGACCAGCCCTAGGTGCAACAATGCCCGATGATCCTTCCACTGACAAGAGCGGGAGGTAGTTGTTGCTTTATGAAACCAACCAACTGTGGTGCCTTTCGCTTCAAGGAACCAAGTCACCCTAGTATTCACTCAAGAGACAAAACACAAATGAAAAAAGTAAAAAAATGATGGTCCCGTAGCCTGCCTGAAAGCTTTGCACTAGTGGATCGAGGAGGCACCGGCCCGTTATCCTTCCACTGACAAGAGCGGGAGATAGTCGCTGCTCTGTGAAACCAGCCTCACGCAGTGCCCTCCGCTTTAGGAACCGAGTCACCCGAGCCTTCGCAGAAGTGACCCGGCTCAGCTCCCTACTTGGAGAGGGCGGACCAGTGATTGCCACCACAGACCCGGCCAAGTCAGCTCAAGGCACAGTCCCATCGCCTTAATGTCCCCACTTGGGTTACAAGCCCACGTTACCAAGTTCGACAGTATTGCATCGCAACTTGTGCATATATAAAGAAGACGTGGAGCTTTGAAGTTGTCGATGTGGGAAACGTTTTTTCCTTATGAACTTTCTATGTGTGGGAAGCTAGAAAAGGGGGGTGAATTTGGACATCGTTTTGAAAACTGAAAAATTATTTTAAGAATGATTCTGTTTAGTTGGGATTCTACTATATTCGCTCTGCTATCAAGCGGCGATGGAGATTGAAGGTCAGATTTTTTCATAAGAGAAATGGTGCTTCAAGGAGAGCGTGGAAAAGACTTAGCAAGTTCTGAGAAGAACCTGGTTTGTTAGTCATTTCTCTCTTCTGTCAATCCCACTCCTTTTGATGGAAAGTCATGAGAAGATTTGATTATCTGGACAATAATCCACTCTTTTTTTGGGGAAAAATGGTTCTCAATCATGAAAATTTTGTGTGAATAATAATACAGCAGGGAAATTTGAATCACCATTATTGTGAAAAATCTGGTGAAACAATATACACAGAGAGGGGGTTCAACAAGCTGGATTAAAAATGTTACTACATACTAGTAACCAACTCGACATACAAATGAGACAACTCATCTGAACTGATTTATTTGACTAAGAAATCTGCATAACTCAAGCTGAGAAATGTTGGTTAAATATGTTATTAGTGTTCAATGATATCAGATTCATTGCCAGGAGAAAGTGTGAAGTTATCAAAATTCATTGCCATTTCACTAATGATAACCCAATATGAATGAAGCAAGCAAGCAGTTAATCAAATCCATGAAGGCATGAATGTGAAGGGTGCTGTAAGAGTATTGCAATCTATCTTACTATCTTAGTACTTGTTGTCTTATGAAAATTTGAAACCTCTCTCTCTCTCTCTCTCTCACTCTGAGAGAGAGAGAGAGAGAGATCAAAAATCTATATGTTTATTTCTGGAAAAATGAACTACTTAAAAAACAAGTAGCTAAGCTACATCTCAGGTCCAGTATGTCTGTAGTGCAGACTGAATTGTTTTTAGAATCTCTTTCTTGATGATTTGCTTCCAAACTTGTCTATGAATTAATGGCAGCCTGAATCTCCTCAAGGGTTCTTCCTTTTGTTTCAGGCACCATCTTGATTATGAAGAGAGCTGCCAATGCATTCACTGCAGCAAACAAAACAAATGTACCTACACAGATATTCAAAAATGTATCATATTAAGAAGTAGATTTGTGAATAGATATCGTGTCTTATTTAGGAGTTAGGACGCGGTTTTGCAATTCAGTCTTACCATAAGAACTCCAGCTCATCAAGAAGCTGAATGTGTAGGAAACTACCCAAGAACAGAACCAGTTTATAAGTGTTGCCAGACTCCCAGCTTGCCCTTTCACATTTATTGGGAATATCTGTAGCAAATTCAGTTAAACAAATTGACCCAATGAGTCAAAAAAAAAAGTTAGTTAAAAAAAATGATGCTCTAAGCTAACTAACTACTTGCTTACCTCAGACATTACCACCCATGGAACTGCACCCATCCCAATTGAAAAAGCCGCTATGTACACCTGAGAGATGCCGACATGGTTACAAAATTCGACGATAACCAAGGTAAAAAAAGCTTCAGAATTGTTTATATACATACCATTAAGCCTGTCAGAGCCAATATAGGTGCTACATTCACCAATAAATCATGACCCTGATCCACCAAGGAAATTAACTCATTAGTACTATCAAATTTCAATGCCGAATACAAATAATAGCTGCTATCAGATAAGTACCTTAAGGTAGAATCCAAGAGCTGCTAAAAATGAACCTATAGTGAGTCCTGTTGCAGAAACCTAAAGCCAAATCACAATGAAGGCTAGAGTTTAGAAACATCATAAATTGAGATGAATGGAACCTTCTAGAACTTACTAGTACGAGGAGTTTCCGCCCTGCCTTGTCCATCAGTGTTGCCCCAATTGCAGTGACCACAACCTGAATGAAAGCATATGTTATGCTTCCTACTGTGGGTGAAATTCCTGATCAATACAATTTTTGAATGTTAGATTTAGTTCCCTGAATTTAGGCCAATAAAAGAGGAGAAATTAATGTATTGAGTTAATCACCTGCAGATTCAAAAGTTTTACTGATGTAAAAGGAGACACCATTGATCCCACCAAACTGTTGGCAAATCATCAACCCAACAACTATCTGGCTTGTGAATTAGGTGTCAAGTAAAGTGTTAAGAATCAAAAATTTCTGAAACTGCAAATTCTATCAAATTGGAAAATGGATAATGAATAATACAAAGAACATTACAATGAGTGATCTTCTGTATCTTCTTTGAAAGAGATCAATAAAATTTGCCTTTGGAAGCTGCTCTAATTCTTGTATGTAATCCTGTCAAGTACACATGCATGTGAGTAACTAGTAAAAATACTTACAAGTCTTTTCTCAAATTTGATTCAATGCTTGAATTTCATCTGCTTCTTTAGTTATATCAGCATCTTTGCCCCGAAGATTCTGCAATGCAGCTTGAAACTCTTCTCGGCATCCTCTTTTCGCCTGCGTTGATTTTTATAACAATCATTCTAAGGACAAGTTTCTTAGGTCATAATGTGTAAACTTACCAGCCATCTTGGAGATTCCGGGATGAAAAAGAGACCGATGATGAGGACAACACAGGGAATCAGCCCTGCATAATCATATTCATGCTTAGGTAAGTTCATTGTTTTTTACCAACTGTTCCATCATGTGAATTCATATTTTTTCACCAACTGTACCTATTAAAGCTAAAACCCTCCATGACACTACTAATCCAACTACAAAGGACGCTGATATTCCTGTACAGATCAAGAGCTACAAAACTAAAAGGCGTATAAGTCAATCTTTTAGACTACAAGAAAAAAGTTGCGTGTATATAACTGTTATATTACCTCAGTTAAAGTTGTCAGAGTCCCTCGAAGATTCGCGGGGGCTATTTCAGCAATGTAGACAGGTATCTATCTTATTATGAAGAATATGAATCAAGAAATGTTAAGTATTTGCAAGATATCAATTTGATAACATTACTAACTGATGTGCAAAATGTATGGGAAAAGTTATCTGAAATCTGAAACATACCACATATGAGAAGGCTCCCATTCCATAACCACCTGCAAGTCTCCCTATGTCCAATGGCAACACTCCCTTTATCAAGAAAACAGGAACAAAAAGAATTACGTCAGTATAATAAAAACTCGGGATGATTTTGTTTAGAAAAAAAAACTAGGCTTAATGAGTGTAATTAAGCCAAAAGTTTGTATACCTGGGCAAAGTATATAGCCAGCCAACCAGCAGCACAGACAACACTGAACACTCCCATTGCCTGCATAAATTTACTCATTCAGTTTATTTAACAAAAGTGCCCTGTGTTTATTCATATATACACATTTGATTCAGAGTTTCATTTTATACCCATTTGCGCCCGATTCTGTCTGAAATTGGCCCACTTGTAATAGCTCCAATCATGGCTCCAATGGACAGAATAGACCCAAAGAGTGCATACTGCAGCATTCATGTATCATTTTTGTACACAATTAAGTTAAAAGTAACAATTTCCATTTCTTGATCAAACTCTTGGTGATACATTGCAATAGTGCTAATTCATATGGTTGAGTTTAATGTCTGTATCTACATATTTACTAGTTAATTGGTGAAAGTGAAACCCAACTTAATCCATCTGAACCCATAAAAATTCATCAAGATTCATTATAAAAGAAAATTTGGTCAATTAAAATAAATAAAACCAGAGATGAGAAAATCCAAGCAAATTTGAAACCCTAAACAACTACAATCTACAGGATAAAACAAACCTCTGACGTGGTAAGATTGAGGTCTTGAGTGATAGCTGACTGAGTCGGCGACGAATATCCTATCTGAAAACCAAAATTCATCAGGCTAAGAAACCAATCTTGTTAAACCAACTAATCCAATACTTTTTGATCTTTTAACTAAGTTGAAACTTAGTTAAAAGATTTCTTACCCATGCTCCAATTTCATATGAACCACTCACGGCGATACAAGAACTGAGATACACCATCCATGGATGCTGTCCACTGTTGCTATTGCTTGAATCGCCATCGCAGCTCTCCAAGAGAGGAGCTTTTACTCTTATGTCATCCTTCTCAGCCATGGCTAAAATTAAGTGTGTCGTACACTTACACTTATTGCTTCCTTCATATAGGGTTTTGATTAGTGAATACAGTTATAGAAAATGGCAATGATTTTTTAAAGTCTTGCACTTTATCGTGCAGTCAAGAGGAACTGCCGATTTGGTTGATTTTACGGAGCCAATTGCCAAGGATTAACAAATTAAGTTAGGTGGGCACGTGATAGTTTTTTATATGGTCAACAGTACAAGTGAAATGACAAAAACTTAAAAGAGGAAACTACCAAAACTCAAGTTGGATTACAATATATGAGTATCGGATTGCGTGAGGTTTTATAAATAACATGCGTGATCTTGTGAGAGGTGGGACACTGGTTTAGGACATGGTGGAAATTTTTGCAGTATTGACAACGCCCTTTGAAGGGCTTGTTGTCGTTTTGTGAATAGGACGGGGCTGGGGGTCGAGCTTGGTACTTTGGGTTTTGTGGTGGGTTCGGATTTGATGGCTTGAATGGTGGCTGCGAGGAAGTTGTAGCGTTCAACACTTTGCCCTTGTTCTTCCCGTGTTTGACTTGAGCGTTGAGAGCGGTAGCTGGTGCACCGTCGCTAGCACTCTCAAGCTTGAGATCCAATTCTTTCAAGATCAGCCTCTCATGAAGTTCATGGAAACTGATTGGTGTTTCACGGTTGTTTACACCATCAATAACCGATTGATAACTTGAATCGAGGCCCTTGAGAACGAATTCGGTGAAATCTTCTTGGTTAAGAGGGGCACCAAGAGAGGCCAAAACGTCCACCGATGCTTTCATATTTTGTAAATAATCAGCAATGGTGGACGAGCCCTTCTTTAGAGCCCCAAGTTTAGCCTTGAGTTGTTTTTTGTGACCTCGCGATGCAATTGCGAAGGTCTATTGGAGAAGATCCCAAACGCCTTTGGCTGTTGTTTCTTGTGTGACCAAATTGAAAACCTGAGTTGACAAGGTGCCTAGAATGGAACTATGGAGCAAGTTGTCTTGGCGTTCCCAAGTGAGAAAAGCCGGGTTTGGAACAGAGATATTGTTTTGAACGATTTTTTTGGGGGGTGATGGATGTGTTCCATCAATGAATTTAAGGAGCCCAAAACCCTGAATTGTGAGTTTAATTTGTATTTTCCAAGCAAGATAATTGGTGGGATCAAGCTTGATGATGTTATTCAACTGAACCACCATAAAAGGTTGATCCGGATGAATCGGATTTGGGATGACGAATTGAACGTCGGCCATTTGTATGTCGTGAGGACTTTTGTGATGATCTTGCCAAAAAAATTATATAAAAATAGAACTAATAAATATAAGATTCTCTAAAATGAAGAAGCGGTTGAAGTTAAAGTAATTTTTTTTGGAGAATATGACTTTTGACTCTTCATTTTGGAGAAAACTAGTATATATACCCGTACCTTGTACGGATTTTTCTTAAATAAAATATTAATAATAAAATATTTTCAAATATATTTATTATGTGAGAAAAATAATTATTTAAATGCTTAAGTGTAAATTTTTTTGTTATGATCTGCGTAAAAAGATAAGGCAATTTCCCTATTGACATAAATATTCTAGAATTTGTATAATAGCATAAAAAATATCCTAAAGATCTTCACGTCTATCATATCCAAAAATACAAAATTGTTTAATAATGAGATTTTCTATCCTATATTCTAAAAATAAGTATAAGAATTTATTATATCCAAAAATAAAAAATTATTTTTTACAAAAAGGGGTGATGTGGTCCAATCTAAAAGTGACATGTGTCGTTTAATAATTTTTTTAACCTCCGCTTTAGGTTATAGTTATGATGATTATAGAGAAACTGTTGGAGATGGCCTTATATAGTAGTGAAATTTTGTCATGTGCTCCTTTTATGCGAAGACCTATATTTTCTCCAATGGAGTCAGTCGGACAATCTAATTTATTTGATTTGTAATCTTTACTAGCTAGATCTTGACACGAGCTTAAAATTTAATACCCAAAATGTGGTTCAGATTTCCCAAAGATGAGGTGTATTCCCTAGACTTAGAGAATTTTTTAAATTTATTTGGAAAATATTAATTAAAAGTGTATGTATGGAAACTTGTGATTGATCATATTAAATTTTATAAAAAAAAATTATATATAAATAAAACTAATAATTGTAAGATTTTCTAAAAAGAAGAAACTGTTGGAATTAAAATAAATTTTATTTGGAGAATATGACTTTTGGCTCTTCATTTTGAGAAAAATTATAGATAAACTGTTGGAGATGCCTAATGTCTTAAACAATACTTGTTTGTAAAAAAATCGGTAAATAATTTCAATGGATAGATCAATTAGAAACGGGTCAATACAATTTTTTAAGATGAATATAAAAGTTAAGCCAACTTCAAAAACGACTTGAAAGTTAACCTAGGACATTTTTTAATGACATAAAAAGTTTTGAGTTGTTATTTTTTTTAAACAGAGTGAGTGGTAAATGGATATAAGTTTATTACTCTTTATGTTAAGCTAAACTTGTCATTTTATAGTTTGTCTTAAAAATCAAGAAAATTACTTAATTTGACTTAAATATTTTCAATCTTCTTAAGATTTTTTATCTTATTTTGTAGACTTATGTAAATATTTTTTATTAATGATTATTGAAAAAAATAGGTTAAAATAAGTCAAATGACAATACTAGGTAGTAGGGGCGGCCAAACCCGGTTAACCATGATTTCGGTTAACCGAAGTTCGGTTAATCATGATTTCGGTTAGTTAAAATCATGAACCGAAACCGAACCGTGAATCTCGGTTAACCGTAGTTCGGTTAACCAATTTTTCGGTTCAGTTTTCTCGGTTATTCGATAACCGTTTATGTAATTTTACCTTAAATAATTAAGACTAAAATAGTAAAATTTGAATAAAAAAAAGGGATCAAGCAAGACTTTTATTTTAAATATGTATTTATATCATATTGTTTTGGTTGTTGTAAACAAATATCGAAAGTATATACTATTGTGTGTATTAATTTTTATCCTATCAAATTTAATAAGCGACTCTTATATCAATGTGACGTGGAAAAATAGTGTGTAAATTGTTAAAATTGAATAAGGAAAGACTCAAACTACATTAACACATTGAAGATCATAGATTTTAGCCACTAAATAAATCAAAGATAACTAATATTTGAATAAAATATTAATATATTTTCGGTTGTTTGGTTAATCGTTATATGTAAAGTCGTGAACCGAATCCGAACCAATAAACTGTAAATACTTTCGGTTCGGTTAACCAAACCGAAATTTCCAAAAAAGTCGGTTTGATTAACCTAAAAAATAATCGGTTTTTCGGTTTGATTTTTCGGTTTCGGTTTTTTATGGACACCCCTACTAGGTAGCATAGATATCATGGGAGAAATTGATCGTTGATCGAAATGATAATTGATACAATAGGAGTACAAGCTATCAATTCTCTTTTTCATTTTGGAATCTTAAAAGAAGTCTAAGGAACTATATGGATGCTTGTACCTATTTTGATTTTTATTTTTGTAATAACAATAGGTGTACTAGTAATTGTGTGGTTAGAAAGAGAAATATCCACATGGATACAACAACGTATTGGACCTGAATATGTCGGCCCCTTGGGAATTTTTCAAGCTCTAGCAGATGGAACAAAACTACTTTTCAAATAGAACCTTCTTCCACCAAGAGGCGATAAAGGTTTATTTAGTGTTGGGCCCTCCATAGCAGTCATATCAATTTTACTAAGTTATTCAGTAATTCCTTTTAATTCTCGACTTATTCTAGTCGATCTCAGTAATGACGTTTTCTTATGGATCGCCATTTCAAGTATTGCTCCCATTGGACTTCTTATGTCGTTGATAGTCCGCCTTACGTTAACAAAAATGTATAGAGTTATACAATAGACGATCTTCGATAACTACCCGTTTAAAGTTTTAAAAAAAATATTTTTAATGTTAATTAATTATATTTTTGTCTAGTGCCCTCCTCCTTCATATGTTTTTAAATTTAATTATGATTTTGTTTTTAGGCGATGATGAAAAAGTTTAGGAGTCGGGATTTGTACCTATTCATTATTAATGTAGTTGTGCGACGATTGTCGGTGAAATGGCATTATAAGTAATTAATATAATATTTTTCAATTATTAAAGTTTGTGAAATTTAAGATTTAGGGTTTTAGAGTTTAGGAAATAGTTTGATTTTATGATTTATGACTTTAGGGTTTACGAAAAAAGTTTAGGATATTAGACTTTGAGATTTTAAGGAGTTTTAAGATTATAAATTAGCGCTCATCTAGATGAGTGCCACTCTATTGTGCATTTGGAG
Organism: Fallopia convolvulus; assembly: GCA_964016875.1. Lineage (NCBI taxonomy): Eukaryota > Viridiplantae > Streptophyta > Magnoliopsida > Caryophyllales > Polygonaceae > Fallopia > Fallopia convolvulus. The sequence goes on from OZ024732.1 coordinate 51,897,637, forward strand.
AATTTTGCCTATTTTTTTGCCCCAACAACTTCCCTATCCAATTCTCTATAATGGAGAATTCTCCAAGAGATTGAAGTGTTTTCCCTATATTTAGAGAATTCTCCAAATTTATTTGGAGAATGCATTAATTAAAAGTGTATACATGGAAACTTGTGATTGGCCATATGAAATTTTATTAAAAAAATTATATATAAATAATACTTATAAAGGTAAAATTCTCTAAATGAAGAAACTATTGGAGTTAAAGTAAATTTTATTTGGAGAATATGACTTTTGACTCTTTATTTTGGAGAAAATTATGAGAAAATTGTTGGAGATGGCTTAAAGTTCACGTGTTTTTTGTTTCGCGAAAGTGTCCATTAATGTTTAACTATTGGGTCATTGCGCCAAGAAAGTTTTCAGGGCCATTGGGTCGAGAAAGTTTCCATCAATGATTAATTATTGGGTCATTGTGGTTTAGCCCAAACAAATAAAAAAAAATGATGGTCCCGTAGCCTGCTTTAAACATGGCACTAATGGTCCGGGAGACACCGGTCCGTTAAAAAAACCCGAAATAAAAAAATGATGGTCCCGTAGCCTGCCTGAAACTTGGCACTAATGGATCTGAGAGGCACCAGCCCGTTATCCGAGGTAGTGGCTGCTCTGTGAAACCAGCCTCACGCAGTGTCCTCCGCTTTAGGAACCGTCCTCCGCTTTAGGAACCGAGCCTTCGCCCAAGTGACCCGGCTCAGCTCCCTACTTGGAGAGGGCGGACCAGCGATTGCCACCTCAGACCCGGCCAAGTCAGCTCAAGGCACAGTCCCATCACCTTAATGTCCCCACTTGGGTTACAAGCCCACGTTACCAGGCTCGACGATGTTGCATCGCAACTTGTGCATATATAAAGAAGGCATGGAACTCTGAAGTTGTCGATGTGGGAACTACAGATGCAGAATGCTTCTTTTTTTTTCCTGAACTTTGTGTGGATGCAATCAAGGTCAAGCAGCGATGGAGATTGAAAATTAGCAAGTTCGAGATTGAAAATGAACTAATTGAAAAACAAGTAGCTAAGCTACATCTATTAGTGCATAGTGAATTGTTTTTAGACTCTCTTTCTTGATGATTTGCATCCAAACTTGTCTATGAATTAATGGCAACCTGAATCTCCTCAAGGGTTCTTCCTTTTGTTTCAGGCACCATCTTGATTATGAAAAGAGCTGCCAATGCATTGACTGCAGCAAACAAAACAAATGTACCTACACATGTTTTCAACCAAATAACAAGCTCACATTACTACTTCTAGTGTAAAAAATAAAAGACCTGGAAATAGGGCATATGTATAGTTGTGTATGCCTTACCATAAGTACTCCAGCTCATCAAGAAACTGAATGTGTAGGAAACTACCCAAGAACAGAACCAATTTATAAGTGTTGCCAGACTCCCAGCTTGCCCTTTCACATTTATTGGGAATATCTGTAGCAAATTCAGTTAAACAAATTGACCCAATGAGTCAAAAAAAAAAGTTAGTTAAAAAAAATGATGCTCTAAGCTAACTAACTACTTGCTTACCTCAGACATTACCACCCATGGAACTGCACCCATCCCAATTGAAAAAGCCGCTATGTACACCTGAGAGATGCCGACATGGTTACAAAATTCGACGATAACCAAGGTAAAAAAAGCTTCAGAATTGTTTATATACATACCATTAAGCCTGTCAGAGCCAATATAGGTGCTACATTCACCAATAAATCATGACCCTGATCCACCAAGGAAATTAACTCATTAGTACTATCAAATTTCAATGCCGAATACAAATAATAGCTGCTATCAGATAAGTACCTTAAGGTAGAATCCAAGAGCTGCTAAAAATGAACCTATAGTGAGTCCTGTTGCAGAAACCTAAAGCCAAATCACAATGAAGGCTAGAGTTTAGAAACATCATAAATTGAGATGAATGGAACCTTCTAGAACTTACTAGTACGAGGAGTTTCCGCCCTGCCTTGTCCATCAGTGTTGCCCCAATTGCAGTGACCACAACCTGAATGAAAGCATATGTTATGCTTCCTACTGTGGGTGAAATTCCTGATCAATACAATTTTTGAATGTTAGATTTAGTTCCCTGAATTTAGGCCAATAAAAGAGGAGAAATTAATGTATTGAGTTAATCACCTGCAGATTCAAAAGTTTTACTGATGTAAAAGGAGACACCATTGATCCCACCAAACTGTTGGCAAATCATCAACCCAACAACTATCTGGCTTGTGAATTAGGTGTCAAGTAAAGTGTTAAGAATCAAAAATTTCTGAAACTGCAAATTCTATCAAATTGGAAAATGGATAATGAATAATACAAAGAACATTACAATGAGTGATCTTCTGTATCTTCTTTGAAAGAGATCAATAAAATTTGCCTTTGGAAGCTGCTCTAATTCTTGTATGTAATCCTGTCAAGTAAACATCCATGTTAGTAAGTAATTTAAATTCTCAAATTTGATTTAGTCCTTGGGTTAAAAAAAATTACATACTTGAATTTCATCTGCTTCTTTAGTTATATCAACATCTTTGCCCCGAAGATTCTGCAATGCAGCTTGAAACTCTTGTCGGTATCCTCTTTTCGCCTGCATTAATTTTTTGAAAATCATTCCTTAAATCACATTTAAGAGGAAGTTTCTTAGCTCATAATGTGTAAAATTACCAGCCATCTTGGAGATTCCGGGATGAAAAAGAGACCGATGATGAGGACAACACACGGAATCAGCCCTGCATAATGAATCATATTCTAGCTAGGTAAGTTCATTGTTTTTCACCAACTGTTCCACCCTGTGAAGTCATATTTTTTACTGAATGGACACTTAAGTACCTATTAAAGCTAAAACCCTCCATGTCAATACTAACCCAATTACAAAGGACACTGATATTCCTGTACAGATCAAGAGCTGCAAAATTAAAAGCTTACAAGTCAATCTTTTGGACTACAAGCAAAAAGTTGTGTGTATACAACTGTTATATAACCTGAGCTAAAGTTGTCAGAGTCCCTCGAAGATTCGCAGGGGCTATTTCAGCAATGTAGACAGGTACCTATCATAATTATAAGGAATTTGAATCAAGAAATGTTGAGCAAATTATTTGCAAGATAACAATTTGATAATATTACTAACTGATGTGCAAAATGTATGGGAATAGTTATTTGAAATCTTAACATACAACATATGAGAAGGCTCCCATTCCATAACCACCTGCAAGTCTCCCTATGTACAATGGCATCACTCCCTTTATTAAGAAAACATGAACAAAAAGAATTATCAGTATAATAAAAACGTAGGATGATATTGTTATGGAAAAAAAACACTAGGCTTAATAAGTGTAATTAAGCCAAAAGTTAGTGTACCTGAGCAAAGTATATAGCAATCCAGCCAGCAGCACAGACAGCACTGAACACTCCCATTGCCTGCATAAATTTCAGTTAATTAACAAAAGTGCCCTGTGTGTATTCATATATACACAATTGTTTCACAGTTTCTTCTTATACCCATTTGCGCCCGATTCCATCTGAAATTGGCCCACTCGAAATAGCTCCAAGCATTGCTCCAATGGAGAGAATAGAACCAAAGAGTGCATACTGCAGCATTCATGTATCATTTTTGTACACAATTAAGTTAAAAGTAACAATTGCCAATTCTTAATCAAACTCTTGGTTTTACATATTTACTACTAGTCAGTCAATTGGTGAAAGCAAAACTCAACTTAATCCATCTGACCCCATAAAAATTACCCACCTAGAGAACCTAGAAATTCATCATCTAAAACATAATCTGGTCAAAATTAATCTTAGAAAACCAAAACCAGACATAAGGAAATCCAAGCAAATTTGAAACAAACCTCTGATGTGGTAAGATTGAGGTCTTGAGTGATAGCAGACTGAGTCGGCGACGAATATCCAATCTGAAATCCAAAATTCATCAGGCTAAGAAACTAATCTTGTCAAACCAACTGATCTAATACTTTTTATTTTTCATACATAGATGTATATACATAAGTTGAAACTTAATTAAAAGATTTCTTACCCAAGCTCCAAATTCATATGAACCACACACGGCGATACAAGAACTCAGATACACCATCCATGGATGCTGTCCACCATTTTTATTGCTCGGATCACCATTGAAGCTCTCCAAGAGAGGAGCTCTTAATCTTTTGTCATCCTTCACAGCCATAGCTTTAATCATGTCTTACTCTTTACACTAGCTTCTTGCTTCATTCATATAGGCTTTCCATTACATTAATAGAAAATGGTTAGCTGAAAGATATTGTAACTAAATCAATATTTTGTTTGATACGAGTATATTTTAATATATCACTAGCTAGCTAGCTAGCTAACACCTAAAGGTACAAGTATATGATGATGTTTTATAAGCTATCGAATTCACGGTATCCAACTCCATAGATATTTGTGAAATACATGACAACTACTTAATGATTGGCCTGCATTCTGCATGTGCATTGGATAAGATTGCGGAGATTGGATCTTAAGAGCAATTCTATTGGAAATGTTATAGCGCGTTTGTATCTTGTTAATTATATAGATTCAAATTGCACGAGGTTGATTATGTGTATATAATTATTAAGAAATAAAAAAAAATTAGATGTTTAAATTTATTGGTTTTATAAATTTATAATCAACAGTGAAATCTTTTATTGAGTGGACTAGTAGTAGAAGATATGTGTTTCGGATTCGATTTCTATCTTTATTGGTTCGAATCCGTTAGATTTTGGGCCGAGATAAACAGATGACGTGTCGGATTTTTATCTATTTTTAATATATAAGGTCGAAATCCACCTTCTACTTTAAAATTTAAGCCAATGGTTCTGATAAAAAAAAAATTTAAGCCAATGAGTAAGTTAAGGCTTCACCCATACTAGCTAGCGGAATTTTGTCATGTGCTTCCATGTGGAAAGACACATTTTTTCCAACAGAATGACAAGTCAATTTATCTGATTTGTGTTTTTTACTGGCCAAGACATGAGCATTTAATTTCAACCAAAAAAGACACGAGCATTTAACGACGAGAGATAGAGCTGTCAAAAGCTGACCGAACCACTAATTCGACCTGACCCGATCGATAATTTTAGGGTCAACACCCGAAAATTTAAACCCGAAATCCGAAATCAACCGAACCGCTAGAACCCGAAACCCGTTAGGTTGACCGATTTAGTATATTTATAAAATTTATAAAATTTATTTTTAAAAATATAATATTTTTATTATTAAAATACATAAAAAATAATATATTATAATTAAATATTATTATTTAATTAAAAATCTATTTTAATAATCATAAAAAAATCTATGTTTTTGACCCGTTGGTCAACCCGACCCGCCCGAAAACCCGCATCGACCCGACCTATTTTAACCCGTGACCCGTAACGATCTGAACCCGACTCAAACTGAACCCAAAATAATCGAACCTGAACCTGCACGATCCGACCCGATTGACAGGTCTACTGAGAGACCATATGAATTTGTTGCAGATTTATGTAATGCTATGCCATCCTTTTTTATTTTAGTGCATTAATGAGAGGATGGGTGAAAAAAAAATTTAAATTAAATACTAATAATAAAATATTTTCAAATATATTTATTATTTGAAAAAAATAATTATATAAATATTTAAATATAAATTTTGAAACAATATAATCTCCTTGCACATACAATTCTACTTTGTCATTTGGTAATTTTGGTGAAGGTACATGGAGTCACACACATACGTATTCCATCAAAGCATTCTGCCCACAAAAAGACAATTTTTAAAGTAGAATTTAATTAATTAATAGTACTTGCTTTGAAATTTCATAAGATAGCTCTACAAAATAATACTGGGCAAAACAAAAAGACAAGAAAAGAAAGAGGGGTCATGACACATTGACATGTTCAATGGCTACTACACATGCACACACCCCTTGTAAATTAATCCCCTGTACATCAAAATAGCATACATGATGCATTATTTTATTTCTTCGGATAGTAGTATGTTTTAGGGCTCAATTATTCAGCATTTGAACTGATTTGTGGCAAACCTTTAGGGTTTGGTGAAATATTACTTCGGATATACAATGCTTACCCAAATATCACTTCTACGGAACAAGTTTTGTAAAATATTATTCTGGTTTCGATGTGTTTATTTATTTTTGTCATTGTCACCCCAGTTGCTCTCCCAAACAAGTTTATTTCTCATCCACTGAGAATCGAACTCTCCAGCTCAACGAAGGAAAGCGTAGCCCCTCCCACTACGCTTCTTGTTGGTTTGGGTGGGATCTGCTCTCCCAACAAGTTCATTTCTCCTCCACTGAGAATCGAACTCTCAACCTCAACGAAGGAAAGTTTAGCCCCTCCCACTACGCTTCTTGTTGGTTCCGATGTGTTCACTTTAGTACACTATTCTAGTTTATATGTCCCTTTGCAAGTTTATTCGGCTGTTGTAGTTTGGGAAGTAACCAGCATTTTCCGCCATTATTTGGCCTTTTTATTGCAGTTTGGTTCCCTCTCAAAAGAAATAAAATCGTCTTCACTCTCTGTCTCTTTATTCTTCTTCAACTCATCAGCCTCCTCCAATTGCTTTAGGTAAGGTCGTCAGCAATAATGGCAGTTCCAATGTTCAACCTTGCTCCTAATCTCGCCGTTTCAAGATTGTGTTATGGTTAGGGCTTAAATGTTCTCATTCTTCAGGCTTCTTTTGTTATCTGCTCTCTCATACCACAAACATTATCCCTTCTTCTTCTTTTCTCCCCAGGGACTATGACTTTCGGAGAGCAGAACTCGCTTTCTGAATCATATCGCCTCCTTGACAAGGCGTTCGATTCAGGCATCAATTTCTTCGATTCAGCCGAAATGTAATTCTACTATCTCCTTTTCTGCGGGATATTTGTATTCACTCTCCCGGAATTCTATGTTTTTATTACAGCAAAGCTGTAATTTCTGATGAATTGAGATTAGAACCGATAGAGATTGAGCTAATGTTCTTGACAAACAACAACTCAAATGGATTACTGTGGAAATATGGCAGATTAAGGAATTGTCAAGTTGGAGCCTCCAGATACAAAGGCGTGGAACTTTGGCTTTTCTTCTTCTGAACATCTTTCTGCATATGGCGGGAAATCATAGCTGGGTTTCCTCTTTTATTAGTTAACTCCGGTTCTCCTATAAATAAATGTTTTGATGGTTTAGTTTTAGTAGACCGGCACTATAAATATCAATTTCCTCTTAACTTGTTCCCCAATTCAGAATGTGTGAGAAGGTGTGAGCTATGCTGGCCACACGAAGAACTATTCTGTAATTCCTGATTTCTGTTTAATGAAATCAGTGTTTTGAATCTCTTTGATTGAGTTTTATTGTTGATTATCTTGAATTTCCACAATTACCTATTGATTGATAGAATTGGAAACACAATCAACAAATAACTCCAAAGTCAGCCATGGATTTTATTGAGAAGGAAATGAGAGAGTTTACAAATTCTGGATGAGAATGAATTACAAGGAAATGCGGCTATTTAAGCCAACAAATTTCTAACAGAATTCCTAACAACTTTGAAAGCTCAGGAGATTAAAACACGTGGCATCATCTCCACCCTCAGCTCAAATTCTGTTAAAAACCTCTTTCCTATAACAGTTTTCCGAAATTGATAAGCTTTGTTCTTCGATACAGGTATCCGGTTCCTCAGCGTGCAGAGACGCAAGGGAGGAGTGAGGAATACCTAGGCCGTTGGATTAAAGATCAAAGAATCGCCAGAGACCGCATAGTATTGGCCACCAAGGTCTCCGCTTCATTGCTTTGCAAACACTTTGTGCTGTTAACCTCAGCCTCAGGTTTGAGTTACGAATAGCACAATTGGAAATGTGAGTTTGTTAGCTGTGTAGGCTAGCAAGTAGGATTACTCTGTGGTTTTATTCAGTTTTTTTGTGTGGTAACATAACCTTCAGACAGATTTTGATGAATCTCACTAGGCTCCACCAGTTAAAGTTTGATATCGGTTGCATCATATTGAAAGGTTTCATACTTTCATTAGTAGTGTGCCGAATTGATTTTCTTTCCCAACTTGTTTGAATGACTGTATAATACTTAAGAATGACAAAATATATTAGCTAAACTTTTCTATCCTTGCAAAAAGTGGGGTTGATTTCATGTGTTTGAGATTGTTTGTGCATGACAAAAAAACAAACTGAACTGGACTACTTCATTACCAAATATTGAGTATAACTTTTGCTTTTTTTTTGGATTGATCAGGGCTTACGTGTATAATCTTCCAGCTCTTAAGTTTCTACCTTAATTGTGGGAGTGATGAATGCTGTGTTGATGATTTGGACACAGGTTACTGGACCTTCTGGGCAGATGAGTTGGATTCGAGGCGGTCCACATTGTTTAGATTCTAGCAACATTTCAGAAGCCATAGATAATAGGTTGGTCTTATATATGCATATATGACATGGGTTTCAACTATGGATGCTGAATAATTCTACTTATTAGTATATTTTTTGTGATTGGTCTAGACTTCCAAATGGGGGTGAGTTCTTTTTCTTTTTGTTATTTACGGTTGTGTTATCTGCTCTGAAATGACTTTATTTTTGTGCAGTCTACTGAGATTACAAACAGATTACATTGACCTGTATCAGATTCATTGGCCTGACCGGTTTGTATGACCTACGTTGTCTACAGTGTTATCTGCTCTGATGTTTTTTGAGCAGCTTTTGTTTTGAAGCACCCTCTAGTAGGAAGCGCTGTATTTGGAGCAACCAAGTTACAACAGCTTCAAGAGGTCCTTGATGCATGCCAACTGACACTTGATGATGGTGTGATTTCAGAAATAAACAAGGTGCAATCCAGATATCCGAATCCTTGCCCCTAACTCTAACCGTTTGACATCAGTCTTCTTTTTTTTTTCTTCTTTGGTTAAGTTTGGCAATAGGGTTAGTTGAGTATGGCAGATACTAAGCCATTGTTGCTCAAAAAAAATTTCAACTCAAGTTCCTTTTTGTGTGTATTTTGTTGTTTTAGTGGAGGTACGATGCATGTTTTCTTCCATGGCGACTGTCTTTGCCTCTCCTTCTCTTGTAGAGTTATGGCCAAAATACAAATGAATTTCTAGCCTCTCTGCTTCACGCTTGATCTACTCATTAGTTTCATGGTAAATGAGTGAATCACCCTATATGAATAAGCTCTCTTGACAGCGAAAGCAAGGAGTTACAGATGGTGAAATATCAAGCTGAGAAATGTTGGTTAAATATGCTATTAGTGTTTAATGATATCAGATTCATTGCCAGGAGAAAGTGTGAAGTTATCAAAATTCATTGCCATTTCACTAATGATAACCCTATATGAATGAAGCAAGCAAGCAGTTAATCAAATTCATTGCCATTTCTCTTGAGATAAAAAATCTATATGTTTATTTCTGGAAAATGAACTACTTGAAAAACAAGTAGCTAAGCTACATCTCAGGTCCAGTTTGTCTATAGTGCAGAGTGAATTGCTTTTAGACTCTCTTTCTTGATGATTTGCTTCCAAACTTGTCTATGAATTAATGGCAGCCTGAATCTCCTCAAGTGTTCTTCCTTTTGTTTCAGGCACCATCTTGATTATGAAGAGAGCTGCCAATGCATTGACTGCAGCAAACAAAACAAATGTACCTACACATATATTCAACCAAATCAACAAGCTCACATTACTACTTCTAGTGTAAATAATAAAGGGCCTTCAAATACTCCTGCATATGTATAGTTGTGTAAGTCTTACCATAAGAACTCCAGCTGATCAAGAAACTGTATGTGTAGGAAACTACCCAAGAACAGAACCAAGTTATAAGTGTTGCTAGACTCACAGCTTGCCCTTTCACATTTATGGGGAGTATCTGTAGCAAATTCAGTTAAACAAATTCAGCCACTTAGTTGAAAAAATAATGCTCTAAGCTAACTACTTGCTTACCTCAGACATGACCACAAATGAAACTGCACCCATCCCAGTTGAAAAAGCCGCTATGTACACCTGAGAGACGCCGACATGGTTACAAAATTCGACGATAACCAAGGTAAATAGCTTGTCATGGCACACTACTCAATTGTTTATATACATACCATCAAGACTGTTAGAGCCAATATAGGTGCTACTTTCACCAATAAATCATGACCCTGATCCACCAAGGAAATCAACTCATTAGTACAATGAAATTTCAACGTCGAATACAAATAGCCCTCAGATAAGTACCTTAAGGTAGAATCCAAGAGCTGCTAAAAGTGAACCTATAGTGAGTCCTGTTGCAGAAACCTAAGCCAAATCACACAGTGAAGGCTAGAGTTTAGAAACATCATAAATTGAGATGCATGCAACATCCTAGAACTTACTAGTATGAGAAGTTTCCGCCCTGCCTTGTCCATGAGTATTGCCCCAATTGCAGTGACTACAACCTGAATGCAAGCACAGGTTGTGCTTCCTACTGTGGATGAAACTCCTGATCAATACAAGTTTTGAATGTTAGATTTAACTCTCTGAATCTAGGCCGATAAAAAAGAAGCAAAAAATGCATTTAAAGCTTTTTTAAATCTTGAAAGTTACCTGCAGATTCAAAAGTTTTATCGATGTACAAGGTGACCCCATTGATCCCACCAGACTGTTGCAAAATCATCAACCCAACAACTATCTGGCTTGTGAATTAAATGTCAAGTAAAGTGTTAAGAATCAAAAGTATCTGAAGATGCAAATTGTATCAAACTGTAAGAAAACGGAAAATGATGCAAGAAAATTACAATAAGTGATCTTCTGTATCTTCTTTGAAAGAGATCAATAAAGTTTGCCTTTGGAAGCTGCTCTAATTCTTGTATGTAATCCTGTCAAGTACACATGCATGTGAGTAACTAGTAAAAATACTTACACAAGTCTTTTCTCAAATTTGATTCAATACTTGAATTTCATCTGCTTCTTTAGTTATATCAGCATTTTTGCCCCGAAGATTCTGCAATGCAGCTTGAAACTCTTGTTGGTATCCTCTTTTCGCCTGCATTAATTTTTTTAAAATCATTCCTTAAATCACACATTTAAGAGGAAGTTTCTTAGTTCATAATGTGTAAACTCACCAGCCATCTTGGAGATTCCGGGATGAAAAAGAGACCGATGATGAGGACAACACACGGAATCAGCCCTGCATAATCAATCATATTCTAGCTAGGTAAGTTCATTGTTTTTCACCAACTGTTCCATCATGTGAATTCATACTTTTTACTGAATGGACACATAAGTACCTATTAAAGCTAAAACCCTCCATGTCACTACTAATCCAACTACAAAGGACACTGATATTCCTGTACAGATCAAGAGCTACAAAACTAAAAGGCTTATGAGTCAATCTCTTGGACTACAAGAAAAAAGTTGTGTGTATATAACTGTTATATTACCTCAGTTAAAGTTGTCAGAGTCCCTCGAAGATTCGCGGGGGCTATTTCAGCAATGTAGACAGGTACCTAACAAACATATTATGAATAATTTTAATTATGCAAAGTCAACATCAACATCATCATCATCGCCTAGAAAAGTCCCGCTCCAGCAGGATCTGGGGAGGGTCAAGATGGGGGCAACCATAGCCTAAACATGTCAGGAGGATGCACCCGAAAGACCTAGGGAAAACTAAAATTCAGATGTGCAAAGTGTATGGGAAAAGTTATCCGAAATCCGAAACATACAACATATGAGAAGGCTCCCATTCCATAACCACCAGCAAGTCTCCCTATGTCCAATGACAATACTCCCTTTATTAAGAAAACAGGAACAAAAAAAAATATGTTAGTATAATTAAAACTTAGGATGATTTTGTTTAGGGAAAAAAACACTAGGCTTAATAAGTGTAATTAAGCCAAAAATTTGAATACCTGAGCAAAGTATATAGCCAGCCAGCCAGCAACACTAATAACACTGAACACTCCCATTGCCTGCATAAATTTATTCAACAAAAGTGCCCTGTGTTTATTCATATATACACATTTGATTCAGAGTTTCTTTTTATACCCATTTGCGCCCAATTCTGTCTGAAATCGACCCACTTGTAATAGCTCCAATCATGGCTCCAATGGATAGAATAGACCCAAAGAGTGCATACTGCAACATTCATATATCATTTTTTTTGTACACAACTAAGTTTAAGTAACAATTGCCATTTCTTAATCAAACTATTGGCGATACACTGTAAAATCTTTAATAGTGTTAATCAAACTATTGGTGAAAGTGAACTCCATCTGAACCCATAAAAATTACCCACCTAGAGAACCCCGGAAATTCATCTAAATTCATTATCTAAAAGAAAATTTGGTCATTCAAAAAACAAACCTCTGATGTTGTAAGATTGAGATCTTGAGTGATAGCAAACTGAGTCGGCGACGAATATCCTATCTGAAAACCAAAATTCACAGGCTAAGAAACCAACTAATCTTGTCAAACCAACTAATCCAATAATTATTATTTTGTATACATAGATGAATCTATACAAATTGAAAGTTAAAAAGATTTCTTACACAAGCTCCAACTTCAAATGAACCACACACGACGATACAAGAACTGAGATACACCATCCATGGATGCTGTCCACCATTGCTATTGCTTGAATATCCATTGCAGCTCTCCAAGAGAGGAGCTTTTACTCTTATGTCATTCTTCACAGTCATGGCTAAAATTAAGCCTTGCACTTTCTCGTGCAGTCAAGAGGAACTACTGATTTGGTTGATTTTACGGAGTATATGCCGATTGCCAAGGATTAACAAATTAAGTTAGGTTCCGATCAGAAAAAAAAAAAAATCAAATTAAGTTAGATGGGCACGTGATAGTTTTTTATATGGTTAACTGAAAACTCAAGTCGGATTACAATATATGAGTATCGGATTGCGTGAGGTTTTATAAGTATTATGATGCGTGATCTTGTGAGAGGTGGACTACTGGTAGAAGATAATGGAGTCAGTCGGACAATCTAATTTATTTGATTCGTAATCTTTACTAGTTGGATCTTGACACGAGCTTAAAATATAATACCGAAACATGTCGTGCAGATTTATGCAATGCATGTGCCATCTTTATTTTACTGCATTAAAGAGAGGACGGGTAAAAAGGAATCTTTCAATAGATTCTTAAATTTATCGGAGTTATAGGTATCTTGAAGAGATTCTCCATATATATTGTATTTTTATGGGTAAAATGCGTTTATCATCCTCAACCTTTCAAAGTGGTCACTTAATAGTCCCTAACCTTTTTTTAACTTTATTAAAGTCCCCAATGTTTGTAAATTACCACAATAACGTCCCTCCGTTTAATTTCTGTTAAATTCAATGTTATGTTGCAAACGTGTAAGCTGACTTGGATTTTTTTTTTCCAATAGGCAATTACTGCATACACAAATAAATAAATAAATTAAGTGGGCTATATTTACGGAACAAAAAAATTAATTTAAGAGGGTTAGGGTTTGATGTTCTGGGGCAAGCTTCTTCCAATCGATAAAGGAAAGCTAATTTGGGTGAATGGCGATTTAGGAGTGTGCTCTTGATGGTAAATTGAATGATCGAAAAAATGGAGAACATTAAGCAGTGGCATGAGAGAGATGTTTTAAGTGAAAAACCACATTACGGTAACTTTCTCTTTGCTCTTTGCTTTGCCTAGTAGATGTACATAATATTTGAGCTTAATTCGAAATTTCCTGAAGTTTTTTTTTCAATTTGTTGTTAAATAGCTTAGTAATTTACTAGTCAAGAAGCTTTTAGAATGTTGGGTTTATTAATGTTTGAGTCAGCAAGATTTTGGCTACTGTTGGACATTTATGAAAAAGTGGGGGACCTTGAATACCATTAAAATAAGTTTTTTAATTTATTGGTGGGTCTTTAGGTATATGAATCTCGTATGTGCTTGAACAAGAAACTTTTTTCCTTCTTGTTTACATGTGTGAAGAGTTATCAAACAAATCAATTTCTGATGTTGAGCTAGAAGAGGAAGACAATGAAATTCAAGGAGATGGTGTGTCGCAAGAGAAAAATATTGAACTAGAAGAGATTGAGCTGGAAGAGGAAGATAATGACATTCAAGGGGGTGATGAAGATCTTAATTTTAGTGTGAATGTAGAACCATCAATAGGAGAAGTTAATGAGAGGGGAAGCAAAAGCATGCTGTGATTGATGATCCAATGAGAGAAGCTAATAATGAGAGGAGGCAAAATCATGTTTTGATTGATGAAGCTTTTAATAAATTAGAGGTGATGGGCTATGCTTTTGAGGTGGACAGTGAATATGAAAATTCAGACCAACCAGATAGTTTGGAAGAAGACAATGATGAAGAGAATGAAAGATTTCCTCGGTTTAATTCGAAAACTGATATGAGTGATCCTAAGTTTAGGATAGGTATGTTATTTCCTTCATTTCAGGAATTGAAGCAAGCAGTGAGGATATATTCTTTGAAGAATAGATACCCTTTACACATAAAGAAGAATGATCTAAAAAGGGTAAGAGTATGTTGCAAAGATGGGTGTCCTTGGACATTATATGCTGCTCGGTTTAAAAGCAGTGACAAAGTTCAGATAAAGACATTGATTGATGAGCATAGGTGCAGCAGGCAGTTTAGAAACAAATTTGCTACTTATGTATGGATAGCTGAAACTTATTTGGAGACAATCAGGGCAGACCCAGAAATAAAAATAGAAACATTGCGAAATCGAATAAGGGATGATTTCAACATTTATGTCAAAGATTGCAAAGTTCAAAGAGGAAAACAAGAGGCGTTGAAGAGATTAAGGGGAGAGGATGCACATCAATTCTTGAAGCTTGCAGATTATGGAGGAGAACTGCGAAGTACAAATCCTGGCACCACGTTCATCTTGTCTTTAGATAATTTAATATTTCAAAGAATGTTTGTGTGCATATGCTGTTGCTGAGGTTGAGAGTAGAGATAGTTGGACGTGGTTTTTACACCTACTTAGAGAAGAGTTGCATATTGAAAATAGTCACACATTAACTATTATTTCAGATAGGCAAAAGATAAAAATTTCACTTTTTTATTTACCATTTAGTTGGGTCATTATTACTAATCATTAGATTTGTTTCATGCAGGGGTTAGTTCAAGCTGTTGAGACATTATTTCCAAATTCTGAACACAGGTTTTGTGTTAGACACTTGATTGCCAATTTCAAGAAAAGTTTTTCCGGTGAAACAATGAAAAACACCGTGTGGGCAGCTGCTACAAGTACTTATATGGGAGATTACAAGAAGCATATGGAGAAGCTTAAGGGATTGAGTGTAGATGCATGGTCATGGATGAATAAAATTCCAGCTGAATATTGGTCACGATCTCATTTTAGGGAGGGAAGTAAGTGTGACATATTGCTGAATAACATATCCGAGTGTTTCAATAGGTTTATTTTAGAGGCACGAGATAAACCTATTCTAACTATGATGGAGATGATAAGGTGCAAGATCATGGTAAGAATAGCAAGAAAAAGGGAAAGAATGGGTACATGGACAGGTAATATTTGTCCTAAAATTTTGAAGAAGGTGGAGAAAATTAAGGATGACTCAAGACATTGTTGGCCCTCACCATCTGGAGGAACTCAATTTCAAGTTAGTTATCATGCAAGTCAGTCTGTTGTTGATATTGCAGTTTCTACTTGCTCATGTAGGAAATGGCAGTTGACTGGTATTCCTTGTACCCACGCATGTGCTGCATTAGCATATAATGCAAATCAAGTAGAAGATTTCGTTGATGGGTTCTATAGTGTTTCAGCTTGTAAGAAAGTTTATGAAAATATTATCAATCCTATTAGGAGTGGTGATCAGTGGGAGGACATGCAACATGATCCTATTCAACCTCCAAATAATATCCCACCTAAGCCGGGTAGACGAAAGAAAAAGAGAAGAAGAGGTGCAGATGAAGGTGTGTCAACTAGTAGACTAAGAAGAGACGGAATGATCATGCATTGTCGAAAGTGTGGTGCAGCGGGTCACAACAAAAGAGGTTGCAGAAATCCTCCATTGGAACATCAGGTGAGCCATATATATTCTATACTTTAATTTGCAATAGCAGATTTAATATTGTAATGTCTTATATTAATGTTAATTTATTTTGCAATAAAATGAGTTACCTTATTGTACAGCCTAATGCATCTACAAGTTCTGGGCAAGCATCGAGAGGTCGAGGAAGAGGGACGATGAGGTCAATGCCAAGGAACTAGCGATGCCCAAGAACATTGTTGAACCTGTTACTAATGGTTCTACTTTTTTATGTTTGGATCAACTTTTGATAGTTTATATAACTTTTAGTCTTGTCTAGTCCTTTCAGTGAATGTTCTAAGAACTATATAATGTAAATCTCGTTGTAGACTTTTTAGTTTATGGACACAATTTGTTCAGTAACAACAAAGCTCTAATGAGATCTTGTCTTCTTTACTATGAGCAAGACACAAAATTTCTCTTTTGTTTACCCAGATAAATGAGAATGCATATGAATTATTGTGCTCTTGCTTTCATAATTTGTTAGAATATTCCATCAATTAGCCTAATTCCCAAGAAAACCATGTATCTCTCAAACTTGACAAATCACAATTTGACTTAATTATGCACACCGTGGGCAATATAGCATGAGTAGAAATAAATGCAACGATGTAAAGTTGTACATTGACTATATAGCAAATTAACATCAGCTTAACCACAAAAAAAATATTTTATCTTTTATAAAGAAGAGAAAATCTCATTCAAAAATATTACTGAAAACTCTAAAATCAAGCACTTCATCATCATCACCATCATCATCTCCTTATGATAGTGCACTTGTGAATCGCCTTCATTTTTTTCCTTTTAATATAATTGCCCTCAATCACCTCTGTTTTAGGCAGAGCAAAGAGAAACTTATAGTGCGACTGTTGATCGAAAGCATCTCAATTCTTAATGCTCTCCACATTTCTTTATCATTATCAAGAGTACAATCCTAAATCACCCACCACAAATTTCGCCCAAATTGACTTTCGTGAATTGAAAGAAGCTTGTCCAACCATCACGTTTACAACCCTCTAAAATTTCTTTCTTTTAATTTGTTCCGAAAATAAAGCTTTTTAAATTTACTTATTTATATGTGTTTGTATTAATTCCCAGTAGTGAATAAATCCAAGTCGATTTCCAACAAAAAAAATCCAAGTCAGCATACACGTTTACAAGATAACGTTGAAGTTAACAGAAATCAAACGGAGGGACGTTATTGTGGTAATTTACAAACATTGGGGACTTTAATGAAGTAAAACAAAAGTTAGGGACTATTAAGTGACCACTTTAAAAGGTTGGGGATTACAAACGCATTTTACCCTATTTTTATAGATTTTATGGTCCAACAAATTCTCTATTTCGTTCTCGAAAATAAAGAATTTTCCAAAAGATGAAATGCATTCCCTAGATTTAGAGAATTTTCCAAATTTATTTAGAAAATGTATTAATTTAATGTGTATGCATGTAAACTTGTGATTGACCATATTAAATTTTATAAAAAAACTATATATAAATTTATCTATAAATATATATTAAAGTTGTACCTTTTCGAGCAACCAGAACGATTCTGGCCCCAACTTATATTTACAAAATTAATTTTTGTTTCTATTATTATAACTTCTTTCTATTAAATTCTTTTTTAACTATCTCTAACATCAAACAAATATATATTTAGTATAACAATATTCTTTGAAAACTTCCTTATACAAGTATTTAAAATTAAAGATAAAATATTTTAAAATAAAAATAAATCTTTTGGCATATATCTTTTGATGAATTTATTTATAGATATATAGTGATTTTCTTATAGATAAATATTTGTAATTTTTAAAATTAATAAAAATAGATAATAAAATATTTAATAGATATATTTAAATATTTGATAATCTCTAAATTTACGTACATGTAATATGAAGAATATAATATTTGATTGAAAAATTATAAATTCTATGAGCAACAAATTACTTATATTAAAGTTTATATTATATTTTTATTTATTTATTAGTATCCTATTTATAATGTGTATAAAATAGCAAATCATCGTCGTACCACTAGTAAAACTAATAATTGTAAGATTTTCTAAAATGAAAAACCGTTGGGATTTAAGTAAATTTTATTTGGAGAATATGACTTTTGGCTCTTCATTTTGGAAATAAATATATAGAAACTGTTGGAGATGACATAAGGTCTTAAACAATACTTGTCTGAAAAAAAATCGGTAAATAATTTCAACGGGTAGATCAATTAGAAATGGGTCTATGGAATTTTTTAAGACGAATATAAAAGTTAAGCCAACTTCAAAAACGACTTGAACGTTAACCTAGGACATTTTTTGATGACATAAAAAGTTTTAAGTTGTTTATTAATTTTTTTTAAACAGAGTGAGTGGTAAATGGATATAAGTTTATTACTCTCTCTGTTAAGCTAAACTTGTTATTTTATAGTTTGTCTTAAAAATCAAGAAAATCAGTCAATTTGACTTAAATATTCTCAATCTTCTTAAGATTTTTTTATCTTATTTTGTAGATTTATGTAAATATTTTTAATTAATGAGAATATTATTGGAAAAAATAGGTTAGAATAAGTCAAATGACAATTTTTATTGAATGACAAATTTATCTTACCGGAGAGCGTAATAAACGTGTACCGGCGAATTAGGAATTTTTTAGGAAGGGGCATACAAATTTTACGGACCACTAGTGTGTCGTTGATAGTCTGCCTTATGTTAGCAAAAATGTATAGAGTTATACAATAGATGACCTTCGATAACTACCCGTTTAAAATTTTAAAAAATATTTTAATGTTATTAATTATATTTTTGCTTAGTGCCCTCCTCTTTCATATGTCTTTAAATTTAATTATGATGTTTTTTTGGTGATGATGAAAAAGTTTAGGAGTCGTCATTTGGAATTTGTACCAATTTATTAATAATGTAGTTTTGCGACGATTGTCGGTGAAATGGCAAAATAAGTACTTAATATAATATAATATTTTTCAACTATTAGAGTATGTGAAATTTATAGATTTAGGGTTTTAGAGTTTAGGAAATAGTTTATGATTTTATGATTTATGGCTTTAAGGTCTAAGGGTTTAGGAAAAAAGTTTAGGATATTAGACTTTGAGATTTTAAGGAGTTTAAAGTTTAAGATGATGCATCAACTGTTCATCCAGATGAGTGCCACTCTGTGTACGAAAATGAAAAAAAACTCGTTTGTATAAAGTTTATATGTTTTTTGTTTCGTGAAAATGTCCATCAATGTTTAACTATTGGGTCATTTCGCCAAGAAAGTTTTTAGGGTCATTGGGTCGAGAAAGTTTCCATCAATGTTTAATTATTGGGTCATTGGGAGGCACCGGTCCGTAAAAAAAAACCCGAAATAAAAAAAATGATGGTCCCATAGCTTGTAAGAAACTTGACACTAATGGATCCGAGAGACACCGACCCGTTTAAAAAAAACCCGAAATAAATAAATGATGGTCTCGTAGCATGCCTGGAACTTGGCAGTAATGGATCCAGGAGGTACCGACCCTTTTGAAAAACCCAAAAAAAAAATGATGGTCTCATAGCTTGATTGTAACTTGGTACTAATGAATCATGGAGGCACTAACATGTTAAAAAACATCGAAATAAAAAAAATGATGGTTTCGTAGCCGTCCTGAAACTTGGCACTAATGGTTTCGGGAGGCATCGACCCTTTAAAAAAACCCGGAAAAAAATTGATGGTGTCGTAGTTTGATTGAAACTCGGCACTAATGAATCCGGGAGGCACCAACCCGTTACAAAAACTCGAAATAAAAAAATGATGGTCCCGTAGCCTACCTGAAACTTGACACCGACCCGTTATCCTTCCACTGACAAGAGCGGGAGGTGATCACGCCGCTTTATAAAGAAGGCGTGGAACTCTGAAGTTGTCGATGTGGGAACTGCAGATGCAGAATGCTTTTTTTTTTTTTCCTGAACTTTGTGTGGGTGGGAACCTAGAAAAAAGATTTAGGAATCCTACTATTTTGATGTCTCTGCAATCAAGGTCAAGCAACGATGGAGATTGAAAATTAGCTTCAATGAGAACACAGAAAATATTTAACTAACAAGTTCGAGATTGAAAATGAACTACTTGAAAAACAAGTAGCTAAGCTACATCTAAGGTGCAGAGTGAATTGTTTTTACTCTCTTTCTTGATGATTTGCTTTGAAACTTGTCTATGAATTAATGGCAGCCTGAATCTCCTCAAGGGTTCTTCCTTTTGTTTCAGGCACCATCTTGATTATGAAGAGAGCTGCCAATGCATTCACTGCAGCAAACAAAACAAATGTACCTACACATATATTCAACCAAATCAACAAGCTCACATTACTACTTCTAGTGTAAACAATAAAAGGCATATGTATAGTTGTGTAAGTCTTACCATAAGAACTCCAGCTCATCAAGAAACTGAATGAGTAGGAAACTACCCAAGAACAGAACCAGTTCATAAGTGTTGCTAGACTCCCAGCTTTCCCTTTCACATTTATGGGGAGTATCTGTAGCAAATTCAAATTCAGTTAAACAAATTCAACCAGTGAGTTAAAAAGGTTAGTTAAAAAAATAATGCTCTAAGCTAACTACTTGTTTACCTCAGACATGACCAGAAATGGAACTGCACCCATCCCAGTTGAAAAAGCCGCTATGTACACCTGAGAGAGGCCGACATGGTTACAAAATTCGACGATAGCCAAGGTAAAAAGCTTGCCATGGCGCATTACACGCACAATTGTTTATATACATACCATTAAGCCTGTCAGAGCCAATATAGGTGCTACTTTCACCAATAAATCATGACCCTAATCCACCAAGGAAATTAACTCATTAGCATCAAATTGCCGAATACAAAACCTCAAGTTCAGATAAGTACCTTAAGGTAGAATCCAAGAGCTGCTAAAAGTGAACCTATAGTGAGTCCTGTTGCAGAAACCTAAGCCAAATCACACAGTGAAGGCTAGATATTAGAAACATCATAAATTGAGATGCATGGAAAATTCCTGATCAATACAATTTTTAAACTTCTTGTACTTACTAGTACGAGAAGTTTCCGCCCTGCCTTGTCCATTAGTGTTGCCCCAATTGCAGTGACCACAACCTGAATGCAAGCATAGGTTATGCTTCCTACTGTGGTTGAAACTCCTGATCAATACAATTTTTAAATGTTAGATTTAATTTTCTGAATTACCTGCAGATTAAGCTCTTATTGATGCATATAAGCTTTTTTAAATCTTGAAAATTACCTGCAGATTCAAAAGTTTTATCTATGTAGAAGGAGACCCCATTGATCCCACCAGTCTGTTGGAAAATCATCAAGCCAACAACTATCTGGCAAGTGAATTAAATGTCAAAGTAAAGTGTTAAGAATCAAAAGTATCTGAAGATGCAAATCGTATCAAAATGTTGGAAAACGGAAAATGATGCAAGAACATTACAACAAGTGATCTTCTGTATCTTTTTTGAAAGAGATCAATAAAGTTTGCCTTTGGAAGCTGCTCTAATTCTTGTATATAATCCTGTCAAGTACACATGCATGTGAGTAACTAGTAAAAATACTTACACAAGTCTTTTCTCAAATTTGATTCAATACTTGAATTTCATCTGCTTCTTTAGTTATATCAGCATTTTTGCCCCGAAGATTCTGCAATGCAGCTTGAAACTCTTGTTGGTATCCTCTTTTCGCCTGCATTAATTTTTTTAAAATCATTCCTTAAATCACACATTTAAGAGGAAGTTTCTTAGTTCATAATGTGTAAACTCACCAGCCATCTTGGAGATTCCGGGATGAAAAAGAGACCGATGATGAGGACAACACACGGAATCAGCCCTGCATAATCAATCATATTCTAGCTAGGTAAGTTCATTGTTTTTCACCAACTGTTCCATCATGTGAATTCATACTTTTTACTGAATGGACACATAAGTACCTATTAAAGCTAAAACCCTCCATGTCACTACTAATCCAACTACAAAGGACACTGATATTCCTGTACAGATCAAGAGCTACAAAACTAAAAGGCTTATGAGTCAATCTCTTGGACTACAAGAAAAAAGTTGTGTGTATATAACTGTTATATTACCTCACATAAAGTTGTCAGAGTCCCTCGAAGATTCACGGGAGCTATTTCAGCAATGTAGACAGGTACCTAACATATTACGAAGAATTTTAATTAAGTAATGTTGAGTGTAGTATTTGCAAGATTACAATTTGATGTGCAAAGTCAACATCATCGCCCAAAAAAGTCCCGCTCTAGCAGGATCTGGGGGTCAAGATGGGGTGCCTTAACATGTCAGGTGGATGCACCCGAAAGACCCAGCGAAAACTAAAATTCAGATGTGCAAAGTGTATGGAAAAATTTATCTGAAACATACAACATATGAGAAGGCTCCCATTCCATAACCACAAGCAAGTCTCCCTACGTCCAATGGCAACACTCCCTTCATTTAGAAAACAGGAACAAAAAAATTGTCAGTATAATAAAAACTTAGGATGATTTTGTTTAGAAAAAAAAAACACTAGGTTTAATGAGTGTAATTAAGTCAAAAGTTTTCATACCTGAGCAAAGTATATAGCCAGCCAGCCAACAGCAGAAACAACATTGAACACTCCCATTGCCTGCATAAATTTACTCATTCAGTTGATTTAACAAAAGTGCCCTGTGTTTATTCATATATACACATTTGATTTAGAGTTTCTTTGTATACCCATTTGCGCCCAATTCTGTCTGAAATCGGCCCACTTGTAATAGCTCCAATCATGGCTCCAATGGATAGAATAGATCCAAAGAGTGCATACTGCAGCATTCATATATCATTTTTTGTACACAACTAAGTTAAAGTAACAATTGCCATTTCCTAATCAAACTCTTGGTGATACACTTTACAGTGTTAATTCATATGGTTCAGTTTTCTGTCTATATCTACATGCTTACTACTGAATTAATTGGTGAAAGTGAACTCCATCTTAATCCATCTGAACCCATAAAAATTACCCACCTAGAGAACCCCGGAAATTCATCTAAGATTCATTATCTAAAAGGAAATTTGGTCAATTAAAAAAATAAAACCAGAGATAAAGAAATCCAAGCAAATTTGAAACCCAAAACAACTACAACCTAAAGGATAAAACAAACCTCTGATGTTGTAAGATTGAGATCTTGAGTGATAGCAGACTGAGTCGGCGACGAATATCCTATCTGAAAACCAAAATTCACAGGCGAAGAAATCAATTAATCTTGTCAAACCAACTAGTCCAACACTTATTATTTTGTATACATAGATGGATCTATACAAGTTGAAAGTTAAAAACATTTCTTACACAAGCTCCAACTTCATATGAACCACACACGGCGACGCAAGAACTGAGATACACCATCCAAGGATGCTGTCCACCGTTGCTATTGCTTGAATCGCCATTGCAGCTCTCCAAGAGAGGAGCTTTTACTCCTTTGTCATTCTTCACAGCCATGGCTAAAATTAAGTGTGTCGTACGCTTACACTTGTTGCTTCATTCATATAGGCTTTTCGTTAGCGAATACATTTATAGAAATGGCAAAGGTTTTTGAAAGCTGCATTTTCTTGTGCAGTCAAGAGGAACTGCCGACTTGGTTGATTTTACATGCCAACGCTTAAAGGCTAACTGAAAGATTAAGTTAGGTGGGCACGTGATGTTTTTTATATATATGGACTGAAAGATATTGTAACTAAATCAATATTTTGGTTGATACAAGTATATTTTAATAATTTATATCACTAGCTAGCTAGCTAACACCTAAAGGTACAACCAGTACAAGTGAAATGACAACTAATTAATGATTGGTCTGGCATTCTGCATGTGCATTTGATAAGATTTTGGTACGGTGATTGGGTAAAGCTTCAAAGGATTCGATTTCTGAACACTTTTTTTTAAAAAAAAAGTCATGGAGATGCGGGGGATCGAACCCCGTGCCTCTCGCATGCAAAGCGAGCGCTCTACCATTTGAGCTACATCCCCGTTTTGCTTAATGTTTTCGATGTTTATAATAGAAATTTATTTCAACTAGGATTTAACCGCATGAAAAAAGTACTCTTGATGATATGATTTTAATTCGGTTAACGGATTGATTAAATTTGTACATCCCTGCCTAGTGCCTAGCCTAACTTCTTCATCTATAGGTAACAAGTAGATCAATTTTAGATTGAACCACTAGTTTTAGTTCCCGTATTATGTGCGAGATTTTATAAAACTATTGTATTATTTATATTTATTAAATTAAATTAAATTAATATAAGTAATAATATTTTAAAAAACTACACATAGTTTATTTAAAAAAATGTTATTTTTAAAAATAATTATTATAGGAGATAAGGATATTTTATGTACGTATTTATCTAAAAAATTAACTAATTTATTAATAATTTTATTTAATATATAATATAACTAATTAAAAATAATCTAATTAAATTTTAATCATTAAGATTGATTTTAAAAAAAATAGATGATGTGGTTTAAATGGGGCTATTTTATATATTATTTTAATCTCGATTTTAATATATAACAATGATAATTGTCAATTGGTGGAATAGGTAGATCTTAGTGCTTGTTTGGTTAAAGTTTAAAATCACATGATTTTAAAAATCTCAGTAAGTAGCTTTTAATATATGTGTTTGGTTAAATTATTTTTCCAAAAAAAACCCAAAAATTTAAATTCCCATGAATTGCAATTCCCCAAAATGGGGAATTACAATTACCATGGTGGGGTCGGTAACATTAACTTTCTCCATTTGTATTTAAATTATTTTTTTCTTTTTTCCCTTTTAAATTATACTATATTTTTTATTTACCTTTGTGGGAGTATTTTTTATGGATAAGGGTTCTTATATTAATTTTAAATAAATTTCAATGATTGTTCTCTTTCAACTTAACAAGTTTTTTTTAATTAAAAGTGCATAAACTGCACTACGAACTTTCAACCAAACAAGTTGTAGCAAACACATTTTGACAAATCCCACAAAATTCAATTACCGGAAATTACATGTCCTATGAATTAAATTCCTAGAATTCCACTTTCCGTGTTTAACCAAACAAGCACTATAGAAACGGGTCAATGGAATTTTTTTAGATGGATATAAAAGTTAGGACAACTTCAAAAACCACTTCAAATTTAACTTATGACATTTTTCTGGAGGAGAACAAAAGTTTTAAGCTGCTTATTAATTTTTTTTAAAGTAAGTGAGTGGTTAATGGATATAACTAATACTTCCCCATTTATAAATATTTGTTATTTTAATATGTTTTGTTTGTTCAAAATATTTATCGATCATTTTACATATTTTTAAAGATTTTTCAATTTTGTTCTTTAAGAAATACTGAAAAGGCAAAAAAATTTCTTTTCTAAAAACAAAACTAAGTAAAGTAATTATAGAAGGATATTTAAATAAAATTAAGTAGTTCCTTAAATGATAGATATTTTCTAACGGAGAGACTAAGTTTACGAGTCACACTACTTATTTATGTTAGCGTGCAAAAATATTTTGAATAAAGCTTTTACGAACGACTAGTGAGGTGGGGGCATACGACGTTGATCTGCAACATAAAAGAGAGAGATTTTGTATAAACTTTTGTGCGGAAATTATTAATGTGAAGAGGAGTGTAAATACAAGAGAAACCCTAGTTAGTCAATGTCGTGCTTGGTGACTGGTTGTGTCTTTGGGAGATTGAGCTGATCCGGGTTTCTAAGAACTCATCTGCAAGCTAGAATGCTCTAGGGCGACTTTTTTCTTATTAAGGGGCCCCCTAAATACTTTTCTCATCAAAAAAATTAATGTAAAGAAGTGTATAAGTACAAGAGAAACCCTAGCGAGAATAAGTTCCTTGATGTGCAAGATAACTTATCAAGTATTATCCTAAGATAGAATACCATAATAGTAAACTAAGGTAAGATAATATTTTAAAGAATATTTATGGTTAACATGTCCCCTCAAGTTGGATGACAATTTTAGAAAAGTCAAAGCCTGTCAATAAGCTTAGTGAAATGAGGTCTTAAGAGTGGCTTAGTCAAGACATCTGCAAGTTGTTCCTTGGTAGAGACATGTTGCACCCAAAACGTCCCTTTTTGAACATGCTTACACACAAAGTGAAAGGCTAACACAATATGCCCCATAAGAGTATGGAAACTGAATTAGGGTTAAGAAAGAAAGGCCATTGATTGTCACAATAAAGCACCGACGACCTAGGCAATGCTATGTGAACCTTGAAGAAGAGGAATAAGACCCATATCAATTTAGACGCAACATCGACGAGAGCCTTGTATTCAGCTTTCGTGGAAGACCTAGCAATAGTCTTTTGTTTACAAGAACTCCAATAGATCGGAGTGCAACCATAATAGAGGAAATGACCCATTGTGGAAATGAAATCATCATGATCACTAACCTAGTCTACATTTGAAAACCCATGTAGAGAAGAAGACGAATTAGACGAAATGGTAATGCCAAGATGTATGGTGCCTTGAAGATATCGAAGCAATCGTTTCAAAGCAGCCCAATGATCAGAGGTACATTGTTACATGAATTATGAAAGCTTATTGATTGCAAAGCCGACTTCAGGATGACTCAGAGAGATACTACAAGTTACCAAGAATCATTTTGTAGTCAGTTGGGCTTAGAAGATCTCTATAATTCTTAATCAAGAAGGTGAGTTGTAAAAGGTGTATAAACATGTTTAGTATCTTCCATGCCAACCTTTAGAAGAGTGTCTTGAATGTACTTTCGTTGAGATAAGAGTAGGCTAGACATTATCGAAATGACCTCAACACCTACCAAGTTCTTAGATCGAGAACCGACGAGCCAAGTGCCAAATACGTGTCTTATTGTTACTCATTGGAACTTCACTTGAATGATTTACGACTTCATCTTATGTGAGGTATATCTTGGAATTTCACTAATACTCGATCTCGCCCTTGTACTTATGGCTATTCAACACGCTCATGGTTTCAAATTTTGGTCATCATGCTAGGAGTGCGTGTCGTTTGTGCTTGAGTCTTCGCACGAGTTTCCCTTGGTACTTTTAATCTTGTACCTCAATTTATAGTGCGAGCCAGTTATGTGGGTGATGCCGCTTACCTTAAATTAGCGCACTCAAATCCTTCCCTTGGTTGGAATGCTCTAGTCCTTGCGAGAATGTTGTTTTTATGGGGGTGTGACTCTAACACCGTCGTGTTCTTCAATATTCCTTACTGTTAATTCGATGAGAGATTGTTGAGATATAAAAAGCTATCCCACATCGGGATTTATGAAAAGATTTGCCCAACATATATATCTTTGAGCTAATCCTCCTATTGTCAATTGGTTTTAGGATGAAACCCCACGGGCTTATGTGTTGGACCGAACACGCATATGCACATCAACTGACGTGTGTACCCCCACGTCATATTAGCCTGTCGGAATTCAACAGATATTCGAGATGCTTATGTCAAGCTTTCTCGATCATTCCCGTACCTTAACCATCCAATTTATTATTTATCGGGTTTATCTGCGCACTATCATTACACTCTTTCCATTCACTATAACTATTAGGTGGTTTTTAGTACAACATTATCATTTGTCGATCATTTTATTATGTTCCAAACAACAATTTGTAGCCCGGTACATATTGTCATAGCTTTAATAACTTTTTTTGAGTTTTGTTAAAGTGATTTTATTATTTTATATTAAATACCCATAAAATAATTATTAATTTAATAATTTTTTGGTCAGTTATGAGCTCTGGAAGGATTTTTCTATTTTTTAAGTGTAGTATTAAAACTTTGGATTTATGTATACTTAGTTGTCCCCGTCGTGTTCTGCACGACTATGAATCGATATTTTTTTAGATATACTATACAAAAATATTAATAAATAAAAATATAATATAAATAATAATTGTGAATTGGTGATTTATATAAATTGTAAAAAAAAGCATAATTCTAAATTAAAGATTTTGATAACAAAAATGAAAATAATAAGACATTTAATATAGATTAGCAAATAAAATTGACTTGACATATTATAGGATAAGATCTCGGTATATATTATAGGATAAGATCTCAGTATATATTTATATTATAGGATAAGATCTCGTTATATATTTATATGAGTTTTTTTGGTAGATTACATTGGAGAGTTGTTAGGATCATAAAAATATGGTAAAAAATATTTTTATATGTAAATAAATTTCCAATAAAACATTATTGTAATCCAATATAAAAAAAATTAAAAAATTGATTGATATTTGTAGATTATGTGGCAATATGATGTGTACATAATATATGAGTCATATGGAAATTTTTTGACATATGGACTATGATATGGAATATTTATAAAGACGTCTAAATTATAAGAAAATGACACATATAAAAATATGAAGTGGCTTAATATAGAATCGACATGTGGCGAGGCGTAATGAGAAGGCTGCAAACCTTATTGGTTTTATATATATAGTAGATTGTTTGTTATTAGTTCCTACAAATATATTGTTCTTGAACTCATCAGCCTCCTCCAATCGCTTTAGGTAAGGTAGTCACTCGTCAGCAACAATGGCAGTTCCAATGTTCAACCTTGCTCCTAATCTCGCCGTTTCCAGATTGTGTTACGGTTAGGGCTTAAATGTTCTCATTCTTGAAGTTTCTTTTTTTATCTGCTCTCTCATACCACAAACATTATCCCTTCTTCTTCTTTTCTCCCCAGGGACTATGACTTTCGGAGAGCAGAACTCGCTTTCTGAATCATATCGCCTCCTTGACAAGGCGTTCGATTCAGGCATCAATTTCTTCGATTCAGCCGAAATGTAATTCTACAATCTCCTTTTCCTGCGGGATTTTTGTATTCTCTCTCCCGAATTTCTATGTTTTGCGAAATTGATAAGCTCTGTTCTTTTTCCAAAATTCAAGCTTTGTTCTTCGATTCAGGTATCCGGTTCCTCAGCGTGCAGAGACGCAGGGGAGGAGTGAGGAATACCTAGGCCTTTGGATTAAAGATCGAAGAATCGCCAGAGACCGCATAGTATTGGCCACAAAGGTCTCCGCTTCATTGCTTTGCAAACACTTTGTGCTGTTAAACCTCAGGTTTGAGTTACTAATAGCACAATTGGAGATGTGAGTTTGTTAGCTGTGTAGGCTAGCAAGTAGGATTACTCTGTGGTTTAATTCAGTTTTTTTGTGGTAGCATGACCTTCAGACAGATTTTGAAGAATCATACTAGGCTCCACCAGTTAAAGTTTGATATCGGTTGCATCATATTGAAGGTTTCATTAGTAGTGTGCCGAATTGATTTTCTTTCCCAACTTGAGCATGCCAAAATATATGATGCTTATAACTGAATCTTAGTATAGATATATTTGTCATGGAGTCAGTGAATTTTTTCTCTCTCCTTATTGTATGACAAGTTTATAAGTGAGATTGTCAAACTAAGCATCTGTAGCTGTTTGTGTTGGCATTAGAGTATTGGTTTGAAGGTTTAATAGTATGTGGTGTACATGTGAACTTAAGATTGTGATGACATGTTTGTGCCATTACCAAAGTGTTACATGGCCTCAATCAAACTTTTCTATACTTGCAAAAAGTGGGGTTGATTTCATGTGTTTGAGATTGTTTGCGCATGACAAAAAAAACAAACTGAACTGGACTACTTCATTACCAAATATTGAGAATAACTTTTGCTTTTTTTTTTGGACTGATCAGGGCTTACGTATATATTCTTCCAACTCTTAAGTTTCTACCTTTATTGTGGGAGTGATGAAAGCTGTGTTGATGATTTGGACACAGGTTACTGGACCTTCTGGGCAGATGAGTTGGATTCGAGGCGGTCCACATTGTTTAGATTCTAGCAATATTTCAGAAGCCATAGATAATAGGTTGGTCTTATATATGCATATATGACCTGGGTTTCAACTATGGATGCTGATTAATTCTACTTACTAGTATATTTCTTGTGATTGGTGTAGAATCCCAAATGGGGGTGAGTTCTCTATACGTTTCTCTTTCTTTTTGTTATTTAGGGTGTGTGATCTGCTCTGACATGATTTTTCCTTATTTTTGTGCAGTCTACTGAGATTACAAACAGATTACATTGACCTGTATCAGATTCATTGGCCTGACCGGTTTGTATGAGGACCTCTGTTGTCTATAGTCTTTATTTAACAGTAATAGATTGGCATGAAAAATGCTGATTATTCAATGCTTGGGGCTATTTATTTATTTTTCAATTGTTGTATGATTTATCTTTAGTTACATCCCCATGTTTGGAGAAACTGAGTATGACATGAGAAAAGACTACTCTTCTGTATCTATAGAGGAGCAACTTGAGGCCCTTAGTAGAGCTGTTGATGCCGGCAAGGTATGCAGGTCTCAGTCTTCTTATAGACCTTTAGTAAAATTTGACTTTGTAATAGACTGACTTCTAATTCGTAGATCAGATACATTGGACTTAGTAATGAAACGCCATATGGAGTGATGAAGTTCCTACAAGTTTCTGAGAAGTTTGAAAGCTGCCGTAGGATAATTTCTGTACAGGTATCTTTTTTTTTGCGTAAATTTGAAGGTTATCTTCACCCAAGCCACGGTTCCAACTTTTTAACTGAAAAAGAGAAAAATCTCTTGCAATTTCTCCGTTTGTTTTTAGGTGTTTGGCTTTATACTTTCTAAGACTAACACCGGAAATGCTCTTTATTACAGAATGCATACAGCTTGCTCTGCCGCAATTTTGATTCTGGTCTTGCTGAATGCTGTCATCGTGAGAGGTAATCCTGAATAAATATTGAGAAACATGCTTTGTTGATATTTGTAGTGTGTACAGAACTGATACTAATAAATAAATGCAGCAAAAAGGAACATGTGAAGGTGTTAATTGGAAGAAATAAGTTGCATATACTAAACCAAGAAAAAAGTACTGGAGTTTCTATGAGTAACTTAAATCTGTTTTCATAGAAACTTGTAACTTGATAAAAAAAAATGTTCTTCAAATCTATGCTATTTCTAATTAGTAATGTAATAAGAAATGGTCCAATCATATCTTGAATGATATTTCAAAGATATTCTCAAACAGGTTAACTCATAGAAACTGATTTAAGTCAGTCCTAAACACTTTATAGTAGAATGTATATGTACATGGAACCTTCTTTTCTTAGACAGGGTAAATGTTAAACACTTGTAACCTAGCTGGAAGCGTATCGAATAGTTCTGCCTTCACCTCGCAACTTTTACTTAGTTACTGAATATGAATTTGCTACCCAGTGTTATCATAGGTGCTTCAATTGACACTATCCATTTGTTTCACGTGGTTCAATTTTCACATTTTTCAGAATTTTCTTGTTAGCCTACAGCCCTTTGGCAATGGGAATACTCTCTGGTAAATACTTTTCTGGAGATGGAGTTTCACCTGATGCTCGATTGTGTCTTTTTAAAGGTAATACCTTCAATTTTGGCACATATTTTGTTTTCCTCTGGAACTAAGCTAATGTTTGTATGGCTTATCGATCCATTTATGTTTGGCAGGAAAGTATTCAGAAGGAGAATCCAGATATAGTCTATCCAAGATTGTTATCAGGGAAGCAACCTTGGTATGGGAATTGTATATTATCAAATACCTTTAATTTGACAAGCCTATAGACTTAAAATGCAACGGATTCTGTTGCAATAACAATTAGCAACTTCTCCTTTACTTTAAGGCCAATGTAAGAAAGACTAATTTTAACATGCAATGATTTTGCCCAGAGTTGCTTTTTAAACAACTTTTATTCAGCTTGAGTCTTAATTGGCATGAGGATTCTTAAAAAAAAGGCTTACTGGTGTGTCAAATTCACTGTACTTGTATTTTTTTATTGTCAATTTCACTATACTACTTTGCTGTGTTTTTTAAAATGCAGGAATATCTTGAGATAGCCAAGAAGTTTAGCCTTCATCCTGTCTCTCTTGCACTAGGTATGTCAGTAGCCTCTCTTGTCTTTATGTCCTGAATTCCTCGAGATACCCAAGAAATGATGACATACCACCAAATTCAGTAATATTATGTTGATGTTTTTTTAGCAGCTTTTGTTTTGAAGCACCCTCTCGTAGGAAGCGCTGTATTTGGAGCAACCAAGTTACAACAGCTTCAAGAGGTCCTTGATGCATGCCAACTGACGCTTGATGATGATGTGATTTCAGAAATAAACAAGGTGCACTCCAGATTTCCGAATCCTTGCCCCTAACTCTAAGTGTTTGGCAACAGTGTTAGTTGAGTATGACAGATACTAAACAATTGTTGCTCAAAGAGTTTTCAACTGCTAAATCAAGTTCCTTTTTGTGTGTGTGCGTGTGTGTGTATTTTGTTGTCTTAGCTGAGTTATGCATGTTTTCTTCCATGGCAACTGTTGCCTCTCCTTCTCTTGTAGAGTTATAGCCAAAATACCAATGAATTGCTAGCCTCTCTGCTTGACACTTGAGCTACTCGCTAGTTTCATGGAAAACGAGTTCAGAATATTATCTGTGGACACAATAAGCTATCTTGACAGCTTAAGAAAGGAGTTGCGGATGGTGGAGAACCATTCAATGAATGCAGATGAAATCGAATGGCGAGCAAGATTGAATATTGGGACATGGTGTCACGAAAATTGGGAAAAGAAGATGAGTTGAAGCTAGCTCGTGTGAATCTTAGATCAGTTGAGGCATCTCATTATGTTATTGTCTTATTGAACATGTCCAATTTGAAAATGGAGAGTTGAGAATGGTGGATTGTCTCATTTGAAGATGTTGCACATCTTTAATTGCTACAAGTTGGAAAGAATTCCCGAAGGGGTGATTACATGCGGAATCACCAATGAATTAAACAATAAAATTTTGTTTCTTAGTGTAGAAACGATTTTTATCTATCTCTAATTTTAGATTTAAATCACATTTTGAGGCTAGGCAAGCACACTTTTATCTTATTTTCTTTATATATAGTAAAGGAATAAAAGAAAATTGTGTGTTAGAGCTCTCATTTTTGGGGCCAAATTTCAATTTTTGATTTTCTGTGTTCTTTGCAAAGAGTTGAATCTTTGCGTTTCTGTCTTGCGAAAATATTGGAACTTTGTCGGAGACTCAAACTTTGGCAGGTCAATATCGTTTTGCAGGTAAACATATTTTCATGGTGCCTTTATTTGGGGTTTTTGGCTTTCAAATATGCCATTCTAATTATCAAAACAAAATGTCTCCAAATAGACTTTTTGAGTATTTGTTGTGTTTTATGCATAAACCCATACGTGAAATCTGTAACACTCAAGCTGTTCTTGTAAGCCCCCAATAATATGGTTGATTTACTAGCCGACAAAATTTTTATGAAGACGAGTGGTTTGTTTTGATAAGTTGAGTGTGCTCCAAATTTTCATATATAGTAGACTAGATGAGAGTTGTGTTTGAATTGATCATTTCTTTGTTATGTGAGAAGTGTCAATCGAGGTTTAGATAACTATTGGGTCATTGTGTTCGGCCAACAAATAAAAGAATGATGGTTGCCTGAAACTTGGCACTAATGGATTCGGAACCAGCCTGTTATCCTTCCACTGACAGGAGCGGGATGTAGTCGCTACTCTGTGAAACCAGGCTCACGCTTAAGAACCGAGTCACTCGAGCCTTTGCCGAACAAAATAAAAGAAAATGATGGTCCTGTAGCCTGCCTGAAGCTTGGCACTAGTGGATCGATGGTCCCATAGCCTGTCTGATACTTGGCATTAATTGATTCGGAACCAGCCCGTTATCCTTCCACTGACAAGAGCGGGAGGATGTCGCTACTCTGTGAAACTCACCCGAGCCTTTGCCGAACAAAATACAAAAATGATGGTCCCATAGCTTGCCTGAAGCTTGGCACTAGTGGATCAAGGAGGCACCGGCTCGCTATCCTTCCACTGACAAGAGCGGGAGGTAGTCGCTGCTCTGTGAAACCAGCCTCACGCGGTTGCATCACCTTAATGTCCCCACTCGGGTTACAAGCCCACGTTACCAGGCTCAACGGTTTAACATCGTAACTTGTGCATATATAAAGCAGACGTGGAGCTTTGATATTCTCGATGTGGGAACTACAAAATGCTTTTTTTTTTCCTCCTGAACTTTCTATGTGTGGGAAGCTAGAAAGGGAGGTGGAATTGGACATCGTTTTGAAAACTGAAAAGATTTAAGAGCAATTTTCATTGGCTGAGAGATTCCTACTGTGTTCTCTCTGCAATCAAACGGCTTGGAATGGAGATTGAAGGCCAACTTTTTTTTTCGGAGGAAAATGGTGCTTCAATGAGAGAACAGAACTAACTTTAAACTAGTCATTTCTTTGCTCTTTCAATCCACTCCTTTTGGGGCAAAACATTCCCATGTTGAAAATTTTGTGCAAAAAACACATCAGGGAAGTTTTAATCACCATTGATCAAGCTGAAAAATGTTGATTAAATATGTTATAACTTATTAGTGTACAATGATCCCAGATTCATTTCCTTGAGAAAGTGAAAAGTTATCAAATTCATTGCCATTTCCATAATGGCAAGCCTATATGGATGAAGCAAGAAGTTAATTAAAGCTATGGCCGACGTACGAGTTAGAGCTCCTCTATTGGGAGAGCTTCAGTGGTGATCAAATCGGTGACACAAGTCCATCGACATCATCGCAGTGTGTGGTTCATATGAATTTGGGTATGAATTTCTTATAAATCATCTCGTATAGTTATGAGATTGTTTTTTAGCCTATAATTGTTGGATTAATTTTGGTTTTAAGGTTCACTTTTACCAATTAAGTAGTAAAACTGCAAATATAGACACAATTCATCCACATAAAGAATCCCTCTTGTATTGTATATATCACCAGAGCTTGATTCTAAGATGTGCCAATTGTAACTGTATATAATTGTATCTCTTTGATCTATTCTGTCCATCGGAGCCATGATTGAAGCTATTAGGAGTGGACAAATTTCAGATGGAATCGGGTGAAAATGGGTAAAAACCAAATGTATGTATTCATAATTACATAACAAGGAACTTCTGTTAATTAATTGAATACTCAATGAAGGCAACGAGACTATCAGAGTGTTCAGTGTTGGCTGGCTTGCTACATACTTTGTTCAGATATACAAAGTTTTGGCTTGTTTGTATTGGCTTATTCACACCATTAATTCAACCACCAGTGACTTAGTGGGTTTTTTTTATAATGTTTTTACTTGAACTGGCTTAATTATTTTTACTTGTTTTCTTAATAAATGGAGTGTTTCTTCCGTCTAGAGGTGCTTAAATTGAAGAATTGTTGCAATTGATGTTCGATCCCGAAGAGAAAGAAGAGATCTTCGGAAGAGGGACTTTGACAATATCAAACCAGGAAAAATAATAGCCTATACATAATTTTCGCGCTATGAATTTGTCAGCATGTTAAATATGTCTTGTGCTTGAAATAATAAGAAGTTAATAAAAAGGCGTTTAATTTCTACCAAAAAAACAGGAAGGTGTTTAATTCTTTACCGATGATAAAAATAGAAGATTCCTATATAGAGAGAGAAATGAGAAGAAGATCTAATCATCTTCTGGATACACCAAAAAAACACGAGAGAGAAAAGATTTCATATGCAAAAAAAAAAAGATAGAAACATAAAGAGATGTGCAGTCGGAAGGTGTTTTGGGAAATATCTTGACATGTACACAACATAGCGTACATCAAACTTCCAACTGCACTTGCATAGGGTGCAGTTGGAAGTTTGATATACATTATGGTGTGTACAATCTAGGAATTTCCCAAGCAATTAGTGTTGTTAGTAGGTTCATGGCGAATCCTGTGAAGACACATCGAGTTAGTGGGTTTGTCAACTCGGACTATGCAAGTGATATAGACGAACGACAATCTATCACTAGTTATGTTTTCAAGATATACGGCGCTCCAATAAGATGGTGCTACATGCTACAGTTGCACTCTCAACTATAGTCAAAATATATGGCTATGGCAGAGGGTGTGAAGATAGCACTGTGGTTGAAAGGTCTTTTGTATGACTTGGAATTATCGTAGTATAGTGTGGATTTATGGTGTAGTTAGTGCGTGATTCACTTGGCTAAAAATCAGGACCATCATTGTAACACCCCAACTTCCGACAGGGCGCTACTTAGAAATAGACCTTACTAGATACTATTTAAGTAGGTTGACAACTACACTTTAGGATCTTGCAACGCGAGCACGACGAGAAAACTTAACAAAAACATCCAATCTTTTATTTTATAAAAACATAGAAAACTTAGTTATGCATGTATTCCCGAAAACATAAATATTCAAATTCGCCGAATCACTACTAACAATAAATTATTCGAAGAAACAAGACAAGTAATAATACTAACTCCATCATAATAGTAACATCCTAGAAAGTCATAAATAAACTAACGTAAACCCGTCCCTACTATGTCACACGCTCTTCACCGCTCCGCCCCGCCATTTGGCCTCGGTTCCTGCACGGTTCCCTGGTTCATACCTAGAACTAAAAAAAAATATTCCCCGAAGGGTCAGCTACTAATCTATCAAGCTAGAAAGAATACAGAAATTGCAAGACGTTTTAAAAGCATTTCCAAAGTCAGCATCCAAGTCCACAACTACACTCATAACTCTAAAGGCCAATATCTAAATTAGTTCTAGTTAGTCACACATAGTCACAGATAGGCTCAACCAGCCAGGTCTGGTATACAATGCATCAACTTATAATGTAATGATTGTGTTGCTTCCATAAATCCTAGTAGATCTCTCACACTGATGTCTGACCAAGATGTGGTTGATCTACATAACAACATTTAACAACAATGTCATAAAAAATTGACATTTTTTTCTTTACAAAAAGAAACTACCTCATGTGCAATCATTGCTGCAATGGCTGAATCGTTATAAAACTCACACTTTGAAGTTAGATACTTCTTAAAAACCATAATACCTCGAGTTGTGATGGAAAAAAATTCACTTCAACATTGACTAAAAAGATTTCAAAGTTCATGTTGCATTACTTAAGCACATCAACATCCTGGGCTTGTCCAAAATACTGTCCACCCTTTTATAAGTTTCATCATAATTAGGGAGCAGTAGCTTAGACTGTTCTTACCCCTTACGAATAACCTGATATTGCATCTTATCAACAATCAAAGGATATCGTAGAAGCTGAATCCTATGACTACTTGGAACTGTTTTAAAGCCATAATAGAGATAAAATCCTCCAAACAAGCCTAAGATGAAGGGAAACAGGTTTCTATGGTTTATGATTGATCCACCACCAAGGGGAACAGGTTTCTAGGTTGTCGCAAAAGAGTGGAAGCACTAGTAAAACGCTACTATGAGAAAATCGTTGGTAGTGTAGTGAAGGGTAAAGTTTGCTTACATGGCTTAATGCAACAAAGAATCGCTCCAATTATACCGATAGTTGTGTTTTGGAACCCACTTATCGAAACGATCAAGACAACCCTAATATCGAGGCTCCAGCTTTTGGGTGCGTTATGATCATTTAATTCCGGAGTGGTTCATTTTAGGTTTTGATTGCTCAAAGAAAGATTTCTATGGGGTTCATGTGCCAGGCGATTTGGCTAATATTGAGCCTCCAAAACATTACTAAAAAGAGTGGAAATTGGACACATTGTTGGTTGATGAGAAAATCATTACAAGAGATAAAGCAAGATAACATAAGCTCAACCAACCAAGTCTGTTATACAATGCATAAACTTATAATGTAATGATTGTGTTGCTTTCATAAATCCTAGTAGATCCCTCACACTGATGTCTGGCCAAGATGTGGTTGATTAACATAACAACATTCAACAACAATGTCATAAAAACCGACATCTTTTTTCTTTACAAAAAGAAACTACCTCGTGTGCAATCATTGCTGCAATGGTTGAATCATTATCAAACTCACACTTTGAAATTAGATACTTCTTAAAAACCACAATGCCTCGAGTTGTGATGGAAAAAAAATTCACATCAACATTGACTAAAAAGATTTCGAAGTTCATGTTGCATTACTTAAGCACATCAGCATCATGGGCTTGTCCAAAATACTGTCCACCCTTTTATAAGTTTCATCATGATTAGGGAGCAGTAACTTAGACTGTTCTTACCCCTTACGAATAACCTGATATTGCATCTTATCAACAATTAAAGGATATCGTAGAAGCTGAATCTTGTGACTACTTGGAACTGTCTTAAAGTCATAATAGAGATAAAATCCTCCAAACAAGCCTAAGATGAAGGGAAACAGGTTTATAGGATTTTTGATTGATCCACCACCAAGGGGAATAGGTTTCTAGGTTGTCGCAAAAGAGTGGAAGCACTAGTAAAACGCTACTATGAGAAAATCGTTGGTGGTGTAGTGAAGGGTAAAGTTTGCTTACGTGGCTTAATGCAACATAGAATGGCTCCGGTAATACCGATAGTTGTGTTTTGGAACCCACTTATCGAAACGACCAAGACAACCCTAATATCGAACCTCCAACTTTTGGGTGTGTTATGATCATATAATTTCGGAGTGGTTCATTTTAAGTTTTGATTGCTCAAAATATTGTCCACCCTTTTATAAGTTTCATCATGATTAGGGAGCAGTAGCTTAGACTTTTCTTACCCCTTACGAATAACCTGACATTGCATCTTATCAACAATCAAAAGATATGGTAGAAGTTGAATCCTATGACTAATTGGAACTGTCTTAAAGCCATAATAGAGATAAAATCCCCAAACAAGCCTAAGATGAAGGGGAACATGAATCTAGGGTTTCTAATTGATCCACAACCAAACTTACACAACAAATATCATATCAACTAATATTTATATTAAGATGCAAATAATAATGCATACATAAGTAGTAAATAATACCTATAGCTTTTGGTTAGGATTTTAGACAACTTTGCCAAAGCATTTTGCATCTGTGTACATAGGAATCAAGATTAGTCTCAATGCTAAACAAAAACCCTAACAAAATTTTCAAGAGGCGATCATTAAACCTAGAAAAATTAAACGGAAGAGAAAAGGGATCAAACTTACCGAGTAGGAATTAAATGTGGCTACATGCTTCAAATTGTAGGACTTCGCTACAACACGAACAATTGACATTGTTGAGACGGGGAGTTTCGATCTCATCATGTCAGATTTTTGAAGGAAAGAACATAGAGCGACGATCGGAACAGAGCGACAAGCGGAATAGAGCAATTTATTGGTGAAGGGTTTTCTTTTTTCTGAGTTGAGAGTTGAGACAGAGGCGACATATAAAAAAGGTTGAACGACTAAAAACCACCCGTATAATAGGGCATATTTTGCTAAACCACCTGCTATATTGGACATTGCCGAAAACCACCTGAATTACAGTGTTCGTCCAAAATCGTCCACCCACACTCAATTTCTCGTTAAATCATTATGAACTCGCTTGCCTTCAAGTTTCAAAGAAAGCTTTCAAACACAATTTCATTTTTTCCAAAATAAACCCTAGCAAGAATTCATCTATGGCGGTTCACCTTCTCTCATTCTCTCATCCGTTCTCCTCAACTCCCCTCAAATCCCTTACTTCTTCATTTTCAATTTCCCACAGTAATTTAAAACCAAAACCAATCAAAACCGAGTTGCCAATTACATTAACAACTAAAAAACTCAACAATAGTTGCTCTTCCACCACCCCGCATCGTGGTCAAAAGAAATCTATCACCCTAAAACCCTCCTCTCCCAAAAAAACGATCCAAGAGTCGGAAAATGGGTCATTCGAGACTCTAACAAGCAAGGTGTGCCCTATTCGCACCCGCCATTGGTGTGTTGTTTTTGCGCAACCCAGAAAGAGTTTTTGCTGACGGTAAGGCTTTCGGAGGTCCAGATGCATCCGGATATGTACTCCCAATTCAAACTCAGATCTGAATAAAACCAATTAAAGGAAGGCAGACAACGAAATTGACAACACAATCAATTCGGAAATATCATTGATCGATTTTATTCAGATCCATGACCAATTTGCCTCTTCTGAAAACCATAGATCTCGGTGTTGGGATTGAGGAAGATGTGGTCGGAAGAGGATGCATTGGAAGATGGGTAGTAGTGGAAGATGCAGTGGAAGATCGGAAGAGGATGTGATTGGTTTTTTTCCCGGCAAGATTGGATGGAGATTGATGGCGAAGGTGCGTGATACAGTATTATTGCTGAATTGGGTTTTGCTTGTGATGCTTTTAATTGAAAAAAGAAATAAAATGTTTAAGAAAAATGGAAAAAAGAAATAAAATGTATAAATGAAACGCGAAGGCACGCGCACATTGACACACACTTAACAGGATAATGGGTCTAGGTGGTCGATTTTTGACGGACAATGTAATTCGGGTGATTTTCGACAATTTCCAATATAGCGGGTGATTTTCGGTCGTTCGACCTTATTTTTTAGGGTCTAATTCCTTACGGATGCATAGGCTTTTTTTAGACTTTAACCCTGGGTGCCCACGCTACACGCTTAGTTCATTTT
Organism: Fallopia convolvulus; assembly: GCA_964016875.1. NCBI lineage: Eukaryota > Viridiplantae > Streptophyta > Magnoliopsida > Caryophyllales > Polygonaceae > Fallopia > Fallopia convolvulus. Next base: position 51,938,113 of record OZ024732.1, read on the forward strand.
TTATTTATTTTTGATAAAAATATTTGGATATAATTTTAGTTTAAAAGCTATGTTTATGTCTTTTACTTAATGCGTAAATTGGTTACTATGGTTCTCTTACATTCGCAAATTATATATTATTTCATTTTTAGGGTTATATATTATAGTTTTAAATTATACATCCTAATGAAAAAATATTTTATGTTAAAAATATAATTGTGCATTCACGACCATGTGAATGGATTTTGCTTACATAATTTCTTCTATTATGGCTAATTCCCTTTTCTCCTCTATTTTTTGGCAAATGCATATTTGTGCATTCATTTAGAAAATCATTGTTATGTCCAGCCATGATGATAATGATGGCGGAAGATTGGTGGCATAAAAAGTCGTAATAATAAAAATAACTCTATCACCCTAAAAGTTATAACATAGAAGAGAAATCAAAGTGCCCAAAACTAGGAGCTTTTATTAAAATTTTCTTAGACTTGAGAAATTGGAGTGATGCTTTCTTAACATTATTGACATTATCATAAGGATATTATAGCCATTTACTTGCGTCATGAGAAATTCATATATAAAAATCATAAGGATATTATAGCCATTTACTTGCGTCATGAGAAATTCATATATAAAAAAATGCAAAATAAAAAAATGTATAATGTCATACGATATTTGTAACACTTGGATTCAATCTCTATATGTAGTTCTACATGTGCATCTATTCAATTCTTCCTACGCTATCCATATTCTAACATGGTTTCTTGTAGACACTTTCAAATCTCTTCTCCAATCAATAATTTGTTCACTCTAGTTGAATCCTCGTGCACGGCTAATCCCCTTTTCTCCTCCATCTCTTGACAAATGCATATTTGTACATTCATTTAGAAAATCATTCTTATGTCCAGTCATGATGATAATGATGGCGGTGGTGTGGTGGCATAAAAAGTCGTAATAATAAAAATAACTCTATCACCCTAAAAGTTATAACATAGAAGATAAATCAAAGTGCCCAAAACTAGGGGCTTTTATTAAAATTTCTTAGAATTGAGAAATTGGAGTGATGCTTTCTTAACATTATAGATATCATCATAGGGATATTATAGCCATTTACTTGCGTCATGAGAAATTCATATATAAAAATCATAAGGATATTATAGCCATTTACTTGCGTCATGAGAAATTCATATATAAAAATCATAAGGATATTATAGCCATTTACTTGCGTCATGAGAAATTCATATATAAAAGTGCAAAATAAAAAAATGTATAATGTCATACGATATTTGTAACACTTGGATTCAATCTCTATATGCAATTCTACATGTGCATCTATTCAATTCTTCCTATGCTATCCATATTCTAACATGGTTTCTTGTAGACACTTTCAAATCTCTTCTCCAATCAATAATTTGTTCACTCTATGAACATGTGTACGAGACATCTTATCTTATATATACATATAAGATTGGGTTTTGCCACCATTTATTGCTCTCATTAACTCTACTCACAATAATTCCTATATAATTATAATTGGCAATAACAAAGTGCTTTCCAAGAACCCATAGATCATGAGTTCAAATCTCTTAGATGCACTATTTTAGTTCATTTTTCCCTTCTACGACATCTATCCACTCATTAATTTTCCGAACCCATTAGTCATGGGTTCCAATTTCTTAGATACACTATTTTAGTTCATTTTTCCCTTCTGTGACGTCTATCTACTCATTAATTTCCCGAACCCATATTTCGTGGGTTCAATTAATTTCTCGAACACATTATACATATTTTTTCAAATAAACATTTGTAACCATATTTTTAAATAAATCCCATTTGCGATGTAAATCCATCGTATATTATATGAGATAGCTAGGAAGCTTAAAAATGAAAAACAAATTAAAGAAACAAGTTAATCATGCCATTCAATCCAAGCTTTCAACTATACTAGATGGATTTACCCGTCCGTTGGACGGGATCAATTTTTTATGTTTGTTGAATGTGTAAGCATGTATTGGATTTATATGGATATATTAATTTAAATTAAAATTCAAAATATATGTGCAATTAGTAAAACTTGAATGCTTATTATAAGTGGAGTTAATTTTTAATGGATTTTTCTAATGTGTGCCCATAGGCACACAATAGTAGTACTAATTTAGGTAAATTTAGTAATTATTTGTTAATTTGATTTTCAATTTGTTTACGTTCTTAAACTTGTTTACTTGATTTGCAACCATAATCCATCACGTACATTAATCCTCAAGAAATAAAGAGAAACTAGTTGAATCCCCGTGATACTCAAGGGTTAATTTTACTAAAGATTATACAATATTATGATATTAATATAAAATTTAAAACTCTTGTATATAATATCGTAATAAAATTATGTAATTTATAAAAAAAAATCTTTAAGATTTATATACTTGAAGCCTTGTTAAAAGATAAAAATATTACTATGCATAAAATTAATATGAAAAATATTAGATCAAGTTATTATCAACATATAAATAAAAAATATATATACTTGGATCTCAAATCTTGTTACAGGATTAAAAAAAATATGCATAAAAAATTCAACGTATAGATCAAGTTATTATATTAAAAAAAATTAGATATATAAAAAGAATGATACAAGTAATTATAATATTTATTATTTAAAAATGTAACATTATTGTATTCAAGAAATTCCATGTGGCACAATTTTTTTAACAGACATGGTTTCTGCTTTATAATGTATTAGGTAGATAAAAAAAAAGTTACATGTAAGAACTAGCTAATCAAGGAAAATGATACATTAATTTGCCCACACTTATATTTTATCTAACTATCAACATAAGTTTTGGCAATTAAAGCCTATCATTATTGAGAAATTTATAAGAATTAAAATAAGAAGAAATATTTTATTAATTTTCCTATGCTTATATTCTATCCAAGGATCACCATAAACATCACTATTGAGAAATATTTTTTTGTGAATATTTGGTTTTCCTTTCATATCAAATAAAAATATTTCTTTAGGTCATGGTGATTAAATATAAATAAAAAAGTTAAGATTTAATCTATATGATATCATTTTATACATATTTTTTCAAATAAACATTTGTAACCATATTTTTAAAAAAATCCCATTTGCGATGTAACAAACTAGGCTGGGTTCACGTACCAATTAATAAAGAACAAAGACGAGATTGGTGAATAGAGGAAGAAGACCCAGACGCCTGGGAAGGGAGAGAAGAAGAGAAGAGGAGGGATTAGGGCAAAATAATAATCTTTCTTATTTCTTAAGATAAAAATTTAAGAGTGTTTATAAAAGTTGTCCTATCGGTTTAATAAAAACATCATGAGAAAGAATCGAAAAGAAAACTCATGAAGGAGTCCGTAAACTCTATACACTAGTTGTCCTCGTCGTGCCCTGCACGACTATAAATCGATATTTTTATATATACTATAAAAATATTAATACTATTTTTATTATATTTTATCGATGAATATAATAATATCGATGTAATAATAAAATACTAAATATAATGAAACAACACAATGTTGGTCAAGTGAACTGATACGATTAAATTAATAATATATATTATATGTTTGATTTGTATACAATTTGGTCATGAAGTGATCTGGTAATATTTTATAAGATTAGACCACTAACAAAGTAAGATTATTAATAAATTTGTTGAACTTAATATTATTAAAATACACAATAAAAAAGATCTTGAAAACAATTTGGTAGGATATATTAGGTGAAAGTTAGGATAATTATATATGTTTATTAGTTATGAATAAGGAGAAGATTCTTCTTTCTAAAAAGTTAATAGTAATTACCCTAAATAATATGAAGTGATATATGACGTGTAAAAAATAATATGACATGGCTTAATAAAAAGATGACATGTGGCAAAATCCAAGGTGGCACATTCTGGGGACGACATGTGAAAAATGATGAGGTGGCGCAATGTGGTGGCTCCAAACCTTATTGCTTTTATATATATAGTAGATTTAAAAAATCGACTTACATTAATTAAGAAAATACTAATAATAATCATTAAGTCGAGCGGTCGTCGAACGGGTCATGATCGAGGCCGTAGTTGTCGGACCGTCCCTTAGTCTTTACTTGGGGCTAAAGCAGTTGGACTCTATCAAACTAATAACAACCGAGTTGAAGAGGATTTGGCGGGAAGCGTGGTTCCGATAATATTCTCGGAACGTTGAAACGACTTCGCAACACTTTGGGGAGAAGATAGCCTTGTGAGTCCTACTATTCTTCCAAAACTCGCTTGAATCATGTTGGCTCCACTTTCGGGTGATCCGATAAAGTGTTCGTTGGCATTGTGCTTGTGCTCGAAGTTTCTTGCATTCGTCGGAGTCCTTAAGGCCTGAGCACGACCCAGCCTGTGCCCATCGTGGTCTTCCAAGTGAACGTCGTGTTGGGCCATTGAGGGCGTTGCCGTGTTCTGTTGGCGATGCTGCTACCGAGGAAGAAAGATCGATGCATAACGAAGATTACGAGGAGGAGGAGGAAACGGACTTTCTTCATGTTAACGTAGTTCTTCTTCAAGGTGGGATATTCTTATGTTTGGTGAGAGATTGAGAGATTTTACAAAGGTAGTTAGTTGCTTGATGAGGGGTATTTAAATGGTACAATCACATATGCTTAATTTAAACGCAATATCCATATTTATGTAAAAAAAAAAGTTTTAATATTTCTATCAAAAAAAATGTTTTAATATGTAATAGTTTTCCTAAATTATAATACATATATTTGAAAGACGTACATCTTTAACAAAAAAATACATCAAAATATGAAATAAATCTCAAGGGTTTGGATTTTAGGTTTGAGTATTGATAGACACCTCATTTCCAAAAAAAAAATGTTGTGTTACCAAAAAAAGAGTTTAGTAAGGACTAAGGATTAACAGTTGGCGCTATATACACAATTAGGCAAATTTAAATCTAGAATTTAATATATACTCCAATAAAAAATTAAGGTAAAATACATATAAACACGCTTCACTCAAAGATATATTAGATATAAATTAAGTACAATATAATTATTAAATTTTATTTTTTGTAAATTAAAGTTTTTTATTGGTAAAAATTTATTTAATAAAATTATCAAATATAAAAAATTTCATCCTTTTCGATTTAGCCATGTGGCCAGCCCTGCTCTCTTCAATCACATATACGGTTTTCTATAATCAAAGCTGAGGCATTAGCACTGAGAGACGAAATACGGTTAGCAAAACAAGGAAGGCATAAAAATATTAAAATTGAAGGAGATAATATTCAAGTAATAAGAGCACCCTAAGGAGAAAAGAATTGTCTATGGGAAATAGAAACCATCATGACCAATATCCTTATTGCACTTCTCGAATTCCAATCGATTTGAATATCCCATGTGTCTAGGGAGTGCAATAATGTGGCTGATAAAATTGCCAGAGTGAGCCACATTCTTCCCTCTTGCGCTATCAAGAATAACCCAAAACTTAGTGTTCTCATCCGCCAGGATATTCTAGGATGCCCTCCCTAAGTGAAGAGCCGCCTAATTCATATCTTATCAAAAAAAAAAAAAATATATACGATTTTCTATAATGTGCCCTAAAGACACATAATAAAACTAATTTAGAACTAAACCCTAAAAAAATAAATTCTATAAAAAATCATAAATAATTTCTCAAAATTAAATGTAAGCAAAAAATTTCTTAATAAAGATTGATAGTAATAAATGAGATAATTTATTATAATAGACATGAAATGCTTATCAATAACATAGCTTATTGTTTTTTTTCATTTAATATGGTAAGAATTAATGATAAATGGGATATATACTATTATTATAATATTTTGGGAATGTAAATACTAAATAAAATTAGGAATAAAGAGGTAAATGAATAATTTAAACTTGTTTATGTGGCATAGATAGATGAGTGATTGATTTGATTTTAGTAAGAGTATATATTGATGATAATTATTTAAAAAAAAATCAATTTAGAATGATAATTATCTTGGAATGATGGGACTCAGGGAGTGCCATTTCGTCATTTTATCTTTCGACCCAAAAAAAAAATCGTCATTTTATCCCTTTATTTTCTTCATTTTTGACATTAATTCCAACCGCCACTTTGCTAGTCAATCAATTTGTACTACTACATTAATAGTCGCGACCTTAATTTTTTTTTCTTCTTCCTAAACCTCTCTCTCTATATCTATCTATCTATCATCTCCACAAGCTAAACTACACGAAGTAAATCACAAGTTCACAACAAAAATGAACACTACTCTATCTTGTATGATGCTCCTTCCCAATAATAGTGTAAGAAGATAGCCATCTCTTCCATCCCGTTCAAGTAAGTTTGTGAGAATTTTCATTTATATACATAGCTTCGATCGGCTTCTACAAATAAAAATACTGTAAATAAAAGTATTTGTATCATCCAATTTTGCTTGATCCTCACTTTCACAAAAATAAATAAATAGATCAAAGTATCTCCATCGGGTATAGTCTTTAAGCCCCTGTTTAAATCGCAAGATTTAATACATTAAATTCATGATTTAATACAATTTAATGTAACTTAATACATTAAATTGACGACTTAAACGTGGGTAATTGAGATTTAATTTCGACTATATGATATTAAGTACATCTAATATATTGTTGGGGCTAGACAAATACATTTAAGGAGGTGTGTGGAGGTTAACACACATATACGCATTAATAAGCATGCAGACACTAAGTTATATTAGCTCATCGGACTTTGAGTAAAATAACACCTCAATTGAGTAAAAAATTTGCAATAAAATGGATTATGCACTCGTATTTTTTTTACAATCTTATGTGTTGTCTATTTCCTTGGAAGCAATCGGGAAAAGACAGCAAAAACAGGTGAGATGTAAGCAAATTAGACCGAAGCGTGAGGCACATCGCAAGAACAAATTAACGACGTCGTCAAAATGTACGCAACATCTTCAGGTTAAAGTTATTCCCTATTTTATTGAACTGTTTTATCAAAATAAAATAAATAATTGAACTGTTAGAACATACCGACAAAATTAAAAATTTGATTTTATGTGATAAATTGGATTTTCTATTGTGTGTCATGAGCATACAATAAGAATATTAATATTGGTAAGTCTAGATCTTGTTTATTAATTTTAATTTTTTAAAAGAGTTCATCAATTTTAATTTAGGAAATAGTTTAGAGATAAATTAACTTTATGGATGATCATAAGAAGAGAATTGAATGACAAACAGTTTCAGTAGATTTTAATCTCTTTCTTAATTAATGACTGATCTGATTGATTAACAAACTTCTGGATACCCCGTACCCGTCATATTTAAGTCTAGCTATATGGAAATTGGAAAAGGAAACAGAAACTTTAATAGGAGTATTGACTAAGTAACAGTACTAATAAAGTTAATTAAGTTTCATTTTAACTTTTGATATAAATAATAAGAAAAATCATACTCCATTTTGGAGTATTAAATATTTACAACCTTTTTAAAGAATTTTAAGTCAATAAAAAAATTCCAATAACAATATTTAATTTAGCTACATTCATTTAGCTCTTTTGGTAGCTTCACTAGCTTGTGAAGATTATTGATTTTCCAGGTCCAAATTATTTTTTAAGAATAAATATGTACTTCACATGTAAATAGAACTTAATAAATTAGTTGTTTATAAACATATACAACTCGATTATTACTTTTTAAACTTGAACTCATTTTTTTAATCTATTTATCAACTTGAATTAACTACTACCAAACTCAGATCTACAGCTTTAACTCATATATTGTGAGATTTCTATAACCAGAAGAAATCGAACCAAAACAAAGATAAATTAAGCTCAATCACAAGATTGAACCAATTTCATATTGAATCAAACACGAGCACAGAAATGGTGTTTAGGGACTCACTGTTCGATTAAAAGAATTGGGAAACAAGAAACAAGACCTTATATAGTTCGGCCTAATACAGAAAAGAGCTAAACCGGTATTAAGAACCGGGTACATTTATTTAGACTGAAATGAAATGGACCGGCTTATAACAAACACATCTCACTTGAACCCGCCAAAGGATGCAGACGATCTTCCACTTTGCAAGCCACCAAAGTTCCACGCTCTCAAGCTCCAACTTGACAACTCTATGGACTGGTTCGTTCCACATCCTCCCCTCAAGTTGGAGCTTCACAAATGCCCAACTTGTTGGATAGGAATTCATGTTGAGCATGTTGCAAAGCTTTGGTCATTAAATCTGCTATTTGAAGGTTAGTGCTGACATAAGCCGTTTCAAGGAACCCTGACTGCACTCTCTCCCGAATGAAATGACAGTCTAAGTCCACATGCTTCGTCCTTTCATGAAAGCAAGGGTTGGCAGCTAATTGTTGTGCTGATTTGTTGTCACAGAACAACACAATAGGCAGAGGGACTGAAATTTTGAGATCATTCAAAAGATAACTGGACCAAATCAATTCAGTGGATAAAATAGGCAAGACATGAGGCCCAGTCTGAATCTGAAAAACCTGTGAGCTTGAATGAGGTTTGCACTGGATAAAATAGGCCAAGTCGACTAGTGCCACTCAAATATTTGAGTACATGAGACACAGCATGCCAATGGGGTAACCGGGTTGGGCCACAAACTGGCTAAGATGCTGGACACTGTAGGATATATCTGGCCTAGTGAGGGAGAGGTATAAGAGCTTACCCACTACTCGTCTGTACTGCTCTGCATCTGCATAGAGTTCCCCTTCATCATGCCTCAATTTGAGTCCTGTTGGTAGAGGAACTTTAGTTGATTTGCAATTCTCTAAATGACAGCTGGTTAAAATATCCCTGATGTACTTCTGTTGACTGAGTACTACTCCATTATCATCTCGGTAGAGTTCCATACCTAGGAAATATCTGGCAAGGCCTAGGTCTTTAATAGTATATTGTTGATGGAGAGCTGCCTTGACTGATTGAATTTCCTCAATGTCATTCCCGGTAATGAGAATATCATCAACATACACTAACATGGTTGTCATAGAATCACCTCTCTGCTTGACAAACAAAAAGTAATCTGAATGTGATTGAACATAGCCTAGTCCCACAAGAAAACTGGTTAGCTCCATATTCCATTGTCGTGAGGCTTGTTTTAATCCATACAGGGATCTCTCTAACTTACACACCTGTCCCTGTGTTCCTCCATTGTATCCTTCAGGGATCTCCATGTATATATCTTCTTCCAACCTTCCATGTAGGAATGCATTATTTACATCAAGCTGATGCAAATTCCATCCTTTTGCTGTGGCAATGGCAATGAGCATCCGCACAGTTGGAACTTTAGCAACTGGTGCAAAGGTATGCCTATAGTCTTTCCCCAACTTCTGACTGAATCCCTTTACCACGAGTCTGGCTTTGTATCTCTCAATATCTCCATTTGGCTTGAACTTCACCTTATAGACCCACTTGGACTTGATAGCTTGTTTTCCAAGTGGTAATTCAGTGAGACACCAGGTCCCATTTCTTTCTAAGGCTTCAAGCTCTGCATTCATGGCATCCTGCCACTTGGGATCTTGTTGTGCTTCCTTAAAACTGTGTGGCTCTTGTACACTCATAACATGAGCTAAGGAAGCAAAATATTCAGTCTGTACTGTATTCACGACATAATCATTATGCCACAATGGTGCCTGTCTGAGTCTAGTGCTCCTTCTTGGAGCTGGCAAGGGTAACATAGGTATGCCTGCATCAGAATTCTGCATAGGGCTCGAAGGACTAGCAACTTCTGGCTCAAAAACAGGATCAGCATATGGTGCAGCTAGAATCTGGTGAGGTTGTTCAAGGTGAACCAACCCTTCTGCTATAGTTGGCATTAGACACTCATCTGTGTCATCAGTCAAGATGTGTGGTGAAAGTGAACTGGAAGCAGGTTGTTCTTTGCCCTTGCTCATCATTGAAAAAGGGAAAACATGCTCATGAAAAAGCACATCTTTGCTAAAGAAAACTGTTTTGCTTTCCAAATCATAAAGTTTGTATCCCTTTGCGTTAGGTGGATAGCCAATGAAGACACACCGTCTTCCTCTTGCTTCTAATTTGTCACTTGGTTTTGGTGCCTTGTATCCATAACATAGACAACCAAAACCCCTCAAGTTATCATAAACTGGCTCCTTGGAAAACAAAATTTCATATGGTGTTTTCCATCCTAATAAAGCACTTGGCATCTTGTTTATTATGTAAGTTGCAGCTAAGACACACTCTCCCCAGAAATAATGAGGCAAATTTGCTTGTATTCTCAGTGCTCGGGCAGTGTCAAGCAAGTGTCTGTGTTTTCTCTCTACCACACCGTTTTGTTCAGGCCTGTAAACCATGGTTTTCTGATGCACTATTCCATGTTCTGATAACATCCCCTGGCACTCTTTATTGACAAACTCACTCCCATTATCTGTCCTCACAACCTTGACATGAACACCAAACTGAGTCATCACATACCTTATAAAAGCATCCAATATCTCCTTAACTTGTTGTTTTCTATGCACAAGGTAAGTCCATGTACCTCTGCTGTGATCATCTACTATTGTAAGAAAATATGTCTCTCCATTGAGAGCACCTGATCGATATGGACCCCACAAGTCCACATGAATCAAATCAAAAATGTGTGATGCATAAGACACACTCGGAGGAGAACTCAACTTATGGAATTTTGCTAAAGAACATGTATCACAAATAAAGCCTTTACTGCATAAACCTTTAAAACAAGACATATGATCCATTTTTGAAGCTGAAATATGTCCTAATCTCTTGTGAAGCAAAACATAGTCAAGAGTTTTATCAACAGTACAACTGTGAGTGTCTCTTTGATTGAACAAAACTTTAGGAAAATTCAAGCTAACTGGTTTCTTCCCTTCCTTGTATCCAGCCTTTATCCTGAACAACCCTCCAGATCCTTGCCCTTCTGCCACGTTCTCCTTAGTCAAATGGTCCTGTAGAATACAATATTCCTTGTGAAAATGTGCATCCAAAATCCCTTGAGATACTAATTTGCTTACTGACAACAAATTGTATCTAAAGTCAGGAACATATAACACATCTTTCAATATCAGTTTTTCATTGATTCTCACATCTCCTAATGTTTGAACAGATTTGGTATTACCATCTGGTAGAATTATGTGTACTGGATAGTGTACAGTTCTTGGTTTTATCAACAACTCAAGAAAGGAAGTCATATGGTCTGACGCTCCACTATCCACTATCCAGTCTTCACTTGTGTTTTGTATCACATTCAGTACTGAAACCGATATACCTGCAAAATGGAAGTTTCCTTTGCCTCCTCTTGCTCCATAGCTGCATGATGCTCCTCCTCCATCTTGCACTGCCTTTCCTCCCCTGACTTCAGCACTGAATGCTTTCTCTGATCTGAAAGCTTTCATCACCTCCTGCAAAGTATTGACAGCTTGTTCCAGATGTTGCTCCATTCCTGACCTCTGATTTCCATTTCCACCACTTTCTAATGGTGTCTCAGTGTATCCCTGGTTCTCAATCTCAACATTGGCAGCTAGCTTTCCTCCACGTTTCATCTTCTTGCCCTTGTACCAGTCTGGGTACCCTATTATCTCAAAGTAGTTCTCCTTAATGTGCCCTTTTTCTTTGCAGTGAAAGCACACCCTCTCATCTTTAGTCTTCCTGTAATCTCTCTTTTCACTCCCATAACCATTGTTGCGGTTTGTATCTGAAAAACCTCTCCCTGCTTCATTTTCTCTACTACCATTCCTCCCATTGTTCCCTTGGGAAGCCAGAAACGCTGAAGTTTCAATGCTCACTGCCCCTGTAATCTGCTTTTGAGTCTCAACACCCACAACAATTTGAAATACCTTGCTTATGTTGAGCAATGGATCCATAGAAATAAGCTGATTCTTCACAGGTTCATATTCACTATTCAATTTCATCAGAAATTCCATCACCTTGTTTTGACTGTCTAACTCAAGCACTCTAGCAGCTAAGTTGCATTTACAAGCATCAGCAGCTCCACAAGAACAGGCAGGCAAATCTTGCAAATCATATAGCTCTTCCCAACATCGTTTAAGTCTACAAAAATTGTGAGTCACAGACGAGTTACCTTGTGTAATCTGCGACAGCTCTTGCTTCAATTGGAAGATCATCGGTGCGTTGTTTTGTCGGTATCTCTCACAGATCTCCTCCCACAAAGCTCTCGCTGATCTGGTGTACATGAAGCTGCTGGAGACCTCGTTTGTCATGGAATTGAGGATCCAGCAAGCTACCATGGAGTCGCACCTCCTCCATCGCTCGAAGTCCGTTGACCCTGCTGCTGGTCGTATTCCCGTTCCATCGATGAAGCTAAGCTTCATCTTCGCCATTAGAGCGCGCTGGATCTGCCTGCTCTAGGATGAAAAATTGCGTCCATCAAAAGCGAGCGTAGTCAAGGACATTCCCGGGAAATCCGAGTTACTGAGTAGAAGCGGATCGATCATGTGCGCGACCTGCATCGCTTCCTTCTCCCGCATCTCTTTGAGCTGATCTTGTAATTCCTTCGTCATCTTCAACCAACAAGCTTGTAGCAAGGTAGATCGACCTCAAAAATCAAGCTAGTTCGACTCAAATATCCAAATTACTCAAGAGCAGTAAACACGACGGTTATCGAAACCTCGATGCTCTGATACCATGTGAGATTTCGATAACCAGAAGAAATCGAACCAAAACAAAGATAAATCAAGCTCAATCACAAGATTGAACCAATTTCATATTGAATCAAACACGAGCACAAAAATGGTGTTTAGGGACTCACTGTTCGATTAAAAGAATTGGGAAACAAGAAACAAGACCTTATATAGTTCGGCCTAATACAGAAAAGAGCTAAACCGGTATTAAGAACCGGGTACATTTATTTAGACTGAAATGAAATGGATCGGCTTATAACAAACACATCTCACTTGAACCCGCCAAAGGATGCAGACGATCTTCCACTTTGCAAGCCACCAAAGTTCCACGCTCTCAAGCTCCAACTTGGCAACTCTATGGACTAGTTCGTTCCACATATATAGGCAAATATAAATGTTTATATTCATACCAATCATACGTAAACAAAAATGTTAAAGTTCGATGGACTAGGGTGTCCGTCCATGCACATAAAAAAATTTGATAATTAACTATTTAACTTAATTATATACCAGATCTAATTTGTTTTCAAAAAATATATCTAGTAAACAATATAATAACTTAAATGAGGCATTAGATTACTTTGTTTTTTGGAACAAGAGCCAACACTCATAAAAGTATTATTGCAAAGAGGGGATATATACATAGTAGTCAAACGATAATAGCCCTACATATAACATTGTCCAAAAGAAAAACAACAAATATCTTTAGGCGGCGAACGAAAAAGGAAAAAACATGAGAGACAAGTTAAGGGAGTTAGCAACACAATTCACTTTTGTGAAGACAGACATAAATAGATTGTTTGTAAGTTAAATCGATCATTTGTAAGTATTGTTTGTAGGTAAGCAAAATGGATGAGGTTAAGGAACAAGTGGAGAAAGTTAAGAGGATGCTAGGATCGATGGGCGACGGCGAAGTATCGTTGTCGCCCTACGACACTGCATGGGTGGGGTTGGTGAAAGCAGTTGACGGGAGTGGAAAACCGCAGTTTCCGGAAAGCCTTGAATGGATATCCAAGAACCAATTAGAGGATGGCTCATGGGGCGATGTCAACTTCTTTCAGGCACATGATAGATTGCTCAACACTCTAGCCTGCCTAATTGCTCTCACTCATTGGGATCTCCATCCTCACATATGCCTAAAAGGTATATGTTCTAAATGATTTCAAGTCATATAAATAATTTAGATATAATTCTTTCTGAGGAGACAAAGAGTATTATCTTTTCTTTGACAAACAAAAAAACTTAAATAAGGTGGATTGTTAAAAGTTATGATGATCATTGAATCAAGAAGGAGACAACAACAACAACAAAAAAGAATACATTACAAAATCACATGGAGTGGTGAATAAATACAAAGTGTGGATTTGTTTTTATTATTTTGGTTCAAATGACCAATAAATGCACTTAGTATATACACTTAATTAGTAATTAAATAAAATGCACTTTTGGAGTTTGAAAACCGTATCATTAGAGGTAAAAAAACCGTTATATTAGGTATAAAAACCGTAGCATCACTTAGCTTGTTGGAAAGCTGCAACATCAGATATATAAAGTAGCAGTTTTCCATTTAGTGAAGCGATTTTCAAATATGTTATCAAATTTAATTAGATATAAAAACGTTGCATTTGACCTAATGTTATGTCAGCAGATGAAGCGGTCATAAACTGCTGCATTAGACCTAATAAAATGGATTTTTAGTGTTTTTAACCGTTTCCTTAGGATTTTAATTTAGTCAAATTCCTCAATCAAACAGAAGACAAAACTTCTCACTGTATATATCCTAAAAATTATATACATTCGAACCAAACTCTATATTTGTGTGGGTTTGTAATTATGGACGTTTTATATAACCTAATAACCGATGAGTACATATGTTATGCATTGTAGGGATGAAATTCATCCAAGAGAATATGAGGAAGCTCGGAGAGGAGAAAGAAGAGCACATGCCAATAGGTTTTGAGGTCATCTTCCCCATGCTCATCGAAATGGCTCAAGGATTAGATATCCATCTTCCCCTTGATGATTCTGGAGTTCTAAAAGACATTTATACCAAAAGGAGTATAAAGCTCTCCAGGTTCCAAATTTTTGTTATTAAAATACACTTTTTGTCCTGTTATTACAAGAATTTTCAAAATATTTATATCTTCAAAATCATCTTGATTAAAATTATGAACTACAAATTTTAATAGTAGAAAAAGGTTTCTAAAATATGTATATGTTTTAATTAAATTCTTTTTTTGTCAAGGACACAAAAATCAAAATAGAAATCTATCTTACAGTACCATCTTAATATTTTAACCGTTTGACACTTTGATTAGATGTCTGAAGATCTTTAACTAATTTATTTTAAGATCTTTCAATTAATGACACCCCACGTTGTCGTTTAATAATTTTTTTAACCTCCGCTTTAGGTTATAGTTATAATTGTCCCCCTTTTCAATTATATATATATATATATACACTAGCCTTAGTGCTCGTGCCTTGCACCGATTAATTTATACAATTATTGTATTATTTTTTATAAATTTGATTAAATTAATATTTTAAAAAATATTATTTCTAAAAATAATTATTAAAAAAAATTATTGATATGTAAGCAAGGTTTTTTTAAGAAGCGATATGTATCTTATTTTATATCTATCATATCAAAAAAAATTAAATATTAAAAATATATGAAATAATCCAATTAATTTTCAACAAATCAAATTGCTTAAAAAAAGATGGGTGGTGTAATTCTATGTAGAACAGTTTGAATTATTATTTTAACCTCCGGTTTAGTATATATTAATGAACTAATGATATATGATTTAATATTGTAAATTAAATATTAATAATGATTTCAAAACAATACAAATATAATAATTATGTTCCTAATATTTAAAAAATAGTAATATTATTTTCTTAATATTAAAAAATATTTTATAATAAAGATTATGTTTCTATCACTTCTTAAATTTTAAGATATCTAAACATAATTGTATATTAGTAATATTATTATATCTAAATAATTATTTCATATAAATATTATGTTTCTACTACTTGCCAAATTTTAAGATATATAAATATAATTGTATATTAACCTGAAAACCCTTTAATCTTCATAAATCCATTTTTTATTTAGTAACGTTAATCATTTAATTAAAACTTTTAAGATATGTGTATATTAATTGATTTTTTTTTAATTTTTTAGTGTGATAATATCTGAAACAATCTACACATACAATATGGTATCTACCCATCATCTATTAATAGATAAAGATAAAATTAACTACCCTACTAAATAATGTCAATTGAAACCTTAACCATTTATCCTAACCTTAAACACTAACCCTAAATTAATTATAAACCCTTCAACTCTAAAATAGTAAAATCCTAATCATAAATCCTAACACTTGTAATATCCGCGATATTCCAAGCTTTTATAATATAAAGTTTATTATCGATTATTTTTCTCTAAATTAAAAGGAGGATTTTAATCGAATAAAAGTCTACTATACTTTTGGAAAAAGTTTAACAATACAAAGATCTTAGTCGAAAACTCGAAATAAATACTCGAGGGAGATAATTTAATAAGTGAGGATTTTATTTAAGAAAACATCAACTAAAAATGATGAGTTAGAAGTGAATTTTTATTCATAAAATAAAAATACATAAAGGCTTAAAAATCACATTACAAAGTCTTGCAAAAAGAATGCAAGAGCCGGGATTTGAACCCGAGATCTCTTGCATCCTCCCCTCACACGCCCCACACTCTCAACCACTAGACCAATTGCACTTTCTTACTACACCACACCATTCTAATCAACTTAAATCAAATTAATCTCCTTCTTTTACAAAAAAATAGACATCAGACTATGTCTGATGTGAGTTACGTTGATGTGAAATTGTCCAATGCATGCTTCTCCCACCACCATTGCCTTGCAAGACTCACCCTACTACATCATCTTCTCATCACCATCAAAGAAGCACACCTTGCACCTATGGGTGAGCTTCTCCTTTTCCTCCATTGGTCAATTTCCATTGCCATGGATTGAAGACTTCATCACCTTGTCTATATAAACCCCTCTCAAGACTCACTTGAAGCTTTTGCTCTCTCCTCTAGCAAGAACACCTCTCCTTCTACTCTATCTATCAATTGTGCCATTCTAGCATTCAAAAATCAGCCACTCTCTCTAAGTTATTCATCCATTCAAACACATAGAAACACCACAAAATTCCTCTCTTCTTCCTTTGGAGACACCGAACCACCACCGTGCCGCCACTGCTGGACCGCCGGTCGACCGCCGTTGCCACGCCGGAGCCGCCGCCGCCCTTCGCCGTGCCGCCACGCCGCCGAGCACCTCCCCTGCCCTCCCTCTCCAGTGTTCTGTAAAACAGAATACAGAAAGTATAAAATTCTATCTTTAAAAACTATATTATCCATATGTATTTATTTAATTACAAATCTTTTATAATTGTTAAATGTATATTTTAGATTTTATGGAATAAAAATATATGAGAGAATCTTGTTAGTTGAGGAAAAAGAACTAGAAACTATATGTTTTTACCATAGTAACTTAAGAGAAATAAAAATAAGTAAGTATATTCATGAAATTATTACATGCATGTTATTACAAGACATAAATAGATGAAATAAAATCTAGAGAAATATCATGCATGTATTTTTATACAAAAGAGGATATGAATTTATGACCTTATATATCAAAAGCTTGTACAATAAAAAATAATATCATATTTTCAAGATTATAATAAAAAGTTCAAGTAGAGAAAAGTCTTGCATGGCATATAATATATATAATATAGAAATTATAAAGTAGAAAAAAGAATAGGATAAAATATGTTACTAGCATGTGAATATTAAATAAGAAATATTATTAGAATCTTGCTTGGAAAAGAAATAAAAGTAGAAAAGATTCTATGTTAAGAACTATAATATAACATATTATATGATTATGACCAAAGAAGTTTTATGGATCATAAAGCATAAAAGAATTTTGAAAATAGATCAAAGTTGTGAATGTAGTATATTAAGTAGAATATTACAAATATTCTAAGATAATTATAGAATAAATGAATTGTTGGAAAAAGAACAACATTCGAATATAAGGAAAATATTAGTTTATAAATTAAAAATATTAAAATAATAGTATGATCACAAGGTGAGAATTCAATAGGGAGGAATATTTATGATATACAAGAGAAGAGAATATCTCTATAGACTTTATAAAATAAAAAGGATTCTTGAAATTTTATAAATAAAGATAGTGTAACATATAGTAATAATAGTAAGTTACCTAATCAAGCAAATTAAGAAATCCTATTTTTGGAAACTTCTAAGTTTGGAACTATGAGTTTGATATTTATAGATAATAAGAATAGTGAGAATAAATACAATTTATTTTAAAGTATTTAAATTGATAATTATTTTAATAAAGATATTTTCGGAATAATAAGGATATTACCAAAACTAAAATAATAATAACGGAGTATTATTATTTTAGGAAAAACATTTTCTAAATTATTATTATAATAATTTAGAAACGTAAACTCTCTTATAAATAGTATAAGAGGTATTTCGAACTCTAAAAGTAAAAAAAATCGTGTTTTGAGCTCTTTCGTAAATTCTATATCACTAGGTCGGAATCCTCGCTCATAGTAGGAACTCGCCTAACTTTCGTCAAAAGCTCGTTGCTAAACTCGGTTACGCTAAGGCAAGTGGAATTTCCCCTTGTGCCCTTTTAATCCGTCTTTATACTATTACTCGATGTTGGGAACGACTTGTATGCTTAAATAAAAATGAAACTAGGAAATATCGATTGCTAGAAATAACGACTATTGTTAGCATAGATTGCTTTATATATTCCTTGTTAGGATTATTTATGCTAGTGTGGTTACTATCTTGATTGTTACGATCTCGTTTCGGGATTGATGTCGAACTAGTGAGGGGCGTAGGATAGCCAACGCCTCTACATAACCCCACTAAGTCGTAAGTGCCTACGCGTTTGAAGTACGACTTTCGGGATCATGATCCCATCCGCTCCGATTGCAAGGAGGGATGAGCGCACTCTAGCTAAGTGCCGGGAAACGGAGTTTTCCCTCGGGTGGCTCGGATTATCCGTGTCCCACCACATACTCTTTAAATCATAAATGGAAAGCGAATGTCTTTACCACTAAATAAGATAAGTGCTAAAGCACAACTAAAATGACTAGATCGGACCGGTCTCTAACGACCGATCCGGCCCTCGGTCCATTACGGGCGCGAGTGGTATTTGATTTGATTGAATAAATGAAAGTTCCCAACATACCTTCTACTCTAAAGAAGACTACATTCTAGTAGTACTTCTCTTGCTCTTCAAGCTATCCCTTTCGGGATATGTTATCGTAAATTCTCGTATCCTAGCCCCACATAGTCAAACCATCGTAAACACAACCCTTTATCCCCTCCTTTATACCGATAAGTTGAAATTACCCAAGTACCCTCGGGAAGTTCTAATCCCGCTCGCTTAGTCTCCTAGACTAATTCTTCTTTCCGCATGTTTGCCTGGCATTTTGTCGCCCCTCGCGAATTATGTCAGATTCAGGAAACCATAGCAAGGCGAAGTGAAGGAAGGTGAAGGAAGTCAAGACCACTCAAGATGTATTTTTTTTATTTCCGTTTTAGTTTTAATATTTCTCTATCCCCGAAACATGATGGATTTAGTGTTTGTTTTCAATTAATCGTTAAGCTAAAGATAATGTAAGATATTTTGTAATGAACTAAGTCTCCTTCGGGAGCATGTTTCCGATGTATGTATTATGTCTTATTCCGCATTTTAATTGTTCTATATCATTCTAAAAGTCTTGGGTGACTTTGGACGGTAAAGTCTGAGGTCACTGGCGGTAATACCCAATGTTGTAAAATAGCGGTGTTACAATTGTGGTATCAGAGCTAAACGTTTTCGTTTTAAAACCGAAAAGTTTTAAAACCAAGAATTTTCGAAAACCGAGAACTTCTTAAAGCCTTAACTCTTACTTCCGCTACTTAGGACTTTAAATTTTAGAGGATTTTCTCCTTTACCCATTTTAAAGAGAACCTAGGAATAGTAATCTTCCAAATTCAACTCTTAGCTAAGAAAAATATTTCCCGAATTTATTAGAGACTTTAAATAGCTAAAATTTAGTTCTAGAACTACCTAACTTCTTTCTAAGATCTTTTCTACCTTTTGAAAAACCTAAAATGATTATGAACTTTTCTTATCAATAACGTAAGTGTTCTTTAAGAAACTTATCATTAGAGTCTTATACTTTCACTTTAGGAACACTTATACCCTTATATGAGAAATTTGATAAGTAATCACAAAACCCACTTCATAAAGTCATTTGGTTAAAAGAAGAAAACCTTAGTGTCATAATAGGGCCAAGAAAATGAAAAGCATAAAGTGAAATTTTGATTTAGCAATTCTCGAAGTCTTGACTTCATTCACTACGTTTTCTTTTCTTTCTTTCTCAGAAAAACCATGGCTAGCCCGAACCGCAACCACTTTGAGGACCACATTGACGGAGCCAACTTCGGGATGCAAGCCCCGAACCCGTACTTTCCCTACATCGACGAGGATGGTCACCTCGGGGTCAATATGGAGATTGACCAAATCAGTGAGCCATGGGAGGAGTCGGAAGAAGACCCTGAGGAAGATCCTAACCTGCCCATAGGACTATCAGATGATGAGCTAGCACCCGTCGAATTGCCCCCATCGCCCGTGTATGAGCCCGAGGATTACCCCTCGGAAGATGAAGAGATGGCACCGGGATATGAACCCGAAGATTACTCCGATGAGGAAAATGAGGAGTTAGTGCCTGAACAGGACCTTGAGCATGGAGAAGAAAACGAGTTTGATGATGAGGAGCTGGAGTTATTGTGGCAGGCACAAGCAGATTGGGACGCTATGAATGAAGCGTCGGAAGAAGAAGACGAAGACGGGGTGGTAATCAACCCAGAAGCACCACCTCCACCTCCGCCACCAGCGATCCCCGAGTGGGAATATGTTCCACCTGCTCCGATGCCTCCTATGATCGAAGTCCCAAGAGTCATGCCAAGAATGGAAGTCGTTCACCCCCAAGGGCGCCTGAGCCCGAGGAGCCTATGCCACCGATGAGACACTTTTGGTGTCACGAGGACGAGGAGCTCCTACAACAGCTCCAATCCATGCAGGTTGATCATTCCAGGGAGAGACAATATGGACCGCCCTCCCTACTTGAGCGGGCAAGGCAGGCACCTAGGGAGATACAGATGGAAGGATTCACCACTTGGATGGAAGGGGAATCTTCCAACCGCCAGGCTCGTCAACCGTTAGTCAACGCACCCCCATTCTCCGGCATAGTTCCCACTAGAAGTTGGAGGATAAACCGTGGCATGCTTGAGAGTCACCAACGGGAATGGATGATGGAGACGGAAAGGGAACGAGCGGAGAGGCTCCAACTTCGGATTTGCATCGCGGAGCTTCAAGCACGTGAAAACCGTCGCCATCGTAGGATTGAGCAGGCCAACATCCTCCTTAGCAACGACACGGGGATTATTGACGAGACCCTCTTCGAGGAAGGATTCCTCGATACTTACGCCGACCGTATTTAGATTTCCCTAGGATTGTATTTCCCTTTTCAAGAAGTAAGCTTAGACCACTTCTTTCGACTCCATTTTGTCTATAGGAAGTCGAAGCGGCTTAATTTCCCGTTCTAGTTAAAATGGCTTAAATTATAAAAGCCTTGTACTTTCTATTATGAATCTTCAATGAAATTCTTCCTTTCACTATTAGAACTTGAGTTATCTATTCCGTCTTCATACTCTAACGAATTAACAAGTAAAAACAAAAACCTTCAGATGGTCAACACAAGAGCTACTAATCGCAGCACCACTGGACCTAGACATGGCAATGACGAGGGCGAGTCAGAAGCCCGAGGAGAGCTCGGATTGAACCCGCCCCACGCACCTGCAGCACCCATTGCATTCAACGCAGAAACTGTGAATGCACTACGCACTCTCGTACAACAATTGATACGAGAAGAAATCCCTGCCGCGGTTCCTAAGCCCGTGAACCCCGATGCACCAAACGAGGTGCCAGAAGAGGTACAAGAAGAAGTGGGTCAAACGATTGAGGGGGTTCCCGTGAAGCGAAATCTGGTTAGCTTCACTGAAGGGATCAAGGCTTTCAACGCTATGAAGCCTGATTCATACGACGGAACCGGGGACCCGTCAGGAGTACAAGACTGGTTCTCTCATGTGGAGAGGCTTCTACGAAACATTCCGTGTGCTGAAGCAGATAAGGTGCACATGGCTGCACTAAAGTTGAAGGGTGAAGCTGGTGAATGGTGGGAAAGCTCCAGCCTATCAAGTCGTCCAGATCTGAGTTGGGTTATGTTCAGAGATAAGATGATGCGCCGTTTCTTCACAGAATCAATGCGAGAGGAAAAGCTGGAAGAGCTCCACTCCCCAAAGTTGTATGGGCTAAATGTGCTGGAGAGAGCCAAGAAGTTCAATCATCTCCTGCAATATGCTGAAGAGGAGATTACCACAGAAAAGCAAAAGATCAAGCATTTTCACCGCTGGATGAGTGACCACATCAAGCCTTGGATGGCCAACCGCACCTTCAACACGTTAGAGGAGTACGTGGATCATGCTCATCGGATGGAGACGACCTTGAAGGTTCCTGAGCGCAAGAAATTTGGTGGAGGAAAGCCTCACCATTCCAGCCACAGTGGATTTAAGAGGCCAGCATCTCCTCAGGGTTCTCAATGGTCGAAGAAGAGCAAGCTCAAAGCTTCATCAGCAGGGTCAAGACCTGGCCCTCAGACTGAATCAGCAAGGCCCCCACTTATCTGCCACAACTGTGCGGAACCGGGCCACATAAATCGGAAATGTCCCAAACCGCTCAAGAAGTGCTTCAACTGCAACAAGGATGGACATCTCCAACAGTTCTGTAGGCGGTCAACCAATTCCCTGAGCCAAAACCGTTCAAATGTTGTGACCCAGCGACCACAGGCATCAAACAAGCCAACAGGAACTACATCCGTCCAGTCAACGGCCAATCAGAGGAACAAAGGGCCTATGTATCCACAGAGTCAAGGACAGAGATTGTATGAGATGCGCACCACAGACAAGCCTGAAGAACCTACCTGCCAAGGTACTCTTCATATCCGCTCTAAAGATGTATTCATACTCTTCGATTCCGGTGCTTCGCATTCCTTCATTTCCGAAAAGTGCGTAGAACTCTTAGGATTAGACAATCTTGAGAGGTGTGAGCCGTTTATCGTGAACCTGCCAAATGGGGAAAAGATGATTGGGGTAAGACAATTAGCTAAGTTCCCCTTATGCATTCAAGGAGGAAACTTTCCTTCCAACTTAATATGCATCCCCATGGATCCTTATGACATCATTCTCGGAAGAGATTGGTTGTCTCTGCATGGAGCAGTAATTGACTTCTACACCCGAACCGTGACCATCAACTCGGGAGGAAAACACATGTGCAAGTTCAAGGGGAAACGGGAGGAAGAAAATGGAAGGATGATCAACGCCATGAAAGCCAGGAAACTACTAAGCCAGGGCTGCATTGGGTACCTCTGCTACCTAGAGTCGACAGAGAAGAAGGTTGTGAACATCCAAGAGATCCCCGTGGCCAGAGAGTTCCCCGACGTCTTCCCAGACGAACTCCCCGGGTTACCTCCTCGACGAGAAGTCGAGTTCTCAATAAGTCTCGAGTCGGGTACTGGCCCAATCTCTAAAGCGCCATACAGAATGGCCCCGCTGGAAATGAAAGAACTCAAGAGTCAGCTTGAAGAACTGCTTGAGAAGGGTTACATTCGACCAAGTGCATCGCCATGGGGAGCACCAGTGCTATTTGTAAAGAAGAAGGACGGAACTTTCCGTTTGTGCATCGACTACAGAGAACTGAACAAGGTCACCATCAAAAACAAGTATCCTCTTCCAAGGATAGATGACCTTTTAGATTAACTTAGAGGTGCAAAAGTTTTCTCCAAAATTGACCTGAGGTCAGGCTATCACCAGCTTCGAATCCGCGATGAAGACATTCCGAAGACAGCCTTCCGTACCCGCTATGGCCACTACGAATTTGTAGTGATGCCATTTGGATTAACAAATGCACCTGCGGTATTCATGGACTTGATGCACCGATGCTTCCATGAGTACCTCGACAAGTTTGTCATTGTCTTCATTGATGACATCCTAATCTACTCCGGGAACCAAGCAGAACATGAAGAACACCTCCGAACTGTGCTACAGATCCTAAGGCACAACCAACTCTACGCCAAACTGTCCAAGTGTGACCTTTGGCTTACAGAAGTGGCTTTTCTAGGCCACGTCATCAATCAAGATGGAGTTATGGTGGACCCAAAGAAGATTGAAGCAGTCTCAGAATGGGAGCAACCAAAGAATGTGAAGGAAATTCGCAGCTTCCTAGGACTCGCAGGGTACTACCGAAGATTCGTCGAAGGGTTTTCAAAGATCGCTCTTCCCATGACGAAGTTACTCCGAAAGACCCACAAGAAGTTTGTGTGGGATGAAAAATGTGAGGAGAGTTTCCAAGAACTCAAGAAGCGCCTCACGAGTGCGCCAGTGTTAACTCTGCCAGATGGACACGATGGTTATGTAGTATACAGTGATGCCTCCAAGCAAGGGTTGGGATGCGTGCTCATACAGAATGGGAAAGTGATCGCATATGCATCAAGGCAACTAAAGGTGTATGAAGTAAATTATCCAACGCACGATCTCGAATTGGCAGCGGTAGTGTTCGCTTTAAAGATTTGGCGACACTACTTGTACGGGGTGAAATGTCAGATCTACACGGATCACAAAAGCTTGAAGTATGTGTTCACACAGAAGGAGCTAAACATGAGGCAAAGGAGATGGTTAGAACTGCTAAAAGACTACGACATAGAGCTACTCTATCACCCAGGAAAAGCTAACGTCGTCGCAGATGCTCTCAGTCGAAAGACGCAACAAGAGGGCATGATAGCAATGTTAACCGCCCAACCAAAGCTGCAGAAAGAACTCATCAGAGAAGGCATTGAGGTTTGGTTTGGAAGACAACAGGGATGCCTAAACACACTGGAGATTCAATCTGAATTAATTGCAGAAATCAAGGAGAAGCAGACAGACGACATTATGTTGATCAGAATCAGTGGTGAAGTGCAAACGGGCAAGGCACCGGGATTCGTTATTCAAGATGACGGTTCCCTTTGGTTCCAAAATCGGATCTGTGTGCCCAACGTGGACGAGCTTCGAAAGATTATTCTGAGAGAATCCCACTCATCTGCCTATTCAGTACATCCTGGAGCAAGCAAAATGTACAAAGATGTACGCAGAAATTTCTGGTGGCCAAGCATGAAGCAGGATGTCGCAGAATTTATATCTAAGTGCTTGGTTTGCCAGAAAGTGAAAATTGAGCACAGAAGACCTGGAGGAAAATTGCAATCCCTACCAGTACCAGAATGGAAATGGGAAGACATTGCAATGGATTTCGTGACCGACCTACCAAAAACTCAAAAGCAAAAAGATGCTATCTGGGTCATTGTGGATCGGCTTACAAAGAGTGCTCACTTTATCCCCATTCAGAAGAAGTGGAAAGCTCCAAAGCTAGCAACGGTCTTCGTCAAAGAAATAGTTCGTCTCCATGGCACTCCAAAGACAATCATCTCCGACAGGGACGGCCGATTCATGGCCTCCTTCTGGAAAAGACTACATGAGGCCATGGGCACTGAACTGAAGTTCAGCACATCATTTCATCCGCAAACCGATGGTCAATCTGAAAGGACCATCCAAACTCTTGAGGATATGCTACGAGCTTGTACGCTAGACCGTACCATAAGTTGGGATGACAGCTTACATCTCATAGAATTCACTTACAACAATAGCTGGCATTCTTCCATCAAGATGGCTCCCTTCGAAGCCTTATACGGCCGGAAATGTCGTTCCCCGCTCTGTTGGGACGATAATGCCGACAAGATTCTCTTAGGTCCCGATCTAATAGAACAAACTGCCGCCGAAGTCGCCCTCATCCGTCAAAGAATGTTGACCGCTCAAAGTCGACAGAAGTCTTATGCGGATCTAAAAAGACAAGACATTGAGTTTGCCGTAGGAGATAAAGTTTTCGTCAAGGTATCTCCTTCAAAGGGCGTATTCCGCTTCGGAAAGCGAGGCAAGCTTAACCCTCGCTACGTAGGACCCTTCGAAATACTGGAGAGAATCGGCAACCTGGCCTATCGAGTTGCTTTACCGCCATCTGCTCACCCTGTGCACAACGTGTTCCACGTGTCGCTCTTAAGAAAGTATGTGCCCGACGAATCCCACGTGATCAATTTCGACGATGTCGAGATCCAATCGGATGGCACCTACAAGGAGAGACCGATCAATATTGTAGAGCACCGAATCAAGCAATTGCGCAACAAAGAGGTACCTTTAGTCCGTGTACTCTGGTCCAAGGATGGCAACGAAGGTACAACTTGGGAAACCTGGGAAACCGAGCAAGACATGCAGAGGCGTTTCCCAGAGTTAATGTCTCCTTGAACACCACTAGTGTGATCCTTTTAAGGGGGTACTAGACCCCATAGAATCCTCGCAAGTCCTAAACTGTAATTGCTTTTGTCTCTACATCCCAGTACTGCCCTGTTTTCTCTAAGTTTCGGGGACGAAACTTATTTAAGGGGGTACTATTGTAATATCCGCGATATTCCAAGCTTTTATAATATAAAGTTTATTATCGATTATTTTTCTTTCTAAATTAAAAGGAGGATTTTAATCGAATAAAAGTCTACTATACTTTTGGAAAAAGTTTAACAATACAAAGATCTTAGTCGAAAACTCGAAATAAATACTCGAGGGAGATAATTTAATAAGTGAGGATTTTATTTAAGAAAACATCAACTAAAAATGATGAGTTAGAAGTGAATTTTTATTCATAAAATAAAAATACATAAAGGCTTAAAAATCACCTCCCCTGCCCTCCCTCTCCAGTGTTCTGTAAAACAGAATACAGAAAGTATAAAATTCTATCTTTAAAAACTATATTATCCATATGTATTTATTTAATTACAAATCTTTTATAATTGTTAAATGTATATTTTAGATTTTATGGAATAAAAATATATGAGAGAATCTTGTTAGTTGAGGAAAAAGAACTAGAAACTATATGTTTTTACCATAGTAACTTAAGAGAAATAAAAATAAGTAAGTATATTCATGAAATTATTACATGCATGTTATTACAAGACATAAATAGATGAAATAAAATGTAGAGAAATATCATGCATGTATTTTTATACAAAAGAGGATATGAATTTATGACCTTATATATCAAAAGCTTGTACAATAAAAATAATATCATATTTTCAAGATTATAATAAAAAGTTCAAGTAGAGAAAAGTCTTGCATGGCATATAATATATATAATATAGAAATTATAAAGTAGAAAAAAGAATAGGATAAAATATGTTACTAGCATGTGAATATTAAATAAGAAATATTATTAGAATCTTGCTTGGAAAAGAAATAAAAGTAGAAAAGATTCTATGTTAAGAACTATAATATAACATATTATATGATTATGACCAAAGAAGTTTTCTGGATCATAAAGCATAAAAGAATTTTGAAAATAGATCAAAGTTGTGAATGTAGTATATTAAGTAGAATATTACAAATATTCTAAGATAATTATAGAATAAATGAATTGTTGGAAAAAGAACAACATTCGAATATAAGGAAAATATTAGTTTATAAATTAAAAATATTAAAATAATAGTATGATCACAAGGTGAGAATTCAATAGGGAGGAATATTTATGATATACAAGAGAAGAGAATATCTCTATAGACTTTATAAAATAAAAAGGATTCTTGAAATTTTATAAATAAAGATAGTGTAACATATAGTAATAATAGTAAGTTACCTAATCAAGCAAATTAAGAAATCCTATTTTTGGAAACTTCTAAGTTTGGAACTATGAGTTTGATATTTATAGATAATAAGAATAGTGAGAATAAATACAATTTATTTTAAAGTATTTAAATTGATAATTATTTTAATAAAGATATTTTCGGAATAATAAGGATATTACCAAAACTAAAATAATAATAACGGAGTATTATTATTTTAGGAAAAACATTTTCTAAATTATTATTATAATAATTTAGAAACGTAAACTCTCTTATAAATAGTATAAGAGGTATTTCGAACTCTAAAAGTAAAAAAATCGTGTTTTGAGCTCTTTCGTAAATTCTATATCACTAGGTCGGAATCCTCGCTCATAGTAGGAACTCGCCTAACTTTCGTCAAAAGCTCGTTGCTAAACTCGGTTACGCTAAGGCAAGTGGAATTTCCCCTTGTGCCCTTTTAATCCGTCTTTATACTATTACTCGATGTTGGGAACGACTTGTATGCTTAAATAAAAATGAAACTAGGAAATATCGATTGCTAGAAATAACGACTATTGTTAGCATAGATTGCTTTATATATTCCTTGTTAGGATTATTTATGCTAGTGTGGTTACTATCTTGATTGTTACGATCTCGTTTCGGGATTGATGTCGAACTAGTGAGGGGCGTAGGATAGCCAACGCCTCTACATAACCCCACTAAGTCGTAAGTGCCTACGAGTTTGAAGTACGACTTTCGGGATCATGATCCCATCCGCTCCGATTGCAAGGAGGGATGAGCGCACTCTAGCTAAGTGCCGGGAAACGGAGTTTTCCCTCGGGTGGCTCGGATTATCCGTGTCCCACCACATACTCTTTAAATCATAAATGGAAAGCGAATGTCTTTACCACTAAATAAGATAAGTGCTAAAGCACAACTAAAATGACTAGATCGGACCGGTCTCTAACGACCGATCCGGCCCTCGGTCCATTACGGGCGCGAGTGGTATTTGATTTGATTGAATAAATGAAAGTTCCCAACATACCTTCTACTCTAAAGAAGACTACATTCTAGTAGTACTTCTCTTGCTCTTCAAGCTATCCCTTTCGGGATATGTTATCGTAAATTCTCGTATCCTAGCCCCACATAGTCAAACCATCGTAAACACAACCCTTTATCCCCTCCTTTATACCGATAAGTTGAAATTACCCAAGTACCCTCGGGAAGTTCTAATCCCGCTCGCTTAGTCTCCTAGACTAATTCTTCTTTCCGCATGTTTGCCTGGCATTTTGTCGCCCCTCGCGAATTATGTCAGATTCAGGAAACCATAGCAAGGCGAAGTGAAGGAAGGTGAAGGAAGTCAAGACCACTCAAGATGTATTTTTTTTATTTCCGTTTTAGTTTTAATATTTCTCTATCCCCGAAACATGATGGATTTAGTGTTTGTTTTCAATTAATCGTTAAGCTAAAGATAATGTAAGATATTTTGTAATGAACTAAGTCTCCTTCGGGAGCATGTTTCCGATGTATGTATTATGTCTTATTCCGCATTTTAATTGTTCTATATCATTCTAAAAGCCTTGGGTGACTTTGGACGGTAAAGTCTGAGGTCACTGGCGGTAATACCCAATGTTGTAAAATAGGGGTGTTACAACACTTATCCTAAAATCCATCCTTACCCTAACTATAAACCTAAATCTCAAATCCTAATCTTAAATCCTAAATTTTAAACCTAACCTTAATAATAAACTCTAATCCTAACCTTTAACTCTAACCCTAACATTAAACCCTAACCAATAATCCTAAATCATAACTATAACCTTAAATCCTAACAACATTAAACCCTAACCCATAACTGTAAATATATCCTAACCCTAAATTTGCTCCTGAACCCTAAATCCTAACCTTAAACCTTAACCTTAAATTCCAAACACTGAACCATAAAATCGTAATCATAAACTTTAATACTTACACTATACTCTAACCTAAACCCTAATCATAAACCTAAACCTCAAATCCTAATCTTAATTCGTAAATCCTAATCCTAAATTTTAAACCCTAACCCTAATAATAATCTTAACCTTAAACTTTAACCCTAAACATTAAACCCTAACCCATAATCTTAAATCAAAACTCTAACCCTAAATCCTAACCCAAACATTAAACCCTAACCCATAATCCTAAATCATAACCCTAAACTCTAATCCTAACCCTAAATTTTTACAATAATTTATTTAAGTTATTTTTTCTATCGCATTATAAGCTACATGCAACATAGGATTTTTATTTCATACAAATCATTCTCACATTAAGCCACCTAGAATTTTGCCACATAGGATTTTGTATTTTTTTGGCAATTTACATATGTTGGAAAGATTCTATCTAAAATAAAATAAACTATATGAACATTAATATTATTAATGCTAAATATTTTTTATGATAATTTATTTTAGTTAAAAATATTCTAGCTAAAGTAAAATAAGCTTAGAAATATTAAATATTTGTTATAATAATCTATTTAAGTTATATTTTCTACTATATTTTAAACTTCACAGATATAGAATTTTGCCAAGTGTATAATTTTTTAATATACAAGTTGTTATAAAGATCTATAACTAAACTATATATTAAAGTTGTACTTTTTTAAACTAGCACATTAATTCTGACCCCACCTTATATTAAAAAATTAATTTTTATTTATTAATTTAGCATTTACAATCAAATTTCTTTCTATTTATTTATGTCAAATTTTTAATTTCGAATTTTAATTAAATGATGAAAATTATTTTATCTATTTATGTAAAATATATATATCTTAAATCAATTTTGATAAAAAAAAAAAGTAACAAATTTCAATATCTAGATAATTATCTGCCTAAAATACATTTTTCCACTCAAACTGTTTGAGTAGACTCCACTCAAATTATTTGTGTGGACTCACTCAAACTGATTGTGTGGTGCAATCAGCCATAATATCGTGTGCAAACAGCATCAGCCTTCTAAAATCCGATCGACGAGAATTACATCATTAATTAGTCGTCAATGTCCAAGCCGGCTAATAGATTGATAACTTATTTAATTTAATTGTACGTCATTTTTTTACAAGATTTGATAACTTATTTAATTTAATTGTACGTTGTCACAATTGAGTAGTTACCCTATTGACATTGAGTATATTCACCACTTCCACAAGCCATGATTGATAACTTATTTAATTTAATTGTACGTTGTCACAATTGAGTAGTTCCCTTTAGTTACCCTATTGACATGCTGGAGCACATCTGGGCTGTTGATAGACTTCAACGACTTGGGATCAGTAGATTTTTCGAGGCTGAGATAAGTGCTTGCTTGGATTATGTTTATAGGTAATTATTTTATTCGACATTAGTTAGTAAGACTAAGTATAATCTAGCCTGCATATGATTAATGCAATTGAATACGGAGTATTTAATTAATGATGGATCGGATGATATTGATTGGATAATTAAATTTCAGGTATTGGACTGAAGATGGAATATTTTCGGCAAGGGAATCTCAAGTGGTTGACATTGATGACACTTGCATGGGCTTCAGGCTGCTTAGGTTTCAGGGTTATAATGTTTCCGCAGGTAAATTAAATTAATTGGAAAAAATTTAACATATACTTAATTAGGGCCAGTTTGGTATATAAATAAATAAATAAATACGCAGATGTGTTGAAGCCTTTCAAGAAAGATGGGGGATTCTCTTGCTTTCCATTGCAATCAACCGAAAGTGTGACAGTTATGCTTAACCTCTATAGAGCATCTCAATTGCAATTTCCCGGTGAAACAATTCTCGAGGAAGCAAAACAATTTTCTTGGCAATACTTGATCCAAAAACGAGCTTCAAACTAATTCTTTGATAAGTGGGTCATTCCTAAGGACCTTCCCGGCGAGGTACGTACTGCATCATCTAGTTAAGACTTCAATTATAAGATCAGTCATTCTATCGATTTTTATACATAATAAAGAGCGCGAGCCAAACGAAACCTTACCATTTCTAAAACTTTGTATCATGATTAAGTGCGAATGATCATGAATTTAGTTGTATGTTATGTCATATGTGACTAAATTATAAACTGATTTCTACATCAAAAAAAAACTGATTATAACGAGACAGAGAGAGAGAAAAAAGGTTAACTAAAACATGTTGGTGGTGACTAATGTACTAACTAATTGTGTTCAATTGGTTAATTAATTAGGTGGCTTATGCACTAGACTTGCCCTGGTATGCAAGCTTACCTCGTATTGAATCAAGGTTTTACATTGAACAGTACGGCGGTGAAGATGATGTTTGGATCGGCAAAACTCTATACAGGTCATTTATTTTCCAGTAGTTTAATTTATTAATCGATATATGTCTGAAGACGGAGACATAATTAATGATTTAAACCCATATATAACTTATATATAATTTAATTCATGTACATTTAATTATTTGATATGAATTGTAGGATGCCTTATGTTAGCAATAACACGTACCTTGAGCTCGCAAAATTGGACTACCATGCTTGCCAAGCAATTCACTTGCTAGAATGACGTAGTGTAATTAGAAGGTAAGTACCACGTATGCTTTTTCTAATTATAACATATTACCCAGTTCAACTTGTTTGCTCTTTGATATACATACTTTCATACTCCAATGTCGTGAATAGATAGGCTGTATATAAGGTGACTGAATTTTTAATTATCAGCAGACTACCTTCTTGACTTTAATTTTCTTGGTTCTTTTTATTCTTGCAAAACAGGTGGTATATTGATTATAATGTGGGTGAGTTTGGTTTGAGACAAAGGGAACTGCTTAGGCTATACTTTGTAGCGGCAGCGAGCATCTTTGAGCCAGAGAGATGGATAGAAAGGCAGGCTTGGGCTATGACTTGGGCCATGACTACATCCATTGTAGTCTATTTCAGGCATCAAAGCTGGGTTTCTTATGAGCAAAGAAGAATATTTGTAGATCAATTTTTAAACTCCTACAATGGTAGTAACAATGGCTTCTCCAACATAGGAAGGTAGGGTTATTTAATTTGCAAACTTAGACATTAATGGGGCGAAAGATAGATGGAAGCGCACATGCACATATAAGTCTAGTATACTATATATAAGCTGACTAT
Organism: Fallopia convolvulus; assembly: GCA_964016875.1. NCBI lineage: Eukaryota > Viridiplantae > Streptophyta > Magnoliopsida > Caryophyllales > Polygonaceae > Fallopia > Fallopia convolvulus. The sequence goes on from OZ024732.1 coordinate 51,970,772, forward strand.
ATGAGTAGTTTAATTAACAATCTCATATACTAGTCAAGCCTCACTAGCCTAGCTGGTAGATGATGACATATGTAACTATTAGGTATTTAGGTTGTAAGTTCGAATCTCTCCTCATTTGTTGTAATAGTCTAAGTGTTCCCTATGAAACAAAAAAATAACCTTAGGGCCGGGTAATTGGCAGGAGAGGGCATGGGCTATTGGATCTGCTTCTGGGCACCCTGGATCAGCTTTACTTAGACGTATTGGAGGCGCAAGGTGTTGATATACGCCCTCATCTACGCCAAGCTGTAAGTGCACATTTTTTTAATGAACGGTAATTAAGTAGTAAGTAAAAGAAGCATGGTTGCGTGACATGGTTTAGATACATTTTTTTTGAATGAACGGTAATTCAATAGTAAGTAAAAGTGTCACGCTTAATTACATGAGATCTATATTTCAAATTTCTTCCATTTATAAAACAACAAGCTCCATTCTAACTAGTCCATCTTCTTTTTTTTGGTGAAGGGCACTGCCCATGAATTGAAAGTCGAACTAGAGATCTCTGGACACTACTCTTGGAAGCTTAACCGCTTGATTAGATGGCCGAAGATTCTAGCTAGTTCCATCTAAGCCATACTTATACATATATACTTTTGTTCATTTTGATATGATCCTAGTTAGATGATTGGGTTTGTCAAATTAAAAAAACACTGTCAATGTTGGAAATATAGTGGGAGAAATGGATGGTGACATGGGCAGAGGAAGGAGATCAGTACAAAGGAGCAGCAGAACTCATAGCTCGAACCATCCACGCATGCTCCAAGAATTCTCATTTGGAAGCTTTAAAAGATGAACACCACTTTGATGATTACAATCTACTATTAGAAAATGCCAATAAGATCTGCCACCAGCTTGGCCACCTCATTCTCCAAAATGACAAGCATCGCAACAAACAGGTACTAAGCTCTTGTTTGGATCGTCACATATAATTCATTAAGTTGCATTAAATTCTACATTTAATATGGCTTGTATTTTATATGGCGATTCAAACAGACCCTACTTAATATTCAATGCTTGATATGAGTTAAATATAAAGTTTCTCACATCACAAATTGAAGATAATGAAAGCGTCACCTTGTATATAAGCTAGATTGGTATTTACTACTATTATCAATTGATTTTCGGATAAAACCTCACCATCTGGCCTTATGTATTAGATTTACATGTGTGCACAACATTTGATTTATCGACCCACGAAATTTCATATGGAATCAAAGCAACTGGTTCATTTTCTAGTTATTTCGGTTGAGCTCAGTGATGTATTTTCCGCTCGTTGTTGGGTTTGGTAATTGAACTACGCATTGTTTACACTAACTATTAAGAGATTGATATGTTACATCTGTTGTTCGTCAGATTCATTTTTGAAGTAATGTATTGCACTTATATGTGTGCATGGGTTTCAATCATCTAAATCCCAATGTTTTGTGTTTTGATGTAGGAGGAAGATGTACAAGTCAAAGGGAGTAGTGGTGATCATGGAAAGACTGAACCTATCCCTTGTGAGGTGAACTCACACATGCAAAAGCTGGTGCAACTAGTACTTTCTAATGATCACAGTCACAATACTAATTGGAGTACCAATTCCGGGATAAAACGGAGCGTTTTGGCAGTTGCAAGGGGTTATTACTACTCCGCGTATTGCTCTCTCGACACCATCGATTCCCATGTGGCTAAAGTCTTGTTTAATGGAGTTGTATGATGCAACAACATGCATGTAGTATAGCTATATGCAAGCTCTAAGCTTAAGAATGTTACCTTATATATATATAAATATATATATATATAGTCCTATGGATTATGGAATATGTCGTTTTATACTCCTATACTTAGAATAAAAATATTAATTTGTCAAGCCATATCAATCTAGCTAGTAGGTAATAATATCCATGATCATTAGATTACGAGTTGGAATCTCCATATAGATAAAAAAAAACTACAATATTAATTTATGAAAAGAGATCATTATCACTTAACTTGCAACGTGCAAGCAAAACGCAAAATTGCATGATTGTTTTTCCGAAAGTGGCTTTTGAAAGAGTTTATTTCTGAACTTTGGCTTGGTTAGGCAAAAATTTTAAGTATCGGCTCGTTGTGGTGGATTTGGACTAAAGTCGTTGGCCTAGCCAGAGTGTTTCATTGGAGAGTGTGACATGTAGCGTTTAAGTTGCTCGACAGAGATTTTGCCTACACTTATAGGGTTGGGTCGACTTAAACTGATATATTAAGGTGAACTGACCGAACTGAACCCGATATCATTCAGTTCAATTTTCGATTTAGGAATTTCTTAAATTTCAGTTCAATTCAGTTTCGGATAAATTTTGGTTCGGTTAAGATTTTCTAAAAGATAATCTTCTATCCATCTTAAACCGACAATACTGGAATATAATGGACCTTAAATCAAATTGCGATTTTCGATTTGGTTCAGTATTTATCGGTTCGGTTTTGAATCTATGCTCAGTCCTGGATAAGAGCCAACAAAAAAAAATTCAAAAAAAAAAATGAATGATAGTCGGCCCAAACAAAGTACTTGGCCTCTCAAAAGCCCATGCTACCAATATTGGGCCATGCATTGCGTTACATTGTAGTTGTGTGGGCAATCATTTGAACAGCAACAAAACTTTCGAAACAACACTAAAAAACGCGGCGTACATACGCACTCGTTTTTTTTAAGCGCACAGAATTATCACACAACAAACTTGTGCGGTACTATTTGCGCAAAAGTTAATTGGCGTAATGCAATTACACATTAATTAGAAAAAAGTTCCACTAAATTATTGTAGATGACACATTCATACAAAATTCTCTCACAATGATTTAACTAATCAAGAACTTCTTGTAGGTAGACTTTGATCGTAATTCTACAATTTTGAAAATCGTGTGCTTTTTGCTAATGAAACCCACAATTAGGGTAATTTTATGTAGATCTCTTTTATAGAATTATTTATTAACATTATCATTATAGGTGATTTCCCATTCTTTACCCTTATATACTTTTTGTTTAATTCTTAGCAAAGCAAAAGGTTTTTTTTTTTTAAGCAATTGAACAGCAATAGTGGAAAGCTTGTACTCATTAAGCAAATTACAGCATGGTCATACAGAATGGAGGGAGGCACGTTGTAGAGGTATGCCACTCTCATATGATTAATAATGTTAAGTCGTGCATTCAAGTAAGTTTCTACTACTCTAATTATTCAAATTAAACCAATATCTTTTTAAAGCATTTGCCCTTCAAAACAACTATATAAACGTTAGGGAATTGGCAACTATCATATCATCTCATCTCACCTTACAATTCTTTTCTTTTCTACACATAAGCCTAAACATGGCTTTCAAGAGCTCATCCTTGTTGTCCCCCTTGATTTTCTTGGCTCTTGCAGTTATTGCAATGGCCGACTATTATGGGTATAGCTCTCCTTCCCCGGTTTATAAATTACCTGTTTACACTCCTTCTTCTGATTATAGTCCTTCACCAGTATTCTACAAAAAGCCTATATATACTCCTTCCCCGCAATATTACAAGTCACCAGTCTACACCCCTTCACCAAGCTACTATAAGAAGCCCGCATACACACCTTCACCTGTGTACTACAAGAAGCCCGTGTACACTCCTTCCCCAGTCTACTACAAGACCCCTATCTACTCGCCTAAACCATTCTACAAGCCAGTGTACACTCCATCTCCATACTACAAGCCAAAATACACCCCATCTCCCACCTACAACGCTCCCGTCTACACCCCATCTCCCGCCTACAAGGCTCCAATCTACACCCCATCACCCACCTACAAGGCTCCAGTCTACACACCATCTCCTGCTTACAAGGCTCCCGTTTACACCCCATCTCCCGCCTACAAGGCTCTAGTCTACAAACCATCTCCTGCCTACAAGGCTCCCATCTACACCCCATCTCCCGCCTATAAGGCTCCAGTCTACACACCATCTCCTGCCTACAAGGCTCCCGTTTACTCCCCATCACCCGCTTACAAGGCTCCCGTCTACACACCATCTCCTGTCTACAAGACTCCAGTTTACACTCCATCTCCCGCCTATAAAGCACCCGTATCATACACCCCATCACCCGCCTACAAGGCTCCAGTAGCTTACACCCCTTCTCCCGCCTACAAGGCTCCCGTCTACACCCCATCACCCGCTTACAAGGCTCCCGTCTACACACCATCTCCTGTCTACAAGGCTCCAGTTTACACTCCATCTCCCGCCTATAATGTACCCGTATCATACACCCCATCACCCGCCTACAAGGCTCCAGTAGCTTACACCCCTTCTTCCGCCTACAAGGCTCCCGTCTACACCCCATCACCCGCTTACAAGGCTCCCGTCTACACACCATCTCCTGTCTACAAGGCTCCAGTTTACACTCCATCTCCCGCCTATAAAGCACCCGTATCATACACCCCTTCTCCCGCCTACAAGGCTCCAGTAGCTTACACCCCTTCTCCCGCCTACAAGGCTCCCGTCTACATCCCATCTCCCGCTTACAAGGCTCCTGTCTACACTCCATCTCCTGTCTACAAGGCTCCAGTTTACACTCCATCACCCGCATACAAGGCACCCGTATCATACACCCCATCACCCGCCTACAAGGCTCCTGTAGCTTACACCCCTTCTTCCGCCTACAAGGCTCCCGTCTACACCCCATCACCCGCTTACAAGGCTCCCGTCTACACACCATCTCCTGTCTACAAGGCTCCAGTTTACACTCCATCTCCCGCCTATAAAGCACCCGTATCATACACCCCATCACCCGCCTACAAGGCTCCAGTAGCTTACACCCCTTCTCCCGCCTACAAGGCTCCCGTCTACACCCCATCACCCGCTTACAAGGCTCCCGTCTACACACCATCTCCTGTCTACAAGGCTCCAGTTTACACTCCATCTCCCGCCTATAAAGTACCCGTATCATACACCCCATCACCCGCCTACAAGGCTCCAGTAGCTTACACCCCTTCTTCCGCCTACAAGGCTCCCGTCTACACCCCATCACCCGCTTACAAGGCTCCCGTCTACACACCATCTCCTGTCTACAAGGCTCCAGTTTACACTCCATCTCCCGCCTATAAAGCACCCGTATCATACACCCCTTCTCCCGCCTACAAGGCTCCAGTAGCTTACACCCCTTCTCCCACCTACAAGGCTCCCGTCTACATCCCATCTCCCGCTTACAAGGCTCCTGTCTACACTCCATCTCCTGTCTACAAGGCTCCAGTTTACACTCCATCACCCGCATACAAGGCACCCGTATCATACACCCCATCACCCGCCTACAAGGCTCCTGTAGCTTACACCCCATCTCCCGCCTACAAGGCTCCCGTCTACACCTCATCACCTGCCTACAAGGCTCCCGTGTACACCCCATCTCCCGCCTACAAGGCTCCAGTGTACACCCCATCTCCCGCCTACAAGGCTCCAGTGTACACCCCATCTCCCGTCTACAAGGCTCCCGTCTACACTCCATCTCCCGCATACAAGGCTCCAGTTTACACGCCATCACCCACCTATAAGGTACCCGTATCATACACACCATCACCCGCCTACAAGGCACCCGTAGCTTACACCCCATCTCCCGTCTACAAGGCTCCAGTCTACACCCCATCTTCTACCTACAAGACTCCAATTTACACCCCATCTCCTGCCTACAAGGCTCCCGTCTACACCCCATCTCCCGCCTATAAGGCTCCCGTCTACACTCCATCACCTACCTACAAGGCTCCCGTGTCATACACCCCATCACCCGCCTACAAGGCACCCGTATCATACACTCCATCACCCGCCTATAAGGCACCAGTGTCTTACACCCCATCTCCCGCCTACAAGGCTCCAGTCTACACCCCATCGCCCACCTACAAAGCTCCCGTCTACACCCCATCTCCTGCCTACAAGGCTCCAGTCTACACTTCAACTCCCACCTACAAAGCTCCCGTCTACACTCCATCACCCGCCTACAAGGCTCCAGTCTACACCCCATCCCCTTCCTACAAAGCTCCAGTCTACACCCCATCCCCTTCCTACAAGGCTCCAGTCTACACCCCATCCCCCGCCTACAAGGCTCCCGTATACACCCCATCTCCTACCTATAAGGCACCCGTCTACACCCCATATCCAGCCTATAAAGCACCCGTCTACACCCCATCTCCCACCTACAAGGCTCCCGTAGCTTACACCCCGTCACCCGTCTACAAGGCTCCAGTCTACACCCCATCCCCCGCCTACAAGGCTCCCGTATACACCCCATCTCCTACCTATAAGGCACCCGTCTACACCCCATCTCCAGCCTATAAAGCACCCGTCTACACCTCATCTCCCACCTACAAGGCTCCCGTAGCTTATACCCCGTCACCCATCTACAAGGCTCCCGTGTACACCCCGTCACCTGTCTATAAGGCTCCCGTGTACACCCCAACTCCCGTCTACAAGGCTCCCGTGTACACCCAAACTCCCATCTATGAGGCTCCAACATACACCCCATCACATGCATACAAGGCTCCTGTCTACACTCCATCACCCACCTACAAGGCTACAATCTACACCTCGTCTCCTGCTTACTAGATTCCTATCTACATCCATCATCGACTTGCAATGCTCCAATTTACGCTCCCCGCTGAGTACAAGAAGCTTGCTTATAACTATTAAAAGAAATCTATTTTATGTTTTGAAGAGTGTTTCTTTAGGGTTACATTAAATCTTGCATTATAATGTAATATAATGCATTATCCTTTGTAATCCAAACAGGCTCCTAATTTGCTTGTCATTGAATTAATTATGTTGTTTTAAGGTCATTTGATTTGCTTGAATTTGTAATTTGTACATGTACTTTCATTCTTTATATCAATGAATTTTTCTAGAATAAGCGTAATAGACACGTTCCATTAATAGGATATTAGGATGGGATAAAATATGTCGATCAAAGAAAAAAGGAGGGCTAGGTCTTAGAAAAGAAAAGCAAATGAATGAATCCTTACAAATGCTAGATTAAATCGACGAGTCGCCGCCTCTCACTTTTCCTTCTTCCTCCATTTCTGTGAAGCGAGTTTGTGCGGTCGCCGATGAGTGAAATCAACAAAAGCTCTCCATCTCCGACCGCTCCAACCGGCACACAGGCGCCCCCGCCCCTTACCGCCCCACCCAATCCGCCCGCCCCTAATTTTGATGCTCCACCACTACCTACCGCCCTTGTAACCAACACCACACCACCTTCACCCGCCTTTGCTGGCGAGGTTCACCAGGGCCGCCCGCCATTGTCGGCGGCCTTCCACCAGGGTTGCTCGCCATTGCCGACGGTGTTCCACCAAGGCCACTCACCCGTGCCGTCGGCGATCCACCAGCGGTGCCCGTTCGCATCGTCGGCGCTCCTGTGAGCTCCAAGAGGAAGTGGAGGTGGCGAGATCCAGGCACGGGCCCTCCGACAAGGCGACGATATCGGATGGTGGACGGTCGTTTGACGAATGTGGCTCCAATGACATCAATACTCCATATGTTCTCAAAAGTTGTCCTTTTAGCCCATTACACGATTATTAAGAAACATTATTTATACTTAATATACCCTTATTAAATGGAAAAAAAAAGTGACATGGAAAAAGTTGGATGGGAAAATTACAAAAAGTGATCCCACTTTTTTATGGGTATAACTAGAAAAAAAAACTGAAAAAAATAGTAAAAAAATATATTTTATAAAAAATAATAAATGTGATAAAAGGACAATTTTTGAGAAATAGATGGAGTAACATTTTTGTATCTGCAGGTATTCTGTTTACCATTCAACAAATTCGATTCGCACAACGTGCACTCAAACTGGACCTGAAATTAATGTAGCTTAAAAAATTGCTTGTTCTTAACTTAAAATACACTTAATTAGTAGTTGAGGCGAGTAAAACTTACCCTTTATGTATGATAGTTCGATGAGACGATGTCTCCTTGGAAGTTGGTTCTAAGATTGATGAAGATGAGATTTCGAAGAAGCTCAAGTCCTCTGCCATCTTTAAACAAAGATCTCGCATCAAATCGTGAATCCGAATAGCTTGAACTTTTCCTTCATAGTCTCTACCTTCAACTTGAACCAAACATCTCTGAACCAACTCATCCAGGAAACCCCTAGCCAATTCCTCTAGTGTCTCACTTTCATTCCAAAGATTGTTCAACACATAATTGGAACAATTGTTCAATACATATATGATCATCTTCTTGAAAGATGCCCAAATAAAGAAGCATGACTTCAAATAATAGGGCAAATCAAAATAGCATAGCTCCAACATTTCCTTCATTGCCCCATAATCATGAGAACCATTGTCATACTTCATTATCCTTGACATTACATCACTATTAACACTTTCCCACTCTTGTATTGTTCCCTTTGTGCTCAAAAGCCCGGCAAGAGTAACAATTGCAAGTGGTAACCCTTTACATTTCTCCAACATTTTCTTGCCTAACCAAACAAAGTTGGATTCACTCTCAAAATTGCATACTCCTTCCCAATTCTTGGAAATTATAGTAAAAAACAGCTCCCAACTTTCATCTATGGTGAGGTATCGCGTTTTGTGGATGTGTAAACCTTCTAAACGCGGAAAGTTAACAACTTTCCTATTGCGAGTGGTGATCAAAACTCTACCACTACTTACGCTCCTTGTTGGCAATAGTATAGGGAGCAACTCTTGTAGAGCTTCTACTCTCCATACATCATCAAGAACTATCAAATAAGAACGTTTCTCGAGGAATTCATGAAGCTTATGAAAAGGGCTTATTGATGCTTCGCCTTCGGATTGAAGTTGAACACCAACTTGTACACATATCTCACTCAAAAGGTGAGAAGCACTCCATTCTTGAGATACACAAACCCAAGCGCGACTAGGAAAACGCTCTGTAATTTCCCTATGGTTGTATAGTTTTCTTGCAAGAGTGGTTTTTTCAGACCCGCCCGTGCCAACAATAGCCAAAGTTGTAACAACAACACCATCCTCACCAACTAATTTGGCAACCAGGCTCCTTACATCTTCCTCCAAGCCAACAATGAGAAAAACACGAACACTTGACTTGAGAACCAACTCTTTTGTTCAACGTTGTGGACAAAAACACGTACACTTGACAAAATCCGTGAGAAGATTAGTGGAGTTATATATAAAAGTAGTAATAAAACACGAAAAAGTGGAGATGCGGGGGATCGAACCCCGTGCCTCTCGCATGCAAAGCGAGCGCTCTACCATTTGAGCTACATCCCCGTCTTGATTATTTTTCCAGATATTCTATACTTGTTATCATCAACATATAACAGATTTTCATTTCAAACCACTGAAAAATGCCTTATAAATTTTCTTTGCTCTGTAACGGAGGAGTCAGTATTCACTTATATAGTGATGAGTACTCGGGTAGATCAGACAGAGATAGAGCCATTGTCAATTGATAGTTAGTTTCGATGGAATGACAAAATCAATTTTCTTCTGACAGGTCGTATGATTGCTGGTTTGTGTGGGTTTTGGTCTGTAATTCTCAGCTGATTACACGATTAATTTGGTCAGAATTGAGTTGCGAGTGTTATGCTGATTTTTTAGTCAAATCAATCAGTTCGGATGAGTTGTCTCATTTGTATGTCGAGTTGGTTACTAGTATGTAGTAACATATTTAATCAGCTTGATGAACCCCTCTCTGTGTATATTGTTTCACCAGATTTTCCACAATAATGGTTGATTCAAATTTCCCTGCTGTATTATTATTCGCACAAAATTTTCATGATTGAGAACCATTTTTCCCCCAAAAAAAAGAGTGGATTATTGTCCAGATAATCAAATCTTCTCATGACTTTCCATCAAAAGGAGTGGGATTGACAGAAGAGAGAAATGACTAACAAACCAGGTTCTTCTCAGAACTTGCTAAATCTTTCCCACGCTCTCATTGAAGCACCATTCTCTTATGAAAAAAAAATCTGACCTTCAATCTCTATCGCCGCTTGATAGCAGAGAGAATATAGTAGAATCCCAGCTAAACAGAATTATTCTTATAATAATTTTTCTGTTTTAAAAACGATGTCCAATTTCACCCCCCTTTTCTAGCTTCCCACACATAGAAAAAGGAAAAAACGTTGCCCACATCGAGAATCTCAAAGCTCCACGTCTTCTTTATATATGCACATATTGCGATGCAATACCGTCGAGCCTGGTAACGTGGGCTTGTAACCCGAGTGGGGACATTAAGGTGATGGAACCGTGCCTTGAGCTGACTTGGCCGGGTCTGTGGTGGCAATCGCTGGTCCGCCCTCTCCAAGTAGGGAGCTGAGCCGGGTCACTTGGGCGAAGGCTCGGGTGACTCGGTTCCTAAAGCGGAGGGCACCGCGTGAGGCTGGTTTCACAGAGCAGCGACTACTTCCCGCTCTTGTCAGTGGAAGGATAACGGGCCGGTGCCTCCCGAATCCATTAGTGTCGAGTTTCAGGCAGGCTACGGAACCATCATTTTTTATTTGTTTGGACCGAACCCACCCAATGATTTTTTTTGGTCTTGCCATTGGCTCGTCCGGTTCAATCACCGATCTACATCCGGACCATCATTAGTGCAAACGCTCGGGCAGGCTACAAGAACATCATTTTTTTTTATTGGTTTGGGCTTGGCCCTCCGGTTCAATCACCGATCTACATCCGGACCATCATTAGTGCGAACGCTCGGGCAGGCTACAACTACAAGCACATCATTTTTTTTATTGTTTTGGGGTTGGCCCTCTCCGAGTAGGGAGTTGAACCGGGTCTCTTGAGTGAAAGCTAGAGTGACTTGGTTCCTAAAGCGAAGGGCGTCACAGTTGGTTGGTTTCACAGGAAAAACTCAAACAAATGAGCATTAAGCTTCTTGGAACGTCAGTATTGAGTTGTTCAGCATGAACAAGGATGAGTCAATATTGGAGATGTTCCATCAATTCTTTATCATCGTACAGAAACTCGCGCTATATACTTGGAGAAGAAGTAAATCCTAAAGATTATGCCACAAGAACAAATTCTCGTTGAATGATTTGTTGCCTAGGCTTGTGGCGATGGGATTCCAGAAAGACTCAGTATTCATCACTGACATCGATACAAGATCATTCACACAGTATAAAAGGCTTTTAATTTGTATATTTGCTGTTCATTGTATATATAGTTGATCGATGTACTTGAATTTCAAGCTGGGTATTTATACGTTTATGTGATTCAATTACTAGAAATTTAAAATAAAATAAATAAATAAATAAACTTAACTGCTCCCGGAACTCCACACATTATAAACACAACAAAATTGCCACAGAAAAGCATGCTGAGATGAGCAACTGTCCAAATTCTTAACGAAGGAAAAACTAACCAAAACTAAACTGCTTTTGCTTCTTTTTTTTATATTAAGAAACCCTGATTTTAACTTAATCCCACATTCAGAAGCATATATTTAACAATAATGCTTCAGCAATGACAATTCTTATACAACAGGAGCAAAGCGAGTATTTCTAGCATTCAAGCTTTTTAAGCTGCCACGGGCAAGAGACCATTGTAGCGAAGAAGTGGCTCTGGTGATGGCTCACGGCCTCTGAATTCCACAAACACCTGCACAGATTATAATTTTACAGTTTTAACAATGGCATGGTTGAACCAATTACCGAATGAGACTCCAAAGACGTAGTAGTAATTTATTTGGTGCTCGCTCCTAAAGAGATACTAACCTCAAGTGGTGCCTTGCCGCCACCAAGAGCGAGAATTGTCTCCCTGAATTTCTCCCCTGTCGCTCTCACGGCCTGGTAAAACAAAACAAACAAAAAAATGATATGGCTTATCAACCTAAGATTTCGTAAAAAGGCAATTGAAGGCAATAGCGTGTAAAAATTAGTTATTTAAGATGGGGTGTTAAAATGTTACAGTACAAGTCTTTTTTTTCAGAAATTCACATAGTAGGCGAACATGTAGCGTCGACATACCTCATCATTGTCCAACCCAACATCTTCGAAAGCTGAAAAGGCATCAGCAGATAATACCTCTGCCCACTGCAAATTTACAAAGTTACTTTCAGAATCTCACAAGAAGCAAACAGCACATTTTTCCAGTTGGAAATAAGAGCATGTGCAACCAAGAGGAATCAACCTCCTCTTTGCACTCTCTCTCCTCAAAGAGGAGCGCTCCTCTTGGTTGTAAAAATTGAAAGGGGAATCCCCTTTCAAGGAGGAATGAGAGAGGAATGGGAGTAATCGTCCTTCCATAGAGGAATGAGTGCTTTGGCCCTTGTGCCCAAAGAGGAACATTCATTTAATCACAATTTGACACATGTATTCAACTTTCAACTAACTTCATTTATTTCATTTCAACCTAACATTAAATATATTTCCAACAAAATAATAATTAATGTTGATATTTTTTTTTAAAAATAAATTAATCAATTTTAATAATTTTTTATTATCTATAAATAGAGTCTAATATTGTTGGGTCATTCACAAACTCATCTTAGCTTTTCTTTCTCTCGTTCACTACTACTACTATCTTCCATGGATAATCACAATAAAAATCCAAATAACTCAAACACATAATATAATCCAAATACATTTAATTTGGATCAAGTTCAAGCCATGATACAAATGTTTGGTAATCAACCAAGGCCAATTATCATCATGCACAATGAGTTTCGGAATGATAATGAGACATTCACTGTGACACGTGGACGATAATGATCGAAATCTAAGAAGATTCATGGCTAGAAGAGAGGAGTTTCGGAATAAAGAAATGCATGTGGCTCTAAAGAACGATTTGGTGGATAACATATGGGAGAAGTTTCAAAGTTTGACATCGGATTTAGATTTAGATTAAATTTCTATGGCAACAACGCTTTATTATTTATGTTTAACGTTATTTTTATTTTGTATTTTTTTTGCAATTTATAATTTTGTTTGAAATTGTCTTAATGTTAATTAAATATGTTTTTTTAATTTGTAATTAGTTTTTATTATCTTAAATCCAAATTATTTAAGTAAATATAATTTATTTGATTAAAGAACTTTAATTAACATAAGTAATTAGTAAATATAATTTATTATATTTAATTAACATAGGTAATTAGTAAATATATTTTAATTATAATTTAATTAACATAGGTAATTTGTAAATATAATTAACATATGTAATTAATTTATTTGTAATAATAAATATAATTTATTATGTTAAATCTAAATTATTTAAGTAAATATAAGTAATGTATATGATATAAAATAGGTAGAAAGTAGTAGAGGGGAAGTGAAAGGGGATACCGTTTGTTGTGGGGGGAAATAGAGAAAGAGGAAGAGGAGGAAAGAAAAAGTGAAAAGTGATGTGGATGATAGAGAAAATGAGGTGTCAAAAAGAGAGAAGGAGAGAGAAAAACAAGAGAGGATTGTAAATCCTCTTGGATGCACATGGTCTAATAAATGGTTAAGAAACAAGCGAAATGAAATAATTTGCTGCATTTTTTCATCCAGAAAACTGAAATACTTGCGTACTTATGATCCTTAATGTTGAAACAACAATAGGTTTCATTTGTTTTATTTCTTAAAACAAGAATGGCAAAAATTTTAGAATGACATATGAATTGAAAAATTATTGCAACCAGTAACGTTAAGAGCAATTCTAAAACAAAAATTAAAACAATATGAACTTCCTAAGACTGATAGTGAAAAGACATACCTTATAACTATAGTAACCGGCAGCATATCCACCTGACAATTAAAGTTACAAAAAAGACAAATTAGCTAGGCTCAAGCTAAACTAAATTTTGTTCCATTGTAATAAGGGAAAAAACCTGCAAATATATGGCTGAAACTACACAGGAAGCGATCCTCGGTCAAAGGAGGAATCACTTGTGTCTTCTGGGAAACTCTTTGATCAACATCATAAATGGACTCTGATCCTCCAGGAATGAATGTACTATGCAGCTCCAAATCCAATGTAGCAAATTTCAACTGTATAATTATGACAAAAGCAAAAAATAATAACAGGTAAACATCTGACCTAACAAGTATCAAATCCTTCCCATCAAGGGTTAAAAATCTCATCACTTTTCAGGTTATTTTTACAAGCATCACCCCACCAAGCAGATAATTTTCTTCTTTTCTATATGTATCAGTATCATTCTTCTTGAACATTACAAAAGAAAACCAGAGACATTACAAAGGAATTGATTATTTGTTGAACAAGTAAATATGCAAAACCAGTGACTTCACCCACATACAACCTAGACAGCAGCCAATTAAATATATTTGATTATTACCAATATTAATAAAAAAATACACAAAGATGAGATATGACCTGCCGAAGGCTAAGGTAGCCTGCAAAATAAGTCCGTGCTGCAAGAAGCTTCTGATACACTTCTTCTGGAAGGCACTCCCCTGTTTCATAGTGCTTTGCAATGCTCATTAGTGTGTCCCTGCAATCCCAAGCAATAGCTAAAGTAAACTACTACTCATGGACTGAAGTTACGAGCATGATAAGTTCAGTAAAATCTAGAGCTTCCATAGTGAGTGATTAAGTCCCCATTTTCATATCAACAAAGAAATTCAGATATGCAAAAGGTTAAGTTGTTCAATACCATCAAACCTAAAAAAGTCAACTGACTCATTTGCACATTGCTAGGCCCATAAATATATAAAACCTATCATTAACATTTTGAGGAAGATAAAGCCAAATATTCAAGCCCACCACTACAAGGAAACAGGCTATATTACCTATGGTAACACCAATTTTCCATGAATTGAGAGGGAAGTTCAACAGCATCCCACTCTACCCCTCGAATGCCAGCAACAAGACCTTCATCTTGCTTGGTTAGCATATGCTGAAGCGCATGACCAAATTCATGGAAGACAGTCTCAACCTGGAAGTGACCCATTAAAAATCATAACCAAAAACCAGAAGCTCTATCATGACTGCACTTTGACCATTTGAAATAAAGATTTGGAGCAATTCGTTTAATTGTTACAGGATCAGATAATGCCAAGCATATAGCATTACTATAACTGAATTTGATATCCGACACTTCTGATGAGGTTTGCCAATGGCAACATATACACATTCAAATTCTTATCCTAAGTCAAGAAAAAATCAGATGACAACTCGTAAAGCTGACCCAAGAAGAAGACAAACAAACAATAACATTGTCAACAAGTCAAATAAAGTACTGATATGTATCACTTCATGCTACATAATGTACGATGAAGTTTAAAAATGTTTTTCACCTAAAAGATAAAACACCCAACTCCTGATTCATTCATGGAACTAATTTAGGATATATAGACAAGGAAGAATGTAGTTCATGTAGCCTTACTGCAATATTGGGAAAAACCCTTAGAAGTCCAAAACATTGGTAGAGAATATTTAACATGACCTTTACATTTGAATTTTGCATTACTCAAGTTTCAGCCACGAGTTCCAAAACCTCTGTTAACGTTTCAAACGTTTCACTTTCACTCTATGTCATTTAACATGGAATCTAAATAAGTTTATTTGCTCAAATACCTGTTAATGAAGTTTAATGGACTTTGTAGTTGTCATTTGAGTGATATAAGGTTGCAAAGATTTGGATATTCCAATGATATTTTTCCAATTATTATGATACATGTAAATTTGAGATTAGAATGGTATTGTAGGGTTTCAGCCTAGTCTTTGCACGTCAATCTAACGAAATCAGAAAAGAAATAAACCACCCAAAGCATGCAAAGCCTCCCTACAGAACAAAGGTAGTTAGCACTTAGCAGTTGGTTTCTCAATCTTATGTTATTGCTAGATACAGGGCTAATAATCAATCTTACTTCACGGAATGTCATCAGGCTTGGCTTGCTTCCAACTGGTGGAGATTGGTTACACACCATATGAGCAATGGGCAGTCTCACTGAGGAGCCATCACGTGAGCATACATAACTACGAGAGACAACCTCATCCATCCATGCACCACCTCGTTTCTCAGATGGCCGAGTGTATGGATCAAAATAGAAATATGCAATTGGGATTCCGGAAGAGGAATCCTTGACACGATAGAATCTGACATCGCTGTTCCAGACCTGAAAAGTAAAGATCACTCTTTCAATCAGACAAGAAAGTCTATTATTCATTTGATAATAGAAGAATGCTTCCACAGTGTCAACTTACGGGAGCTAGACCATCAGCAGGTTCGATATCAACTTTAAACAACTTTTTCGCTAAAGCAAATAATCCATCCATAATGTTTGGCAGGGAGAAGTATGGACGCAACTCCTCCTATAGAAGTCAAAATCAATAACCATAATAACAGATATTTTAGATTTTTAGCTAATAAAGTAACTCAAAGGCACTGCATATTGCATTAAAGAAAAGGATAAAAAGCAATTATGATTCACAAAAAATGCCTAACACTTGTAGCATTTAAAAGTTCAATTCCTTTCATACAAAAGTGTGAGACTTCAAGCACAACTTCAACAAAGAGGGAGAGAAAACTAACCTCATTTATGTCATACTTGGACTCGCGAAGCCTTTCACTCCAAAAAGTAATATCCCAAAGGGCTAGGTTATCAGCCTCCACCGCACCTTGCTCCTTGGCAAAACTTTTCAAGTCCTTCACATCTGCATGATGATAAGGAGTGAGAGAAGTAAAGACAAACAGGAAATGCAAATCAGGGATACCTACAGTAATAAGCTCTAACAACAAACACAGTAACGAACATCATGATGGACCTGAAAGATTAATTGATGGTGCTACCATGGGTCTAGTAGGCATTAATATGAGCAAGTAGATTTCAAAATATTTCCATTTTCACATGTGACTTCCACGAATATAATCTTTCAGAAATCCATCAAACAACCTTTTAATGACCTACTGGCAGTTGATCAAAATTTTCAGTACGAGCTAAAATGTAGAAATGTTAACTGTGATAATGTAATAATGAGGTTTGATGGATATTCTGCTGAATAAGGAAGAAATCCAGAAGCAGATAAGACAAGTTATTCAGGCAAGACATGTGATGTACAATATTAGAATGCATAGAGATACCTTGAAGTGCACGATCCCAAGATGCAACACGAAGCTTTTCGAGAAGTTCTTGTGCTTTGTCAATAGTAGCCATTTTCATCGACATGCTCACCTACAATAATTTTAGTCAGGTCTAAGGCACAAAATACTTAAATTTTTATTTAATTTAGTCATACCTCAGCAAAATTGTTGTAACCAAGAAGTTTGGCTTTTTCCAATCTAAGCTTTAATATCTGATCGATCAATTGAGTATTATCAAGATCACCACTAGATGCACGAGTGACAAAAGCACGGTATACTTCCTCCCGCAATTGTCGATTTCTAGCATGTTGCATGACTGACATGTAACTTGGAGCATCTAGAGTGATAACCCATGGTCCATTTTCGGCAGTGGCATTTTCATGTCCCTGTTATAAACATCGAAAAAGTTGGGACGCTATTACAAGTATTAACCTTTGGAGTTGCATTTATTGAAGGTTGAGCAAAAAATATACTTTGGACACAGCTGATTGAGCAGCAAGCTGCAGCGCAGTACTTGGTAGTCCATCAACATCTTTCTTATCTGTTAAAAGTTTCTCAAACTTCTTTGTAGCATCCAAAACGTTTTCACTGAACTTTTGAGACAGCCTTTCCAATTCCTGTAACAGAGTATGATCAGCAATACCAGCAAAGAAATTGCAAGAAGTGAATTAATAAAAAGAAGCCAAAAACTATGAACTCTTCTATTCTAAGACTTCCTTATAAAGCATTCAATTTTAGAACCTCCATAATATCAACTACATTAGAATAAATGTCACCAACCCAGGTCTCAGTTTCAGATTTATTATATGGATGATCACGCTTTGACTACTTGCACTTATGCAGAGCTTTAGTTGTACAGCTTCAGGTATATATTTTATGCTACATCAAGAATGATGTCTAAAACATTTCTACATCCAAGATCCCATTTGCCACCTAAGTATACCTTCAGTACATTAAAGTACAAATGTACTGAGACAGAGGTTTTGGTGTATATAGTTAATTAGTAACTATTTATATCTTCAAATGCTTGAATAACATGACAAGAGGGGAAAAAATGAGGGCCAGACAAACCTGCTGAATTTTGTTAAATTCTTCTCTTTTGTCATCTTCAAGGGAAACACCATTAAGGATCGCCTCCTTGATTTGGGCTGCGAAGGCACACAGTTAAACTGAATAAGCTATTTAAAAAATGAAATTTCTTAATCTCAACTGCACAGTGAAAAGAAAATCATGCAGAAATTTGCATTGATAGGATGTTGATACTCTCTACCAAGTATCTTAAGGATCCCAAGATTGCATCTTTAGCAATCGCATTGATAAGAAGGTATAGAAAAAAAAAACACTAGAAATATCTCTGAAGCGAAAGCATTGTAAAAAAACAAAGGCATCGTGAAGAATGGGGCAGTCAAACACTCACATTCGACAATCCGCTTCCGAGAGTTACTCAGCTGCTGCCAATCAGAAGATTCCTTGATAGATTTAAACGCATTGTAAATGGGCTTGCTTTGGCCGAACCTGAGCTCAAACTTCACCTTCTCTGGCTACAAAATTCAAAATATATTTGCAGCAATGCTTAAGATAAGAATCCAGGATAGATATGGTTGCGCTAATTAATAAAAAACAAACAATTACAGATCAGGATCGATGTAGACGCAATAATCACAATGCGATAGAGCAATGCAATCTGCAGAAGCAGAAGCAAACCTGGACTTCCTCAATGGCAGATCGAAGCTCAGCGGAATCCTTGACAGCTTTGAGATGATTGATCATTCCCCAAACAACGGCCAATCGGTCAACGATCTTCTCCAAGGGAACGACCAGCTTGGGCCAAGAAGGCTCTACGTTCGCTTCCAATTCTTCCAATTGAGATTCCTGGCAAACGAAACAAAAAAAAACACCAAACATTAACATACGAGATAGAGATGAAAGAGATAGAGATAGCAGTATTGCATACGAGATCTTTGAGCAATGCACGAATCCCAGGGCGAACATGGTCGGCTGTAACGGAGTCGAAAGGAGGGAAATCGAAGCCCTGGAGAAGAGGATTAAGGTTAGGGTTAGATGCGTCGATGGCTGTGTCCACGGAAGCCATGGATGACGATGAGAAAGAGGATAAGGATGGTGAAGGAGTAGTGAATCGGCGGATTTTAGCGAGAGATTGGAAGTAGGAGGAGGAGGATGACCAGAGACGATCGAGATTGAAGGAGGAAGAAGAAGGGCGAGAGAGAGTGAGAAGGCGTGCGGGAGGAGGAGAGCGCTTGGGGATGTAAAGATGGGGGACGGAAAAGAAGCGACCACGAGGACGATACAGACTAGGAATTATACAGGTCGCCATGACCAAACAGGATAATTGAAGCAAAATAAAACGCCAGCGTATTTGCATTGCTTCTGTGTGCTTCAATTTGATGGACTCAAGTCCAAAATATCGACTCGTTTTGATGTTTGCATATCATTTTATTTTATTTTTTTTATTTTTTTTTTGATAAGGTAAGAATTCGGAATACCAAACAAGTTTGGTAATCCGAGAGACCGTAAAAAACGGCAGCCGATAACGGCTAAGAGAATCAAATACATGCAGGAACAGCTATGAAAAGTACAAATCTCCAAAAAATAAGAACAATGAAGAGTTTGAAATCGGGGTGAGTAAAGCACTAAAGGATAGCGCCGCAGGCAATAGGTCGACCACTACAGGCGTGCGAAATGGACAACTGACGTTCCCTCCACCGAGATGAAGGATCTTCAGAAGTCACAGAGCACCAAGCGACCTGGCCCAATACAACCCGTTCCAATATCAAACTTCGTTCCAACTCCTTGGAAAATTAGTACATAAATAAGCCTCGAGCTAACCTGCAAGAAAAAAGGCAAAAAAATGCCTCATAAGAGGAGCACTACTTGCAAAGCAAGTAGGCTGTAGACATAAACAAGCTCCTAAAGAAAAGAACTTGACTTGCAAGAAGAAATTATTAGTATTATTATTATTAAAATATTCCAAACTTGCTACCCAAGCACAAGATTATCTTATTCTTTTTTTTTCCTATTACCTATTCTTTTTCCTTTAATCATTTTTCCTCTACTTGCAGTCCAAGTATTAGATTTTCTTTTTTCTTTTTTTCCTTTTTCTTATTTTTTAATGAACCGGCAAACAAGGTGTCGTCGACCGAGCAACACGCCGGCGAAGGTTTGCTCGGCGAAGGTGACGGAAGAGGGCGGGGCAACCAGCCGCGCGGAGACTCTATAGATCGGAAAAAAAAATGTGGATGAGCCGATCTTTTCAGGCTTATAGATGGTATTGGAATGAGGAGGAGTTGAGAGGGGGTTTGAGTTGGTGGAGTTAGTCTTTAATCAGATCACAAGATGTCCTTTAGTGGCTTCCTCAGCCTTTAGATCGGTGCCTTCTCGGCAAAATAGGTGGATAAGTTTGATAAAAAGGCAAAAGAATGAGGATTTTAAAATTTAAAAATACCCAAAATAGCTTCTCAGCCTTGGAGATATTTCTTTATAAAAAATCACCATTTAGTAAACAGATCGATGGATCTGATCTACTAAGAATGGTGTGGTAAATCATTGAGAGATTGGCAAACACCGGAGTACTTCAGCCAAGAGCAACCGCCAGCAGAGACGAGAAGGGAAGCCCGCCGCCGGACAATACAAACACTAGAAGACCCACCGTATTGTCGCCATCAACACATAACATGAAAACCAAATTAAAGGGGCTGAATAGTATATAGATTGGAAAGGATGAGATTAGGTGATAAAAAATGAAGGCAATTGGGACTAGAATCTGTCATATTTGGGGGAAATTATTGAATTTGTGGACGCCGGCGAAATATCAGAAGAAAGGGTTAGGAGAAAGGGAGTGCAAAAGGGAGTGTTTTTCAGTGGGTCTACATTGCTTAGTATATCATTTTATTTCTTACTATAGCAATTTTGACTAATGTGTAAACAACTCAAGGATAATATATCAGGCCTTGTTTCGCTTTGGATATAAAGGGGGTTTTTGGATAAATAATAATTTTTAGTGTCTTGAAAAACGTAAAAAGTAGTGAGAGTTACACGTATATCAAGAGTACTAAATAAAGTTTTTGGATAGAAAATAATTTTAAGGGAAAAATGAAACAAGGCCTCAATCAAAACTTGTTGTGTAAAACATACTCAATTTGATGCAAGTCTGCCATCTCTAGTGATTGCTAGTTGGGAATCGAAAACCGGACTGAACCGGACCGGGATTAGGACCGGGACCGACTTTTGTAAAAAAATCTGGACCTAGGAGGAGGAGGAGGATAATTTCATTAGAATAGGGGATGGTGCATTTAGGTAGCTCACAAAAAACTCTCCAACTTCTATATATAGAGGTATGGTAGTTGCCTCTCGGTGCCTAGGGGATGGTGCATTTGGGAGGGCTGACCCATGATTGATTTTTGACGAAGTAGTACCATTAGTCTTCTAAAATTTGTACCCTTGGGTATCATTCCTCGGTATGAAAAGAAGCTATTTTATTCATCTTGTTCAATTTGTATTAATCGAAAACATGGTTTTGATAAATGCTCTAATTTATCAGTGATCGATAGAGAAAAAATCTTACTTTAACAATAAGAACATAAAGTTCTTGCATGTTTGTATACATACATGACCTAAATGGCAGAGACATAACTTAGAATGGGTAGAATCCTCCATATAGTGTCTTCTTGTTAATCAAACATGTATAATACAAGGACACGCTCATTGTGGTAAACAATCGAATCATTTCTTCTAAATATGTATACGATCATATCTAATATTATCCTTGGTATCCAGGGGCGTAGCCAGGAATTTATCCCAGTGGGGGCTAAATTCCGTTGATAATTTTTTTGGCCACAGAATCATTCCTGGCGAAGACATAAATTTTTTTTTTGTATTTTTTAATGAAATATAGAAAAAAAATTATATTTTTCTGTATATAAAAAAAATTATATAGAAAATTTTGTATTTTTATGTATAAAAAACCATTTCAAAATATTTTATATGTATAAAAAAAATTAATCTTCTATTTTCTGACCAAATAAATTAATTTTTATCAAATAATCTAGAATTTTTACTACATTTAAAAAAAAAATTGAAAATCCCAGTGGGGGCTACAGCCCCCACTGGGCATAAGCTCCCTCCGCCATTGTTGGTATCATACATCCGCAATCGATCTGATATGAAATCAAGGAACAATTGACAAGGTAGGCCCTTGGTGAAAATGCTTGCATAATGATAGGATGAGGGGGCAAGAATCAAACCGGGAGCACCCTTTTCATGTACAAACTAAATGTCAATCTCAACATGTTTCGTACGTTGATGTAGAATCGGCTTGCCAACAAGGTAGGCAGCAAACACATTGTTAATGTAGACAACCAAGGATAGAGAGGGACAGTGGAGTTCTAGCAACAAGTTGCGCAATATATTCAACCACTCCGCTAGTAACACCGCGATATTCAGCCTCGGTATTTGAACATGAGACTATGGCTTGCCATTTGGACGACCATGAGATCAAGGTCTTGTTAAGAAAGAGACAAAAAACCTAACATGGATTGATGAGTGTTTAAGCATCTGGCCCAATCAGCATTTGTATAAGCCACAACTTTGGGTGGCTCGGCGAATGGGGTTACGATGGTTCCAAGCGACAACGTGCCCATGACGTACCAAACTATTTGTTTAAGGTCAACAAAATAAGGCTATTGGGGAGCATTCGGGAAGAGACATATTGAACATCCTAGCTAATTTCAAGGTTGGTTAAGTATTGTAATGTCCCATCAAGACTACGATAGTGAGTTGGATTCTCAATGAGCGCCCCAACCATGGCACTTAGCTTAGACATGGTGCATATAAGCATGAAGGTGGGCTTATAGTTTTTATATCAACCCTTTCCAAAAATTTCAAGAACACACTCTTCTAAGACAAGAAAAAAAAACCGAGGACGTGCAACTAGCCATCATCCCCCAAAAATTTAAGTGGCCCCAAATCAATTATGGCAAATTCCTTGCTTGCGATTTGAGTGAGAGACTAACGAAGTCGAAATAATGAAGTAGCTAAAATGATATCATCTACATAAAGGAGCAAATAAGTCATGCCATCAAATTACCTTGTCGGAAAATGAAGAGGGACATTTCAATTTTGCTACTGACAAAATCAATTGGACGAAGGTAGATAGAAAAACATCAATATAAGGCACTTGTTGAAGGTTGTAAAGAGCTTTCTTCTAGAGAGACACATGACGAGGCATAGAATGATTGGAAAAAAAACCCGAGGGTTAAAACATGTAAACTGTATCATTTAGATGCCGATGGAGGAAGTCATTTTTGACATCTAGTTGATGAATAAGCCAAGAACCATCAGGATGATGCTCTTAATATTTGAGAAAACAAAAGGGGAGTGGAGGGGAGTGGAAAGACGTCTTGTTGTTAGAATGATTTTTGATTTTGGAGCCAAATGTGAGGGAAATTGGAACCTTCTCACTGGTCATGAGGAGGTCTATTTTTTATAAGAGGCTAAATGATGTCGAGTGGGATAGCAGGATTAGGCAGCGGAACTCATGAGGAGTTTTCGGGTAAGAAGGTAGGGAGGAAGAAAGGCGGCAATGCGGAAAAGGACGTTGATGGATTAGGGCAGGAGCCGAGAAAATTTTACATTATTTTTCTATAGCTTCAATACTGTGTTAGGCCGTCTCCAACAATTTCCCTATAATTTTCTCCAAAATGAAGAGCCAAAAGTCATATTCTTCAAATAAAATTTACTGTAACTGCAACAACTTTTTCATTTTAGAGAATCTTACATTTATTAGTTTATTTATATACAATTTTTTTTATCAAATTTCATATGACCAATCACAAGTTTCCATGTATACACTTTTAATTAATGCATTCTCCAAATTAATTTGGAGAATTCTCTAAATATAGGGAAAACACTTCAATCTTTTGGAGAATTCTCCATTATAGAGAATTGGATGGGGAAGCTGTTGGGGCAAAAAAATGGGTAAAATTCTCCAAATGCACAATTTCCAACCGTTTAGGAAAGTTGTTGGAGATGGCCTTAGAAAAAGGGAAATCCATCTTAGGGCTTGCCTCCTCACTAATCAAACATGTGGAGTATAAAACAAGGATACAGTCATTTTGGTAACAACCAAATCATATCTAATATTATTCATGTTATCTATCAATGTTTTAGTCAATCTGTTAGAAAATATTTGATGTTTGAGCCTACTTTCCTTGTTAGAGAATATTTTATGTTCTTCAATTTTATGCATGTCTTTTTCCAAATTACCTCTATTCTTTAATGATAAGCAACGTATGTTTATTATTTATCCATAGTATCTTTTTGGATTTAGAATCTTTTACAAATTAAAGTAATTTAATTAAGGGTAATTATGTAAAATAATAAGGATTCTTAATTTTGGTCAACATTTAGCCAGTTCCGACCCATTAGTAAGGGACAATGATACAGTTACACTCGGTGTAAAATCACTATTTTACACCAAACAGACGTGGCACTTTTTCATTTGTAAAAAAATCAACAACTTTACCAGTTTTTAATTTTATAATAAATGAAAAAGTAATGCCTCTTCCTCTCCCTCCCTACTGCAGCAACGAAAATTGAATGTATTTCCTTCTTCAAATTCCATTCTCATAGAAATTACTAGTATCTCCTAAAATCATTCTCCTCAAAAAGCTCAAACATGGTGGCGGGACTCTAGATCTTGGTGGCCAAGCAGTGGCGGAAGCCTAGATCCGATAACAAAATTGCTTGGGACTCCAAATCTAGTGGATAAGCGGTGGAAAATGCCCAAATCCGGCGATAAAATAGCGACAAAACTCCAGATACGGTGGAAATTCCGGCGATGAAACTTGGATCCAACGTCTAACAGGCGGCGAAAGCCCAGATCTAGTGGGGAATGGTGAAGAGGCAGGCGGTGTTGCATTCGAAGAGGTGGGCAGTGTTGGATCCGAAGAGGCGGGCCGTGTTGCTTGGTCGGAGCGGCGAATGGTGAAGAGCTTCTTGCCGCCGGTGGACGGAGAAATTTGATAGGAAAAGATTGAAGAAGATTTGCCTCTGGAGACATTTGAGGAGATGAAGTGGTGGGCCTCATTGATTAATTTATGGTTCCAATATATTTTTATTAAATTTTAAATTTATTTGACACATGTATAGATGAAGGGTTGTGATGAAAAGTGTACAATTTTAATTTTACACTCAGTGTTACTGTACATTTGTCCATTAGTAAGGGAGCTTGGGCGACAACCCAAGGCCCATTGGACACGGGGGCCAACCTAGCTTTATAAGTATGTTTTTTATATAGAAAGAGATTAGGTTGGCCACAAAAACCGAGTGGTCAACCTAGAGCATCCTTGCGGATGAGAGTAAACAAAAACCAAGTCGACTACGAGTGGGATGGAGGATATACGTCTGAATGATCCAGCGATGAAGTCCGCTACAATATTGCACTCACGATAGACATGAGTAATACTCCAATCTTGGAAACGGACAAGCAGGCAGTGGATATCCGAACGCAAACAGCTCAATCTCCCACGGGCAGTACCAGTCACCCAGAACGGTCTTGACCAGCTGCAAGTTATCACTCTCGATCTAAATCCAGGGAATGCCACGACGAATGGCCTCGAGAAGTCCCTAGCGTAAGGTAATGGTCTCGGTGATCAGAACGGGCTGCCGACTTATCAGTCCTCCGTCAAACTAGATGGGAGAACCACACGAAAGTCGAACCAAAGACTTTTGGGTACGACTTTAAAGGTTTAACCATTTAACCGATTGACTAAATGTCCTAAGGGCCGGAGGCTATTTTTTTTTCTTGGCTACATGTAAATATAAGACAATGCTACACGAGATAATTGAAAAGGCCCAATTAAAAAAGCCCACTTACCTCATTCACGTATAACAAAATAAAGGCCCAAATTCAAAGAACAAATGTATTACACAATTAATTTAATAAGGCCTATTTGTCTCGTTTTCAATTTTAAAAGGTCCAAAATTGTTTGCCTTTATTTGGTATTCGAAGCAAAATAAAAGATACCGCCAATCTATAATCCCGATCGAAGGTGGAGATCGTTATCATGGATGGGGTGTTCTTAAGATCTTTAGCTCGCTTAGGATAGGGGTTACAAAAAGGTTTATTTAAAAATTGACTTATCGTTTTGTGTCATTTCTAATTAAATTCATAGATCGTTTTCATCCCCTTTTTAGTTTGATTTTTCAATATCAAGGTTTACTTAGAAGGAATTGGATCATCTATTTTCATCAGATTTGTAGATAAGCAAATAATGTTATTGATGTATTTTTTCTGTTGGTTTAGTACTTCAAGCATTATTTGATCCGCCTTATAGTGTCATTGTTTATGATGATGTTAGGTCCGAATTAATTATTTTCTATTTAACTTCGAATCAACCCTTTTTTTTAGTTAATAAAATCCTCTTTGAAGAGATAGGATGTAATACTCTCATTCTACCAAAAAAAAGGCATGATCGATGGAGAACATGACCAAGGGGGAATTGGTAATTTCTCTTAGTTTCAAAATGTACACATTGGTGGTGTGATCTCATCATGTCATATGCTCGATGTGTGTGTTGGAACCCACAATAGTTAAGACAAAATACTACATGATGACACTTATCTTGAGCTAACACACTTAAAATGATTTACACTTCTCAGTACGTATAACAATAATCTACTCGAGTTCGTTTAAATTTTTGTGACAAATAATGGAATGCAACTGAGCATGGGAACGGCCATGTTTTGACATGAATTATTTTAAAGATTTTGTTTTATTGTATTGTTGTGAGTCTTTGTTCAAACAAATTCAGTATCGAGGAGGGGTCACTTGTTATACTAGTATACTCTTTCGTAGAATCTAAGAGCCAAACCAAGACCTTTTGTTGGCTGGAGGCTAAGTATTTATATGAAATTTTACATATTTATTAATATACTAATCCGAAAGAATTAAGATCAATAATCATTCGGGCAGGTTGCATACATATGTTCTGTCAACGCAATTAAAAATAGATATGCATGTTTTAGACCTTCTCAACGAGTCTCAACTTTGCACAGCTCACTCCATTGATCATTTGGAAAATGAAACATCTTTTTTTTTTTGTTGACCGAAAATGAAACATCTTGTTTTATGTGTTCTCACTTCAGTTTGATCGGCCACCATGCTTTCTCGGTTCCTAGATTTATTAAGTTTGTATCAACAATTAAGCATGGAGCGTAGTGAGGTCGAATGTTCGATTCTCAGTGGAGGAGAAATGAACTCGTTGGAAGAGCAGATTCTACTCAAAAAATAAAGAGTCCCTCGCGAGACTTGAACTCTCCGCTGAACTGGGGTGACAATGATAAAAAAAAAAAGATTTATTAAGTTTGTATAGGATTTTTGAATTCTTTTCTTATAAGAAAAAAAAAACTAAACTTCTTTGACCAGCAATAACAAGATTTCCAATTTTGTCAAACAAATCGATCGCTCTAGCTGGCTCCGGTTTTTCCTAATGGGCTATGAACTTGTGGCGCATAAAAAAAGCAATTTGATTGATCTCACTCATTTCTTGTACACCAAAGTAGATTTGTCAAATTAATCACTTAAATTTCAAGAGCTTATCTATTTGTATTGGTATTTATATTTTTTTTAGTTCAATAGATTCTCTATCTTATTCTCAAAAATAGGAATAGATGAAAAAATAAAATATTTTCCTTAAAATTGAAAATTTCTCTTAAGTTGTTTGAAAATTTAATTAAATATGAATGTTACACTTACATTGTTACACATGACAATCTGCAATTGATCATATTAAATTTTATAATATTTTAAAAATACTTATATGTATAAAATAAAAATAATATAAATATAAGTTATTTTAAAGCAAAAAATGTTGGAGTTCAAGTATTTTTTTAAAAAGATAATTTTTGTTTTTTATTTTGGAAAAATTTATAAAAAAACCTATGGACATGTTTCAAATATAAATAAGCTTGTCACAACTTACAAGTTACTAAATGAGTACGCGTCATATCCTTATGAATGAATCAACCAATGAATTTTATGAATTAATCTAAGCTAAATTTAGCTTCACGTTTATGTAATTTGGTGTGTAAATTAAGTTTTCGTTTTTTTTTGGATACAAAGTCAATGTTCTTGTCTTCTTGAGTATTTTTTTTTTTTTTGATAAGGAAAGGAATTAGGGTGACCACTAACAAACTAGTGGTCGCCCTAGAGCATCCTGCCGGATGAGGGTAAGAAAACCCGGATCAACTGCCAGCGGAAAAGAGGAGACGCGTCTGAACGATCCAGCGATGAAGTCCGCAGCAGAATTGCACTCCCGAACGACATGCGAGATACTCCAATCCTGGAACCGGCCAAGCAAACAGTGGATGTCCGACCGCAACAACTCAATCTCCCACGGGCAACGCCAGTCACCGAGCACGGCCTTGACCAGCTGCAAACTATCGCCTTCAATCTGGATCCGGGGGATGCCACGTCTAATGGCCTCGAGAAGTCCCTGACGCAAGGCGATGGTCTCGGAGATCAGAACAGACTGTCGACCAATCAGTCCTCCGTCAAAGAAGATGGGGGAGCCACCAGAGTCCCTAAGGATGAACCCGAACGAAGCCACGCCATCTGCACACACAGCACCATCAAAATTTAGTTTAATATACCCCCTCTTGGGTTTTGCCCATTTTACACGTTTTCTCCCTTCTCCGTTTCCGGCCTTATGATTATGGGGGCTGGTGGATGCTCCTGCTAGATTCCAATCTTTCACCTGGTTACGGGTAAATTCGGAAATGTTGTCGGAAGTATTCAAATTTATGTCGTTGTTGCTATCAAAAACTCTCTTATTCCTAAAAAACCATAGGCTCCACCAAGTGTTAATGAGAAGTTCCATTTCCTCCTTTGTTGTTTTTGTCCTAATTTCCTCTAGGACTTGATGCGGTTTTTTATCGACCGGGTTTATTTGATCGACAATCCGTCGTAGTTTTGGGTTAACAGAGTTAAGGGTCGCCCTAGTAAGGGGGCATGAGAGTAAGACGTGGTAGGTGTCTTCAACTTGGTTGTTACACGCTTCACAGCCTTGTGGTACCGGAATGTGGTTGTCCGCCAGCCTAGCTTTTGTTGGTAGGCCGTTGCGAGCAACTTTCCAAAGGAAATTCTTCATTTTGGGTGGGATGTTTAGCCGGTTAATCCATTCAAGATTAATCATGGGTTCACCTTTGAATTGGTGGATCCACTGCATGGCCGAGTGGGTGGAGTACCAACCATTTTTACTCGGTTGCCAGTATAGTCTATCCGAAATTTTATTAATGGGATTGAAAATTTTGGAAATTCTTTCAAGGTCCTCAGGGTTGACAACTACACCCAGCTTTTCAGTGTTCCATGAGTTATCCTCCCTAAGGAACACCTCGACAGGCTCATCCCAATTAATGAGAGATTCCATCCCTGGTTTTGGGTTCAGGGGACCATTACCAGTCCAATTGTCTTTCCAAAAACGGATGGTTTTACCATCCCCCACTTGCCAAACAAGCCCCTTGCTGAACATGTCACGTAGGCCAAGTAGCCTGGACCACTGCCAAGACGTATTCTGTTTTTTCTTATAGGTTAGTATACTATCCGTTTTAAGATATTTTTCCGTCACAATTTTTACCCAGATATTGTTTGGTTCCGCTAGTATTTTCCATAGCAGTTTCATTTGGAGTACTTGGTTCATTTCAGCCGCCTTAGCAATTCCCAACCCACCGTGGGCGGGAGGCCGGCAAATGGAATTCCAGCTAATGAGTGGTTTGTATTTATTTTCCTTATTCCAAAAGAAATTCTTGTTAATCTGGTCTAGTTCTTTCAGTGTTGCTTGTGGCAGCAAGAAGGATTGCATTATATAGTTTGGTTGTGCTGATAGGTTTGCTTTTATTAGGGTTTTCCGCCCCTCTTGAGAAAGGGTATTCGCTTTCCATTTTGATAGTTGGGCTCTGGTCCGCAGAACTAGGGGTTTAAAAGTGTTTTGTGTCACTCTCCCATTAATTATCGGACATCCTAAATATTTGTCCAGAGCAACCGTGTTTGTTATTTGGAGAATTTGTTTTAACAGATCCTTTGTGTTGTTGTTTGTGTTTTTTGTGACTTGAAATGCAGATTTGTGGAAATTGACCTTCTGGCCAGATATCTGACAATAATCGTCGATAGTATCCTTGATATTTTTACAAGCATGGCTATTGGCTTTTGCAAAGATAATGATGTCATCCGCGAAAGCCAGGAAAGGGATTTTTGTTCCATTTCTCGAGATTTGGATTCCGACGCCACTTTTAGGGTTGGTACTTAGAAGGTGGAGCTGTCTAGCCAGTATTTATGCGGATAAGATGAATAAGTATGGAGATAGTGGGTCCCCCTGCCTGAGTCCCCGTTGAGGGTAGAATTGTTCTGTTGGTCCGTTATTGACAAGGACCGAGAAAGAAACTGTTTCAATGCATTCTCGGATCCAACCCACAAATTTCTCGTGGAATCCAAATTTAAGGAGGATAGCAGTTAGGAACTCCCAGCTGATTCGATCATATGCTTTTTCCATATCAAGCTTAATTGCAATCCAGCCCTCCCGCCCACGTTTGTTTCGGAAGGAATGGAAAATTTCATGCGCAATGAGGGTGTTATCATGGATACTTCGGTTTTTGACAAAGGCACCTTGCATCGGGTGAATTAGTTTGCTTAGTACACTTTTGAGGCGGTCTGTTAGGATCTTTGATATTATTTTATAGATTGTGTTGCATAGGCTGATTGGCCTATAATGGTTGGTTGAATTGGGGTTTTCACATTTGGGTAGTAGGGTAATAAATGTGTGGTTGATTTGTTTCAAAATTTTCCCTGAATGAAAGAAGCTTTTAACCGCTTTGATTACATCCGGCCCAACAATATGTCAATACTTTTTATAGAAGCCTGCCGGCATACCGTCCGGGCCAGGGGATTTGTCGTCTTCGATGTCGAATAGAGCTCTTTTAATTTCACTATTCGATACCAGCTTTGTGAGCTCTGTGTTTTCTGCTTCATTAATTTCTTTTTGGATGGTTTGGGTCATGTTTTGGAGCTTACTATGGTTAATCTCCAACGCCCGAAAACGGTTTTGGAAGTCCCGTTTAATTTCGGTTTTAATATTTTCTAGTCCTGAAATTTGCGTACCCTCTGATGTACGTATTTCTTTGATGTTTGTTTTATTCCTTCTACCGCAAGCAATCCTCTGGAAATATTTGGTGTTTTTGTCATTCAATTTAATGTGGGAATTTTTCGCCCTTTGTTTCCAGTAGGAATTGTGGAAATTAATCAGGCAAGACCGCTTCTTTGCCAATCTTTCCTGCCTTTGGACTAGTTGCGTATTTCTGTGTTCTATGATATCTTTCTGGATATGAATCAGTTCCTCATCTAATTTTTTAATTTGTTGGAAGATATTTCCAAATGTGTTTTTGTTCCATTCTTTCGCTTTTACTTTGAGCAGTTGTGTTTTTTTGGTGAGGTTAAACATATGTGATCCTCCAGCATTGTGACGCCAGGCTTGTCTGATGACGTTTTGGAAATCTTTTCTAGATGTCCACATCATCTCAAATTTGAATGGTTGTGCTTTGAAAGGTACACCAGTTGGGAGTTCGCACGAGATAGGACAGTGATCAGAGGATGATAAGGCATGGTTTTTTGTCGCAATAGACGGGTACCATTCGATGATCTGGTTACTAACTAGGGTGCGGTCTAATTTCTCGAAAGTAGTATTTTCGAGGTTTTTTGATCTTCTCCAGGTAAATTTATTACCAAATGTCGGGATGTCACAAACGTCGCACTCGTTTTTGAACCTGATAAGTCGCTCAAATCTAGCGTGATTAGGATTGACGCCCCCTTGTTTTTCATCTGGGTGCTGGATTTCGTTGAGGTCGCCCATAATAATACAGGGAAGGTTACAATTCTGAACAAACCCACTAAGATCAGTCCAGAATTGATCCTTATCTTGTGCTCTTGGCGGAGCGTAATCAAATATTATGATTAATTCATGATTAGTTTCCATATTAGTATATTGGAAGGTCTAAAACATGTTAATTCAGTTACCAGTTAAAATAGATATGCATGTTAATTCGGGCAGGTTGTCTTCTTGAGTATGATTCAAGATACTGAACTCCCACTTCTTACCAGTTAATTCAGTTATCTTATGAAATGTGTATACAAATAAAATTAAATTATCTACTCCCTAAATATATTACTTTTCATTATACACTAACAGTGTGTCTGCAATGACAAAAAAAAAACCTAGTTAAAAATTTTGCGATAGTTTTTTTTATCTCCAAGTTTGTTTGCAATGTCAATTAGACTAGTTTTATATTTTAAAGTAGTTGAAATAATAAGCTTTAAAAATACAACATATGAACTAGTTTCTTGTTTATTTTCATTGAAAAATTTAAATAATTACCTCCTTTAATAAATTTTACACAATGGTAATATACACTTTTCAATCACCATGTTGGATAAACTTAGTTTGTATCTACTATCTAGCAAACATATATAGATTAGTGTAATTTTTAAACTCTTAACTCTTTGTATCTACATTTCCGGCCAACTACCCCTAAAGTTTAAACTTCAACTAAACTTTTATCTATGGGCAAGTCAAGAATCAGGCCAGAGGGAGCTAAATATATAAAATATGAATTAAAACTAGACATATTTTTCATTCTTGGCGGATCAACACTAGGCAAACTCGAAATACAACCAGAAATAGAACTGGAACCTATATTTTGTGAACCCCCGGTAGTTGGAAAAAATCTCTTTATTTCTCTAAACACAAACAGCAAAGAACATGAATATCAATCCATGACTTCCTCCAATAAATCCAACAATTAAAGATCAACAATTGCAATTGAATTGGGACTCGGGTGAATGGTTGCGGGCTATTGTTGCACATGCAAGAGGGATTAAACTCTTTATTTATTTAGTATTTAAAAAAATTGAAAATTTCAGTGGAGCCCCCGAGAAATTCACGAGATTATTTTACTAAAAAAATATACAATTTTCTGAAATTAATATAAAATAAATGTATATAATATTTTAATTAAAATTATTTAAGATATAAATTTTTTTTATCATACCCCATATTTCAATTGAATATATTTAAATATGTTTTCATTATTTTTTGATATTTAGATTGATATTAAAAATTAATTTCAATTGAATTGATTTTTAAAATATTTTTTATTTTATTTTTAAGATACTAATATAAAATACTTGATTTTTATAAAGATAAAAATAATTAGGGTATCTAAAAACATAATAAAATTTATTAAAATATCTTTTAAAAGTTAATTTATTGAGGTTATGTATTAGGGTTCTTATTTTTACCCTGTAATAAATAAGACTAGTTGAAGTCTCGTGATATTCACGGGATAATTTTGTTAAAAACTATACAATTATACGATATTACTTTGAAATACTAAATATATTTATATAATATTATAATAAATTATGTAATAGACAAATGCATAAAAAGATAAAGAAAATCTAATTTTATAATTTAAATTAAAATTCAAATTTTTTTTAACATTTACATATAGTTTTAGTCATCAATATAAAATTATATCTTTTTCTCAAAATAAAAATATATCAACATAACAAAAATTTATTATTTAAAATTATCATTATATAGATATAAATTTTATACTTGGAGCTCAAGTCTTGTTAAAAGATAAAAAAAATATTAAAATCCTAAATCTTATTAAGAGATAAAAATATTAAATTAATATGGAAAATATCATCTCATAGGAATTTATGTATATAAAAATTATATAAATATGTTATCTATTGTAGTAAACTAATTCATAATCCATAGATAGAAAATTATACATAAAAATTATTATATAAACATGTTATCTATTTAGTATATATAGCAAAAATACTATAAGTTGTTACAAAATTTATTAAAATATAATTTTACATTAATTTATTCAAAAATGCCACGTGGCGCAAATTTTACAACAAACTTGGGTTCTACTTTATAATGTATTAGTATAGATAACGTTTGTAAATATGAAAAATATAATTAAAGATTTGTAGAGAAGATAACAGAGAGAAAAAATAAATACAATATAATAATATAAAATAAAGGTAATAAGATTAGAGTTTCCAGCAAGTATAATATAATTTTTTAAATTAATTTATTAAAATTATGTCACATGATACAATTTTTTCAACTAAGATGGTTTTTATTTTATAATGTGCAAGAGTAAATTAAAATAGTGCAATCGCTTTCACTAATTTACAAGTTCCGTTTAACTTGTCCATATTTTTCATAAATATATATACGACTACTATATTACTACTTTACTAGTTTTTCCAACTATAATATTTATAATCCTTTTGTGCTCATACATCTAAAAATGAATATACTACATACAAAAAACAATAATAACATGAAAGGAAGGAAAATTGATAGGGATGGGCGTGATTCCGATTCCTAAAGTTATTGGAATAAAATAAGTCTAGAATTCTAGATGCCTTTGATAATTTTATTAGTGGGGTAGTTCTAATTAATTTTGTCAACTTTATGCTAACATGGTCCTCCATGGATTTCTTAATTCGTTATTATGCTTCGTTTTTCTTTCATTCTTAATCATATGTTTTTGGTGAAAATGCGTGCACGCATGATTTTGTGGAGTAGGCGGAGGTAGTTGCGTGGAGAGGCCCATAACAATGAAAACACCAAACTTTCCAAGGTGAATGAAGTAGGGGTAGCTCAGCTAGCTAGTGGTCGAAGCATTGAATTGAAGGTGAAAGAACTCAAACCAAAAGAGGAGATTAACTTTTAGCGATGGCTTTTAGTATGTATCTTGGTGATAACTAAATTTGCAGACCCTTGGACAAGGTAAAAGAACTCAAGGCTGAAGCGTTTCTTGGACAAGATTCAAGGCAAGCGTCCTCTTGATGAATTAGAAATTGAAAGGACTACTCGACGGCTTACTAGTGTTATTGAATTCGCCGATAACTGTCGTAGTCCTCAATTAATCAGCTCTGACGAATCTGAGGAGATGCAAGTTGATTATGATAGCGATCGTAGGGCGCCAAGAAGCCGACGAAGGGACCGCCATCACTAGTCGCCCCCGCGCAAGAGGTCTCGGGCCGCAGACCTCCCTTAGTCTAGCGACCCTTCCTCGGATGACTCGAGCGATCCCGAAAACCGCGGAGACCGCCGCAGACGAAGCCGTGATCGCGGCAGAAGAGACCACGATCGCGGCGACAGTGGGCGCGATCGCGGCCACAGTGGGCGCGATCGCGGCCAGTCGAACCACAATCGTGGCTCAGGCGATCAGCGCGATTATTCGCGTGAGCGTAATGATCGCTACGATCCTTCTGAGAATCCCGAGTCTAGGCGTGATTGGGGAAAAAGAAGAAGAGACAGCGGAGTCAACATCAGAGTGTGAGTAAAGAAAGACTTGAAGGAAAGGTCGGGGCTCTTAAGCGCACTCAAAGGAGATTTTTTAATCTTTTAAGAGCGCAAGGTGGGACCTTGCAATCGGCTCAAGAACAAGCAGAGCATAAATTGGCATGGTGACATCGACACCATTCAATATAGGTATTCAACAAGCCTGTCCCCCAGCCAAGTTTTCTCCCCCATCTTTTATTCATTATGATGGGCACTCAAATCCTATAAATCATATAGCCTCTTACTCTCATAAGATGGCTTTGTGGGTATCCAAGGAAGCAATTATGTGCAAGATGTTCCCAAGTAGTCTCTCTAAGGGGTCATTGAAGTGGATCCAAAGTTTGAAACCGGGATCAATTCGGTTTTGGGATCAATTGGCCACTAAGTTTTTGAAGCGCTACTTAGCTAATAGCCATGACGCAACATCTCTTGATACACTCTTTGGCCTCAAGAAAGAGAGAAACGAAAGCTTATGCCGCTTTTCAAATCGTTTCATGGAGTGCTATGCTGAGGTCGAAGGTTGTGATGATAAGACTGCCATTACTACCTTTAAAAGGGCAATTCCCGCTGAGAGCAAGCTAAGAGAAGAGTTGACACTCCGTCTTCCTTTTATAATAGCTGAGCTCCAAGAGCGTATTCACTAGTATGTGCGTTTAGAGGAGACTAATTACAAAGTAAGAGGAAGGTCATCCTCCCCACCTCGTAGAGCGCACCACTCTTCAGAAAGCTTCAACAAGAAAGGTCAAACTAGAGCGGTTTACACCACGTTCAGTGTGCCAATCTATAGGATCTTGTCTCGTATTAAGCATGAGAGCTTCTTTCGTTACCCTCCCAAGGGAGAGTGTCCTAAAGATGATCCTTGTAGTAGGAAGTATTACATGTACCACATTACCGAAGAGTGTAAATCCTTCAAAAAAATTCCTTGAAAGCTTGGTTCAAAAAGGGTATTTGCATGAGTACATTAAAGAAGACAAGCCTGAAAACAAGGGAGAGCCGAGACAGAAGCAAATTGAAATTATTCAAACAATTTCGGCATCTTACAAGCATGAAGATGATGAACACGATGGATGGACTAGTTTTTAGGGACAAGGACTTTGCGTCAGTCCAAGTTCCTCATAACGACCCTTTGGTCCTAGCAGTCGAGCTAAAGGGCTTTAAGGTGCGTCGGGCTCTTGTTGACCCGGGGAGTTCGGTTGACATTATGTATTTTGATGTCCAAGTTCGGTTGACATATTCGCTTAGCTCGACTGTTCAAGGGGATTCATACTTGTTGGATCTCTAGCTTTCTTGTTATTCCTCGACACTCAATCGACAACTGATCTTTTGACATAGACATCGGAGATGGATTAGGGAGTCCCCACCCCCTGTGTCCATTGGTTTGCAGGTCACAGGTTGAGAGAATTAGTTAGGAACGGAAGAGGAAAGGAGCATTCAATTAGTACATTAAAGGCATAATTTTTGTACACTAACATTTAGATACCATAAACAAAATAATATTATTTAATTCAAGTTAAAATTTTATGATTTATTTTTATTTAGTCTTTTTACATGGTAATATTTAGATTTAGTCAATACATGTTAAAATTACCTTATGATTACCAAAAATATATATATTTTTAAATAATAAACAAAGATCACATAAATTTTCTCCGTCCAAGACGTCCAACGGACGGGTTAAACATTCTAGTTTTGATTACTTTTATATGTGGTTTTAGGTTTAGTCAATTAATTGGGAGTGTGAAGTATGAGATTTGTTATGAAATTTGTTATTTGGTCAATAATCTTTATTTATTAAGTCAAAAAGATGATAGATATTTAAAATGTATATAATTGAGAAGAACTTTTAGATTTTGAGTATTAACTAATATTTTTTTAAAATTCGTGTTAAATGTTAAAATAATACTCCACTTATTTCCAATCGAAGGGAGCGTCATATAAGAATTAAGACTTAGGTGATATCTTATACTTATTTTCGATCAAAAAAGTCATCATATAAGGGTTAGGTGATAACTAAATTTGCATCGATTAAGACTTATACCATGTATCAAGGTTTAGTTAATAGAATTAAGTCTTATCATTCATATCGGTCAATATAATCATGTTCAATTGATTCCACATTCCAATTAATTCCTATTTTTGATCACAAGCTCAAAATTTGGGACAAAAGTTGGTTCTTCGTTGTAAATGACCATTTTACGTTTTATATGAGATGGTCTAGTAATAAAAGGTATTGACAATATTGGGTGGTCTCATGTTCAATTTTTACTTCCGTCTCTTCATTTGGATAAAAACCAAGTCTCATCAATACTCTTGTCATTAAATTGATCTACTCAATACAAGTCGGTTTAGTTGATTCTTGATCCTTGTCAATTGTACCTCGTCCCTAGAGTTTGCCACCGATGTATTCCTCGTTTAAAAAAAATGGCATTCACAACAATACAGCATACTACTATAGAATAGGACAATAACGAGACCACAATATATCAGACCTCATTGATTTCCACCTCCGCCCTAAATTAAACACCACCACAACTCCCCTAATTAAAGGACAAAACAAAGAAAACAGACATGGAAGATCGATCACATATTCACACGCCTACTAGCCAACACAAGATTAGCCAGTAAAATCCTTTTCATCACCATTATTATGATTATAAAAACCACAAAAAAAAGGACCAAAAGAAAAAAGCGAAACAGAGGGTGCCGAACTAAACGAATTAAACGGGCTGAGACGGAGACGTCAGAAAAATCCGGATGTGATCCAGAAACGTAAGGTTGAGCGGCCTATCCTTGCGCTTCACATAACCTCTGGCCTCTTTCTCCGAATAAATCGCGTATCCTCTCTCTCCGCTTCTCGTCCACATCTCCTCCGCGTAGCTCCTGTGCCCAAAATACGCCTCCGCCTCAACCGCCTCCTCCTCCTCCTCCGCCTCCTCCGGCACCACCTTGATCGGAAGCCTCTCGTAATGTCCCCTGGTCGTCCCCTCAAGCTCGTCCATCCTCATCAGGCCCTTCCTCGACACCGCGTAGAGCTCGCCGCAAACCCTCTCCCCTGCCCCCGGCTTGTTCAGCAAGAAAGGCACTCTGTACGGACCGCACACCAGCGGGAGCCTCTCCGCCGTGCGACACGCGCCGACGAAGACCGCGTCCTTCGTCGCGATCAGCTCCTGCATCAGCACGTGGTTCGAGAATCCTCGCTTCAGCGTCCCGTAGGTGAATATCATCGCCATCTTCTCGCTGTTGCCGTTGCTGTTGTTTCCGCCGTTGGTTCTCTCCGGAAAGACTCCCATCGTCGTCGGACTGATCAATTGAGACGGATCTCGATCGACGATCCTGCGATTAAGTTCGATTGAACTCCGATCTGAGCGGAATTCGGTAATTAGGGGAGTATTATTGGCGGAAATTCCCCGAGAAAAGCAAACGGGGGAATTATTAGCCAAGGAGGAATGGGATTGTGAATGTGAATCAGTGAATTTGGTTGTGGGGAGGAAATTCGGAGGGAAGAAGAATAGAATGGTGTTGGTAGGCAAGGCAGGAATTAGAAAGCGGATCTTCATCTGCTTTTATAACTGGATGAATCTCCATTGTTGGTATTATTTTATTCTTTTTAAAAAAAAGTGGGAGGGCGATTGCCTGTTACGCGGTGAGAGAGAGCCTGGAATCAAGCGGGTAGATGGATGGCACGTGTGCGGCTGTGATGCTTCGAGGGATGGAGCCGTAACTGATACGTACGGTAGACTTCAGTACTTGGAGGTACGAGCGCTTTCGTCCACAGAATAAGCAAAAGCAAAAGCAAAAGCAAGTTGATTGGAAAAGGAAAAAGCAAGTAAAATGGGCACGATGACATCTTGCAACATGCCTGCATAAATCGACAAATAGAGGAGGAATGCTTTTTTACCGCCGGTTTAGAGCGTCTAGTTCAAAATTGTATGGCGCCCAGGATTTATGGTACCGGTAAAATCTACCGCTAATTTTTTTTTAAAATAAATTGTAAAAGGATAGCGGTGGCGGGTACCGGCACCGGTATTTATAAAATATCGCCGATCGAGAAACGCATAAAAAAAATTTAACTTTGTTGGTACCGGTAACGTACACCGGTACCGCTATGGTGAAAATTTAAAATTAAAATTCAGGGATGCCGTAGCGGTGGCCTGTTCCGGCACAATGAATTTACAAACAAGTAAAACAACTTGAAATTGTAAGTGGGGGCGGATATATCCGGCACAATGAATTTACAAGCTTCACATTAAATATTCGTTGTGGTGCTTAGTTTTTTTGGTAGAATGGTGTGGTATTTAGTAGTTACTAGTTTATGACCCGGGCCTTGCCCGTGAACCTTAAAATTATCTTTATAATATATTAATTATACATGAATGTTTGAGTAATGATTTAATTGTTGTATATGTATCGACAACATTTTATATTTCTTCTTTTGTTGCAATGTCATGATGGTTTGAAATAATTTTTTAATACTTTGGTAATATCATTCAATATTACTCCCTTAGCATGTTGGCTTGTAGAGTTTTAGATCCATTGTTTATGTATGTGATTTTTAAGTAAAATAATTTGAACATTGAAAGATTTTATGAAAGTAAAAAATATAAAAACGTTTTCCTTATTAAAGAATAACATAGGGTTAATTAAAGTACAAAATATAATTGTTTTTACTTATTAAAGAATCACATAGTGTTAATTAAAGTACAAAATATAAAAATATTTTACTTATTAAAGAACGACATAGTGTTAAGTAAGGCATAGATGATTCATCAATGGCATCTTGTATATGCTTATAAACCTACATTAATGAACATCTTTGTCAAATATAACGAATGATGCAACAGTCGTTCCATCATTAACAACCAAAGTAACTTTAAACAAATATAATAATCTAAATATATATGACATAAACATATTTAATGATTAATATTTAATGTATTTTATATACCTTGGAATCACATATTTGACAATACGCTCGCAGCCACTGCACCAAAATTCATCATCATATCATTTTACCTTTTTTTTTTTTGCATTGTTTACATGAATTGTAGTACCATCCAAAAGAATCATCAATATACTCTGCAATGCCAGTAGTAACATATTGACCCTTCTGAAAAAATATAAAAGGAGATTCGTTTAATTAACCATTCTTAATGATATTAAAAAATATTCAAACTAAGATGACTAAATTAAATTTGACAAATATATTAGTTTTGAAAAATTAATAGATTATCAAGATATAATAAAATATTAATGTAAATACTTTTTTTATTTCGAGTATCTCATTATTTGTCTTCCAGAATTTAATATCTAGGAATTGAATATGAGATGGTGCACTCAAAATAGGAGTTATCTTCTTGAGATTAGATGAATTAAAATAATATTAAAACTAAAACATCAATAAATTAATCATTAAAATTAATATCTTAATCAATGTTTTAATCAATAAATTTTTACCTATCTTTGAATCCAACAATGTATGAAATAAGAGGATTATCAATAAAAACTCTAGTAGGACCACGTGCATTAACCAATTTCCCTTGCAATATATAAACAAAATAGTGTATTATAGATTAAATAAAATAATAATATTTAAATAATAAATAATTGTTATATTGTACATAAAACTTACCTTTAAAATTTTTCACTCTTGCACATTGTATGATTATAATGATTGTATCATCGATAGTGTTACCAATATAAGGAGTTAATTGATCAACATAAGAGTCACACATTATACATATGATGCCATCGTTCCTACATAAAATTTAAATTAAATCATAATATTAAATAATAAATTAATTGTATGTATAAAATCATAACAAAATCAGTATAACCATATTTCAAAACAAAATCATATTTAAAAACAAAATTTGTTCTCGTATCCATAATTATACGATAAGATAATAACAAAACGTGTTGTAACTTACTAAGTATTTTTCATCAAGAGTTTTTTTTTGTTGATCTTATCAAAATCAACAAAGTCAAAAGCAGTATGTGGCATGGAATTGTGTTCTATTGTTTTGACATTTGTGCTCTTGAAAAAAAAGGATTTTGTGAGGAAGATGTGTAGGACAAAAACCACCAACAATACCGATTAAAGAAAAGTTTGATAATAAGAATGTCATCTTCTCCAATATGTAAAATTCTGTTAGCAACTGATGTACACATAAAGGCGTTAATTTTATGTCTTGGAAAAAACACAAAAAAAAAATTCAATTAATATATAATTATTATACATATTAGAAATTTAGAATAGACTAAGTATATTAGAAGAAAACTATTTGTAAAATAATGAATTTAAGGGGAAAAAACATTCTCATCTACAAAGATCATCTCTTTGCCAATAATTTGAGTCTTATCATGAAAGTTGACAACATCCCACATATGTATGCAACGAATACGTAACATCCAATTTGTCTTCTTTTTTATATCCAGATCACGAATAAAATTTATAGTATTAGTCATTGTTCAACTGAAAAAAAAGTAACAAA
The DNA here is from genome assembly GCA_964016875.1 of Fallopia convolvulus. Classification (NCBI taxonomy): domain Eukaryota; kingdom Viridiplantae; phylum Streptophyta; class Magnoliopsida; order Caryophyllales; family Polygonaceae; genus Fallopia; species Fallopia convolvulus. The sequence goes on from OZ024732.1 coordinate 52,012,729, forward strand.
TTTAAGTTAAAAAAACTTACATATAGTTCAATACTATAATAATAACACTTGTAATACTAAGAATAACTATCAAGACTAAACTAAAAACAAATCAAGTGTAAAAATTCATGACAATTTCAACTGAATAGGATAAAACATTAACGAAAAAATTGAAACCTGACGGTGAAGATGCTTGAATGGATGCCAATTGCATAGAAAAAAGAAACGCGAGGATGGAATAAATTTGTGCCAATTAAGCTATATAGGGTTAGTAGATTATAGATATAGATAGAAAATTTCAAAATAAAAAATAATATAATATAAAGAAAATATTCACATAAAAATCCAAAAAGGAAATTAAGGAAAATATAATATAACTTTATTTATCAAATTTTAATTTATGCAAGTAATTATATAGATATTTGAAATTTTTACCTTTTTTTTATCAAAATTTGATTTGATATAAATATTTTTTTATAAATAGATAAAAAGATAAAGATAAAATAATTTTTGTTATTTTTAATTAAAATTCGAATTAATTTTTTGCCCATGAATAAATATAAAAGAATTTAATTGGAAACAAATAATAAATAATTTTTTTTATATAAGGTGGGGTCAAAATTAATGTGGTGGTTAGAAAAGTTACAACTTTAATATATAGTTATAGGTTATAGATTATAGATGGATATGGTTGTTTTTATTTCAAAGATATATACGTGATCATGTGTGCATATTTTTTCTTATCTTTTATTTTTAATGTATCTTTTACAAATATAATAAATGTAAAATACTTTTTTATCTATTTTCTTCAAATCTACTAATATTATTTTATCTTTATGTTTATTTGAGGATAAATTTTTACAAATGTTATTTTATCTTTATGTTTAGTTGGAGATAACCTTTTTGCATAATCAACCATTTAAAATTATTATTTTAATAAAGGGGTGATGTGGCGCAACGTGGTGGCAGAAATTGCTCCGGCTTTAGTTATTAGTAATAGATATTAGTGTAATTCTTGTGTTAAGTACGAAATTTATATAAATAGAAATTATATATTTTTATGAATATTTTTAATCATAAAAATATATAAATATCATATTTAAAGAAAACATATAGTAATTTATAATGTCAAAATATATTAGTTATGTATTTATTATAATCATGTATATATATATAAATATTGATAAAAAAAATATATTTATTTTTGCGTATATTTATAATGTTAAAATCTAGATAAAAATGCAAATATATGTTGTATTATTAGGATAGAAAACATTGATATATTAGTAGAGTTGTCAAATAGGTTGGTCAGGTCGGATTCGGGTTCGATTATTTCGGGTTCGGGTTGAATCGGGTTGGGTCGAAACGAGTCACCGTCAAATCGGGTCGGATCATTACGGATTTTCGGGCGGGTTGAGTCAATCGACCCAACAAGTCAAGAAAATCGAATTTAATACAATTATTAAAATATTATTTTATTTAAAAAATGATATTTATAATAATCTATTTTTTTTATATATTTTAATAATAAAATATATTATAATTTTTAAAATATATTTTATATATTCTAAAAATACAACAAATCGGATCAACCCAATGAGTTTCGGGTCTATTGGGTTCGGTTTATTTTGGATTTCGGGGTCAATTTTCGGGTTTTGTCCTTAAAATTTCCGGGCAGTTTGGGTCGGTTTTTTCGAGTCGGGTTAGCTTTTGACATCTCTATATATTTGTATATAATTAGATATTAAATATGCTATATCCTAATAATATATTACATAGGATTTAACTTATACTAATATTAGAATCTATCCTAATAATAATATATTAGGATATAATAGTATTTCTTATATTTTTAGATAAAATCTTTATAATAAGTTGTAAATTAAAAAATTATATACATGTAAAAAATTTATATGGCATCTAGTTTATAATATACTATAAAAATAAATAAAATAAATAATTATAAAAATATACATCATTAATATTTAATGTTTCTATAGTTTATTTTCTTTTAGATTGAATCTTGTTAAAATAAATAAATTATCGTATAAAATATTTAACATTAGATAAAAAAAATTAGCTTAGATAGAACTAGTTGATGTACTTATGCCCTGCACGAAGTCTTTAATAGTAAAATCTATTTCATATACATATATAGATTTTTAGGGCTTGTTATACTTATTGTAAATAAGTACTTAATTCAAGTGAATATTAATAATTACTTTCAAATAAATCAAATATAAATTAATGTTAATAACTTCATATAATGTAACCTCCAAATGCTAAATAGAATAACCAATAAGAAAATATGTTTAAAATAACCATAAAACCAAAATAAGAAATATAAGTTTGAAATAATGCTTGAGAGACAAACTTCATATTGGCATAGTATAATGATTTGCATTGGATCTGTAAGCTGTTGCCTAGTATTCCTCTTCGTGCTATAACATCTAGTGTTGATGTTTAGGATTTAGGTTTGTGGGTTAGGGGTATGGGATTTAGGATGTGGGGTTATGGTTTGGATTTGAGGTGGAGTATTAGGGTATATGATTTGAGGTTTAGGGTTTGGATTTGAGATTTAATATATAAGATCTAGTATTGGTGTTTAGGATTTAGGGTTTAGATTTGTGGGTTAAGATATACTTTATGCTTTAAGATTTGGGTTTAGGGTTTGGCCTTGGGGTTTAGGATATAGGATTTAGGATTCATGATTTAGGGTTTGGATTTGAAGTTTAGAGTAATAGGGTAAATGATTTGGGGTTTGGGATTTGAATTTGGGATTCAGCATACAAGATTTAGTGTTGGTGTTTAGGATTTAGGGTTTGAATTTAGGTTAATGGTTTAGGGTATAGAATTTAGGTTTTAAGGTTTAGGGTATATGATTTTGGATTGGGGTTTAGGGTTTGGATTTGAGGTTTAATGTAATAGGGTATATGATTTGGGATAGGGTTTGAATTTAGGGGCTAGGATATAAGGTATATTATTTAGGATTTGGATTTGATGTTTAGTGTTTGAATTTAGGATCTAGGATACATGTTATATTATTTGGTGTTTGGATTTGGTGTTTGGATTTGGTGTTTAAGGGACTAGCAATAGATTCGATTATAATATTACGATTATAATATTGTATAACCTTTAGTAAAATTATCCGATGAATATCACAGGAATTCAACTAGTTGTAATATCACATATACACTAATTTCTCTAATTAAATATGATCAAAGAAGTTACCATAATTACTATGATTATTTATATAGTTTAACTGCATAAATAACATAGCGCATATTCTCTAAAACTATATAGCTAGATAAGTAGTTAAGTACACATCTCCCAGTTACTATTACTTTCAAAAACATATGAAATAACCAATAATCAATTGATCTAGCTAGTGTGATGAGGTGTTAGGCTCTTTAAGCGTTTGTTCAGGAGGTTCGAAGTCACCCCCAGCAATGAGCATCTGTAGTACCCGGTCCGGATGTAGACTGGCCCCGACTAATCGAACCGGGCGAAAGACCTAAAAAATTAACATATGAAATAAATAAAGCAAATACATAATAATATTTTTTAAAATTTACAATTTCAGGAACTCTAGCTATTTTAATTATGTTTTTATAGTTAACCATATCTGCTTAAATTAGAAATATAGGTAGTATAATAAACAATTTAGCATTTGTCTAACTATTGTTTATTTCTTATTAGAACAAAAGAAAAAAGAAGTAAAAATAAATAAAATAAAATATTATACAAGCAAATTGAAAAACGGACTATGAAGTGAATAAGTGATGATATGGTAAGAAAATGAGCCACATGGGTATGTTGATAAATGAAATAGATATAGAGAGAGAATGGGTGGAGGGACTGCTGTGAAGTTGTTCAAAAAGGGAGAAACCGGTAGCGGCTAAAGTCACCGTTATTAAGTGTGTAATGTGCAACTTTTGACCATAAATGTTAAAAAATAAAAATAAAAACAAAGAAGTACCTGTTGTATTTACCGCTACTGTATGTTGCGGTAAATTCTACCGGAACAAAAACCGGAACGCCCTAACATTCTGACTGGGGCGCTCCTCATTCCTTCTTTTTTACTTTTTTGTAGTGTGATCACTGATCAGTGATACAGATTACAGAGATGGGTAGTGGACACAGTCTTCCATAATAATTGAATCAAATTAGTTCACGCAACTCATATTGATAATTTAAATTTGATAAGTTCAACCTAAATTTGATACTGTACTCCTTAGGAGTATTAAGTTTTTTTATATCCCCTATTTGATAAGTTTATACTAGCAAAACTAGCCAATCTATATCCCTTTTATTAATAAATTTGATACTGTACTCCTTAAATGTTGGCTCCCCAATGCTCTATCTTTGTATATGTCTAAAACAACGTAGTCTTGATTCTCACAACTTGTCCCATATGATGGACACCTCCACATTACTTTTGATCACTTTATTTCTGATCTTGTCCAACAACGTTTGCCATGTTAGCATCCTCATCTCAACTACCATCAACCTCTGCTTTAGTGCCCCGTGGTGGGTTAACACATTCTGCACCATAAAGGATGGCACGCCTAATAACTGTTCTGTAGAACTTACCCTTGAGCTCTAGGCTTTTAGCAGTATCTTCTTGTCACAAAAGACTCCCGACACCGCCCTCCACTTTTGCCAACCTCTCTTAATTCGATGTGTGTTGTCCTCATCGATACCCTCATCACTTTGCAAGAGTGACCCCAAATACTTGAATCTCTCGTTCCTCATAATGGTGTCCCTTCCTAGACGACTTCATCACTAGAATTTGCACATTGTCCAAACTTGAACTCCACACATTTCAAATTGGTCATGCTTAGTCTAAGACTCCAGTTTCTCCCTTCAAGTTTTAAGTCTACTACTCCCTCTGTCCTACTTTTTCCTTCCCACTTTCCTTATAAGGCGTCCCAGAATAATCTTCTCACTTCTAAATCTTTCCATTTTAGGATATAGGAAAATTACTTTTATGTCCTTATTTTTTACCCAAATTATCCCAACACCTACCCTTTTTACCCACTTTACCAGTTTTAATACTTTCTTCACACTTTCCAATACTTCCTTTCTTTTCTTTTCTCACACTTTCCAATACTTTCTACCTTCTTTAACATTTTCCAATATAATTTCTTAATTGTTGTGCACAAAAAAAAATGGGAACGAAATAATGGGACGGAGAGAGTATTAACTTCGGCTCTAGACTCATCCACCAATATAATATCATCTGCAAATTATATATACCACGGAATCTCCCCTTGAATCTAGTAATTTATATTGTTTGCAAATGACATTGTATTGATGTTGACAAACTCATCTATAAATCACTTATTTGGGCTAGCTGACGGGTTTTGTTGCACGATTTTTTTTTTTCAGTATGGCTGCTGATGTATTTTATAAAATCTAGATCTACCCACTAAAACCTACACTTGTTGACTTGAAGAGGTTCAAAAAACATAATATTCAGACGAACTTTTTATGTAAAACACTCAAAACTTTCTATATCTCTTCATTCTTCTGTCCGCTTTTGTAGTAGCTAGATTTGAGTTAAATATTAACTGCACAAAAATTTGGCTATCACGTTTAATTAGATTTGAAATTTGATTTGTGAGCTTTCTTTATCCCATTCCCCATTGATATATATTGTGCCGTGAAATATTGTTAGCAGTAATTAGCTGACCATTGAATGTTTCAGATTTTGCATCTTGGAGTAGGCAGTAGCTACGTTGTTACTTTTTTCTTTTTAAAGCATACAAAATCAATCTACTAATCGACTGCATATGCAACAAAGTATTTGAAATTTAACTGATTTAAGCTAACCCTCCGAGGCTCTGATCGCAAGTGTTACTCAATAAATTAGATACTCCCTCCGTTAATTATTGATGTGAAATAAGACGCTCCAAAACAAGATCATTTAAGCTAACAAGATGATTTTTTTCAACTAAAAAAACAAGATGATTTTTTTGTTAATGTATTAGAACACCCAAGTAGAACTGTCAAACGGGTCGGTCAGGTTGAATTCGGGTCTGGTATTTCGGGTTCGGGTTCGGGTCATAACGGGTCATCGGTCATATCGGGTCGGGTCATTGCGGGTTTTCGGGCAGGTCGGGTCGACCCAACAGGTAAAGAAAATCGAAATATTTTACAATTATTTAAAAATTGATATTTAATAATAATCTATTATTTTTATATATTTTAGTAATAAAATATATTATAATTTTTAAAATATATAACTTTTTTTAAAATAAAAAAAATCGGGTCAACCCAACGGGTTTCAGGTTTATCTGGTTCGGTTTATTTTAGGTTTCGGGTTCAAATTTTCGGGTCTTGACCCTAAAACTTTTGGTTAGTTCGGGTCGGTTTTTCAAGTCGGGTCAACTTTTGACAGCTCTACCCCAATTAAACTAAATTCGCTTACAATTTTATATTTTACAACAAAAAAAGTCCTATAAACACAAACATTTCTTAACAAAATTACAGGGTTAAATGTCAATCTTTTACCCTGGAGGTGGTAGTATTAGTTTGGGTGCTAATTGAATGACGTAATTTGACACGCAAAAGCACTAGCTAGGCCAAGCATGCTGTTGGAAAATTGACATTTCATGTACAACCATCGATATTCTAACGATACAAAACTAAATTTTTATAATAACAACTTTGTATTATATAGTGAATGAAGTGTGAACATATAAAACATATTACATGAATAGCTCTGATATTACATTGTTTTTTAGACCCACAGATAACAATAAGGAGATGGCAAGTCAACACATCAACTTTCCAGTCATGTAATCTCGAGCACATTTGAGGTTGAAACAAATAAACTTCAACGATTTACACATTTGAGCCTATTACCGTATTACGTGTGACGCGGTGAATATTTTATGAAGCTCCAATTATCCAAGGTGGTAATTGGCTAAAATTAGGATCTTGGGATCTACAAAATTTGAACACATGTTGGTTGAATTTCCTTCTTTACAATGTTTGATCACTCTAGTAGCTCGTGCTTGTATTTAAGTGGATCAATTTAGGTAAAACTCATTTTAAATTCAACCATGAACGTTTTCTAAAGGATTAATTCAGTTGAACGCTTTAGTGCTTGTTTGGTTGTTAAACAAATTCACGTGAATTTGAAAAATCCCAGGAAGTTAATAAAGTACATGTGTTTGGTTGAATATTAGCTATTGAAAAACACATGATTTTTAACTTCCATGGATTTCTCAATTCCTATATTTCAATGTGATAAAATTACTTAGGGGGGAGTGAGTAAGATTTTCTTCCCACATAATTTCCTAGGAAATAAATTTTTAACCAAACATGTTTTTTAAATTCCTATAATTTGCAACTTCATGTAAATTACTTCACATGAATTAAATTCTTAGGAATTATATTTCCCACATTCAATCAAACAAGCACTTAACCTAACACGTCAGTACTAAAGCTACCTTCTTTTTCTAGGTTAATATTGGCTATCAGCCATTTTTTTGATGGTTATAACGAAAGCCATGACTCATGAGCCACACTGTGTTAAGTTTTTGCCCACTTTTTAAGTGAGAACCCAGTTTTGTCCTTTTGGGAATACAGAATGCAATCCATTGATTTCTCAAAAAATGAGGTAAAAGACCACTTGCTGGCCTCCATAAATTACAATAGACTAGTTTTACTGTACAGAAAAAAACAATGACCCCCAAATCATAAAAATACAGTAGAAACTTACAATGGCTATGATAAATACAATGCATATTAGTAAAAATCAGTCTATCAGATCTCAAGCTTTGAGGGCTGAGACGAGTTCATGTAAGACTTTGCTAACTCAATTGCATCTTCAACTGCAAGTCTAGTCCCCTGTTGTCCAACCACCACTGATGCAACCCTAGCTGCAAATTCACCTATCTCTTTTAGATCAGAGACACCCCTTAAAATACCGTACAAGATTCCCGAAGCATAAGCGTCTCCGGCCCCACAAGTGTCCACTGGTGTACACGGGTGAGGAGGTATGTAGACAGCTTCCCCTTTTGAGCCAATGTAGGACCCATTTGACCCATCTGTGACTGAAACAAACGGGACGAAATGGCTCAAATATCTTGCAGCTGAAAGGGGGCTTTCTTTTGAAGAGAAATCACAGAGTGACCTAGCTTCATCGTCGTTTGCAAATACTATATCTGCATAGTTGCCTATTATTTCCCTGCAAGCAGAGAAAAAAGAAGACAATGAACAGAGATATACAAGACTGTATTGTCAAATTGGGTTTTTAATTTTTATGAAAATTAAAATCTTTACCAGAAATCTTCAAAATGACTCTCAATGCAGGAAACGTCTGATGCGGTTACTGCAACTAGTGCTCCATTGCTACGGGCATCCTTGCAGGCTCTTATAATGGATTTGATTGTATCAGGGAATTCGAATAAATACCCTTCAACAACTAGTATATTTGTTTTGGAAATTCCACTGGACAGAGATTCATCGTAGTTGATAGTGGAAGATGTTCCCTAGAGTCAAAATTGCAATAAACAGTTTAAATTAGCTAACACTTGAATAATAGGTCCAAGTACACACATTTTTCTCAGATATACAACTTTCAATGGTAGAAATGATCATCTGGTATAAGAACTAAGGAGAGATGGCCATATCGAATGATATGCTTTGCTAAAAGGTCAGAGTGCCAATCCGAGGATGAAAAGGATTATGGAGATTGTTGAGTGTTTATCGTTGATTGTTCTAGAATGAGCAGAGTTATCCTGGTGCGCCAGGATTGCACATTTGGAAATAATGAAATTTACTTGATTGCATAAAAATTAACCAGACAGAAGGTCAAGAAGCTAATCAACCTAATAAAGCCTCAACAATGGGAACAGTTTTTCTCCTTGGGAAAAAAACAATGCTAATGATTAACAAACTGAACTAAAAGACATAAATCATGAGATAACTTTGCATAGCATCTATAATGTCAATAATTAACAGGAAAAAGAACCTGATATGAAAGCATTGTACGCTGGGCATCAGGGGTTGTGAGAACTATAACTGTGCCTGTTGTCCCATCCTTCACTGGGGCAGAAAGAAAATCCACTCCTGCTCTACGCAATTTTGCCCTGAGAAGACCAATTTTAGATGCAGCAGATTAGTTTTAACATACAATAAGAAATAACATCCATGAATATACTTGTACACAAAAAACTAATAACAAGTCACAGACAAAACTGCCCAACCTTTAACTTACTACTTATCCTTTGATTCTGTATTACAGTCATTTCTACATATAACAAACAATGAAAGTGATAACTGATTAAGATGTGCTTCATATAGTGTCAAAAGTGTAGTTACTTTGAGGGCTGAACCAGAAAGTCTGAGTTTGTAATCCCTGTAAAGTGTGCTTTCACGAATTTGGAACTACACTTCAATTTGGCAGGCCAAATTCCTTACACTTATCTTATGTTGATGGATAAACTTTCAATAGGTCACCCATTAACAATACACTTCCTCACATATAGAGTAACAGTACACAGCTAAAACTAGTGAAACTAGCCATTGCACTCTACCAACAGCTTACCAAAATTAGCTCAATGTATTGATTCACATAAAAAATGCCGAAGTTTTACCTGTAAAATCCACCAAGAGGATCACCACCAACGCTGCCTGTCATTGCAACATTCAGAATAGGCCCTCCTACACTCCTATTACCAAGCCTTGCAAGAGCCACAAGACTGTTGGACAGAGATCCACCCGCAGCAGCCTTATAACTACACCCATCCATTGCACTCAAAACTTTGCCCCTTTCCTCATGGTTCACGACTTTCCTCATGCCTTTCTCTAGTCCCAAATTTTGAAGAAACTCCTCGTCTACCATTCCAGAGAAATCAACCTACAAGCTCAGAGTTCCAGACGAGTACATACAAGTTAACAAAAATCATCCTATATACATGATTGCATCATATTTCGAGTTTGTCTAACGCAATTGCCACCAAATTTTAAAATAACCTAGCAATATCCACCTCCGAGCCAGCAAAATTCATTACAATTTGGACAAAAATAACCAGAAGCGATGAAGCAAAATTTATACCATAGCTTGGCCAAGACCTAACACATCCCATCTGTCAACAGAAGGAACTTCAGGATCCAAATCATCTCCTAAGTCCACTTCCGCTTCGCTATCGATCTCGGATACGTCTCCGAAAGCATTGCCGCCGCCAATTTCATCCATAGGCGAAGAAGGATGAGAAGACGAAGGCGAGAACATTATCCTGAACCGATTGGAACGGCTGATTTTTCTCCGGCCAAGGCTCAAGCGAGGCGTGGCAAAACGAGAGCCGGTAACATCAGTCGTGCCATGGTGGTGGTGGTGGATGAGAGAAGAAGAGGAAGGGAAGGAGAGAGAAAGAAATAGAGGCATATTGAAATGGACACCGGAGAAGCGGTGGAGGAAACGGCGGCGTATCTCTCCCCCGATCGAAGCCGCGGTTTGTGGGAGTTTGTCTTGCTGGCTTATCTTTCACCTTCCACTGCTGCTCTCTTAATATCCCCATCGTTCCAGTAGGTTCGCTCCTCACATTAATTTTTTTTTTAAAAGGTAAAAATTAGGAAGACTAGGTCAGCTAAAACATCCTTGTGGATGAGAGTCAGGACCCTTTCATGGTTTAGAATCTGATTGATACTACAATCGTGGTGTAGTTTTGCAATCAAATCAGCCACAAAATTGCATTCTCGAGTTATATGTTTGGTAATGATCACCTCGAACGACTACAACATGACTAGAATATCCGCTATTAGCATGTCAATTGTCCGGGGACTGGATCGACTGTCCTTCAGCGCATTGACTACAATTAGGCTATCACCTTTAATTTCTATGTACCGAAGATTCTTCTATGAGCTTTACGTATGGCCTCAAACAACCCCATAGCTTCTGCTTGTTCTCCTGTCCAGAAATCATTCTTTTTTGCATTTATGCTTATAATATTTTCAAATTGGTCTCTTATAATATACGCAGCAGTTGCTTTTCCATTATCTTTTTTCAACCCATCGAAATTTATCTTTACAAACCCGTTTTTAGGTTTCTCCCATTTTCTTTTGCATTTTCTTGGTCTTGCTTGCTGCACTCTAGACGACACATTTTCATCTTCATTGATATTCTTTACTTTATTCCACCACATGATATGATTTTGAACGAATTCCTTTACATTTCTACATGACCCCGTATTGTCTTGATTAAAAACCACTTGGTTCCTTCAGAACCAAATTCCCCACCATGCAGTAAGTAGGTGACATAAAATCCTTTGCGGTACTGTCTTTTTCAAGTTCTTAATAAATTGCGGCATAGTGTTGTGATTATTTGTTACGTCTCTTATATGTCAGGAAACTGAGGGTCAATGGATTGATCCTCACATTAATGTTTTAACTACTATTTATATTCCATCCAAAAAAACCTAGTACTACTTATATTTAAAATTATTATATGATTATAAAAATGATATTTTGAAAAAATATATTATAATTTGATATAAATAATTATTTTTTAAGATTGATATAAGGATATTTTTGAGATTGATATTACTATAATAATACTTAGAAAATATAAAATTTATGCACATATTTTTGATAGATAAAAAAAAATATACGAGGACATTTTTTTTAGAGATTTTAGCAAAATAATTGCATCTTTTATTTTATTAACTTAAAATATTACGAGGGCAAATTTTATATAGATTTTGGCCAAATGTTTGATGTGGCCATCGAAATTTTCTTGTTGGCCATTGAATTTTTCTTGTTGATATTGTACCAACAAGCATGTAGCATAGTGGGAGGGGCTACGCTTCCCTTCGTTGAGGTTGAGGGTTCGACTCTCAGTGGAGGAGAAATGAATTGAACTTGTTGGGAGAGCAGATTCCACCCAAAAATAAAGGGGCCCTCGCGAGACTCGAACTCCAGACATAGGCGTTTGATGGAGCAAAGCTCTTCGCTGAACTGGGGTGGAAATAACCAAAAAAACGATATCAGTTTTTGTTGTTATCACAACATGAATGATAATTTATATGATGAAAATTGATATTATTTATATGTTAATGGTAATTTATATGATAAAAGTCGGTATTAATGACATTAACATTTTAGTCAACTCATTTTTCTAGGTTGTTAAAAGATTAAGGTTGTTTAGACTGTTAGTTAGTTCTTTCAACTATATCTGGAAGTTTGGGTCATAATCCTTAGTATGATTGTAATTTGTGATATATTATACAAGTGAAGTGAGAATCAAGAGAATCAATAAGCATATCTATGATAGATTTAACTAGTTGAACATATTTCTTCATATATTTACAATCATCCTTGCATTCATCATGTGAGAACTTTAATTACTTGGCACGTAAGTAATAACATAAATAAACGAGTCTCTGAATTCCCACGAGATGGGAACTCAGTGAACAAAAGTTCACACACGATGGGAACTGGATGATAAGAACATGAATCCCTTGAAGTCAAGAAGAGTTCCCAAGACAAGGGAACTGATCGACGAGAGTTCCCTTTGGATGAGAACTGGCGCATGCGTGAAAGCGACATCTCAACACATTTTTATGAATCATGTCTATGTCGGACAAATGGGCGTCTCAGACATCAGAGATGCAACAAGATGAAGACGACCATCCAACGGTCCGAAGTGATTCAAGAGTTGACAATTCAAATTCAAATCAAAGTCACATGCCAACCTTAAGGATCATACTTGGAGAGCAAAGCAAAAAGGATATTTAGGACAAATACCTCTAATGAATAAAGGTTTCTCATCACGCCTATTTAAACCCTTCAACAGTGACATTGCTGCTTACTTTTCACAAATCACTAACTCTAAATACAGAGAGAGAAGATCTAAAGTGCTACTCAGATGAAGATCATCAAGACGGTGAAAAAGTCCCCGGCGTGGAGCTAATCTCGACAACGATGAAGAAGGAAAGAGTTCCTAGGTTTAGGGGAACTCTAGCACGGAGACAGAAGGAGAGAGAGGGAGGTTTGAGTTTCACTTTGTCTTTGATTGTGAACGTTCACCGGGGCAAGGTTGAGAGAATGCATTAGTGTTGCCTAGGGAGAGAGTCTTTGTAGGAACAGAGAAGTTTGTATTCTGCCTCGTACCTGAAAGGAACTAAGCAATAAAGAAAGAGAACTCATTCAAAAATCCTCCAAATTGAGGTAGAGGTTTACTCACGCGATTAGTTGATCGTTGTGGAGTTCCTCTATAAGGGAATTGTCTCTACTTGTTTGACTTAGGCATCAGAGGTGGATTAGAGGGCGGGAACCCCCTAATCCACCTCGATCTGATGCCTAAGTCACCCCCTAAGCATCACGTGAGGTTTACTCACGCGATAGACTGATGCGGTGGCACGAAGGACCGAACCGCTCTGATAACATGCGGAAGTATTTGGGACGTGTTGGGTTGAGCGCACACATGCGCGGATGGGCCTAGCATATAAGCCAGTGAGGTTTCATCCTAAAACCAATTAACAATGGAGAAGTAACCCAAGAGTACGTATATATACTAGGCTTGATCTCTTTGAATTTTAGACGTGGGATATGTTATTATTCTCAACAAAAAGACACCATATTCGAGCAGCTATTTCTCCAGCGAAGTATGGTCTGACATAATCTAAATTGTGCGATCAGATTTGGGGAAATAGGAATTTATAAGTGAATTCGAATTAAGGTTGAAAGAATTGGAGAATAAATTAGGGTTACAACTTACAACATTTTAGTAGTTGAATTGAAACACTTGTGTGATTTGTTGGATAATTGAGACAAAAGCAAATGGGGGCAGCCATGGATGAGTTTATCAAGGAGGAAAGGTAGAAGATGGGGGAAAGGTAGGAGTTGAAGAAAGGAAGAAGGGTAGAAGATAGGAATAAGTTTGACATTTCAATGCTTAAATGAAGAGTTGTAATTGCGCACACATTTAACAAATATTTTTATGGAATAGTATCGTGGGTGGTATTCGGCTAACGGAACGCCTTATGTGGATAGTTTGCGGTAATATGACAAAAAGGGGATGGTTTGCGGTAAATAACCCTATCTTCCGGGTGACCGGGTGGTTTTCGATTTTTAACCCAAAAAAATTGTATTTTTCAAATGATTTGTTTTTTTTTTTTATTTTATGAAAAATTTATTTGTTGTAAAAATTCATACCTAAAATTTTGTATTTTTTCTTAAAAATGTGTATTTTTCTATTTAAAAAATTTGTATTTTAGAACCATTTTTCATAAAAAATTATCCTTTTCTAGCCAAACAAACTAGTTTTTATTAAATAATCTAGTGTTTTTATATATTTTAAAAAAAAATAAAAAAATTGAGTGGGGTCTACTGGTCTAGGCACTATGTGCCTCCGCCCTGGTTGGAGCTTGATGTGAACCCCGTTGAGGATTCACGAGAGGATTTTGTCATGGACTCGTATTATGTCTCTTCACCAATCGAACCCGATAGATTGAGGTGTTGGACGCCTAGACTAGGTTGAGGAGAGAAGTGAAAAGGTTTGGGAAGGTGTCTAGTTTAACCTAGACGAGGAGAATATGGGGTTGAGAAAAGAATGTTGGTGACGCCTAAAAAGATAAGTGCGGGATCAATCCCACAACAATTTTTTATCATAAGTCAAGCGTAAGTAAAAACATAAGAGGATGATCCTTTATATAGAGAAGCTCCAAAACCCTAACAAGCAAAACTTAGTGGACTAGGGTTTGCATGCAAGCAAAGGACCAACGTCCAAAAGTCATAAATCATAAATAGACAATATTAAAAGTAGCAACAATCAAAACGGGAAAGAAATAAATACAAATATGCTAAAACTAAAAAAATACATAAAATAAGCTTAAGTCCTAATTCAAAGGGGACGCCATGGTCTCGGGCGCCTAGGACTAGTCGTAACTGTGTCTGATCCTAGGCAGGGTCGCATCAGAGCTGCTCTAAACTGTCAATTATATATAGCCTTTTTAGCAAAAAGAACTTCAAAAACTCTTCAATAAACTCGGCCAAATTCACTTCAAACGAAAATCTCAAATATTATCTTGAAAGCTAAATTGATTGATTTGATGCTCAAAGGCTGGTTTTGATTGATTATAGGGAGTTGGGTAAGGATTAGGGTCGCCATAAGTAATAGTTGGGCTTGCCTAGAGCATCTACTAGGGATGAGAACTAGTTATTAACCAATTTTAGTGAGGAATGGGCAAACCGTCGCCCGTGGGATTTGAAACGGTGACATCGGGATACTACCCCAAAGTCTTAACCGCCAAACGAAATGCCTGAAGGAGAATTCTACGTGTATATGATGTCCAAATGTATAACTACTTACTAGATTTGATAATTAATAGGTTGTAACTTGTATGTAGTTCAGATTTTTAACTTTAATCAACATGATGATGTATAATAATTGGGTACATGTACGGTCATAATCATTTAATAAATCTTCAAACAGAAAAATAAATGGATCTTATTGCATGAAGATTGCCAAAAATCAAATATCTAGCCATATATCAAACGCACAATGATGCATGATGCATGCATATTATTCTCTATTGGATTAGTTTTTGCCATTTATACTATAAAATCTGGGCGATGACTACGAAGAGTTTTGGGTCTTGCAGCTAGCTCCTATAAAGAAGTATATATGCACAACTAGTAGTCGCACTACTCGTGCTACTCTTGTTTTCTTGGCCTTTTTCCATGTTGATAAATTCTGAACACGAAATTAAGAAATCAGAAGTAGAGAAAACTCTAAGAAGAAGAAAATGAAAGAGAATTGCGAAAGTATTGGGACGGTGTTGGAAACTTGTGTTCTACAATATCGGAACAACGATCAATCCTTCCGTTTTTGATATATAATGACAAACTCTATTTGGGAACTAATGTGTTATGTGCAAGTATTTCAAGGGAACTTCAAGTTGAATAGACATTCTCTTAAGGGTACTCAAGAACGCAACATGATAAGGTTGGATGGAAGAATTTCTTCCCATCAAGGGAACTCAAGAGAGACAAGTTCTAAAGACATGGAAACTCACATATGAAAACAAGACAGTTCAACGTGAAACACGTACGGAAGCCTATTCCATACAAAGTAGAGGTGCAGTTTGTTCCTCAGACTAAGCCGTTTGATCCAATGAGCTTGAAGAGTTGGCAAATTCAAATGGAATCACATGTGAATAAAGTACACACTTGGATAACAAGACAATGGCATTTTGGATCAATGCAAAATGAAGATTGAGCCTCAAGCATCAAGAGTCTATATAATCCAATGAATAGTGTACTTGAAAGGCACTTCTGGCAAAAGCCTCAAGCAATGAGAAAAGGAGTAAGTCATGAACAAAGCAACCAAGAGAAGTCCCCGACGACGAGTGTGTGATCTCGTCGACGGTGAGTCTAGTGTTCCCAAGTGACGAGCATAGCGTGTGAAGGTTTGAATTCCTTGTTTTAGTTGATATGTTATCCTAGTACTTAGGTTGAGAGAGTTCATTAGTGCTCCCAATGTTTGGTGACCATTGGGAACAACGAAGTTTGAACTTTGTCTTGTAGTAGCTTAGAGAACTATCTATAAAAGAAGAAATTAAAGTCATTCAAAATCTTCTAAGTAGAGGTAGAGGTTTAACCATACAACTAGTTAGTTGTAATGGGGTTCCTCTATAAAGGAACTGTGTCTCATCCTGTTTATTTACTTTTATTTTTCTATTATATTTCCGCTGTCTTGGGAACAATTCAACGTCTGTTCCCAACTCTCTACTAACATTCACGATCCAACCATTGATATTAGAGAAGGTGTTGCTCTAGATTTATATGTTAAGTCTCGCATGTATACAAGATGTCTTTGGAATTGACTCAAATCGGTCATGGGAACAACAAGCCTCCAACGCTTATTGTTGGATGATTCGAGAATTAGAAAGTCAAGATGAAGGACTGGACGCACAGTCATGACTTTCAGGCCTGGTATGTCACTGAGAGAGGGAACTTCGAAGTTGATCTAGACATTCGCAACGATTTTTCCAAATGGGGACAAAATGAGTGGAAATGCATGGAGGCCAACTACAAGGCCAAGATGTAATTCAACAACTCTATGTTCGAACAAGATAGTGATAGAGTGGCCAATTTGAAAACCACCAAGAAAATGTGGGAAGTCATCCAACAAATGCACACGCGCGCACACACACACACACACACACACACATTCCTCAGAAGGTCACTCAGTCCCCGACAACACCTCTTTTTCCTTTATACTTAATTCATTGTTCAAGACGGTCGGCAACGACAACGACAACACGGGAAAGGACGTCGATCCACCCGACCTTAGAAGGCCGAACAAGCCTACGAAACTGACGAAGGCTTGGGCGACGAAAGGTCGGGCAAGCGGATGGGATCAAAACTAAACCAACGGCTGCGTAATCCCAAAACGAAGGATATAGCAGGCAAACCATAAGTCGGAAATCAACAATTTAAGTGTGGTCCAAGCCGGAGAGAGTAGTTCGAGAAAAGTGGAGCCTTCGGGGTCAAGTAGCTCAGATGTGGCCTGATGTGATCGAACTGGCTCCAGACCGGCCCACTATGACTGTTGGTTTGAAAAGGAGGTGGCTTTCTCATCCAAATTAAGATGGCTTTCTCAGCCGGGTGGAGATGACTTTCTCACCCGATTAAAAAGTTTCCTCTACAATGGCTTCATTTGCCCAAAAATGGATTGATTTGCTCAAAATTATAAACCAAATAAAATCAACTCATTAACCTTCATACAAATTGGATCTGAGAGGAGGAGTTGGGTTGAGGTTAGAGGAGTCGGGTCGGAGATGTGGGGTCTCATGGTATTGAAATCGAGGAAACTCCAACAGTGGTGGAAGGCCTAGAAGGTGAAAGATCTAAGCGGTGGAAACGGTGATGTGTAGAGATGGAGTAGCGGAAGATAGAAGGCGGAGAACGGTGTTAATCAAAATCAACAGATTTTTGGAAGGTGTGGCGGCGGAGTAGTTTTAGGTTTTGGGGGTCGGGGGTTTTGGGATTTCATTGAGAGCGTTTCTCTATTGGCCAATGTTAAAATGTTCTTTCCATAGAAGATTTGGTTTGAAAATTTAAAATGTACATGTATATTAATTTATGCGCACACTTTTAAAGAACACAAAAGTGTACACATAATAACAGAAAGGCCAATCTATAACTATATATTAAAGTTGTCCCTTTTCGAGCCACCAGAACGATTCTAACCCCACCTCATATTTAAAAAATTAATTTTTGTTCCTAATATTTTAGTTTTTTCCTATTAAATTCTTCTATAACTATTTAAATCTATCTTTAACATCAAACAAATATCTATTTTGTAAAACAATATCTTTTGAAAACCTCCTTATACAAATATATAAAATTAAAGATAACAAATTTAAAATATTTTAGAATATGTATAAATATCTTTTATCTTTTAACATGATATCTTTTCATGAATTTATTTATACACATATATAAAAAAAATTGTACATTGTACAAGTAATAAATTACTTATATTAATTTTTATATTGTATTTTTATTTAATATCTATGAAATACCGAACCATAATCGTGCATGACACGACAGGTACAACTAACTTTGATCATATAAGATCGAGCTTCTTAACAATATGATCCTAGAATCCCTCAATTTATCTCCAAAATTTTCAACTCCCATGTCAACCTATGAATAATTGTCACATTCAAGCCTTTGGAAAAAAAAAATCAAAACATTGAGTATCACCTACTTAGTTCATAATATTAGAACCTAAAAAAAATTCATGATATTTAATAAAGACATGAAATTTTTTTAATAAATAAAAAATATGACACCTCATTAATTTATTAGTTTCCCTCAAATTAAATTCAATTTAGTTTTTATAATCTATAACTATATATTAAAAATGTACCTATTCAAGTCACCATAACACATTTGGCCCCACCTCATATTTAAAAAATTAATTTTTATTTCTACTATTATTATTTCTTTCTATTAAATTCTTTTTAATTATTTAAATTTATCTCTAACATTTAAAAAATATCTATTTAGTATAACAATATCTTTTGAAAGCTTCATTATGTAAGTATTTAAAATTAAAAATAAAATATTCTAAATAATTTAAAATAAATATATATCTCGTAGCATATATTTTTTGACGAATTTATTTATGGATAAATTAATTATAATTATAAAATTAATTTTTATTCCTAATATTTTAACTTTTTCTAATTAAATTCTTCTTTAACTATTTAAATCCATATTTAACATCGAACAAATATCTATACTAATATTTAGTATAACGATCTTTTGAAAACTTCCTTATACAAGTATTTAAAATTAAAGATAAAATATTTTAAAATAAATATAAATCATTTAACATATATCTTTTGACGAATTTATTTATAGATATATAGTGACTTTCTTTTATAAAAAATTAATGAAAAATATTATAATTTTAAAATTAAAAAAAATAGATAATAAAATATTTAATAGATATATTGAAATATTTGATAAGCCCTAAATTTACGTTAATAAAAAGTAATAAATGTGAAGAATATAATATTTGATCAAAAAAATTATACATTCTACGAGCAATAAATTACTTGTAATAAAGTTTATATTATATTTTTATTTATTAATATTCTATTTATAGTGTCTATAAAATATCGAATCGTAGTCGTACATGGTACGACGGGTAAAACTAGTCTATTTAACTCGTATAGATTTGACCAAAAAAATTTAACTCGCATAGTGGCAAAATATGTATAAATTACTAGTTAAATACTTAATCTTACATGTTTTATGGACGGGAACTATCTTCGGTGGCAAAATTAAAATCCATAATGCGCTTGATAAAGATTGGGAACTATCTTCGATGGTAAACTTTAAATCCATATCTCTTGTTGCTAGGTTACCTCGGGGCTATTCTTACATTTTGTTCTTGTGGAAACAGAAATATGCGTTACAACAATCATAAAATTCATCATCCTAACACATTGATTTTAATTTTTTTATAAAGTTTTGAGGGAGATGGGTCTATAATAAGCCCACGACAGACTTTCATCTTAACCTCGAGGACTCGGACAAGTATCAAACTATACAAGGAAGGGATGCTTGAGAGCCTCATCTGCTGTAATTCTCATCAGCGGGTTGACACAAAGCAATCTCTGAAATTACAAAAATTAACAAACAGATAAGTACAACAAAAGAAACAAAACAACATAAATATAATTTGTGTCAAGTCAATTGGCTTCAAATAAGACATGATAGCAAGATAATATATTATATTATCAAACATTAATAATATTTACCTTCAGCAAATCAGCTCCTAATTCAGTAAATCTTGGATCAATTTCCAAGTTCCCCTCAGCTGTATAGCCCTCGGTGAAAAGGGGAAACTTTGGAAGGGAAGTCACCCCAGGCCAAGCAGATTCCGTGGGACAACCTAGTTTCCTACAATTTGGAGTTAATATTTATCAAAATTTTGTATTTTGTCAAAAAGCTATTTCAACCGAAAAAAAAATTAGTCATAATCCTTACATGAAAATTGCATCAATTATATCCTCCTCAGATTCTAATTCATCAGCATCAAAAAGGGTTTGAAGTGAACTTTCATCGTACATAACCAAATCCCAGAAGATACAGCCAATAGACCACATGTCTATTGCTGTGTTGTAGTGATCACTCCCAAGCAATACTTCTGGAGCCCGATAACTCATGGTTGTAACCTTTAAAAAGGACAATGGGGACAATGGTTATGTAGTGTAACAGTGGCATATAATGTCATGTATGCATGCATTCCTACTTAGAGATCATTTAACACTTCCACCCTACAACTCCTCACCTCTACTGGAATTCCTAGTCCTGGCTTATGATGAGTTCATGTATCTTGTCAGAAATATTGTTTATATCATGGCATTTTGATAGATTGAAATTACAAGATTCTGATTACTCAAACTGTTTTGATCACTCAATTTTGTGGCCTGCATTGCTATCTATTTGATCTCCACATTCATACCATAATGCTTCAACCCCTTCTCGATTGCCAATTTGACCCACATCACTCTTAGGAAGGATTACCCACCTTCCAAGTTTAGTGTAAGCACATTTGGCCTTCAAATTTACAAAGCCCTTTCAATTTTCAGCCACAGCTATTATTATCTTCTGAATTTCCAAGGAGTAGATAGATGTAATCCAGCTAACCCCCCACCAAGATCCATATTCATGTTACCTCTTAGTCTCTAACCCTGAACAACATATACCCCTAACTACAAACTACCACAGAACCAGAAAAATGGAACAACTCTAGAGTGGACAAGGCCAAGCTTTAATCTTTCTATTCCTTGTGACAGTGTGCATATTTCTGTAGGTAAGATTAGTTTGAAGGGTATCACTCGCAGCAGTACTAGAGACTTTACAAAGTTCTTTCATTCTTTTACATCTTCATCTAAATATGGTTTCAAAAAGTTCTTTATCTCTTCCTTCAAGATCGATTTGAAAATGCTCATTGTCACCCGACACTTTCACCCTAGACTCCGCTGCTCTAACAGCTACATGATGGGCATTGTTGCTACTTTGAAGCCACAGCCTAGTACTAACTCATTTGACAGCACACCACCCATCATTATAAGCACAAGGATATCCATGACCATGATCAGGGCGTGTTTAGTACGTAAGCACAACTAAATTATTAGTTTGCAACAGTGGCATATAATAGGTGTTTGAATGTTACCTGTGGGGTGAGCCGTTCACCCTTGAAAAAGCCCCTAGATAATCCAAAGTCTGCCAGCTTTATACTGCGCACTGAGCAGTCTTGAGGCCGAGGGGTCATAAGGAGGTTCTCGGGCTTGAGATCCCGATGAATGATTTTCCGGTTGTGCAAATATGCCACAGCTGAAATGATCTGTCTGAGGTAAACCTGAAAAAAAAACATTACTGAGCTTAATAAGTATAAAGGTAATAGGTTTACATTTATTTAAGATAATTACTTCCTACCAAAAAAAAATTAGGATAATTACTTACCTTGACTTCCTGAAGATTTATCTTGCGGATCAACAGATGCTCACGCAGATCGCTTTCCATCAACTCCATTATCAAACAAATGGATCCCAGGTGAGTAAATGCCTTGTACAGCCTTTAAAAACAAAAACAAGATTTAAAACCCTTAAAAACAATGAGTACTATACTATTTGAAACCTTTGAAGAATTAGAAGAATCAAATTCAACCTGACAATATTATCATGTTGGACGTTGAACATAGTTGATAACTCTCTTGCCACGTTTGGGGTTATTTCACCCCTTTCCAATGTAACGAGTTTTAATGCAAAATGTTGCCCATTTTTGTTTGAGACCAAATACACAGAATTGTTACCGTCCCCGAGGCCTGTCTCATACCTGTACCCTATAGCATCAAAATTTGGCTACCAACACAAATAAATAAAGTAGTCTCAGTCTCAATTCATACGGCAATCTCAATTCATACATATATATATATAAAGGGTGTAAGCGATGAGATGTGTTTTTGTGAGTTATTTTGTAGGGCAGTGTTTGGTAATGGAAGGATAGGTTGGTTTGCTTTGTAATTGGTGTGGGAGAGGATTTTTGTGGAGTGAGTTTTTGTGAGGATTCGTGTAATTTCAATAGTTTAGCAGCTTGATGAATGGTTGTAGGATTGAATTGACGGGCATGTAGCTGCATTTGAGGGCTCAAATTAGCTAGGTAAATGCTGAGAGAATGTGATGCAGGCAAAGACAACTTAGTTAAGGCATTTTCAAAAGCCTCTAAATATACATCCCCATCTCCCGCATACTTAATGTTTACCAAATCTGCTAATGGATCGTCAATAGATCGCAAAATCTAGCTGAATTATCGACCACATAATCAGTCCACGAATTCTAAATGCAAAGAGGCTAGTAGGACCTTATATTCCTGCTCACATTTGTAAAGCCAAGGTCTAAGCAAAGTTCCATGGAACTTCGGGAACTCCACTTTAGTAAGCCTCGTGGCCAGGCCTCCGGGGAACACAGATCCACCAGCTGAAGTCGTAATCTGGCCCCCCGGCACAAAATTAGGGTTGGATCGTTCAGAATTTACCTGAGACCTCACAATCGGTGACTCTTGTCTCTGACTTTCAGCCGCTGAAGAGATTTCAGGCCTTCCCGCCGTCGATGAGCGTAAAATTTGTGCTACCATCTCTTTGAGTTCCGCCATCTCCCGATCGTGCTTGCCTTGAAACGAATTCCACTCCTCCCTCATCTCTTCCATTTGGCGTTGCAGGTCTTCAGTCGTAGCCTGCTGGCGAGTGTTGGGGCCATCGTTAGTCATCTTCACAGGAGAGGATGATAGCTCTGATAACACTGATACCGGATTCTGCAAGATAAATCTGATTAGGATCCTAAACTCAAAAAATCAGATGAAGAACACACTAGGGTAGCTCAAGTTAAGAACGCTACCGAAGAGAGGATTCCAGAGAAACCTTGAGAGGGAGAGAGATCAGAATTGAAGGGGAAAAGAGGTATTTTTCATTTGATGGTTTGTAACAAACGTTTACAAGCTTTTATATTCGAAGTAAACCGGGTGAAAACAAGAACCCGTATTAAACTGAACCGGAATTAACCAAAATATAGGATAAACAAGATAAAACGCTGCGTTTACTAGTGCTCTGCTAAAAGACTCTCTATCAATCTACTCAAGTTCGAAATCGAAATCAGTTTAATTTGTTTGTGGATGAAATCGAAATCAGATCTCACTAGAAAAGAATACATATAGCAAACATAAGCAAGAAACACCTCAGTAGCGGAGCCAAAAAACTTCAAAGGGGGCAGACCTCAAACAACTTTCCTTCGATAAACGGTTAGTTTAACATACCGACATATATAGAAAATATACCGAATATAGTACACAAAAAGTAAATTCAAGATAGTTTAACAAAAAAAAAAATACAATTCAAGATGCATTTGTTTCTCTACTACGTGATAATTGACATCTACGAGTGTCAGACTCTGGAAAACGGTTTAATATAGCTTCATTATCAATTGATGCAAATATCTCTCTCTCTCGATAAACACTACCAAGCTATCACTCAACCACTCATCTCCCATTCTGTTTCTCAAATCACTCTTCACATATTTCATAGCTGGAAATACTCTCTCAACGGATACAGCAGCAACTGGTAGTAGTAAAACTAATTCAACCAGACGATACACCAATGGAAAAATTCTATCTTTTCCTTCATTTAATTCAACCAGTAGCAACGGATGCAGTAGCAACTCCTAAAATTACCTATATAACCCTATCTCACCTAACCTTGTTCCTCTCCGTCGCTTTTCTCCTTCGCTCTCGTCTCCTTCTTCCTTTTTCCTATCTGGCTTTCTGTTGACCTTTTCCTCTTCCGCTCTTTGGTCCCTTACCCAACAACACGGTGCCAAAATTCTCCGATTCGAGGTCTCTCTCGATCTCGCACTCTTTGAGTCCCTGTTCTTACTCGATTGTTGTATTTTTGGGGCTAAAATTGCGTTTGTATGTGTGTACATCTTGGAGTTGGAAGTCTTGTCCTGACCAGGATTTTTATTAGAAAACAAGAAAGCAAGAACACAAAAAATAATGAGCTTGTTCCATTAGCCATTCTTAAACCGACATCTATGTGAGGGGCTTCATAAGGCATTTAATTATACATTTTTATGTAATTTTTTTGTTTGATCAATTTTTTTAATGTAAAATAATAAAATTGTAACAAAGCAAGCCATTACGCAACAATTACGCTTCATTTTTTAAAATTCCACCTATATTTTGTTACGTGGTAATTTAAGGAATGAGTGCTAAAACTGCGATAGAACTTTGCTTGTTCTATTAGCCATTCTTAACCGACATCTATGCGAGGGGCTTCATAAGGCGTTCACTATCGGCGATCCGCGGTCACAACGATAATCCGCGATCACGGTTTCCTTCACGGGAAAAACATCTTCAAATGAGCGATATTCCAAGTTCGAGGGACGGCTTTCCCATCAAGACTCTTTAACGAATAAGCTCCTTGACCATACGTTGTAGTCACTTGATACGGTCCCTCTCTATTCGGGTCGAGCTTGCCATCTACGGGATCTTGTGTGCTTCCCATTACCAGTCGAAGCACAAGGTCACCAACTCGAAAAGTGTTATATTTAACACTCAGCCACTCAGGCTACGACCCGCTCGTCTGCCTCTTGGTAGGTCGTGAGCCGTACAACTGTAGTGTCTTGGCATTTGGAAACTAATGTAGGGCAAATCTACTAGGTACTATTTCTTTCTCATCTTATCTGATTAGCTTTCACTTCTTATTAAAGGAAAAACTTGCTAGAAAATGTAGGGTAAGGGAAAGAAAGCATACTTGTAGAATTTGTTTCGACAAAGAGTGTGAAGATCCATTAGAAGCCCCTTGTGCTTGTTCTAGAACATCCAAGGTGAAGATGAAAAAAATTCTAACATTTAGTAATGAATAAAATTCGGTTACCTTGGAACATCCAAGGTGAAGATCCATTAGTTGGTTGAGTAACACCCTTTTGCCCTGAACGAGTTTATTTGAAGTACCCGACCGGGTACTTGCCCGAGTAGTTCCCGGTGTCGGGGTTTGACCGAGATATCCTTTATTTATTTGTTTCCCAATATAATTTTATCCTAGTTATCTATCTTATTAGTTTTAGATTTGAGAACAAGTTTCATTATTGTGTTTTCTCTCTAGCCTCTCTCTTTAGAACCCTATTTGGAGATTATTGGAAATTTTTCTAGATTGCTTTAGTTGGAGATTATTGAAAGACATTTTGGTATGTTGTTTATTAAATCTGATATGCTTTCTTTCTATTCCATGTCTAGCTAAGTTTTCTATTCCAAGGAAGGGTGAACCCAATAATGGAGCAGGTGGATTTAAGATGTGATATTTGGTTGAATGAAAACTTGAGTTAAGTTTGATTTAATGCTATGATACTTTATGCCTTATTTGCTTTGCATATAGGATTCTTGTTATGATTTGAGACCGACAAGAGATAGTTGTAATGAGATATTGATTTGTCAAGTACCAAAAGTAGGTTCTTAATAAGATCCATATGTATTAAACTAGAGAGTTATTTATATGAGAACCGTCTAATTTCTCTTGTGTGAATTTTTACCATCGTAGTAGTTCTAGGATTTGAATGATTCTAGCGGAATGCGACTGCTAGGTTTGTTTGCCCCTAATCTCTAAAGAGTTTAAAGGGTCTAAAATTGATTAACCTTGCGCGACATCGATTGTTAGTTGAGTCTAGGCACATTTGCTTATCTTCTGAAAAGAGATTTGTGTTGGTTTTAGATAGTGAGTTCTTTCAAACGATATTCAAGTTGAAATCCAAATAGATATCACTTAAAATCTACTGAAATATCATTGCGGGAATCCTAATCTTGGAAGCATATCTCCACCGAAACTTCTTTGTTATTTTCAATTACTTGTTACAATTCAATTCAATTATAAACTTCTTTTACTTGTTTATTTGGCTTGGTCTACTAGTTTGAATCTCAATTGTTACTACATAGTCCCTATGTTCAACACTTTGGTACTATAACCGATCCCGTATACTTGCGGGGTATGGTTTTATTGCTTATCAAGTTTTTGGCGTTGTTGCCTATCAACCGATCTCGTATACTCTTCATTTGTCATAATAGGTGAGATCCCTTGAGGAGCCATTCCTAGAATAATGTCATGATCGGTTGTAAACAACTTCTCAAAATACTCCACTGCCACCTTAGACATACCCGCCCTACTCCTCCATTCCATCCCCTCCTCATCAACTAAACGCCTAAGCCTATTACACTTCCTTATGCCATTTGCCTTCATATGAAAATAAGTTGTATTCCTATCACCCCATCTCATTTCATGCACCTTGGCTCGCTAAAATCAAAGAATCTCTTCTTTCTCCACTAGCTCCTTCTCCAAGTCTTCTAATTCCCTCCTCTGAGACACCCAACTCCCTCTCATCCCTCTCTTGTTAAGGTCCTCAGCTTGCTCCTTGCCTTATTAAGTTTCATCAAGATATTTCCAAATTCGCTCTTATCCCATTCCATTAACACCTCAGCACATCGACCAATCTTACCAGCAACTCCACCCTCTTGAGAGCCCACACTGAAATTTGCACATGAGTTATGAAGCACCACTCAACATCCCTCATGTTGGGTCCACATCGCTTCAAACCAAAAAGGTTTAACCACCCTTTCTGAGCCCCCTTCTTCATCCTCTACTTTAAATCCTCACCAGCTCTCCCGTTATCCCAAGTAAACCTAGGACACAAAATTTGTATCTCACCAAGCTCACAAAATTCTAACGCTTCACGAGCATTTACAAGTCTTCCCTATTCCGTATCCAAACCACCTTCTTTATCCTCCCTACACAAAATTTGATTTAAATCCCCAATACACGCCCAAGTTGTATGCTCATCCTCTTTCAACCATTTCAAAAGTTCCCATGTGAGGTATATTTCATCACTCTTCGACCATCCATAAACGCTAGTCAGACACCATGATTCCCCTTCTTTCAACATAAGAGAAGCATCCATATGGTGTGCAGTATAAGAATATATGTCCACCTCTTCTTCCCACATCAAACATAAACCACCAAATTCGCCCACACAATTCACCGTGAAACAACCATCAACACCCAGCTTTATTCTAATCTCCTCCGTTTTTTTAAACACCTTGTTTCCATAAGAAACACCACCTGGTAGTGATATGTATCTCTTCTTCCTCTTTCCCTGTTTTAGTTAATAATGAACCTTGTAGTGAGTTTTCTCCTAGTTGTGGTGTCCGACAAGGCGACCCTTTGTCTATTTATCTTTGTAATAGCAATGGAATATCTTGCAAGAACTCTTCAAAATGAATCCATTCAGATGAACCCTCATGTAGGTATTCAACTAGTTAAAAATGAGACTTGTATATCTTACTTAAGTTTCGCAGATGATATACTTTAATATTTGCAAATGTCACTCACTCTAATATGTCTTAATTAAAGACTTTCTAACTACTTTTTATCGCATATCAGCACTTTCTATTATTAATCATAAAAGTTCTTTACAAACTTATGCAAATATTTCCAGACCGGCTACTATTTCCCTAGCAAGTATTCTAAATTTTCAGGTTACTACAACTATGGAAAAATATTTGGGCATTACTATTCTTAAAAGTATGGTCCAGAATGCAATGTTTTTATACAATTACAAAACTAAAATCATAGTTTTCTCAATGGAAAGCAATTTCAATCTCCCATGCAGGGAGGACAGTTTTAATTCAGTCAAATTTGCTAGGCCAAGTCAATTACTTAATGGAAAGTTTTCTTCTCCCGAAAGGGGTGTGGGAAGAAATTGATAAAGTTAATAAGTCTTTCTTTTGGAATAAATTTATGCCGAATCATCATCCGCTTTGTAGTTGGGAAAAAATATGCACTCCAAAAGAAAATGGTGGTGTAGGCTTGAGAACGACACAAAATATGAATATTTTCATTCAAATGAAACTTCTTTGTAAACTCTTAACGAAACCACAAAATATCTGGGTTCAAATAATTAAGGAAAAATATTTAGAATCTCAAGATTTATTCCAATTTAAAAAGAAAACTAGTTCTTGGCAGTTTGTTCGATTACTTAACATCAAGGATATTTTTTCAAAGGGTGTTAAATGGATTATGGAAAATGGTAATTCTATAAAATTTTGGTCAAACAGGTGGATTGGAGATTCGAATCTCCTTTATTATTTTGACAATAATGATCCGTTGCTTAAAGTTTCTAATTTGATTACATCATCTAAAACCTAGGATATCCAAGCTCTTAGCAATTTATTACCTCCTTTTGTGATAGATTTAATTATGAATGTCAGGATTCTCAGTCCAATCGGCTTCGACACTTATAAATGAATCAAGGAATTTTAATTCTTACTCTTGGATTTGGAAAATCAAATTGCCACCTAAAATTCAAAATTTTCTATTGAAAGCATGCATTGATTGTTCTTCATTGTTGTTCTCTTTGTCACCTTGAGAATGAAAATTCAAATCATCTATTCTTTCAATGTACTTTTACAAAGAAAATGATTGTTAAATTGGAATCTAAGGCCATCCGTATCAATGAAACCCATGAAGCCCAAAAAAACACCTATTTTTTCATTTCTCTCTCTTCCACATCATCTTCCACTCTTTCAATTTCATTTCATGAAACCTATGAAACCCACTTTTCTACTATTCTCATTTCCCAACAACTATTTATTTCTCTATACACAATTACAATTATACCCTTCATTTATTAATTTAAAATATTTCTTTAGCTAATTAAACGTATTACAATTTGGTTAATTTTAATATATTTTTGAGTTTAGGGTTTGTAAAAATATGTTTTAAATTTAAAAAAAAAATTAAAATGGATATATGTATATATATTGCACCGATTTTATCTAAATATATATACAATTGTTGCAAAATAAATTAAGATAAAAATTTATGAATATAAATATAATTTTTGTAAGTTAAAGCCATGAGTTATTTTAAAAAGTGATTATATGTGTTTGTTTAACCATAATCAACCCAAAAACTAATTTAATTTTAAAGTGAATCAAATATATACAAAATTGGTATCTATGGATAGATAAAAAACAGTTATTACTTATAGTATAATTTATTTTTATTATTATTAATTTAAAATTAGTTTAAATAACCAAATAATAACTTATACTAATACATACTCTCTCCGTCCCATATTATATGGGGTTTTAGCTATATGCACACTTATTAAGAAATTTTTTGAATTTTTCTATCTATCCATAACTTTACCTCTTTTTCTATCAATCTAATGAAAGTTTTTAATTATTTAAAAAAAAATTATTTTATTGTACCCAATGCCTATAAAGAGTAACTAGATAATTTCTTTTACCAAGATTATTAGACTTTGAAATTTAAAAACCATAAATAAAAAAGTAAATGTATAGTATTGAAAAACTAATAAGGACATGCATTATGGGACAAGAATTTTGTCCTAAAACCTCATATAATATGGAACGTAGTGCCAAGTGGTACACTCCCATTGCGCAATTGGGTGTATGGCACTATTCATGAAACCAATTTGCCAAGTTCGTCAGACGAAACTCAATTGCCAATTTCACCATATTTCCCTTTTTTTGATATGAAACTCCGTGAAACTCATGGGAGTTTCGCCATTGTGCATGGTCTAAGTTATGCTGCTCTTTTTGATTTGGCTACTTCAGGGAGCTTTAATGATAACCTATCTCAACTCTTAATTTAAATAAAAATAAAGATATTCTATGTTTTTTATGGTGGCTCATCTAGAGTCATAAAAACTCTAATATTTTTAATCTGTTTAGGATAATCCCTAATCTTTTAGCTTGTGATTTGGCTTTCACCCAATATCTTTAATGGGAGCCTACGAATTCTAAATCTAGTAAAATGCTTGTAAATAAGCCTAAAAGAAAAAAAATAATTTCTCTTGGATTACCCCCCCGGATAAAGCTTAAGTTTGATGCATCTAAACAAAAAAATATGCCACTTATGCTAACTTTATTATTAGATACCATCCTGGTTCAATTATAGGGTGTGATAGAATATCATTTTAACCAATGTTAGTTTTAAAAACTGAGACGTTCGCTCTTTTGGAAGGTCTTAAAGTTGTTGTAGCTTTGCAAATTGATAAATTAATTATTGAATGGGACAATTTAATTCTTATAAATTCTTTAAAAACTGTTTGGAAAGTTCCTAGGACATATACTCAATTATTCAAGATATCTGAAATTTGGTGTCGGGTTTTCCTGATGTAGTTTTTTTCCATTGTTTTAGGGAGACTAACTCTGCCGCTGACTTCTTAGCCAGAATACATGTCAATATTCCGCAGATTTGTCATGCAATTTCCTCTTCTTGCCTGGATTTGTGTTATGATGAGATCTCTTTAGCAAGGTTAAGACTATTGTTTCATGTTCAACCTTTAGTGTTTAATTTTTTCAAGATCATCATGAGCTAGTAGCTCATTTTTTTGGATAGGGTAAGGATTATGGTCAACACAAAAGCTATATGGGCTCGCCTAGAACATCCACTAGCGATGACAAATGGTTACTAACCAATTATAGAGAAGAATGGACAAACCGCCGCCCGTGTGGTTCGAAACTGTGATCTCGGGGTACTATCCCAATTCTCCAAAGGCCTTTGTTAAAAAAAAAAACATGCTAGCATATTTTTTTTTTTTACATTTAGTGAGTTGACTCGTCGTGACCGTCATAAAAAAAAATTGTCACCGAAATTTTTTTTGTTAACAAACTTTTTTCTTCATCCAAAATTTTGCGTCATCAAAATTTTTTCTTCATCAATTTTTTTTCGTCATCTTTAGTTGATAAAAGCCATTGTCAACAAAAGAATCTTATTGATAAGACCGAGCCCAATACTCTCTTTCCCCCTTTTTCCCCTTTCCTGAGAAAGGAAGAACTCAAACACTGTTGTCAAACCCTAGACTGAAAATCTTCACCATTGCCTTTCTACTGATCGGAATAAACAACACCCACATAAACTCTCCTAGATGTAAGCACGAACTCAGATGGGAGCCGGTTTGGCTCGAAGCTCGTCCGAAAAACTGGCGCGGTGCTATCCCTAAGCCATGTGTACAGTACAATCAAAAATTGAAGAAGCAAACTAAGAAATGGGAGATTTCATCCAATCCATAACGAATGAAGAGTCAAAGAGAGAGATGGGGAAAGTTGAGTATGACAGGGGCCTATTTCCATGGATATAAAAATCTCCTACGATGCTTTGGTTCCTTCCCAACTCGCGGAAGCTCGAAGGAGTCAAAGAGGGGAATTGATGGTGGGCGGGTCTTCTGCAACTTCCAACAGGTGGAGGTTGGAGCCGGAGGAAACGAGTACTTCCCCGGAAGAACCCTAGATCTGAACGATTCATCCCGAATCGGAGCCGGCAGGAACAAGTGCTTCGCCGGAAAAACCCTAGATCTGAACGATTCATCTCGAATTTCCAGGTGTAATCCCTTCTCATCCCTAATTTCGTTTTTAATATCCCATGAACAACTCCCTATATACTTGTTTCATGATGTTATATTGAACCTTAGAGGGCAAAACGTGAGCGTGTGCTTGCTCTGGTCTCCTTCCTTCACAATCACTCTTACTCACATCATAGTTAATCTCTTGTTGCACTGTATAAACTATTTTAATTATGTGTGGTGTCTTTGAGATGCCTTCAATAAGGGTAATCTGAATGGCAAGAAACCCTTCTATTTTGATCCCTATACTGATAAGTCTTCTACTGAACAAGTCTGTTATGGGAGAAGCACTGAACAATTCGAACCCGAACCCACTATGGTTGAGGAAACCCTAAGTAGTGGTGTTCTTAAGAACAACAACAAAGCCAGTTTGACTGGCAGGAAGAAAAATAAAGAGAAAGGTTGTGTAAATGCTGGCCTTGAGAGGCACTTGTCTGTTAAAAATATGATCACCTGCGTCGTAACCTTATGGATGCCTTATGGAGGCTCTTTCAAAACATCCTTAAATGACTACAATTACTCTGCAATTGTAAGTTCTGGTGCCGGCTTTAATTTGTGTACTTTGGACGATAATTTGACTAGAAACTATATGTTGAACAGAGATAAAAACTCACACGAAACCATGATAACAATCTTAAGTAGTGGTGTTGAGACGGACAAAGAAAATACTAGCTCTTTGGAAACTAAAAATGACAAGAGTGATGATCAACATGATGATGCTTGTATTCTTAGGATCCTATACAATCTATGGCATTGGTTCATGTTTGATAAAATGATCAACATAATGAAACCTCTGAGAGATAAAACTAACAACTTAGAAACAAAAAACAAGATGGAGAGGAATGACATGCATTTGACGCCTGTTTGTGTATGTACTCTAAGAGTGAACTATTGTAACTACTCTGTGGAAACTTTTGCTTATTTTGGGTCTTGTATGGAGAACATTAGGTGGTACTCCCATGACTATGATCCTGTTTAAGTGTGTGTTTTCTTATGTTTGTAGTGAGTTAAGTATAACCCTTTGCAAGGTTGGCATGGAAAAGATGACTTTCATGTTCGACTTTGCGGGTGGAATCGACGATGCGAAATCACTGAATGGGCTGGAGATCCACTTGCGCAAAATGCAAACGGTAAAAGTCCAGTATTTAATAAAAGCCCAATATAACAAATGTTACTAATAAAAGGTCAGGGTAATAATGAACAATTACAAATAAAATAATGGTAATGTAGAAGAATTAATAGTTATAGAACACACACATTTATCAAAACTAGCAACGAGGTCGCGCAACGTGCGGCGATTATGAGACGGAGCCTTCATTTGTGAATATGAATACCAGATGGAGCCTACATTTTAATGCCATTGCCGAGTCAATGGATCTTTATTATGCTAAACTTGCTACTAAAATTGAGAATGCAGCTAGTGCAAAAACTTTCATTGAGCCGTTCACAATATCATTATTCCATTGCTAAAGGTTTTGACATTTTCAACCCATTTTAGCATTGATATTCATGCAACATACAGGAAGTTCCAACATTGATATTTGTTTTAACTTAATCAACCCATTTTACAACATATTCAACCAAATATAAAACATATATAGGCATCAGTATCTTCCACTTTTACCTGGAAAAAAGCAACAACATGGTCGAAATTTCTATGAAGATCAACAAGTCAAATGCAAAATTATCCACTTGGTTAATATAAAATACTACAACTGCACTGTAAATCCCACAGGATTTCTCTTACTATCCCATCCCTTTTGGAAATAAAAAATCTCAATTCAATCTGTTTGGTAACATATATTGGGCTGAAATTTATAAGCTCATTTGAAGCATAAATTGGCTAGATATGAAAACGGAGAAGAATGAGTAGGTCCCAGAATTCTTCCGACAGTGTGGAGTGGTGCTCCATCAGCATAGTGCACAACTCATCCAGAACAATCAGACACAAAATAGGCTCTATTTCAAAAGGTCCAACCATGAATTTAAATCCAAACAAATTAATCATGCTTTAGAAGAAAAAACAAGGACAAATGAGAATCATTAGTCTAACAAAGAAGAAATCAGTCTCACCACTAATTTATTTAAGGGAGAACAACAGCAAAAGTCGGATTCTCCTTGTCCTTACCCTTTCGTCTTCATGTAGTGCGCAAAGTTAAATCCATGGTTGACCTATTCGGGATTAACCTATCCAACTGCCAACCAAAGTGTCAACAAGAGTTAGAATACTACAACAACCATACGAAATCTCAATGACATTTGCATAAAAAAACTTCAGAACCAAAATTGAGGCGAGGATACACAGACTCAGGTGCTTTAAGCCTATCAGAAATAAATGTGAATCCTAGATCTTCGACATTGATAAACGGATTCTCAATTCAGAGTAATAATGCATTCTGCTATGTTCTTGCTAAGTAATAATATAAAGAACAAATATCCATACATTGACAAGAAATAAAGTAATTAGCAGAACTTCAGCCAGAGACTCCATTGATTAGTGGAACAAAACGCAGAGGTCGAGCGATTGGGCAAAGCCAAAGCCTTTATCTGAGGCATTTAGTCAAACACCTCATGTGCAAAGATATACGGATTGAAAGAAAAGCAGAAATATGACAAAATCGGTACAAACTCAAAATGAAATCCACAATATGGTGAACCTCCTACGATCCTTCGTTGAAATTGATGGGGAGTACCTTCTCTTTTGAACCTACTGCGATCGGATTACCTCTTAAGTAGCGACATATCAAAAAAATCATCGTTAACCCTGATTAGAGAATAGCAAGGATGTGCATGCATTGCTTTATAAACATAAAAGGCATAGAAAAACTATGTTTACCACCAATACTGATGGGATGAATTGCGAGTTACAATCTTCAACTTGATTTTTTTTTTGTATGTTTACCACCAATATTGATGTTTATATGAAAATTTTCTTGTGACATGGAAAATGTAAAAACAGGAAGTCTTAAACAGAATTAAAGAGCCAAGATACAAGATCTAGCTCGATTTTTAACATTTACCAGAACTGAACTTTATCTAAACATGCTTTGCTGATGGTGATGTAAAATTCTCCTCCCAATTAAGAAGTACTTGTCTTACTTAAAAACAGGCAGTTGTTTCCTCATTGAAGTACTTGTGTTGCTTAGACACTCTCTTCTTACCGTAATTTCTCTATGTTCAGAAAAGGGAAAAAACAAGAATAAGAAGACAAGACAGACAAAAAAATGATACAAGTAGATAACAAATGGAGCATGCCAAAATTTTGAATTCAGCAAAAGTAATGCATAGTATGGCATGATGGATCAATATTTTTCGTTGAGGAATAAGAACTCGTACACATGGATTATTCTGAAGATAGATCGTAGTAAGCTTCTCCCTTGAACCAGCTACAGCCTCATCAAGGCCTTGAAGTGAAGCAATCAGGTTATCATTCAGCCACAAATCCTCCAACCTGCAAACAAAGTCAAAGTAAAGCACCATTCTCATAAGTTATGTATGTAGTCATGACAAAATTAAGAGAGTTCAACATACTTGGTAAGGTTTTCAATGTCATCCACTGATGTGAGCTTATTTGATGACACATATAATACTCAGAGATTCACTAATGTTGACACACCTTCGAATTTTAGAGATCCCATTGTGACTCAAGTAAAGTTCTGAGCCCTAAAAAATTCTAGAGGTGTCACGAATGCAGGTATTTTACAAATTGGTCATGCTAAAATTGGTTACCTGCATTTGATTAGTTGATATAGTACAGAAAAGGTTGTGAATTTTTTCTGTTCTTGAGTTGTGAGCATTAGAATCTTATTAAAATAAATTTCTTGTAGGCTAAAAAAAAATGCACAGAACAACCTCTATTATAGACCAATAATCACTTTGCAGAAAACCATTCTTCATATGAGCAAAATTGCATTTGATCACCCATCATCCATACTCTATTAGCAATTCAACAGTGTTACCACTTTTTAGCCTTATAAGAAGTGTTAAAGCATGAACTTCAAAATACCCTTTTGCTAACAATGGGTGGTTTTATATAATTTGACCTAAATTAGGGGCGTTTTTTCGTAATTTCTACTAATTGATATTTGATATGTTGTTGATGAAAACAGGAACAAAGAGCCCTACTGGAAAATGAGGCCTTGAGAAGACAGGCAAGATATTTTACACTTCCAATCTACTTCTGATTTCTGTTTTATTACCAACCCTCAATTATAAATATTTACACAAATTCTCCCAATTTTTTTTTCTGAAAAATTATAGGTTGCAGAGCTTCAAGGCTACTTACCACCATCTGATCATTCAGTGAGGAATTACATTAAAGGCTACCCAATTGAAAGAAAGAGTTCTTCTGAAAGAAACGGCGCTTCTTCTTCAGACGTTGCCTATACCAGTGACACCGACAAATCAGATTCTAATGTCACCTTACAGCTCGCGTAATAATTCCTTTTGACTTGAGTTTCTTGTTACTCGTTTGGATCACACTTTAAAATGCATTATCTTGTATTATAATGCAAGGTTCAATGCAAATTTCTGCATTATAATGCAAGAAAATGCATTTTAATGCGCAATCCAAACACACCCTTGATCAACCAAAATGTTTGACTTGTGGAATGTTTTCTGATTGTTTTTTTAGGCTGCCAAGTGCTTTCAATTCTAGGAAGAGGAAATAACCAAACAATGGGAAAAAGGAGGCTGCTGAGAATATGAAGTCTAGCTCAAGCAAGTCCTTGAGCCAAATTTGATCTTTGCTTTATAGTAGTAAGCTAGCAATTATCTCAATTTCAAGCTCTAATGCAGCTAAAGAAGTTACAAAAATGATGCTGGTTTTGGCCGTTTCTAGTGCAAGTATGAACTGAAGTTATAGTGCTAGCATTTTCCTATAAAGCTGATAAAGAACTACTCATCTTCTATTTTTCTCTTTTTTTCTTCAAGTCTCCTAAAATGAACAATTGACCTTTTTATTGCCCTCTTTATTTCTTTTCCCTTTATAGCACACCATTTGAAAGAATATTTTTCCTCATTCTATTGTGCAGCATTTATCTTTCTTTGTCAATTGAGATTTTTTAGAGAATCTTCTACTTGGAAGTCATAGACGAATTAATAAATTAAGCAGTAGACCATTAGAAAACAATGACATGTAGATGTACAAATCAGAATTATTATATTTAAGAATTTAAAAAGATTAAAAGAGAATAAACACTCTGCAAATATCTATAGAGATCATGTATATACTGCGTGAATGGTTTAACCAAACATACATTAGAAAATAAGTGACATAGTAAGATACTGGATCTGCACTGTTCAATTTGCAACATGCAAATGAATCTTTACTATGACTGTACAGAATTGAAAGAGTGCTTATAATTCCAAGCATGATTCCTAACCTGACTCGCAGGTATTTACACAGCCGATCCCAGAAATCCATGATATGGAATCCAGAAAGAAATTTTGAGCCACATTCTTTACCGTTAATCCTAAGAAGATGCCCATAGCCATTTTCATGAATGACACCATGCAGAAGATGAGACGTATCCTCTAGCTGTTGATACATCCAATCTTCTGCAGAAGTTGTCACATTGTTGCAAGACTTACACCTACAGAAGAAGAATCAAAATATTACTGCACTGTTGCAGATAAGGAAGCCATTTAAACTCCTTAGCCAGCACCACTTTGTAGCAGCACATTTTCTAACTAACCATTGCAAGTTAGAATTGAAACGATAGGCTAGGGTTCAGATCAAAAAAATAAACTTCATACACAGAAAGTCATGACACAATCATTGCCAGTCAGATTGAACAAGCGGATGTAAATTAGACAGAAAGTCCATCATCAACATCTTGCAAATACCAAGCATAAAAGTATTATGTATTTATTACCCAAGCATATAAAATAATGGAAAAATATCACTTGGGTGCACAATAATGAGTTATTGACTCATTATACCGATAATTTGAGTATCAAATTGACTTTAAGTGTATCAAATTGACTAATGTAATACACTATCAGTATTTTCAAGTGCAAAACTAACTTCGGTACAGTTTGTCAATCAACTGAGCCGAAATTAAAGCTCGTTTACCTGTCATCTGGATTTGTTTTATCATCAAGAGAAAATGCATACTGAAACCCGGAACAACCACCAGCTTTTACCCTCAATCCAAGGTACATTGCATCTTCACATTAAGACCCATATATATAAATGCTCCTTGCTCAAGTAACACTACAAGAGCTTTCATTTACTTCCTTTTGTTTCTCAGCATTGCTGTTCAGCCCTTACCTTACAGTATAGACAGCAAGGTAAGTCAAGAATCCCAATTCAGCTGGAATTCCTTTGGGCATAGTCTTTGATGCTAACTGGTTCTCAAACACGACCTGCTTCTTTGATTGCTCCACTCGTTCATCCACAGATTGAACCATTGTCGCCAGCTTTCTAATCACAAACTTACAATTGTACATATCGTGTCTTGCTAGCATAAGAACATCAGCCATGGCTCTGATTATCTCAGATGCACTGGGAAAAAAACACATAATAGATGGATTAGGAGTCAGGACAACAATGCAAAGAGCAGAAGCTATGCAAACTGCAAAATTCTTTTAGGATATTTATTGAGCAGTTGTCAAATTACCTCTTTGATCCTATTATGCAGTTCTTCAACCAAGTCAGTCATGTTCTTCATTTTAGCAATGCTCAAGTATACTTTAGCCATGGTTATCTGCCCCCTCATCAACAATTTAGTAGAACCAGCTTTCCCATTGTGTATTTTAGCATCAGAAATCATTACTGCTTGAAAAGATTTATGTCACTGAATTGCATCCTCTTCAAGGTTCTCAATATCATGTTCCATTAACTCAGCTGCACGCTCTACACGTTGTAATTCCCTTCGTTCCTGCAGAAAAAAAAGGTACAATATCAATAACTCAAACATATGAGCAAGTAGTTAGACGAGACTGTTCATTTTTTACATACCCTGCGCAATTGCATCTCTGGTAAATCACAGGTACCATCATGATCACATCCTGAATATAGACAAATCCAGAAACAGTAAATGAATAAATCAAAATCTTGGAGATGAATTTCCTCAGAAATATCATAAAAATGTACTAATTAACCAGATAGCTGGGCTTTTTCATTTGCTTGCCCATCTTTACTCAATTTCTGGAGCTTTTTGGACTACCTTTAAGAATCAAAAGTATGATCCCATCATTAGAACAAACATCAGTTAATCTGATACTTGAATCTGAAACTAAATAATTAAAGCTTCCCATCATGATATCCACATCTGCGTGTCAACACCGAACAACTCACACACGCCTCTGTCATTTTTTTTTCAATTGCTCCAATAATGTGAGCTTCATCCAGGTACAGATATGCCTAGGATATCCGCAAAGAGTCAAGATTTAAATCCAGACATGGACAAAAGGAGAACCCAAAAACACTCTCATCCAAAAGCAGCCTATTGTTTTGATTGATGTGAGCAAATTTAGTGAAATACTAATACTACTTCCTGCACAAGAATATGGTACTGTATATTTTTAAACAAGGATAGCATAAATTTATTAAGTCAAGTTGGATAATAACAAAGATTGCAATGGTGGGTCTAGTAGCATGATGGTCACTGGAGATGCTGAAAATTATCATCAAGAAAGCAACCAAGAATCACAAAAATATTAATCAGAGCATCTAATTGAATCTATTCATTTTGTGAAATGATACCATCCCTGGAACGGAAAATGCCCTTCAAATCAGATCTTTGACAAGGCAATAGCTGATCGAGGGCTTTATTCATCTAATCAGGTGTAGTTGCCATGATCATCTTTCTCATAGCCTTTAAAGCAAGAGAAAGTTCAATTACAAGTGGAACTCATGTACATAAACAAAAAGAACACATAAGTTGAAAGTAAGACTATTAACAACAGTGAACTATAGATTACACAAGAATGAAAGCAATGAGAAGAACTTCAGGTAGAGGCTCCATCGATTAGTGGAGCCCAAACGCAAAGGTCGAGCGATTGTGCGAAGGCCAAAAAATCACTTTATAAAAAATTTGTAAATAATGGGTAAATAGGGGATGTTATAATTTTTTTGTGATTTTTTTAATATGATAAAATAGTTTAATAACTATCAAATTCAATAAGAGGGCAATAAATATTTATAACTCACCTTTTATTTTTAATATTACGTTGTTTTTAATAAAAAAAGTACTATTTTTTGAAAATATGGAGTGATAATTTATTATTTTTCCTAAAATGTGTAGATTAAGTATTTTTTTGAAAATAAATAAATATTGGTATTATGACAAAAGAAATATAAAGTTTGGGTGTTTGGTTGTAATTAAACTTAAAATCTAAAATGAAAAAGGACCAAATAGTAACACTTTTTATAGATTAGGGACCTATAAAAGCTTTTACAAAGGTTGGGGACTAATAAGAACTTTATGTGATAGGTTAGTGACCATAGAAGAAATTCACCCTTTTATAGTAGTGTAGATGTAGACTAGTAATTGAGCCGCGCAAAGCGCGACAATTATCACACAAAACTTTCATTTTAAATTATAACATGCAATTCTGTAATCTATATGGGATTAGTCTTCTAATGCTTTTTAATCACTCTAAAATTTTAAAATAAACAGTCTTAAACCATAAAAAGAGTACTCAAATTTACATCTGAAATTGAGATTGGAAGACAAATTAGGATTAAGAATAGAACTCAATGTTGCATATATGCTGAGATTCAAACATGCAAAACAGAAAGCTCCTATAAACATTACCAAGCTGGAGAAGTTTCATTGTTTTGCAAAACTAAAGCCTCTTTAGCATGTGGTAAAAAAAGTGAGCGTATTAATAAGTACTTTTTATAAATAAGTATATCAATGCCTTATACTAATTGTCCCAATAAGCAATACACAATCGATTTGAAAATCCTAAACGTAATTTTATGCAATAAAGAATGCTTATAGTTATAGTGCTACAATGAACTCACCTAAAGTACATGCTATGCTGACATTGAAATCATTATAAACTATAAATGAGCTATCTTTATCAAGAGCCCGCACAAGTTGACCTCTACTGAAAGCATGAGAACTAAGCACCACATAAGTTGTAGTTTTAAGAACTTTAAAGGAGACTTTGTTGTAATTGTTTAAAGCGCATGTGAATTGAATTGCATGACAGATATGTGACCCTTCAAAATAGCATCAAATGATCTATTGTGTTGTAAGAATATGTGAAAGATGATAGAAACTTGAAGAAGAAGAAAAGGATGAACAAAGAGAGCGAGAAAGAGAGGGAAAAGTTATTTTTGTTATTTTCTGTATATATGTCTCATAATACAGAGTTATAGCAATTTATATGACCTATTGGTCTTACATAACATATGTCTAGTAGCTTACTTATACCAAGTCTATATTATATGCCAACACCCCCCTCAAGATGGAGGATCCATCATCCCCATCTTGGGAAATAGAGAATGCAAATGAGAACCTGATAAAGACTTGGTTAAGAAATCTGCTAATTGCTTAAAAGAAGAACAATGGGACAAGGAAATTAAACCCTCTAAAAGCTTCTCTCAAACAAAATGGCAGTCAAGCTCGATATGCTTGGTGCGCTCATGAAAAACAGGGTTCTTGGCGATATAAATGGCCGCTTGACTATCACATCGAACTGGAATAGGGGTGATATCATCAACACCCAGCTCAACTAGTAGTCAACTAAGCCAACTTAATTCTGCACAGACCCTGCGAAGAGACTTGTATTTCGCTTCAGTTGAAGATAAAGAAAGAGTCTGTTGTTTTTTAGACTTCCAAGAGATCAAGCTGCCTCCAAAGAAGATTACAAAACCACTAATAGATCGTCTTGAATGTGGGCAAGTAGCCCAATCAGCATCACAAAATGCTTGAAGCTTACAATCTGAATTGTTGTTGAGCAAT
This sequence comes from Fallopia convolvulus, assembly GCA_964016875.1. NCBI lineage: Eukaryota > Viridiplantae > Streptophyta > Magnoliopsida > Caryophyllales > Polygonaceae > Fallopia > Fallopia convolvulus. The sequence continues at coordinate 52,054,643 of OZ024732.1, forward strand.
AAAGCTTTGGTGTGAGTCCCTTTGAGATAAACTAACACATGCAAAGCAGCATCAAAATGAGGTTGTCGTGGGGCACGATTAAACTGACTAAGAAATTGCACATAATATGCTAAATCTGGCCTGGTATGCACAAGAAAATTCAGCTTGCCAATCAGTTTTCTGTAAAGCAAGGGGTCTAGAAGCAACTCTCCATTAGTGGGAAGAAGTTTAAGTCGATAATCAAGAGGACTAGCCTTAGCAAGAAAAACTGGACCAAATTCAGCAAGCACTTTTGAAATGAATTTTCTCTGACTCATCAATAACCCTTCAGGCACTGGAATAAATTCAATATCGAGGAAGTAATGCAAAGAACCAAAGTCCTTGATGCGAAAAGTAGCATGCAAAAATGCTTTTAGAGCCATGATTTCAGAATCATCATCTCCAGTGACTAAAATATCGTCCACATAAATAGCCACATAGACAACAGAAGTAACAGTCTTCTTATAAAACAGAGAATAGTCATTGAGTGACTGGATATAACCTCTTGATCTTAAGCAAAGGGAGAGTTTGGCATACCATTGCCTGGAGGCTTGTTTCAAGCCGTACAAAGACTTCTTAAGCTTGCATACAGAATTAGAATCAACAACATTGAGACCAGCAAGTATCTTCATATAAACTTCTTCATCCAACTCTCCATGCAAAAAAGCATTGTTCACATCTAATTGGGAAATAGACCAAGACTTCTTCAAAGCAACTGAAACAAGCGCTCAAACTGTTGTCATTTTAATCACAGGGGAGAATGTGTCATTGTAATCCACTCCCTCTTTTTGTGTAAAGCCTCGCACCACCAATCGTGCCTTATATCTGTCTATAGAGCCATCTGATTTCCTCTTGACTTTATAAACCCACTTACAGCTGATGGCTTTCTTACCCTTTGACAAAGGAACAATATCCCATGTTTGGTTCAAATCAAATTCTAATGTCATTGCATCTTGCCAGACAAAATGTTGACAAGCATCTTCATATGATGCATGTTCATTCTCTGGTTGGAAATCAGGATTAGTAGTATGAAGAGGAAACTGCACAGTAGAGGTCAAAGTGTGAGCACACAAGAATGGGTCATCAAAACTGCTCCACAAACATAATCAGACAAGTGGCTTGGAGGTCTGGTGACACGAGTTGATCTTCTAGTGGATTATCATTAGGAACACCAAGAGAAGTATCAACAGGCATATGAACACAATGATCATCATCATCAAAAACTGAAGTAGGGGGAAATAAGGAAGAGGGTGAAGGGGAAATTAAAGAAGAATCATGATAAGGGAAAATTTTTGTTGCTTTGTGCTTGGTTCTTCATGAGCTTGCATGCTCTGTTTGGCTCTGTTCTTGTTGCTTTGTGCTTGTCTCTTTCTCTTTCTCTTGTTTCTGGCTTCTGCTACTTGTGTGTGTGCTTTCTTGTATCTGTACTTGCTCTTATGGCCTTTGATGCCTAGTGGATTGGGTGAGTCTCCCCTCTTGAGGCTCCGCAGATGTAGGACTTAGTCCGAACTACGTAAACAACTTTGTGTCCCTTTCTATTCGTTTGCTTTTGTTTTTCAAAGGTTTTTCAAACTCATTTATGAACAATAGAAGTGAACTCGAGTCGATCTAGTTCTCAATCACTCTGGGGTGAGGCAGTCACAACTGCCTGCTATCTCATTAACAAGCCTCCATCCTTTGTGGTTGACTTTAAGACACCATATGAGATGTGGACTGGAAAGAAACCTAACCTGTCACATTTGAAAGCATTTGGTTGCACAACCTATGCTCATGCATCTCAAGGCAAGTTGCAACCAAGAGCTCAAAAATTTGTTATGTTAGGCTATCCTGAAGGTGTTAAGGGTTACAAACTATTTCTTTGTCAGCCTCATGGTTACAAAGTAATCACTTCCAGAAGTGTGACCTTTAATGGGTCAGAGTTCCACTTTAAGGATAAAGCTAACTCCTTTACTGAGTATGCAGGTACCAGCACTAAAGCAGAAATGAACAGGTTCTTCCTGCCACATGAAGCAACCTCTGAAGAAGAAAATGAATATGATCATGGAACTCAAGTGGAGCAAAATGAAGATGACCATGATGGTCATGGATCAAATGACCATCCAGAGCAAGGTGAAGATGAAAATTTCACTGAAAATGTGACAAATACAAGTACTGAAGATCAGAACCCTCACTAATCAGGTGGGGAGGTAAGTAACCCACCTATTAGCAACTCTGTGCCCTCTAGTAATGACTTGATAGAATATCAACTAACCAGAGATAGAGAGCCAATGACTAGGGTTCCTAATAGGAGGTTTATCATGTTTGCTGAGTTTTCTGATCTCCTGTCTGAGGTGAACTTGATTGAGTATGCTTGCCTTGCCTCTGAGCATGTTGTGAATTCTTTTACACTTGACACTTATGAGATTGCTATGAAATGCATGCATGCTAAATATTGGATAAGTGCCATGAATGAGGAAATGCAGTCTATGTATGCTAACAATACTCGGGTCCTTGTTCCCAAGCCAACCAATGCTAGACTGATTGATTGTAAATGGATTTACAAACTGAAAGATGGTGCTCACTCTGGTGATCCCCCCAGATATAAAGCTAGGCTTGTAGCTAAGGGGTTCTCCCAAAAGGAAGGCATAGATTATAATGATATCTTTGCACTTGTGATTAAGTATAAGACTCTTAGACTCTTACTTTCTATGACTGCTGTGTACAACTGGGAATTAGAACAAATGGATGTAAAAACTGCCTTCTTGCATGGTGAATTAAATGAGATCATTCACATGAAACAACCTAAGGGATTTGTGAGCTCTGCTAAACCTGACCATGTTTGCTTACTTAAAAAATCTATTTATGGCCTTAAGCAGTCCCCTAAGTAATGGAACATCAAGTTTGACATGTGCATGAGGAAACTTGGTTTTATAAGAAGCAGTTATGATACATGTGTTTATTTCAAGGGCATTAGGACCAAGACTCCCCTGTGCTTTTATATGTTGATATCCTGTTGATGTGTTCTTCTAAGTTTATCATTTCTGGTGTGAAAAGAGATTTAAAACTTCACTTTAATATGAAAGACTTAGGGGCAGCTCAAAAGGTCCTTGGCATAAAAATTACTAGAGATAGGAAAAACAAGAAAATGTGGTTGTCTCAAAGTGATTACTTGCTTAAGGTTCTAAAAAGGTTCAAAATGCTTGATTCTAAACCCACTTCTGTTCCCTTAGGAGGGCATTTAGAGTTGTCTAAAAGGTCCTTTCCTAGTACACCAAATGAGAAAGCTAAGATGTCTAATGTGCCTTATGATGTTGCTATTGGGTCTATTATGTATGCAATGCTTTGCATAAGGCCTGACTTGGCCTTTGCAATTAGTGTGTTGAGTAGGTTTATGTCAAACCCTGGTGAGTGTCACTGGAATGCCATGAAGTTCTGTTTGAGATACTTAAATGGCACCAAGGGTTACTGTCTTGTCTATTCTGAGCATGCTTATACTAATGAGTTACATGGTTATTGTGATTCTGATTATGCAAGCAACAAAGACAACAAGAAATCTACTTCTGCATACTGCTACACCTGGGCAGGCAACTGTATCTCTTGGAAGGCTCAACAACAATCTGTTATTGCTCTTTCCTCAACAGAGGATGAATATATTGTTGCCACTGAAGCTACAAAGGAAGCCATCTGGCTTACATGAATCTTGAAAGAAATCCAATCTGTACCCATGACACCAATTCTCTATATGGACAGCCAAAGTGCTTTATATATGTGCAAGGACCCTATGTTCCATGAAAGGTCCAAGCACATTGATGTAAGGCACCATTTTATTAGAGTTCTGATTGAAGAGAAGTCACTTGAGGTCAAGAAAGTAAAGGGAGAAGAAAATCCAACTGACTTTGGGACCAAGATAGTGATAGCTGACAAGTTCCATTTCTGCAGGGATTTCCTGCACATTTGGGACACAACTTGAGCCCGTGAGATCATGAGTTGACGATGGACAGAGGACAATAATACTACCAATCCACTACTGTCGGCTTAGGCATTATTACAACCAAGGATTAGGAGGGCATTTGTAATGTTAATAATCCTATGTTGTAATATGTAAACATTTGAATATTATACTACAAAGCAAACACACACAAGTAGGTAGAACCTAGGACAGGGTTTCTGGCTCGTGCATGAGATGCCTCTGAACCACCCTATCTGGACCATGACTCATGGCATGAGCCACTTGACCATCCCATGGTCATGTGCGGCTCTTGACATTGTTGTTATGATGTGTTTTGGGCCGGTTCTTTGTGTGACTCTTTGCGTGTGCATGGATGATGTCTTGTTGGGCCTATTGTCAATCTTGGGCCACTCCTCTTTTGATCCATGCTTATTGGCTCATTATTGGAGACGACGTCGCTTTGGTTCTAGGGTTTCATATAAATGCTTTATGTGGAGCTCGCGAGAACCATCTTGCTCACTTCTCGGCGGCGCTCTGGTCTCTAGGGTTTGGCTCTCTCAAGCTACTTCTCTTCGACTCATTCGCCCTTATGGATTTGTGACGAGATCAAGAGAGAAAAGAAAAGAGAAAGAAGAACTAGAGTGAGATGAGGGAGTTCAGGTCTATGTGGCTTGGTTCTTCGTGAGCTTGCCTGCTTTGTTTGGCTCTGTTCTTGTTGCTTTGTGCTTGTCTCTTTCTCTTTCTCTTGTTCCTGGCTTTTGCTACTTGTGTGTGTGCTTGCTTGTATCTGTACTTGCTCTTATGGCCTTTGATGCCTAGTGGATTGGGTGTGTCTCCCCTCTTGAGGCTCCGCAAATGTAGGACTTAGTCCGAACTGCGTAAACAACTTTGTGTCCCTTTCTATTCGTTTGCTTTTGTTTTTCAAAGGTTTTTCAAACTCATTTATGAACAATAGAAGCAAACTCGAGTCGATCTATTTCTCAATAGTCATGGTACAGAGTGTTCCAGTATTCATATGTTGGCTGCGTTATCTCTCCTTCAACTATCATACCTATAGACTTCTACTCAAAATACAATATGAAGACATTACACCAACTATAAATGGGGTGAGGTTTGACAGTGGACTGACAGAGGTTGGTGCATAGGTAGCGATGGTCTTTGGCTACCGTTTACTAACATACATGTTTTTGAGAAGAATGAAGCTACATGGATAAACTTAACTTCTAGGAGATATGCTGAAATCACCAGATATTCATTTTCCCAGAGTATGATATCACGGATGCAAGCCCGACCCAAAGGGTGGGGCAGGGTGGGCGTAAGCCCAGGGCCTATAATTTTTAGGGGCCCAAATTTTTTAAAATGTAGTATATATAAAAGAGTATTTAAAACATCATAAATTAAAAGTTGGTCTAGTGGAATAGTGTTCTTATTTTTATTACAGAGGTCTTGGGTTCAAATCCCACCACTTTAACTATATTAATTTTTAAATGTGGGCCATATTAAATATCTTTTATTTAATTTATCTTTCTTTACTATTAATCAATTAGTGTAGTCATGTATTACCATAGTTATTGTAAATGATTCTTATTTATATAATTGTCTATATTGGTTACTTTTTATTAGATTTAAAATATACGGTATATGCATTTAAAAAAAATCTTATTTCTTTTATTCATACATTGTTATATGATGATAGCACCCAATTTTACGTATGTAATTAAGTTAAATTTAGCAAACTATTTTATAAATTCTTCGTATCTTAATATTATAACAAGAACAAATTTATAAGAAAGTATTATAAAATTTTACGAAAAATGTCTAAAAATTATATAAAAAGGGTCCTTTTATTATAATTTGCCCCGGGCATCTAAAATATATGGACCGCCCTGCACGGATGATCAACGTAATTAGAGCAGTAGAGATATCATATCATGATTTCAATATACGAAAATATATCTAGTTGACTTGACTTGTGGATAAAGTAGTTTGTAATTTGCATCAATCTTTTGCTTAATAAAAAAAGTCAGATGCTGTGATATGAACTTGCAACAAGCAGACATAATGAAAAAAAGTTCATCAACTTGTGCTCTCTAGCCACTTTTCTAAGTATTCCTACCTAGCTCTGTCTAGTCCTCGCCTTTCTCAGCAGCCATATCCAAATGCTGCATTTGGTTGGCAGCCTGAAATATTAAGCAAGTGGCTCTTCCATTTCATATCATCAAGTTATGAACCCACTTCAATAGAAGACAATGAAGACTTTTTTGTTGATGTTTACATCACTATCAATTCTCGGGCTTTTTGTAACGTTATAAATTCATTACGACAAGGCCATAATTCATTACAATAGGTCTAATGTAATTGTTTTTGGGGATTTTTTATCCGCTACCTAAGGCCGCGTTACCCTAGACCTAATGTAACGGATGTTTTATCTATTGTAATGGTTTCATGATTTTAGTCAAAACCATTACAATAGATAAAACATCCGTTACCTATTACATCTGTTACATAACTATTACAATTGACACAATCATTACATTAGCTGGTATAATGTTACCTTTGCTACATCCATTACATTATGTACATTAGTATTACATTTGTTACATCCGTTACCACTTCATACTCTTCCATTACCTTATTACTAAATGTACAACCATTACATTAGGCAATATATGCGTTCCTGTATAATATATTATTTATATATTATTTATTATTTTATATGAAAACCTGTATATAATTTAAATATGAAAAACCTGAAATAAATAAGAAGATTTTTAAGTACATACACACTGATATTAATATGCTTAATCATAGTACATACAAAAGTTAGAAAGCATCCTGCTAGGTGCATATATAAGCTAGTACCAACACAAAATGGAATAAGGTTTAGGCTATCCAAGCCTTAGACATGCATAACTATACCATTTAATCCAAAATATTGTAAGAACCCTTCACATACAGTTTATAAGTACCCAAAAAGTAGCTCATCCTAGATCCATTCCATCACTAACCATTGATTAGTTCAAACTTCTTCACCAAGATCTTCTTCTTGACCATCTTCGTCTTGACCATCATCTTCATCATGAGCATCACCTTCCTGCAATAATTACATAAGCTAAAAAAATCAGATTTCAACAATTTTCACATACATGTCTAACTTATCAATACTTCACACATCATCAACAAAACCAGACAACTTCTAACAAACATTTTTCATGCACCATGACATAAGCTAAAAATCAGAATTAAACAATTCACATAAGACATGTCTAACTTATCGATCAACACTTCCAACATCATCAACAAAACCAATTACTATATGGCATCAGCTTCATACATATTTCCTGCATCATTTCCAGTTTCATACAAAACCAGAAACTAGTTGCAAACCTTTTTTATCACCAAAACTTAGACAGATTTCAAATTCATGTGGTTAATTTGATTTCAAAATAGATGGCTGCACTTGATCCACTGATCTAGGAATAAAACCATTAGCAATCACATGATCCTTAACGATTTTCTTTTCACGAAACCAGAAGCGAAAACAACATTTTTCACATGGGCAGGATATCTGTTCTCCTTGAGACCTAGTTGCAAATGCATCTTCAAGATATTCATCCAAACCTTTTTCAAATTCATCTCTCCATCGAGGAAATTCATACCAATTACCCATTTCTGTATTTTTTAAAAAAAAATACAGACTAAGCTACTTAGTTACTTGATACCATAGTATCTCTAAATGAAGAAGCATTCTACTCTAGAAAATAATAAGAGAATAATAAATATAAGATAATTGTTAAATAGAAAAAATTGATACAGACCCTAAGTTATTTTTTAATCCAAGCTCAACTGCTTCATTAATGTGATTCATTAAGTAAATTTATAATAGAGGTCAATTATGATTGATTAATCCAAGACCCATCCACCTTTAACTTGCTACATAAATAGTTATAGTACAAAAAAATTAATCAAAAGAATGACCAAGATTTGATAGAAAAATAGAGTAGAAGACATTAAAAATACCTTTAACAAATTAAATGTTACAATATTACATCAAAATTCATCACACATTACAAGATATCAAATGAAATGGGACAACACATTACAAGATAGCACATTAAAAGAGAGAATGCATTTTTCTTAACATGATTGGATAGAGGTCAGGTTAACAATTTTCTCTTTAATAGTTATTTTCATATTGAAGGCTAGCCTAGAATAAGCAGAAGAAAAAGAAGTAAATTCAAGACTGGTCACTGAATTTAACATATGTATTTGATGGAATAACAGAGTTAGCTTATTGATAAAAAAAATGTGGATTCAATCATTTAGATGCCCTAGAATGATCAAACCTGCAAGTCCCAGTGTTCCTTGGTTAGTTGAATCCTCTTGCTGCTCTGGTAGAAAAAGCTCCTTTCGATAGTCCGGGCACCTAGGACAAAACATCAAATGCAAAATTAGATGAAGCACATAGCATAACTTTTATTGCTATAACAAAACAGCTTACAGAAAAGAGAAACAAATTAGGTTCAATTGTCATAGTTACAAGGTAACTCAGTTCCTAATAAAATATAAGGCAAAGAAATTCAGGTAGAGAAAAGATGATTAAGAAATCCAATAAGACAATTAGAAACCCCCTACTCTAGCAAAAAGTACAAAAAAAAAAGAGACAAGCAATTGCAAGTTCTGATTGACTAGAATGATGGGGTTACTATACATATACATAGTTTGACTTTAATGAATCATATCATGGATTATAAGATTGGCCTGATATCAAGTTAATATATAAATTTTTTAGGGTAAACGGATCAAATCGTGACCTATCAGGTTGGGTCGATCCATGAGTGCCCTACTAAGGATGCAGTCCAAAATAATTGGTGTGGGAAGGGAGTAGTTTCAAGAACGAGTCTGTAAATTGTAGACCAAGATACAACCAACAAAGTTCAAAGAACATACAAAATCATAGAACAAAAGATCCTTGTGTCTCCACTCTTGGATATTTAAACTATCATATAATAGTTCACATCTTTAACGCCAGGAATCACCAAAAAACTTAAAATATTAGTCTAATGAGCAGTGAATTTGCATTCCGAGAGTGTCCAATTCGTATTTCTCTATGAAGCAGCAAAATCAAAAATATGATTAGCACTTTAGAATGTAACTGTGGAGAGAAAGAGATTTTAAAATGAGTTGTGTGTGCTTTAATATGTAATAAGGATAATTTTATGAAGGGAAAGAGGGCAAGACTTTCAAATCAGACATTATAGGCAACTAACAGGAAATGGGCAATTCAGTTCACTTTTCTGAATGTAATGAAAACATCTAGTACAAAGCCAAAAAAAATATATAGCATGTATATCATTTTCTTTCTTGGATAGTAGAATCCATCTTCAAGTGGAAATCTTCCTAAAACTATACACATTCAAACCTGTTGAAAAGTATCCCTAATAAGCCCACTAATCTCCACTATTACACATCAATCCAAAGAAAGCTACAAATCTGACTAAAAGAAAGCTACAAATTCACGTAGACCAAACCAAAGTAGCCCTATTGAGCCCACTAACCTGTTGAAAAGTAGCACTAATAAGCGGAAATCTTCCTAAAACTATACCAAACCAAAGAAAGCTACAAATTCAATCCAAAGACCAACACTATACCAAACCAAAGAAAGCTTCAAATTCAATTCAAAGACCACCAATGATGGGATGGAAACAAATGGGTTAGGGCATGAAAATGCCATTGCAGATTCAGCTGGGAGTGGATCTAGTTTGGAACGTTGTTCCAGTATGCTAGAAGAGATTGATACTTGACCAATAGTGCTGATACGATTGAACTAGCCAAGGAGGGAGTATCAAAGTGTAATTTGGCTACTCCTTCCTATGCTAAGGTAGAAACAAATGGTAATGGTTTGATCAGCACAAAAAGAGATGTTGCTGCTCCTTCAGGATCTGTTATCTGTAAAAGGGCTTTTAATGGTAAACAGAAAGCCTCAATGGAAGTTCATAAATCAAAAGAAGGGGATTTTGAGCAGAAGAGGAAACTCGATAGTGCTGTGAGTCACAGTAATCATGTTAAATCTAGTGAACATCTGAAAGATGAAACAAATAGGACACTTTCCTCTGATAATAGCAACAAAGAATCATCTCCAGCTATTAGCCTCCCAATCCAGCCCACCACCTCGCCGCCTCCAGATTCGACACACCAAGAACCCGATCCCCCCGTTCCGACCCACCTCCAAATCGAATTCCTCCAAGCTCTACGAGCCCCACAACAGCCTCAAGAACCTCCGGATCAACCCTCCCATTCGAACCATTCTCTGACCTCTCACCGATCTATGACCCCTCATTTCAAGCTCCAAACGCCCCCTTGAAAATATCCCATTCCCAAACCAACAAAAATACCTGATTTTGGTTGAACGAGAGAGTTGATGAACGAGAGTCGAGAGAGAAGGGCTAGAATACCTGATTTTGGCAAAGGGGTTCTACTAGCAGCAAGCATCGAACGAGAGAGAGCAGAAATGAGGGGTTAGGGTTTTTTATACAATATTAATTGGACTAAAAAAAAAAGAACATTGGTGCCAAAATTTTTGTTTATTGGAGCTAAAATTTTAGCTTTGCGCGCCCTTTATCTTATTTTTTCCGCCAATTTTTCAGGAATCGACCATGCATTACATTTGCTATATGAAATCGTAACATTTGGTTTCTCTTTTTTTTTTTACAATTGTTACCTTTGTTTTAACAATGTGTTACATTTTCTAACTAGTGTTACAGAAAACTGTTACATTTGATCACACTTTTTTCTTGTTTTTCCAAGCGTCACATTTGCTATATGCATCCATTACGTTAGATTACTTGTGTTACAACAAACCGATACCTTATATCATAGTGTTACATATAATAATAAACCATTACAATAGATTTTTTATTGTAACACAATGAAAAAACCATTACAAAACTTTCGTTACAAAAAGCCGGAGAATTGGTATGGACCACAAATCCATAATTTTTCTCCATTCTTTTCATTCATTTATTGGAGGTTTCAAAAGGGTTTCATAATCTAAGTTTCCTTTAATGTAATCAATCAATTCATTTTGTTACATTTTTTTGAAAAATCAAATGATATTGCAGGACAATGCATCTAAATTTATATTTAATTTCTTCAACAAATTACCCTAATTTACAACAATACAAGCCGATTAACAAAGAGTTCAAATGAATCCAGGAAGGTCAAAATTTTGTAGGAACTTCTTTTGGAGAAGAGGGACTTGATATGTACTCTCATCTCATTAGCAATATCAAGCATACTCGGCCGAGTTGAAGGAGAGTACTGTGTACACATCAGGCCTAAGTCAATGAGCTCCAAGATAACCTCTCGCCATGTCTTATCATCATTGTGAGGGTGGATTAATGTTTGTGGAGGGAAGTGATACAATATAATTAATTATTATAATTATTTATTTTAGAATATATTGTTTTCTTTTATTTAGAGATTTTATTTTATTTTTTCGTAAGAGTATCTTTTTAATATTATAGCAATTAGGGTTTTTCTTATTTAGATATCAGGGTCATTATAAATACCCTTTAAATTGTTAGTATGTAATCAATCAGAATGAGAAATTAATTATCCCAAACCCTAGTATTCTTCTCTGTTATCTCGTCTCCATCGTCTGAGTCACTCTTTATCCCCGACTTTGGCCCTTCTTCCCTTCACCCATTTACTCCGTTCATTGAATCCAATACGAGATCTATAAGATATCGTATCATTTGGTGCTTTCATTCCCCGATCTCTACAATCACCATTCTACCGTTATCGACAATAATTCAAAAAACCAAGATATCCGAGCCATTCTTCAAACCATGTTGTTGACATTCGACGCTATGGATCAACGATTCGACGCTATAGATCAACGATTGGATCGGCTTTGTCATCTTCTGAGCATTCCTCACGAATTTTCGAGCGAGGCGAGCGCAACCCTAGCCCCACGCCCGCCGTCAAGGTCCCGACATCCGCGGCCAGTGTACCCGCGCCCGCGGCGACCGAGCCCGCACCCGCAACGACCGAGCCCTCGGCGACCAAACACATTTATGTATATGGTGACGAATGGGACTTTGGTGAAGTTGCAAAGAATGCGCGTGGTATAAAAACTTCTCAATTGAATCTTGGTGGTACTGGAATCGGAAGCTTTAATGATCACATACGGGATGCGATGCTTGGTGGTGGACCGTTTGACCCACTCCTTCACCAAGGTTTCTTGACTGGTCTGTCATTGCAGCCCAATGCATATAATCATGGTGGAGCAGCCAATGCAGCAAAGATGCTTGCTCAGACCTCCGTCGCGGAGTTCGATCTGAGTCCATGGCTTCTTCGTGACCATGGGGGTCCACAACACTTTGAGTTTAGGATGCGGAATCAAGCGCTGATACATGTGCCATGGGACCCTGGCGAATTAAACAGCTGGTTGTCTGTCACCAAGGTTTCACTGTCTCTTTCGAAGAACACCATATTTTTACAATGATTTGAAGCACCAAGAAGCCAATGTTTGTGCATATCTGATAAGCTTCGTCAGTTATCTCAGTTCATAACACACCTATGAACTATATATAGAGTCAAAAGATTATGTTCTGTTAGCCATTACTACCTTCTTGCATTGCTATAATCCCTAAAGCTAACAATCTTTGGCTGGTGGTTCTATGAAACTTTTTATCTCTTGAAGATGATGTCAGAGAACATCATTGACTAAATGGCAGTATGGCACTGATAGAGATTGTCGATTTCGATCATTCCTTGTGGTTATGCTCAAATTTGTGTTCGATCATTCCTTGTGGTTATGCAAAATTAGACACAGTCAAAACCAGCCCCAATTGTTTCAAAGGGGGCAATCACAGACCATTCCCAAAGAATAGACAAACAAAGTGATCAAGTTGCAAGTTTTTTCAACAGTTTATATGAGAAGCCAAAAGTGCAGAAACAACAGGCTTGGTCTTTTACGGATAAGATAGTGCATTCAATGTTTCAGAACAGATGCATACTACTTGAGATAGACTAATTTTTTTAAACTAAAAGAGGGGCTTGCTTCGGCATTGAAGACATAATCTAGTCTAAAACAGAGTACTAAGACATAATCTAGTGTAAAACATAATCTAGTCTATGATGATTGGATTGTTTGGATCGAAACCATCATCCTCTTCCTCATGCTTAACTAGGCATAAATCAGTGTATGACGGGACTTCCATCTCAAGGTTGCCGTTGGCCCTTGCTTCGGCATTGAAGAGAATGATTTCCTGCAATTCCATCTCTTCTTTGAAAATTCTCTCCATCGTTGTGAGGTAACCGAGTCGAGCAAGGTGTTTCCCGACAGTCTTCAAGCATATTTCCTTGTTGTTTATTAGCTCCCTAATAAAGAGACGAATCTCTTGTACATCCACCAAGGGCTTGCAGAATTCATCTTGAATAGGATATGCCATTGAATATTTTTATGGAGATATGTGCAGAAGCGTTGATGTATGCAGAAGGCAACTGGTTTTTATAGATAAATGCAGAAGCGTGGAACTTTTTCGCCATGGTTTGATATTGGCGGGGAAATTTTACGCCAAAACCAAGCAAAATCAATGAAAAATAAGGAAATCGTAGATCGCTTCCGTAAATATAGCATTGTTGCCAACAAAGAGTTCTCTACAACCGCTTGCAAAATATTTTCTGGATTCTGTAACAGAGAACTTGCGCTTCATGAAGCGTAAGGCTTAAAGCAACACAGACACGGAGACAGTAAAGTGACTTGCGCTTCATAAAGCGCAAGCCCCTTTAGGAAAAAAGGGGTGGCTTTCGCTCGTCCCCCGTTTCGAACCGTAGACCAATTCCTCAAACACGCTTACCTGGACCAAGTGTGCCGCATTGGCTATCGATATATATAGGACATAATTTTCTTTTCAACTAACACAACTTCGATGCGGTTTGGTCCGGAATTAAAATAAATCAATCGGTTCACCTATTTTTAGGGTTCAAATACCAAAATTATAACCGGTTCCTAAGATATTGTACTTGACATAATTTTTTGGAGATATAATATATGATTTTATGTATATTTTATTATGTGAACCTTAGTAATCATATTAAACCTTTAATATAATCGAACCGACCTCAAAATTAACTGGAAAAATAAAAATTGTTCCGGTTCTTGAAATTTCATGTTATTATGGTTATTACCATTGACAGATTTGAGGGAGGGCATGGGTGGGCCAGTGCCCTCCCTCCACTCATGAATTTTTTTTATATGGTAGTGTAGTAGATTGAAGGTAGTAGTAAAATAAAATTTAATTTTTGGTAAATTTCAGTCCGTTCAAGTTCTTCTTACAACCTGATCACTTTGAATTTGTAATTCAATTTGATATTTTAGGGTTTTGTGACTTTTGTTGGTAATTTGGTATATTTTGTGCTCTTAATTTAAATTTGCTATGCTAATTAGTTGAATTTAACTATTAGTTTGATATGATAGCCTAATTTTAGGATTAATTAAACCTTTGTTGTTGTCCATGAATTCACGATCGAGAGTTCGAGACCATTGTTGTCCACTAGCTTGATTTTGGGATTGATTAAAACTATCAAGATTCAAGTGGGATGTGGATTGATTTTGAATGGTAAATTTTTAATTGTGCCCCTCCTTCAATTTAGGCCTGCGTCTGTCACTGGTTATTACCATAATTTATGGTAAGGTTACGATTTATGGTTAGGTTTTAGGGTTTAGATGCTTTCATGTTATTTGGTTTAATATGCATAATCAATTAACTATAATACTAACACAAAACCGTATTTAGCATTACAACCATACACTGCGCCAAATATCCATTACAAATACTACTACTATTTGACATTTCATGGTACAAGGTCGAAGGTTTAGACATTGTGGTTGGTTACAATGACAAGCTTCTAAGGTTAGTATAGGTTTTATGGATATATTGTATATATGTCATTATTAATATGTTAAATGGATGATGCTTGTGATATAGGGTCTTTTTTAATGGGTTAGGGTTTAGGGTTTAGGTTTAGGGTTTATGATAAAAATAAACCATAGTAAAAACAACAACTTCATGTTAGTTTTAGTTAGTGTTGTTAGTTAAAGGTTAGATTCGGCTCTTGTAGACCCCGAAGGGTAATCAAGACGATTGAGTAGACCCCGAAGGGTAATCTCGTGAGTAGACCCAAAGGTAATCTCGTTGGGTGTAGACCACAAGGGTAATCACCGCCGAATAATGTTAGTTTATGTTAAAACACAAGTTAAAACTTCGAAAACATAAATAACATGACCTGATTTGATATGAGAACGAGTCATGGGATGAGATCCCGCTTTCCTTCAACGTTTATTGCCCCTATTAATATGACAAGGGTATAACCACAATAACGTTGTGAGATAAAACGTTGCTATACAATGAACATGTGGCAAGCATGTATCATCATTGCATATATACGCACCTCGTTTTTCAATAAGTGTCTTGTGATTTGATGTAGAACACTCGAACACAAATCTCGTGATTTTGTGTGAACTCACGAATCCTCTCTAGAGAATGAATTCTCGAACCGCCCAAATGAGGCGTCAAGCCTCTATTTATAGGCAAGAGGATGGGCGGTTATGGAGAGAGAAGTTGGTAGTTAATTTGTTGAGAAAATTAAGGAGAGAAATAAGGAGGAAAAGTAGGGAGATTGTTACAACCAACTTGGTAACTTCCCTTAACAACTTTTCAAATTTCAAACTTCATCCTTATCCAAACTCAAGGCAAAAAGCCCAAAATGGCCCATAGGCGCGCGCGGCCCAATATGGAGGGGAGCTAGCTTCGAGCTAGCTTGTTGCGCCCACACACTCGAGACATGAAATGTGCATCTCGTCTCTACGAAGCTAGGCAAAGCTTTCACGAAGCCAAAAGGTCAACGCCCTAGCTCAAAACAAGCTAAAACCAAAAACAGCTCCTAACTTGAGCTAGCTTAAAACCGATATTCCAAGATTTGGTTAGCTCTCAAATTTTGCCACATTGTCCTTGAGCTTCATTTCTCAATCTAGGAATCATAACATAGCCAATTCATTGCATGAATCAAGCCACACATGCAAGTCAACCAAAATAGCGCCCTATGTGCGCCTTGGTCTGTCGCAGATGTCGCGCGCTTGCGTCGCTGGTGCCTTGGCACTTGGCGCATGTCCGCTGGTGCATCTTGGCATGCCACGCCAATGTTTGGTGCCCGGGGATCTTGAGGTTCAAGACAGCCTCGCACCGTGGCCAGCCCCTAGGCCGAGAACCTCAAAACCAGTTCTATCGATCATGGCGCGCCTCTAGCGTCCTTGCATCGATGCCACCATGATTCCACCAACTCTTTCAACCCTTGGAAATACCATTAGGCCGATCACTTGGCCGTGCCTCCCAGACGCCCCAAGCCTAAGCGGCACCCATAATAATTCCCACACTTATCCATTCATAACTCACACCAAATGGATTGATTGTGCAACGTCATAAACTTGAACTTTTATGAAACAAACTCTATGTATAGAAATAAATGTTCGTAGACTTGAATTTATAACTTTTAACAATTACAATCATGCACTAAAGAATCGTGATGCTCCTTAGGTTTGAATCACATTAACTTGTCTAAGTACACGTCGTAAGAATTATACATGAGTTTCTTAGTGTATAAGTGCTATCCTTGACGCATTTGTAAAGGCTCTTTCGTCCCATATTTTTACACATATGCTTTAGTCGAGTAATCCTTAGAACTCTAACTTGGAAGAAGCCTTGCACTTCCACACATGCATAGTTGAGTTTTCTAACGTGCCCTACATAACAATTTCCAAAAAACTCATTAATGAAAATTTGTTTCAAATCTAGTTTCATGTAGGCCTAGAGCAAATACCTTGATGGTAATTTTAGTATGCTCTCCAACTCCATGACTTTGGCTTTCCTAATTGAATTCAGCCCACACCTTTCTATGAGGGGGAATTGGGTTTCCTCATTGGTTCTCCTAGGTTAGGAAGGAGTTTCACATTAGGATCCATAGGCGTGCTCACCGACGTGGATTTATCACAATTAAATCGTTTCACCACATTTTCGAAGCAATGAGATTGTGTTAGGACCAAGTCCTTGCCATCCCTTATTATCTTAATTCCTAAGATCACATCGGCCTCTCCAAGATCCTTCATGGAAAACGTAGTAGACAAGAATTCGTTTGTCTAATCCACTAACATTTGGTTTGTACCAAATATAAGCATGTCATCAACATATAGACAAATTATAACTCCTTGACCAGAACTATTGAACTTGCTATACACACACTTATCCGCTTGATTAATCTTGAAACCATTGGCCAAGATTATTTCATCAAACTTATTGTTCCATTGTTTAGGCGCTTGCTTAAGTCCATAAAGCGATTTGATCAAATGACATACCTTATGTTCTTGTCCTTCCACTACAAATCCTTGGGGTTGCTTCATGTAAACCTCTTCATCCAATTCTCCATTAAGGAACGCCGTCTTCACATCCATTTGATGGATGACAAGACCATGAATTCTTGCTAAGGCAATCAAGAGTCTTATTATGGTGATTCTTTCCAAGGGGGCATAGTTGTCAAAATAATCGACACCCTCTCTTTGTCTAAAGCCTTGGATAACCAATCGAGCCTTAAACTTGTCAATGGACCCATCAGCCTTCATCTTTCTTTTGAAGATCCATTTACACCCTAATGGCTTCCATCCGGGTGGAAGGTTTGACAATTCCCATGTGTTGTTGCCAACAATGGAATCCATCTCATCTTGGATTGCTTATTTCCAAAATGAAACATCTTGAGAAGTCATGGCCTCATTGAAGGTCTTAAGATCCTCATCCATATGAGAATATGAAATTCTTTGACCCTCATTTTCTCTAGATCCTTCAACCAAGAACATCTCAAAAACGGGCTCATGAGACGCTTGTATCATCTCAAGTGCACGACGCACTCGTAGCCGCTTACGCCATCGAGCCCTCGGCGTCGATGTATCGGTGCCTCTCGTGCCAAGCAATGCCACGGTTTCGTGTTCGTAATCACTAGGCGCGCCGGTGTATACGTCCTCGATCCCCGCAGCCTTAAGCTTTGGGGATCTCGATTCCTCACTCGGGTTTGATCCTTCGAGCATCGGCGTCACGCCGGTGTCGTCACCATTTGGCGTCAAGGGCGCGCCTTGCAACGCCCCTTTGGACGTGCCTTGTGTCGCGCCTTGTGGCACGGCGGCACGAGTCATGGAGCGAGTCGTTCTCGGTCCAAGCGCCGATGTTGGTTCTTCCTCGGTTTCCATTGGTACCGAGGATGGATCAACTTCTTCTTGGTCCTTTTCTCTAGGCCTTAGACTAGATGTGAATCTAGTCTCATCAAATATTGCATCACGCGATTCTATCACGGTATTAACCAAAATTGCATGATTGGGCTCTTATTACAAAGAACCTATAGGCCTTTGAATTATGTGCATATCCAATGAAGATGCACTCAACACCCCTGTCTCCTAAAGTCTTTCGTTTAGGGTCCGTTAGTCTAACGACCGCACGACATCCCCATATACGAAGATGTTCAAGACTAGGTTTCTTTTTGAACCATAAGTCGTAAGGAGATTGACGATTTCTTTTACTAGGCACTATATTCAAAATAAAGTTGGCCGTAAGCATCGCGTCACCCCAAAACGAGTTCTTTAACCCGGAGTAGGACAACATGGCATTTACCATGTCCTTAAGCACACGATTTTTCCGTTCCGCCACCCCATTTTGTTGAGGTGTATATGGAGCCGTTGTCTCATGGATTATACCACAAGACTCAAAGTACTCCTTGTCCATATACTCACCACCACGATCGGTTCGTAGTCTTTTGATCTTATTTCCGGTTTGCAATTCTAATTCGGTTTTATATGCCTTAAATCTATCAAGTGCCTCACTCTTAGAATGAACAAGATAGATATAGCAATACTTAGAGTAGTCATCAATAAACGTTATGTAATAACGCTTCTGACCCAACGAAGGCGTTGCATGCAAATACCCCAAGTCCGAATGAACTAGCCCTAGGACTCCTTCCTCTCTTTCAATCCTCTTGAAAGGAAGCCTAGTTATCTTGGTTAGCAAACAAGTTTTATACTTTTCTTGTGTAGGTTCAAAGTTAGGAATAACTTGATCCTTTTCCATATCCAACATGCGCCTCATGTGGACATGCCCTAACCTCGCGTTCCATAGATCATAAACAGATTCATTTGACACCACCATGTAATCATACATAACTTTATTATTATTGATTACATTAAGTAGGAACATATTGTTCTTAGAGTGGCCAAAGCCTACAAATATTCCTGCCCTACTTGTTACTAGACGATCGGCCTCAAAGACCAATCGATATCCCAACTTATTCAATACACCACCACTTACAACATTCTTTCTAATGTTGGGTGCGTAGAATACATTATGTAGAATAAGTTCCTTCCCACTTGTAAAGTGTAGAAGCACGTCTCCTTTCCCTAAGACCGGAGTCGTTGACTCGTTTCCCATGTAGAGAACTAAACCATCATCCACATCCTTCATGTGCTTGAACCATCTTTTATCCATGCACACATGAGTGGTGGCTCCCGAGTCAAGCCACCAATTTAAATTCTCATCCTTCAAGACAAGACATTCATCAATTTTAGATACACTAAAAAATGAATCACTTTTAGATAAACCAAGTTCCATTAGATTACCTTGCTCGTGGCTTGCGCCCGAGCCCGACTTAGGCATAGGCGCTTTTGTCCTTGCGCACGGGTTTGGCTTCGCAATCCCATTTCATGTGACCAACCTTGCCACAATTCCAGCATGTTCCCTTTGGTTTTTCCTTGGAAACACGCTTCTCGCCTTTGCTTATTTTACCACCCTTGGACCGCTTGGACCACTTGGCGCCCTTGCCTATGCGTTTAGCCGCCTCTATGGTGTTCACCGAATGGGCGGTCTTGTCCTCATTCTTCTTCCCTTTATCGTTCATTTTGAACTCCTCCTCAATCCAAAGATGGGAGCCAAGTTGGACAAGATTCATGTTCTCCTTGTAATGTTTGAGAAGATGTTTTGCCTCTTTCCATGAAGAAGGCAACTTGTCCACTATGGACGAGACGTCATAATTCTCGTCCATAGCAATTCCATGTTGGGTAAGTTGACCCAATATGCGTACCAATTCATGGTATTGATCCATCACCGGTCTAGACTCCACCATCTTATAATTGTTGAAGTTAGAAACAAGGAGCTTCTTGGATGAAGCATCTTCGGCGAAATATTTCGCTTCGATTGCCTCCCACAAGCCTCGAGCGGACTCGTAGTTTTGATACACATCGAAGAGGGAGTCCTCCATACCATTCAAGATATGACCACGACATATGTAGTCGTCATTCTCACATTTCCCATAACGCCTATGTTCAAGCGCTATGGCTTGCCTTTGTTGGCTTTGTTCCTCGGTCTCATTCTCGACCACATTCGGTATGGGGGTGGTATCTATGGGCACGGTGTTGTAATCACGTACACCACCTTCAAAGAAGTAAGCAAGAAATTCATCTTCTTTTGCCATCGGCGGAAATCCAGCCGCTCAAACTTTTCGAGTTTCACGAACTTAGAGGCCATCTCCTTAATCGATGACTCACTCGTTTTTGCCATTATCAATTGCCTTGCAAGTCACAAAAGCAACAAAAACTAAAACAATAAATAAACGTTGAAGATTGTTAGTTTTAGTTAATTTTGTTAGTTGAAGGTTAGATTCGGCTCTTGTAGACCCTGAAGGTTAATCAAGACGATTGAGTAGACCCCGAAGGGTAATCTCGTGAGTAGACCCGAAGGTAATCTCGTTGGGTGTAGACCACAAGGGTAATCACCGCCGAATAATGTTAGTTTATGTTAAAACACAAGTTAAAACATCGAAAACATAAATAACATGACTTGAGTTGATATGACAACGAGTCACGGGATGAGATCCCGCTTTCCTTCAACGTTTATTGCCCCTATTAATATGCCAAGGGTATAACCATAATAACGTTGTGAGATAAAACATTGCTATACAATGAACATGTGGCAAGCATGTATCATCATTGCATACATACGCACCTCGTTCTTCAATAAGTGTCTTGTGATTTGATGTAGAACACTCGAACACAAATCTCGTGATTTTATGTGAACTCACGAATCCTCTCTAGAGAATGAATTCTCGAACCGCCCAAATGAGGCGTCAAGCCTCTATTTATAGGCAAGAGGATGGGCGGTTATGGAGAGAGAAGTTGGTAGTTAATTTGTTGAGAAAATTAAGGAGAGAAATAAGGAGGAAAAGTAGGGAGATTGTTACAACCAACTTGGTAACTTCCCTTAACAACTTTTCAAATTTCAAACTTCATCCTTATCCAAACTCAAGGCAAAAAGCCCAAAATGGCCCATAGGCGCGCGCGACCCAATATGGAGGGGAGCTAGCTTGTCGCACCCACACACTCGAGACATGAAATGTGCATCTCGTCTCTACGAAGCTAGGCAAAGCTTTCATGAAGCCTAAAGGTCAACACCCTAGCTCAAAACAAGCTAAAACCAAAAATAGCTCCTAACTTGAGCTAGCTTAAAACCGATGTTCCAAGATTTCGTTAGCTCTCAAATTTTGCCACATAGTCCTTGAGCTTCATTTCTCAATCTAGGAATCATAACATATCCAATTCATTGCATAAATCAAGCCACACATGCAAGTCAACCAAAACAGCGCCCTAGGCGCGTCTTGGTCTGCCGCGGCTGTCGCGCGCTTGCGTCGCTGCAGCGGCGCGCCGGCGCTGGTGCCTTGGCACTTGGCGCGCGTCCGCTGGTGCGTCTTTTCGTGCCACGCCGACGCTTGGTGCCAGAGGATCTTGAGGTTCAAGACAGCCTCGCACCGTGGCCAGCCCCTAGGCCGATGTTGAAGGGTTTCTTGAACAAATAAATTTATATCAAGATCCCGTTGAGTACAGGGAGTCAGGTTAGTCCACGGGAATGAGATTAGTTGATAAACTATAAAAAACAAAGCAAACACGAGCAAAGAAGTAGAGGTGGGTTCCGGTCCCTGGAACCGGAGAACCGAACCGGAACCGGAACCGATAGAGGACCGGTCCCGGTTCCTCCTTTAGAGGAACCGGAGAACCGGCGGTTCCTCCGGTTCGGAACTGTCGGTTCCTCCTTAAGGGATAAGTGTGACCGCGACCGCGGTTTGTAGAGGGCCGCGATCGTGGCATTGGGAACCGCGATCGCGGCCCTAAAACCGCGGTCGCGGTTCAGCCAACAGAATGTACACACATTCTGTTGGACCACACCGCGATCGCGGACCTAAATCCGCGATCGCGGTGCCCAATGCCGCGATCGCGGCCACTGTTCCAACGGCTATTTTTTTCCCAACGTCTATATTCCAACGTTCACATGAATTCCAACGGCTATTTTCCTTCCATTTACCCATATAAATACCATACTTCACCTTCAATTTGATTCACACCAATCTCATACTCTCTTATCTCTCTCTACTATTACTACTCTCCTAATTCTACAAGCTTTCAACTTGCAAATTCTTTCTTACTACTTCCAAGTCTCTTATCTCCTTCCTAATCTTTTGAAACATGGATAACCAAGGTCAAGGCTTTATTAATTTGTTGACCGAGCAATTCTATGGTGGTGTTGGTGGTTCACAAGAAAGTCAAATGGATCCTAATGCTTATCAACCACAACCACCTTATCCTCATATGTCTATGCCTATGCCCATTCCCCCTCATATGTCTATGCCTATGCCCATTCCTCCACAAGTTCCTCATTCCGCTCCTATTCATAACCAAGGTGCACAAGGCAATGAGGAGGTCGATGTCGATGAGAAACACACCGACGAGGATGAGCAACACACCGAAGAGGAGGAGGGGGCATCTACGGTCAACCAAGGGCAATGAATTGGATGCACTAGACCGATATGTTGTCAAGTGCAACTATTGTCCCTCGAAGTACAAATGGAAGCGCAATGGAGGCTATGGCAGCTTGAACAAGCATTTGAAGGCAAAACACTTGGACAAGTTGGGCATGATGCGAGGTCAAACACAAATTTCGACTTCGGGGTTAGCAAGTTCTTCCTCTCAATCTCCCTTATTTACTTATAATCATGAGCGTAGTGTTTATGCTTTGTCCGAAGCTATTTGTGTTGATCATTTGCCATTTCAATTTGCGGAAATTGTGGGTATCAATGATTGGGTTTCCAACCATTTGCAACCCGCTTATAAACGAACAACAAGAAAAACAATTGGGAAAAATGTGTTTAAAGCATATGTGTGTCGTAAAAAGGAGTTGTCTCGGTTTTTTGCTCAAAATGATATTCGTGTTTCTATTTGTAGTGATATTTGGAGTGATAACTATCAATCTCATTCATACATGGGTATTACATGTCATTATATTGATGATCATTTTCACATGCAAAAACGAGTTTTGGCTTTTCGAGTATTTGATGGGGCACATACCGCTTCAAATATTTGTAACATTATACGAACTATTTTAGATGAGTATAGACTACTTCATCGAGTTTTCACTATTTCATTTGATAATGTATCTAACAACACCGCTTCTATTAGTGAATTGATTCAAGTTTGTCAACCGGTTTTTGGAAACAAATTCTTTCACGTAAGATGTTCTTGTCATATTTTAAACTTATGTGTTTAAGATGGTTTGACACTTTTAATGCCATATCTTGAACCTATTAAGTATGTTGTTAGCTTTATTTGGTTAAAAAAGAAGGCCAAAAGTGATTGGGGGAGGTTTTGTAAATCGAATGGTGTTAAACCAATACTTTTTTCAAAAGATGTCGGTCATCGTTGGAATTCAACTTATAAATTACTTGTTCAATGTTTACGTTATAAAGAACTTTTAGCTTCCTTTGCCGCTCAACATATCCCGGGTTCACAAGCAATTGAAGCTTGTTGGGATATTTGCTATGATATTGTGGAGATTTTACAAGTTTTTAATGATGCAACTTATACATTTAGTCAAACATATACACCAAGTGCTCATTTGTTTGTTGTTGAAGCTTTGAATGTTGCGGGTGCCTTTAAAGAAGGGCTTTCACAACCCGACCGGCCCGACATTGTTGAAGGTATTTTACATATGAAGAGGAAGTGGTTGAACTATTACAAATATATTCCCGATATTTATCTTGTTTCTTGTGTTTTTGATCCAAGATTTAAGATGCAAGGTTTGCAAGATACTTTGTATCAATACTATGAGTTTTTAAATTTAGAAGAAGAACATTATGATAGAAATTGCAATGTTGATGTCATTATAGAACGTGTTAAATCTCTTATCTATGATTTGTACAAAACTTATAGCACGGGTGGTGAGGTTCCTTCTACGCCTCAATTACCCCCATCGTCCTCCTCATCTTGTCGTTCTTTTCTATCCGCCGGATCTCGTATGTTGCAAAATCTTACAAAAATCGAGATTCACGAGCTCACATACGGAGCTCGATACTTATCTAACCACTACCTTTGAGTTTGTAGATGATTTTGACATTTTAGATTGGTGGAAGCAACACAAGAACACATATCCAACACTAGCAAGGATCGTCGCTCAAGTACTTGCCGTTCCCGCTTCAACGGTAGTGGTGGAGCAAAAGTTTAGCCAAGGCGGCCACATCTTAGACGATAGGAGATCAAGATTGGCACCCGAAGCATTGGAAGCCCAAGTTTGTGTGGACGAATGGAAGAGGGCGGAAATTAGATCACAATCAATGAACTATACGGAGTCATCCGATGATGTAATAGAGGGCGACGCAAGCCAAGCTTCTTCCGCCGGTTCCACCGGGTCGTCTTAGGTAAGTTGCCAAACGGGGTTTCATATCGAAGGTAATAGAACTACGTGGGCTTTGATTCCTCTATGACCCCGAGAGGATACGTTTCATGTGATGACTCCGTATTTTCCCTTTGGTTTTTCCACCGGATCGTCTTAGGTAAGATTGGCTTCGCAATCCCGTTTCATGTGACCAACCTTGCCACAATTCCAGCATGTTCGCTTTGGTTTTTCCTTGGAAACTAGCTTCTCGCCTTTGCTTATTTTACCACCCTTGGACCGCTTGGACCCCTTGTTGCTCTTGCCCTTGCGTTTAGTCGCCTCTATGGTGTTCACCGAATGGGCGGTCTTGTCCTCATTCTTCTTCCCTTTATCGTTCATTTTGAACTCCTCCTCAATCCGAAGATGGGAGCCAAGTTGGACAACATTCATGTCCTCCTTGGAATGTTTGAGAAGATGTTTTGCCTCTTTCCATGAAGAAGACAACTTGTCCCCTATGGAGGAGACGGCGTAATTCTCGTCCATAGCAATTCCATGTTGGGTAAGTTGACCCAATATGCATACCAATTCATGGTATTGATCCATCACCGGTCTAGACTCCACCATCTTATATTTGTTGAAGTTAGAAACAAGGAACTTCTTGGACGAAGCATCTTCGGCCAAATATTTTGCTTCGAGTGCCTCCCACAAGCCTCGAGCGGACTCATAGTTTTGATACACATCGAAGAGGGAGTCTGCCATACCATTCAAGATATGACCAGGACATATGTAGGTGTCATTCTCCTATTGCCTATAACGCATATGTTCAATCGCTATGGCTTGCCTTTGTTGGCTTTGTTCCTCGGTCTCATTCTCGACCACATTCGGTATGGGGGTGGTATCTCTGGGAACGGAGTTGTAAGCACGTAAACCACCTTCAAAGAAGTAAGCAAGAAATGCATCTTCTTTTGCCATCGGCGAAAATCCAGTCGCTCAAACTTTTCGAGTTTCACAAACTTAGAGGCCATCTCCTTAATCAATGACTCACTCATTTTTGCCATTATCAATTGCCTTTTAAGTCACAAAAGCAACAAAAACTAAAACAATAAATAAACGTTGAAGATTGTTAGTTTTAGTTAGTGTTGTTAGTTAAAGGTTAGATTCGGCTCTTGTAGACCCCGAAGGGTAATCAAGAAGATTGAGTAGACCCCGAAGGGTAATTTCGTGAGTAGACCCGAAGGTAATCTCGTTGGGTGTAGACCACAAGGGTAATCACCACCGAATAATGTTAGTTTATGTTAAAACACAAGTTAAAACTTCGAAAACATAAATAACGGGACTTGATATGACAATGAGTCACGGGATGAAATCCCGCTTTCCTTCAACATTTATTGCCCCTATTAATATGCCAAGGGTATAACCACAATAAAGTTGTGAGATAAAACGTTGCTATACAATGAACTTGTGGCAAGCATGTATCATCATTGCATATATACACACCCCGTTCTTCAATAAGTGTCTTGTGATTTGATGTAGAACACTCAAACACAAATCTCGTGATTTTATGTGAACTCACGAATCCTCTCTAGAGAATGAATTCTCGAACCCCCCAAATGAGGCGTCAAGCCTCTATTTATATGCAAGAGGATGGGTTGTGGAGAGAGAAGTTGGTAGTTAATTTGTTGAGAAAATTAAGGAGAGAAATAAGGATGAAAAGTAGGGAGATTGTTACAACCAACTTGGTAACTTCCCTTAACAACTTTTCAAATTTCAAACTTCATCCTTATCCAAACTCAAGGCAAAAAGCCCAAAATGGCCCATAGGCGCGCGCGACCCAATTTGGAGGGGAGCTAGCTTCGAGCTAGCTTGTCGCGCCCACACACTCGAGAAATGAAATGTGCATCTCGTCTCTACGAAGCTAGGCAAAGCTTTCACGAAGCCAAAAGGTCAACACCCTAGCTCAAAACAAGCTAAAACCAAAAACAGCTCCTAACTTGAGCTAGCTTAAAACCGATGTTCCAAGATTTCGTTAGCTCTCAAATTTTGCCACATAGTCCTTGAGCTTCATTTCAATCTAGGAATCATAACATAGCCAATTCATTGCATGAATCAAGCCACACATGCAAGTCAACCCAACCAGCGCCCTAGGCGCGCCTTGGTCTGCCGCGGTTGTCGTGCGCCGGCGCTGGTGCCTTGGCACTTGGCGCGCGTCTGCTGGTGCATCTTGGCATGCCACGCCGACGCTTGGTGCCCGAGGATCTTGAGGTTCAAGACAACCTCGCACCGTTGCCAACCCCTAGGCCGAGAACCTCAAAACCGGTTCTATCGATCAAGGCGCGCCTCTAGCGTCCTTGCATCAATGCCTCCATGATTCCACCAACTCTTTCAACCCTTGGAAATACCATTAGGCCGATCACTAGGCTGTGCCTCTCGCACGACCCAAGCCTAAGTGATACCCATAGTAATTCCCACACTTATCCATTCATACCTCACACCAAATGGATTGATGACTTTCATAAATCACCAACACTTCACCCCATGTAATTAACACTTTAACCATACACTATGTTCATACCAATCATCTAACTCATTACCCAGAACCCTAAAAATCTACATAAAAAGCTAAACCCTAAGCCCTAAACCCTAACACTAACACTCTCCCAAAACCTAAACCCTCTCCCTAACCCTAATATAGTACTTCTAAGGATGTCGGGTTAGCTTTTAGAAGGTTATTAAACTCTACAAGTAACCCTACTTTAAATCCTAAACCCCATACCCTAAACCCCAAACCCTAAACCCTAAATTATAACACTAACCCTCTACCAAAACCTAAACCTTCTCTCCAGCCCTAATATAGTACTTGTAAGGATGTCGAGTTACCTTTTAGAAGGTTATTAAACACTAAAACCTAACCCATACCCTAAACCCTAAAACCTAACCATAAATCATAACCTTACCATAAATTATGGTAATGACCATTATAAAATGAAATTTCAAGAACCGAAACCGTTTTTATTTTTCCAGTTTATTTTGAGGCTGGTTCGAAAATATTAAAGGTTTAATATGATTACTGAGGGTTCACATAATAAAATATACATAAAATCATATATTATAGCTCCAAAAAATTATGTCAAGTACAATATCTTAGGAACCGGTTATAATTTTGGTATTTGAACCTTAAAAATAGGTGAATCGGTCGGTTTATTTTAATTTCGGACCAAACCGTTGATAGCTCGCATATAGGAGTAGTTTAGATGCATGTTTTATATATGTTTTAGTTAGTTTTAGTTTAGTTTTTATGTAGTTTTTAGGTTTTTGTGTTGTCGGGTATTATGCGCTGGTTTGCTCGGTTTTGCAGGTTTTAGGTTTAGGAGCAATAGCGGGGCGAGTATAGATTGACCATGGCGGTGGTGGACGATCTAAGGAAGCTAGGAGTGCTAGGAGCATGCATGGAGAAGAGCCAAGCAAAGAACAAAGCCGAGCCAAACTAAGGAAAGTGCTCGGGATCGAACCCGAGTAATCAGCCCGAGCAATTTCAACTGAATGAGCATTGCGCGGGGAGGAAAGATTGCGCGGTCGCGCAATTGTACGAAGCCGCGCAATTTGGGGTTTTACACGGACGTGGATTTGGGCCGAGATTTTGGTTTTGGGCTTTGGTACTTGGTTATTTGGGCTAGATTGTATCCGAGTGTGTGGTTCAAGATATAGTTTGAGGTTATTTTTAGTAGACATATTTAAACCCTATGTTAGTTTAATTTGGACAACTTTTGTCAAACTTTGGAGGCTAGGGTTTTCTCTCAAGGAAGAACCTTTGAACCTTTGTAAGTTTGTTTTAATTTAATTAAGCATTGCTAATTCCTTTGTGTTTGACTAGTTATTGAAATCATAGATTGCATATTATTGTGAGGTTTGATTGATTCTCATCAACTTGAATAGGTTTTATTCTCTGTGCTTAATTTAATCAGAATTATTCTAGGGTTTTGTTAGATTGATCACCTAATAGAATTTCTAGGTTAATTTACAACTAATCTGATTAATGCCCGTTCGGGGTTGATTAGATAAAGTAGCATCTATAATTGTTTGGACCCGTTCGGGCTATTCAATTGTAGAAGGGAAAAAATCCACAAATAACTTAGATGTCTGTTTGCTCTAAGTGTTTGTTTTTATTGATAACTTGACCCGTAAAGTTGTCGTTTAATTGAATCTAGACGTTGTTTTAGGTTGTTAAATGATTAGGGTTGTTTAGACTGTTAGTTCATTCAACTATTTATGATGTTTGGGTCATAATCCTTAGTAGGAGTATAATCCACAATAGATTATTCAAGGGAATTGAGAATCAATATAATCAATGATCAATAAGCATATCTATGATGGATGTAACTAGTTGAACACGTTATCTCTTATTGATTTAAACCATCTTTTGCATTTATATTTACTTCTAATTTTGCATAGTAGTTTAGATTTTCATTCAATAAAACTCCCCATATTAGTTACTTGGCACTTAAGCAATAACACATTTACACGAGTCTTTGTGGGTTCGACCCATGCTTACCGCTCTACTGAGTTGGTTAAGTTAGGTTTCTTTGATACGTATAAACGACCATGAAAAATACCTCATCAACCGCATCAAAGTTGTGTTAGTTGAAAAGAAAATTATGTCCTATATATACACTGTTCTAAAAATCCATTCTAGGCCCCGTCTAGGCCCCGCCTAGGCGCTGGAAGGTCCTAGCCCGCCTAGCCGTCCAGACAGCCTAGGCACTCATCTAGGACCGCCTAGACAACCATTCCGGCCGTCTAGGCGCTAGGCGGTCCCTCTCCGCCCAGGGTTCGCCTAGCGTTTTTAGAACATTGTATATATATCGATAGCCAATGCGGCACACTTGGTCCAGGTACACGCGTTTGAGGAATTGGTCTACGGTTCGAAACGGGGGACGAGCGAAAGCCACTCCTTTTTTCCTAAAGTGACGTGCGCTTCATGAAGCGCAAGTCACTTTACAGTCTCTATGTTGTTTAAAGCCTTGCGCTTCATGAAGCGTTACCCTTCATGAAGCGCAATCTATCTTTTCTGTAACCAAAACATTTGGAAATCTTCAACCACGCCAGCATTGTAACCCATATAACTAATTCAGCAAAGCAGAGCAAAGGCAATGTAGTGACACATTACATCACACCTTATTTTCATGATTCTGAAGTAGCACCAGATTGAGGAACATATCCATACATCATCAACTCAAGAGATTATACAAAAGATCAAAAAGCTCATCATATTTTCTACCCATCCAAAAGCTCATCAGAATGCAGATCATACAACTACTTCACCGGCATTACCAAATGGATTGATAAATCTCAGTTCTTCAGTTTACCAAGTCGTCGTCGTTTCCCACTTTTCCTGGAAATGAAAAGGAAACAAATAGGAGAGAAATTTATAATACATTAGAATTCAGAAATCATTTGTATTATGTTCTCCTGTGGATTATGATTGATCAATTGCAAATACCTCTTTGCAGGCTTGCTAGTGGCAAGCACACCCTTCATCACATAGAGCATGTCAACAGACCGTTCTTTCATGATCTCATCTCGATCCAAATCTTGCTCCCTATTTCTGTAATTAATTCTTCCACCTCCTCAAAGGGATGATCCACATTGAGTAGCAATTCACCTTTCCTTGTGACAGTCAAACCAAACCCATTTGCTTTGGCATCTTGGAAAGCATCCCAAAGAATAAGATAATGACCAATTTATGAAAATCACGAACTCCCAAGTCCTAATGCAATTAAAAGGTGCACCAATACAGAGGAAAGATTTTGTACCTTTGGAGTCTGAGCGACAACAAATGCTTTACCATCCTTACCAAGCATTTCAAGATGTGACTGTATAATATAGCAGAGGTTCTTGCATTCGCCAGGTTCCTCAAAAGCAATCACATGGCATGGCTTAGCATACAGACAGGTGGAGCCACCAGTACATTCTAGTATGAGGCATCTGTTTGGGACATGGAAAGGAGTTTTCCCTCTTTAGTTGTTGTAGATCATTGAAAGGGAACTTGGCTTTGTGGCTGTTGCAAATGGCTCCTCTTCTAAAATCACAAGGGATGATTCAAATACACTCCCACCCTAGCTCTTTTCACTGTTTCAGAAGTATTGGATGATATAGTAAGTTCCAATAGCTCAAGTAACTTTTCATCTGAAACAACTCCCATTTGTCCATATGCAACTAGATTATTAAGTTATGCCGAGTAAACACACAAAAGAAATGAGTAAACATATTTGAAAGAAGAGTTAAACTCACAAGTTTATTCACAAGAGAGGTATTGATCCTCTTCCCCAGCAAACTCACCCGCTCTAAGAAAGAAAAGTGTAATTGCTTCATTATAATATTAATCAATAATTCCATTAGGACAAAGATGAAATCAAAACAAGGTAGCAATCTTAAGCAAACATTTACCTTTCAACCATAGAACAAAGTGTAACATGCTGCCTTCTCCAGCTATCAAGTTCTCATTAAAAATTTGGGCTAATAAGAGAATTAACACATCAAGTGATTGACAAATTTCACAATAACAAGCTATTATGACAAAATATAAAGAACTAACTACTACTATTCTAGATAGTAGATTAGATTTTAGTGGCAATTCTGGTGAACAGCTCGAGTGCTTCAAAAACAAGACAGAACCAAATGTATTGAACAAAATGTTTGTAATATCCGCGATATTCCAAGCTTTTTATAATATAATATTTATTATCAATTATTTTGTCTAATTAAAAAGGAGAATTTCTTAGTATCAAATTAACTTCTACTATTTTTCTTTTGAAAGAGTTTATCAAGAAGATTAAAAATTCAATAAAATGACTTAAGGGGCATAGATTAATAAAGTGAGGTAAATTAATAAAAAGAGCATTAGATAAAAATAAGGTCCTTTAGAAATTGAATTTATTTCCTAACATAGATTACACAAAGGCCTAAAAATCCATTTTAGAAGCTATGTAAAAAGAATGCAAGAGCCGGGATTTGAACCCGAGACCTCTTGCAAATCTCTACACACGCCCCTCTCCATTTCCGCTAGGCCAATGTGACTTTCTTGCAATTTACCCCACTCCCTTGATTTTATAACCATATTAGCCATCTTCTTCTTCAAACAAGTCAAAACATGTGATTGATGTGATACTCTTCCATTGCATGCTCACCTTCTTACACCCTTGGCTTGCAAGACACACCTCCTTGCATCATCCTCTCATCACCACCAACAAACACAACTTTGGCCAATCATGGAGCATCCTCCCTTCCTCCATTGGTCTACTCCCTTAGCCTTGGATTGCAAGCTTCCACCAATTTGCCTATAAAAAGGGCCTTCACCTTCCATTCACCAATTTTACTCACACTTTCATTCATCCTCCTCTCTTTCCTACAAAATTTCTCTCAAGTGTTCAAAAATCAGCCATAGACTCACCAAATCACCATTGGAGGCCATTCAAACCATCACCAAACCACCACCACCCTTAGGCCGGACCACCGACGGACCCCCAGCAGCCGGCGGAGCCCCGCCGAGCGCCGCCCGTGACCCGCCATCCCTGCTGGTGCGCCGCCCCTACACTGTCGGCCCTTCCCTGCCTTCTTCCTTGCATTCTGTAATTACAGAAACTAGTAAAAATCCAATTCCCCTCTTTTTATTTAATTTATGTTTTATTAAATCCCTTATGTTAGTAGTTATATTAGTAGAGTTAAGAATAAATCAAATAAGGATTTATGGAATAAAAATATTAGGTATAAGATCTTGTTAGATGGAAAGCTAGAAACAAATTGTTTTACCTTGGTAACTTAAGCTAAATAAAAACAAATAGATAAATTCATGAATTTTATTACATGCATGCTTCTTACAAAATACACATAGGTGTTTATAAAATAAATGTAACATGCAAAGTCTAGAGTTAGTATTATCACATCTAAGATCAAATAAGAACTCTAGAGATTTTTGAACATGACTTATACAAAAGGTGATATCATATTATATGATCTTAGAAAGAAAAGGTTTATTAAATAAAACCATTATCATCCTTATATGAATTTATTAACAAAGTCCCTAGTAGAGAAAAGTCATTGCATGTCCTAAACTATAGAAGATATCATATTTATGAGTTTGATCAAGATAAATAGATTCATAAAATAAATTCTTAACTTAATAAAAATATTAGTTTGACCTACCTCTAGGTGTAGAGATTTCTAAAAGATATAAGTTTTATTTAGAAATCTATAAGTTGTGACAAGAAGTTAATATATAATATGTTATTATATTACTAAGTTATAAAAGTGACTTGCATGACAAGATATTAGAGAAATATGGGAGAGATGATATAAATTGAATTAAGATATCATAATGGCCTAGACATAAGATTTATTTAATAATAATGATAGGTACATTAATTCATTATTTAATAAAATATAAAGTTAGCATACCTCTAAGTGTAAAGGTTACTACAAGATGGAAGTTTCAATTATAATATGATAAATGTGACTATAAAATAAACTAGGTTATCATATGATTTTAGTTATAATATATGATAGTGATGTTAGAATATCTAAGACATATTATAATAATAAAATGGTAGAGAAACCTTATAAAAGTATTATTGTTTCAAAACTTGTGATCATGGACTATAGTTTGATTTTAGATAATGATTTTTATGAAAGAATAATATTAGTAATAATTATAGTCATTATGTGAGAAAAATATTAATTTAATAATCTCTAAGTATAAAGAATTATCGCAAGACATAAGTTTTAGGTTAAAATAAGAAGTATGAGCTTATAATCAGTTATGATATTATATAGCTTAAGGTTCACTTGCATGAAAAGAAATAGGTAAGATATATGAAAGATATTATTTTATAACCTAAAACATTATAATAATGGACTATAAAAATGAAGTAGGATATTTATAAGGCATGAGGATATTATAAGCCATGATCCTATTTTATAAGACTATGATCATAGATATTTTATAAGTCATATAATGTGAAAAGAGTTATGGGAATAGAATAAATAAGATTAATCTAAATTAAAAGTAGTTTAGGCAAGTTACCTTATAAGGAAAAGTAGAAAATTTCTAATTAAGGAAACTTCCTAGTAAAAAGGATTATTTAATAATTATTTTAATAGAGATTTTCGAAATAATAAGGATATTACAAAATCAAAATAATAATAAAGGAATATTATTATTTTTAAAGAAAATAACTTTCTAAATTATTATTATAATAATTTAGAAATTCAAATCCTCTTATAAAGACATTATAAGAGGTAATCCGAACTTTAGTTGGAAAATCGTGTTTTGAGTCTTTTCGTAAATTCCTTATCAATAGGTCGGAATACTCGTTCGTAGCAAGGAATCGCTTAAGTTTCGTCAAAGCTCGTTTGCTAGAACTCGTTGCACTAAGGCAAGTGGAATTTCCCCTTGCGACCTTTATACTTCATTCCGTAAAAAAATTCTCAATGTTGGGAACTCCTTGTATGCTTAAATAAAAATGAACCTAGGAAATATCAATTACTAGAAATAACGACCATTGTTAGCATAGTAAGTTTTATATTCCTTGTTAGGATTATATATGCTAGTGTGTGTCCTCTTAATTGATTACAATCTCGTTCAGAGATTTGAGTTGAATAAACTAGAAAGGGGTGCGGGTTAGTCGACACCTCTATATAATCTTACTAAGTCGTACTTTCATACGACTTTCGGGATCATGATCTCCATCCGCTCCGATTGCAAGGAGGGATTGCGCGCACTCTAGCTAATTGTCGGGGAATTAAGTTCTCCTTCGGGTGGCTCGGATTATTCGTGTCCCACCACTCTCTATTAAAAATCATTAACAAGATTGAATATCTTTCGTCACTATTTAAGATAAGTGCGAATGCACATTTAAGATACCAAAACCGGACCGGTCTCAAATGATCGTTCCGGCTCTCGGTCCGCTCAAAGCGCGAGAGGTTTTCACTTGTACGAATTAATAAACGTTCCCAACATTCTATTGAAATCTTAGAGAAGTCTACAATCTAGTAGTTCTTCTATCGCTTTTCGAGTTATCTTTACCTAAGATATACTCTTCTTTGAACCATTAAAGCTCCACATAAACAAGCGTTATCGTAGTAGCCCCATCGTAAACACAACCCTATTATCTCTTTCGACAATAATTTGAAGTTACCAAAATTACCCTCAGGAAGTCCCATTCTCGCTTGCTTAGTCTCTTAGACTAATTCTTCTTTTCCGCATGTTTGTCTGGCATTCTCTCGCCCCTCACGAATTATGTCAGAATCTAGGAATCCCAACAAGGCGTGAAGTGAAGTGAAGACGAAGGAAGAACAAGGATTTTTGAGATGTACCTTTCTATCATTTTGCTTTAGTTTCATTACGTTTCAAGGACAAGTAGGTTTTGCATTCAATTCCGAACAACTTTATGTTTGAAAATAATGTAAGATGTTTTGTAAGAACCAAATCTCCCTCGGGAGCACCTTTTCTCATTATGTATTATGTTTTATTCCGCATTTTAATTGTTCTATATCATTCTAAAAGCCTTGGGTGACTTTGGACGGTAAAGTCTGAGGTCACTGGCAGTAACACCCAATGTTGTAAAATAGGGGTGTTACAATGTCACATTCAAAGCATTCTTCCAATACCCAACTATTAACATTAATGCTCCAATAAACTACAAAGACAGCTTCATATATAAGAACAACCAAGTAATACATCTCCATATAATACAAAATTCAACAGTCAAATGCACAAAAGCTAGAATCCCTAAATGGCAAATAACTGATGTCACCGTGCGGCACTCCAGATCCACTCCACTCACCGAGCTCATATCTAGAATCCTGATATGGTCTGCTCAAAGGAGGTGGAAGTGGTGGACGGTTGTCCCCTAATATGCTCAGCATGTCCTGCAAGTACAGCCTAGCCGGATGATCAGCGGGCATCGCTCCCAAAGCGTCCAACGCATATTCAACTGCCTGTTGTTGTCCCTACATAAATTATGACACTTTTTAGCTATAATAACATAAAAAAGATTAATAATTTAATGAAATTATTGTCAAAACATTAAATTACCATGATAGCATCCACTACAGCTGATGGGTGGGTGTGTGGCTCACGCGCGGACGATCCTGACGCTCTGACCTAGGATCGACGTATGGATGTATGACTCCATCGAACCAATCCCAGTAGGCGAGGTCCGCTTGATAAGCATACCGAGCCAAAGGGTACTGCCCAAGGTCAATGAGGTGGTCCTACCACTGGTTCTAGTAGAGTTGCTCGTCCTCATACTTGTGCCAAGACGTGCCACGAACCTTTGTATCCGGCATAATGGGCTCAATAGGTATGCACTGGACCCGGAAGTATTGACGCAGCCACCTATCGGGCATGTAAACCTCTCGAGTGCCAAAGCACTTAAGCACCCCTCGAAACCTGGAAATTCGAAAACGCTCTGAATCGAAATCAATTCCTCTCCACGGATGCCACTTTATCTGCAAAAATACAATAAAATATAACAACAAGCTCTACATTTTGTGCATTTCCTACCATCCAAATATTGTTGGACTCTATTTTTTACCTCATCCCCGCGGACCCTGTTTAATACTTTACAAATCTCCTCTAGTCGCTCTGGCTTCTTCGGAGGCGAGCGCATCTCCACTCTAGCTCGGGCACCAGCGCGAGGATCGACCAAAAGATCTACCCTCGGTATCGGATGCCCTCTGAAATGCTGCAGGTAATCCCATATCCAAGTCTATAAAAATCATACTTAGTTGATTACATAAAGAAAAAATCATAAGCATACACAAGTACATCTAAAAAAAATTCTTACCCTGAGAAGAAGAATAGAACCCGCAACGCCCTTGCTATCTCGTCGAGACGCAACGCCCATCTCGCGGAATAGGTTCCCCAAAACCACAGCACCCCATGCATATCCACTCGTGTGGTCGGGGACTAGGAGACAGTGCAAGTATTGTATGCTAACACAGTTCGTGCTCTTGTTACAAAAAAGCCCTAACCCGATGACCCACAACAGATACGCAACAGCTATCAAATGATTGGCCACCCCAGCGGCTATCATCCTCATCACATGTGCCTTAAGCTCGTCAAACGGAATGCCACCGGATGTATATCTGCGAAAGGTCAGGGCATCAATCGAGAACATATCCATGACCCGTGCTTGAAACTCCGTGTCATCAACCTAGGGCTGAGCACGGTTCGGTTCAAACCGAAATTTTAAGCCAAACCGACCGAACCGAACCGAAACTGATATAATTCGGTTCGGTTTTCGGTTTAGGAATTTTCCAAATTTCGGTTTCGGTTTGGTTCGGTTTTCGGTTAAATTTCGGTTTGGTTCAAATTTTCCAAAGAATAACCTTGTATTTATGTAAAACCGACAAAAACCGAAACTGAACCGAACCAATTTGGTCCGGTTTTCGATTCACATAAAATGGAATTTCGGTTTTCGATTCGGTTCGGTTCAGTTATGAACCGATGCTCATCCCTACATCAAACTGCTTGTCGACATGCTCCCCTTCGATCGAAATCCCTAAAATGCGCTCCACATCATGCAACGTGATCGAAATCTCGCCCCATGGAAAATGAAAGTTGTTGGTCTCGGGGTACCAACGCTCTATAAAGGCCGAAATGATGGCGTGGTCCGATCCACGGTAATCAAGAGCCCCAACATGCCTCAAACCGCTACATCTTGCAATCTCCCACCATGTACCCGGCGCATCAACTCTGTGACGCTCAATATGAATCCAATCCAACGGTCGTGAGTATGCCTTATACAACTTCCTCCACTGTCACAATTAAGAAAATAATTTAGATTAGTTCATTTATGTCCATACACAGAAAAATTACAAAAAAAATTCTTATTTAAGCTCACCAATACGTCGTCAACAGCTGGGGCAGGAGAATCAACTGCGGCAAGAGGGGCCGAAGCAGCTGCAGTGATACGTGATCGCCTTGGATTACTCCTCATTGATCACGTTTGAACCACACAAGATCCCGATCTTGCCTTGTAACTTGATTTTCGATCCTACAATGCTTTCAAAATTAATACTTTGATGCGCAAGTAATGAAGATTTCGAAATTGAATATGAACAAATCAGGTTCGAACACTTAGATTGAATCAAAAGGAATAGTTCAATTGTATTGGCTCTAACGCTAAATCCAATTGATGAACTAGATTGATCTTTAACAATCAAAACTAGAACTAATCAATTGATCAATTTAAATGAATAAACTAAATTGATCACGAAGAACAAAGAGAGAGAATTCGGTTGTGAATGTTGATTGATCTCGAGAATTGCAATTGCTGGACACTCGTGTGTTTTTGGAGCCCAAGAGATAGATTAAACCAATTGGGTTTAATCTCTCTCAAGCTGATTTTTATTAATGAAATGCAAAAGTATTTATAGTCAATACAAAAGAGTCTTCCTTGGAGAGCAAGAAACATAGGGCCGGCCCTAGAAGGGTAATCTCGACCTTTGTCTTGCTTCCAAAGATATAATAAAATAATAGAAAAACATCTATCTAAATTCTCTTACCATAAATAAATCAAATATTAATTATCTAACTTATTTAGATAAGAAATTATCCTAACAAACTTAAAAAATAACAAAAAGAACAGATTATCAACCAGCTAACATATGCCTATGGTCGAAATCTCCAATTATTCTAGCATAAAATCGTCCATAAATAAAATAAATAAAACTAGAAATTTAAACTAAAGATAAGATTCCCGTAAGACTTGAACAACTCTCAGTAAATCCCATTTTCGGCCATTTGCTGTTGGATTCTGGATTTGATGAAAACTACATTCTTGTAGAACTTTAATTATCTTTCCAACGAATACTTAACGGATTTGACATGAATTTTCTAGCCCAAGTTATGACCAGTTTACTGAGCACTATTTTCCATTTGACGGGTTTCTTCATTTTCCGAACTTTGAAGACTACATTCTCTTCCTTGGTGGCCTTGGACGCCCTTGATGAATATCTTCAACAAATAAGATCAAGTCCTTGAATTTGTTCTTGAACTTGAATGCCCGAGACCTTGGAAAAGGTCTTGGTCTTGGCCTATTAGACACCTTCTCTGCAAGTGTATTATTCTTGGTCCTTTGATCGCTATCATGCGGGCTCGACGACGGCAGGAGGGGTCGAAGCAGCTCGAGAAGTCCACCTCCATATCGACTCCGCAGTATGAGTTGGGTAGTTTAGAATGTGGACGGCCAAACATGGTCCTCCTGGCTGCCACATGGGTACGTCAGCAACAGGAGGGACCGAAGCGGGTGGAGGGTCAACAATGGGAGGATTTGGGGCAACTAGAGGCTGAATAACAGCAGGCGGATGAAGTGGAGGCTCAAAAAGTGTAGTCTATATGATGAGATGGGACGGGATATGAGGGGTTTGAGAAGGTGAAACTCATGCAAGTGGAGGAGTCATATCAACGTCCCTAGAAAGATCCTCTCCGGTGCCAATCGGATTCTCTAAACTAACTGAATCGATCTGCTTGAACTCTCGTCGAGGGGTGGGTTGCTGCTGGGTAGGGGAAGGCGAACCAAAGTTGTAACATCTCCGACCAAAGTGCATACGTCATACTGCATTCATATAAGATTAAGAGCATATGCATAGCATATCGACATGGTATATAATGAATTTTTAAAAGTAATATTTATTTTCTAATAAAGTTTATTATATTTTAAAAAGTTTTTAAGAAAAAAATTAATTAATAATTATTTCAGGGTAAGTTTGTAGTAAAGAAAACTTCAGGATAAAAAGTGGAACTTTTTAATATTTTAGCCGACTTGCCTTTCGTTGATATTTAAAGCATGAGATGCCATTCTTCATAATGAAGTTTCACGCACACAAAATTACAGAGGGAGTTCGAGATTGGAAAAAAAAATTAGTTTGGTCTTTTTGTTTATGGTTATTGAGTCTGGTATACAAGATCTCTTCTATCGGGTTTTAATCCTGAAGTACAAGTTTAATTTGGTAAGTTTTATTAGTTAATGGTTTATTTGGATTTTCCTAATTTTTCCAGATCTAGATCTACAGTTGCTTTTGATTCGAAAATTAGTCGATTTATATTTCTCAGAGGGTGTTTTCGATATCGGATATATATTCGGAAAAAGATTTCAAAGTAATTTTAGGGTTTTCCTTGTAATGATATTAGGGAGCCCTTTGATCAAGTTTTTCAGAAAGGTTTGAACTAGAAAAATGTTCTTCTATATATATAGTTTATTGTTGTCAAGTTTTAAAGGATTTGGATATATATGCAAGAAGTTATAATGCATTCTGGCATTTCATTTCATTTGGGGTTAGAGTTTATAAGAGTAAATAGCCTAATTTGCATTGGGTTACATATAGGAGCCCAAGTAATAGACCGTGATCAGAGTCAAGGGGGAGAGATATAGTAATCGTCTTGAACAGTTGAGTATAGACCGGGGATTCAACCCTATGTGCTATATGTGAAAGATGAATATATGGATATATGTACTTTATGTATATATGTGCTATATGAGCTATATGGATATATATGTTATATGGATTATATGGATATATGTGTTTTATATAACAACTCTGAAATTTCCAGAGTTGTTTGCATAGAAAGAATGTTAACAAATGGCATATGATATATGGTTACATGATGCACTTGATTGCATAGCATATTGCAATGAGATTAAAAGGACTTGTGACTGTCTTGCCCTGAACTGTTATTCAGGAAATCTATGGATTTCTTTGTTAAAGCGACCTACGGGTCATACAGGACCTACGGGTCATACATGATCTACGGATCATACAGGACCTACGGGTCAATATTCAAGAGATCTTCGGATTTCTTTGCTAAAGGGACCATAAGAGTCAATATTCAGGAAATCTTCGGATTTTTTTGTTAAAGGGACCATAAGAGTCCAAATATAGTAAACCCGGGGCAGATTCAGGCTTGAACAGTTCACAGAATAAAGAATCGGAAACATCAACATTTGTATTCGTATAGTAATTAAATTCAGATATGACATATATATGATATGTATGTATATGTATATGGACTAAATGTTTGACTCTGTGTGAAATAATTGATGATGGTTTATATTCACTGAGTATGCAACTCACGTAAATCGCAAAACAATTTTTCAGGTTTAGCTAGTTCTTACTGACGTGTGTCCGTTTAGAGGTCACATTCATACAAGTCGGTCGGCTGAAGCTCTAAGCAACCTTCTCCTCCTCATTTTGCATCATAGACATTTTGGGTTGTAATAGAAGTTAGAGTAATGGATGTTTTAGTATAAGAAGTAACTACCTATATGTGTGTGTGTGTGTGCAACCCTTTATGGTTGTTACTTTCTGCTTTGTGCTTATGTAGATAGTTGCTATATGTGAATTATTTGTTGATATAAGAAATAAGTTATTACTAAGCATACGTCATAGGGTATAGGGGCGTCACAAACGTCCTCTACTTGATCAGTCACAACGTCGTCCCTCGGAATCTCCTCAGCAGTCTCAACCGGAGAAAACGAACCAATGTCCTGCTCTATCTGAATATTTGCACCATCATGCGTTGCCTCGTCCCGTTGTAGTTCTGATATCAAAGTATCAGCCCCTAATCTCCTAGCCCTCTTTTTCGGCGGAGGGGCCTCAACACGATCAGACTGTAATATACCTCGTGCCTTCTTGTTCCTAGTCCTCTTCTTCTTCGGCACAGGAGGTGTAGTCGCGTCGGGATTACGCAACTCCCGACTCAACTCCTGAAACGCTTGTTTATGATTTTCGTTGTTTGATTACTTTCTGTATTACATTCAATTGCTATGTTTTTTAATAACTCGTTATACTTCAGTCTCCAATTACATTTTCTTACATTTGTACTTACAATTAAACTTCATTTTTCAAATTACATGTCTTTTATAAATAAGTGTCTATTTACATACTTATACCTTAAATTCCCTAAATAAAGGCCCATAACTACATTACTATAACAAAACCAACTTAATAAACTTCAATCATATATTACAACTAATACAATAACTAATATATGAAATTGTAAAAATTCTAATTTCATTTTATTAATACTGAATTAAAGAATACGTACCATCATGGTAGCCTCACCCCAACCATCCCTCGTATCATCATGAGTCGAAGAACCCTCGTCAACAGTCCTCAAAACATCATCTCCACCAACAACATCATCAGCCCTATCACTAGCCTCAACAACCATACCGCCAACTATACAATAAAAAGAAATAAATTACTATAAACAACATCACCTGTAAAAGAAAAAGCATTTTATATCAACTTTACATTTCTGCATACATTTTCTATGAACTTTACATTTTCTAGGAAAAATTATGTCATGTCTCCATGACAGCCTTGATTCTGTGTTGTTGCTTCTTCCGTTGGCTACTTTTTTTAATCAACGTTCTCATCTTTTTAGATTTAAAGGCCTTCTTGTTTGAGACATGACCTAATTTTACTTTTGACATTGTGACAAGCATATGATTGGTTTATATAATTCTAGAATACACATTCTTTGCTGAATTAACAAAACTAATGGAAAATAATGCTAGAAGACACATTCTTATGCACTAAAATGAAAATTCCAGCAACATAATCTGTATGGCTTCTTAGCCGCTGGCATTTTCTTCCTCAACCAAAGAAAGGATGCAAATTCTAGCAACATTCCTAAGCTATACAAGAAATTCACTAATGTTATGATATCACTGAAATCCAAGCATGATATAGCAGCTGTTATAATCATAGATACAAGAATTCCAACCCAACTAGTGTTAAACCACTTGGATCTCTCCCCAAAACTCCTTGGCAAAAAGCCTAAATTAGCAATACCCAGAAATTGATAAGCACAACTACTCAATTGAGCTTCAAATAAGCCAATAATAGACAAAACAGCACCAACTTCAATGAAACTCTTGAGCCATTTTCCAACTATGATCTCAGCAGCATCAACAAAATACCGATCAACCCATTTCTCCTGTTCAAGTGGAATTACACCAATGGCAGCCAGAAGATGCAACAAGTAGCCCCCCTCAAGGTGTGTGATCTCTCTGGAGCTCAAAATCTGCAAGGTGTTAATATGCTAAAGTATGTTCTCTGTCTTGAAGCTCTTGATATTTCAAGAACTAACATTAAATCCATATATATCATTTCCGATTCGACAAGCCTTTGCACCCTCGCACTCGGGGATTGTATTAGGTTAAGAAAGCTCCCAGATGTCAAAAGGCTCCAACAACTTATCGTGCTTGACATCTCAGGTTGTGAAATCCTTACTAATTTACCGAAAGATCTAAGAGAGCTTAGAAACTTGAAGGAGCTTAATCTGTCCAGGTGTAGTGGTTTAAAAGAGTTAAGGGAGGGTCTATTTGATGAAATGTCATGTCTTGAGAAACTTGACCTCTCCAAAACTAATATCAAGCCTCTACCCTCCATTGCCAACCTTACAAATCTTTAGACTCTCAATCTCGCACAAACCTCGATGCAGAATGCACCTGACTTGTCCAAGCTCATCAACCTCAATCTGGTTGGTTTGAGTGGAATGGGAAATGAACAAGAAACACAGATAGGTTGGGGTGGTAACATTCATCCATCACATATGCTATAAAGAATATCTAACGCCAACGAACTTCACCTCGTTAGCACTTTCTTTAGCCGCGGTTCGATCTTTGACCAATTTAGATACAAATTCAGAAAATTCAACAATAGCATTTCGAACCTGGAGAAGAACTTCAAAACCCTCCTCGTTATCATACAAAATTGTTACGGCCAATACTCAAGATTTCGAGAAGGTTTTTTCGAAGGCTACGTGCTGATTTGCAGTACATACTACATAGCATTGACCTACTCGAGAGCTCCCCCAATTGCACGAGTAGCGAGGAGCTTCTGCATGAGCTCATTTGTTTGAATACAACTACCGAGAAGATTGTTTTACACAGCTACGTAGTATCGTTCAAATGTTCTCAACATGCTTCATAAGTTCATTCATTTAACCTTGATGCCCCTAATCAACCATTATAAACTACATGCTCAAAATTCTCAAATTTCGTCCAATCAAATAACTAGGGTTTTATGGTCGATTCAATTTGGTAGAATTTAATACCCATTGGTAGTGCAAAATAATTTGAATTTGACAATTACCTGGTGAATGCCCGACTCTCTCCCCATCGGCCTCCACACCACCAACCTGCACATCGGCGGCGGCGGATTGCTCAGTCACAGCACGCCCTCTGCCAACACCAACGATACAACCACGCACAACACACACCATTTCTTCAATTGGGACTATAATGTGTTCGAACCTAGATTTCGCCTCTGGTTTTTGGTTTCAATATCGGGAGGAAGACGAAAGACAGGAGGATGACGATGGCCTAGCGCTTTCAAAAGCGTTTAAAATAATACCATCGGTACGCTTTATGAAGTGTAACCCATCTTACACTTTACGAAGCGCGCGCTCCCGGGTTTGACCCGCTGGAAGGGCACCCTTTGCTTCGTATACTTCATAAAGCGTACGCTTCATGATGCGTGCAATCATACGCTTTACGAAGAGCGCGCTCCCGAGTATGACCCGCTGGAAGGGCACCCTTTGCTTCGTATGCTTCATAAAGCGTGCGTTTCATGATGCATGTAATCCGGTGTGCGCGTGGCGTTTTTTCGTATGTCTAAAGATTTTTCGTTTTTTTTTCCTCGTTTTTTCTCTTACTAGCAATAAGTCGCGCGTTGCGCGGCGATTA
Organism: Fallopia convolvulus; assembly: GCA_964016875.1. Classification (NCBI taxonomy): domain Eukaryota; kingdom Viridiplantae; phylum Streptophyta; class Magnoliopsida; order Caryophyllales; family Polygonaceae; genus Fallopia; species Fallopia convolvulus. Next base: position 52,099,135 of record OZ024732.1, read on the forward strand.
TAAGACGGAGACTTCATTAGTGTAGAGGTATGGAAATGGCATTTACATAAATTTATGTGGAGGGCATGATTTTTTTGGTATTAATTTAACTAAATTCACGCCATCCAATGTCGTGAAAATTATTTTATTACGTAGACGAGCTTTCTTCACAGCTAAGAAATAAACGTATCCGAGCTTGCTTACAAGCGAAGTAAACTGGACACGTTTTTCGAGACATGTCAAAATTACCCATTTACATCCAAATATCACTTAGTCGATCACGCTTTTCGAAGAATATATATCCCGAGATTACTTAAGAGCTAAGCAATGCTGACACGAATTTTCGAGGAACACTAAAATATCGAAATTATTACTTTACGAGCTTTCTTCACAACTAAGAAATAAACTTATCCGAGCTTTCTTACAAGCGAAGTAACATGGACACGTTTTTCGAGACATGTAAAAATTAAACATTTACATCCAAATATAACATAAGTCGATCACGCTTTTCCAGGAATATATATCCCGAGATTACCTAAGAGCTAAGCAAGACCGACACTAAGTTCGAGGAACATTAAAATAACAAAAGTATAATTGAGAAATAATGAATTAATAACAGCCGCATGATAGTGTTATATGAAAAACTGTGAAATGAACGGACGGGATTCAATAGTTAACCGTGCTTTTATAGAAGTATAGAAGTATAGATATAGATATAGATATAGATATAGAAGTATAGATAGATATAGATATAGATATAGAAGTATAGATAGATATAGAAGTATAGATATAGAAGTATAGATATAGATATAGATTATTGGTCTAGCGGGCCTGTCTTTAAACAGGCCCAAGTTTTATTTAAACAGGCCCAAGTTTTATTTAACTGATAAACAAAACAGCATTGGGAAGGAGGAACCAGAGGGAGAATCAGGACAGAACGAAGGACTCGGGAAAAAAATTCTATTTCTTCACCGCCGGCATATCTTCTCTGCCTCGTCAAAGTCTACAAATTCGTCTCCAAAATTTGATCGGTTTGAACTTTTCGTTCTCAATTGAACTTTGTTTCCTAATTTATTTGTGTCAATCATAGTTTTATTTCTCGATTGAAAAAGATCCAAACTTTCAATTATGTTTTTTTCCGCTGGCGCCTGGCAGAGAATTGCCGGCCGCCGGTGGGGGAGGCCGCCCCCCCGCGCCGCGACCGGGATCCTCCACTGTTGTTACTTGAAACTTTTGGGTGATTGCACACCTATTTCTAAGATGTTTTGTAAATTTTCCTTCTTATATCATGTGTCAGGAAACGAGAGATCCAATGGTGTACAGCATAAAGGAATTGCCTGATGACATTATCTGCTTCATTTTCTCCTTGTTAACTATAAGAGATTCCTTAATAGCAAGACTATCAACACCTCAGTGGCGACATCTCCCAGAGACCCGCTCTGTTGTCAAGCTTGATTCCATAAATATCTTCGGAAAGGAACTTGCCGACCAAGACATGGACAGCCCTCTAGTTCAGCGCAAGTTTGTGAGGATTGCTCATCCTTTTATGAGAAAATGGGCAGGTAAGAGAATGCATACTTTAATCATCAACTTTGCTCTTGGATATGAGCATTCATCAACTGTTAAATCGTGGCTCGCAAAATCTGCTGGGAGCGGAGTTGAGGAAATACAACTCCACACTTCAGGCAGATCCCAACGAACTAATGTTCTCGAGCGTACTCTCGTGTTTTTTGACAAGGCACGCAATTTGAAGCGATTGTGCCTAAGATCTTGCATACTATGCCCCAATTCTTGGAAGACAGACCGGTTTAGTAATTTAGCATCACTTATGTTGGTCAATGTACCTCTGTATCAGAGGGATGTGGATTGTATTCTATCTGCTTGTACAAATCTTATATCCCTTGAGCTGTGGGGATGCGACCTTCCAAGATACGTGCGGATAGATGGGCGCTTGATGATGAAATTAACCGTCCACGGTGCGTTGAATGGAATGTTGGATGGGATAGAGATCAACTGTCCATGTCTTGAGGTATTTGAATACGAAGGACTGCCGATTTCCGTGAGGTTTGTACACGTCCCGGTTTTGAGAGAAGCAAAAGTGTGGTCCATATTGTCACATTCGGAGGATGGTTGTTCTTTGTTGTTTGATCATGTCGGCAAACAAGCACCACACATTCAATCTCTATCACTCATGATAAGGACTGAGGTTAGTGAATTATCACTCGTGATTGACATGTCTCTTGTTCATTAACTGTTTTATACAATACCTTTGAGCCCTATATCAATTTTGGTGCATTTTAACTAATTTCAGTTAGATAACTGAATTTCAGTTTTCGGGGCGCATCCTACTGATATGTTCACGGTATGGTATGAGTGCCCCTATCTTGACCCCTCGGATCCCGCTTGAGCGGGACTTTGCTGGGGGATGATGTATGTGTTCTTTCATATATCTCGGGCGTTCCTTAATTGACATGCTTCCTTCCATCTTTCCATGTCTAGGTGAAACTGCCATTAGTTTCAATGCTGGCTACATCTCGCCTAAAGAAGCTAGAAATTGTAGTAAAGCGCGGATTTGACCTCTTAAGTGTCACTGATCTGTTGATTGCTTCTCCCTACCTCGAGATATTACAATTGCTGGTTAGTTGGGTTAAGCTTCTACTGTAGATTTTGTCATTGCTTGTTGCTGGTTCATTAGTTTCCTCTTTTTGCAACAGTTGCTTAGCAACTCCAGCATCCCAATCGAAAAAAGAGAGTGTTGCGACCGCAGCCATTCTAAGTTGAAAGAAGTCAAGATTAGAGGATTTCATGATAAGTGGAACGCAATGGAGCTTGCATTATATTTACTGAAAAATGCAACTGCGCTTGAGCGGATGACACTCGTAAAACATTCAACACATCGGTATTCAAGAGAGCAAGTTATGTTCTTGCAGGAGCTACAAAAGATAAATCCAACTGCACAGCTGATCATCCCAACACCTCAAGGAATTTTTACTCAAAAATGCAACAGCAGTTGAGCGGATGGTACTCCGAATACCAAAGTTATAATTATTATTATTAGTATTTAGTAGTAGTTGTTGTTGTTTGTCCCATACTGTATATGGGAGTTGTGTTATTTCTGTTGAACTTGTATACAATATGAAACTTGCAAATGCTATTATAACTTATTTATATAATTTTTGTTGTAAAATAAGATTTAATATATAAGATAATTTTAAACTAAATAATATTTATGCACATGAAATTAATTGATGGAATATTTATGCATATACTCAACCTGTTATTTTCTTGTAAAATTTCCTGCTTATATCATGTGGCATGAAACGAGAGATCCAATGGTGTACAGCATAGATGAATTGCCTGATGATATTATCTCCTGTATTTTCTCCTTTTTAACTATAAGAAATGCTTTTAGAACAAGTCTATCATCACCTCAGTGGCGACTCTCCCTGGTACCCGCTCTGTTGTCAAGCTTGATTCACTAACTGTCTTTGGAAAGGAAATTGCAGATCAAACAAAGACAGCTCTATAGTTCAGTCCAAGTTTGTGAATATTGTTTATCATTTTATAAGAACTTGGACAAGCAAGAGAATCCATACTATTTAGTATGTTCTTGGAAAGAACTTTCTTCACATATAAAGAGGTTGGTTTGGTTAATTCACCTCTGCATCATAGAGGTGTGGATTTTATTCCATCTGCTGGTACAAATGATCTCATATCACTTAAGCTATTTCAATGTGACCTTCCAAAACACGTGCCAGCATCGATCCATGACACGGCTACAAGCATGTCATGGCACTCCAAGGCACGGCGCCGACATGCTAAGGCGCCTTGGCATGCCATGGTATGACTCCAAGATGCCATCGCACAGGATGTCATTATAAGCTGAAAACATTCAATATTGTGGAATGTCCTTGTTACAGGATATCTAAGCAGGGAATGTCCTTGTTACAGGATATCTAAGCAGGGGAAAAACCAGCGCCCTCCCTGAGTGCTGACGCACGATTTCCTATAACATAGCGCCCTCCCTGAGTGCTGATGGATATCAGGGAAAGAACCACTCCTAAAAGCTAGTCAATAAGGGTGGGGATTCCCACTTATATACCACACATTAGAGGTCATGACTTTCCAATGTGGGAATCCCACCATAAGGATTTCATATAACAGTCCTCATACATGTAACGGGATGGAGATTGCAATGTACTTAATTAAAAATGCAGTGAAAAATGTGCCTTTCACTTTTCAAGTCCACCATAATTATGATTTATGATTACGAATAAGCTGTACAAACTCAACAACAAGGTTGAGAGCATTTGTAGCAGCCAGATTATCGGCCAAGCCCTTCAACGTCGACACCCTAGCTCCGCTTCCTCCAGCATAATCCGATATGCCGTGAAACACTACGCACAGCTTCCCATTCGACAACGACGTCATCACAACGGCAGCACTCTCCTCGTCCAGAGACGAGACGTTAAATTTCTCCCACATGAAGCCTCTGTAGGCTGAGTTGTTTAGGCACACGTCAACAGTTGACCCACCCGACCTTAGAAGGCCAAACAAGCCTACGAATCTAACGAAGGCTTCGGCGACAGAAGGTTGGGCAAGCGAATGGGTTCGAAACGGCACCAGCGGTCGCGTAATCCCAAAACAGAGGATGTAACAGGCAAATCATAAGCTGGAAATCAACAATTTAAGCGTGGTCCAAGCCAGAGAGAGCAGTTCAGGAAACGTGGAGCCTTCGGCTGGTCTGATGTGATCTAACCGGCTCCAGACCAGCTATGACTTTGTTGGTTTGAAAAGGAGGTGGCTTTCTCAACGGATGATCAGGACTCCTCCATGGTTAAGAATTTGATTGATACTACAATCGTAATGTAGTTTTGCAATCAACCACAGAATTGCATTCTCGAGAGATATGTTTGGTAATATCCCCCTCGAAAGACTACAACATAACCAAAATATCTGATATTAGCATGTTCAGGGACTGGATCGACTGCCCTTAAGCGCATTAATCACAATTAGACTATCACCTTCAATTTCTATGTGTCTGAGATTTCTCCTATGAGCTTCTTGTATAGCCTCAAATAGTCCCATTGATTCTGCTTGACCCAAAAAATTTAATTCGGACCTAATGATTTTGAGCAAAATATGTATAAATTACTAGTTAAATATAATTTTACATGTTTTATGGATGGGAATTATCTTCCGTGGCAAACTGAAAATCCATAATTCACTTGATAAAGATTGGGGAACTATCTTCGAAGGTAAACTTTAAATCCATAATTCAGTTGATAAAGATCGAGAACCAAGTAAATTAGTTTATACTAACCGACTTAGCTTAGTAAATTGAAAATTTGCGAGACAAGGTTTATCATACAAGTAAAGATTTAAAGCCGGGAATAGAGCCGGAAACCTTTGAACATTCACCCATATCTCTTGTTGCTAGGTTACCTCGGGGCTATTCTTACATTTTGTTCTTGTGGAAACAGAAATATGCGTTACAACAATCATAAAATTCATCATCCTAACACATTGATTTTAATTTTTTTATAAAGTTTTGAGGGAGATGGGTCTATAATAAGCCCACGACAGACTTTCATCTTAACCTCGAGGACTCGGACAAGTATCAAACTATACAAGGAAGGGATGCTTGAGAGCCTCATCTGCTGTAATTCTCATCAGCGGGTTGACACAAAGCAATCTCTGAAATTACAAAAATTAACAAACAGATAAGTACAACAAAAGAAACAAAACAACATAAATATAATTTGTGTCAAGTCAATTGGCTTCAAATAAGACATGATAGCAAGATAATATATTATATTATCAAACATTAATAATATTTACCTTCAGCAAATCAGCTCCTAATTCAGTAAATCTTGGATCAATTTCCAAGTTCCCCTCAGCTGTATAGCCCTCGGTGAAAAGGGGAAACTTTGGAAGGGAAGTCACCCCAGGCCAAGCAGATTCCGTGGGACAACCTAGTTTCCTACAATTTGGAGTTAATATTTATCAAAATTTTGTATTTTGTCAAAAAGCTATTTCAACCGGAAAAAAAATTAGTCATAATCCTTACATGAAAATTGCATCAATTATATCCTCCTCAGATTCTAATTCATCAGCATCAAAAAGGGTTTGAAGTGAACTTTCATCGTACATAACCAAATCCCAGAAGATACAGCCAATAGACCACATGTCTATTGCTGTGTTGTAGTGATCACTCCCAAGCAATACTTCTGGAGCCCGATAACTCATGGTTGTAACCTTTAAAAAGGACAATGGGGACAATGGTTATGTAGTGTAACAGTGGCATATAATGTCATGTATGCATGCATTCCTACTTAGAGATCATTTAACACTTCCACCCTACAACTCCTCACCTCTACTGGAATTCCTAGTCCTGGCTTATGATGAGTTCATGTATCTTGTCAGAAATATTGTTTATATCATGGCATTTTGATAGATTGAAATTACAAGATTCTGATTACTCAAACTGTTTTGATCACTCAATTTTGTGGCCTGCATTGCTATCTATTTGATCTCCACATTCATACCATAATGCTTCAACCCCTTCTCGATTGCCAATTTGACCCACATCACTCTTAGGAAGGATTACCCACCTTCCAAGTTTAGTGTAAGCACATTTGGCCTTCAAATTTACAAAGCCCTTTCAATTTTCAGCCACAGCTATTATTATCTTCTGAATTTCCAAGGAGTAGATAGATGTAATCCAGCTAACCCCCCACCAAGATCCATATTCATGTTACCTCTTAGTCTCTAACCCTGAACAACATATACCCCTAACTACAAACTACCACAGAACCAGAAAAATGGAACAACTCTAGAGTGGACAAGGCCAAGCTTTAATCTTTCTATTCCTTGTGACAGTGTGCATATTTTCTGTAGGTAAGATTAGTTTGAAGGGTATCACTCGCAGCAGTACTAGAGACTTTACAAAGTTCTTTCATTCTTTTACATCTTCATCTAAATATGGTTTCAAAAAGTTCTTTATCTCTTCCTTCAAGATCGATTTGAAAATGCTCATTGTCACCCGACACTTTCACCCTAGACTCCGCTGCTCTAACAGCTACATGATGGGCATTGTTGCTACTTTGAAGCCACAGCCTAGTACTAACTCATTTGACAGCACACCACCCATCATTATAAGCACAAGGATAACCATGACCATGATCAGGGCGTGTTTAGTACGTAAGCACAACTAAATTATTAGTTTGCAACAGTGGCATATAATAGGTGTTTGAATGTTACCTGTGGGGTGAGCCGTTCACCCTTGAAAAAGCCCCTAGATAATCCAAAGTCTGCCAGCTTTATACTGCGCACTGAGCAGTCTTGAGGCCGAGGGGTCATAAGGAGGTTCTCGGGCTTGAGATCCCGATGAATGATTTTCCGGTTGTGCAAATATGCCACAGCTGAAATGATCTGTCTGAGGTAAACCTGAAAAAAAAACATTACTGAGCTTAATAAGTATAAAGGTAATAGGTTTACATTTATTTAAGATAATTACTTCCTACCAAAAAAAAATTAGGATAATTACTTACCTTGACTTCCTGAAGATTTATCTTGCGGATCAACAGATGCTCACGCAGATCGCTTTCCATCAACTCCATTATCAAACAAATGGATCCCAGGTGAGTAAATGCCTTGTACAGCCTTTAAAAACAAAAACAAGATTTAAAACCCTTAAAAACAATGAGTACTATACTATTTGAAACCTTTGAAGAATTAGAAGAATCAAATTCAACCTGACAATATTATCATGTTGGACGTTGAACATAGTTGATAACTCTCTTGCCACGTTTGGGGTTATTTCACCCCTTTCCAATGTAACGAGTTTTAATGCAAAATGTTGCCCATTTTTGTTTGAGACCAAATACACAGAATTGTTACCGTCCCCGAGGCCTGTCTCATACCTGTACCCTATAGCATCAAAATTTGGCTACCAACACAAATAAATAAAGTAGTCTCAGTCTCAATTCATACGGCAATCTCAATTCATACATATATATATATAAAGGGTGTAAGCGATGAGATGTGTTTTTGTGAGTTATTTTGTAGGGCAGTGTTTGGTAATGGAAGGATAGGTTGGTTTGCTTTGTAATTGGTGTGGGAGAGGATTTTTGTGGAGTGAGTTTTTGTGAGGATTCGTGTAATTTCAATAGTTTAGCAGCTTGATGAATGGTTGTAGGATTGAATTGACGGGCATGTAGCTGCATTTGAGGGCTCAAATTAGCTAGGTAAATGCTGAGAGAATGTGATGCAGGCAAAGACAACTTAGTTGAGGCATTTTCAAAAGCCTCTAAATATACATCCCCATCTCCCGCATACATAATGTTTACCAAATCTGCTAATGGATCGTCAATAGATCGCAAAATCTAGCTGAATTATCGACCACATAATCAGTCCACGAATTCTAAATGCAAAGAGGCTAGTAGGACCTTATATTCCTGCTCACATTTGTAAAGCCAAGGTCTAAGCAAAGTTCCATGGAACTTCGGGAACTCCACTTTAGTAAGCCTCGTGGCCAGGCCTCCGGGGAACACAGATCCACCAGCTGAAGTCGTAATCTGGCCCCCCGGCACAAAATTAGGGTTGGATCGTTCAGAATTTACCTGAGACCTCACAATCGGTGACTCTTGTCTCTGACTTTCAGCCGCTGAAGAGATTTCAGGCCTTCCCGCCGTCGATGAGCGTAAAATTTGTGCTACCATCTCTTTGAGTTCCGCCATCTCCCGATCGTGCTTGCCTTGAAACGAATTCCACTCCTCCCTCATCTCTTCCATTTGGCGTTGCAGGTCTTCAGTCGTAGCCTGCTGGCGAGTGTTGGGGCCATCGTTAGTCATCTTCACAGGAGAGGATGATAGCTCTGATAACACTGATACCGGATTCTGCAAGATAAATCTGATTAGGATCCTAAACTCAAAAAATCAGATGAAGAACACACTAGGGTAGCTCAAGTTAAGAACGCTACCGAAGAGAGGATTCCAGAGAAACCTTGAGAGGGAGAGAGATCAGAATTGAAGGGGAAAAGAGGTATTTTTCATTTGATGGTTTGTAACAAACGTTTACAAGCTTTTATATTCGAAGTAAACCGGGTGAAAACAAGAACCCGTATTATACTGAACCGGAATTAACCAAAATATAGGATAAACAAGATAAAACGCTGCGTTTACTAGTGCTCTGCTAAAAGACTCTCTATCAATCTACTCAAGTTCGAAATCGAAATCGAAATCAGTTTAATTTGTTTGTGGATGAAATCGAAATCAGATCTCACTAGAAAAGAATACATATCAAACATAAGCAAAAAACACCTCAGTAGCGGAGCCAAAAAACTTTAAAGGGGGTAGACCTCAAACAACTTTCCTTCGATAAACGGTTAGTTTAACATACCGACATATATAGAAAATATACCGAATATAGTACACAAAAAGTAAATTCAAGATAGTTTAACAAAAAAAAATACAATTCAAGATGCATTTGTTTCTCTACTACGTGATAATTGACATGTACGAGTGTCTAGACTCTGAAAAACGGTTTAATATAGCTTCATTATCAATTGATGCAAATATCTCTCTCTCGATAAACACTACCAAGCTATCACTCAACCACTCATCTCCCATTCTGTTTCTCAAATCACTCTTCACATATTTCATAGCTGGAAATACTCTCTCAACGGATGCAGTAGCAACTGGTAGTAGTAAAACTAATTCAACCAGACGATACACCAATGGAAAAATTCTATCTTTTCCGGTTTCCTTCATCTATTTTGCAAGACTTCCCAAGTCCTCCACATCCAAGTGACTTGTGAATTTAATTAGACAACAACATAACAATTCAAGTTATCAATGGAAACAAGCACTTAGAGCAACCACACATCCAAGTGACTTGTGAATTTATTCCCTTCTTCAACCAATTAGTCCAACCGGTACTAAATTGATTAAAGTAAACTCTTGATCAAATTAACTCCGACCGGTAATTAATCTGATTCAGTTATAACTAAAAATTTAATTAGGTGATCAATCTAACAAAATCCTTGTTTAGATTCAATTAGGCACAGGGAATAAACTCTATTCAAGTTTGTTGAGAATCAAATCAAACCTCACAACAATATACAAATCATGATTTCAATAACTAACCAAACACAATAAAATTAGCAATGCGAAATTAAAATTAAGAAAAACTTACAAAGGTTTAAAGTTTGTCTCTAGAGAGAAAAACCCTAGCCTCCAAAAGTCTGATTAAAGTTATGATAAAAGATAAAATAACAAGAGCTTGAAATTGTCTTTCCAAAACAATCCTCCAAACCCTACAATTAACCACATACTCGGACAAAAGGCAACCAAGCCCAAAAAGCCAAGCACAAATGTCGGCCCAAACGTTCGCGTGAAATGTCGAATTGCGCGGGTTGCACCCCATATTGCGCGTTCGCGCAATTAGTGTCTAACCCGCGCACCCGCGCTTTTACATTCTGTTGGAATTGCTCGGCTTGATTATGAAAAGCGCGGCCATGCAATTCTTACCTATCCCGCGCAATTGCCTCGGTTCAGCATTCAAGTGACACTTCAGAGGCTATTTTGACCCCCTTCGAGTTGGAATTTGGACTCGAAGTAAAAATATGAATTGTAGCTCTTCGAGTTATCTTTCCAGTGATACCAAATTCAGCTTTATCCAACCACTATAGCTCCCAAATCAAGCATTGCAAGATAGAGGTGTCGAAACAACAACTCCAATCTATGACCCGAGTTTAAGCGTTTTTAGCCCTCAAACTCTTGGGTTTTAGCTCTTCTAATATCGCTTGTATCACTCTAATCTTCATCAAACTCCACCACAATCATCTATGATCCTTCCCTTCTATGCTTGTTTACCTAAAGATCTGCAAAACCGAACAAAACAAGCGCAAAACCCGAATTTCCCTATGAACCTAAAAACTATACTAAACTAAGCCAAAAACCCTGCAATATAAACATAAGTATGCATCCTAAATACTAACTAAATGCAAGCTATCACCAATCCTAACAACTCCAGGTTTGAAAGACTTATCAATTTTAAAAACGATTGTGATGTTTGTGATATTCCGACGTCTAGTAACAAATTCACTTGGAGAAGTTCTAAAAACCTCGAAAATACTACTCTTGAGAAATTAGACCGCACCTTAGTAAGTAACCAGGTTATCCAATGGTATCCTCTATAGAGACAAAAAACCATGCCTTCTCATCCTCTGATCACTGCCCCATCTCGCGCGATCTTCCAACACGAGTACCATTCAAAGCACAACCATTCAAATTTGAGATGATGTGGACCTCTAGAAAAGACTTCCAAAACGTCATCAAACAAGCCTGGCATTACAATGCAAGTGGATCACACATGTTTAATCTCACCAAAGAAACATATCAACTTAAAACAAAAGCAAAAGCATGGAATAAACATACTTTTGGAAATATTTTCGAACAAATAAAATATTAGATGAGAACCTACTTCAAATCCAGAAAGATATCATTGAACATCAAAACACGCAACTAATTCAAAAGCAGGCTAGATTGGTGAAGAAACGATCGTGCTTCATTAATTTCCACAACTCTTATTGGAAACAAAGTGCTAAAAACTCACACATTAAACTGAATGACAAAAATACCAAATACTTCCATCGGATTGCCAATGGAAGAAGCAACAAAACCAATATTAATGAAATTCGTACAACTGAAGGTACACAAATATCCGGACTAGAAAACATCAAAAAAGAAATTAAACGGGACTTCCAAAATCGATTTTTGGCTTTGGAAATAAACTGCAGCAAGCTCCAAGACATGACTCAAACCATCAGAAGAGAAATAACAGACGCAGACAACACAGAGCTTACAAAACCAGTGTCAAATAGAGAAATCAAGAAAGCAATGTTCGACATTGGGGATGATAAATCCCCCGGCCCGGATGAAATGCTGACGATCTTCTACAAAAAATACTGGCATATCGTTGGATCGGGCATGACAAAAGTTGTTAAAAGCTTCTTCCACACATGGACGATTCTGAAACAAATCAACCACACATTTATAACCCTGCTACCCAAATGTGAAAACCCTAATTCAACTAACCATTGCAGGCCAACTAGCCTATGCAATACCATCTACAAAGTAATCTCAAAGATTATAACATACCGCCTTAAAAACGTCCTAAACAAAATTTTCCACCCGATGCAAGGGGCTTTCGTCCAGAATCGTAGTATCCACGATAATACACTCATAACACATGAAATTTTCCACTCCTTCCGCAACAAACGTGGGCGGGAGGGTTGGATTGCAATACAACTTGATATCGAAAAAACCTACGATCGGATCAGCTGGGAATTCCTGACCGATATTCTTCACAAATTTGGTTTCCATGACAAATTTGTGGGTTGGACTCGGGAATGTGTAGAAACAGTCTCCTTTTCTGTACTAGTCAACAATGGACCAACAAAACAATTATACCATCAACAGGGCCTTAGGCAGGGGGACCCCCTATCACCATATTTGTTCATTATTGCAGCTGAGATTCTGGCAAGACAGCTCCATCTTCTGAGTACCAACCCAAAAAGTGGCATTGGGATCCAAATCTCGAGAAATGGAACAAAAATCTCTTTCCTGGCTTTTGAGGACGATATCATCATCTTTGCAAAAGCAAACAGCCATGCCTGCAAAAATATCAAAAACATTATTGATGACTATTGTCAAATATCTGGCCAAAAAGTCAACATTCCATAAATCAGCGTTCCAAGTTACCAAAAACACAAACAATAACACAAAATAGCACATAAACAAATCCTCCAAATTGCAAACACAGTTGCCTTGGATAAATATCTAGGATGTCCGATAATTAACGGGAGAATAACACAAAACACTTTTAAACCACTAGTACTACGCACCAGATCCCAATCATCAAAATGGAAAGCTAACGCCTTATCCCATGAGGGGCGTAAAACCCTAATCAAAGCAAACCTATCTACACAACAAAATTATATAATGCAATCGTTTTTGTTACTGCAGTCAACCTTAAAAGAACTAGACGATATTAACAAAAATTTCTTTTGGAATATGGAAAACAGCTACAAACCACTCATAAGCTAGAATTCCATCCCCCCCGACGCATGGGGGGTTGAGAATCGCCAAGGCTAGCTATCGAAATGAACCAAGCACTCCAATGAAACTACTTTGGAAAATACTAGCAGAACCAAACAATCTCATGGTCAAAATAGTGACTGAAAAATACCTCAAAACAGAAAGTATCCTAAACTATAAGAAAAGAAAGAACACATCATGGCAGTGGTCCACGTTAATTGGGCCTACGAGACCTGTACATTAAGGGGCTCATCTAGCAAGTGGGGGACGGCAAAATCATCCGATTTTGGAAAGACAATTGGACCGGCAGTGATCCCCTCAACCCAAAGCCAGAGGTTGAAACCCTCATTAATTCGGAGGAGCTTATTGAGGTGTACCTCAGTGAGGATAACTCATGGAACATTGAAAAGTTGAGGCGGGTTCTTAATCAAGATGACCTCGAAAGAATCTCCAAAATTATTAACCTCATCAATAAAATACCGGATAGACTGTAATGGCAACTAAGCAAAAATGGTTGGTACTCCACTCACTCGACAATGCAGTGGCTCCACCAATCCAAAGGTGAATCTAAGATTAACCTAGAATGGATTAACCAGCTAAACATTCCTCCCAAAATGAAAAACTTTCTGTGGAAAGTGGCTCGTAACGGCCTTCCAACTAAAATTAGGCTTGTTGCTAACCATATCACGGTCCCACAAGGTTGTGAAGCATGCAATAACCACGTTGAAGACACAAACCACATCCTATTTCATGCCCCCTTACAAAAGCAACCATTAATTCTATAAACCCAAAAATCCATTGGATTACTAACCAGGTGTCCCTGGGCAACAAAAAACCACATCAGGTCCTCGAAGAAACTAAGGAAAAGCTAACAAAAGAGGAATTGGAAATCCTTATAAACACTTGGTGGAGCCTATGGTTTGCCAGAAATAAACGAGTTTTTGATAAAAACAACGGAACAAACCTGACTAATGCTGATAACATTGCTGAATTTACCCGAAACCAGATTAAAGAATGGAAACTAGCTGGAGCTTCAGACTCTCCTGGCCCCCGCAATCACACGATTGGGGGTGAAGCAAGAAGAAAGCATACAAAATGGGAAAAACCCAAGAGGGACTATATTAAACTGAATTTTGATGGTGCAGTCAATGCAGATGGCGTGGCTTCGTTCGGGTTCATCCTTAGGGACTCTAATGGCTTCCCCATCCACATTGACGGAGGACTGATTGGTCGACAGTCCGTTTTGATATCTGAGACCATCGTCTTGCGCCAGGTACTTCTCGAGGCACCAGACGTGGCATTCCCCGGATCCAGATTGAAGGCGATAATTTACAGTTGGTCAAAGTCGTGCTCGGTGACTGGCGCTGCCCGTGGGAGATTGAGCTGCTGCGTTCCGACATCCACTGTTTGCTTGCCCGGTTCCAGGATTATTATCACTCACGTCTATCGTGAGTGCAATTATGTGGAGGACTTCATCGCTGGATCTTTCAGACGTGTATCTTCCTCCCCGCTTGCAGTTGATCCGGATTTACTTACCCTTATCCGTCAGATGCTCTAGGGCGACCACTAGACTGTTAGTTGTCAACCTAATTACTTTCCTTATCAAAAAAATTCTCGTATTATTTCAAAAAAAAATTAAAAATTCTCGTTTTGTTTCTCTTTTTATTAGTAAGTTGGTCGTGAAAACGGCAACCAGACAATCGGATAAGACAGACTGGAAAAAAAAAAGTAAGTACAACCGATGAAAGCCCGCAGCTAGAAGCCTAGAACTAGAATGAAAAAAGTAAAGAAAAAAGTGAATCTTTATCTACTCAAAAAAAAAATAACAGCCCTGGGAAGGAGGAGCCAGAGGGAATCAGGACGGAAAGAAGGACTCGCGGGAGAAAAATTCTATTTCTTCACCGCCGGCATATCTTCTCTGCCTCGTCAGAGTCTACAAATTCGTCTCCAAAATTTGATCGGTTTGAACTTTTCGTTCTCAATTGAACTTTGTTTCCTAATTTATTTGTGTCAATCATAGTTTTATTTCTCGATTGAAAAAGATCCAAACTTTCAATTATGTTTTTTTCTGCTGGCGCCTGGCAGAGAATTGCCGGCCGCCGGTGGGGGAGGCCCCCCCCCCCCCCCCCCGCGCCGCGACCGGGATCCTCCACTATTGTTACTTGAAACTTTTGGGTGATTGCACACCTATTTCTAAGATGTTTTGTAAATTTTCCTTCTTATATCATGTGTCAGGAAACGAGAGATCCAATGGTGTACAGCATAAAGGAATTGCCTGATGACATTATCTGCTTCATTTTCTCCTTGTTAACTGTTACGATACCGAGATGATAACGTAACAAACCTTGCTGAGCAAGGTATCAAATGAGAACGCAGGATAGTGAGCGCTAGGGCTCGAGTTGGAGAAGTAGGGTTAGGGATAAAGAATTAGGGCAAAAGAGATAATTTCATTCGATAAATTCTCAACTTAGCTTACAAAGGTTTTTATAAGCTATGCCCTACCGGTTCAATAAAAGCGACTCAGGAAAGAACCGGAAAGAAAACCTGAGAAGGGAGTAGAACTCCTGTTTAAAAAATTACATTAATTAAAAATATTCCTAAAATAAAATAATAAAATAACTAATATGAAAATAAACTACTATTAATCTCTAAATCTAATAGGCAAACGCCTCTCACGAGCCGGTCTGGTTCTTGGAGCTTCCGTATGCGTAACAATTACCCCCCCCCCCCCCCGGTGAGATTCGGCATGTCCTCAAGCCGCAAGTCGGGGTACAAGTCTTGCATAGACGAGGCCGGCTCCCAAGTGGCGTCCTCCTCGGATCCATCATCCCACACAACCTGCCACTCCAATGTGGGTTCCCCATTCACGAGCACCGTGCGCGCGGCAATGGCCCGAGTCGGTCGTGCTATGGGGCGATCGTGCACAAAATCTGCCGGAAAAGAAGGCTGAACCACCCGCGTACCTGAAGGAACGAATGGCTTAAGCATGGAGACGTGGAAGACGTTGTGGATTTTGGCGTTGGCCGGCAGCGCGAGGCGGTAAGCAACCTGTCCAATCCTCTCGGTAATAGCAAACGGCCCATAAAAGCGACGACTCAACTTGTAGGAAAGTGGTCGCGCCACGGAGTGCTGACGGTAGGGCTGTAATTTCAACAAAATCAAGTCGCCCACGGCGAACTCCACATCACGACGGTGCATATTGGCTTGAGCTGCCATACGCTGTTGCATTTTCTGTAGATTTCGACGCAACAAGTCTAAGAGCTCGGTGCGATCACGCACGATGGCCGCGGCTGCGGAGGTGGACGAAGCAGGGATCGTGCCGCGGATCAGGGGCGGTGGCAAGCGGCCATATAACGCCTGGAACGGTGTCATACGCAGCCCTTCATGGTAGGTGCAATTCAACGCTAATTCCGCCCATGGAAGGTAGTCGGCCCACTTTCGCGGCCTGGCATGAGTAAAAGCACGCAAGTATTGCTCAAGGCCTCGGTTACGTACCTCGGTCTGCCCGTCGGTTTGAGGATGGTACGCGGTGTTGTGCCGTAATGAGGTACCACTCAGCCGATGGAGCTCGTGCCAAAAGGAGCTTGTGAAGATGGCGTCACGATCCGACAAAATTTGAGAGGGAACACCATGATGCTTGACGACAATATCAACGAACAACGCCGCCACTTTGGGCGCATCATAAGACGTCCCCAAGGCCCCAAAGTGGGCGTATTTAGACAAGCGATCAATGAAAACTAGTATAGAGGTGAAGCCATGGGAACCCGGCAAGCCTGTAATGAAATCCATGGACACTTCGTCCCAAACCTGCTCCGGCACCGGAAGGGGTTGTAATAAGCCTGCGGGTTTCTTAGTGCTGTACTTCGTAGCCTGGCAAACCAGACAAGAATCGACAAAGTGTTTCACGTCTCGCCTCATGCTTGGCCAATAGAAGACCTCTGCCACTCTACGAAAAGTCCGATCAATGCCCGGGTGGCCTGCACTTGGAGATGAATGAAATTCAATAAGAACTTCGGCTTTCAGTGGTGACTCCTTGCCAAGTACTAGCCGATGGCCATAATAAAGAGTCCCGTCGTGAATACGAAAGGGAGATGGTAAGGACCCACGCTCGGCCTGGGCGTGCAGCTCGCGCAGGTCAGCCAGCGAATCGTTCTCGGCTCGGATTCGAGCCAGGAGGTCTGGCACAGGGCGAGACAGAGATAAAAATTGCTGAAGCTCAGGATCCTCATCGATCATACGTCTAGAAAGAGCATCAGCCACACGATTGCTTGCACCTGTCTTGTACTCGATCCGGAATTTGTAGCCCATCAACTTCCGGATAAAGAATTGCTGATTCGGGGTTTGAATGACTTGGTGTAAGAGCTCCTTCAAACTCTTTTGATCCGAACGAATCACAAACTCCCGACCCAATAAGTACTGGCGCCACTTCTGAACCGCAGACACAATAGCAAAAAGTTCGCGGTGATAAGCGGACGAGCCCCGCCTGCGAACACCCAGTACTTTGCTGAAGAAGGAGATCGGGTGTTCGTCCTGAAGCAATACCGCCCCGACACCGTGATCAGAAGCATCGGTCTCAAGCACAAATTCCTTGGTGAAATCTGGCAATTGCAAAATAGGCGGTGTAAGCATAGTCTTTTTAAGCAACTGGAAAGCATTATCAGCAACAGGATTCCAAGAGAACTTATCTTTCTGAAGCAAGGCGGTCAATGGCGCTGCAATAGTGGCGTAGTTCCGAATGAACCTGCGGTAATAGCCAGTGAGGCCCAGAAAGCCGCGCAGCTGGCACACTGTACGAGGGATCGGCCAATCAGCCATAGCCGAGAGCTTCTCAGGGTCGGCCATGAGGTTACCAGCAGACACAATATGCCCCAAATACTCCACCTTCGTCGTCCCAAAGGTGCACTTGGAAATCTTTACATAAAAGTGATTTGCGGCCAGAACCTGTAGAACAATATCCAAATGCCGAATATGAAGCTCCAGAGAAGAGCTGTAGATCAATATATCGTCGAAGAAGACAATGACAAAGTCCCTTAGAAACTCTGCAAAGATACTGTTCATGGCTGCCTGAAAGGTGGAAGGCGCATTCGTCAGGCCAAAAGGCATGACTAGGAACTCATAGTGACCATCATGAGTTCGAAAAGCGGTTTTGTAGATGTCTTCCTTGTGCATCCGAATCTGGTGGTATCCGGAGCGCAAGTCAAGTTTGGTAAAGAAAACAGCCCGCCCGAGTTCATCAAATAGTTCATCAGCAGTCGGGATGGGAAACCTGTCTGTCACTGTAACCTGATTAAGCGCCCTGTAATCTACACAAAAGCGGAAAGTACCGTCTTTCTTCTTGACGAGCAACGCCGGTGACGAAAAGGGACTGGTGCTATGCTGAATGATGCCCTGGTCAAGCATCTCTTGCACTTGACGCTCAATCTCGGTTTTCTGAAAATACGGATAGCGATAGGGACGAACATTGACTGGTTTCGTGTCGGTTTGCAAGTGTATGCGATGATCCCACACCCGACGCGGTGGAAGGCCTGTAGGTAATTGAAAAACCGACTCATGGGCATGCAAAACCGCTAAGATATCCGACGGAATGTCCTCCGGGAAGGCTACAGTCGCCGGCGAAGGTTCAGCTGGGTTAGACGTCGGTAAAGCCAAGAGCTCAAAACACTGGTCCACTGTGTTGGCTGAATAGAGAGCCTGTAAAGTGTGCAACGAAATCAACTTGGGTTCTTGACGATCACCGCATAAAGAGAATTTGCGACCTTTGAGACTGAAATCCATCGTCATGTTGGCGTAGTCATGAGTGACCTTGCCCAGAGTTTGTAGCCATTGCACCCCGAGGACCACTTGAGGTCCATGTATCTGCAAGACGAAAAGATCGACAGCAAAATCTTGTCCTTGCATAACTAAAGAGATATCCGAGCACTTGTGATCACAAACTAAAAACTCACCGTTGCCAACGTAAACACGGAAGGAAGAAATCCGCGATAATGGAAGGTGTAGCTCCTCCGTTACCTTGGGATGCACAAAGTTGTGTGAACTCCCGCTATCGATCAAGACCTGCACAGGACGAGCGTTGATGGACCCGGCCAGCTTGAGTGATTTCGGGTTGGCATACCCGTCCATAGTCAGGATGCTAGACACGTCCCCGGTAATGGCCAATGGCGCTTCGTTGTCAACGGTCACCTCTTCCTCCTCATCGTCATCCGGTCCGATCAAGGTGAACATACGCGATTTACAACGGTGCCCTGCCTGAAAGGGTTCGTCACAATTCCAGCATAAGCCCTTCTTAGAGCGTTCATCACGCTCGGCTCGCGTTAGGCGCCGGAAAGGAGGGCGGGACCCCTCAGCATTGGTGATGGCCGGCGTCCCTGAAGGGCCCGCTGGGGTCGGTGTACCCGTGGTGGCTGGACCCGGCTTGAACGGGGTGGGGGACCAACGGCGCGTGGATTGGGCCGCGATCGTGTCCTCCAACGATGCTGATAATTCACGAGCTAAGGCGAAAGCCTGTGCTAAGTATTGCGGGGCTCGTAAATTTAGTTCCCTTCGGACCGGTTGTTTGAGACCCGATCGGAACATAGAGATGAGAGTTGGCTCGGGGATGCCCTGGACCTTATTCAGCAAAGCTTCGAATTCAGTTTGGTATGCGATCACAGTCGTTTTTTGTTGAAGCTTTGATAACAGCCCTTGATAATCCTCGTAAAATCGCGGATCAAAGCGATGACGAACGTCTTGAAGAAACGCTTGCCATGTTCCGCCAAGATGGTTTTGGCGATAATAAAGGAACCATTCGGAAGCCGGGTGGTCAATGAGGAGCCCGACTAAGTGCAAACGATCATAGTCCGCCGTGTGAAAGTAGTCGTAATATGATTGCACCTTGTATGTCCAACCCTGCGGGTCGGTACCGTTGAAGCGCGGTGCATCAATGCGGAGCCGAGGGTAATTTTCATGGCCTGGAGGAGCGCGGACGATCACCTGGTGTCGGCCGTCGTTGTCAAGCAGAGGAACGACGTGTTGCTGGTGTCCTCCGCCTGCCGCGTGAGGAAAGGCCGGAACTTGCTGCTGTGGCGGCACGACTGGAGCCGGTGGTATCGGGTTCAAGGGGGGCGGGTTCAACCCGTGCGCGCCCTGGAGACCACCGATCGGGGGGTGTGGAGCGGCGGGAACAGCCGTTGCGGGCGGTACACCACCGGCCAGGGGAATGGCGTTGGCGCCGGTGGCTGGGTTCGGGCGGCCCGCGAGTAGGGCGAACAGCTGCTCGTGTTGATCCCGCTGAGCATCCTGCTGTCGCGCAAGGCTGGACATCAACCCCTCGCGGAGGAGTTCCATGTTGGCCGCCAGCCGGTCTTGCATTGCCGCGAGGCGATCGATTGCGGCGGCGCCCGGATCTTGTGCCGTCTCTTCGGAGGAAGACATGGCTGTGGAGTTCAATGAGAAAGCACCAATTGTTACGATACCGAGATGATAACGTAACAAACCTTGCTGAGCAAGGTATCAAATGAGAACGCAGGATAGTGAGCGCTAGGGCTCGAGTTGGAGAAGTAGGGTTAGGGATAAAGAATTAGGGCAAAAGAGATAATTTCATTCGATAAATTCTCAACTTAGCTTACAAGGGTTTTTATAAGCTATGCCCTACCGGTTCAATAAAAGCGACTCAGGAAAGAACCGAAAAGAAAACTTGAGAAGGGAGTAGAACTCCTGTTTAAAAAATTACATTAATTAAAAATATTCCTAAAATAAAATAATAAAATAACTAATATGAAAATAAACTACTATTAATCTCTAAATCTAATAGGCAAACGCCTCTCACGAGCCGGTCTGGTTCTTGGAGCTTCCGTATGCCTAACATTAACTATAAGAGATTCCTTAATAGCAAGACTATCAACACCTCAGTGGCGACATCTCCCAGAGACCCGCTCTGTTGTCAAGCTTGATTCCATAAATATCTTCGGAAAGGAACTTGCCGACCAAGACATGGACAGCCCTCTAGTTCAGCGCAAGTTTGTGAGGATTGCTCATCCTTTTATGAGAAAATGGGCAGGTAAGAGAATGCATACTTTAATCATCAACTTTGCTCTTGGATATGAGCATTCATCAACTGTTAAATCGTGGCTCGCAAAATCTGCTGGGAGCGGAGTTGAGGAAATACAACTCCACACTTCAGGCAGATCCCAACGAACTAATGTTCTCGAGCGTACTCTCGTGTTTTTTGACAAGGCACGCAATTTGAAGCGATTGTGCCTAAGATCTTGCATACTATGCCCCAATTCTTGGAAGACAGACCGGTTTAGTAATTTAGCATCACTTATGTTGGTCAATGTACCTCTGTATCAGAGGGATGTGGATTGTATTCTATCTGCTTGTACAAATCTTATATCCCTTGAGCTGTGGGGATGCGACCTTCCAAGATACGTGCGGATAGATGGGCGCTTGATGATGAAATTAACCGTCCACGGTGCGTTGAATGGAATGTTGGATGGGATAGAGATCAACTGTCCATGTCTTGAGGTATTTGAATACGAAGGACTGCCGATTTCCGTGAGGTTTGTACACGTCCCGGTTTTGAGAGAAGCAAAAGTGTGGTCCATATTGTCACATTCGGAGGATGGTTGTTCTTTGTTGTTTGATCATGTCGGCAAACAAGCACCACACATTCAATCTCTATCACTCATGATAAGGACTGAGGTTAGTGAATTATCACTCGTGATTGACATGTCTCTTGTTCATTAACTGTTTTATACAATACCTTTGAGCCCTATATCAATTTTGGTGCATTTTAACTAATTTCAGTTAGATAACTGAATTTCAGTTTTCGGGGCGCATCCTACTGACATGTTCACGGTATGGTATGGGTGCCCCTATCAATCTTATGTTGGTCAATGTACCTCTGTATCAGAGGGATGTGGATTGTATTCTATCTGCTTGTACAAATCTTTTATCCCTTGTGCTGTTGGGATGCTACCTTCCAAGATACGTGCGGATAGATGGGCGCTTGATGATGAAATTGACCGTTTACGGTTTGTTGAATGGGATAGAGCTCAATTGTCCATGTCTTGAGGTATTTGAATACGAAGGACTGCTGATTTCCGTGAGGTTTGTACACGTCCCGGTTTTGAGAGAAGCAAAATTGTGGTCCGTTTTGTTACATACGGATGATGGTTGTTCTTTGTTTGATCATGTCGGCAAACAAGCACCACACATTCAATCTCTATCACTCATGATAAGGACTGAGGTTAGTGAATTATCACTCGTGATTGGGGTGTCTCTTGCTCATTAGCTGTTTTATACAGTGCCTTTGAGAGCCCTATGGCCCCTGTATCAATATTGGTGCATTTTAACTAAACTAATTCAGTTTTCCGGGCGCATCCTACTGACATATTTAGTGGGCGATGATGTATGTGTTCTTTCATAAATCTCGGCCTCTCGGGTGTTCCTTAATTGACATGCTTCCTTCCTTCTTTCCATGTCTAGGTGAAACTGCCATTACTTTCAATGCTTGCTACATCTCGCCTAAAGGAGCTAGAAATTGTAGTAAAGTGCGGATTTGACCTTTTTAGTGTCACTGATCTGTTGAATGCTTTTCCCTGCCTCGAGACATTACAATTGGTGGTTAGTTGGGTTAAGCTTCTGCTGTACACTGATTTTGTCCTGGCTTTGTTGCTGGTTCATTAGTTTCCTCTTTTTGCAACAGTTGCTTAGCAACTCCAGCATCTCAATCCAAAAAAGAGAGTATTGCGACTGCAGCCATTCTAAGTTGAAAGAAGTCAAGATGAGAGGATTTCATGATAAGTGGAACGCGATGGAGCTTACATTATATTTACTGAAAAATGCAACAGCGCTTGAGTGGATGACACTCGTAAAACATCGAACACATCGGTATTCAAGAGAGCAAGTTAAGTTCCTGCAGGAGCTACGGAAGATAAATCCATCTGCACAGCTGATCATCTGTGCAGTTGATAAACCCAACCCGTCAAGGACTTTTTACTCAAAAATGCAACAGCAGTTGAGCGGATGGTAATCGGAATACCAAAGTTATTATTTTTTTTTTAGTGATATCATATGATGTTAGATTGTCCATCTCACATCTGAATGTTGAGACTTAACTGCACTAGTATATAACTCAGCTAGTATATAAGTCACTTCTCCTATTGCCAATTGGTTTTAGAATGGAAACCGCTGGGGTAAAATATGAAAAACTTATATACAATATGAAACTTGAAGTGCTATTGTAACTTATTTATTTATATAATTTTTGTTGTAAAATAAGTTTTAATATATAAGATATTTTAAAAGTAATTAATATTTGTGCACATGAAATTGATTGATAGAATATTTATGCATATACTCGACCTGTTATTTTTTTTGTAAAATTTCCTGCTTATATCATGTGGCATGAAACGAGAGATCCAATGGTGTAAAGCATAGATGAATTGCCTGATGATATTATCTCCTGTATTTTCTCCTTTTTGACTATAAGAATTAAGAAATGCTTTTAAAACAAGTCTATCATCACCTCAGTGGCAACATCTCCCTGTATCCGCTCTGCTGTCAAGCTTGATTCACTGTCTTGTCTTTGAAGGAAGTTACAGATCAAGACAAAGACAGCCTATAGTTCAGTCCAAATTTGTGAATATTGCTTATCATTTTATAAGAGCTTGGGAATTGAGGAAATAGAACTCAAATTTTCAGGCAGATCCCAACAAATGTATGTTTTCCAATCTTACTCTCACCGGCTTTGTAAATGCGCCTTATTTGTAGCGATTATGCCTAAATCTTGCACGCTAACCCCCCTTTATTTTAGGTGGACAAGCTGGCTAAGTAAGTTTAACATCACTTGATTTGGTTAATGTACCTCTGCATCAGAGAAGTGTGGATTTTATTGTGGGATGTCAGTGGAATTTGTGATGGATGCATGAAAATGTGTCTTTCACTCTTCAACTCCACCATCATATTGATTACCAATAAGCTGTATAAACTCAACAGCAAGGTTGAGAGCATTTGTAGCAGCCAGACTATCGGCCAAGCCCTTCAACGTCGACACCCTAGCTCCGCTTCCTCCAGCATAATCCGATATGCCGCGAAACACTACGCACGGCTTCCCATTCGACAACGATGTCATCACAACGGCGGCGCTCTCCTCGTCCACAGACGAGACGTTCAATTTCTCCCACAGGAAGCCTCTGTAGGCTGCGTTGTTTAGGTAAACGTCGGCGGTTGAGCTTCTAACTCCAAAGGCCGCTTTCGGTGCTTCGGACAGGCAATAACGTTCTGTCTCGTTATTTATGCATCTTTGTAACACACGATCCGTGTCCTACAAAACCAACCAAATTAACGGTTGAGAATGTGCACGCTTACACTAGAAAATTGGGACTAAATAAGACTGCTATGTTCATGGATTACTTCTCCTAATCCTAATTGATTTTAGGATGAAATTCTAAGCTTGTGTACTAGACTTGCATATGCATGACCCTTTTTATGTTCCACAGACTTTCACATAACAAAGCCAAACTGCCAAACACACCCAAGCTATAACACTACTGAGCAATTAATTAAGGGTACTCTCAACATCAACATTGCCTAGTCCCGGACAAGTAGGATCTAGGGGTCAAAATGGGGCACCCATTAGTAGGATGCGTCCGATACATTTAATAAAAACTGAAATTTTACTATGTGACATTAATAACTAAATTTAGTTAAAATGCACCAAATTGTTACATGAGCTAAGAGCTTTATAATGTATATATATACCTTAATTTGGGTGGCAATTTTGAACCAGTTTGGATCAATAGGTAACCAAAAGAGCTTCTTCATTTTATTAAGTTTAGAATGATGATCAGAGGATAAGAGTTGTACGGGGGTGAATTCTATGCCCCCTAATAGGTTGTTGCCCTTCTTGGGGACGTTGTACGCCCCGACGTTCAATGTTGTCGCTCCTTCGTCTGACGATCCGATTTCCTGCATAGAATTATAGAAGGATACATTAGGGTTCTTGGTACAACGTGATAATATTGCTTGATTAAATACTTAGTTATAATGATTTGATAGTATAAGTTAGGAAGTAGATCTCACGTACTTGCCAATTCCAGGAGCTAGTGAAGGCGACGTGACTAGGAATGGCAACGTCTCCAATGAGGATTGAGTTGTTGGAGGATCCGGCGATGCCGTAATGAACCACTCCCACCACATCAAACGCATCGTACAGGATTTGGGATGTTATCCCTGCATTTATCTGCCATCCAATGTACATAATTTATTATTATATATCATTTATCAAATATAGAGTTTTGAGATATGAAGTGATTATATATTGGATTATTGGAACTTACTATCTGTTCACCACTCATCACGTAAATCACATTCACGCCTCTTATCGTTCCTATGTTAAATCTCCTTCCTGATGATCGTGTACATAAACATGAGATTTAATAGTCTAAATTAGTAATGGGCGGTCACCGGTCACGCTTCTTTATTCAGAAAGCGTACGTATATATTATAGTATGTGATTAATATAGGCATGGGGTTACCACGTAACCAGTAACGTACTGAATTTCTTTTCTTTTTAAATATAAATGAATAGTGGTTAAGTTAAATTGATACATTTAATTTATGGAGCTACGAGGCAGGCCCCATCCTTGCTCTTTTTTTTTGGGTACGAAGTTATACACTTGTGCCACATGAATCACGATGCTCCTTTTTGTTTGATTTCGACAGCAAATATATCCAACTACTGAAGTAACTGAACTAGCCAAAATTAAGGCATTTCAATCAAAATATCCAATACGTAGTATTATATATATTTACATTTACATAACAAATGTATTCAGCCAAAAGAAATAAACATATACTCGACAGCGCGCAAGTGCAAGCCCCAAAAACTGATCATATAAACTCGTTATAATTGACTTCTCGGTTTTTTTTATTGTTTTTACTAAAAAAAGGGATTAGGGGTTTGACCATCCTCGATGATATTCAATTCATTCACGCTCCATTAATAGATTTGAAAGCATATTTGTTTAGCAATCTTAATTTATCCTTTTGTTTGCCCCCATACAATCTTAATTTGTTCAGTAATATATAAAAGTTAGGGTGTAAGACTTATGCATGTGGACCCGACCGTTAAAAATAAAGTAGAAAGAAAAATGCAATCTTTTAATTTGTTGAGAGTTGAGACAGAACGTCGTCATAACGATAATACAAATGCTTTATAATTAATTTTATAATCTCTTAATTGCAATAGCTTAATTTTGCTTGTGGGTGCCATTAGTAGTTTTGTGTCGCCTAAATTTTCAATTCAACACGAGATAAAGAAAATATATGCAATGGAGTGTACTATACATACGTATATATCACGTTGATAACATTAATTAAAGAAATCTTAGACGGAGAAAGAGCTTAATTAGTTAATTGTACAAGTTGAATGCTAAGCTAACTAACCTGCAAGTTGAATGGCAGGGAAGAGAGTGCTGGCAACAAAGAAGCCAGAGGACATGAGGGCAGCCTCTTCCACAGGAAAAGTCATCAGAAGACCCACGTAGGGCCCACCTCTAGCGTTGACTCTATCCACCACCTCATGAAGCGGGTGGCTCCTCCTCAGCTGCGCACTCCGCTTCACTTGCGCCGCCGTCAATGCCGCCACCATCGCCACCGCTATCCACCACCGCCGCCATTGCATCCCCATCGCCACCGCTTCACTTGTGGTGTGATGTGATTTGTTTGTATATATTGATCGACTGATCAAATGGATGTATGGATCGATCTTGTAGCTAGCTCTAGCTTGAGCAGAGAGCTCAAATGATTGATCAGTGTATATGAGAGAGGTTAGTTGGGCACGTGATTCGAGATGGAAGAACAGATCCTGGCCGCACGATTAAGCAGATATGATCCATAATTTACTCAAAAATCTTAGCTGCGCTCGCTCATTCAGGGTGGATTATTGGGCCGGTCCATTATAAGAGGGCCGCCGATTGGGCTTAATATTGGGTGGACAATTAAAAGCCATAATAAGGGATCGTTTGGTATCAATATCAATATAGGTATCGGTATTTCGAGAGGGCAATTCGGTGGCGGATTTTATCGTTGGATCGTTCAGTCGTGTCTCCTCCTTCCTACTCGCAGTTAATCCGGGGTTATTTACTCTCATCCGCCAAGATGCTCTAAGGCGACACTAGTATGTTAGTGGCCACCCTAATCACTTTCTTTATAAAAAAAAATACAGGTATCGATATCGATATTAACACATGTGTGTAAGTGATATCAAACTACCGGGAATGGATATTAGATATAGAGTGATATCTTTGAAATACCTATTTTTCGGAAATATCAAAATAACACTTGTTATTAAATTGATATTGATATCTCATATACTAAACAACAAATATCAACTTGATATCGGTATTAATATATTCTCTCCTTTCAAAAATATTTTTCATTCTAGCATGTTCTTTTATTCAACAATATTTGTCATTCTACATATTTTATCAAGTCTTTTCCTATTTAGGGTTATGTAGGCACAATCAATAAGTGGAATACATGTAGCTTTGTGTATGTGAATGTATTACAACAACAACCAGAGGGGCTATTGTTCCAAAGATTCTACATATGTTTAACTATATGTAGGCAAGTGTTTATGTTGAATTGTAGACCTATTATTAGTCTACATGGTTGTCATTTGAGAGGAGTCCATACAAGTCAAGGGTTGACTATTATTGATCAAGATGGTTATTACATCTTCTTACTAATTTATGTAGACTATGCAGTGGTTGAGGATAAGAGAAAGGACACTTGGTGCTGGTTTCTAGAGAACTTAATCCAAGATGTAGGATCACACAACTTGACATTTATGTCAAACATACATGTATTTTAATTCCACTTTAAGTCCTCAAAATTATCTTGAATTGTACATAAAATCTTCATTAACATATTACCTTTCTTTATTGAATAAAGGAATTAGTTAAGGCCATAAGTCTTGTGGTCACCACAACTAACACAAGAGTGTGTTAGCACTTTAACAATAACTTCAAAACAAAGTGGCCAGGAAATTCATATAGGGGTGGCCTATGAATTGCTGCAAACTCTTAGACTACACTTGATTTCGAAATTTGCATTGAGAGGATTAAAAAGATGAATGAAGGAGCTTACAAGTATTTGATGGTTGTTAATCCTCCAACTTGGTCATCACACGAATTCAGGCATCACAATAAATTTGACATATTGCTTAACAATGGGTATGAGTCTTTCAACGGTTGTATTTTGGGTGCTAGAGAGATGCCTATTTTGTTTTTATGTGAGTGGATTAGAAGCAAGATGATGAAGAAGTTAGTCATTAAGAGGAAGAAGATGATAAATCATACTAGAATTTTCACACTCGAAGTAACTAAGTAGTTAGAATATGCCAAAGCTTAAGGTTTGAGCAAATAAAAATGTAGGGTGGGATAACAAATATGAGGTTGACCATGGGATTAAAATATTTGTGGTAGATTTGGGTGCAAAGAGTTGTGGTTGTAACCAATGGGATATAATTGGAATCCCTTGTGCATATTGAATTGTTGCATTCTAAAAAAAAAGGTTGAGGATTGATTACTTTGTGGGCCAATATTACACAAAGCTAAGTTCAGTCTAGAAATGCACTTGAAGTGGATAGCAATGTAAAGCCCTTTCCCTTACAAATTTTGCTTTCAACAATGGAATTGAGTTATCCCTTAATTAATAAGTGAATTATATGATTTCTCGGAGAGATGAATTTGCTGAATTAGAGTTAATTCAAAACATAATATGTGAAGACCCTTTGCTTGCAACTCAATGTTCAATAACACAAATTTCTCCAATGGTAAGTGCTTGTACTCAAGTTGACTGTGAATTGAATCAAATGTTTCAAGTACACATTTTTTTTACTAATGCTTTGCGACATGGACTAGTGTACTCGAACTCAAGTGAGTCAAGTACAAGGAAATCATGAAACTCAAGTGCAATGAACTAAAAAAACTCAACTACAAGGAGCTCAGCAAAATCAAGTAGTAGTTGGTGGCATGGTTCTAACATTACAAGTTTTAGGACATTGAAGTTGTACTTAGTTCAAGATCCCAAGAGGAATTTAGTTACCATGAGAGTCAAAAAGTGCAATCATAGACTAAGGGACATAGTTAGTGGAAAATTTGTTATGGAGTAATTAAGCTATGGAATTGACATTTATGTTTTTCTTTTCATGAATACTCTTAATATGGGTATTTTATGACTATATGATGTTGTAATTTAAGTTATGGGATTGCCTTTTGTTGCACATGATGAGTGCATTTGTAAGATATTGCCATCCTTATGGACTTATGACTTAGGCAATGTTTATTGACATATCAAATTGCACATGATGAGTGCATTTATAAGGTATGTGTTGTCACTTTTTTGCAATATATAATTTTGCTTCACATAATCCCTTGTTAATGCAACAATATTTATAGAAGCAAAATTTAGTTATAATGAAATGAAACATTCATAAACTATTGCAGTGTAAACTTGTCCACATATTCCACACATCCATAATACTTAAAGAGTGCACTATTAAGGAATAATCCTAAAGCTAATCTACTATGATGAGCACATTACTCATATCACTGAATATGATTTGGCTCTCTTAATCTCCTCGTCTTTGTTTTCATTTCATTTTTGCGAGGCACAACACTTGGTTTCCAATTCTTATTTTGGGTCATAAGTTCTTTGTGATCTTTGTGACCTTCGGCTTAAATTCGATACCAATCCACACAAAAAATCACATCTCTCAACTTGGGGTATAAATCATAATTCTTTGGAGTGTGCGCCATGTACATCCTTGCTAAAATATGACAATGACAAAATACGTGATTTTCAAGCGACACATAACTTAACATATTGAACTGAAAATCAACAATACAACAAGTAGTTAATTCAATTGCAAACACACAAATCACAATCATATTAATCATCATTCAATTGCACACATTGACCCCTAACCAAAAAAATGTTAAAGGCATATTCTTACATGCTATGTCAATGGAAGGTACGACCACAACTCGTTGTTAAGATTCTCAACAATCATCATTGTAACATACTCATGATTCTCCTAGCATTTGTTTTGCCCAGATTTCCATGATTTTTACTTGCAATTCTCCCACACCTTTGCCCCAATTATTTGACTCAAGAATCCTAATTTCTATGAGGTGAAAATGAAAGTGAATGCTTTTTTATATAAGAGATTAATGGAAGAAACCCGGTTCACAACATCCCCTCACCCATATCTCAGACTCTCAATTTTCTCTCCTAAACCGCCCCGAACCCATGTAAATATCGCAAATAGTGGAGGGTGAATTCATAATTGCAACAATTTAATGGGAATCCTACCAAAAATGAGCTTTGTGATCGACCATGAACGAACTGAGATTAAAGGGTTGCTTTCAATAATTAGTTGTAGAATGAATGGTTTTGAGCAAAATAGGGTATATAACTACGGGTCTATAATATTTATGGGTGGTTTTAAATAATGTTATTTATAGCGGGTGGTTTCATGTAAATTAGCCCATAAGCAGGTTTTTTTTGGTAATTAAAAAGAAATTAAGTTGAGAAGGGTAAAGTAGCGAAGGAGTACAGGAAAAGCAAAATGACGCAACGAACTCCCATCTTCAACCATTAAACCCACAATCATCTCAACGTGCAAACTGCCAACTCACAATTCCGATTTCTTGTTATTCGAGGTCTTCGATTTTCTTCCCTTTCATCACAATTATTATTGCCTTTTGCCGGTAGGGTTTATGTGTATTTTACGGATTGTTTTTCTTTGATTTGTCTCTATTTGGTTGTTGCATCCCTACTTTTTTATGTCTTCACATGATTAGTCATATTTGGCGTAGTTTTGCTCTTGATCTTTTGATTTATCTTTTGGCCATCTGCTTCTCTTTGTCTATCTTTCTTGGAATGATCCTCTGTTGACTTCTGGCTTCCCTGAAAGTTCAACGATTTGAATATTTCTACCCGCAATTTGTTCTCGCTTCCCCATCACCTTCCGTCATTAATTATTGCGGAATTCTAACTTGTTTATATTTTCTTTTTTTGTGTGTTGCTGTTCTCGATTAAGGTTTTGGTAATTGATTGTCTGAGAAATTCTGCATCTCTCGCTCTATTGGATTGGGGATCTAGGGTTCTGAAGCAAAGATGAGTGACAACTTGATGGACAAGGTGACTTCTTTGGGCGAGCGCCTGAAGATCAGTGGAACCGAGGTGGGAAAGAAAATGAGTGCTGGGATGAGCTCAATGAGCTTCAAGATGAAGGAATTCTTTCAGGGCCCAAACCAGGCTGATAAAATCGTTGAAGAGGCAACTTCTGAGGCGCTAGATGAGCCTGATTGGGCTACTAATCTTGAGATATGTGACATGATTAACCATGAGAGTGTCAATAGTGTTGAATTGATTCGGGGAATTAAAAAGCGGATCATGTTGAAGAGTCCAAGGATCCAGTACTTGGCTCTGGCTTTGCTTGAGACCATTGTGAAAAATTGTGAAAAGGCTTTCTCTGAGATTGCAGCTGAGAGGGTCTTGGATGAGATTGTGAAGTTGATTGATGATCCTGAGACTGTGGTGAATAACAGGAACAAGGCTCTCATGATGATTGAATCTTGGGGAGAGTCCTCAGAGGAGTTGAGATATCTACCTGTTTATGAAGAAACATACAAGGTATTATTGACTCTATTCTTTAAAAATGGGCAGCATGTTTTTAGTTTGATTGTTTTGGTTTCACATTCAAGATCTAAATACAGTAGCTGGATAAGGTCTCAGTTATGAATTATTGTATGTCAAGATTGTGGTAAAATGATTCTTGATGATATTTCCTTAAAAACTATATGTCATTGTTATTTGCTCTATAATGAAAAGTTTTCTATTGCAATGCAGTTTTAAGCTTAACATATTTTAGATAAAAAAAAACAAAACTACTTTTGATCCAGCCAAACATGATAGGAGCTGAATTTTTTTTTTGTTGAAAGTTGAAACTGTGATACATGTTATATGAAGTTAGAATGTTGAGATACGATGCTTAACATATTGAGCAAGATGGGGAAGGATCTTAGCTGCAAAAAAAAAAATGACTGGATAAATTTTTCCCCATCATAGATTAATTCTCCTAAGCTTTGCATTGAACGGCCTGCTATATCATGTGCATTGACTATCCCATAGAAGATGATATACTACATTACTACCTATACATAGCTTAGTATGTTTGGAAACTTGAAATTTTGAAGTTTACCTTTTATGTGGATATTCTCCATTTAGACTAGCAATTATGTATTTCTTTATAGCTAGAAGCCAAGTCCCTGCATACTTCCCTTAATCCTTAGTTTGAGATTGATTGAAGTTTCTTATCATATTTTGTATTTGTTCTCGGAAACTAACAGAAATTTACTAGTGTCATAATATGCGGTTTAGATGTCTTTTTCTATGCCTCCAGAGTTCCTTCACTGGTTTTTTTTTTCCTTTCCAGTGATGTGCATTGCGCCCTTATAAGTTCTCATATATTCTCTCTT
This sequence comes from Fallopia convolvulus, assembly GCA_964016875.1. Lineage (NCBI taxonomy): Eukaryota > Viridiplantae > Streptophyta > Magnoliopsida > Caryophyllales > Polygonaceae > Fallopia > Fallopia convolvulus. Next base: position 52,131,749 of record OZ024732.1, read on the forward strand.
CTCTTTTGCCTTCAGAGTTTAAGGTCAAGAGGCATCCGATTTCCTGGTCGTGACAATGAAAGTCTGGCACCTATTTTTACTCCTCCTCGCACCATTCCTGAAGCAGAAACCAACATTGGACTTGAAGACTATGAACATGATATTCCTGTACAGACTTTTTCATCTGAAGAGACAAAGGAGGCATTCGACGTGGCTCGAAATAGCATTGAACTTCTTTCAACTGTTTTAACATCTTCACCTCAACAAGATGCTCTGGAGGTACATTATATTGCTGTAATTTTTTAATAATTTATATCTATTTTATATTGCCTATTCTGTAAATGGAGTAGTTTTTTTTTTCAGTTCTATTTTATATTGCCTATTCTGTAAATGGAGTAGTTTTTTTTTCAGTTATATTTTATATTGCCTATTATATAAGAGTGCCTCAATACGTGGTTCTTGAATCCATTTATCTATTGTAGTTTTGTTTTTTGGTGATATATTAGTTCATTTGAAAGATTTTATTGGTATTTTCTAGAGTAGACAGAAAAGACTATGCTTCAACAAGTAGAAAATGAATCAAACTTCGTTAGATTCATTTTGTGTTTGTCATATATCCTGTGCTTTTTCAGCCCATTTTTTTTGCCCCTATTAAGTTCACTTTAATTGGAATACCAGGCGGAGTTGTTAAAAGGAATTTTCTGAATGATACATACAATAGTTTATGAGAACTTTCATTTTGGATGAGGGTGCTTTCTTGCCCTTGTAAGGCTTGGAACCTGTCCATGTTATAAAAAAAAACTGAAAGCAAGTGCTAGATTTTTCTTTCTAGAAATTCATGCAATCTTTGTTTCTCTGGCTTTCTATATTTATAAGAGTTTGCCTCAAAGTTAAACAGACATGCTTGGAAGATGCTTTAGAAATGATATGATTCTACATGCCATTCTTTTTTTCCTCAATCTTTTACTAAAAGAGATGAAGTATTATTTGAAGTTTTTCTGCTGCTCAGGACTATAATTTGGTTACTTAAAACATAGCTTTTTATATTTCACCAATGGGTTTCTAATGCTGAAAGTTGTAGTTAAATAAAATCATTAACATTCTGAAAATACCAACTTGGATTTACTCTTTGTTTTACATGAACTTTTATATTCATTCCAGAATTTTTTTTATTGCATAACTCTCTTTGATTCTCGGCATATCTTGTTCTTGCTCATGCTGGATGCATTGTGGGCTGAACTTCTAGTCTGACTACTAGCTTATACAGCTTTCTAAGCCGTCACTGCATATATTGATTTCTGACTAATTTTAGAGATATTTCTTTATGATAACATAAACATAGCATCATAAGGTATTTTTTACTTTTGGCCTAGTTACAATGGTTTTTAGTCAGTTCTGTGCATGCTTAAACTATGGCTTATAAAATTGATCTGGTGTATTGTTACTAACAAGCCACATATTCTATGATTTTGCTCAATATTGCTAAATTCTTGCGTGTTTCCCCCATAGTCAACAAATTTAGAAATTCTGATTGAATGTTTGGCATCAATTCCACTTTTTCTTGAGCAGGACGACCTGACGACAGCGCTTGTGCACCAATGCCGATCATCCCAGTCAAACATCCTGAGAATCATCGACACATCAGGCGACAACGAGGCCCTTCTGTTTGAAGCCTTAAATGTGAATGACGAGATCCAGAAAATTCTGACCAAGTACGAGGAACTGAAGAAGCCTATGAGGACTCAGCATGAGCCCGAGCCCGCCATGATTCCCATTGCAGTGGAGCCAGAGGAGTCGCCCCGGGCTGGGAAAGAAGAAGCCCTCGTGAGGAAGACGTCCGGATCCCAAGGCTTTACGAAAAACGATGACATGCTGGAAGATCTTGATGAGATGATATTTGGGAGCAAAGTTGGGTCTGGATCCGAGAGTGGGAATGAGAAGAAGAAACAGGCACCGGGTAAAGATGATCTCATTTCCTTCTAAGGCTGTTAAATGTTGCCTTGTGAATTCTGATGTTTAATGCCAGTACAGGATATAATATGAAGTTCTTCTGGGACATACTTTTTTTTTTCCTGCATATGAATCATTTGAATTTGACAGGTTTAATTGACCAGCTTGTTTCATGTGATATGGATCTAGATCCAGACTCGTCAGTAGAAATATTGAATGTGGAGTCATTGAACTTGGTGTTTTTTTTTTTTTGTTGTTGGCATCTTCTGTAAGTAATTCACATGTAGTCTGGCAGATCTGCTTTCTACTGATTTTGGGCTTGATACTTATCGTTTTAAATAGATTAGCAACATACTAATTACAAGAAGGGATAGAAATGAGTTGCTTGAATAGGCCAAATATTCGTGGATGGTTCTCATTGCTAGTTACACAAGAATAATAAGCTTCTTGGGTAACTTAAACCGAGCTAAGCGAGATAATAACAGCATGACATCAAATATATAAACAATTGCTATATCATTTAGGCATATAGTTTTCTTTAATATATCCTTGTCAAGAAGTAGACATTTTTTGTGGGTTGAAAAAAGAACAAAAACTAGACATCTATGAAGAAGTCATAATAGCGTGTAAAGGTAGATAATAAAGGTTATTAGAAGTTAATTAAGCATGTCACATGTGAGATGATCACAGGAGGAAACAGCTGAACTGCGACCCAGCAGCATGCCATTCTTGATTAAGCACATGGGCCTCGCTACACACTATCATTATAACACGCTTTTCTTATTTCTCCTAAAAATGTTACATATCAATAATACAGTGTATATGCTGAAAAAATAAATAAATAATGAGACTTTTTTTCCTCTAACAAAAAACAAGAAATTGTAAAATTTTGAAACGCGGTGGCAGGTGGATGTAGGTTGGAAATGGTAAAAATTGTCAAGCCTGGGCCGTTGGATCTTACTTGAAACTCCTACATTGCGAGTTAGGAAGGAAAGTAGTTTGACCCATACTCGCCGTCACGCGTCTTCTATCCTCATTTTCGCCAGCCAATCGGCAATTCAATTTGGAAATGTATACGTATTTTAAGTAGTGATATTTTACTTGCTTCCGATATTCAACTTGTACACCTCATTATGCAACTATTTTTATTAATTTATTAGGGTTCCTTTCGACGACTAGTTCAATTTGATAGGCCAATCTCACTATATAAATTATCTTATTCTGAAATTTCCGCATTTTCTAGTCGATTTATTTGTTCCTTTTTAATTTGTTGTTATATTTTTTATTTTTTATATTTATTTGTCGAGCTATTGAGTTTGTCTAAGTCTCTCAAACTATAACTAGGCTTGTATGTCTAAATCTTTCCTTATATTTAAAAAGTTTTTTGGTTCGTGTATTAGAAAGGATTTTTCTAATGTGTGCCCATGGGCACATATTTAGAATTCCAATCTTGGTAAATTTGGATTTTGTTTGTTAATTTGAATTTTTTTAAAAAAGGGTTTATTAATTCCAATTTAAAGAATAGTTTTCAAATAATTTTCTAAATTAATAGTTTTCAAATAATTTTCCAAATGTTAGTAATATCTTATTTTAAAAAACCCTCCTAACAAGAAGTTGATTATAATCCAATTGGTGGCCGTAGTAGTGTAAGATTCTCATATTCACACGAAAAAGTAAACGATCTATTTAGCAGGAGGTGTGTTGAATCTTTCTATATGTAAAATTTTCTCAAATATCGCAAACAAAAATTAGTACTCCATCCGTATGGATTTGAGATACCCTGATTAACCTTAGACAAAAAAATTACTACGGTTTTACTAACCTATGCTCTAATAGAGGGAATTAAAATCCTATTGGAAAAGTAGTGAACCCTTTTACAAAATCTATTTAATCCTAAATAAATATAAATTTATAAAATCTTGTGATTTTGATGAGCTTAACCTATGTCCTAAGGACATAGGTTAGAAAAATCGAAATTACTATTATCAATGTTATTAGGATCCCGATCCGATTCTACGATTCTAGCGATCCTACGATCCATAACACGTGAAACGATCCACGATCCCAAGTAGGATCTTAAATGATTAATACAATCTCAATCCGATCCCGATTTTACATACGATTTTAACGATCATATAAACGATTCTAACGATCCTACAAACGATTCTAACGATCCTATAAGATGATATTTTAACTATATATCATTAATAATTTCACGTTTAATGAATCATTTTCATTAAAATAGTTGACTAGTCCATTTATCATTTTCTTACATCACATATAACAAACTATTCAATCTATTAGGTTATTCTTACATACTTTTTAGTTATAATGTAGGATCTTACGATTCAGCGATCCGATCCTAAGATCCGATCTAAAAGACCCTCAACACTCTAACCTAGAATCCCGATTTTGATAACCTTGACTATTATATTGATAGAACAATTGAGTATTAAAAAATGATAATTATGTTTTTTTGGTTGAAGGAAAAAATGATAATCTAATCATACATTATAATTTTAAATTTTAAATTATGGCTGCCATTTGCTAATAATATGAGAGGAGCCGTTTTTCAACCACAATTATATTTACCGACTACTCCCTCCGATTCAAATTAATTGTCGTTTTAGCACTTTAAATTTAATCCATTTTATATGTCGTTTTAGGTTTTCTAGGCAATTTATTAGGAGTGAGTTATGAGAATTGTTATTGGAATGTGTTTTAATTAATTAATATTCATTCATTGGTTGAAAAAAGGTAATGAGTGCTAAAATTTATTTAAAAAAGTTACCTTTTTGACTTTAGTTAATACTTTTCTTAATTCTTGTGTTGAAAGTTAAAACGATAATTATTTTAGATCGGAGGGAGTATAAAATTTAAGTTATTATTAAAATAAATGTAATAGATCATCTATAAGATTCGAGATATATCATACTCCATATGGATATTATTGATTTGAAAAAGCGATTATTACCATAGATAAGAAAATGTGTTAATGACGAAAATGAGCAAGGAAAATAATTCGATTAAATTATTGTTTTAGGGTGTCTAACTCGGAGACAGGGCAGATCAGACTGTAATTTTTTCTGTAATTAAACAAGGCACATTTTTCTCACCACCTGTCCATTAATTTTTTTGCTTATTCCCCTTTTCAGCATACACATGAAACCGAGTACACCGCCGATATACAGAGTATTCAAAATTTAACAATAGTATCACTTCAAAATTCTCTGCATCTCCCCCGTTCACAAGTCTCTGTTCAAACCGAGTCGTGGGTTGCAGAAGATTTCCACAAATTTAGTTCACACCTTCTCTTATTTTCTGCTTCTAATCCACTGAAATCTTGAACTCCGGCGCAAGAGATCTAAATATCTAATGCTTCTTCTCAACGAGGTAAAGTTCTTTTTGATTTGGGGTTGCTTATCCTCTTACCAATTTGCCTTGTCCTACAAAAACTCTGCCCTTTTATTTTTCTCTGCTGAATGTGTTTATTGTAATTTTTGGAAGTAGGGTTTTCTTCAGCTCATGTGTTTGAGTTCTTACCAATTTTAGGGTGCTTGCCGTTTTGTGTCTGCCTGTTAGAGCTGCTACTTTGGTGAAGTTTTTTAGGTTCAAGCAACTGTTACTTGTTAGAAGTCTGATTTTGGTTCTTCGCAATCTGTTAATTGGCTGGCTCTGTGGGTCTTTAGCCTTAGTTTGTAAGAATATACAAGATTGAATATTTTATTCTGATTCGAGAGGGTTTCATACTTTCATTTCCCTAGCTTCGTTTCACTTTTCCATGGACAGTGAAAACAACGGCACTCAATAAGCTTTGATCTTTTTAGATTTGGGTCCCCTGTCCAGTGTCCACTTTATTCGTACCTTCAAATTTGAATCTTTTTAGTTTCCTTCATTTCAAGATCCAAGTCAAAACTACAGTTACAGGAATTAGTATTATTATTGGATTTTTAATAAAGAATTTGCTAACTCTGTGAATATACAGGATAACTGAACTCGCCTGTAATTTTGGGTCATGGCATCAAAATCATTTAAGCAAAGTAGAACGAATCTGTCACATAGCTCAGATGCATCTGAGTTACAGCAGATTAGACCTCCACTGCCTCCAAGTGTAACCTTTGCTAGAAGGACTTCGTCGGGTCGGTATGTAAGCTACTCAAGAGATGATCTGGACAGCGAAATCGAGAGTGGTGAGTACATGAACTACACAGTTCAAATTCCCGCCACACCCGACAACCAGCCAATGCAAGAGGACCCTACAATGTCACAAAGAGTCGAGGAACAATATGTGTCGAGCTCTCTTTTTACAGGAGGATTCAACAGTGTAACTCGAGCTCATCTGATGGACAAGGTCATTGATTCTGATACAAGCCATCCTCAAATGGCTGGTGCTAAAGGATCTTCATGTGCAATTCCCGGGTGTGATGGAAAAGTCGTGAGCGATGAAAGGGGAGAAGATATTCTTCCTTGTGAATGTGATTTCAAGATTTGTAGGGATTGTTATATTGATGCGGTTAAGTCTGGTGAACCGGTTTGTCCTGGTTGTAAGGAGCCTTACAAGAACACCGAGTTAGATCAAATGTCTGGTGGTGATGAGAGACCACTTCCACTTCCTCCACCCCCAGGTGGGATGTCAAGGATGGAGAAGAGATTGTCTTTAGTAAAATCAGCTAAGTCAATGTCTATGATGATGAGAAGCCAGACGGGTGACTTTGATCATAACCGTTGGTTGTTTGAAACAAAGGGAACTTACGGGTATGGGAATGCAATATGGCCTAAGGAAGGAGGCCTTGGCAACAGTGATGATGGTGAAGGAACACAGGAACCCACCGAGTTAAATAACAAACCGTGGAGACCTTTGACTCGTAAAGTGAAGATACCTGCTGCTGTTATTAGTCCATATCGGTACAGCTCCATTTCTTATTATTTTGCAAGTTTTTTTTCTAAAAAAATTGGTTTGTTTCATGCATTGTCTTTCTTGCATTAATGTGTATACATAGTTTGCCAGTTCATTGTTCAATGTTTTTGCTCTTATATTAATGATTGCATAAGATAATGTTTATTTATAAATTTTACAATCATGTCAGCAATTCCACATTTTATGTGGATCTAGACTCCAAATGTGCTACTTATTAATCTTGAACTGTATATTCTTATTTATTCTGCTGAACTTTGGTTACAGGCTTTTGATACTTATTCGAATGGTTGTGCTTGCTCTCTTCCTTACATGGAGGGTCAAACACCCAAATGAAGATGCAATGTGGTTATGGGGAATGTCTGTTGTGTGTGAAATTTGGTTTGCCTTCTCTTGGCTTCTTGACCAACTGCCTAAACTCTGCCCTGTAAACCGAGCTACAGATCTTAATGTCTTGAAGGAGAAGTTTGAGACACCATACTGTGATAACCCGACTGGAAAATCTGATCTCCCTGGAATTGATATCTTTGTTTCTACTGCCGATCCAGAGAAAGAGCCTCCATTAGTCACTGCAAACACTATTTTGTCCATTCTAGCTGCAGAGTACCCGGTTGATAAGCTTTCTTGCTACGTTTCTGATGACGGAGGGGCTCTATTAACCTTTGAAGCTATGGCTGAAGCTGCAAGCTTTGCAAATGTGTGGGTTCCATTCTGTCGCAAGCATGATATTGAACCAAGGAATCCAGACTCTTACTTCAACTTAAAGAAAGATCCATACAAGAACAAAGTGCGCAACGACTTTGTCAAGGACCGGAGACGTGTAAAGCGAGAATACGATGAGTTCAAGGTCCGAATCAATGGCTTACCCGACTCTATCCGTCGCCGTTCTGATGCTTTTCATGCTAGGGAAGAGATCAAAGCCTTGAAAATTCAGAGACAAAATATGACTGATGAGATTATGGAGATGGTCAAAATTCCTAAAGCCACTTGGATGACCGATGGCACTCATTGGCCCGGCACATGGACTAGTCCCGCATCTGAACACTCTAAGGGTGACCATGCTGGGATCATACAGGTATAGTTTCATTATAAAAACTCTCATTTGAAAACTTATATATATATTTTGATTTTTGATCCATATGCTTTGGTTTCTCCAAACAGGTCATGCTGAAGCCTCCTAGTAGTGACCCACTGATGGGGACTGCTGATGACAACAGGTTTATTGATGTGACAGACGTTGATATTCGCCTTCCCATGCTCGTTTACGTCTCCAGAGAGAAGCGTCCTGGATACGACCACAACAAGAAAGCAGGTGCCATGAACGCTCTGGTGCGAGCATCAGCAATCATGTCAAACGGGCCCTTCATTCTCAACCTTGACTGTGATCATTACATATATAACTCTGAGGCCATGAGAGAAGGCATGTGTTTCATGATGGACCGTGGCGGAGACCGAATATGTTATGTTCAGTTCCCACAGCGGTTTGAAGGGATCGACCCATCTGATCGATACGCCAACAACAACACCGTCTTTTTTGATGTCAACATGCGGGCTCTTGACGGGCTTCAGGGCCCGGTCTATGTTGGTACGGGTTGCCTCTTTAGAAGAATGGCTCTGTATGGATTTGATCCACCACGTTCGAAAGATCGTGCCCCAAGCATCTGGGACTGTTGCTTCTCTCGTAGAAAGAAACATACTCTGGCTCATGAGAATCATGAAGAAAACCGAGCTCTACGAATGGGGGACACTGATGATGAGGAAATGCAGGCATCTCAATTTCCTAAGAAATTTGGAAACTCAAGAACTCTGCTTGATTCTATCCCGGTTGCAGAGTACGAAGGTCGGCCCTTAGCCGATCACCCATCGGTCAAGAACGGGAGGCTGCCGGGAACTCTCACTGTGAGCCGGCGTCTTCTTGATGCTGCAACCGTCGCAGAGGCGATCAATGCCATCTCGTGCTGGTACGAGGACAAGACAGAATGGGGAGACCGTGTCGGGTGGATTTACGGGTCAGTAACCGAAGACGTTGTCACAGGTTACCGTATGCATAACCGTGGCTGGAAATCGATATACTGTGTTACATCTCGGGACGCATTCCGTGGGACTGCACCCATTAACCTCACTGATCGGCTCCACCAGGTTCTTCGTTGGGCAACGGGCTCGGTCGAGATCTTCTTCTCTCGTAACAACGCCCTCCTCGCTAGCCCGAAAATGAAGTTCTTGCAACGGATAGCGTATTTGAACGTCGGGATATACCCGTTCACGTCCATCTTTCTTATCGTATACTGCTTCCTACCCGCGCTCTCACTCTTCTCGGGCCAATTCATTGTTCAAAGCCTCAACATAACATTTCTGGTCTACCTTTTGACAATTACCATCACCCTGTGCTTGCTAGCTGTGCTTGAGATCAAGTGGTCGGGAATTAATCTCGAGGATTGGTGGAGAAATGAGCAGTTTTGGTTGATCGGTGGGACGAGTGCTCACCTTGCAGCTGTTCTTCAGGGTCTGTTAAAGGTCGTTGCTGGGATCGAAATCTCGTTCACCCTAACGTCTAAATCAGGCGCTGATGATGATGATGAGTTTGCTGATCTTTACATCTTCAAATGGACGTCTCTGATGATACCGCCGATTGTGATCATGATGATGAATATGATCGGCATTGCTGTTGGGTTTAGCCGGACGATATACAGTACAAATGCGCAATGGAGCAAGCTCTTGGGTGGAGTGTTCTTCAGTTTCTGGGTTCTGGCTCATTTGTATCCGTTTGCGAAAGGATTGATGGGAAGAAGAGGAAAGACACCAACAATTGTGTTTGTGTGGTCTGGGCTTATTGCTATAACTATATCTTTGCTGTGGGTTGCCATTAAACCGCCATCCGATACTAGCGAGATCGGAGGCTCTTTTCAGTTCCCTTAACTGGTAAAGTTGTCTTACTTTCTGGGTAGTTTTACCTGTTATTGTTCAGTTTGTTCCTTGATTAGTTGATTCAGTTGAATTGTTGAGATGTCTTGGGTAAAGAGTTGTAATTCTTCAATGTCTCTCTGCTACTATTGTATTAAAAACAGAACTTATAGAGGATCAAACAATTTTTTCTTCCGTTGTGGGAAAAATGAGAATTTCGCCTAGGATTAGACTGAATGTTTCTGCATTTAGATGGCACGTTTTATATATGCAACTAATGATCGTATTCGTATAACTAATGTGCCATACATAATTAATGACTTGTAGATGTGGTGCATTCATGTTGGTACCAAGTTGAGGGAAACAGGAGTCACAATAATTTGAGGATGTTGCAACTGGTTGGTAGGAAGATTGATGGGTATTGTTGTATGTGGTGCCATTTAGTAGTTTGTACACATGAATGCTAAAGTTTATTTCATCCCTTCCTTTTACTCTTTTAGTTCCTTTTACTCTTTTAGGGTGTGTTTAGCAACTGACAGTTTTACGTTATTAGGCTTGTATAGTTCCATGCTTGCATAGTTATTTACCTTATCTACAAAGTTTACCACACAAGTCCATAATTAGAAGCAATCAATTTTCTACAATTAGTATGATAGTTTCTTACTACTTTCTTTGGTAAGGTATAAGCAATTGGAAGAACACAACTAATTAATAGTCTAGTATATTCCAAAATAATGCTCTACTCTGGCGTCTCTTTGCCATTGGCCATGAATCCCTTTTATGTGTTAATTTTTAACTCAAGTAACTCTTTTATTTTTCGACCCAAAGTGAAAAAAATGTATTTTGTGCATATGTATTATATACGTGTAGTATATATAATCAATATTCCATAAGATAAGAACAATGCCTTAATTTTAGACCTGTCAAATGGGTCGGGCGGGTCGGGTTTTGGTTTGGGTCAATCGGGTTGTTAAATTCACGAGCTCATATGGACCGGGTTGTTACGGGTTTCGTACGGGTTCGAGTTGATTCAACGGGTCACGTCAATTTTTTTACTTTTTATTTTTATGTTTATTAAAATAATTAATATTGTATTATTATTAAATAATATTTAATACTATATTTACCCTATATATTACATTTATCCTAAATATTTAAATGAAATTCTTTACCATATATTATTATTTTTTCGCGATTCATCAATTCATTTTTAAATAAAATTATAAAGCTCATAAAAATTCAACCCAAACAATTGGACCAATGAAATATAGGTTAAATTTTTTGGTCTTGAACACTATCCATAAAGTCGAAACTAAAACCTCAGGGTACTATTACGAAGTCTTAACTGCTTGATTAAATGCCCAATGCTAAAATATAAGTTAAATAAGTATGCTATGATTGAATCTACAAATGATAATACTTTTTCGTGCTTGATGATTTATTTAAAATAAAATTATATACTCAATAAAACTTCAACCCATGCAATTGGACCAATGAAATAAATATAGTGTCAAATTAAATACACATTCTATGATTTGATCTACAAATGATGATGATAAATAAAGTCTCTCAAATCTCACCAAAAACTAGAGGAAGAGGGTGTGTGTGTGGGTAGGTAAGTTATGTGATGCGAGTTGGTCGCACGTACTTAATAGTTATAGAAAGGAAGATAGAAATATGGCTCTCGACCCCCTCTTCCTACTCATCATCACTCACCTTCCCACCTAACTCCATAGCCCAAACAATTTCCCATCAAACCAAACATGCACACTCATCATATATACCATATATACATGCAATCGATCCATCAACATTAATTTGGTTTAACCTCCTTACATAAATTTGACCAAATCCCTATTTCAATTCCTACTTACGCCATGACTACCTCCGTCGAGTCCCAGCCTCAGCTGCTGCCGGAACTCCCAGTAGCTCCGGCAGCAGCTGAGGCCCTGGTGGCTCCTCCCAAACTCGACTCACCCGACTCACTCGACGAAGAACGCATTTTCAAATCAAGGCTCCCTACAATCCAAATCCCGAACCACCTCCCTCTCCACACCTACTGCTTCGAGAACCTTCCGGAGATCGCCGACCGCCCTTGCCTCATCGTGGGCTCCACCGGAAAGATCCACACATTCGCCGAGACCCACCTCCTCTGCCGCAAGACCGCCGCCGGGTTCTCCAACCTCGGCGTAAAGAAGGGCGACGCCATCATGCTGCTCCTCCACAACAACGCCGAGTTCGCCTTCTCGTTCTTCGCAGCCTCCATGATCGGCGCCGTCGTTACCACCGCTAATCCTTACTACACCTCGGCTGAGATCTCTAAGCAGTTGTCTCTGTCCAAGGCTAAGGTTATAATTACGCATGCCCAGTATGTTGACAAGCTCCGGGAGCTCCATCCCGGCGGGCTTAGCGTCGGGGAGGATGGGTATGTGGTTGTCACCGTCGATGATCCGCCGGAGAATTGCCTCCATTTCTCGGTTCTCTCTGACGCCGACGATAAGGATCTTAAGGTACATACATCTTAGAGACTTAGACTCGTGGTGTGTAGATCGAAATTGACAAATAGGGATATACTATTATTAGATCGAGTATGTTTGACCATTGGATTTATGATTTATTTTACTCCATTTAAAAAATTATTTTCACTTTTATTTAAATTAATAAAAATTGATGGGATGCTTCTACCAAAAAAATTGATGTGATGCATTTCAAAAAGTTCAATGTTTTTTTGTTAGTTAAAATGTTAAACTTAAGTGAAAAATTGTTTTCTCATTGAAATAAACTTAACAATCAGTCAAACATGAAATCTAAGGATGAAATCGATCCACGATTGCCCTCATAAACACTTGATAAACGTACACTTGGATCAATTGATCATGATCCAATAGCTTGCTTTATATATATTGTTTGGTGAAGGGCATTATACATAGAAGACTTACTTTTACTTTTGAGTACTGTCTTAGAGCTAGACTTAATTATTTGTCTAGATGTCTTAAGACTTGTGAAGATAGTTGTCTCACAAAATTTCTCCTTTAAGAGACGGAAAATGTCATCTTTGCTTCAATAAAAAAAGATAGTTATCTCACACCAAAAAATTGAGAATATGAGCATACGTGGACACAATGTCCTTCGTAACCCATCGGACTTCAATAGTCTAGTGTGACGTGTACCTCATAAACACTTCAATTGATCGATCATGATCCCTTTCAAATTGCTCTAACATTATCAGTGTTCCTTGTGCCCTAATTAATCCAAGGTAACGGAAACGGTAGAAGAAGGATTCGACTCATCGGAGGCGGTGGCGCTGCCATTCTCATCTGGGACAACAGGGCTACCAAAGGGGGTGGTGCTGACGCACAAGAGCCTCATAACGAGCGTCGCACAGCAAGTCGACGGCGAGAACCCGAACCTCCATCTGACCCCGGACGACGTCGTTTTGTGCCTGCTCCCGCTCTTCCACATCTACTCCCTCAACTCCGTCCTACTCTGCGCCGTGAGGGCCGGCAGCGCCGTCCTCCTCGTCCACAAGTTCGAGATCGCCACCCTCCTCGAGCAGCTCGAGCGCCACCGCGTCACGGTGGCCGCCGTCGTCCCGCCGCTCGTCCTGGCCCTCGCCAAGAATCCCATGGTGGAGAAGTTCGACCTCGGCGCCATCAGGGCCGTGCTCTCCGGGGCGGCCCCGCTCGGGAAGGAGCTCGAGGACGCCCTCCGGAGTCGGCTCCCGCACGCCGTGCTCGGTCAGGTGCGTCTCAATTCTTGATTAATTTGGATCTCATCAATTCATCATTCCAACTTCTGTCCCTATTCTCTTAAATTTATGTTATATATTTTGTATCATTGCTGGTTATGGTGAAAAGAAATTGGGAGAAAAATCAGAAAATGGATGAAATGGCTAGATAAACAAGATATAGTTAATAAATCTGATAGTAGTATTCTGTAAGAAAAGGACTGTACGTTATAATATTCCTTATATATTCTTTGTACGCTAGTTTGAAAGAAAATTAAAGCATTTGCAATTTTTGAGGAATGAAGGTAACTATATATAATTACATAATTACTTTTTTAATTTTCAACAAAAAAACATATTTTTATACTAATAAAAATGATTCGACATTTTGAAATATGAAGAATCGACAAGAGACGAATCAGAAGATGGTAATTATATTGATTTACAAGAAAAATACATAATATTAGGGGGTTTTAGAAAACTTTCCAATTTTATTTTTAATTAGGTGTAGGGTAGTTTACTATTTTATTCTGGTTTAAGGTAAGAGACCCAGGTGACTCCTAATTCATACGAATCAAGGACTAATTTTTATTCGTGGTTCTCAATTGCCGTTGGTGAATGCGAATTTTATACACGGGAAGAATTGAACATAAGACCCCTTGCTAAATATATTCCTTTTAATAAATTGTATTCATTATGAATAAAAGGTACTACTGAATAATAATTTAAAAATATTATTATGTGAGATTCGAATTAAACATTGAACTAAGGATAATAGGAAATATATGCCCGAAGCTAAAAAATAAATCCAATTAATTAACAAAGCTAAAATTTACCAAAGTAATTGACAAAGTCACAAAGCTAATGAGGCAGAGGTTTTTTGTCATAAAACTTACCTCTTTGTTGGTGATATTTTAACAACTAATTTTTATTTTTTTCGGTAAAAAAAATCATATAGGAGTAGAATGGCAGATGGGTAGGTGTCAATTTTTCGTAAAATGTAAGCTTAAGAGTCAAAGTCAACGAAGAGTTAGTCTAATTTTTTGTTGCTAATTAACGAAGATTCATATAGCTTATCAATACTGATTGATAAATTTGGACCGTTCTAAATATTTTGGTATTTTTTCCCGGTAGAAAGGAGCATTCTATATTTCAAGTACAATTTTTTTAAATGATAAAGATTTAGGTCGTCACAAATACTATTGATTTCACCTAAAACATTCACTAACGTGAAAGGTATGAATATTAGTTGAAAATATCTTTGAAATTCATAGCATTTATGGTAAAATTCACATATAACGCCAAAATATAGGAATAGTTTGATTATTTCATATCATTTTTGTCCGTGATATTGGGAGTTTGGAACTATCTTAAAAAACAACTTATCCAATTCAAAGTGTTGAGTTTTGATGTGATTTGTTTGGAGGCAAGAGGCAACGTTTGATGTGATTAGAACTAGTACATAAGCAGTTTTATTGTAAATTCAAAATAACTATGCCTTGATTAGTTAATTAACTAGTGTTATTCACGCACCTTGTATGAGTATATTTCAAAATATATTAAATTTCAAATTTATTATTTTAATTATTTATTCGTAATAAATTTTCACGATTGAATCTTATTTTCTTTAGTAATAAAAATTATAAAATTTTAATTTGTTTAAAAGAAAAGAGTGGATGATAGTTTTTTAGATAGTGGGGAAGTGGTTAAGATAAAAGTGGATAAAAATGAGAAATCAAAAATCAAAAAATATTTAAATTTTACCATGTGGCTTAAATTTTTACAAACACTTGGTGTTTGCTTTATATATGTACTAGGGTAGATTAATCAGTTTGCAAAAATAAAATCAATATGAGTGCAGGGCTATGGAATGACGGAGGCAGGGCCAGTGTTAGCAATGTGCCTAGGATTTGCAAAGGAGCCCTTCCCCACTAAGCCCGGCTCTTGTGGCTCCGTCGTCCGCAATGCCGAGATGAAGGTTGTCGATCCCGAAACCGGCTCCTCTCTCGGCTTCAATCAACCCGGTGAGATCTGCGTCCGTGGTGATCAGATCATGAAAGGTATGTTACGTTTTGTTTTGAGTTTATTCGATCTTTTGGTTTTTTACAAGAAATATAAGATCATTACAACGCGAAGGAAGCGAGAGTAGAACTTACGATTTTTCTAACTTATGCCTCCAAGTGTATAAACTAAGAATCATAAAATGAAAATCCCAAATTTTATTATTTGGGATTATTTTTATTATATTTTTAGGATTCATCAATTTTCTTTTAGAATTTTTGTTTCTATAACTAATACTCTTTAACATATGTCCTGATAAAACGTAGAACTTATGATGTATCGTCATTCTTATAACAAAACCCGAAAATAAATATGAATATATGGAAATGACAGTATAGAAATTTAATGTGAAATGTTGTCTTTCCATTTTTTGTTTTCGTAGATTTCAAACCAAAAAACCCCCAAACATCTAGTGGTTATAATTCGACCAAACCACCAAGCTATATCGCATGCAAAATAAATAAATTAAATGTCCAATCTAGCTAGGCCAGTGTGTAGTGAATGCGTTGATTGATTTTGTCATTCATTTTGATGTTGATCTTATAACGTGTAATTGACGTACATTTAACAATTGGTTTAGGGTACCTAAACGATGACGCGGCCACAGCTGCAACCATAGATGCCCAGGGATGGCTTCACACCGGGGACATTGGCTACGTCGATGAAGACATTGAGGTTTTCATTGTCGACCGAGTAAAGGAGATCATTAAGTTCAAGGGATTCCAGGTCTAATACAAACTTTATT
The DNA here is from genome assembly GCA_964016875.1 of Fallopia convolvulus. Classification (NCBI taxonomy): domain Eukaryota; kingdom Viridiplantae; phylum Streptophyta; class Magnoliopsida; order Caryophyllales; family Polygonaceae; genus Fallopia; species Fallopia convolvulus. The sequence continues at coordinate 52,148,027 of OZ024732.1, forward strand.
ATATTTAATCCCATGTTGATTAACATTAATTATGTAATTATCAAGATCACTAAACTTATCCTTGCCCTTAATTCTGTACGTGGCTTCAGGTACCGCCAGCGGAGCTAGAGGCACTTCTAGTGAGCCATCCCTCCATCGCCGATGCTGCTGTTGTCCCGTAAGTATTGTTAATGCAATTCCAACCTATCTTACCCGGAAATAGGGTTGTCCAACTGATCGATTCAACCTAACCTGACCCGTAACTCATTTTGTGATTTATGATTATGAACGACCTTTAAAAAAAATAAATTCAACCCATGACTTGACCCGTAACCTGTTCTACGGGTTACAGGTTTATAGGTCAAGTCACGGGTCAACCCGTTTCACCTGTAAATTTTTGTTTCTTCTTTTCACTAACTACAACAATAGCATTTTATTTTCTAATATTACGTGTCGATCCATAACCCGTAAACTAAAAAATTTGGCCTTTTACTCGTAAAATTGTTGGCTCGTCGAGTCGGGTTATGGGTCGACCCGCCCATTGGACAATCCTACCCGGAAAGCCCGGAAATTGATCTAATCTATGTTACACGGAAGGGAAACAGAAATGATAATATGAATACGGGTCAAACGGGAAACGTATCTTTTCCATAATTTTATACTAGGAGCAAGTTTCCACTTTCGAGTTTCTGACATAAACGGTAACGGAAAGCGTTATCCTATTGAAGTATCTGGGTAACATAGATTCTAATAGGATGATGTTTTCCATTCGTGTCATAAAATCAAAAAACAGAAACTCGTTTTCTAGTATAAAATTATGAAATGATATCGCTTTCGGGTAACATATATAGCTTCCAAATATCTTTTTTACGCATTAATTGTATTACAAATAATGTAAACGAAATGGTTGAAGGTGGATTGATTTAATTTACAGGCAAAAGGATGAAGTTGCTGGTGAGGTTCCAGTGGCGTTTGTGGTTCGGTCTGAAGGGTTTGAGCTAACAGAAGAAGCAGTCAAAGAATTCGTAGCAAAGCAGGTGAGTAATGTTAAATTTGTTAGACAAAATTAAACTAATCCATGTACAATAAAGCATGTTCAAACTTAATGATTGTTGTTGGTATGGGGGAATTGAAATATCAGGTGGTTTTCTACAAGAAGCTGCACAAGGTGTACTTTGTTCACGCCATCCCGAAATCGCCGTCTGGGAAGATCCTGAGGAAAGAGCTCAGAGCTAAGTTGGCTGCAGATGCAATATCCCAGGCTAAATAAAATAAAGCCCAATTCTTCTGATTTTCTTCACTTAAAACCAGTGAGCTTCATTCGAGTACAATTCAATCCAATGGTCAAGGAAGGATCAAGATGAAGAGATGGCAATGAAGTTGCTTGGGTCATGTGTTGTACAATTAGTTCAATTCAAATTGTTTGGGTGTTGATTGCTTTTGCAATGTATAATTGGAAGATGGATTAGATGGGGTTCGGTAATTATTATTTGAATCGATCTGAAGATTCTGAACCCATAAAAATTTGGTTAGTGATGAGTTTTTAAGAGATGAAAAACATGCATTTGTTGTATTTTGATGAAAGGTTTTATAATAATTGGTCTCCCCAGCAATTACTATGATATGTTGTTGAATGTTAGTATGTACGTGTAGCTAGCTTCAAGACTCGATCCCAACAATCAGTCAATTTCTTTTAGGATGTGAGAGTAGGATGAAAGTTGAAGACTTGTTAATACACCAACCTCTCTTATTTGATTTGTACATTTTTGAGCAACAACCGCTGGCCGCTGTTAGCTGCACATGCTTTCTCCAACCCCATAACGTTTCATGGGTAAATGAATATGCAAGCTTGCATTTATACTTAAATGCAACTACAACTTGTACCTTTTTTTTTCACAGGCTTCATTTCTATCATTTTATGATCAGGATCTGGTTTTCGAGTCTACAGTTTATTACACTAATGGTTTATATACTTTATATGAGTACACTGAGGGTAACATTTTTTGTATTTAGTGTGCATTTTTTTGGTTTTTTTCTCGGGTTAGAAGAAAAGGTCACATTCTATACACTATAAGTTCACATGTAATAATCATGCACTATAACATATTGAACATGAAAAATGCTTATGAACTTTTGGTGCATGAACATCTAACTTTAGGGCTTAGGATATGAATCTCAAGTACAAAATTAGGATATACAGAATCACAACGATCTCTTTCCAATCTCTTTGTAGTTTGTACCAACATAGTCTCTATCAACCCCAAAATTTATGAAAGGGAAAAAAAAAGGTGACATACTGAGCTAACTTAGCAATGCCCATCAACTTTTGTTTGCTTAGTATACTTTTGGTGGGTGAGTGTGGGTGTGCACAAATCATATCTGTGATGCAAAAGAACCCTGCAATTGGGATTCTTATGTTCTCTTTTGTGTTGTCAAGAAAAAGAGTGATGCAGTGTTCTGAGTTTAACAACATCCTTCTATTGAGGCTTCAACTAAATACTTGAGCTTATAAACGCCCAGGGTTCATAGACAATTGTAGCCCAGAACTTAGTGCCAAAGAAGCCAATTTATAAAGTGCAGGTTCATCATGACAATCTTTGACTGGTTAAGCAACTTTTGAATTATATTGTCTACTAACAAAACTATAATACGGAACTCTGCAGACTAAAGCCATAAACCTCTACCATCCCTACTGTTTTTTCACTATGAAATTTCAACTAAGTAAATCATACACGACAAAACTATCTCCTGAACAAACCTGAATTTTGAAGCATTTTACAATACTCTGCTACAGTTGATGAAGTCTTGACCAGTTCCCATATCTTGGCAGTGTTCTTCAGCCAGTCCCGTTCAGACACAGCTCTGGAGAATGCAGGGCGTTTCATAGATAAAACCTATAAGATTTTTTCCAAGAAAATTTCAATATCAGAAACCAACAGAGTTAGTGAAAACTTATAATACAGTGTTCTTCTCTATCAAATTAGACTAATAAGGAAGCAAGACCTGATTTCTTAGATTTTTAAGTGTCACATCATAACTACTATAGAGATCTTTGGATGAATCATCTTTGCACTTTAGAGGGAGCATGAACAGACTTAATGGCATAGATTCCATATCCTCAGAGAAGGAATCACATGACTTTAAGAAAGAGAGAGGCTGCCTTGACATGCTTCTGTATCTTTCCTGCAAAAAAGATGATGAGCCGAAATATCTTCCGAGTAACTTTTTCATGAGCTCTAAATTCCTGGGAGTGAGATCTTCATCTCGCAACCTGCGAAAGGCGAGGACAAGGCACAAACAAGTCAGTGAAGTGATAGCCCCATAGCAACAACATCGATTTTACAGATTAAAGCTCATTTTCAGACAAAGACAGATCATGGAACAATATATGACTAGATAGTATTTTGTGAGGCTGGATAACATAGACGAAAGCACATGTGAATGTGCATCACAAATATGGCTTTGCAGAACCTCAAATAAATTGGATATGTATACTTAAACAGACTAACTTGGTATGGACAAACACAGGAGATGCCATATATTCTTCTCCATAATCCTGCAATTTGTCCTTGTTTTCCTTCTCAGAACCTAGATTAGAGCTAGAAGTTGTTACAGATGAAGGGTCTGGAATTCCATGTTTCACCAAGTCAACCTGAAATGTAGAGAGAAGTTTAAGCCATCAGAACTATTCCCAATTCCCAAATTTTAGTAAATCTACTTGGTGAAATAAATATTTCAGAGGTCAAAATCTTAAAAAAAAATTATGAAGGATTCTGAAAAACATTTAATAAGTGAGGATGGAGTAATGAATACCGTAGACATCAGATTCCACATCCTACTATCATGAACTCCCTCTGAAACAACCAGAAGTATGTGACAGACTGATGCTAAAAGGATACCAAGCTACAAAGATTCTTGCAGAATCAAGAAAAGGAAGTAGTCATTAGACAGATACTATCATGACAGATGGATAATAACTTCAGTAAGAAAAGGAAGTAGTCCTTATGGAACAACATAAAAATCACTGATCCTGATCTCTACATAATAAAAGCATGTTCTATAGAATATAGACTTACCCGGATGCCCATAATTTCATGTGCCAATTCAGCAGACATATTTTCCCCATTGAAAATTGGAATTGTGGATGAGCCATCTGGCCTAGTTATTTCAGCTAGAATAGAGGGACTGAATATGGGCTGCATGTGTAAAAATTATAGCCACAGTTGCATGTTATTCTGAAGCAATGAAATATATCAAATGGCAATACAATCCTAGAACTATTTAATGTTTCTGATTGAGATTTGCTACAATCTAACCCATAAATTATTTATGAAAACTGCATAGTAATCAAATGAGTTTGCCCTACATCTTGAGCAACAACAAACAAAAAAATTTGTGACAAAAACTGAAACAAAATGAGGTTGGAAATTAAAACAAACCTGTGTATCAAGTAGTATGATCCGTTCACCAGTAACCCTGGGTTCAATTCCAACAGTACAATGCCTTGCATTTGCTCTACTCTCTTCAGTTTGTAATGCAAAAGGTGGTAACATGCCTGCATGAAATTTACTGTCAGAAACATCTATTTGATAGGATTTCAAAAAGGTTTACATATCAACATTGTTGACCGTTCATGGCATGATTTGGCTATAAAATGTTTTTCCATTCTACATATATTTGAAATGCAAGTATGCAACCTAATCATATCATTCTTCATTCTAAATATAAAAAGTACTCCACATATCAAATTCTCCGATTAGTTGATTCCTTTATATGGTGACCAACGGGAGACTATATCCGAGTCAAACGCAATATCATCAACTAAAATGAACATTGCTCCAGGTGACAAACACACATGCTTGTATTGAAACTTCAAAAAGTACTTAATCGTGAAATAAGTCGGAGCAACGTTACTAGCAGAAGAGCTAATCATGGAATTGCTAGATTCAAGGATTTCCAAGTTCCAACACTTCGAATTCGTTTTCTCGAGAAGGAGCAATAAATTTAAGAACGAATGTAGAGAGTATTACCTGGCGAAATAGGATCGAAGCCATAAATCTCATTCATGATAGTGGATTTTCCAACACCGGGAGGTCCGACCACCCCTACCACCGTGAAATCCGTATTATCTGTCAGAAACTGAAAGCCGAAAAAATCCAATAGAAAATGGTACAAATTAATTTTCCAATTCCTCCGCACAAATTGAGATGTACAGAGAGGAGAGAGTGTGCGTGTGTGATTACGACTTACGGGAAGGAAACGATCGATATGGAACTCCCAAGAATCAGAGAGGAGATTGAGGGAGCCAACAGGGGGAAGCCGAGACCGGATGGCAGCAGAATCATCCTCAGCTCCTCCGCCGCCGCTACCGCCGCCCCCACTACCGCCGCGGATGAATTTACCAGCGGATCGACTAGCTGAGGCAATTCCAGGCTTTGCGAGGAGGATCTTCGGAGCCGGCGAACTCCCCGACGACGACGAGCCGGTGGCACCTGAAGAAGCCATCTTTTCACTACAGCGACCTGTTTCTCGATTTCTTCCTCCGAACGCCGGACGGCCTGAGATTTTCAGCGATAGAGCAACCAAAATTTTGGTTGGGATTTTTATGTTGGGCCTAATATTGGGCCAGCCCATCCAGTGCGAGAAATATCGTATACTACTACGTGGCGTTACATGATTGGAAGAAGCTCGCTGTAGTAACGCGGAAGTGTTGATCTTCTTCCGCTCAGCATTTTATCCGGTCCGCGACTGAAACGCAGCGTTGTAGATGTTCAAGAATTTCGTCGATGATCTAATTTCTCCCCTTCTCTCTTCCATATTCCCCCCCCCCCCCTCTCTCTCTGTCAGATTAGATTCAGAAGACTTCTAATTCTTATGGCTACTTTGATATTTTAGTTTTTTGCCCTTCAAAAAATTTCGATTGTTCAAGTAGGAGGTCGCTGGACAATTGAAGAACCGCATTCGATCTTAAAGAGCTGTGTTATAGGTTGGTGGAATCGAAAATCCCTGTATTTTTATTTTCGAGTAATTTGCGTTTTTTCAGAATTAATGCTATGTATAGAGCCCTAGCTGGTTAGATTAATTATGTAGATGCTTGAAAGGTTCTTACGTTCTGTGTTGGTGTCCAATTTTGGATTTTTGGGTTGTGCGTAATGCATTTTGTGTCAAGGGATCTTTGTTCATTCAAACTTTGCATTGTTTGGTTAATGAATGCTTAAAATCGTGCTTTCATTGAGCCTGGAGAACGAGTTGTAAGTGAGATTTGCACACAAAATGTGGTCTCTTTACAGGGATTATCTCCTTTCTTTGATAGCTTACTAATTCTGTCTTTGTTGGGGTGCGGGTGTTGGGAAAAGGTATTCCACCAAGTCTCTGGACCAGTTTGGATGTTAAATTTGATATTCATGATCTTGTTGACATCTGCATCTGCATTCTTTTGATTTTGATGTATGTCTCCTGATAAGGTGATATTTATCCTGTGGTTGGGCAGTGATTTTGGGAAGATGATGAAGCTGCAAACCTATGCTTCACTAAGTTTGTTTGCCACACTTGCTGTTGTGTATCATGCATTTCACAGCAGAGGCCAGTTCTACCCTGCTATGGTTTATCTGTCTACTTCAAAGATCAGCCTAGTGCTCCTTCTCAACATGGGTCTAGTGATTATGTGTGGTTTATGGCAGTTGACCAAGAAGATCTTTCTTGGCTCTCTTCGTGAGGCAGAGGTGGAGAGGTTGAATGAGCAGTCATGGAGGGAGGTCATGGAAATCCTTTTTGCAATCACTATATTCAGACAAGACTTCTCGGTTTCTTTTCTCGCTATGGTCACAGCACTGCTCTTAATCAAGGCTTTGCACTGGATGGCACAGAAGAGAATGGAGTACATAGAGACAACTCCAGCTGTGACTATGTTGTCTCACATCAGGATTGTTTCGTTTATGGGCTTCCTTCTTCTTATAGATAGTCTATTCCTCTACAGCTCTTTGAAGTATTTAATCGAAACGCGGCAGGCTTCAGTATCTCTATTCTTCTCATTTGAGTATGTTTTGTCAATTTGTCCTCACCTGACAACATTACGCTCTTTCTATATGACAAATTTTTCTCAATTTGGTTAACATGGTTGTAGATTATTCTTAGCAAAATAATCTCATCAGGTAGAATCTAGTAATATGGAGTTGTTATTTTAAAAAAAAAACTTTTTTCCCCTTTCCTAGTTGAATGAGGGTTCATTTAATTGTTTTTTTTCCTGAAATGACAACGACCAATCCTGAAAGACCACTCTTTCGTCTATGGATACCTAACAGCCGCACCGATCAAGCCAAAATAGAGTAGTGTTGTTGTTGTTGTTCGAATCTACTTTAGTTTTGTTTCTGAACTTGTGGATCCTCATAAGATCTATCCATAAACATCTACAAGAAGGGTTGGGAAGATTAGCAGCATCAGCTGAAGGTCTGTAATTGGCTAATTAAATAAGAACTTCTGATCAACAAAAAAAACAATAATGAATCGCAATTTTAGGGTTTGAACCTATGAGGTAATGGCAGTGCTAAGTTTCTTGCTTCTTTATCTATTTGATAGTGTCCTCCAAGACCAAGTCCGCATTTCCTTACTGGAGGTGTTTTCTTTTTTAGGTGCTTTCTTTTTTTTTCTTCATTTGCTAATAATGGAGTACATGTTTTCAGGTACATGATACTAGCAACTACAACAGTAGCGACTTTTGTCAAATATTTGTTTTATGTATGTGACGTGTTTATGGAAGGTCAATGGGAGAGGAAGCCTGTCTATACCTTCTACTTGGAACTTATCCGGGACTTAATGCACTTGTCTATGTACCTGTGCTTCTTTATGGTGATTTTTGTGTAAGTCAACATCTGGATCGACTGATAGCTTTGTTAAAATGTTCTTGACATTTAATTTGCACGGTAAATTGCTTGTCATAGATGATTATATCTCCGAAAATTCCAAAATGAGTGGGTACTTAATTTAGATAGCTCAAAGAGGAAATCCCTTTATGGTATATTAGGCATACCATTATTTCCTTGATTGGTTTGTTAACTTGGATATCTAAACATTTTTCTCACATAAAATTAATGTTTAGTTATGAAATGTGAGGCAAATGAAATGCTGAATACATCTCTTCATTAACTTGAAACTGAACCAGGTTAGGTGTCTAGTTTTAATGATAAAGAACTTCTCCTATTAAAAGCAATCTCATATTGGACAATTTTGATCAAATGTTGTTTTTATATGTGAGGAATCTGAAATGAAGTAGTAGGTGACTAGGTGCATCTAGAATTTTCTTTCTAGCATGCTCAAAATGTTATTGGTTGCTGTTCCTCCTCACCCCCGTTCCTCTTACTGTCATTTTATATCTCCAGAGGTTGTGGTAACTGATAATGTTTGCATTCCATGTGCAGAAACTATGGTGTACCCTTACACCTCATAAGAGAGCTTTATGAGACATTCCGTAACTTCAAGATCCGTGTTGCTGATTACATCCGGTACAGGAAGATTACTTCCAATATGAATGCCCGTTTTCCAGATGCTACACCTGAAGAGCTTGATGTGTGAGTTGTTTCACATCTCTTTTAATCGTCAACAAAAACTTTTATCACCCAGGACTCAATCCCTTCTTTCACCTTTATTTCATGTTTTTGGCTCCATAAACACTTTTTTATTGGGTATGTAGGAGTGACGCAACATGCATTATCTGTCGTGAGGAAATGACCACTGCTAAGAAGCTTATATGTGGACATCTCTTTCATGTGCATTGCCTTCGGTCTTGGTTAGAGCGACAACATACCTGTCCTACTTGCAGAGCTCATGTTGTTCCTTCAGAAACCGGTTCAAGCACAGCTATAGGACCACATGCGCCACATACTAATTCAAATCAACCCGGTATGCTATTCTTTATTATGATTTTCAAAGGTGTATTTAATCAACTATGATTTTGGTCCTCCTTCATGGTTAGAAGTTCTGGAGATTGAGTGAGTTTCTTCTCTAGCTGTCTATTACTGATATACAATTTACACCTTCAGGCAGTTCATCTGGTCAAAACTCAAATGTTGGTGGTGCAGCAGATGATAACATGAGCAGAGATGTCAGGCTTCAGGCTGCAGCTGCAGCAGCAGCTTCAATGTATGAAAAATCCTTTGTTTATCCAGCTGCAAGTACGCTAGTATGGTGAGTACAATGTCCCTGTTCTTGATTTCTCTCCTGTCTAAAATTTCTCTGTATGATTTTCTAATTGGCCAGGCAACAACCTTTATAGTTGGGATCTTATAAATGTCACTACAATAGAGCCACGGTGAATCATGAGATGTTTAGTGTTTATGTTAGAACCTGCAGGTGTGCCTAGTTCTTTTGTGGCCCAACGTAAAAGACAAAGTATATTTATAATTTTATTGGAATTAGCTTTTCTCTGCAAAAGCTAAAATCAGTTGCATCAGTTTTTTTATATATTATTTTTATCTGAAGCTCTAACAGCATTATTCTTTGGAAATGCCTCCCGAAATTGGTGATTTGGAAATTGGATTTGCATGGACCAGTAGAAATGAAACTATGCTATAATCCTGTGCTATAGTGATTTTAGTTGTGGACAAACAATTGAGGACACTTCTTCTAATTGCAGGTCTCCTGGATATGCCATGCTTCCACAAGCTCATGGTCGGTTTTCTGACTCTACAACCAGAGGTTCTAGTGAAGGACAGGTTTCAGCTGGCGGAAACATGAGCTCGCTATTTTCTCAGTTCCCTCAATTTGCTTTTCCGCCTAACCAAATGATGACTGAAGCTGATTTAGAACATCAAATTGAGGTGATTCTGCTTTTTAGGGTTGTTTTATTATATGGAATTTGGAAACAAAAGATCACTTATATATATTTTCATTTATATTCTTGTAGGTTCTGCAAAGGCAGCTCCGGCACCTTCAGACAACTAATCAAGATGAGGCTTCTTCAGTGATATCATCACAAGACAAGGGAAAAGCGGTTGCTTCATCATCAGTTTCAGATTGTGGTAGCCATGCGGGGAAGGAAGAGGCTGCCTCTTGAAAAGCCTTGTGAATATTTTGTAGATAGTGCCACAAAATGTCAAGTGGATACTCAAAGAATGATCAAGTTCTGCTTTTGAGTTGTTCGAAGAGTACTTGTAAGATTTGTCAGTTTGTACAATTCTTCAAAGACAAATGTAACCCTAAAACCATGTTAGAGAAAACAATTTGGCACACAAATCTCAGTTTTACTTACTCCCCTTGACGTGTTGATCTCCGAGATTGGTATCATAATACACAATTTTGATATTTAGTTGGTCCTATTTTCTGAGCTGGTTTTGTTTATGACTCTTCTGCTGTCTTCTGGCATTGTGCTGTTGCTTCAGAGGTTCTAATCATCTATTCAAAGTTATGGGTGCAGAAAAATCAGGAATTGAATTTCTAATTCTATTATGTAGTAGGGCCGAATACATACATAGACCCCTGAACTTGAAATTTTTGTTCGCTCAAATCCCTGTACTTCAAAACTTACGTTTAAACCCCTCAATTTGATATTTTTGTTCCATTGAACCCATTTTGCTGATTTAGCATCGCGAGTGTTTATTACGTGATGGAGTGCGAGTGTGAAATCTTATAGATTTAAAAAACAAAAAAATTTATTTAAAATGTATCATCTTCTTCCTTCTTCCTATTCTTCTAAACAATTAGATGGAGGCTTAGAGTGCCTTGCCTTCTTCATCTGAATATTTTTAATTTGATTAATCAAATTAAAGCCCTAAGATAATTAGGCTTTTAAACAAGAAATTGGGGCTCAAAAAATCTGGTACATAAATAGAGATGGGAGAAAAGATAGATCTGGGCATGTGATTGATTATCCTAGTGAGGGACACCACTCCGGCAGCGAAGAGCCAGGCGGCGAGGACGGCGAATCAGCAGGCGGCGATGACGGTTGTGGCCGTTTGCACCATTGAAGTCGCCGAACACTTCTCCCTCCCTTCAGATCTTGTTGAAATTAGCGGGCAAATCAGATTTGGAATCTCCTGGCGGCGGAACAGATTCCTTCCTCTGAATCAGATCTGAAACTTGTCGCACCTCTCCTCGTTGATCTTAATAACACTATCTCGCGACCACCTTTTCCAATAAATCAGATCTGGAACTTGCTCCAAGAGCGGTGGCTCAACAACGACCGTCGGCGTACGCTATCGGCATGTGCTCGAAAGCACTGTTCATCTGCTCGTTCATCTCCATCTTTCATTTGCTTTCTTTTTATTTTATTTTAATTTTTTTTGGTTGAAAGTTTATTTTAAATTTCTTTTATGTTAAAGTCTTAGAGGGATTAGAATAACTATAAAAGGTGTATTAAAAAAAAGAATGAGTGTTTTTTTAAAATATTTTTATCCTTTTTATTAAATTGAAAAAATAAATTTAATTACACATGTGGCATCTATGTGGAACCTACATGGCACAATTTGTGTACACCTAAGCGCAAGTGAATTTCACTCTAATGAATCCCTGAGTTAAAATGTTGGATAGAACAAATTTAGTTAAATACAAGGGTTTAAAAATAAATTTTTTAGTAGAGGGGTCTAAGTGAATAAAAATTTTTAAGTTCGGGGGTCTATGTATGTATTCGGCCTACGTAGTAGTTGTGTTCTTGTCCAAGATTATGCAAGTCTTATTCGTGACAACATTTTTCAAGGGGTCAAATTTCTTAAAGAAAGGAGAATTGCAATGAATGGATGAGCATGTATTTTCCTAAAACACTAAATATTGACTCCACACAAAAAAATCAGTCGAAGTGTCTCACACTCTCACTTGACACCTGGGACAAAAAGCTAGATATGTTTCTCCGAATCATCTTCTCCGGCGCCCTTGCGCTTGAAAGGAGGAGTGCTTAATTAGTACGTTTGTGCTTGGAAGGCTCGTCTTTGAGCTCTTCGATCATTGTCTTGCTGGAGAACCAGGAAAAGTAGCCGCTTCGAAAAACTCCAGTGACACAAAAGCTAGATATGCTTCTCCGAACCATCTCCTCGTATTGTTTTGTGGTTTCCTTTAGAGATTAGAGGATTTCAACTTTCAGGTCGTCCTGCGAAATTTTCAATTTCAAAGTAGGCTCTCCTTCATTTCCTGTTTTCTTATGTTTGTTTAGAAATTAGAGGATTTGCATAGCTATTAGGGATAAGCAACGGGTCGAGTCGGGTCGACCCGTGACCCGCACCCGCGAATTATTTTTTTTTGACCCGCGACCCGACCCGCGGGTCGCGGGTCTAACGGGTCGGGTCGCGGGTCGACCCGTTTGACTAAGTCAATCGGGTCAAAACTAATTTTTTACCTAAAAAAAATTAATTTTTAACCTAAAAAAAAATTAATTTTTAGGGAAAATTGCATTTAACCACCCTTTATTTTACACTTGTTGCAATTAACCACCCTTTATATTTTTTTCTACATTTAACCACCCCTTATTTGTAAATATGTGCATTTAACCACCCATTTTGATGAAAAACATTATTTTCTTCGTTAAGTAAAGTAAATTACGTTTTTTTGCTTCTTTTTTAACTTTATTTACAATAAATAAAAGAATTTAGGAATAAATTGAGCTTGGAATGTCATTATCATTGAATTTCGGCCTACATCTCAACCTTTTGAATCTCGAGTCATCGTCCATCAATTTAGACACGATCGACTCCAAGGGACGCTCAAAGTCGTCAGAATCAGATCCAAAACCCATGGTCTTTGCATCGGCGAAGTCGTGGTTCTTTTTCGTCATTGGATGGAGGGAATGAATTATTATAGAGGAAATTAGCTAGGTCAGGGTTGCAAAAATCGGCGTATTGGAACTTGAAAGTGTCAATTATGGTTTTCCTTTATTTATTTATTGTAAATAAAATTTAAAAAGAAAGGAAAAAACGTAATTTACTTTACTTAACGGAGAAAATGATGTTTTTCGTTAAAATGGGTGGTTAAATGCACATATTTACAAATAAGGGGTGGTTAAGTGTAGAAAAAAATATAAAGGGTGGTTAATTGCAACAAGTGTAAAATAAAGGGTGGTTAAATGCAATTTCCCCTAATTTTTAACATAATAACATGTATTTTTTTAAAAACCCGTCAGGTTTGCGGGTCGACCCGTAAATCCATCGATTTTTTATAAATAAATAGTTTATACATTAATAAAATTATAAAAAATATATATATTTTTAAAAACATTGCGGGTCGCGGGTCGACCCGCGACCCGCACGGGTTTGACCCGACCCGATCCACGACCCGAAAAATAAAAAATTTCGACCCGCAACCCGACCCGTTGCTCATCCCTAATAGCTATAGGAATTTCTGGTGGAGTGAAGTTTACAATCCCTATTTCCACCCCATGTTGATAGAGTAGAAGGAGATAGGAGATGATAGGATTACTAGCTTGATTATGCTCTTCTCTGATCAATTAGTAGAGACAAAGGTTTTTGGAATAGCATTCGCACTGACTTAGGGCAAGTTAATTTGCCAATGTCAGCTTGAGGCCTAGGTATTCGCTCTATGCAACATTGATGTTCTTGCAAAATTGGGGTGGCGAATTCTTCAAGAACCTTCAACTTTATGGGCTCGTCTAATCCGGGGTAAATATTGTAACAACCAAACCTCTTCTGAGATGTTTCACTTCAGTTCTAGCTCTTCACTCATGGGGAAAGGCATTTGCACTGGCGCTCGACTCTTAATAAAGGGTCTTCGCTCCTCTGTTGGCAATGGACAACATACTTTTATTTTGGCTACAATCGTGGGTCCTTGATACTCCTTTGATTGAGGTTGCAATGACATCAGTTCCAACCTTTGATTTATGTCTAACAATAAGTGAATTATGATCTGTGACAGGTTGGAATTGGATAGCTTTCTCCACATTTTTATCTTCTGTGACCCTTCAATGGATCGCCATTGTTTTCCTTGTTCACAATGAGGAAGCAGACGACAAGCTTTTCTGGAGTTTCATTAGCTCTGGGGTATTTACAAATAACAACAAAATCATCCTACAATCTTATTCGGGGAGTAAGCGCCAACAGCTAAGTGAATTCAAACCATCTTGTTCTTAGCTAGCCATGAACGGTTCTTTTGTAACTCTTGAGGGATTCCAATGACATCTATCTTACTTTCAGTCCAACTTGCTCGAGGTGTCCTGAAGTTGAAACTGGGATTCATGCCTTATGGGACTGTCCATTCGTTGCTCAGCTATGGCTCCAGTTAGGAGGAACCCGTCTTGGTCCAAATTTCTTTCGCCTTTCTTTCGTGATTGGATTGGGATCAATATTCGCCAACAAGAAGATTTTGGGAGCACTACATTCAGCTTCATGGTATGGTACTGATAGTTTGCATTTAGGTAGTGTTTAGGATGCATATTTATGATTATTTTGCATGATTTTAGCTTAGTTTAGTCTAGTTCTTAGGTGTTTAGGTTTTCTGGGAAATTCGGGTTTTGCACTTGTTTTATTCGGGGTTTTTTTTTGCAGATCTTTAGGTAAACAAGCATGGACGAGACGAATATTAGATGATTATGGTGGAGTTTGATGAATCTTAGAGTGGTACAAGTGAAGTTTGGAAGAGCTAAGGCCCAAGAGCTTGTGGGATAAAAACACTTAAATTCGGGTCATGCATTGGAGTTCTTGTTTTGACAACTCTATCTTGCAATGCTTGAATGGTGAGCCATAGTGGTCTGATGGAGCTGAATGTGTTATCATTGGAAATCTAATTCAAAGAGCTAGAATTCATAGTTTACTCCGAACCTAAATTCCAACTCGAATGGGGTCAAAACAGCCTTTGAAGTGTCGCCTGAATGCTGAACCAATGGTAAAAGCGCGGGGTAGAAGGAAAAAAAGGGATCGCACTTTTGGAGGTCAAGCCGCACTTTCTGTTTTTACACGGAGACATTGAGCCAACGACTTTGGGCTTGGTTTTATTAATTCCGACGATTTGCTTGTTTATATGACTTATGATGATTGTTTCCTTTGTTATCTTTTAGGAGTTTTAATAGATACTTAAAAGACTCTTTTTAGTTTTATCTTGCATAACTTGGATCATAATTTTGAAGGCTAGGGTTTGTTGTGGAGAGAGTATTCTCAAAAGAGCAACCTTTGAACCTTTTGTAAGTTTTTCTTAATTCAATCATGCATTGCTAAAATCCTTTGCGTTTGAGTAGTTACTCAAATCATAAATTGCATAATATTGTGAGGTTTGATTGATTCTCAACAACTTGAATAGGTTTTATTCCTTGTGCTTAAATTGAATCAAAGTTTTTCTAGGGTTTTTGTTAGATTAGCTACCTAATAATATTTCTGTGATAATTTACAACTAATCTGATTAAGTTCCGATTGGGATTGATTAGATAAAGTAGCAACTATAATTGTTTAGACCCGTTCGGGCTATTCAGTTGTAAAATGGAATAAACCACAAAATAACTTGATTAGATGTTTGCGTCAAGTATTTATTTCTATCGATACTTTGAACTTAAAGTTGTCGTTTAATTGAATCTAGACGTTGTTTTAGGTTGTTAAATGATTAGGGTTGTTCAGATTGTTAGCTCTTTTAAATAAATATAAAGTTTTGGATCATATTCCACGATAAATTATTCAAGTGAATTGAGAATCAATAGAATCAATGATCAATACGCATATCTATGATGGATTTAACTAGTTGAACATGCTTTTCTCATACTTGTTTAAACACAATCATATTTGCATTCATAATTAGTTTCAATTTGCATCTTAGATTAGATAAACATTCACTAAAATCCCCCATCCTAGTTTCTTGGCATCTAAGTAATAACATAAATACACGAGTCTCTGTGGGATTGACTACCATTCTACTAACTTTGGTTAAGTCAGGATTCTTTGGTAGGTATTAACGACCACGAAAATACCTCATCTAATTTGTACATATGGAAAGGCAAAAATAAACTGGTTTTTAATGGGCTTGATGAGCGCGTTTCATTGATTCATATGACTGAAATCAAGGCAGTAGCTTTCCAACAGACTCGGGTTCATTCACTAACAGTTGAATCCTTGCCTTGGCCTTCCTGTCATCCGACGTGATGTGCAATGGACTCCGCTTCCCCGAGGCTGCATCAAATGTAATACGGATGCCTCCTCTGTTACAAACAATCCTCCACTCGTAGCACATGGGTCAATTTATCTTAGCTTTCTCCTTTGCTTGTGGTGCTTGTACCCCTTTACGTGCTCAACTGATGACCATTCTTCATGGTTTGAAAGTAGCTTCTACATTACACATACAATTGTTGGCTATTGAATGTCATTCTCTAGTAGCCTGTCAGTTGTTACATAGCACAATAGAGCTACAACTCATCCAGATTACCATCTCATTCAAGAGATCAAGTTATTGTTGCATGGTGCTCAGATTACTTCTCTCTTATGACATGGAATGGAGTCTCAGATTGCCTACACCGAGGACACTCGTCACATTCTGCTAAATGTCGTCTCTTGCGGTTCGAGTTACACATGAGGCACTCATTAATCAGCAAGGAGATGAAATTCCAGACACGTTGTTGAGCATGTAGTCTTCAAACAAGCTTCCAATCAAAATGGACCGATGTGGGATCGTGGTTCTAATTTCGAATAAGCTTCATGTCCAAGTGCGTTGTGAATTTCCAGAAGGTGTCAAATTCCAAAAAATCATGTCATAGGCTTCGATATCATCGTATACTTGAATTGATAACATGACATTATTAGCTTCAACAGGCAAGATGGGATCATTGAGATCCCAATTCCATGAGGAGGTTGCCCACATGTTGGCCACAATGTCATTAATTATCAAGGCTGGAACTTGTTGCAGAGAGAATTTGGCAAGAGACCTCGCAAACAACCATTGATGAAGCCTGGACAAGCTATTTTCTAATTCTTGACCTGGTTTTTTTCTTCTAGTATAATAGTTGAAGTAATTTGATGATTTGTTTAGTGGCAGGCTAACTTCTATACTAGTTGAAAATTGGTTTTTGAATGAGGATGGAAAAGCATGAAGAACTATTATATTCTAGTGAGTATTCTATTCTGTTTTGGCTCGAGGTGTTCCCCTTCTTACCATCTTGTTTTGTATGATTAACGTTAGGAAGTGGACTTTCTTGGAATAGCTGGTTCAAATTGATTTTTTTTCACATGTTGCTTGGTGAAAAATGAGGTTGTACCTCATTTTTTTAACCAATTATCAAAAGAAGATAATTAGCGTAAAATACACAAAGCTCACAAAACCAAAGGAATGCATCCATCAACATACAGATTAGTAACATAAACCAAAGATTTAAAGACGAGAGTGAAAAATCCATGCATTGCATACTCAGCTATTATCTAGTAGAGCACTAGAACAAATCCATGTATGTCAATAGGAGAGTAAAAAAATGAATAAAATTCCACATCCAGTTGCAATTCATCAACTCGTCAACTGATCAGAATCAGGACTATCACACTAAGGCCCAGACTTTCAGGGACCTTGAGACTCCTCTTAAAACCACGTATTACGATAGTCTGATCCTCGATTCTTCCTCCAGCCCGATGTGTAGCCGACTCAACCCTGTTCAACACCGTTTCACCCAACCACCACATCCACGCCTGGGTGTTTTGCAACGAAAACTTCAAGTCAATCAAAGCTTCATGCATAGGGACACGAAAGTACTTGTTCCAAGACTCTATGTTTTCATACTCCTTCATAAGCCAAACTTGCAAGTTCGAATCGATGTCGCGGTGACTAAAGTGATAAACGACAAGACTACCTAAGCACTCGTCCACAAAAAGTGCCTCCGGCTTCCAGCATTGTGCCTCCGACTTCCAGTATTTGCAGTCGTGTTGCAACCAATAGCCTTTTGGAGGCTCAATGCTAGCTAACTTCTTTGGCAAATAAAGTCGGTGGAAAACTTCGTTGGTGCAATCGAAACCTAACACGAACCACTCTTGGTCATAACGGATCCAGTGGATGGACACTCGATAATATATATGTATGTGCACATACTCCACGTCTATGTTGGTGCCAAGAACGTCACACTCAACTGGAAGCTTATGCCAACTTAGATCACCATACGAGCAAACTTGGTATTGCACCGATGAAACATCGTCATTGTATAATGCAATAAACTTTGAATTGCCTCGATTCAGGATCATAACCGAAACCTTCGATGGAACATCTCTCTAGAATTGGAGCCGACTTGGTTGTTCCCGTCAACGGGTTCCAAAATACCACTATGGGTATTGTCGGAGTCACTCTTTGATCCATCAAACCCCGTACGCAAACGATACCATTCATGGCGCCAAGAAACACTTTCTCACAACAAATTACCCGTACTTCCACTCTCTTCCAGCAACGTTCGGAACTAAACGGTGAAATGAATAGATCAAAGACTTGGTTGGAGTTGCCCATATCCATATGCGTAGAAACCACTAGAAATCAGTCTTCATCTTCATCCAATATGCCGGAGCATCCGATATGCCAGAGGCATTTCACTGCGCTTTGAACCCCGACGATAAGATTATTGTATTCCATTGTTTGCAGACACATCGTGATTGCACCACACACTTGATAGGCAGCAGGGCCAGCTAATTGGGTGGGTTGGAAGCGGTCGTCATGCGCCCCCCATATAAAAAGCCTCTCCAGATTGAAAATTATTATTAACAAAAATAGGTTCATTAATTTAAAAAAAAATAATGTTAAAAAAGGCCTATTGATTTTCTAATTAAAAAAAAATAAAAATTGTAAAAAAAGGCCTACTTATTTACCATACTAATTAAAAAGGCCTATTTATTTATTATGGTTAATGGCTCCCAAATTTTATTTCACAATAGGCCTATTTATTTATTATGTTTAATGGCTCCCAAATTTTATTTCACAATAAGACCCCTGAAATGATTGAGACGGATCTGATAGGCAGGTTTAGCAATATGATGCATAGCACTTCGTGGGGGAATGTCTTTGATTCTGCGAAATCTCTTGGAACGGTCTGCTTCTGCCATTGATTAAAGGGTTACTCGATCAGTGAACGTTGGCAAGGGTTACTCGATCAGTGAACGTTGGCAAATTGCCTCCTAATGATCGTTAATTTGACACCCTAATACCCTAATAATTCGAATCAAATACCCAAATCATTCATCAAATCAGGAATCAAATCAGAATGATGTGCTCATCAAATCAGGAATCAAATCAGAATGATGTGCTTTCTGCTGATCAACAAGGTTACTGATCTCACTCTGAGATTAAACACGTCGAACTTTAACAAGCAAGATAGTTCTTGAGTTAGATATATTTTTCAACCCTTTTTACTGACTTGTTCCCTCCCTATTTATATTATTGTGGTGCTGCCTGCTTACTTGGTTATACTCGATGTGGGACGAATTTGCAAGTCTTCCACACTAAGTAATGGCAAGCAACACGTACTCATGAGTGTGCATTGCATATGGCAATTCTTTATGTGAGAATGCATGAGACCAGGAACTTCAAGTGGCCGATTGCATGCTTTGGACTATTCATATAGATGGGCCATCAATATATATTGACATCAGACCCATGTACATACGCCAGATCGTTTTTAAGCCTTTTACTTGATAATGGGCTTTGATTATTGGGCTGAATGGACAAGCTATTTTGGGCTAAGAATATGAAGTGTGACTTGCTCGTCAGTTCGAACATAGGTGATACATTTAGTTGCGTATATGTAACACGATAGTCCTTAATTACTTAGTGGTTATTTCGCGCACCACCACTAATAATTTGAATCAAATCGTACAAGACTCAAAACAGCTTCAATAACTCTAGAATCAAATCAATCCTCAATTAATGTCAATCAGTGTCATTGAGCTAATGAAAATGATAGATAATTTGCAATACTAACCCAAATTTGTCGTCAGTTTCTTCCTTCGAAATCAGTAATTGGTTGATACGATCATTGTGCCTTTCTTTTGATCAACAAGGTTACACGATAGATGATCATTGGGAAACGGCTTGCAAATATAAGAGATTAAGGCCCCATTTGGTATGTTGTTGGAGTCGGATTGGAATCAGGAATCGGAATAGAATCAGGAATCGGAATGAACCAATCCTATGACATATTGTTTGGTATGCAGTCGGAATGAACCATTAATGAGAATTATGGTTTAAAATTTAGGTTTAGACCTTATAATTTAGGGTTTTTGAATTTTAGAATTTATTATTTAAGGATTAAGAGTTTTAGGATTTTAATGTTTAAGATGAAAAATTAATTATTTTTTGGAATGAATGATACCTTCCCTTTTCTGCTGGAAGTTTGGAATGATCCATTCTTGGGAATAAAATTAACTTTGCCTGAAAGTTTGGAATGATCCATTCTTGGGAATAAAATCGATTCCAGATTTTGATAAATCAAACAGTATACTAGAATCAATCATTCCTGATTCCCATTTTTGATTCCCAGTGAATTGAACCAAACGAGGCCTAATAGAATTTGAAATATAATCGTCTGACTTACAATGTTTTTTTAATTTAAAGTGGTAATTTTATTTAGGGTAAATTTCATAAAACCACCCGTCAAATATAGGTTTGTGCACAAAACCACCCATAAAAACGATAATATCACAAAACCACCCATAAAAAACAACTGTTATCAAACAACCACCCCAACGTTAGTCTCCCGTTAAATGACATATATAATGCCACAATTACCCATTTAATTGAAACAAGTCAGAACCCTAAACCTAAAATTGAACCAAAAATTGAAGAATCTGAATTCCATTAATGGTGGTCTGCCATCGTCAATCTCTCAATTTCTCCTTCAAAATTAGCCATTAATGGTGGTCTGCGCTCCAAATTCAAGCATCTCGAACACCAATTCAGTCCACATGGGTGGGGTGGTGGGGGTAGAGGCTAGTGGAACACCACACCTAATGAGTGGCTTAGGCGGATGACACCCAGAAAGAGCCTAAAGGAGGTGAAGAAGAGGGGTCGGAGACAGCCACCAAACAACCACCGCCTTCCCAATCGCCGGCTCTATTATTTACTTCTGCGTTAATTTCTATCTAAGGAG
The DNA here is from genome assembly GCA_964016875.1 of Fallopia convolvulus. NCBI lineage: Eukaryota > Viridiplantae > Streptophyta > Magnoliopsida > Caryophyllales > Polygonaceae > Fallopia > Fallopia convolvulus. The sequence goes on from OZ024732.1 coordinate 52,169,022, forward strand.
TTCTTCATAATCAATTTTAGATCTGAGAAGAGTCGATTGCAGCATCGCCTTTGTAGTTCGCCACATTCACGCCACCGTCTCACCTCTTCATCCCCCACATTTGCTCCAAGCCCCTGGTTTTTCCACTTTCTAATCTTTCTCTTGCTCTCTAAAATCCACAAACTAAAAGCCAAATCATATTCATATATCCTATTCTTCCCCTGGTTTCATATAAAAATCCAAAATTAAACTTAATTTGGAGTTTTGGCCATGTATTTGGTAGTCATCGAATACCAGAAAACCCAAAAGGATAATCACAAAAAGAAAATCTACAAAATGTAACGACAAATTGAGGTAGGTGGTGGTTTGATAACAGTTGTTTTTTATGGGTGGTTTTATGACATTATCGTTTTTACGGGTGGTTTTGTGCATAAACATATATTCTACGGGTGGTTTGATGAAATTCACCCTTTTATTTATGTCACACTTCTGCATGCAATTTTCCATTATTTTTATTAATCTCTCAAATTCTTTTTAAAGTGGTAATCTCTCTTTCAAAAATTCGACAGAAAATGCGCGAAATAGGGCTGAGCATCGGTTCAAAACCGAACCGAACCAACAAAAACCGAACCGAATCGGAAACCGAAATTCCATTTTATGTGAACCAAAAACCGAACTTGGTTCGATTTCGGTTTTTGTCGGTTTTGGATAAATAGAAGGTTATTCTTTGGAAAATTCGAACCGAACCGAAATTTAACCGAAAACCGAACCGAATCGAATTTTGGAAAATTCCTAAACCGAAAACCGAACCGAATTAAGTCGGTTTCGGTTCGGTCGGTTCAGCTTAAAATTTCGGTTTGAACCGAACCGTGCTCAGCCCTAGCGCGAAACCAACTCTCAAAATGAAAGGTTAATGCTCTTTCCCAAGAAGGACGAGCAACACTCATTCGATCTAACCTAGCTATGAAACCCAATAACGTTATGCAAAGCTTTATGCTACCAAAAAAGATACACGAGGACATGGACAAATTGAATAGAAATTTCTTTTGGAATAAAGACCCAAATTACAAACCCCTAATTGGATGGAATAAAATTTGTAAGCCAAAAGAGTATGGGGGTGGGAATAAGAAAAACATAACATATGAATAAAGCATTACAAATGAAACTGCTATTGAAAATACTTTCGAAGTCGGATAACATATGGGTTAGGGTGATCAAACCAAAATACCTTAGAGATGACAATTTTTTTACATATAAACTGAAATCTAACTCATCATGGCAATGGAAAAAATTATTAAACCTACGCCCTAAATTTGAAAAAGGTCTTATATGGAAAATTGGTGATGGGAAAACAATAAAATTTTGGGAAGACAATTGGGCCTTAAGGCACTCATTAAAGACACATGCTAAAAGCCCTCACGAAATTTATGAGGAAACTAGGGTCGCAGAATTCATCACAATTGAGAAAAAAATGGAAAATTGACAAACTAATGCAAGTACTCCCACAAGAGCAAGTAAACATAATCCAAGCAATCTCGATCCCACATAATAATATTCAAGATCGTCTTTACTGGGCACCGAGCAAAAATGGATGGTTTTCAACTCATTCGGCAATGAGCCCAATTACACAAACAGAAAATCAAGAACCAAGTATAACCAATTGGATATGGAAGTTGGATACCCTTCCAAAAGTAAAAAACTTCCTATGGAAGATATGCATGAACGGACTGCCAACAAAAGATAAATTAAGATAAAAACATGTGCCTATCCCGGGTGGATGCAAATTATGTCCCTGCGCTTATGAAGATATCATCACCCACTTGTTTTTTGAATGCCCGCATACATTAAACACCATACGAAAGGTAAATACAAAGATTGAATAAATACTCCGAAATTACAAAACAAATAACACTGCAATAAAACTATCCTAAATGACCTTTTTCAACAAATAGGAGACAAAGGCTTTAGTGAGCTTGCCATATCATGGAGGTGCATCTGACACCAAAGGAATAAACTAGTCTTCTAACAAGCCTCAAATAACTTTATACAAGACCTACCTCAATACATCAAAACACACATACAGTGGGAGAAAACCAAATATTGGAATGAAGACGAGGAAAAATCTAATAATGCCCATCGAAAAGTGAGAAAGAGAAATAACAAAACTAAAGCATGGGTTAAACCTAGGAGTGGAGTAATTAAAGGAAATTTTTATGGCTCAAAATTGCCTAATGGCCAAGCAACGGAGGGTATAGTCCTACGTGACCATAATGGCAGAGTTGTGCAAATTATGGCGCATAAATATGGACAAGTGTCAGTTCTCAAAGTTGAAGCGCCCGCACTAAGAGATTGTATTAAGGCAGAAAAATATGGGAAACATAGTAGTCTAGAAATTGAAGATGATAACCTTCATGTAATTAAACCAGTATGAGGTGATCGAAATTGACCATGGGAAATTGAAATGATTATGTGTGATATTATGGTCTCCCACACTGAATTCCGATCAGTACGATTCTCTCATGTGACTAGGAACTCTAATGTTGTGGCTGATAAAATTGATAGACCGAGCCACAATCTTCCGGTCAGTACTATTATGAGTCATCCAAAACTTCAAGTTCTCATCCATCAGGATGCTCTAGGTCGCCCTCCCTAAAGGGAGAGCAACCTAATCCTTGCCTAATCAAAAAAATGTGGTAATCTCTCATTTTGCTATTATTTGATACTAGATCTCACGACTTACAATGTTATTACTCCCTCCGTCCCATTTTTTCCTTCCCACTTTTCTCTTAAGGCGTCCCAAAATAATCTTCCCACTTCTAAATCTATCCATTTTAGGATATAAGAAAATTACTCTTATGTCCTTACTTTTTATCCAAATTACTCCAACACCTACCCTTTTTACCCACTTTACCATTTTTTAATAATTTTTTCACACTTTCCAATACTTTCTTCACACTTTTCAACACTTTTCTCACACTTCCCAATACTTTTTACCTTCTTCAACATTTTCCAATACAATTTCTTAATTGTTGTGCACAAAGAGAAGTGGGAAGGAAATAATGGGACGGAGGGAGTATAATACTAGATGTCCTAAAAATATATTTAGATTTAAATTTTATAATTTTGATATTCATGATAATTATTTGGAAAAAAAAATTAAGAACAAAAGCATTAAATAATTGATGGTGCATGGATTAAACTGCGCGTAAATGGATAAAATAAGCCGAAGCCAAGCTGAGGAATAAAGAAGTTCGATAAAGGCTTCAAGGGGTAAGTCTTATGGGGTTTCTTTATAGGTTCAATGATCTTATTAAAGTTAGCAAATTTTATTGGGTAATTATTAAATTTCTTTATAAAATTTCCTAGGGGTGTGTGTGTGGACTTGTATGAATTGTGTTGTTGTTTGTGTGTGATATTATAAACTCAAATAATACGTAAGTAATGTATGATAAGAGTATATATGAGCATCATCATTGTAAATATTTTTTTATAACAACATTAATTGTTGATGTACCATTAATGCTAGTAGTCAGGGTAGTGGTAGGAATACTCATGGGCACATAATCATAAATACCTTTTTGTAACAAAATTGTTGGTTATTACACCATTAATGATATTATTAGATCATGATGCATGACTCGTCTCACATCGCAAGGGAAGATTCCTTTTGTATTACTGTCATATGGTTCATGCTGAGTGGCACCTCCTCGTTTAAGTAAATTAACTCATAAGTCTAAGATCAAGTACAAGTTACTTTGTGATAATCATATACGATAAGTGCATGCACATTAAATTGAATATCTCGTGTGAAATACCCGTTTTGGGACTTCATTTGAGTCTTTAGTGTTATTAAAAAATGATATGCTTGAGTGAATGTTTAATTTTAGTTAAGGTTAGATATTAAAGTCTCCTTATGATTTCCATATGATATCTTCTATATATAATGTTTGACATTAGGTTAAAATGCACTAGATATGTATAAAAAAAAGTGCATCACCATGTTAATACAATTGAATCGATGTTAAATTTGACCTAGTATATATTGGAGTCGACCCCGACTTAGCTGACCTTGTTGAGAGTTGATCACTTGCATGTAGTACCAGACTACCAGGTAGTATGCAGCTATAGCATCAAGCCATGAGTGTTCAAGGTGATGATGGATGGATCTCTTAATACTACAAGGATAAATTCTAAGTGATTGAGTTGTTTGTCTTTAAAAGATTTTAATGATATTTATTAGGCTTTGATGTCTTTTGTTGTATTTTATTATTTGTTGAGTTTTAAATATAAATAAAGTTTATTTGGATTTTCTTTCGCTACTTCTTATTTCCTTTTTATGGAAAATATATAACTCATGCAAAGCCTTTAGTGTCTTCGGATCTTAAAATTTGAGGTCACTAGTGTGTGCCATTAGTAAGATAATTTGGGGTGTGTGACATTGACCTACTGATAGGTCTTGGTGTGTCGCATACTGCTAGAGTACTTTAGTTCTGGTTAGTTGCCCCCTTCTATGAATGACACATTGTTTGTTCTTATTGCAAAAGTTGCCTAGCCGAAATCTATTTCTCAATTCCATCCGATTAGTTTTTGGAATGTGATCAGTTATTGCAAAAAGTATTGATGAACCCATTGAAAATCTTGATGAACTGACTTATTAGCTAGCCCAGATCAAAATAGCTTTTTAACTGGTCGATTCATTACTGATAATATTGTGCTTGTTCAAGAAGTTATCCATTCGATGTAGCGGAGAAAGGGTAGAAAGAGGTGGATGATTCTTAAACTTTATATTAAAAAAGCTTATGAATAGTTACGATAGAACTTTATTATTGATACTATTCCTGATGGCGGGCTTTCATGTGAATGGTGTGGGTGGATTGGGGACTGCTTAAGTACTTCCATTATGTGACTCTTATGGAATAAGGAGATGACCAATAGTTTCAAACCCTCAAGAGGCATCAGACAAGGTGATCCTATTTCCTTGTACTTATTTGTTCATTGTATTGAGAGAATATGCCAACGAATTAATCAGTCGGTTAGTGATGGTTTGTGGAAATCGATGAAATTGTCTCATAAGGCGCCTCCTTTCTCTCCAATGTTTTAGCCAGAAAGTGAGCTTACTAAAGTCAAAATTGTTTATGTCACCGAACACAAACTTGGAGCTTATTGCATGTCTTCGATCATTTTGAGAGTGGCATTGGGATAACTATTGACATTAAAACTTATATTGTAATTCCATTAATTCATGAACGAGTTTCTAAGCAAACTTATTAGTTGCTACTCCATTTTGTGTGTTTCACTTATGGGTAGAGAGTGGTTTTTGGGTGAAAAGTTATTTTTGCATCTTGAAAAACGTAAATAATAGAGAGATGCACGAATTTCAAAAGTATAAAAAGTAGATTTTGGGTAGAAAGGAGTTTTTGGTAGAAAGTGAAACAAGGCATGTCGTCTTAATGGTTGGAGGGATAAGAATTTAAGTTTTACTAGACATGTATTGCTTATTCGGTCTATTCTCACCTCACTACCGATTTCAAAACAAAGTTATATGGTAGTATGTTTTTCGAAAAAAATCAACTTGGATTATGACGAGTTTTCTATTTGCATTTTCATTATAATAATTATATATATGGAAAGAGTCATGTGCGAATAATTTTTAAAGTGTGAAATAAGAATAAATTTCGCCCGTTGTTTGAAAAAATCGACATGCTATATTAGATTTTCATTAAAGAGGGGTAAAATATAGCACATGCATATTTTCCCGTATTTTTTGAAAATTCGTTTCTAGGAGATGCGTGCATCTTGTACATCAGTTTCGTCTTGAATGTGTATCAAAACTAACTCTATGTACATCAAAACTAATAGTGTGTGCATCGATTTCGACTTTTTTTTAACCTTTTAGTTATGTTTATAAAGCATATAGTTAGTTAGTTTTTGATGTATATACTGTTTATTTCGATGCACGTGTAAAATAACATGCATTTTTTGGTTGATGCACATATAGTTAGGTTTAATGCACATACATAATAACACACTTTTATGCATCGATTTCGCCTAGAATGTTCATACAAACTAACCCTATGTTCTTCAAAATTAATTGCTTGTGCATTGATTACGAATTTTTTTTTACCTTATTTATGTACATGAATATGGTTTTTGCATGTAGTTTAGTTAGTTTTGATGCACATACCATTAGTTTCGATTCACATGCATGAACAAGATAGACTTTTTCAGTTATTTTGATGCACATCCGATGAGTTATGATGCACATACATAAATAAGGCAAACTTTTTTCATGAAATTTTGATTAAAAAACACATATCCAAGACATGCATCTTGAGGAGAGTTGCATTGAGGAAAATAAGTGGTGATTTTGCCATCTATAATACCATTTTTCATTTTTCATCTAAAGAATTTAGATCATTTTACACAAATTCCCTTTTTATCATGAAAATCTCATTTTAAATAAAAAGCAATTGTTTTATATATTATTTTCTATATTTGAGCAAGTTTATTTTATTTTAAAAATCAGTATTATGCATAAATAATTTCAGAAGTACCCTTTGAAAAATAATAAATTAATAGTATCCTTTTAAAAAATAAAATAAAAATGATATATAACTTGTTTTATATATTATTTTATCGATATCTCATTTTGATAAAATGAATATGTTTTTCTCAATCCACCCTAATATATATAGTATAAATGAGAAATTATGTCCAAATATATATTTCTCTAAACACTAAACACATGTCCCATTACTTTTTTATTTATTTATTGTAGATGAATATTTTTTTGCTTATTATTGAAGATGGAGATAGGTGAAATAAATAGCTTCTCATATTTACTTGTGTTACCAAAAATAAATATCTATCAACAATTCAACATCAATAAACATCATATAAACAAATATCACAAAAAGATATTAAAACCAAAAATCATTTTAATGTATTGAGACTTGAGAGAGAGAAAAAAAATTAGAAAAGTACTGAGTAAGATCTAAAAGGTAACGAAGAATAAGCTTTTCGCCAACGCGGAGTTGTGGAAGCCGGAACTCGGAAGGAAAAGAGCCGGTGCTTAACCATCAAATTTTATTCGTCTTCTCGCCATCATCCCGCAAACCAACTCTCTGTTGAAAGAACCTTCTCGTAGCTTTCCCAAACTTATTCGATCGAAATTCTCAAGTACCCAAAAAATCCCCTACCTTTTCAAATACCCTTTAAACTAAGATTTTTCTCCGTCTTCATTGCACGTTCGGTTATTTGACGATTCTTGGCCTGTGGTTGCAATTCGCGAAGCTGCAAAGATGGGTCAAGCTTTTCGGAAGCTTTTCGATACTTTCTTTGGCAACTCCGAGATGAGGGTGAGCTCTCTTACGGTTCTCAATTTCAGTTTTTTCCGGTTTTATGTGAGCTGATAAACACCCTGTTCTCTGGTGGAATATCGCGTTATTGATGTTATTAGTATATGATCATTTGTGGTTTCGCTGAACTTCTGCACCCGGGTAGTATTAATTTTGAAGATCGGACTTTTTTCCCTTGTTTATGATGCGGTCAGGGATTATCTATATCAAAGGCTCCCAATTTTTATTCTTTTTTTGATGTTGGGGGACTTTTGTGGGGGTTTGCGATCTGGAAATCGCAGGGCTTCTCGCGTTGGGTTGAAACGTTACTTCTTAATAGCCGGAAAACTGGGCCTTTTGACTTTATAGACCTGTAGGGTTTATCTGTTTGGAGTGTTTGCTAACCTAAGCAGTTGGCTTGAGCTGGGATGAAGTTGCCTGTGTTGAATTGTACAAGGTTACTGAATATTGATTTTAATCCACACTTGTGCTCTAACAGACATGCTCTTTGGAAGCTTGTTTTTTGTGATTCTCTTCGGAATTTGAGTTTGTATTTGATGATTTTGAAACTTTGAATTCCCAAGTCAATGCTCATACTTAGCTTTGCTCATTTAGAAGCTATAGCCGATGCTTATCTTAGCTACTATGTTATGTTTTTTATGTGTTTCCAGGTTGTGATGCTTGGTCTTGATGCAGCTGGCAAAACAACCATTCTCTACAAACTGCACATAGGGGAGGTTTTGTCAACGGTTCCTACAATTGGTAAGTTGTATAATCTTGATTACAAGAATAGCCTTTCTAAGAAATTGAGGAAAACCTCGGACAATGCCATAAGCTGTATGAGACAATCCAACATGTGTATGGGTCTATGGGCTCTACAAAAGTTAAACAAGTGTATGGGCTATACAAAAAGTTACCATGCCTTATTAATGAGTCTTTAGGTGTATGTGGGAACAATAGGTTACGCAAGGCTTGTGCTTACCTAAAATTTATGCTTTGAATTGCTGAATTCTCGAAAGAAAGATATGAAAAAAAAATTGCTGATTTTGTCTCATAAATCGTTATGGATGTTGAGCCTTGACTAAACAAGTCATTTACTTAGTTTATATTAGTTGTAGTTAACAGGTTATTGTTCAGCTGAGTACTTTGTTAATAATCTTAGCTTCAAAGCACAGCTCACTTTTTTTTTTTTTTTTTTTTTTTTTGCAAATTGGGGTATAAAACAAGTCTATATGAACTTCTCATTTTACATATTCGTTTCATGATATGTTGTATCCTATTTATCTCACATATTTGATGACTTGAATAACTTCCATGCCTTCTTAGATATCAGGAGATTTAATGCAATGGTCTAAAACTGACTCAACATGATAAATTTGGACTGCTGATCTGGCGAGAAACTACTTATAATGGGTATAATTGTTAGATTGATCTCTAGAATAAACAAATAACTCAAGGCTGTATATCATAAACTCAAAGATCTTCACCTCTTATATTCTCATCATAGTTACATGCTTTTGCCCAATCTCCATTGTTACCTGAAGAGTTCCTAGGTATCTATTTGGTTTTCTGTTGATTTGATATACAATTATTCTCTTTGTATTTTCTTTTAAGCTTGTGTGTTTTCTCTTTTTTCATAATGAAGTGATTTGACATGGTTATCTCGATTTATGCAGGGTTTAATGTGGAGAAAGTTCAGTATAAGAATGTGATTTTCACTGTATGGGATGTTGGTGGTCAAGAGAAACTTAGACCTCTCTGGAGGCATTACTTCAACAATACAGATGGACTGGTACTGGCACAGTTACAAAATTTTAAAATTTTATCCTGGCATGACTGTGCTGCACTGCCTCTCCTAACAGTGGCCTTCTAATTGTCATTGGATAAACTTGCTTAAATTTTATTTCAATATACATTCCATTCAAGGCCCGTAATCTTATTTTAAACTTTTCTGGCAGATCTATGTTGTTGATTCCTTGGATCGAGAAAGAATTAGCAAGGCGAAGCAGGAGTTCCAGGTAATTTACGAGGACTATTAATACACAATAGAATAGCTTCACTTTCATTTATGATGATTCCTTTTTTCAGTAAAGGGGAAGCCACTTTTTTTGAATGATCTTATCTTTTTTCTCTCAGGATATCATCAGTGATCCATTCATGCTTAATAGTGTCATCTTGGTATTTGCTAACAAACAGGACCTGGTATGTCATTTTCGTCTCCTCTTCATCTAATTAACAACTTGTAGTCAATTGGCACTAATATAGTTTGTCTGAGGCTACTAGTGAATAGTGAATATACATCTCAAAACATTATTATGTAAACCATGATGAGCTGCTGTTCCACAAAAACCTCTTATGATCTGCTTTACTACAGCACAAGTAAAAAGGGTGTTATCCTCTGATCCTCTCAATTATAGAATTCTTATTAGGTTGGTCTGAGTTTGCCCTTTTTTTTTGTCTTGTTTCACTCACACTCATTACCACTGCATTAAGGAAGCTTTTCTTCTAGAACGGATTCCTGTTGCAGTTTAGCCTGGGTAGATGGCCATCTCATGTTGCTGCCCTGCTGCTTTAAAAAATTGTTCTATATTTTCCTCCGAGAGAGGAATTTATTTTCTAATCAAACAATCCCTTTGCTTGGCCATCTCATGTTGTACATACAAGATTTTTTCTAATTAAACAATCTTTTCACTACCAACACTCTATTTTCTGGTTCTTATCCTTTGAGATATCATTGCTTTTGTGTGTGGGTGTGCGTGTTTGTTGCGTGTGTGGAGGAATTTAGAAGGAATTTTTTTATGCCTAGAACCATTGAAATGTTCCTGCTCGGTTAGTTATGTTCCAAGGTCAATTTATCTTCTGGGTTTCTTTTGAAATGATACTATGGGTTGCAGTTTTTAGTTATTTCCCTTTTTTTTCTGATAAAAAAGTTATTTCCCTTTTTGTTTCAGCTTAGAATTTTCTTTTTCTTCGGTTGAATTAAATCTGCAGCATTGTAGTATGAAGAATCACTTTTCATCTGCTGTTTCCCCTTCGCATGTAGTCATATACCCCTAAAATTCTTATTGTATCTTTGTATTCCTTTTTTCACAAACTTGAACAACTCAACAGCCACATAACTACCATGAAATATATTGCATGTTGCAAACTAAAAATTATTCAGTTAAGACTTGAGAGCAAGCAAAACCAACCACTTCTAGAAAGAAAGGAAATTATTGTAAGAGTCTTACAGAAAAGAGATTTAACTTGCTGCTTGTTACAATTGAGGTGCATATGCTTAGAGATTTAGTACAAAAAAAAAAAACTCTATTCTCCTGGTCCTATTTCAAAAGTTTCAAAGATGAGCTTCATATTCAAGCAATAAAAATAAAATGATGCTCACTTGACCGATGCTATCAGATAGAGGAGAAATTCTGGATTGAGATGTTTGTACTCAACTAAATTCTTATAAAGACTGAACGAAGATGAGTGTAGACATAGCAAACACAAATTAGTGATACACATTTTACAAAAAAAATTAGTTACTTTTTGCACACAAAAAACTTGTCACTAGACTGACACAGTTTCTCTCTTCTGTTGCACTCTTTGAAAGAGAGGAGCAATGACTCCAATGGAGGTGTGTGAAGGGCTTGGTCTCTTTGACCTCAAGAACAGAAAATGGCACATTCAAGGAACATGTGCACTTAAAGGAGACGGTCTCTATGAAGGGTTGGACTGGTTATCTAGCACCCTCAAGGAAGTAAAAGCGGCTGGGTACTCTTCAGTGGTGTCCTTTTGAGCAGGTAAAACTATCTTCTTATAACTTTACATCATGTTTGATTTGACTAATGAAAGCAGTTTAAATTTTAGCTGCAGAGAAATATTTGTTTGGCTGAAGTTTTGATATTTGAACTTGCCATATGCCTAAGCATAATCTAAAACCTTGCGTCCTTTTTAAGATTACATATGTTTTAGCAAATTCTTTTTTCCAAACTGAGTTTAGATTCTTGAAAAGCACAAATGTGTGTTCCTGCTTAAATTTGAGCTTGACTATACTTTGCTGATGAACTTTGCGTCTTCTGATGCAATCATTTGTGTTTTCGGCCAGGTTAAACTGAAGCCATTGAAATGTACCCATTGTAGCTGAGGAAAGATCTACTGTGCAAATGTGAGAAAGTAATGTAAGAATTAGGTGACAATGGAATGTTGTTGTGCAAGAAAGAAGCTAACAATGCTGGGTTATTTTGCTTCAATGGTGTCTCCTCAATCACTCTCTTTGAAAGTACCATGTGACAAAAAGAAAAGATGTATATTTTGACATTCACATCATATTAACTATTGATACTTGGGGAATTGGATGCTTCCCTGTTTCTTTTCCTTTGAAAGCAATCCCAAATTATATGCTTGTAAAGAACTAATGATGGAGACCCACCCGTTTTAACCTCTGAGGCAGGCTTGGATCTGTATTTGTTATAGGAGATGTGTTAATTACACTAAAACCTTATCATCCGAATTGCATAACAACAAAGAAATTCCATGCAAAAGCTGTCAAATTAACATTTCCGAAGTGAGGCAAAAGATCCTATTGAAAAAAGATGATCTGCCTAAACTAGAATCAGTTTGAGAAATTACTAAACATAAACTCTTCAAGCATTATATTTTATGGCTTGTGCCAATCAAAATTGATTTTATTCTGTAGGAAAAATTAATCTTTGTGTAGAACACAAACTAGGACTGAATCTTAAGTCGGCTAGTTCACGAAACCGGGGTTTACCACCAAACGTGAGTCCCTCTCTAAAAAAAAGTGAATTTCGGTTGGTATCCTCAAGTTTTTGGTTATTCCAAGTGGTGCCTTGGAAAAAAAAAACTTATTTCGAGTGGTACCCCTGAACCTTTGCAAAAGTCCAAGGGTACCACTCGGAATAATTTTTTTTTCCATGTCATCACTCAGAAAAGCTAAAAATTCGAGAGTAACAACCGGAATTTCCCCCAAAAAAACTAGGACAGAATCAACATTGGCTTGCGCTCGAGTGCGGATAATACTACTACGGGACTTGGTTCTGGGATTGGGTGTGTTCTGTTAGTGACTAGCGTGGTCTAGTTCCTGTTTTGTTGGTTGTACTTTCGTTACGTGTGGTTTGTGTTTGGTTTTGGCCTTTTTATCGGCGTTTCTGGTTGTCGTTTTTAGGGTTTCTCGGTTGTAATGAGCATGTCTGATACACCGAATCCTTTCCCACTAAAAAATACCGAACCCAACAAACTTTACTAATAAAAAACTCTATTGCTCACTTATAAATATTTTTCATTGATCAGATTTTGAACATACATAGATCTATTCGGTCTTATTCCCATAGAATTGATTAAAAACTCTATGAGTAAAGTTTCTAAAACCATAGAGTTTTTAAAACCTATAAGGGTTTTACTATTCGTCGCCCCGGGGGCGGTAAATAAGATCCTTAAAATAGAAAGTAATCTACAACTTTTATTAAAAATAATGTTTTCAAAATCTCTAGCATATCTTCTACTTAACAACTAATCTATTAAAAAACTAATAACTACTTAAATCAATTTGTTATTCTTTAAAAATTAGTGACTTTTTTTACGTTTCCTCATTATAGTTCCCATAACACAGATTCTATATTGCTATTTTAAGATCCAAAAACAAAAAAAACAATGACTACATCTATAATACATTTGTATTAAATTTTTGCTTTGATCCAACATTAGAATAATTTCCGCACTACTATTATCATTATTAAGTTCGATAAATTCGTTGGCTTCTGTGGATTGTATAAAACTTTTTCCGATTCATTTAATAAATTTAAATTAAATAATTTATGTCAAAAATGGCTATGCATGAAGGCAATGACACACTGTGCATCCTTTGAATTGAATAACGAAGTCTTATAAATAAACATTCAAAAACAATGAAAAGAGAAAGATACAAAAATTTTGAAAAGAGGAAGATATAAAAATCCGAACAAAGAGATATTTACACTATGCCGTCGTCATTCAATCAAATACTTTCTTAAATAATTGAAAAATAATTTATTTATTAGTTGATTTATTTTTTTGAAAAAATTATTTAAGGAGTGAAAGATATGATTAAATTTGGTGATTTAAGATTTGACAAAAATAAGAATAATAATAAATTTATTATAAAAGGTATTGATATATTAATTTGGTGAACCTTAGAAGAAATAATTTTTAAACTTAAAAATAGATTTAGTGAAATAAAAATCTCATCTTAACTATTGAAATTTTATTGAACGATCCAAATCTATCGAACTCTACCCATAGAATTTTTTTAGCACAATCCAAATCCGTCCGATTCAGTTGGATTTAGTTATATCAAACGTAATTATATTTTTGAAAAAAAAACAGTTATTTTTTTTGAGAACATCACAGTAGAAGTTTTCTATGACATATTTAAATACATTTTACTTTCCATTTACCTATGACAGGTGGCAAACACGAATTCGTGGACCACCACATGGCGTAAAATGATTGGTATAATCTCACTCTATTGACGTGGAAATGTTCGTCGTCTTTATTCATCCTTCGCCTTCCAAACAAAGAAAAACAAACTTCCGCACAGCCGCACTTCACTCTATGCGGTCGTTCGCAGAAAGCCCCAAAACGCATCGACTTAGGGTTTCTTACGTCGTGCCGATCACTCTTCTGTCATCGGTGATCTTATCCCAGTCCCCTTGCATCTCCAACTCCTACTAAAATTCACAATAGTTCAATTCCTAATGCCTAGTTTGGTATTCTAATTTTCATTGGATATTACTCATTGATTCTCGAGGAATAGGGCGCTGACAATTGGATAACCATCTTTGATCTTAGCGAGCTGCCTCAGAGGTTGCTGGTATCGACAATTGCCCTCCATCTTCTTTCAGTTGCCTTCATGCTCACGTGATTTTTATTTTGCTGATTTCAAACCTTAGTTGGGATTAACTGGCCAGGTGTTTGATAGGTCTTTCTATCTCTATGCGATTATGCACTTAAGGATTTTATAGGGTTCGGTAACGTATAATGTGTTACAGGAGCATCTCAATTTGATTGAATTGCTCCATTTGATTGCTCGTGACTCAAATAAAGAGTTTAAATTGAATCTAATTTTCTTTAAATTTTGCTCAAATTGCAAAATAATGAAATGAATCACTAAAAGATGTTTGGCTATTTGTAAATGAGATTACTTTGCCAGTTGCCACAATTACATGTCGTCTTCTTACAGTTTCATTATCATGCTAGACCTGTTGATTTTGTTGTTTAATATTATTATTTTGGTGATTTGCGCATTTGGGTGTTTTTTTTTAAATTTTGATGTATGTCTTATTGTCTTCTGATAAGGTGATGCTTATCCTTTGATTAAACAGCCTTATTCAGAAAATGATGAAACTGCAAACCTATGCTGCACTGAGTTTGTTTTCAACACTTGGTGTACTTTATCATGCATTTCACAGCAGAGTCCAGTTCTACCCTGCTATGGTCTATCTATCTACATCAAAGATCAGTCTTGTACTTCTTCTCAACATGGGCTTAGTGATAATGTGCGGTCTATGGCAGTTGACCAAGAAGATCTTTCTTGGCTCTCTTCGTGAGGCAGAGATGGAGAGATTGAATGAACAGTCATGGAGGGAGGTCATGGAAATCCTTTTTGCAATCACGATATTCAGACAAGACTTCTCGGTGCCTTTTCTTTCCATGGTTACAGCACTCCTCTTAATCAAGGCTTTGCACTGGATGGCACAGAAGAGAGTGGAGTACATAGAGACAACTCCAACTGTGACCAGGATGTCTCATATCAGGATTGTTTCATTTATGGGATTCCTCCTACTAATTGATAGCCTCTTCCTATACAGTTCTCTGAAATATTTGATTGAGACACGACAGGCTTCGGTTTCTCTGTTCTTCTCATTTGAGTAAGTTTTGTCGATCATAGTGTTGTTTTCAATTATGACAAAAATATCTTACAGATGTGGTCTTGTATTATTATTTTAATTATTACTATTAATAATTAGGGAATCGTATGGTACGAAATCTGGTGAACTAAATGTCTTACTTTGCTACAGACTGTAAAGAACACTATTTAATTTGTTCATAAATGTCAAAACACACCATCAAATGTCAACTTGAAAAGCAATAATGATTGAAGTTGGTTGACTAAATATGGAATTCTTCTTATTGGGAGCAAAAATGCTTGTATGTATATGATTTAGGGCTGAAACATATATGGTATTGCTTTGTACTAAATTGATGGCTACTCTATTTGTATGTTTTGTGTTATCCTATTTAACATGGCCTGATTGCCTGGTGCTCTTCTTTTTAAGTTTTTTTCTTGCTTTCTACTTTTTAGCTGATGATGGACTATATTTTGCAGGTACATGATACTAGCAACAACGACTGTGGCCATTTTTGTAAAGTATGTGTTTTATGTATGTGATGTGCTTATGGAAGGCCAATGGGAGAAGAAAGCTGTTTATACCTTCTACTTGGAACTAATTCGGGATTTATTGCACTTGTCTATGTACCTCTGCTTCTTTGTGATGATTTTCGTGTAAGTCTTTAGTATTTGGTTCTGCTAATATTTTCTTTAACAACTTGCCTTTTTGACTAGATGAAATATTGCTCGAGAAAAAGACAAAAAAGAGTGGGTTTTTACTCTTAATGTCTCAAATAGAAATACATGTGGTTTATCAGGCAATATACGCTTTCCTTGATAGGTCAAAAACATCTTTCTGATATATTGTCTGGTAACTTCTTGAGATAAAGTGGTACGTATTATTTCATAAACCACATTTCTGAGTTAGGAAGAAAATTGCTATGACCATGTATGTTGTTGCTGCATTGTTATTGTCTATGTTTATTTCTTGACACTTGAAGAAGGACAATATATCCTCTGGAGTGACAATTTCAATAAAAAAAATATGAAAGAAAGACAAATAAAATGCTGAATAAGTCTACTTTAGTTTCCTTCACATAACCTGGAGTTATACCAACTGAGAAGTCAATTGCTAGTATCACTTATCTACTGTCAAAATTTCTTTTGTTGCTAAGAAAGAATATCCACACACAGTTAAATTCAAATTCTTGGTGAAATTGTTTCCGAAGTGGGTAATTGATTGAATGATTATGTGGCCATTATTTGCGAAGTACTTGAAATGTGGCAACTGATGCATAAGTGGGCAGTTGAGGGCAAACATGAAAATTTATTGATTCATGTGGAATTGTTTCTGCGGTTTGACAATAAGTACTTTTCCTTTTGAACTCATAATATATCTTTAGAGAATTTAGTAACTGATATATTTGCATTTCATGTACAGAAACTATGGTGTGCCTCTACACCTCATAAGAGAGCTATATGAGACATTCCGTAACTTCAAGATCCGTATTGCTGATTACATCCGCTACAGGAAGATTACTTCTAATATGAATGACCGTTTTCCGGATGCGACACCTGAAGAGTTGAATGCGTGAGTTTTCATATTTCGCTAGGAGTCAATAGAAAGTTTTTTTGATTGAACACAACACATAAATCCTCTCTTTTGCCTTCATGTTGCTGGCTTTTAAGTGTTAACACTTTCTATTGGGTATGTAGGAGTGATGCAACATGCATTATCTGTCGTGAGGAAATGACCAATGCTAAGAAACTTATATGTGGACATCTCTTTCATGTGCATTGCCTTCGGTCTTGGTTGGAGCGACAACATACCTGTCCTACTTGCAGAGCTCATGTTATTCCTTCTGAGACTGGCACAACCTCAGCTGGCGGACAACATGTGTCGCATACTAATTCTAATCAACCTGGTATGCTATGATTTTGTTATGCAATTTGGTTTGCATTTCATATTTGACTAACTAAGAATCCAGTCCTTTATTTAACAAATCAACGTCATATCTTTTGGGTGGCTGATAAATAGCATCTGCTTACCTTTGTCTAATTAATGATCTGTAATCTGCAGCCTCTACCAGTACATCCGGTCAGAGCTCAAACATTGGTGTAGCAGATGATAATGTGATTAGAGACACCAGACTCCAGGCTGCAGCCGCTGCAGCAGCTTCATTGTATGAGAAGTCTTTTGTTTATCCAGCTGCAAACACACTAGTATGGTAAGTATGCAATATGATTTCAGTCTTTCGGAACAACCAGGCTGTGTGATTATGTAGTTTGGTCTGAAGATTCAATACATGAATTTTGTTAGAAAGTTCTTCAAGAAGCTGTAATTCAAAACGGTCTTTAATTCTATAGATATCATTTTGAGTTGGCTTCATACAACTTTTTCATAAAATCTGCAACCTATTGTCTAGAATGGCATCTGTGGTTGGGAATTGGGATGATGTGTTTGGATGTACTGAGTTGTAGAGGTTTTATTTGGTTGAAGATAAACAATTGATATTCTTTTATTGCAGGACCCCAGGATATGCTATGCTTCCTCAAGCTCATGCTCAATTTCAGGACTCTATTTCCATAGGTTCTGGTGAAGGACAGACATCAGTTGGACAAAGCGGAATAGCTGGTGGAAACATGAGCTCACCATTTACTCAGTTTCCTCAATCTGCTTTCCTGCCCTTCCAAGCAACTGGTTCAGACACAACATCAGGGGTGAATTATAATAAAAGATTTAGCGAAGCTGATCTCAAGAATCAGAAGGAATTCTTAGAACACCAAATTAAGGTAATCACCCTTTTGACCAAGTTTCTGCATAAAGTGAGCTTCTTCTCAATGTTGATTTAGTATAGGGAATTTGACGGAAGATGCTTCACTTGGCTCTATTTTGCTGACAAAGTAATGAACCTTTTATATGTTTTGTCTTTTGCAGATTCTGCAAAGTCAGCTGCAACACCTTCAGACACAGAGGCAAGAGGAATCAACTCCAGCATTATCATCACAAGACAAGGGGAAAGCGGTTGCTTCGTCATCTGTTTCAGATTGCGGTTACCATGGGGAGTTTGAAGAGGCTTCTGTCCCTTGAAAGCCTTGTGAATATTTTGTAGATACTAATGCAAATGTTTCATTGGATACTTGTGTTGGGTTGAAATGTGCCAAAAGTTGCAACCGTTTTCTCATGTGGGTTGAATTTTTACTTCATTGACAGACTGTTTAGATAGGAGCAAAGCTGGGCCTTGTCGGATTAAATGGACCTAGAATACGTGGAAGTTCTATCTGTTTGTTTAGTTAAAGCAACAAGGTGGGAAAAAGATGGGCTGAAGTTGCGCATGTCAATGATGATGTTTGTAGTGTACAGAGTATATTCATCCGCATTTGTATTCTCTCTGGCCCTATAAGTCTTTATATGATTCTCAATTTGAATTTGGTGATGCTGATAATCAGATAGAGTTTTTTTTAAATGATGTCTTATTATTTTTATAGTTGATTGTAGATATATATAATGTCCTACACATGATTATTTTAGTTGATCACTTGTTGGCATGTGAAATGCAGTTTGGGGTAATTGACCTACTTTTCTTTTTTAATAAGATATTTCAAAGTATCAAATAAACCTGGTAGTTCGATAAGTCGAAAAACTCGACATCTAGGTAAATTGGCTCAAGAGTTAAGCAAGAAAAAACTTACAAACTAAGAACATAGAAAGGTGGATTTGTCCCACGCATAATTATTTTAGTCTTGATCTATTGTGATTTAGCCTAAATAAATATGTTAATTATTTATTAATTTTATTTTTTTGTGTTAATCAATTTATACTTGGAAGATATTTTTTTGTGTTAATCAAAAAAGTCCTCTTAATGCATAATAATAATTAAAATAAATTTGAAAGAAAGGAAAAAATACCACACCTATTTAACGTGGGAAAAATGCGTATATTAGTAACCTAACCGTCCGTTAAAAACCAACCGTCACTTCCTCTCTCTCCAACCACACATCCCAACCTCCCCTCCAAAAAGGAATCATGCTGAAATTCCGCCATTGAAGGCCACAGAGATCAGATCAGAAGGTATCGTAACAGAAGCCATGCTCTTATGCCACTCCACAACAGCCATCTCCACAGCGCCATCGATGCTAGCCCAGTACAGGACTTCCACTTTCCTCTTCCACAGGATCCGTACTTCCCCAACCCACCCCAAAATCCGCCCCGTAGTATTCACCGTCTACTCCTCCCTCGGAAACGTCATCGCCGCCGCCGCCGCGGCTTCCTCCGCCTCGTCTTCCTCGGTCGTCGCACACGCCGCTGTCACCTCCACGATCACTCAATTGGCCGTCACCGCGGTGGCTGTCGCGTCCGGGGCTTGCCTCTCCACGAAGGTCGACTTCTTGTGGCCTAAACCGGAGGAACAGCCCAGTTAAGTCATGAAATTGACTTCTAGGGTTTCTTGTTTATGAATGCGGTTTTGTGCTGACAAATTGAGCGAATCTGGTGTAGGTCCTCTGATACTGGAAGGAGTAGATGTCACTGGTTATCCTATCTTCAACGATTTGAAGGTTTAACATATTTGCTTGCTTTGTTTGTTACTTTCTAATTTAGCTCAGCACCGCCCCTAAACAAGTAAAATTCTTGAAGGCAGGTGCGGAAGGCAATCTCTTTTGCAAAGAAAGCTCATGATGGACAATCACGGAAAACAGGAGACCCCTATTTGACACACTGTATCCATACTGGAAGAATCTTAGCGGCCTTGGCGCCATCAAGTGGACAACGAGTACGCGTTCCTTCTCATGTTCATTTGTGGTTTTCAGGAATTCGTAACCCTAATTTTAGAATTATGGTGCAGGCTGTAGATACTGTTGTAGCTGGAATTCTGCATGATGTAATTGATGATACAAATGAATCTGCAATGAGTGTTAGAGAAGCATTTGGGGATGAGGTAGCAACATTGGTCTCTGGTGTTTCTCGGTTGAGCTACATCAACCAGGTAAAGAAAGTAATTGCAGCTAATGTATCATGTTAGCCTGATTGTTGTTGTAACCCGATTTTTCTTGTCCTCTGCAGTTACTGAGAAGACGCCGAAGAGTTAATGCAAGCCAGACTTCTCTTACTCATGATGAGGTATTCTAAGTCATTGAAGCATTAGAATTAAGTATCTCACATATATTCTAATGGGCATGATGTCTACACGTTTATTGCCAGTTAAAATCAAGAATACAGTAGTAAGAGTATCATATTTAGGCAATTTATGGTTCTTATTGATTTTTTTTCTGTTTATCATAGGCAAATAATTTGCGAGTGATGCTGTTGGGGATGGTTGATGATCCACGGGTGGTACTCATTAAATTGGCAGATCGTCTTCATAACATGAGAACCATGTATGGCCTCATGCAGTCCTCTCCACCCCTGTTTGCCTCCTTTCTTTGTATAATGATTATATTGTGCTTTTCAGCTATGCTTTGCCATTATCCAAGGCTCAAGCTGTTGCACAAGAGACATTAGTAATATGGTGCTCTCTTGCTTCAAGACTTGGTCTCTGGGCCTTAAAAGCTGAACTAGAAGATCTTTGTTTTGCTGTTTTACAGGTACACATATGTATTACAATAGTAGACATCACGATTACATTATCACTGCTTATAATGGAATACGTTAATGTCAATTATGGACATACGATTTTCTGTTGAATTGATAATTGGTTGATTTTGAAACATTACAACCCTTACAATAAAAGGCTGATTTTTATAATCTCCTGTTATGCAGCCTCATATATTTTGCCAAATAAGAGCAGAGTTAGCTTCAATGTGGAGTCCTTGCAAAAGAATGGGGAATTCTAAAAGGCTACTTTTAAAAGGCAATTTTCTTGCAACCTTGGCTGAAAGTACACCAGTTGATGAATCATTGGCAATTAATGAGGATGATATGGAGATGAAGGTATTGCATGAAAAAAAAAATTCATTCCACCTCAAATTGGTTATTCTTTTAAATTAAGGCTTTCCAAAACATCGCACTGTTATGGAAATTCAGACAAAAGCACTCTGCGCATAAGTTGGAATTTAGCAAAGATGTTTGATAAATTAGTCATTTATGGCTCTTATTTAATGGAATGAATTTTTCTTTTACTTGCACAATCTGCAGGATCTTTTGGAAGCTGTCATACCTTTTGATCTGTTGTCAGATCGGAAAAAGAGAATTAGTTTTACAAGTAATCTAACAAATTGTCATAATAATCAAAGAAAAGCAAAGATTATTAGGGATGCTGGAATAGCTTTAGCATCACTAGCGGTATGTGAGGAAGCACTTGAGAGAGAGCTACTCATATCAACTTCGTAAGTGTTCATCTTCAAATTCTTTCAGATTTTGTTGCATAAAGGTTGATCGACTAGCAGCTTAATACGTTTTTTTTTTTCTGTACTGTATTTGCAGTTATGTTCCTGGGATGGAAGTTACTCTGTCAAGCCGTCTTAAGAGTTTGTACAGTATATATAGCAAGGTGCGCAAGTATATGTTCATTAGAAGAACTCACTTTATTTAATTTGGATTTTAAAATCATTTTAGTTAGACAAGATACCATGATTGTTCTTTATTGAAGCTTAAGAAATTTATAAGAGGGTGATATCAGTTTCTTGTGTTTGCATGCAGATGAAAAGGAAAGATGTTGGCATAAGCAAAGTTTTTGATGCTCGTGCATTAAGGATAGTTGTTGGAGATAAGGATGGAACACTTCATGGACCCGCTGTTACATGTTGCTACAGTATTCTTGATCTTGTTCACAGGTTGTTAGTTGTTACTAAGATGGATGGTTAAATTAATCGCTACCATCTTCTCATACTTCTTGATGAATGACAAATGCTTCTTGCAATTATGAGCTATTTCATCTAAGTAATAGTTATCGTACCTTTTCACCATTAACTGCAGGCTTTGGGCTCCAATTGATGGTGAACTTGATGATTATATCGTTAATCCAAAGCCTAGTGGATATCAGGTTAGATTTTTTTTCCCTCTTACACTTGAGCAAACCAACAGAGATTCAACGTTATCAAATATTTTTTGTGAAGAGTCTTTTAGCTGCATTTCTCTGGAGACCTGTATTTTTCACAACTAACACCCTTTAACTTTATTGCAGTCTTTGCACACTGCTGTTCTAGGTCCTGACAATTCACCCCTCGAAGTTCAAATAAGGACACAGGTTAAAATTCCATATTGTATCTTGAACTTCATCTCCTCCTTGATTAATCTGCCTTGAACTCCTGATTGGTCAACTTTGCATAATATTATGTAGAGGATGCATGAATATGCGGAGCATGGGCTTGCTGCTCACTGGCTATATAAAGAAATGGAAAGCACTTCATTATCAGCAAAGAATGCAGATGGTTTTGACACAGAAGAATCTACCTCTTCAAAAGATGTGGACAAACAAAGTTCATTGGAAGATGATTTCTATTTTAAGTATAGTTGCTTGAAACCTGGCCATCCTGTTCTTAGAGTGGAAGGAAGCCACTTACTAGCTGCTGTCATCATCAGGTGTTGTTACTGTAAAAAAAATTATTCTCTAGAATATATTGAAATTAGATGTATTCTCATGTTGCCTATGCCTCTGGTTTAGTTGGATGGCATTTACAAAATGTATTATGGAACTTATTTATCTCCAGTGTCAACAAAAATGGAAAGGAACTTCTTGTTGCGGTCAGCTTTGGTTTAGGAGCTTCTGAGGCTGTTGCTGAGAGAAGAACTTCATTTCAGTTAAAGAGGTGGGAAGCTTATGCAAGATTGTACAAGAAGGTTGGACCTCTTATCTATTATCATTTTCGTCAATCTTCTTTTAGTTTCTAAGTGGCACTTTAGAAGTCCAAGTTGCTTTTGAAGATTCTCCTTGCATAGACCCCATATTCCCCCCTTAATTAACCTTCTTGATTAATCACTAATGAACAGATGCATATTCAGTCAATACCCTTTTCCTCAATCCTATGCTTCCTTTCAATTATTTCCATTATCTTGATGTTAGACCTGGAATTGTTAACTTGTTTCCCGGGTCAATGTACTGCTTTGTAGGTTTGTGATGAATGGTGGTTTGAACCTGGGCATGGGGATTGGTGTACCTGTCTGGAGAAGTATACCCTTTGTCGTGATGGTATTTATCACAAGGTATGCATGCAATATGTCAAGATTTTTATTTGTTTTTCTTTTTCTGGACAAATGTTTTCAATCACAAGCTATTGCCAGTTTAGAAATGGTACACCAAGTAATGAACTTTGATGATGAAACATACTAATCAATGTGTACAAGTTTCTAGAAGTTTATTCGTGCATATTGGAATAAAAAATTGAAGTTTAATCATTATGATGCATTCATCACTTCGAAGCCTCTGAAACAAGGATATTTCTGTACTTTTTGGCTAATAGTTGTATATCAATGTTTGCTTTATTTGTGAAAAAAGTCTTTTAATTAGTCTAGTCAACAAGAGTAGATTTTACTTTGGTGAACTTGTTTATTAAGCAAGCGCACTGCATACTTGATCATTATTAATAGCCTATGATGATGAACCTAACTCCATGTTCCATTACATATTTTTTATCACAGCAAGATCAATTTGACCGCCTATTACCCACATATATCCAAGTCATTCAACTGACAGAGAAAGAAGAATCTGAATACAAGAGTGTTGTATCTGTTGTTTTTGAGGGAGGAGATGTTGATTCAATCACACCAACCTCTGAGAAACTTACTGCTGACCCTGTCTCTATGACGACTTCCAAAGAGTCTAACATCAATAACAAGGTTTGCAGTCTGTTTCAATAAAAAAAAAAAAAAAAGCGAATTGTTTCATGGATTCTGAGTTAATAAGAACGGCATCTTTTTGTATTTTGTAACAGGTCCGTCTATTAAGGACAATGCTTCAATGGGAAACACAGCTATGTTCTCAAGTAGGTGTAAAGGGAGTCAACAGCTCCCTTAAGTTTCAAAGTAGAGACAACCCTCTTGATTTTGGGGAAGTTGCAATTGTGTGTTGGCCTTACGGTGACATCATGAGGTTGAGTGCTGGTAGCACGGCTGCTGATGCCGCTAGAAGAGTGGGATTGGAGGGAAAAATAGTATTGGTGAATGGACACTTGGTTCTTCCGAGTACCGAGCTGAAAGATGGAGATGTAGTTGAGATGAGATTGTAATGTGTGCAAATGTGTAAGAATCTGTACATAACAAGTGTGCTGTGTTAGAGGGTGGTTGTAGATGCTTAGGGATTTCATTCTGGTGATATGTAAGTATGGTTATTTCTTTTGTGCATATAGTCGTAATCAAAATGTGGTTGATTTGGAACAGGAAGATGTAAATCTGTTGTTACTCAAGGCACTATCGGTTGAAGTGTCAGTATGATTCATATTATCAACCACATGCAAAATCACACTTTTGTGCTCCAATATAATCCAAAAATTTTACATGTATTTGGTTAAAGATTTTCTGAAAAATAGCCTTGGTGTAGAATTGTTTTCCAAAACAAAACAAAAAAAAAGGACCTCGAGACCAATTAGCAATTTACTTGGTGATCCCAAGTGAGTAGGAAGAGAGAGAATGAATCATGGATGACAAAGAACCTTGAAAAGTTTTACAACTCTAAAGCTTTGTTTTCTAAATTGGTTTATCTACAAGTATGACAAATCCGATTTGACATTATGTGGTTGTTTTATGCCAGCAACGCAACTCAGTAATTGGTAGCCACCTTTCAAAGTTAAGTGCAACCTCCTCTGTTAGCCTCTAGTTCAGCAATGGATCCAATGTCGAAATCCATTGCTGAATTGTTAATCTGTTAGGGATGAACCTCTCCAAGCTGCAAACGCACAACATAAGCCTAACTAGAAGATTAGCAGATCTAACAGAAGCAATGCCACAATTGAGTCATCACCAACATATTTTTTATAACAGCCAAATCAGATCCGAAAGTGTTTGTTTATTTTAGAAAAAAAAATTTAAAACACTTCGGAAGCTTGACTGAGATGTGTTTAAACACTTTTAAATTCATTTTTCAAATCTAACAAACAAGAGTATCGATTTCAGAAAGAAAATTCAATTTTGAAGCAAAACCCTATCAAAACTAGAGAGAATAGTGAAGTCCTGCAAAACTCAAACTACAGCATGAAAACAGAAGGTCAGTATAGATATTACTACTCATATACACAATCCTATGCAAAATACATAATCCTGTTTTTTATCACCCAGATCCTTGCACTATCTCAGATAATCTCTGCTCATGTTGCTCAGAAACTATCATGTTCATTGTAGATAGATAACAAGAGTTTCAAAAAGAAACTTTCAACAAATGCTGTTACACATAATTTTAATTTACAGTTCTAAAAATAAAGTAGAAATGTGCTCTATTTTCTCCATTAATATGGTATTCCTCTCACACTAACAGCTGAAATAACTTCTATAAGCTGCAAAAGCCACCCAACTTCCAAAGCCTGAAGGCGCCAACTATCAACAACTCTCCATATGGTTCATCTTACAAGGCTTTCCTTGTCAGAACAGATTCCCTTGCTTTGCTCCTGATGCTAATGTATAGAGAAAGGGCTTCCTGTCATAAACAAAGTTCAACAGACACCACATTTCCAATGTTCCTATAACATCACTTAAACTGCATTGTTACAATTTCCATACACCTAAGAGGGTTTTGTACTTATTGCTGTTCATTGAAACCCTTGTGACTAGAGGGCATAGAGGCAGGTCTACCAATAGACTCCAGCAACCTGCTAAACACAAGCTTAACAGGAATACAGGCTACAATAGGGGGTCTAGAATCCAAAGGTTTCATCGCCCCATCCATGTATCTAATCAAACCACTATCTCCTGGCTCTGAAACAAGCTTCTGGTCCATGCCTAATGAAGATAAAGGCCGGATCTTTTGGCTGGAAGATGAGCTTGATTTCTTAGGAGGGTTCTTTTTCTCTGATGATGGAAGCTTGGGAGTTTGATGAGATTTCCTTCTTGATAAGTTTTTCTTCTTTGCAGCAACTGATTTTCTAAATTGCAATTTTTGATCTTGATCAACAGTCTGGTTATCAACATCATCTAACTGAGATAAATGAGGATAAGGGGCCCGAGAGTTAGCTGTTCTCCTGGAAGTTGACCATACTGGTGTGACCCTGTTTCCATCATCATTTTCAAAATTCTCAAAAGCATCAGTTGAAGAGAAAAGAGCATCCGTGGAGCCATCTCCAAGTGTTTCGATTTGTATAGGATGCCCTATAATTGGCTTCCCATTTAATCTGCTCATCAAAGATACAAATGGGACATGCTCACGTTTATGGCTAGCTTGCACCTTCAAACCCACATCAAGAAGCAATTCCTGACCATGAAAGCCACCAAACCCATCCCCCCGGTACTCTCCAAAGGAGCTATCCCTCCTAGTTAACTCCTTCAAGTCTATTATATTTGAACCTGGGGAATTCCGCCTTCTAGATGCAGCTTGTGATTTACTTATGTGTGCTCTTCTTCCACATCCTCCCCCTTCTATAAAGGGCTCAAGATCATCCTCAGTGAAATTAACCTCGTTGTCACCATCATGACCGTGATAATAACTCAAATTATAACTTGGTCTCTGGACCAAAGAACTTGGTTCAAAGTATGTTCCACAAGTAAATTTGTCTACAGACCTCCTTGAAAACATACGAGCAGTTCTTTTACCCTTCATCTGCCATCTTGAGACCCCTACTACATCAAGTGAAACAGGATTTTTCTGATGAAATGGACGCATATCATGAGGAAATAATTTATCAGACTCCTCACTGCTTGAGCTTGCGTGATCCCCTTGCTGTACCAAACCAGTTAGAGCTGTTGATTGCAATTCCATAGGTGTATGCACATCTGTATAAGCAAAACCAGGGTTAGAACCAAAAAGTAGTAACAAAAGAACCCATCTTCATGATACCATTTAGGAGTAGAACAGGCAATAAGCTGTAAGGCATTAGCATTCATAATCATGCTACCAGCTGAATAACATAGCATAGTGCAATAAACAAAGTTAGATAGCAACAGCTGAAACTGCATGAGTCCTATGACAATCAAAAAAATCATATTGCTATCAAATGCAGCAAACAACTATGATTTTTGGATCAATATACAAAAAATCTTATCAATCCAACTATATTAGAGGTTTGCGTAAGAGTTTTGGAAGTTGGAGTTGATTTTTTAAGAATGGAATTGGACATAGACTTGTTGATTTGAAAATCCAAAACATAGGTCAATACTACATGAATCCATTATTATTTTGGACATCAAAGATCTCATAAATAAAAAAAAAAAGTGCATTAAAAAACACTCTATACAAAAGTAGCATGAAAAGAACAAGTCTTTTTAAATAAACAAATATGTCCTTTGATAAAGTACTGAACTACAAAAACATATGCACTGATTGATTCAACTAAAGGATTGGAATTTCTTCCACATATTTTATCAGTCAAAGTGCCTCACTGAATTTAGCAACCGAGTGATATTCTACATCACACAGTAGAGCCCCATTTGATGTATTATCAACACATTCTCAATATTTTCTTCAACTACTCTGGATGGAACTTCATTACTTTGCAGGTATATAACTAATTAACACTGATGAGCTTTTTAATTAGGAATAAGATAGCAGCATAATTTAGTAAAGCCCCAAAATAAGATCTAATCTGATCTCAACTTCAAACTTTTGGTTTGTGTTCAGCAAGTAAATAGAGTCGTATCAATTTTCCAAATCCAAAAAATTTCAAACTAGATCTGATATAATGTAGATCCCTGTACAGCACAGACCATCAACACTGCTATGCAAAACTTGAAAGTTGTACATACTGAATAGAGCATCAAAAGAACATTCAATACCATAAAAAAAGCATCATGAGAAAAAGTGCCCCATGACATGCAAACAGAAGGAAGGAACAACAATAGCCAAACTGACCTGAATATCTGATCATCTCAACATTTTTATAGTGCTCCTTTGAATCAGTCTCAGATGAATCAGAATCAGATTCAGTATTTTCTGATGATTCAGAAGCAGCATCCTTATGAAAAGCATCAGCGTGAGAATGAATGCCTACTCCTTGACGTGGAGCTAAGCTCTCCATTTGGCCACATGGATCCATAATACTGGTGAATTGTGAATGCAAGTACAGTAACCTACGCCTTTTCATTTGAGCATCTTCTCCTGAATTGTTTACACCTGACATGGAGAAGGTATCACCTTCCGGCTGCAAAGAGTGACCAGGCCATGTAGTGCTATTCTGCAACACATGAACTAGAGGACGACGCCGATCACGTATCTTAATGTTAGATTCCTCAATGGACATATTGAGTAACCCCTTTCCCTTGTCTGTATAATTTCCAGAATCAACATCACCATAAACACCACCAGCAGAAACAGCTTGAGCCTGATCAACACTGGCTGCTTTACGCGATGGACTCGAAGCAGCAGATACAATTTTCTTAGGAAGGATAAAGTCTTGTGGGTCTCCTATTAGGGTGTTGCTTTCAGAATTAACTGAGTTCTGCCAAGCACCGTCTTCACCTTTTGGTGTAGATAAACGATTGATATTGCATCCATCCTCACTTGGTGAAACAACTTTTTTATAAAATTGCTGCAAATCTGTGTTTTCAAGTCTTCCATTACCATTTCTTAAGTCTCCCAAAGTTGTATGCAGGTCTTTCCCAGCAGATCCACAGATATTATATTTAATAGAAGAGTTAGCATCTACTTTCTCATGATTCCTCTCAACGTTTTCCTTCTCAAGCTCAAGAGCATGAAGAATGGCATCCTCTCTGCGAGCATATTTTTCTCGCTTTTTTGCAGGAAGGCCTAGGGAGGCTTCAGCTCTCTCAATGCAATCATCAAACTCACCACATCGAAATGTCTTCACACGCTTGGATTTCTCAAGATTGTACCAATCCCTGAGAATTGATAATGTGTATAAATCATTAAATGGGAATAAAAGGAACTCAACTGCTTTAGGGCAAAGGAAGCTACAAGTAGAGCAGTATTGATTATTTGGCAAAAGAGCGGATATAAAAAAAACGCGTCTGTAATTCTTCTTACTAAAAATCAATTTTGTTCAGGGGATATAAATAGGGAAACAACTCTATGTGGCCAAGTAAGGACTATCGAACAATATCAGCTTTTGATGTAGACTTCTCCATTCTCTGTTAGAAAACATAAGGTTAGCTACCAAGTACCAACATAGATACAAGGTAAATTCCCAAGTCTCACATTCTCAATTGTAAGCAAGACATCAGTATAACGCTTCATTGTTTATAGTCTTATATCTTTATCATCCATTCAACTAATTAGTGTCCTTACTTTTATCCCATTAACTCTGTTATGACCTTCAGTTGGCCAATACCCCCACGTCAACATATTCTTTCTTACTGACCAAAACACAGATCTAATGTAAAAACTCTATACGGAAAATCAGAAATACATGGAATATGACAAGTTATTGTTGATCAGGAAAAGAAGAAGCTTACACACTGGCATCTTCTCTCCCAAGTAGCTTGACAGGAGTTCCAGATCGAGGAGACATGAGATGAGAAGCAGACAGCTCATCTGTCCCGAGGATTTTACCAGGCCACCAAGACCCATTTCGCCTACGAACCCAAACAATGGAACCGATCCTGCAATCCAACAGTCCAAGTCCTCCACTTTCTGCGCTTCCCATCGCGCTGCCTTTCACACACTCATGTAGTATCCGAGAACTGAAAACTTATCTATGTATATATCTTTACAAAACGGCGTTTCTACTGATTGAAAAAGCAACTAAAACCCTAAGAAATGAAATTTAGTAGAAAATATAAAGCTCCTTTACATCTGCTTCTCGAATCAGCATCTATCTCCGGATCAACTGAGCTATACGTCAAGCAATCGATCAACCGCCAGCAAAATACTGAGAGAAAAGGAAGATCCGACTACTGGAACCACCAGCAAAGGACGATCCGATGTCGGTGAATCCGGATTCAGCTCGAGCTAGGGTTTCCATTCAATGTTTAAAGAAATGATCTCGGCGGAAAGGAATATCTTAACATCCCCTACCCGTTTCTAGGGTTTCTCAATCTCTCGATTACGCGCTTCTCTTCTCCGATAACGACGATCGGCAAACCACGTACCAGATCTAAGGTCCCCCTTTCTCCCGCTTGCGTAAGAAGAAACAAGAAAATTTGTTTATTAGTCTGGGAGAGACTTGCTGATAGCAAAACTGGGCTTTTTTTATTAGTATTACTAGTTGGCATGACTATGACTCGATAATTTTTAAATATAGTATAAAATAGATATTAATAAATAAAAATATAATATAAAATTTAATGTAATTAATTTGTAGTCCGTAATATGTATAAAAATTATTTTGTTTTCTAAAATCAAATAAAACAAATTAAATTTAGATTATTAAGTTTAAAACTGAGAATAAACATATATTATTAAGATAAAATAATCTACATTGCTCATTTTCCTTGACAATATTTCATAAATAGGTTTAATTTAAAAGAAAGAGATAAAATATGAAGAAAATAAAGCAAAAAAGATATATTCTGAAAAAATGGAAGAGATGAGATTTTGAAAAATAATAATTAATTTAATAATAATATATGTAATTGAATATATTTATCTTTTAATATAAGAGAGAAAAAGAAACAACTAAAATGTTAAAAAGATTAAGCATATATATTTTATTGGCTTATAAGGAAAAAAAAATAACCATTAGAAAAAAAAAACCAAAAATTAAGTTACTATCTAAATTTGGGAAATAAATAAATTTTAATTAAGTGGAAAAAATTTGCATGTGTAATATGAAGTTGAAAGAATAATAAATATATAATTTTTATGGAGTAAGGATTAAATGACATGTGGCAAAATCCTATGTGGATTAATAATAGAACGACATGTGGAAAAAGCTGACGTGGCGTAACGTGGAGACTCCAAGCTTTTATATATATAGTAGATTATTTATGTTGAAACAAAATCAAATGGAGCATTCGAGTATTTAGTTAAACGATTAAGTCTCAACGGCGATACTAAACAAAGTTTTTCGGTTCGATTTTTATGGGGCAGTGCTCAAATAGGTCGTCTATGTTAACAAAACAAAATATTAATCCTTCGATAACGATTAGTCGATTAGTCTTGTTCCGGGTCAGCTCATCTAGCCCGGATAAAAGCTTCTTTGAATAGGGGGCTTTACCCGTTCAAGCTGGGATGTTGATCAAAGGGCCCGACCCGGCCCAAAAAGTTATAGTACATCTGTGAATGTGAAATATTGATTTGGTGCCTTAGGCTTTCGGCCTCGAGTAGTGCTCGACCGACATATATGTTACCTTAATAGTATCATAGTATCGATCCTAGATTCTCATGACTCAACCTAACCAAGTATCATAAGATATTTTTATTTGATGATTTTTGTATACATTAATCATGCAATTATATGACAAAGGGATAGGACTCGTTTAAGTATTATAAGATATTTTAGTTTTTAAGAAATCTTATCAACTTCTTTAAATGACGGTGAGATTTGAAAGAGATGAAAGATTTTATAGAAATTGATCGATCGGAGAGATGGAAAAGAAGCATGATTATAAAATTTCATTGGAAATTTGTCGAAAATATTTGTGAGACCTTCGCCTCATAAAATGGAGTTTCGATTAATTATTATCCTTGCCTTGAAAGTTTGTTCAATTGTCTATGGCAATCTCATCTCCTCTTCTTTTGCCCTTTCTTGAGGATTTTGTCTCCATTTTTTCTTTTTCGATCGCCTTTCACCTATCCATATTTATGTTTCGAATTTGAAGGGAGCTTTTTGGCATCTCCATTAGTGGAGAGTGGAGATTCAATGAATCTCTCATCAATTAAATAATAGTATTTTTTTAATCCAATTAGATTTCTAAAATCTCAATGTTCCTCATTTGAGGGACTCTTCTCACAATATGAATCTCTTACCAATTATTTTTATTTTCATTTTCTCTTTGTAAAATGTAAGAGCCTTCCAATGTGGGTGGTTGGTGGACCACAAAAACATTTAAAGCCCAATATAAAGTCCATTCTTTGGCTTGGAGTTTTTCAAATTTATGTTGAGAAATTAATTTAGTCAGATTGCATCAAGACTTCGATCAATTTTTTTATTTTCCTTGAGGCTTTTTGTTAGATTTCCAGTCCATCAGTTTGTGTGTAGATCGGTTGGTGTTTTCGGTTTGCAAGTTAGGTCGAGTTGCTCGATCGAGTGTGTTAATACTTTTCCAAAGAGTTTTAGACTTGAGTTTTTGATATCGCACCAAGTTGTTAGGTCTAGGTCGTTTTTTGTGCTTTGTGGCTTCTGAAGATCCTCCATCTTAGTGGAGAGAACGTCACCTGTCATTTTGTACATCTCGAATTAGGTTGACCGTTTTATCGGACACTATTTGTAGTGTTTTACTCACCCTGAGCCAGAACTTGTTATAAGTCTTTACTTTTGGTTATCTGTGCTTTTTGCTCGCTTTTTTAGATTGTTTTAGTCCATGTCCCTACATAGTCGTTTTTTTTGCTACCTCCTTGTGCGACCTCTCGGTTTATCAAGCCTGTTTGATTACCAAATTCTTACTTTTTTTCAAAAAAAATCATAAGATATTTTTATTTGATAATTTTTATATACTATAATCACGCGAGGGGTATCCAATGGCTCAACTCTGTAAAAAAACTTGACTTGTGACCTGACCCGCAACCTGATTTACGGGTTGGGTCTCGGGTTGTCCCGTTAAAATATAATTAATTTTTTTAAAAAATAAATTCTATACTAAGTTCATTTCGTTTTTTAGTTTACCTTTTCATAATTTACAACTAAACGAGTTTGAGGTCGTATTGCACACCGAATTATAATCAAGGGAAATTGCGGTTGGTACCTTCGAGTTTTTTGTTTTTTCGAGTGGTGCCTTGAAAAAAAAACTTATTTCGAGTGGTACCCCTGAACTTTTGCAAAAGTCCGGTCGGTGCCCTTACTTGTAAATTTCGTTCATTATAACTAAATTAGTATATTTTCTAATGAAAAAATATACTTTGGTATTTAATTAAATTAAAAAACAATTTTAATTTAATAGAAATATAAATAAATTATATAAAAATATAAATTAAAATTTATTTTATATATGTTAAGTAGATTTTATGTTGTATGATTCCAAGTTTTTAAGTTAAAACCAAAAATATTAAAAAATTTATATTAAAATAAATATATTCTAAGATTAACATTTTCCATGCATATTTTATATAGTAATTTTGACAATTTTTTAAAGAATTGATAGAAATTAAAATTTTAATGTAACTCAAGAATGCCATAATGAAATTCTATTAGTTTTTTTAAAAAAATTCAAAATTATTACATAAAATCTACATGACAAATTTTAAGAGTTAGGTTCAAATAAAACAAACTCTTATCCTGAAACGAATACACTTTTCTAGTTTATAATGCACTTTTCGCACTTCGGAGTGCACTTTTTCGCATTTGCACTTTTCGTATTTTGTAGTGTACTTTTCGTACTTTTTTGTAGTGTATTTTTTCGTATTGCACTTGTTTCACATTATAGGATAAGAGATTGTTTCATTTGAACCAAACTCCAAATTTTAATTATGTAATATATTTATTTTACTGTAAATATTGTTAAAAAATTTAAATTATACAACATACAATCTACTTGACAAATATATATATATATAATATTTTTAATTTAATATTTTATACGATATTTAAGTTTTATCAAACTAAAATTTTGTTTTAATTTAATTAAATACAAAAATGTATTTTTTCATTAGAAAACATACTAATTTAGTTGTAAACTAACGAAAATTTACAAATAAGGATATCATCCGGATTTTTGTAAAAATTTAGGGGTACCACTCAGAATAAGTTTTTTTTTTCACGACACCACTCGAAAAAGCCGAAAATTCGAGGGTACTAACCAAAATTTCCCTATAATCAATTTGCACCGTGATTGCACATGTTGGAGAAATACGCTTTTCTCAAAAATTCAAGACATGCAGAGTCGCAGAGAGTGGGTGGAATGTGGAGTGCAAATAACAAGCAAACAAGTATGTGCACACAAAGTGTGAATGCTATTCACGCAAGAGAAAACGAGTATGGTGGTGCCGTGCTGCCAAAAAATTTATTAACAAATACGCGTTGCTTTTAAATGATGCGTAAACGCCTGCAAGCTAAATGGGGACGGACCGGACGGTTTTAACTTCCTGAACGTTTCTATCATGGTGTGAAAGTGAAATTTATCGTGATTAAATAAATCTACCCCGTAAAAGTTATATATTTCGTTTGATCATAGCAAATGCGGAGTATTAAGGAATATTCAATAAATTGAGATTAGTGTTTTCGGACATCTAGCCAAGCGCTAAAGACGGGTCTTTTTTATCAAATTCTTGCCAAGCCAAATAAAAAAAAGAGGATATTCAATCCTTTTGAATATAAAAGTAGACACTTATTTGGGTTTTTATAATGTGTTGATGCTCTCTTGTCGATATATCCGACTACCAATTGTGATTCAAAGTACCAAATAAGTCCGGTAGATCAAGATACCGAGACACAACTCGGTGACCGGACAAATCGACAACGACGAACTAACATCAAACTACTAACTAACAAGAAGCAAACCAACAAAACAGACAAGCAATACAAGACCAAAAAAAGGACACAAACGCCGAGCAGAGAAGTCGGAGATGCTTTAGTGCTTACTTGGTTAGCATTTAAATTCACATGAATTGAAATATCTCAGGGAGTTGGAGCAAATTGTTGTGTTTAGGTTGAATAAAAATCAACAGAAAATCCTAGGAAAACAACCTATAATGTAGGAAGTAGACTTACCTAGTCCCCCTAGATAAATTCTACTTCCACCCTTTTTACACACAAAATCCTAGCTTCCTCCATTTTAATTTCTTAATTTTAAGATTCAACCAAATAAATTTTCTCCAAATCTAGAGAATTTTAATTCGTAAGAATTTATTTCTTGTGAAGTAACTTTATGTTAATTATAATTCCTCGATTTAACCAAACGAGCACGATAAGATAAAATCAGTTTTTTTGACCTTTTTAATTTACTAAGCAAGTAAGCAACCCACCCCAAGGTAAGATATGGAAAATCCATACCTAGGAAGTATGAGATATGGATTTCAACTTTAAGAACCCGCAAACTAAACACTAGGCATAAGTTTTCCCATTTCTCAAGCTCATACCCGACATTAGTTTTCCCATTTCTCAAGCTCATACCCGATTCCTCATACCTGTATATCAAACACCCCCCTAAAATATACAACATTATACCCCAAAATGGAGTCACTAAGTATCTGGTCCGAATGTAGAGCGATAGACCACCTAAAAGGCAAGACAAAAAAAAATATAGTGTTATAATCCGAAACCAGTGGGTCCACACTGCCCCAGTTTAGGTTTGTCGTATTTCTTATTCATGTCACGTGCCTTGCACTCGATCAGGCTCGGTTGATTTGGACCTTTCAACCAGGATCAGCTTTGTAGGGTTGTAGTTGTCACATAAAACATTTGTTTTTCAAATGATCTGTTTTTTTTTCTAACCGGGAATCAGAAAGACATATCTCGGTTTTTCAAGTCGGTTTAGTTCATGACTTTAGACATGGAGTCAATGTGAGTTGAAAATGTGCTTTCAATCCAATCCTTCTACGGATATAACTCAATCAACCATCAAAGTTTCATAAACCAAACTGTTTCCAATAACAATCCCAGACGACTCCTCAAAAGTTCCTCCTAACCATGGACTTCTATACAGCTTACTCACTTCCTAGCGTCCACATGGTTGTGTGGGACTTTTGAGTAGACGTCGACAACGACATGTCACTCGTAAACGAAACGCAAATCTCACTTTCCTCTATGGCCACTAGAACCAGCTCCAATGCAACCACATCCCAAAATGCACACTTTTATCAAACACAAATGCAGAATACAAAAGAAAAAAAAGGAATGACATTATGTGCTCCTTAATAATACAAAAGCATAAGGTTTCTTCCAGCCTCTCAGATCAAGTTAATTCAAGCTCGTGTATGACAGCAATATAGCAGCTACAAAAAGAGTAACGGATGTGGACCACAATAGATCTGATATTTACATATAACAGCACATAATCTGAAAAAGGCACACAAGAACCCTAACTTGAGCCAACTCCGAAAAAGACTCTTACCTTCACTTGCAAAAGCATATTGATCATGTGAATTGGCGTCTTACGTATGTGTCTTCATGCACAAAAACCGGCTCTTGTGTTGTGGGAGGAACTTGGGGACGCCCCATGGCAATACCGTTAGTATGAGCGGCGGTGGGGACCACGGACGTGCCCACTGTCCCGGTCTTGCTGGATGTCAAGCTGAGGTAATAGATGAGCCCAAGGGCGACGCTGATGAAGGATAAGGCAGCAGCACCAGCAAAGACGCCCGGTTTGACAACGTAGCAGTAGTAGTTGAGGTACATGCTGTCCATGTTGTGTTGATCATTGAGGGCAGCGCCACCAAGTAGCAGGAGAAACGCCAAAACGAAGGTGAGCCTGCATTGAAATCAAGATACCGTTTGCAACAAAAAGTACAATGTCAATTTCAAATCATCAATTCAGTATTTTCTTTTCCTTGCACAAGTGACAGCAATCCTATTTTGAGTGTAGATATGAACACTGCTTGTAATCGGCCAAATATCCTGTGAAATGTTGGACAAATTACAGAAAGCAACATGCCATTCTATCAAACATTTCAAATGAAACTCCAAACAGAAAGTACCGAATCACAGATATTTCAGTGTTGCCTGAACAACCAAAGGACACTAGTCACACTACCTCATACCGGGGTTGTCAACAGCATAAAAATGAACAGCTAACATACAGTATAGAGGCGAAGAATGGTAAACATGTTAATATAAACCAACATTCCTCACTGCAGGTATTAGCAGCTTAACCCACGGCGTAAAATAGTAAGCCTCTCACATAACACAGCTTTTGGGCAGTTCTTATAATGTCTAAAGCCAGCACACTTATTCCATAAGGACATACAAGATTGAGATAATATCAGAAGGTTACGGAGTCAAATTACCATGAGACAACGAAGCAAACCACTGCTAGCGTCCAGTGGAAGCGAGAGTTCGAGGGGCGAACATATCTTTTGCAGCAACAAATGCACCCACTTGCAATGTTAATGATTATCTGAGCAACCAAAAGGCTTACCGCCGCTGTCAAGCCAAGGCCGAATGCCGGGGTTCTCGGGTAAATACAAACACTAGGACTATTAACATCCTGAGTAACCTGAGAAGCCTGCAACATAACCCACAAATCAATTTATTACATCATGAACTACAAAAGATTTCAAAAGTAACTGGTAGATGCTGGATTTCATTGGTAACAAGGGTTGATAGCATAATTCTAACCCAGTAATGAGTACTTAATTCACAAACCCAATGAAAAGAAATGAAGCTGTATCAGGTTGAGCAGCATTTAATCAATATAAAAACATAAGTAGAAGGGCCTTCAATCTAATTTCCGATCTGGGTTTTAATATAATAATAATAATAATACACTTGGATCCCGCAGATCACTCAGGTATGAAATGGGAATCTCTAGTCTTAACTCTTAACACACCATTCATACACCCAGAAAAATCAGTGTTCCACGGAAACCCAATTTATTCATCAACTTTAGAAACTAACTAACCACAAAAATATCAATCACACCAGTTATCTCCATTCACCAAATCAACTACGAATTGGAAGTACAGAAGTAAAATCTCTAAAACGAAATCTCAGCACAATCTGGATGAAGAAACCGGAGATTTCAACTTCTCTTGAGGCTTTTCATTTCTAAAGAAGAAGAAAAATTTACCTTAATCCTCTTGCCCTCTGCAGCAAAACCGAGAATAGTTGAGAGAAGCCCTAGAAATCCAACTACTGTACACACCACCAACACTTTCGTCTCCATCTTTATCTCTCTCTTTCCCCTGCGCTGCGTTGAGAATAAGCTTTTGCTTTTCTTTACTGAAATGGGGGTTGGGTTGGATTAACACAAGAAAAGAAGCCATTTATTTATATTGTGAGTTGTGACGACGCAAAAGCGACCTCTTACTTCTTAAAAAAGGTAACCTTCCATTTAAGAATAAAGATACAAAATACTACACAAATATAGGTCAACTTATAAGAATTTTTCCATAATGTGTTTTTAGGACGAATTATACAAAAAAAAAAGTAAAATTTTCCATTAGTAAAATTTTTATTTAAAACATCTATATTTTAGATTTATTAATTCGAGTTTGATTCAAATGAAATAAACTTTTATCCCGAAACAAACTCTTATCCTGAAACGAATGCACTTTTTCTAGTTCATAATACACTTTTCCTATTTCGGAATGAACTTTTTTTAATTTGCACTTTTTGTATTTTAGTGCACTTTTTATATTTTTTGTAGTACATTTTTTCGGATTGCACTTTTTATATTTTGCAATGTAATTTTGTATGAAAAGTGCACTACGAATTAGGAAAAGTGAATTTGTTTCACATTATAGGAGTTTGTTTTATTTGAACCAAACTCTTATTAATTTTATTTTAGGATTTTAGTTTCTAAACTATAATTTATTTCATTTGAACCAAACTAAAAAAATTAAATTCGTTTCAAAATATAGATTTATTACAAGATAAATGTTTGTTTCATTTTAACCAGACTCAAAAAATAAAATAGAATGATTGTTTCAAGAAGATGAAATCGGGTTGGAAGTAGGGGTGTCCATAAAAAACCGAAATCGAAAAATCGAACTGGAAAATCGATTATTTTTTAGTTAACCAAACCGATTTTTTTGAAATTTTGGTTTGGTTAACCGAACCGAAAATATTTTTGATTTATCGGTTCGGTTTCGGTTAACGACTTTACATATAGCGGTTAACCGAAAAACCAAAAATATTTTTTTTTTCAAATTCTAGTTATCTTTGATTTATTTAGTAGTTAAACTTTATGATCTTCAAAGTGTTAATGTAGTTTGAGTCTTTCCTTTTTCAATTTTAACAATTTACACACTATTTTTCCACTTCTCAATGATATAAGAGTCGCTTCTTAAATTTGATGTGATAAATTTTTTTACACATAATGTTTGATTCAACACAATATAGTATATACTCTCGATATTTGCTTACAACAACCAAAACAATATTATATAAATGCATATTTAAAATAAAGGTCTTGCTTTATCACTTTTTTTTATTCAAATTTTATTATTTTAGTCTTAATTATTTAAGGTAAAATTACCTAAACGGTTATCGGTTAACCGAGAAAACCAAAACGAGAAATTACTTCGGTTAATCGGGATTCACAGTTCAATTTCGGTTCATAATTTTAAGTAACCGAACTTCGGTTAACTGGGTTTGGACACCCGTGAAAGTACTTTGAGAGCAAGTTCGTTCATTCAACTGTAAAGCCCATTTAGGCATTTAATGAGCCAGGCTGATCACGGGCCTGTCTTTAAGCAGGCCCAAGTTCATCTTCTCTGCCTAGAGCAAGAGAGAGAAAAAAATCACGACTCCAAGGAGAACGAATTCAGAATTCTTCACCGCCGGCGGCATATCTTCTCTGCCTCGTCATAGTCAATTGCAAAGGTAGGTTAAAACGTCGTGTATGTATTCGTCTCGCTCGTCTTTTATGTAATTCATAAAACTCCAAATTTCATAGGTTTGAGTTGTCGTTCTCAATTGAATTCTTCTTTCTAATGTTTTAATGTCAACCGAGTTTCTAATTTCTCAATAAATATCCAAAATTTCACATGTTAAAAGCATGCATATGTGAGTCGAACGAGAGGAATACATATGACAAAACTACATATTGACCAAACTTTAGGTAATTGATTTGACAATACATATATGAAAATTTTCGTATTATTACATTGGTTACCACTTACCACCTGCTACCTGTATTTGCCACACCTTTAACCAAATTTATAATCATGCTCGTCAATGTCGTCATCCACAAAGGTAGGTTGGTCTCAATTCTTGTATTCTGTTTCTTATTTCATAGCTTTCTCAATGGTCCCTTGTTTTTGAAGTTAGAAATCAAAGAATAAAGAATCTTGAAGTTGTGATTGAATGATGCATGCCAGTTGTTCGATGAAATGCCCGAGTGAGCGTCAATTTAGGCCTTTGTTGTTTTATGTAGCTCTTCTCAACCTCTGATTATCTAATTATATAGATTAAAACTATGAAATTAGAATATCTAACCAGTTTGGACATTTAATGTTGCACTTGTAAAATAAGCTCTCTTGGTTGTTAATGGCAATGTGAGAAACCAGACCTTTTCTGGGGTAATCTCTACTTTATTCATTAATTATAGAATGTTATCAGTAAACGGGCCAATTTAGAAGGGTAGATATCTTTCATTAAGCAAATGTCATGTCATCAGATTAATTAGTTTCGGGCAGTGCTGGAAACATTTTTGCTTGTGAAAATCAAATGCACTGGGTTTCAATATATTGTGACATGAATGTTTATATATTTGTTTTCATGTCTCATATTATGTATGCAATGAACACATTTAAAATTTTTATTCTGACATGTAGAAATTTAATTATTCTGCAAATGCTTATAAGATTTCTGGCGTCTGTTGATCAAAATTGGCACTTTTGTTGAGCACAAGTTAGATGCTTCATACTTGCATTAAGCTACATTGTTTTTAACTCATCTCCGACGAGATTGCCTTCCACAGCAACCCCTCAATCCCCTCTCCCGCTACTTTTGAATGATCGTTATCGGCGCTTACACTTCCGCCTTCGGC
This sequence comes from Fallopia convolvulus, assembly GCA_964016875.1. Lineage (NCBI taxonomy): Eukaryota > Viridiplantae > Streptophyta > Magnoliopsida > Caryophyllales > Polygonaceae > Fallopia > Fallopia convolvulus. The sequence continues at coordinate 52,209,982 of OZ024732.1, forward strand.
CGCCGCCCGCTGCATACCTTCTGACAAGCCGCCGGCAACGCCTCCTGTGAGCGTCGACGTTCCTCTTTGTACTTCCGTTTCCAGGTTCGACCTATTTGATTTGCACTTCTAACTTCTGCTCAGATCTCTTTTTGGGATTAATTGTTCTTCCTCCAGTGCCTACAGGTCAAATTGCAAGTCTTTTAGATACTATGCTTCAATTTGTTTTCTGAGTTCTGAAATTGGGCTGCCTACAAACGTGATTTGCGAGCTAGGTTTACTGAATTTGACTATTCTAAACATTATTACGGGTTTTGGATTTGTGGTTCATGGTTAGGTATGTTTTCAGACCAAATTGATGTGCCTGCTCAGCGCTGACTTAGAAAGTGACAGTCAGCTGGAGTTTGACGTTCCTCTTTGCTAATTACTTATCTAGAGTTTGATAATCATTGCATTATTTTGACTTGATTTCTGTTCAAAGCTCATAGGTTTATGCATTTTTAGTGAAATCCCTATGAAAAGTTAAATATCTGTAAAATTGGAACGAAATTTTGGAGTTGTGCCATATTTATTTACTAATGCACTTAAGGTGTTTGATTAAATGCCCCAGAGACATTTTCTTAAAACAAAGGGTCGGCTAATAGTTCAGTATAAAGCTGAATGCAGGAAATTTGTTAGTGTCCAAATTTGGTTAATTGTCTTTGAAGGAGCACATTGAAAAGGGTTCATGGATTTATATATCTTTTTCATAATCACAACCATCACTTCACTCAAGAAGAAAGTTCAGTGATTTGTTCCCCATTAGTCAAAGCAAAGCTACAATAGAATTTAAGGATCAAGTGGAAGCAAAAGGAATCTGAGTAGAAAACAAGAGGTTTAGGACTTTGGGTGCACATTGTGCAAAATCTTCATTGAAGCATTAAGAGAGCTGAGATATTACACCTTTTCCTTTTAGTTTAATTCATTTAACCTGCTGACCAATTTGGAAATCCATTTTTTTTATAAAAAGGGTGTTCAGTAAGTATGTAGTATATTGTTCTTTGAGTTAAAACGTGTTGAATATTGCATTGGTTTTGCTAATTCATTTCTTATCTAAACATGGTTTATAATATATACTCAATACCTTATTATTTGTTTTTGAAGGTCTTTTCCCATATGTAATCTTCCTATAATACCCTTCCATGCAACCTGAAAATCACCCATAGTCTATCCCACAATTGTACTTTCTTAGAATTCGATTGAGAAATTGGCATGCCTTGGTGCATAAACAGATGTGAGTTCACTATCATGAGGTTGAGTGTTGTACTAGGATATTATTGGGATATTTTATTATGTCAAGTCTGAAACTGGATTTTTAATTCCCTAAAGCTAATAAGGGTAATGAAATTTTTACCAGGTATCTTGATCATAGCCTTCATTGCAGAGTTCATATAGAATTTCACCATATCCTTTTCAATAAAGTAATCTATAATTTTCATTGCTGGTACATTGAAAAATCTATGTAAATAGCCTTTTTAAACTTAAACTAACAATACAATAACAAAGTCAGGTTTATATCTTGTTTCTTGCAAGTCTAGAGAGGCACATCTGTTTGACTTCGGGAGACTTGCTTGATTAGTTAGTGTATGTCTGAGGCTTTCGTTTTTATGTTCACACATTAGGAGGGAGATCAAGCTGATGCATTCTATATTTGGTGTTATCCATGCCATTCTATACTTTGTCAATATGCTGGATATTGTATTTGGATCTCTCAAATCTCACTAAAAGTCTGATGAAGCACTTGTGTTCTTTGTTCATTTCCTTTTCCATTTTAAACACATCTAATGAGTGGATCTGCGTAAGTTTATTACTAACCAGTTGTCTACAAGGTATATTTTTTGCATTCCAGTTACGCAATTATGCCTATTCATCTAATACAATATTTCCATGCCCAAGTGAATTTCGCAATCTGAAATGATATTGATTACATTGGTTACAGGGAATCCTTTGCTTCTTTCAAATGGAGAAATGTAGCATTAAAGACTCTCATTACTCTCAAATCAAGGCATCTTGAAATATTGTCTTGTATTTTGCTTTGATTCTTGTTGTTCTGTTTTGTTGTAGATGATTTCGGTTTTTATTTTAAGGCTTTTATGTTTTAGAATGTCCCCGCGTGCACAACACGCGGGCCTACCCTAGTTTGATAAAATGTCGAAGAGAGCTATTGGGTTTATACTGATTGTAATTAACGGGGAGAACTTGTTTCTTATTCACAGATTGCTCGATTTTCTAAGTGGATGATTAGAATCAAGGTTGATGAGATTCATCGATAAAAATGCTTATTAGCAGAATCTGCAAGCGCACTTTGTGCAGCTCCCCTGCACAGCCATGGCTCTTTGTGGGTCTTGGCAATCCTGGTGACAAATTTAGAGGCACCAAACATAATGTGTGCTAGAACTCTTCTTTTCCCTTTCAGTTATTACTCAGTGCTGTGGAAAAAATTATCATGTATAATTTATTGATTTTGAATCATATAAACAGGTGGGCTTTGAAATGATTGATGCCCTTGCTGAGTCATTGGGCATTTCAGTGAACAAACCTCATTGCAAAGCCTTGTTTGGACAAGGTATTGCTTGGTATAATCTTATTGATTATTTTGGTCTCCCATTTGAGTAATTTTGGTTGTATATGACGTTGACGAGGAGATGTCTCTTGCAGGATACATAGATGAAGTTCCAATCTTCTTGGCTAAACCACAAACTTACATGAATCTAAGTGGTGAATCTGTAAGTGCATTGTCCATTTCAAGTTTCTTCATCGACTCTTTTCTCTTCCTTATATTTCTCAAGTCCGTGTTTATTGTGCATATTATTATAGCTTAATGATATTATAATTTTGTTGAATAATTTTGAGATCATGAGCATCAAAGGATATGGTATGGTAATTGAACTTGAGCATATCGTTAGTCTCTTGGTATTGGGGAAAGGATTGGTTGAACTGATTTATATTCACTTTGTTCAATGTTCAATTCCAGGTGGGACCATTGGCTGCTTACTACAAATTACCCCTAAATCGTGTCGTTGTGGTATGTCTTTGATTTCATACTTTTATATTCTGGAACATTATATTGCTCAAGGGGATAATAACTCTTGACTTTACACCTTATTTTGGTCTCTATCCTAGTTCCATGATGACATGGGATTGTCATGCGGGGTGCTGCGGTTTCAACAGAAAGGAGGGCATGGAAGCCATAATGGGTATGACTTACATGATTTAAGACCAATGAAAAGGACTAAGTTTATTAGTGATTTTTCCCTTGCGCAAGCTTATCCTATTGGAGTAAATTCCTCGCATTTGAAAGATCACGTTTCATTTCCTTCTCCTTTTTCTGGTTTTTAAACTATTTATACATGTTCTCCGTATATGAATCATTGATGCTGTAGAAAATGCATTGATATATTCAAACATAGACAATCTCTTTCATTTTTCAGTATAAAGAAAAATTGTATCAGTTCTTTAACTCATGGGGAGGAATGTGTTGTCAGTTGTCACTGTCAGTTAGAAAGTCTTTATCTTTGGGGAGCAGCTTTGTCTTATACTTCAGTTGAGATTCTATTTTCTAAATTTTGTGCATTCCGTATAGACTTTGAACTTTTTTTTGGTGGTCTACACTTCAGGATGATTTCATACTCTTCACCTTGTAAAAGAGATGAGAAGCTACTTTAAACTAGTGTATACGGTGAAGATTTTGCGTAAGAACTTTTTGATATGCCAGTTGATGTATTAGTTTGAAGATTATAAAGAAGGTTACCCTGAAAACGCCTTATTAATTCCATTGCATACTATGCTGAAATTGAACCGATAGGTTATAATTTCGCTGCTGGCTTCATGGTTTGTATTTTTTAACCTCATATGCAGCTTGTTCACTTGTGGTAATGTTTTAGGTTGAAGAGCGTGATACATCATTTCCGAGGGATGAGAGAATTTCCTCGCCTAAGAATTGGTATTTCCAATATCTATAACTCTTTATGCCATTTTTATTTATCTAAATTATTTTATATGTCAGCAGTATTGTCTAAGTTTTTATTTTACTGTCAGGTATTGGTAGGCCTCCTGGTCAAATGGATCACAAAGCATTCCTGCTACAGAAATTCAATGTTGTGGCTCAAGAACGAGTAAGTTTTAAGTTTGTTTGATATTCCTTTAAACCTCATTGCATCAACAACTTTCAACTTTGCACCCGACTTTCTAAAAAAGTATGCTTGCTTATATATGCATATGTGCCCAGCACATTTGTATATTCATGCACATATATGCTAATACGCATGTATCCATTTACATGTATAACGCCACCTTTAACTGAAAGTTACATTATGATGCACTAAACCTGCTTGATTTTGTAGTTCCATCTATTGCTATTTTCATCCCATAATGTATTTTTTACCATTTTCATTGTCAAGATAAATGATGCTCTAGAAGACGGCGTCAATGGAGTGAAGCTTCTTGCTACAAAAGGCTTTACAGCAAGTGGTTGCTTTAACAGAGACCAGAAGTACAAGTACCTGAGAATTCCAACCATGTCAGATTAAGGACAACAGGAAACGACCTTTTCAGGTGACTATTAGATGACAACGCCGTTTGTTAGCTTGCATGATTCTGAAGTCATTTTCACATTTGAATGAACTGAAACACGAGTATATTTAAAGATTCAATTGTTAATGTTCCTTTTAGAGGGATGAGAGGGCCGAGGGGTTGGACATGCACTTGCACCAGCCCCATGTATAACTTTTTTGTATTGCAATCCTTCATTTGATTGATCAATTATTGTAGTAGTGGAAAACCATATAGCTTGTCAATTGTCAGTTTGTCATGCTTTTGCAAAATTTGAAATTTGTTCCTTTCTTCATCAATTGTCACTTTTCAGTTTATTGAAAAGTTGTGAGTTCTTTATAGATCATTACAATAAGATTTAATGTGGATGTGATATCATCATGTTAGCATTTCATCTCTCCTTTGCATAAAAATATCATGCAAACTCTTGTATGCTCCAGAGATGAGAAAATTGTTGTTTGAAAGATGTTAGTTTAATATCCTCTGTTTTGTATTTTGCTTGTATATCCAGTTTGAGAAGATATTTTGTTCTATTCATTCTTCTCATCCAAAAGTGCTAGAGGCTTAGGAGTCAAAGAGAATGAACTGGTATTAGTTAGCTAGCCAGCATAATGCTGCATTAGGGATTACATTAGTTTTTCCTTGCAGTTGTTACAAATGCTATGGTTCTGGTTAATAATCCTAAAGACATTGTTGTACTAGAAAACGCCATATTCGAATGAGGACCTGACAAATCTGTTCATATGCTGAAAGGATTTCAAATGGGGCTAAGTTGTTAACTCAACAAGGTGAAGATCTCCAGAAAAAGGATCAAGATTGAAATTGATTGGAGTAAATGTGAAAACATTATCTCCGCCATAGTTGCACTGTTGCTATGTCGGTGTGGTGGTGGTGGTGGTGGTGAATACATGTATGTTGGTGATGATGGTGGTGGATAACTGTATATTGGCGGCAGTGGTGGTGGATAACTGTATATTGGCGGTGGTGGTGGTGGAGACAGCCCGGCTGGTTCCTTTGCCCTGCATCGGACAATTCTCTTCGTTTTCAAGTGTTGCAAAAAGTGACATATATTTCAGAAGATTGGGAGTTGATCATGGACCAAATTGACTATCAAGAATTATATTCACACCTTTTGGCTGAGGGGCAGAACAAAATGGCATAGTCACTAGCCTTGCAAGTGAAAGTGCTGCTCATATCATCAAATGCATAACTATAAGCCTTGGACATGCTTTCTTGAACACAATAGAGTAAGACGAAGGCTTGCACGTGTTTGGGTTCGCGTACTCCCCGCTACAGCAGTACTCATCTGACCCGAACGCCTCACATGCGCTCTTGCACGCCTCAACACCATCGTTGGCCATCACTTGAAGCTCCTTTGGACAGCCTGTTAACCAAAAATAGTTACTTAGTTAAACTTGGCAAGCTCAAATAGAACAATGTGACCATAATTAGGCCTTTGGACTATGACAATTAGGGTCTGTTTTAGTTACCCAAGAAGACACAATGCATTATAATGTATTTTATATCTTGCATTATCTTGGGTAATCCAAACACAACCTTAATGAAATGACAAGGAACTACCTAAGTTGATATCAAATTGATAAGAACATATGCTACACTTGATATTATCCAAAAGTTCGAGAGTGGTATACCCAAGTTGATGTCTGATATACATCCCGTTGCATTGCATTGGCTATCATAAACTCCAAGAGGCCAAGCTACAATGGGGAGATTATAACCATCCACAAGGCTAACATCATAGAAATCCTTGTCACTTGTTCCCTTTCCAAGGATGATCTCAAAGAGCGAAGCCGGTGGGGTGGCCCCATTGCCCTTACACTCCAACCTACCACCGCAATCTCCGGTGACACATTTGCCTGATCCCATCTTGTCAAATTGACAACCGGTCCTAGCCCACATTCTACCTGACCAACCGGGTGTGCTAGAGATCTTAACACTCATACCAGAGTCTAATTCAAACCCCGTTGTGGAGAGCTCAGGGATCCCAGCACTAGCAAGGATCCTGGGCCAGATAGTGAAGGGGCAGTTGTTTGAGATGATGAATGAGCTAGAGGCTTTGTGTGGGGAGAGTAAGGAGAGGAGGCTTATGAAGAGAACGGGTGATCTTGGGAGCATTGTTGATGGTTGAATTGTTTGGGAGGGGATTGGAATTAAGGTAATATGAATTGAGGTTTTGATAGAACTAATGTTGGGAGTTGGAAATGAGAATGGGGAAATCTATGTCCTTAAGTTGCTTTGGTGCAAGTCTTTTGGCAAACGAGTCCTTTTGGGTTTAGTACTTACTTTGTGATTGACCTTTTCATCAAGAAATCCAATTCTTGTCTTTACTTAAAACTATAGTACAAGATAGGAGAAGGTGGAGTACTTCATATTATTTGATATAGCTAGGTATAAGTTTTTCCTATAAACCATCCTTTATCTTCAAAAGGGAAAGCAAAAGGTCTCCTAAATTTCAAGGCTAAGTACCTCCTCCTTTGTTTGAAGGTGTAAAATAGTGCATTATCTTATTCCTCATCAAACATATATCAATTGAATTAGTTACCCTCAGAAATCATATTTTGTTACACGTGTCCATTGGATTCGGATCAATGCAGATGTTGTAGGACTACCGTATAAGCTTAAGGAACATGGTCAAACATTCGACCAAAAAAAAGGAACATGGTCAAACAATACATGACTATTCTTGATTCGTGTAACGTTGTGAGTTGCGAGTTCTTAATCTTTATAATAATTATGTCACATTTTGATGCATAGTTGTTTACTCGTTAGCTAAAAAACAAACGATTTCTAAATAGATGTTTCTAATTACTAAAAAAATGAAAACCAAATCAAACAAGCTCTTGTAAAGAAGTTTCTTTCTTTTTTCTTTTCAATTAGATAATATAAAGTGTTTACGTTCTAAAAACATCATGAAATTCTTTCTCAACACTTCAACATGCATATTGGATAGGTTTTGAAGTTTGAACTCTTGATCTGAAGTTGCTGATAAAAAAAGATTTAATCATAGATATGTCAGATTTGGATCACAAGTACCTCAAATTCAGAAGCCTTAGTTTCTTATGCATATAATCAATAATCATACATACCAATATTTTTGGTTAAAATTGCCAATAATCCTTAAATATTTAGCCGATTTTTCTTTAGTGTGCCTTAATTAAGAGCACGTTATAAGATAACTTTTTTGAAAACCTTAATACTAAAAAAACAGTAAACTCCATATTTTTTAAAATTAATCTTGGCGAATTACCCTTGATCAAATCTTTATAAATAAAAATCCTTATAATAGGCAATTTATAAAAAAATGGAATGTTTAGTTGTTGTTTTTTTGTGAAGAAAAAATCGAGTATTTATTACTTTGGCTCATCATGCCTCGGCGGAAATGTAGAGATTCAAGGATATATATAGAGCACGAGCCCATTAAACCCAAAGCCTCCATAAGGAATCCTTTCTTCTAACAACATAATGTCATAATCTAACTCAACCAAAGTGGATTAATTAGTTTGTTTCAACAAAAAGCGACGCACAATCGTACATACACGTGCAAGCTCTTCTCTTTGTGAGAAACCCTTAAAAATGATAGTATTTCTTTATTAGGATACCCTTGATTGATTGATGCATGGAATAACAAGTTGCACCTTTGAACATGAAGAAAAACCGTTAGAAATCAAGTTGTCATCTCAAAAGGACAAATAAAACTTTGATTAGTTAAAAGAGTACAAATATTCATATCACAAGGTATACTTTAAGAGTACAAATATTCATTTCTACCAAAAAAAAGAGTACAAATATTCATGACATAAAGTGAGCAATTTATGTTCCTAAATAACTGAGCATATTGACAACTTATATTATGAGTACGTTTTCGGTTAGTGCATTCAAAATCAATTTAGAGTTCTAGACCACCATTTATATACATAAAACATCAATTTACAATCAACATACCCACATAATCAAAGCAAGCGACTCCCAAACTGTTCAAATTCACTGATAAGTTTGTCATGGTGCGTAATGTTAGAGACTTAGTAGCTCTTGACGGTGAGATAGACTCGAAGGTGTAGGATCCCGTCGATGAAATACTTACTATCATTACTCATGAAGGTATTCCATGGGATTTTGAACATGTCTCGTGTCCCCACGAAGGCACCCCCGTCTAAAATACAATTTTCGACACAATACTTGCTTCTGAACTTTACCGATGGCTTCTTCAGCGCTGCAAACTCATAACTTAACATGCAAGATACCGAATTCTTTTCCATTGTCAAAAATAAACCGAAGTGGTACAATGAGTCTTGTTGGTCCTTGTTGCATTGTGGAAGGAGGAAAAAGCGTCGCCCCCCTAGAAGAACCGGCTCAGAAAGGACTTCTCGTGATCGGAATAGATTCGCACAATCTTCTTTTTTTAGATCAAAGTAGATAGCACATTGAGGCCACGCCAATTTAAACTGCACAACCTTAATAGGCCGATACTTGTAGACTCGTTCTACATTATTGCATTTGGTGGTTGCTCGGTCTATTAGGGCATGGCTGTGTTGCGCTTCAACCTTGAAGTAGAGAGCTTCGATAACAAGGCTGTACACTTCTTCATTATCAAATTCAGGGTAAGTTAGGACCGACTTCAATTTCATGGAAGTCATGTATTGGAAACGTATGAACTGTATCAAGTGCTCGTTAAGGATCTCTTGGCGCTCTTCTTGTTCGGGATAGTGTGCACAGGCCCACTCCAAGATAAAGTCGAAAATAGCATCTTCAGAATCCACTTGAAGAGTATCACTACCGATAACAACCTCTATAGTAGAAAGAGGAAGGCTCATCAATTTTTCTCGACACCTTGAAGATAGATAAGTATAAATCACCAAAAATATAAATTAGTTAGATGAAAAACAACAATAATATATATATGTGTATGTGACGTAATTTAGGAAGCCAGATCATTCATGTATAAATATGAATTGATAGCCTAAAGCCAATCCTGCTAGTATAATTAATTGCAAATGGAAATAAATGGATGAACACGAACCTAATATGGGGAGACCGTCTCAGCACACATGTGTGACAGGCCTAGCACATAGTTCATGAAGTTTTATCATAAAATCAATTGACACTAGGAGTAAAGGCATATATACTAGGCAATTCATTTTTCAATTTTCCGATTGAGATAAATTATCTTTACAATGGTGGGTGTTCAACCACACATCAAAAGTGTCCATGATTTGGGTGTTTTATAAATGTTAAGATTATAGTTTTACCCATGTCAATAAGATCGCCCAAAGCTTTTTCTTTCAAGCCTAATAAATTTGAAGAGACTTAGGTCTCGTTTGGTTGCAATTCATGGAAACGTAAACGGAATGAAAATAAATGTACTCCAATTTAGTGTCATTTTGTTTTGCACAACCTCTTATCCATTGTAAAAAAGGGCTTGCTCCACCTCAATCATTTTTCCATCAAAGGGGTGGGTAACGAAATGAAAGAATCACTCCCTTCCATCTCACTTTTACAATGGACAAGTTGTTGGATGATTTTTTTTATATAAATATATTATGAAACTAAAAATGGTCTAGATTCTTTCCGTTTCCGATTCCATATGTCACGACAAATCAAACGGGACCTTAGATGACATGATCGGGGCTAATGACTCGAGTCAGAGTCATACATACAATACAAACAATAAGTATTCTACCAAAAAAAATACAAACAATAAGTAATGAAAAGCCATAGTATATATTAAGGCCATGAGCACATCGCGCAAAGTTAAGTAATCAAGTCATGGATACATTATTCCGGTAGAAAGAGAGGTGACGCTTTCTGAAATTTTATTTAAATTAAGAATCAGCTATGTAGAAGTTATTTTGGGGATAGCTCTACCCCTAACTAATTAAAAATAGATTAAGTAGAAATCATACGGAAGATAGTCAGACTACTTACTTGGTGAAGTCCTTGTAAAATGTAACAAGATACCGCTTAGTTGCATCTATCAGTGGTTGAACTATTCTACCCATCACAACACTTGAAGGTAGCTCAAGATATAAAAGTGCAGTTTTCGGTGATATGGGCAACTTCAACAACAACTGAATACAATAGTTCATGCAAGATATAACCTCAAACTTGTCTGAAATCATAAGCACATCCAACAATTCAAGGGTTGTAGTTGAACTCAATGTGTTGCCATACATATAATGCAGAAGATCCATCAAAGATGCTTCCTCTGTTCTTGACAAAATATAAAATAAACCGAGTTTATGATTCCTTGATAAAGAAAACACTTTCGTAGACAGATTTCAAGGATAACACATACCAGATGCACTGATTCTCAAGGTCACATCTCTTTGTTGCGATTCTCTCATGCCGTTTTTGAATAACTAATCAATTAAAAACTTTTAATGAATTTATTACATGAGATAACCTTCCATTCACAAACAAAAATAAAATTAAAAGAATGTTTACCTTGTAGAAAAAGGGACTTTTTGAAGCTAGGATGAGAGAATTTATATGAAATGTTTCAACTTTGATAATTGTAGAACACTCCAACTCATTAATACGAGCAACTCCATCTCCTCCTACATGCATGAATTAATTAGAAAATTAAGCTAATTAAACCCTAAGAATTCTCAAATTCAATCCTATGATTAACACCAATTGGAATCTCTAACCAACCGTCATGGACTCGGTCCGCCATGATCTCAATGCGAAGAACTCGATTAGAGAAATCTTCATCATTGAACGCAAACTTTAAATTTCCCTCGTTACTTGGATCTCCCATCTTGAATCTCGCCCTGCCTTTAATGATAATACAGTTCTTCACAATTCTAGAACACAAAAATGTTTCATAATTATGAAGTATCCCATACGGAGTTAATAAGTTTAATTATTCTGTTGATGAAATTTAAGTTGAAGCTAGCTATCACATGCCAGAATTGACACATGCGAAACAATCACGATCAAGGATAAAGCACCAAAATCATACGGAGTAGCATATAAGAAGGTCCAATACTTGATTAAACCCATGCATATTGTCAAAGTTCGGTAGATCAATACAGACAGAGAGACGGTTCAATGCACATAAATAATAGGCCTAGCATATAAGTTCAATAATCTAAGGGTATATATATATTCCAATTAATACTTGACAATATAATGACTTTATAGTTGATAGATCGTTCGACGAGTCCAAGCAAGTAGCCTAAATTACACTATTAAGGTGAGCTGGCTCAATATAACGGGCGGATAATATCTCGACCCGACCAAAATAAGCAGGGACCTAAGACTGAATAGGTTCTCTGATACCATGTTAAAGTCTAGTGGGTCCATACGGACGGAGTGACCGTCCAGTGCACATACGCTACATGCCTAATACATTAGTCCATGATTTCATCCTAAAATCACAATGAGAGTAGATCAAGGATATATATATATATATACTAAATAATTTAACCTTCAAATTTCCAATGTTGGATAGATAATTTCACACATATATTAATCAAAACACACCAGATTTCGCATAATCAAAGCATAGCTAGCGCAAGAACACAATTAATTAGCAAGCAAATATATAACACCTATCATTAGCCGGCAAACACCACCATTTGAGGCAGCAAAAGGTCATTCGAAGGCGGCCACAATCATGAGGTCGCCGGAAAGTGGAATTTGGCGACGGAGAAAGAGCCGATGAAGATCAAATATATATAACGGGGGTGAGGTTGACTTTTTGCCCCTTTTTGTGTGTTTTAACTTTTAATATATTTGGAGTTCTTGAGCAAACGAGGTCAAATTAAGTTGGGTTTGGGTCGGGCTGTACTGACAAGGTTAATGGCTGACCGGGCCAAGTCAAGCCCGATTTGGTCAGCAGTCAGCACGTATACATATTGGTGTGGTTAGCCAAACGGAGAACCGAGCTTTTTTTTTTTTTTTTTGAAGGAGAGACATTGTTTTCCGTTTTTCTAGAAAATTTTATTAATATGAAAAAAGGTTAATTAGTAAATTTCATTTAATTTTTTATGTTTGGTATGAGAAATATTTTGATTGATCAGTGATTAAGTAGTAGATTTTAGTAAATTTTTAAATTTACTTTTGTTCTTTTTTTTTTCTCTCAATCTATTTGCATTATGTGAAGATAAGATTTTTCAACATCGGAAATTTAAAAGATAAGATGTCTACGTATATACTCTTGGGTTACTCGCCGTATTGTACGTCAATTGGTTTTATGATGAAATTCTGTGGACTCGTGTGTTAGCCCTGATGCGCATGCATATGCGTATAAATGAATGTACATGTGTACCCTCGTTGTATTAGCCCGCCGAAATTTATCACTTTTGTTATTTTTTTTCTCTTAATCTAATCAAAATTCTAGTGATCAACGTTTCCAGACCTCATCCAACTACAATTTATATTATCAACAGAAAGATGTCCATTCAGTCACAAACATTTGCATTGATTTTTCAAAGGGTGGTTTAGACTTTAACTAAACATCTCCGTTGAATAAGTGTGGGCTACAATTAAATATTGCAGTATTAATTTATTAGTGTTAACAACATATTTTATATATTAATAATAATAACTATTTTATAATATTTAATATTATACATGTGGCATCATAAATCACATCAACATAATTCACCGATGAATCCGATCGGGTCATATTTTGACCTAATCTGCTATAACAATCCCTTGAATAATCTATATACTTTAGCAAATGCTTGTACTCCCTCCTATCTACCCTAATGTGTTATAAAAAAGAAATAATTTTTATTCAAACTAGTTTTACCCGTCGTACCATGTACGACTACGATTCGATATTTTATAGACATTATAAATAAGATATTAATAAATTAAAATATAATATAAATTTTAATATAAGTAATTTATTACTCGTAGAATGTATACTTTTTAATCAAATATTATTTTCTTCATATTTTATTGATTTTCATGTACGTAAATTTAGTGATTATCAAATATTTCAATATATCTATTAAATATTTTATTAACTATTTTTATTAATTTTAAACATTATAAATATTTATCATTAATTTTTTTATAAAATAAAATCACTATATATCTATAAATAAATTCGTCAAAAGATTTATGATAAAAGATTTATATTTATTTTGAAATATCTTATCTTTAATTTTAAATACTTGTATAAGGAAGCTTTCAAAAGATATTGTTATATTGAATAGATATTTATTTGATGTTAGAGATAAATTTAAATAGTTAAAAAAGAATTTAATAGAAAGAAGTTATAATAATAGAAATAAAATTAATTTTTTAAATTTGAGGTGGGACCATAATCGTTCTGGTGTCTCGGAAAGGAACAACTTTAATATATAGTTATAGATATTTGCGCCACTAACATATTTTAATTTAATTAACTTAAAAAATTATATTATACTTGGTAAAAATTCTACCCTAATTATCTTTATTTTATTATATCATTTTTTTCTCTATGTAATCTTCTTCATCAATATTTATATTTATATTTTTTATATTTGCGAACATTATCTTATTCATTATAAATTTACAATGTAAAAAGATAAAAATCTTAATACATTAACGATTAAAATTTTTAATTAATTATATTATATTTCCTAGGTAGCATATCCTAATCATTATTATCTTTATAAAAATCAATTATTTTATACATATTAGTGTCTCAATAAAAAAATATTTTAAAAATAATTTATTTAAGTAAAATTAATATTTTAATAATTTCAATCTAAATTTGGGACAAGATCTCAACAAGTAATACAAAGGATTTTTAAATATATTAATATGAGGCACAATCTAAAAAATAATAATTTTTATAGCTTATATAATTTAAATTATAATATTATATACATGTATTTCATATTTTATATTATAATTATAAGTTATATATTTTATGTATCACGAGACTTCAACTAGTATATTAAAAATGTTGTTATACTTGTTGTTTTACACGTTTAGCTCAAGCTTAGTGTGTACTTCATAGTTGTTGGGACTTGTGGTTGAGTGTGAATTGAGTCGATGGGCGTGGTCGTGGACGTTCGAGACTATTGAAGTTCCTCCATTCCGCTGGTGGCAACGTTAGTGGTCCTTTTCCTTTTACCAAAGTTGTCCAAGTTAATTGTCTTGCTGTGACACTTGGCCTCTTTTGTGTTGAAGTCACCCTTTTCCAATCACTTGCTGGTCCTTTTCGATTGTTGCATTCTCTTTGCTTATTTGTCGTGTATTACTTGCCTATTATTGTCGGTCCTCCAACTGTTGTTTCAATGACCTCTCAATTGTATCAACTTTTTTGGTAGTCGAATTCTTACCTATTTAAAAAAAATTAGAAATTAGATTTTCAAATAGAAATATTAAATTCTATAAAATATTATAAATAATTTAAAATACCAAATCTTTCTAAATAAAAATTATTATAATAAATTAATTAAAAATATTATAATATATTCTACAGACACATTAGACAAATCAATGTATTCAAAGTATAATTGCGGCGACTTACAACTTACAAGAATGCCCCCATTATTATTGTATAGTAGTTAGTAGACATATCGACCGGGTCGGGTCGGTCGGGTTCGGGTCAATTGGGTTACTGGTTAATTCGGGTCAGGTCATGGCAGGTTATCGGGCGAGTTCGGGTTGACTAGTGTGTCAATAACATAATTTTTATTTTTCAATTATTATTAAAATATGTTTAAATAATAGTATAAAAATAAAAAATTATATCAATTGATATTTTAAAATATAATTTAGAATAATTTTCCTAAACCAATATTTAAAATATATTAAAATATAAGTTCTAGGGTGTTTTTAGTGCGAATAAGTTTTCATTTCCCGCTATTGTACACTGTCGGGAATTAGAGCAATGAAATATGTAATAATAATAGTTACATAAATGACACATTATGACATCATCGCAATAAAATTTGACCCAGCGGGTTGAACCCGACCCTATCCCAAAAAATTTCGGGTTTAGCGGGTTCGGTTTATTTTGGGTTTCGGGTTTAAATTTTCGGGTCTTAACCCATAAAAAATCGGGCGGTTCGGGTCGGGTTGTCGGGTCGGGTCATATTTTGACAGGTCTAGTAGTTAGGGTCCGAATAGGGGGAATGGGTGTTTAGACGAGAAATGAGAAAGGATAAGGGTCGTTAGATAGAGAGAAATAATTATTCCTCTATGCATATATTGATATAATATATGAAAAAAAGAAAAGAAAATGAGCACTAAAACCCTAGAATTTATCAGCCATCGGAGGTGGCATCCGATCACCATCTCTGAGGAGGTGGATAAAGCTATCTATCTCAGTGGTCTCTCTAGTGTCGGTCGAGAGCAGCTGAGGGTCAACCTCAATCTCCGAATCGTCTTCCTTCATCTTGCCAGTGGGAGCTCCAACAACGACGACGGTGGTGGGAGCTGCTCGTTTAGTTGGCGGCGGAGCAGAAGTGTTAGTCCCGTCCTTTCTCTTCTTTAGGATCACCGGATTTGTCGCGGAGCGGGCGGTGCTTTGAAGCGACGTCGTTGAAGAGAAGATGGTGTCGTCCTCTGCGAAGGAGTCGGACGGGGTAAGGTCGTCGACGTAGTCGTAGAGAAGATGGTGTCGCCCTTAAGCCCTCAGGCCGTCGACTCCCCCGCCAACAAGAAACGGAAAGCCGGGGCAAGCACATAAGGAGTTCCGATGAAGAGAGCTATCGATGCTCCATCTCCAAAGCTGCCTTCCGAGCACTCTGTTCCGGCCGAGCCAGGCGAGCTTTGAATTGGGCTCGACGACCTGCCGGAGTGGAACGTTCCCTTTAATCCCCAACTCCATCAGGTAGAGATAATGCACGACCTTCTTGTTGTCGTCGCTGGAGCAACAACAATCGGTAGATGAGTCGTTGTCCAACAACTAATAATCTCATGTTTCCTAGCTCGATCGATTGCCTTTCTGCTAGTTGTTTCTCATGTTCTTTGGTTTCGTCCCTTTTTTGTTTTAAGATTTTTCCGGAGTGGAAAAAAATTTTAACTGCCTTAGTGACTGATGGTCCAACAATGTCCCAATATTTTTTTTTATAGAATTATGCAGTTATGTCGTTATGACCCGGTGATTTATTGGAGCCAATTTGTATAAGTGTTGCCTTAACTTCGTCATTGGTAACCGGCGTGATGGGATTACTTCATCTGTAATTAACTCTAGAGATATTCTTGTTGTAGCCTTTAATTGTCCTCATAAGTATCTTTTTGGAAGATTTTTTTCCTTTCTTCGTTTCTTCATCATGTTTCTCCATCTTAGTGCATACCCTGCCCCAAATCAGTAGAATCAGTTTATTGTTTTGAGATAAAATAGAAATCCGAAATATTGAGCATATAATATAGATGGAGGGGATTATGAGTCCCCGAACTCTCTTTTTATATAGAAGCTTAACAACACTAGCCTCATGATATTAAAAAACCACCTGTAAACCTGGGCATTACAGGTGGTTTTTTAGCATATGTACATTTTTTTATGTGTGTGAATATTTATTACCATAAGTCTATTTTTTTTCTGATTAGGGTTTTTTAACTTACACTTGAATGAGGTTAAATATTTATTACCATAAATCTCCGTACGTGTACGACTTCGTCGGTGTGTGTCTATGCCTAAAGATTTGATAACGGGTAAACGAGCTAATTTTCAATTTAGATAAAATAAAATTTATATATCAATCTTAGATATTGTAACAGACTAATTCGTACCAAAATTTGATCCATCAGGAAAAATTGACGTATACTACGTATCGATAAATAGAAACCATGCATAAAGGTGGTTATGATGATTGTTTTTATTCATAGCTTTGGAAAATTTTCCATTTCATCTATTATTGTTGATACATATATTTATTTTGGGTGAATTTTATACAATCACCCATAAATTATGAATTTGTGCATAAAATTACATGTAAAAATTAAAATTTCAGCAAATAACCCGCAAAAAATATTTCGTTTCCCATGAAAATTGAAGTTTCAGCAAGCCAATAACCTCCTCATTGATAGACTAATTACATTGATAGACTAATTAATCAAGTTAATTGATAGACTAATTACAAGGAAATAATGAATACATGATTATTCCCTTATATGCCCTCTCAAGCGCGACGCCATGTTGAAAGTCCAAACTTGTGAATGAGTTGATCGAACCGGGGCATTCTTTGTTTGAGACGAAGGTGATATCGGATTTGTGTGAGTCGCCCGGAGGCGATCTCGGCTTTGTGTGAGTCGCCCGGACGCGATCTCGGCTTTGTGTGAGTCGTCCGGACGCGATCTCGGCTTTGTGTGAGTCGTCCGGAGGCAATCTCGGCTTTTTGTGAGTCGCTCGGAGGCGATCTTGGCTTTTTTTGAGTCACCCAGAGGCGATCTTGGTTTTGTCGGATACGTCGGGAGGCGATCCTGGTTTCGTCGGAGATGCCAAGAGGCAATCTCGGGCAGTTAATTTGTTGATGTTTTGTGAAAGAGTCACTTGACAGTGATACAGAATTGATGGTGCTTTGTCTAGTAGCAAAACGAAGCGGATTGGATTCATTTTGAACGAAAGAGCGAATTTTTCAGAAGCCATTGAAAAAAATGGAGGATCAAAAGCCGTTAGGCAAATTGCTCCGATATCATATAAGATGGAGTGTTTTGTATTTGTAGGAAAATAAGACAACTTTATTAGTGTAATGAAGACTCCTATTTATACAAAGATCACACAATCAATCAAGGTGATTGTGGCCTATAATTGTGCTAATCAATCAAACTAATTGATAGACTAATAGGTGATTGTGGCCTATAATTGTGCTAATCAATCAAGTTAATTGATAGACTAATTACAATAAAATAATTAATACATGATTATTTCATTATAAGTACACGCAATTTTATAAAATTGGATGGCCGTGATCAAAAACTACGTACGGTTTTATAATAGAATAGAGAATAGATATGCATGATTATGACTGGTTATACCCGTCGTGCCATGCACGACTACGACTCGAATTAAGTATGAGCATATTTATTTTAATATAATGCTACATAAAAGATAAAAAACAATTATACTCACATACGATAGTTTTTTATTTTTAGAATCAAATAAATTTTGAATTTTACAATTTTTATAAATAAATAGAGAGAAAATTATTTGAAAAAGATAAAGTAATATAAATAAACGTTAAAATAATAAAAATAAAGTTGGGCCAATGTCAATGTGGTGGCTCAAAAAGATACAACTTTAATATATAGTTATAGATATATTTTTTAACCAAAATTTAATTTTTAAAAAATCTTTTACATGATAAATGGATAAAAAGACATAGATAATATAATTTTTATCATCTTGTAATTTTTTTTATTTTTTTTATCATCATTTGATTTAGGAGAACTTTTATAGAAATATATATATATATATATAAAGATAATGTAATAACTGATAATCAAATATATACTTAGAATCTATCCTAATATATACTATAGTTTATTTTATGTTAGATAGAATCCTTTCAATATATATAAATTATGAGAATGACATGTACAAAAAATCTTAGGTGTCACATGGTAAAATCCTACGTGGTATATAGGAAAAATAACTTAATATAAATAATATTCATCAATAATATTTTACCAAATATTTAATGCTTTTATATTTTATTTATTTTACATATAATCTTTTTAAGTTAAATAAATTATCATATCACATATTTAGCATTAATACTTAAGATTTAAAATTAGATAACATCTTTATCTTAAATAGAATCTTTTCTAGATTAATTTATCTTGTTTCTATATTATCCTAAAATAATATATATATATATATATATATATATATATATTCTCAAAATAAAAAATTCTATGTGACTTAACGTGGGAACGACACGTAGGAAAATCCTAGGTGTCGCAACGTGGTGGCCTTATTCCTTGCGTCTTTTATATATATATATATATATTGATGAAACCCGAAATAACGAATACGCTACGAGACAAGAAACAAGATTATTATATTTGAGTGCAAACACTTGCTCCTTTATTTATGATTTTTCCGTGGTTGCGAGGTTACACACCTACGAGGTTGATGTACAACTTCAAGAATCACACCTAGACCTCCTACAAGGCTCCGAAATCGCACCTATTGTTGCGAGGTCGATTCTAGGGCGAGGTAGATTTGGGGATATGATGTAGGGAGTTTCGTGAGTTTTTGTAGTGAGGTTTCAGGCGTGAGCGAGGTCTCTACGCGATTTTGGGGTCTTTCTGCGGGTTTCTCCTATCTGTAGCGAGGTCTTTTGACGATGTTCCTATCACGTCGATCTTTAACTAGCATGAGGGTTCTTGAGTTCAAGTGGTTTTTCGACCCCTTCTTCCTGCGAGGTTCTTCTCTATTTATAGAGAATTGGGGGGCCGAGTTTAGGCCAATGTTCGATGTGGGATGCTCGAAATAAGGGTTTTTGATTGTTCCATGAGTGAGGTCACTTGTGATTGGCTTGGGAGTGAGGTTGCTGGTGATTGGTTCGGGAGTGAGGTCGCTTGTGATTGGTCCGAGCGGGCGGGCGTATTAGTAGAGTCGGTGACGAGGTCGAGACCTCGTTCCGGGATGTTTGAGAGACCTCGCATCCGTCGGGAGTTTTGTTTTTAAATAACCGAGCATGGACGTGGGTCCCTAGTTTGCCTATGGGGGCCCTCCTGGGCCCACTTTTTGCTTTTACTGTTTTGGACATCATCACAACCCCATGGCCTGGGGGCCTCGCCCCGAGGGTCGCAGGGCATAAGTTCCCTGGATCCGCGGGATGCGGGGTGTTTTTTAGAGGTTATGACGTTCTCGAGGTTGGGAGGGCGCTTTGCGAGGTGTGAGGCTCTGTACTTAGGTTCTCTTTTTGTTCTGCGCGGATGAAGATTCTTGGGCCTTTTCGCCATACTTTGCTTAGTGGGCCGTCCAGGTGAGACAGGCTTTAAGAAGCCTTTCGCGAGTGGGGGAGGCTCAAATCTGCTCTATATAAGGGCGTATCTCACACGCCTCCCCCTCATCTTTTCTCTCCAACATTTTCGCTCCTTCTCTCTCTTTATCTCTTCGGTTTCTTCTGGGCGGTTTCTCCAGACGGTTTCCGACGAGCTTTTTGCCGTTCGCCAGTTGCGCCACCGCCTCTCGTTCGCCGACCTTTAAACAAGTAAGTTCTTGATCTTCTTTCTCCTGTCTTTTGGTATTTTTTGCCTTTGATTCTTCCTTTGTTCGCTTTTTGCCTCGTGTTTTGTAAGGGCGACGGTGTGTCGCCCGGTGTTTCGTGCCGGTGTCACGGTGGCGAAGCGGCGGTGGCAGGGTTGTGTGGTTTTTGGCTTTTGCCTTTGTTATTTTTCTTTGTTCTTTTTTCGTTTCGTTTTGCATCTGGGTGGGTGTTTGTGATTTCTAGGTGTTTCTTTGTTCTTTCTTCGTTCCGTTTTGCATCTGGGTGGGTGTTGGTGATTTCTGGGTGTTTCTTTGTTCTTTCTTCGTTCCGTTTTGCATCTGGGTGGGTGTTGGTGATTTCTGGGTGCTTCTTTGTTGGCTGCGCGGCGGCGTTGGGTGTGGTTTTTGTTCCGTAGTGCCCTTGTCTCCCCTTGGTTTTTCGCTTCCTCTCCTTTCTTTTCGTTCTGCTTTTCTCCCCTCTTTTTTCTTTGCGTTACGCTCTGGGGGGCGGTGTTGCGGTGGTGAGACGGTGGTGAGACGGTGGTGGGGGGCGGTTGTCGCCGTGAGGGTACCGCTGGGCTTTTGGGTTTATTGCTTTTCTCTCTCTCTCTCTCTCTTTGCTTGGGGTGACGGTTAAACTTCCGTTTCTCCGCCCACCACTTTTCGAATTTCGAAAACCCTCGGGAGCCCAAACGTCACGATGTCTGATTGACGGGACGTTTGGGCTTCCACCGCTGGCTTCCACCGTTGGTTGGTCTTCTTTCTCTTTCCTTTCTTTTGGCGCTTCAAATTCTTCTTTGCCGTCCTATCTTGTCAGAGTAGCCCGTAGGGCGCCACGTAGCCTTTCCTTTCATGACCTCGCGTTGCTTTGTCCCCCGAGTTTGCGACCTCGTGCTCATTTTCTCCTGAGGTTATGATCTCGCGCTTTGATCTCGGGCTCGACCTCGTCCTTCCTTCCTTCCAGGGGTCGTGATCTCGTTCTTCGATCTCGGGCTTGACCTCGTTCTTCCTTCTTTCACGGGGTCATGACCTCGTGTTTTTCTCTTTGGTTGCCTTGCCTTTAGTGCCTTACTGATCTTTTCTTTTCCAGGTGCTAGCTTTTCGCTGCCTGGACGTCGTCTTTTCATGCCTAGGAGAGCCTCTGCGAGCCCACCACCCGGCTTTGTCTTCAATTTTCAAGAGAATTTCTATCAGGAGGTCTCCGAGTCCGTAGGAAGTGTAGAGCCTAGTGATTCTCAGAACCCAAGTTCCCCTTCGTTGGTCTTCAGCGAGCCCTCATCCAGCGACTCCGCTGTTTCGATCAATTCGTACTTCCCCCGTCTGCGCATATATTCTGGTGTTGAAATGGCTTCTTCTTCTTCTCCTGATGTGATCGCCTTCGAGGTCGAGGCGAGGTTGGACGCGGCGATTGCCTCAGCTTCGGCCGCGTATGTGCCATCGAGCTTCCCCGAGGCCTATATTACCGACGCTGTGTCCGACATTCCCGTTGTCCTCAGAGAACGGATTCCTATGAGTCCGAGCACTCCCGAGGCCTACCTGTCCGAGGGGGTGGCCACCGATTTGACGCTGGACAACCTCGCGGACATAGCTAAAGATTTCCCCTGGCCCGAGGGAGTCGAGCTGGAACTGCCAGAGGAGGAGGGGCGACCCCTGGCGTCCTATGAGGGGTGTGCGGTTGTGAATCTCGTCAGTCTCCAAGCGGGCTTTAGGCTGCCCTTGGCCCAACACATCGTTGATTTCTTGTGGGCCATGGGTGTTTGCCCTGCTCAGTTGTTCCCGAACGCTTGGCGGTTGTTGTGTGCTTACACAATTCGAAGCCGCGAGCTTCTGGACGAGCCGAACCTCAGCGATTTGTCGGCGTTAGTCTTGGCGAGGAGAGAACCTCGCTGTTCCCTGGTCAACCTCAGCACACCGAACGTCAAAATCATTACGACCCAGTCGAACGTCGGGACGTGGAAACCTAAATGGTTTTTGGTCCGAGACCTCAGCGGGAGATACCTTAATTTCCCTGTGGCACCGGGTAACTACGAGAGATGTGTGTGCCCGTACAAGGTTGTTGAGTTCCAGGCGCTCAAGGCCAAGTACGCCACAACGTACCAGGCGCCATAGAGCGCTACCTTTCTCAGGACCGGTTTGAGCGGGCCGGGCTGAGCCTCAGTTTCCCTCCTCGCGAGGGTGGAGAGGGTATTTTATTATCAATATTTCTCTGATTGTTTTCTTTTTCCTTGTAGGGCTGCGGGGTTATACACCTCGTTACATTTGTTTCTGACCTCGTCCTAACCTGCTTTTTACTCCTTTCTTGACAGTGGATTTTCTGCACGCTCTTACCACGACGTCGAAGGGGAAACAACCTATGACGTCTACTTCCAAGACCCCTGCTCCCCGGGTCCCCAAGGGGATTTTAATCAACGAGCCGAGCTCGCAGGCGAGGACAGGTACAACGCAGCCGGGGCTTGTCCCGCCAACGGCCGCGACAGGGGGAGCCCTGCCCAAGGGGAACGTCACGAGGGCGTCGCAGTGGGACGTCACGGGGCCGCCCCAAGGGGAAAAAAGGCCCGAGGTGGTTCCGTCGAAAGGGGCTACCACGAAGGGGACCACCCATCCACCTCGGGCGTCTGACGACAAGGCCAGGCGGAAGAGGAAGGAAACGGGGTCTTCCCCTGAGAAGAAGAAGAAACCCCGGTCGGGCGACCATCAACGAGGCTCGCGGGATCTGGAACTCATCCCTGCCTTTAACTTCGAGGGGCGAAGTCGTGGGGATACAGGCCCCCATCCCGCTAGGTTTCAATGCCCTGGACCTATCAGAGGGGCCTCGTTGGATTGGGCCCGGGGGGATTACAAGGAGGAGGTTGCGTGGGCCAACAACCTCACCGAGGCGGCGCTCGACGACGAGGCCGCTCGGTACTCGGCCATGGTAAGCTTTTTTTTGTTTTTGTGTGTTTAATTCTTGTCTCGTTCTTGTTTCTTTTCTCATCCTTCTGTGAACTTGCAGCACACCTTTTTGACAATTACAACCGAAGTCGCATCGTCCTACTTCATTCGAGGATGGACAAGATGGAGGCGGCGCTTCGGTCCCGCAGCGAGGTGTGCGAGCGACAGGCCAAGGAGCTGGCCGAGGTCGCGGAGTCGTCCAAAGCCGCAGAGGCTGCGGCCAAGAAGCGGGTCGAGGCCGCGGAGGCCGCAGCGAGGGAGGAGGTAAAGGCGGCGAGGGAGGGGGAGAAGAGGGCGAGGGGTGAGGCCTAGGTTCTGCGGGGCGAGGTTGAAGGACTTGGAGGCAAGCTTTCTGCCGAAAATGAGTTCTTCAAGGCGAAGGAAGCGGAGTTTCTGAGGGCCGAGGAGGAGATCAAGCGCCTCGAGGGGCGCATTGTTGAGCTTAACGAGGAGGTCGTGGCCGCGGGTCCCAAGTATGTGGACTCGGAGGAGTACAAGGCGGAGCTGGTGGAGAGCGTGAGGACAATGTTCCACCAGGCAGTCCGCATGGGCGTAAAACAGGCGGTGGCCAAGTATGGGCACCTCGACCCCCAGATCGTTTTCTTCAACCCCAGCTACAATGAAACCATGGGGGAGCTGGGGTCGAAGGATCCCGAGGGGGAATGCGAGTTCTTCCTCAACGAGGACGAGACTGTGTCCAGCACCGCGCCCCCCGAGGTAGAGCTTATTGGAGGGAACCTGGAGTTAACCTCCACGGGACCTCAGCCTGCGACCGGTGCGCCCGCGCCTCTTGCCTCCGCTGCCCCTGCTCCTGCTGAAGCCTCGGCTGCCTCCGCCGAAACTCCTAAGACCATCGATCTTACCGGTCCTGAGGCTGAAACCTCGAAGAAATGATGATAAGTTTTCTCTGGTGGCCCTACGGGGTTTGTAATTAAAACATCTTTCTCTTATATTTATGTCCTTCGTCACTTTCTTTTCCTATGCTTGTTTGCTTTAGACTTTCTTGCATATGTCAGTCCTTATCCGTCCAACCCCATGGTGCGAGTGTCACATCTTTTGTGGGGCTCGGACCACACCGGGCGTTGTAGTCCTGCGACGAGGTCGTGAGCCTCTGTTCGGATCTCGTTGTTCTGGAAGTTCGTTCCGACCTAAAAATAGTCGTCCGCGAATCCTGGCGTCTTAGGGGGTTCACGAACCTCGCTCGTATCCCAAACGGGAAGCGAGGGGTGGAAATTCTTCCAAACGAGATTCTCCAACCCCAAGCGTGAAGCGAGGGGTGGATTTTCTTTCAAACGAGATTCTCCAACCCCAAGCGTGAAGCGAGGGGTGGGAATTCTTCCAAACAAGATTCTCCAACCCCAAGCGGGAAGCGAGGGTGGAAATTCTTCCGAACGAGATTCTCCAACCCCAAGCGTGAAGCGAGGGGTGGAATTTTTTTCCAACGAGATTCTCCAACCCCAAGCGGGAAGCGAGGGGTGGAATTTTTCAACGAGATTCTCCAACCCCAAGCGGGAAGCGAGGGGTGGATCTTTTCAACGAGCTTCTCCAACCCCAAGCGGGAAGCGAGGGGTGGATCTTTTCAACGAGATTCTCCAACCCCAAGTGGGAAGCGAGGGGTGGAACTTTTTTCCAACGAGATTCTCCAACCCCAAGCGTGAAGCGAGGGGTGGGATTTCTTTCAAACGAGATTCTCCAGCCCCAAGCGTGAAGCGAGGGGTGGAATTTTTTCAACGAGATTCTCCAACCCCAAGCGGGAAGCGAGGGGTGGATCTTTTCAACGAGATTCTCCAACCCCAAGCGGGAAGCGAGGGGTGGAACTTTTTTCCAACGAGATTCTCCAACCCCAAGCGTGAAGCGAGGGGTGGGATTTCTTTTAAACGAGATTCTCCAGCCCCAAGCGTGAAGCGAGGGGTGGAATTTTTTCAACGAGATTCTCCAACCCCAAGCGGGAAGCGAGGGGTGGAATTTTTCAACGAGGGAGCGTTTTTAGAAAAGCCTGCAATCCTTTATTTACCAACTGTGAGGAACAACGGGGTTTCGAGTTTCTACATGTAATATTTTTTGAGTCGTGCGACGTTCCACGTTTTGCTCAGTGTGCGCCCCTCGTCGTCCCTGAGTTTGAAAGCCTCGGGCGCGACTTCTTCTCCGAGGATGTAGGGTCCTTCCCAGTTAGGGTCCAATTTTCCTCCTTCGGTGTGTCTTAGCACGAGGTTTCCCGTGGCCAAGAGGCGAGGTCTGACCTTCTTGTCGTGGTATACGGCGACACGTCGCTTGTATTCTCTAGAGCGCAGGTCCGCTACCTCGCGGATTTCATCTTGGAACTGCAGTTCGACCTTGAGGTTGGCCTCGTTTTCTTTTTCGTCGAAGTTGTACACCCTTGCTGATGGAATTAGGGTTTCTACGGGAACGAGGGCTTCCGCCCCGTAGGTAAGAGCGAAAGGGGTCTCGCCCGTTGCGCGGCGCGAGGTCGTGCGATACGTCTAGAGGACGAGTGGAAGTAATTCGGCCCAGCGGCCCTGTGCCATGCCCAGGCGCTTTTTGAGGTCTGTTAAGATGCGGGCATTAACGTTTTCTACCTGGCCATTAGACTGGGGATGGGCCACGGAGGAAAATTTGAGGTCGATACCCAGCTTAGAGCAGAAAGTCCGAGTTTCTTCGCAATCGAATTGGGGGCCATGGTCGGTCATGATTGTCATGGGGACACCGAAACGGCAAACGAGGTTCTTCCACAGGAATTCGCAGACCTTTGCCCCGGTGATTTTTGCCATTGCCTGTGCTTCGATCCACTTCGTGAAGTAGTCCACGATGACCAAGATGTATTGCACTTTGCCAGCAGCTTTGGGAAAAGGGCCTAAAATGTCCATTTCCCACATTACGAATGGGCATGGCGCGTGAATGCTGCGGAGGGGAGCCGTTGGGGTGTGCTGGACGTTCCCGTGTTTTTGGCATCCGACGCATTTTTGGACGTAAGTTCTTGCGTCTTGTCGGAGAGTGGGCCAGAAGTACCCCAAATGGACGATTTTGTGTGCCAGAGACCTCCACCCCGGGTGTCCCCGACAAACTCCCTCGTGGGCCTCGTAGAGGACGTGGTCCGTGGCCTCGGGCGGTATGCACAGCAGGTTGGGTTCAGCGTAGCCCCGGCGGTAAAGCTGGTCGCCGACGACGCAGTAGCGGGCAACTTGCATTTTTAGTTTTCTGGCCAACGCGGGGTCCTCTGGGAGGATGCCGCTTTGTATGTACCTCGTTACCGGGAACCTCCAGTCCTCGGTACTTATGGACATGACCTCGCTATCGACGCTTCGTGAGAGCTTTCTCTCCACCATTACGCGGTTTCCCACATCCAAGGGAAGCGCGGAGCCTAACCTGGCGAGGGCATCCGCTTTTGTGTTTGAAGTTCGCGGTATTGAATCCAACGCGAAGGTTTCTAGTCATGAAACCAAGGCCTTGACTTTTGCTCGGTAAGCGGGCAGAAAACCTGTTCTGGTGTCGTATTGGCCGTTGAGTTGTCGTGCCACCAATTCGGAATCTGTGTAGACCCTGATTTTGCGGGCTCCGTTGAGTAGTGCCATCTCGATCCCGGCGATCATGGCCTCATACTCGGCGAAGTTGAGAGAATACTCCGTCTCGATTGAGGGGCCAGCGAGGAACACCTCGGCCCCGCCGCCGGCGTCACATCGTGAGCCATCAATGAACACCTTCCATTCGTCCGTGCTTGTGTCTGTCTCGGGGAAGGTGACCTCCACCATAAAGTCGGCGAGGGCTTGTCCCTTCATCGCGGTTCTCGGAAGATAATTGATATCGAACTCGGAGAGCTCGACGGCCCACTTGGTCATACGTCCGGAGAGAGCGGGCTGATGCAGAATCTGACGAAGTGGGAGGTCCGAAAGAACCTGGATGGGATGTGCGTGGAAGTATGGGCGTAGTCGCCTTGCGGCGGTCACTACAGCCAGCCCCATCTTCTATGCCGGGGAGTATCTCTGCTCCGCGGGCTGGAGCACGCGACTCACAAAGTATACCGGGTGCATGGCCTCTCTTGTGAGCACCGCGCTGACGGTCTCGAGACTCACCGCCAGATATAGTTGCAAATCTTCGCCCGCGTGTGGAGGTGACAAGGTGGGGAGCTTGGTGAGGAAGGTTTTTAACTCAGAGAAGGTTGTCTCGAGTCTCTCGTCCCAGACGAACTTGTCATTCTTTTTGAGGGCGGCGAAGAATGGGAGGGACTTGTCTGCCAGGCGGGAGCAAAACCTCCCCAAGTAGTTCACAGCGCCGTTGAGTCTTTGTACCTCGGTACGAGATCGAGGAGACCTCATTGCGAGGATAGATTCTATTTTGGCGGGGTTGACGTCGATCCCGCGCTCGCTGATCATGAATCCCAAAAACTTGCCCGAGGACACGCCAAAAACGCACTTCTCGGGGTTCAGGCTGAGCTGGTGGTGTCCGAGGGTGGTGAAAACCTCGGCGAGGTCAGCCAGGTGCTCCTCGGGGCCCTTGCTCCGTACCACGATGTCGTCGACGTAGGCGGATACGCTCCTGTCCAGGTGATCTTTAAAAACCCAATCGACGAGGCGTTGGAATGTGGCCCCTGCGTTCTTGAGGCCAAACGGCATGACCTTATAACAGTATGTCCCCCGATGAGTGATAAAGGATGTCTCTTCCTCGTCACGGGGATTCATCGAGATCTGGTTGTACCCCGAGTAGGCGTCGAGAAAACTCAAGACCTCGACAGTCGAATCTACAAGTGCATCGATCGAGGGCAGGGGGTAGCTGTCTTTGGGGCATGCCTTGTTGAGGTCTTTGAAGTCTACACACATCCGCCACTTGCCGCTGGCCTTTTTGACCAACACGACATTGGACAGCCATTTCGAATACTGGACTTCGCGTATGAAATCTGCGGCCAGCAGCTTGGCCACCTCTTCATTCGCGGCGGTTGCCCTTTCTTCGTTCATTTTTCTTCGACGCTGCACCACAGGACGAATGGCGACGTCGATGTTCAAGGAGTGCCGGTCCAGGGCCCGAGGCACACCTCGGAGATCTTTTGCAGTCCAGGCGAACGCGTCGCGGGACCCAGCAAGCAGGGCATCTAGTGACGCTGCTGCATCCCCAGTGAGACAACCCCCGAGGTAGATCTTTTCTGATTTGTTTTCGAAGGGGGTAATCACCCTTCTTTCTGTCTCGGGAGTGGGTATTGTGAAATCCCGGACCTCGAGGTCTTCTTTACCCGAAGTCTCTACCATGAACACAGAGCATTTTTGCTTAGCCGAGGTCATGTAGTAGACGCGGGCCTCTTCTTGGTTGCCCTTCACTTCTCCGACACCCACGCTGGTGGGGAACTTCATTTTCAGGTGGTAGATGGAGACCACCGCCTGGAATTTCATCAAGGAGACTCTCCCGATGATTGCGTTGTAGGCCGAGGGCAGGTGCACCACCGTAAACTCTATTACCTCGGTTCTCGTTGTCGGGCCAGTACCGAGGGTCATTCACAGGTCTATGAGACCAGCGACATCGACCTCGTTTCCCGAGAAGGAGGTGAGCTTCCCAGCGTAGGGCCTCAAGGATGTCGCGGAGATCCCTAGCTGCTCGAAAGCGCCAAAATACATGATGTCTACGAAGGAACCCGTGTCCACCAGTATTCGCTTCACTATTTTCGAGCCCAACTGAGCGTGTATCACCAGGGGGTCGGTGTGGGGCATATGGAGCCCTTCGGCGTCCTCTGTTGTGAAGGCCATACCCACGTGGGATCGTGAGGTTTGTGTCACGCTGTATACCGAGGGATCATGGTGACTTGCCCTCGCGTATCTTTTTCTTTCCGCCTGGCTCGAGCCCGCCAGCGAGGGTCCGCCCGAGATGGTGTTGATGTACCCATCGGGCGCCGCGGCTTGCCCGGAGCGCGACTGCCTCGCCGGAGCTTGTTGCTCTGTGTTGCTTGGTCGGGACCGGGTTGGTTCCTGCTGCACGAGGTTAGCCCCCGACGCGGGGTTGGCGCGCTTTTTCTCGTTTGGGTTGTAGGCGGGGCCACCTTTGCCTCTGTAACCTCGTGGCTTCCCGCCGAAGCAGCTCCAACCTCCACCGCCACGGTTGTCGTAGCGGTTGTAGTTTCTATTGTCGTTGTTGCCTCTATTATTGTTGTTGCTTTTGTTGTTGTTGCTTTTGTAATCGGCGCGCCGGTCGTGAGTTTGCGTCATGTACGCGTCCCTCGCGGCCGGTGCAGCCACTTTAGCCTTTCCCTTAGCCTCGGTCATGATTTCCTTGTCGGTCCTCGGTCGCGAGCTCTGGGTGGCAGCGTCCTCGGCGTAGACCTGTGCCGTGATCCGAGCACAAAGGCTCTCATATGTGGTCGGATTTTTGAGAAAAATGCGACATTTGAAATCCCCCTGGCGAAGGTTGCCCATGAGGATGTCACGTACCAAGGCCTCGTCGATCTGCGCGATCTCAGCGACCGCGGTGGTGAACCTCGTAAAAAAGGTACCCAGCTTCTCGTTTTCCCCCTGCTCGATGCCACGGAGATCGCGCATGTTCTTCTTGAGCTTTCTCGAGCCGTTGAAGTGCCCGACGAAGGACTCGCATAGCTGGGAAAACGAGGCTATCGACTCGACCTTAAGGCTGGTGAACCACGTCATTGCCGCCTTGTCTAGAGTGGTCGGAAAGATCCGACAGAAGATGGCGTCATTGTAAGAGTTGACGTTCATCTGGAAGGCGTAGTGTTTTATGTGGTCCTCGGGGTCGGCCGTGCCGTCGTAAAGTCCCATTTGTGGCCAATGGAAGCCTTTGGGCATGTGTGCCTCTTGGATCTCGGGTATGAAGGGATTCCTGTACCCACTCTCGACGGATGGGCGAGCAGACCTCGATTTTGACCTCGCCAGAGGGCGTGGCGCGCTTGCCGCCGTCTCGAACAGCTCCATGTCGCACCTTTCCGCACGTCGCGAACGGGATCACGAGATCTGCATCGGATCTCGGGAGGGTCTCTCCGTGGTAGATCCGTTCGTGGGCGCCTCCTGCCCCAACATGTAGCCCGTGACATATGCGGGCACGTACTCGGAGTGAGGTTGCCCCTGGGGGGAATCGGGACGTATGGGGGAGCTTGGCCCTGTTGGTACTGCCCGTATCCCGGATAGGGATACTGGTTGAAAGGAGCGCCACCCTGTTCATACCCCTGGAACGGGTATGGGTTTTGTGGGATGTTGTATGTCCAGCCTGGCGGGACCACAAAAGGGTATCCTGACGGACCTGCCGTCGCCCATGGAGGGGTCTCGGCCATATTGTCGGGATGTTGGGGGAAGAAATTGTTTGGACAAGCCATTCTGAAGGGGTTTTAGGAATCAAGGTTTGCACTAAAATGGGAAGCTGCTTAGGATGAAGAGGTTCCCACAGACGGCGTCAGTGATGAAACCCGAAATAACGAATACGCTACGAGACAAGAAACAAGTTTATTATATTTGAGTGCAAACACTTGCTCCTTTATTTATGATTTTTCCGTGGTTCCGAGGTTACAAACCTACGAGGTTGATGTACAACTTCAAGAATCACACCTAGACCTCCTACAAGGCTCCGAAATCGCACCTATTGTTGCGAGGTCGATTCTAGGGCGAGGTAGATTTGGGGATATGATGTAGGGAGTTTCGTGAGTTTTTGTAGTGAGGTTTCAGGCGTGAGCGAGGTCTCTGCGCGACTTTGGGGTCTTTCTGCGGGTTTCTCCTATCTGTAGCGAGGTCTTTTGAAGATGTTCCTATCACGTCGATCTTTAACTAGCAAGAGGGTTCTTGAGTTCAATTAGTTTTTCGACCCCTTCTTCCTACGAGGTTCTTCTCTATTTATAGAGAATTGGGGGGCCGAGTTTAGGCCAATGTTCGATGTGAGATGCTCGAAATAAGGGTTTTTGATTGTTCCATGAGTGAGGTCACTTGTGATTGGCTTGGGAGTGAGGTTGCTGGTGATTGGTTCGGGAGTGAGGTCGCTTGTGATTGGTCCGAGCGGGCGGGCGTATTAGTAGAGTCGGTGACGAGGTCGAGACCTCGTTCCGGGATATTTGAGAGACCTCGCATCCGTCGGGAGTTTTGTTTTTAAATAACCGGGCATGGACGTGGGTCCCTAGTTTGCCTATGGGGGCCCTCCTGGGCCCACTTTTTGCTTTTACTGTTTTGGACATCATCATATATATACATAGATTTAAGTTTGTAAATATAAGGTGGTGCTAGAATCATTTTGATAGCTCGAAAAGGTATAACTTTAATATATAGTTATAGATATGTTATTTTCATGTCTTTTTTTAGTTGTATTCATGAATTTCGATGTTATTCTTAATTATAAAATATATTCATGAAATCACTTGCGCGTATACATTGTTATTATCTAGTATATTCACGATATTTTATTGATTGTGATTATTTATTTATTTTTAACATTCATGAAAATTTATTGTATTCATAATGCATTGTTTGTATTCATGATATACAATTACATATTAGAGATATTTAACGGAATATATGCATGAAACTGTACTTGTATATGCATGCTTTTGTGTACACATGTTGTTGGATAAGGAACAATGGTTTCTCTACTCGAGTAATCGAAGTTTTGATAATGACAAAAACTTGGAACTAATTCCTTATATAAGTGGTCACATGAAAGATACAGATTTACAAGAAAAACAAGGGAAAAATTCCCAATGAAGCTATCTGAGTACGTGGCAAAAATATTGAAGGATAAAAAGGACATTTCACTGTTGTCTTGGGCAGCAAGCTGAGTCTCGAGAAGAAAAGGATCCAAAAGGGTACGTTAGTCTTTTTGAATAGTGTCGTACTCCCCAAGACAAAAAGGGTAAATGCGTCAAGATAAAAGTGGAAATCTCTATAAATAGAAAGCGATGAAGCTAGGTCATTTCAAGCTCTCGAAGACGGAAAGTACCAGACTCACATAGAGAAAGAGAGAGCTCGAGCTGATTCAGTGAAGACGACAAACCAAATTCTGAAGGAAGTTCCAGATCCAAGTGATGGGGACTGTGTGAAGATCGCCATCGACTTGGAGAGTTGGTTCCGGTGCTAAAGGGAACTGCACATTGAACGAGTCAAGTTCACGTTATATTGATTGCGTTTAGATCTAGATTCATGATGACTTAGTCGTTAGTACTGTTTGTAAGTGTGATTACGAACAATAGAGAAGTTCGTCTTTGTATTGTGTATCCTGAGATCTATCAATCTGAATATAATACTTGTTCAAAATCTTCCAAGGGAGGTAGAGGTTTACTCTCCAACTAGTTGGCTGTAGAGGTTCCTCTATAAGGAAACATGTCCTTGCTCTTGCGTTATAGCTTTATTTTTCTATGTTGATCTTTATCCGCTGCGTAAGGGAATTGTCACTGGAACAGTTCCCGACTTGTCTTACTAACACAGATCTACGATCCTACAATTGGTATCAGATCTTTGGTGCTCTAGATTTTTCTGTAAGTTTGCGGGATGTCTACAGAACTTAGCGCTATCGGACACGGAAACAACAAACCACCTAGGCTGATTGAAGGACGATTTGGGCGATGGTAGGTACTCATGAAAGACTGGATGCGCAGTCGGGATTACCAGGCATGGGTAGTGATCGAGAAAGGGAACTTCACCATCAACCCAGCCATCAAGGATGATCTCACCAAATGGGGGACAAACGAGTGGAAGTGTATGGAGGCCAATTTCAAAGCAAAGATGTACCTCAACAATTCCATGAGTGAAATAGATTCAGCCAAGGTTGGAAACCTAGATCATGCCAAGAAAATGTGTGCTGCAATCGAGCAGATGCACATGAGCAGTTCGGATCTAAAGGAAGATCACCAAATAGATGCTCGTCAGGAGTTCTATAACTTCAGGATGGAACCTGGAGAAACTGTATCATCTTACCAGTTTCGATTCGAAGGACTACTAACTTGTTGGTTTGGGAATTTCAAAGGAATAAGTCATAGAACGAATGAAAGTCAAGAAGGTGATAGATGGTCTTTCCGAAAAATGGACTCATGATCGAACAACATTCAGAGAGAATCCCTCCAACAGGAACCTCATGCTTCATGAGATCTTTGGGAAACTAAAGACTTATGAGAAGAGGAGGAACTTTGACAAAGCTCATGACAAACCTGGAAAAGGAATTGCACTTAAGCTGGAGAAAGTGATTAAGTCTGTCCAGGAACAGTGTGAAGAATCTGAAGATGATGAAGAAGATGACATAGTGCTCATCACAAAGGCATTACGTAATCTCTACAAAAAGGGAAAGTTCCAAAAGAACTATGGAGGGAGCAGAGATTACAACAGGCCCGGTGAAAAAGATACCAAGGATATTACCTGTTTCAAATGCTTCAAGAAGGGTCACTATGCTAAAGCATGTCCTCTAGGAATGAAGACACCAAGTCTGGGAACAAAGCGTACATAGCAACATGGGATGATTCAGAAGATGAAGATCTTGAGGCATGGACTACACCGAATTTATGTGCTATGGCTATCAAAAGAGATCCGCAAGAGCCACAAGAGGATGTGAGTATTCTAACTCTAACTAGTTGCTTTGATAACTACTCTAAATCTGATCTTATTCGCATACTTTCTAAACTTGTTAAAGATAACACGAAACTTCAAAAGGAAATGGGTAAAATTGAAGAGCATTGTCTTAAATTAGAAAGTGATGTTGCTGAAAAGGAACTTGAATTAAAGAACACTGAACTTGTTGAATGTTCCGTGTGTGATAACCTGAGAAAGGAACTTGACTCTTTAATGACCACTAAAAATGAGCTTATCTCTGTGCTTGCTACTGTTACCTCAGAGAAGGAAACCCTTATTAAGAAGCTAGAGAAAAATGAGGGAAAGAAAGTTGCCGAGATTCCTAAAGATATGTTTGTTCCCTCTAGACATGGTATAGGATACTCTGAAATAGACTTTGGAAGTGATCAACAGACCCTCACTCTGAGAGAGTTAAGTGAAAGTAGAGCCTTAGAATTACAAACTGAGAAAATAAAAAATTCCCATCTAGAAGAGAAAATTAGAGTTTTGGAGAGTGGAACCAAGGGGAAAAGGACTACTACACTGGGAACAATTCTCATAAGATATATGTCAAGATAGCTAAGGGAAATGGTTCCAGAGTACCAAACAAGGAAATTGTCGAGAAAAATAGAATTCAGAGGCCTCACCCTAAGTTTTATCTAGGAGAATATTACAAAACTTGTTGGACATGTGGAGATCATGGTCATTACAAAGAACAATGTCAAAACAGAAAAGTCAATTCCTCAGGAAATCACATGAATCGGAACAACAACAAAATTCCATACTTTAAGGTCTACAGGAACTATCACTCTATTGATGTTAATATTGCAGATTATGTTGACTAATATCCCTGTAAGGAACCAGGCAAGGAGCATCTTGCCTGGGTAACCAAACACTGATCATTTTACAGGTAAGAGCGAGAGAGAACTGTATGTAGTTTGTAGACAGTGCATGCTCCAACCACATGACAAGAAACAGAAGCAATCTAACCTTGCTTAACACCTAGGTTGAAGGAGGAAACGTTTCCTTCGGCAACAAAAACAAAGGAGCAATTCAGGGATCAGGGGAAGTCAAGCTCAACAAATCCATCAAAATCAATAATGTGAATCTTGTGACAGATCTTGGGTATAACTTACTATGTGTGGCGCAACTTTGTGATCAAGGAGACAACATTGTTTCCTTTGATTCAAATGAGTGTCTAGTTGTGAACAAAGAAACCAACAAAGTGCTTCTTAGAGGAAAAAGGTCAAACAATGTTTATATTGTTGATCAAGATTTTCAACCTCCAAGAAAGTTGTGTCTCACAGTTCCTACATGTGATACTGATCTTTGGCACAGACGCCTTGGACATGCGGGTTTAAACTTGATTCAAAAGTTGTTTCTACAAGATCTTGTAGTTGGTCTACCTAGGATACATCCAGACACAGGAAAACTATGTGATGCTGGTAAACAAACTCGAAGTTCCTTCAAGCCAAAGAATTCATGTTTTTAGAATATAGGATAGAAAATTCAAAATTCCATTATTAAACAATCTTTTATTTTTGGATATGATAGATAGGAAGATCATTATGATATTTTTTTTATGCTATCATACAATATCTAGAATATTTATTATTATAATCTAATCATTTATTACCTTATATGAAAAGATCTTGATTAGTTATATGATAATTGTCACGCAGATCATAACAACAATTTATATTTAAGCATTTACATAATTATTTTTCTTTGATAATAAATATATTTGAAAATATTTAAGAAAAACCCGTACAAGGTACCGAAATACATACTAGTTGTTATTCTATTTTGTTTTTATGTGAGAAATTATTTAGAATATTTGTTGAAAATTGTTGGGAATAATTTCACCCGTTAATTTCTCAAAAAATAGGGTTTAGGGTTTATAGAATTTCGGGATTAAAGGATTTAGGATTTAAGGGTTATTTAGGGGTTTAGGGCTTTTTGGTGTATGGTTTAGGGTTTATGGATTAGGGTTTAGAATTTAAATTTTAGGATTTAGGGGGCATTTGGTTATTGTGTATCATGAATGAAGGTATCGGGTTTGGGAATAGAAATCCCATACTTAGTGTTTGTTATGCTATTTTCTCAAACTCTACCCCTCCCTCGGGTATGAGTTTTCATTCCCGCTCAACTATTGTTCTTTATCTTCAACCTCGCCTTGCTCACTTCTCCTCCCTCTTTTTTCCTTTGATCCCTTCGATCCGGCGAACTGAGCGAGCCTTCACCGTCTCCTACCGAAGCCTCTCCAAAATACTCCGACAAGCCTTCGTCGTTGAAGGGAATGAAATCTCATGTCGGAGTATTTTGGAGAAGCTTTGTTATGGAAAAAACATGGCAATATAATTTATTTTTTTCATATCCAAAAAAAAATCTCATGTAGGAGATCCTTTAATCTCATACCGGATCGAAGGGAATGAAATCTCATGTCGGAGATCCTTTATTTTACCTAACTCTTATCTAATAGTTTATAGTTTAGAAAAAAAATTATTTATAATAATTTTTTAGGATAAGTTTATTTTTATCAACATAAAATAATTTAAATATAATCTTTTTTTATCAAAATTAAATAAAGATAATTAATCGTCAATCTCTTAAGAGAAAATGTAAAATTTAATTATTTTTGTCAAATTTAATTTAATCATTTAATTATCAATATTGTAAGATAATGTAAATTTCTATCTTTTATTTATTAAAATTCTATTTTAATAAAATATTTTCCATAAATATATAAACGGTAAAGATAATGTAAATATTTATTTAATTATAAGAGCAATTTAGATTCATATCATTTCCTTATAAAAATTAGATTTAAAAAAATATTTTACCAAAATTTGATTTAAGAAAAGTTTTTATCAAAAATATTTTACCTAGCATATGCATTCTATCTAAAAATAAAATAAATATCCTAATATTTGTATAATAGTGTATATTAATATAGCATAAAAATATCTTAATAATCTTCCTATTTATTATTTTTAAAAATAAAAATTTGTTTTTTAAAATTAATGGTTATTTTGCCAAAGATTATTTAAAAAAAAAGACGATGTGATCCAATCTAAAAGTGACATGCGTCGTTTAATAATTTTTTTAACCTCCGCTTTAGGTCATAGTTATGATGATATGACTCATTAGCGGCGAAAGCCTAGAACCGGAGAGAAAAAAACAGGACTCTGGAGGTCGCCAAGAAGAACGAATTCATAATTCTTCACAGCCGGCGGCATATCTTCTTTACCTCGTCAAAGTCGACTACAAAGGTAGGTTTAAACTACGTCTATGTATCTCTAGGTTTTCCTCTCGTTCGTCTTATCTGTAATTCTTAAAAATCCAAATTTGAGCGGTTTGTACTTGTCGTTCTCAAATTGAATTCGACCGAGTTTCTCAAGAAATATCCAAAATTTCACTTGTTTTCTCCCGCTGGCGCCTGGCCGATAACTCCCGGCGGCCGCCACTGAGGAATGAGATATAATTTTGATATAGTTTTCAGAGAAAAAGAATTCAATTGGGGGTTAATGCATAATTAGAATTCCCCCTAAAATTGCAGCAGCAACCTAGATATTACTGGGGAATTCTGAGCATAGTTAAATCAGTTAATTAATAACATATGTTCTTCATGTCCCTCCTTTCTGCATCGCCACTTTGTAAACATTTTGGCAAGTCCAAGGAATGGCCTGGCTTCTAACTTTTGGTTGAAGGTCATGGATCTTTGCTCCTGAATCAATGTTTTATTGTGTGTGTATGTATTGATTTTACAGGAAACGACAGCTGAGAGAAAGCATGGTGAGTTTCAAAAACAGATATATGGTAATGGAGATCTTCCTGGACCCCAACAAGGATCTCACAGGAAATGATGATCCTATCATCATTACCCAATTCAACGTGGCCAAGGCTATTAAAGACAGCATACTTGTGAATTTTGGCGAGTGTGGCTTGGCTTCTTCTCTTGGTTCATTCCAGGGTAAGCTCATGCTTCATTGCTTCTTCTCTTGTTCCTCTATAGTTTCAAGTCATTTGCTTCCTCCTTTTGAAACCTAAGCATGTTGCTTCTTCTATATAGTTAAGTACGTGAATCCCATAACCAAGGTGTGTGTGATCAGATCCTCAAGGAAGGAGTATCAAATGATCTGGTCTGCTGTTACAATGGTCAGAAGCATTGGAAATTGCCCGATTTTGTTCAATTTGCTTGATTTGAGTGGTGAGAGTTCGTATTTTTTTTTTCCTTGTTGTGTCTAGTATTCATATGATTTTAGAGTTTAGCTTGCATATCTATATGACTTTGCAGGAAGCATCCGAGCGTGTAAAGATGCGGCTTTGAAGTGTGAGGAAGCAAAATTTGAGCAGTATAAGCTTGCTGTAGGAGATCGCCTCACTGAAGCAATAAATCTGCAGGTGCAGAACTGTGTTGAGAAGATTAAATCCCTAGAACACTAAGAGCACACCTTTCATCGTTTCAGGTTCTTTGCTTATTCTTAATCTGAGACTATGAGTTATCTGAATCTCAACCAGGTTAAACACCCTGAGCATGGCATCATCATCAGTGGTTGACCTATAATATCAATTGTTTGCTCATGTGAAAATTTATAACTACAATGCTATGCATCAGTAGAGGGAATGTTATTCAAACTCTTAAATTATCTTCTTCTCAAGTTAACTCTAGGCTATGAGAAATATTAGTTACACAAAAACTGATGGGGAGCTGGATTATAAAGAAATTTATCATGTCCTTAGAAATCAACATCCTACTTTGGATTGGTGTTTAGTTATTTGGCATGAGATTCAGTCAAGAAGTTGGAGTTTTCATTGTTGGTTGATCACCCTTCAAAGACTTCCTGCAACCTCTAAACTCTTCAGATTTGGTTTGATTCAAACAAACTCATGTGTGCTCTGTGGGGCAGATAATGAAGATCGTTATAGAGTCTTTGATTCATTTTGGATAAAGCAGATATGGGAGCTGGGGGAAATAAATTTGGGCAAAAAATACATGTTTTTTTTCTTCTTTCACACATTGGCAAATTGGTAGGTTTTCTTGAAACTCAAAAAATAGCAGCAAATTCATGATCAATTCTTTCATTTTGATTCAAGAAGTTTCTCTGTGTATGCTTTATTTCAACTTTGACATCGCTATGGTTGTATTTGCTTTATTTCAACTTTCTACCTTGTATAATTCAGTTCCATCATCTCCAGCTTGGTTTGTTGACATTGCATAGGTTGTGGTCTGCTTGCTTTATCTCAACTTTATGCTTTTACAATTCAACTTTATCATCTCTAGTTAAACTATATAGGTTGTGTTTCCGTCGTCATCAATGGTAGAACCGTGATTCCATGTACAACGTCAAATGTACAAGCTTCCTCAAGATTTGTTTGTATCATGCTTCGTCATCTCTGTTTTTTTTTTAAATATGCAACACTTGTATACATTATTGAAGATTAAACAATCTGTTGGAATATTACTTACGACGTCTAAAGTTGGGGCATAAACTTGTCTAGTATATAGGTTTTTTAGTTACTCTTCCTGTGACCAACTATATTGGTTTTAGGATGGAACCCTACTGGATTTATGTGTTGAGCCTAATGCGCATATGTGCCCAGGACGGAACACACCTCCGTCAGTATTGGCCTACTGAACTTTAATTCAATCAACGATTATTTTTGCACAATTACAGTTTAAATATGTTCTTTACTTGAAAGTGTCCCTCTCCTAATAAGTTGTTTTGAAGTTTGGTCACCAAAAATACATTAACAGGACCATTTATTACTCTCATCCAATATTCTAGAGCCCTCCTCACTTTTAACCTAAGCTCCCCTTTTACCGAAACTTATCCATATATATATATATATATATATATAAAATTTTATGAATTTTGCATCTTATATTATCCGTAAAAAGGATGGGTCAAAATTAAAAGAAATGACATTGGTAGCTTGAAAATTAAGTTTCAATTCATGTGCTTAAAAAAGCGAGAAATACATGAGAGCTAGCTGTTTATCATATGTCACGTACACAACAATGGTTTATTTTGAATCCAACAAAAAGTTCAAATTTTGGATTATTGATTTTGATCTCTCCTTAATATTTATAAAAAATCTCAATTCCCTCTTCTTCACTGACATGTTTTCTTATAAATTACTGTACTATAAACATAGAATTTCAATGAACCGTACCTATCATCTGTCAATTAATTATCTCAATTAAGTCCACATCGGATACAAAAGCTAATGGCAGAGTTAGCGCCAATGGTAAATTAACCATGCATTATTTCAAACACGTGTTATAGATCGAATGGATTAAAGAGATGAAGTGGGCCAATAGTACGTGTTGTCATTACAAAAATAAAGAGAGAAGGAAGCAAATGCTAAACTTGTGCGTGAAAAAAAAAATTGATACTATTCTTTAATTCAGACAATGTTATTGTATAGGGTACGTAAGTATGTTCCTTTACACTAATATGTTTCTTTTCTTATGTCCAGCAGCATGAACAACATTAAACAAAAATGCTTCAAGTTGTTCAAGTAATTTTTCAATCTTTCTTATACATATATCGATCCCCTAATTAAAACAAAAACATATTACAAGGTAGCAAGCTCGATCATCTAACGGGTTAAAAAAATCAAGCACCATGATCAACTTGCTCAAAATCTTTGCAAAGTTGAAAATTATTTGGCAGCTATGGAATCTAAGAGGCTTCATCCTCGTGAGCTTCTCTCTACAATGTATCTTGATCATAGGATCCTCTTTGAGGATCCAAACCTCAAGATCCTGGGCTCATCGCGCAATCTGGTTGGTGTACCTTCTTGCCGATTGGGCTGCGTACTATGCCATCGGGCTCGTCGTCCCATTCAACAGACTAGAAGACGCCAATATGTACGACATCCGCTCGTTTTGGGCCCCCTTCTTGCTCTTGCACATCGGCGGTCCTAACACCATCGCGGGTTTCTCCTTGGAGGATAACGAGCTATGGGATCGGAGTGTGTTGCACATAGTCGTTCAAGGGGTAGCCACCATCACAGCCATAGTCCGGTGCCTCTCCGAGAAACGGCTCTTGGCACCGACCATGTTGGTGTTCGTGGCTGCCTTGACTCGGTATGCTGGGAGGATCTGGGCTCTCTATAAAGGCTCGTTGGATTCATTGAGGGACTCCTTTAGCGAAGAGAAAGCGGCCCAACGTGGGAAAGAGGCCGTCGTAGAAGGCGCCTATGATGATTCAAGACAGCACATTGCGATGGTGAATCACTCGTATGATTTGTTTCAACAATTCAAGGGCATCTTTTGCGGTCTCTCCATCAAAACCGACCAAGAGGTTTCGAGGGTTAGAGAAAGGTTGTATTATTCCCTGAGTCCAAAGCAAGCTCTGATTGAGATGGAAATTGAGCTCGGCCTCGCCTATGGTTTTTTCTACACCAAGATTTGGACGATCATCGAGAATAGAGTAGGTGGGATTCTCCACCTCGTGTCCTTGGCTAGCGAAGTAGCGGCTCTATTCCTTTGGGTCCTGGCGGATAAGCACGTCTACAAAAAGGTTGATGTCAGACTCACAAATGCTTTGCTCTTCGGTGGCGTTTTTCTTGACATGGTATCCCTGTTGAAGCTCGTGTTTTCCGACTTGTTGATTTGCCGCCTGTGCAAGCTTTGTCCCAATTCTCGCCCTGTCACTTCCGCCATGAGCATGGTGCTCTCGGTCAAGAACCAAAAATGGGCCAAACGCTTTGTCTTGCTTCGTCGTTGGTCGGGATCCGTCAAACAATTCAAACTGTCAGAATACAAGGAGCAACGCTGTTGTGGGTTCCGGCCCCTACGCAACCTGTATGACTGCATCACGAGATCATACCAAAGTAATGTCTCAATAGTGGAGTTAAGTGATCAAGTGAAAAAGAAAATCTTCAGAAGCATTTATGCCAGAGTCAAGTGGTTGCCCGAGAATCAAAGAGTACTAGCGGAGTATGTCTCAAAGATGTTCGACGAGAAAGAGCTACTTTCTAACGCTATCCGACAGATTTGCAAGGATTTGGGGATCGTCGACACCTTGCTCATTTGGCATGTAATGACCGACTTGTTCTACTCCAAGTACTGGACGGTTGTGAAACCACAACCACAAGAAGATAACGAGACCATCTTTTCCCAGTGTAACAAGCAACTCTCCGAGTACCTGATTTATCTCGTTTTCCACCAACCCAAGATGGTATTGGAAGGGGCGCAGTTTGTCATGTCGTTGGAGGATATGAAAAAGCGCTTGGAGGAGATCAAGAAGCAATTACCCGAGAATCTGCGCAACATATCGAGATTAACGGAGACCCGCGTTTGGGGAGATGAAGACATGTTACATACGCAAAGGTTGCAAAACTATGAAAGAGAAGCGTTGGAAAAGCAAGAGGATGACATCCGTGAAATTTTAAGCAAAGAGAATAGTGGGGAACTATCAGTGCAATTGATTTTAAAACTGGCGTCCTATATGGCGGAAAAGCTAGATTTGAGTCAAGAAACGGAGGCGATTATGAGCGACATATGGATAGATCTTTTGTTGTATTTTGCAGGGCATAGCAGCGGGAGAAGTCATGTCCAACAACTCGGCAACGGCGGAGAACTTCTCACCGTAGTTTGGCTCATGACGACACAACTTGACTTAACCATCAACCTTCCACACTAGCTCTACATAAACCTTGTTTCCGTGTAGATGCATGTCTTATTTGGTATAAATTTTTAAATTTCCATACCTTATACATGCGGTTTGTGTTTAATATGGCACGCACATAGATGCATGTCTTGTACTTGAATAAAATGTTCACTTCTTGTTGTCTTCTTGAACTACTTTCTTATATATATAGCTTCGTGATTTTGACAAGTGGGCTTTTGTTTAATATGGGCTTTTGTTGATGGGAAATTGATCCCTTCTCCTTTAATTTTGTTCATGTGCCTTTGAATTATTTATTGATTGATATTCACCAAAGTTTTAAAAAGGGGTATGAGGGTAGTGGCCCACGATGGTGGTTTCGCTAACCGGTCAACAAATGAGGAGTTCAGGGGGTGACATGTCGCTAGCAAGACTGGGGAGATGCGCAACTCCACCAAAATGGTATGTTATGTTTTCCATTACTGGGTCTATTGTGATCTGATTAGGGTTTTTTGAGTCTCTATATTTATGCTCACGAGATACCTCATAATTGTAATATGGTATTTTAGCCTCCATAATAAAAATTATATTCTATACATGTGGACATAGCTAACACATTATTAGTAAAACCATGTTAAAACTCCATGTCTTTCTTCACTTTTATCATTTTCATTACAACAAATTTTATTTTATTTTTGTATAAGGTCTTTTTAATTTATACTCTTAGGGTATATGATAACAAATCATGTTAATTGTAGCATTTTTTCAGAGAAATTATTCTTTTAATTAATCGGGAAAAGATAATATGTTGATGATTTTAGTGTCATCAAGTGATTGTTCCCTAGTAGGGAACTACGTAGGAACAATGTCTTTTAGTGTGATCGGAGTTCATACGACGTTATGGGATCTCACTTAGCTATATCACAAGTTCGGAGGTGTGGAGTACCCGCCTGTGTAAGTATACTTGAGGTCTAGAGGATATATATTAAGGATATGTTACGCTACTCAATAATGAACAATGAAATAACAGAACAGTAGTTCCATGTAAGAAACAATGTCCCTAAGACAAGATGTCTGCACATGACATTAA
Source organism: Fallopia convolvulus (assembly GCA_964016875.1). Taxonomy (NCBI): domain Eukaryota; kingdom Viridiplantae; phylum Streptophyta; class Magnoliopsida; order Caryophyllales; family Polygonaceae; genus Fallopia; species Fallopia convolvulus. The sequence continues at coordinate 52,253,827 of OZ024732.1, forward strand.
GGATGAACGATATGGGTTGATCCCTTGGAGGGAACACCAGTTCTCCTGGTACGTAGTTCCTTGGTAAGGAACTACAGTTCTGTTGCAGGAACTACAAATCCTGCGATATGGAGTTATTTTCACCACGTGTACGTCGATTGTTTAAAAACCGCCTTGATATATAATTGATGTTAACCACGATGTTAACCACTTTATAACTTCCTTTTTATGACTGGTTTCTATTAAAACACGTGGCTTTTTAATAAGAGTCGTTGGTGACAGATGGGACAATTGGTAACCACCATGTAACTGCCCATAACTGTCATGTAACTTTCGAAAACTGCCAGAAACTACTCCTTATAAATTTTCTACGACCTATTTAAGGACAAAAGGAGATAGAGTCAAGTTTGGTTGAAAAGATCTCACTCTAGATCTAATCATTCTATAGTTTAGTTCTCATCATAAGCATTGGAGAGAACTAGAAAATATGTCTTATCTCACTTCAGACTCTGCGAATTTTCTAAAGAAGCTTGTAAGGGGCAAAATTCTAATTTTGAAAAGTGTTGTCACGATTCAAATCTTATCCCTAGTATATAAACTCTTAAATTAATCTCATATGGTCAATTGATTTTAGAATATGAGACCCCACCGAAATTATGTTTTAGAGCTTAAGAAGCATGTGCGCTCATATCAACACTATTTGGCTTGGGATCGAGTTGGGTCTTGTTCGTGTTCCTCCTCGTCCTCCATGGGAACGAGTCTGTGCCTACGCACATAAATACTGTTGATCTACGTTTACTATACAAGTACACGCGTACGTATATTATTTGTACGTAGTATGCGTAGTCAACGGTGAATTTTTACTTTATCAGACGACCAAAGAATATTAAGACAGGGAATAGTTTAATTCATTGAACAAGCCAAGCAATTAAATTCATTGGAGGACAACTTTTTTGGTCGAACGTGGAATGCTATATTTCTAATATATGCTAAGTTTGTACATATTCATGCCGACAGTTATATTAGAAACGATCATTGTAATTAAGCTGAAATCTTAATTATGTGCATTATTAGTAAAATAATTGGTGATTATAAACTATAACAATTAAAAGTACAGTAATAGAAGCAGATCGAAAAATATTTTGTACGTACGTAGCTAGTGTGGCTCCCATGCCTTTTTTGTTAGATATTGGAAATAAATTATAGGTTTCAAATTAAGTTTTAATAATTGTGTGTTTACGGGTTGTAATTTGCAAAAGAATAATATGATCAAATTGGGAAAAAAAAATGCATTTTGTCATTGTTATAGAAATTAAATAAACTTGCTTGTATTGATGTTTCCAATTGATATATGGACAAATTTATTTTTAAATTATCAATTTCAAGTATGAATCTGTGATTATCTCTACCGACTCTCATACTATTAAAGAAAAATTTTGGACCTCCCTTGCTATAGGTCGGAATTCGAGCTAGTCCTATCTCCCAACTAAATTTTTCCTTAGCCAAAAAACGCCTAGAGATCCAACTTTTTATAACATTAAAATAGCACCTAGGTGTATTTTCCATATTACTATAGAAATTGAACAATTGGTTAAGATAATGCCTTATGACTTATGACTACATGTAGGTAAAGATTGACGACATTAGAAATTTGAGAAGTCGTGAAGAAAATGATATTAATTACCTAGGATAACGAACTAAGTAGGTACGTAGTGCTTACCTACACAACTAAACTTGGGTATTTACGAGTAACTTATAAGAGTTAAGAGTTTTGTTTTATCTTAGCAATTTGTCATGTTGAAGCTTCTTATTTATTTAAGTCAATAGTAGCAATACAAAAATCGTCTTTCCTTTCACCACCTAACAAAAATTATTTAGTTAAATGATTTGGTTGTTCTACAAAATTGATTGTCATTGAAATTATTTCTTAGAAGGAGAGAATCAGTACTCTAGTCCATTCCCTTAAAGGTGAATTTTATTAATAATTAAAAACGAGCTAAGTAGTAATTAAACGGGAGATAACATGACCCCTTACATCAGACAACGTACAATAGATCAGTTCACACCCTCAGGAGGGTCAAGCAATACATGAAAGCTTAGGCTAAAAGAAAAGACTAAGGAGGCGAGATAGTCAACAACACTATTCGTCTCTCTATAAATATGTTGTAATTGGACATATCAATCTCTACAAATAAAGTCTTGACACCTAAGTATTACACTAGTGAGCGGATGACTACAATCTATAGATTTTCCTAGAAGTAAGACCATCACCTGAAAGCCTATTTCAAGGGAAACCCTCATGTAGCCATTACCCCAGGCACGGTTCAATCCCTGCAGAACACCCTACAACTCTGCCATAGGAACAATGCAAATACTAATATTGAAGACAAAACCTACCTGCCACTTGCCATCTTCATCTCGGATCACCCCTATTGCAGTCGCTAACCCACCATCTTTAACCGAACCATCAGTGTTTAGCTTCACCCAACCTTGCCTCGGCCGCTCCCATTGAATATATCGCTCCTTCTTGGTAGTTACAACACGAGATATCACGTTGTTGTAACTAGCCGCATATTTTAAGAAAATGAGCCTATCTCCTTGATAGGGTCGTCCCGTAGTTTTAAGGGCCATGTGCAATTTTTTTTATAAAAGTAGAAAAATTGTCAAATATAATATACAAGCAGAAGTTAATGAAAAATATAAAGGGGGGTGGTGATACTTGAACACATGCATGCCTACTTATACAAATGCAAAGCCTTAACTACTACAATAGACTCATTTTATTTTATTTTTTATTTTTTTTTTTGATAAGGAAAGAAATTAGGAAAACTACTAATAGGCTAGCAGTCTCCCTAGGGCATCCTGAAGGATGAGGTTCCTAAAAACCGGATCAACTGCAAGTGGAAGGGTGGAAACGCGACGGAAGGAAGCGACAATGTAATCCGCCACCGAATTACACTCCCGGACTACATGAAGTATTTGTACTACTTTTTAAAATAAATTATAAAAAGGGACTAAATGAGACCATGTGCAGTGTGCAATAAGACTCCTTGCACTCCCCCATCTATGATCCTTCTCCTTGGTAACTCTCCTGATAAATATACTCAAGGTCGTAGATGAGGGAGTGCAAAGAGTACTATTGAACAGGGTCCCATTTAATCCCTTTTATAATATATTTAAAATAGCAGTATAAAAATTAAGTAAAATCAGTTTATTGTAGTGGTTAAGGCCTTACATTTGTGTAAGTAGGCCAGAGTTCGAGTCCCATCAATCAACCCTTTATATGTTTTTCGTTAGTTTGTACTTGTATATTTTGATAATTTTTCTACTAATATAAAAAATTTGCACAGGGCCCCTCAAAAATATGGGACGGTCATATACTACGCACCCAATTGAGCTCATCAAATTTTGCAAAGATAGTTTTTAATATGGTTTCGATTTCCTTCTGAATGAATACGCACATTTTATTTATAGTCGTTTTGAATTACTAGTTCAAAGCTACTTGACACTTTTTTTGTGAGACAATGCTCTACTTGACTTTAACATGTAAATTTTCTCGTCAATAAGACGATTTTATTAGGTCTTGTTTGTTTTTGTTATTAGCTTAGGTTCATGTTTTGATTATAAATTACTCCTTAATTATTAAAGTAATTAAGGAGTCATTTATAGATCGAGTTTGAATCCCCATCTTCGATATAATAGCTTACGTGCCTCCTACTGATCAAAGAAAAAAAATTGATAGCAATTTAAGCCCCGTTTTAGTAACTTGTTACTATGTAAGAAAAGTCGATGTAAATAGGCACAAGTATTTAAATTTCCACACATCATCATTGCAAATTTGCAATATAGTTTTGGGGAGAGGTTGGCATCTGATTTTTATTCTTCTTTTGTTTCCCTAAGCGAATCTCCACTTTTGTTTTATTTATAGATAGCATTGACACTTGTATAATTGTTTTAGGGACATTGGACTTTGTTATCTTCTTATGATTATAATAAGCAATGATTGTACTATCATTTTTTATTATAATTGAAATAAAATTAGACAGGCAAAAAAACACCTTCACCCTATGAATTATACTGGCTTTAGCACGTACATACACTATATAATCGATCCTTTCTTTCTTTCTCCCAATTCGTTAATATTTTGAACGTCGATCAATTCTACTTTTTAAAACTCTATTAATTGTTCCTTGAGAGGCTTCTCTAAGACAAAAAGAATGGGGAGAAATCCAAGTGATAAACAAAAAGTAAAGCATAGGAAAGGGCTTTGGTCACCCGAGGAAGACGAAAGGCTTCGAAGCTACATTCTCCGCCATGGCCATGGCTGCTGGAGCTCCATTCCTACTTCTGCCGGTGAGTTATTTCATCTCTTTGACGAACTCAATCTCTCTAACCCTTATTGAAACAATAACGAACTTACGATTGAAAAAATCGCAAATATTTGTTCAACATTATACATCTCGGTCCCTAGATCCTGCAAGAGCGGAATTATCTTGGTCCCTAGATATATCCTACGCTCCAATTTCATGAAAGTACAAATTGTGGTTTTGGATGGAATTGGTCCATCATAATGCAACTTCTCAAGAACAATACATCAATGATAAGTCATAATTAATTTATTTATTTAATGTAAAATATCAATGATAAGCATTTGAAAAAGCCTGGCCGGCTATATTGCCCACATATTTTATCTTACATGTTAAAACCGACAAATCTACCTACTATTTTGTCAAACTCAATTAAGATTTAGTGTATAAAAGTAGAGAGGCTGACAAATATCACTATTCTTATTGAAATTGGAATCTCTAACTAAACAAATCGATTCATACTTATCTCTATTTTATTTTATGAATTTAGATCCATCATTTTTTATAGAAAAGGTGCTTTTCAGGACTACAAAGAAATGGAAAGAGTTGTAGACTGAGGTGGATCAATTACTTGAGGCCGGGTTTAAAGCGTGGCCTTTTCACCCTGCAAGAAGAGGAAACAATTTTAACCCTACATTGTGCCTTAGGAAACAAGTAAGTTATTCTCATTCAAAACATTTTTTAACTGTCGGGTTTTCTTAATCTATTTTCTTAGGATATAGGTTGAGAATAATCTGTAAAAACTTAGATAATCTTGAACATATACGACATATAACAAAATGTTTTCAAATCACGAGTATGACTGTATAGTCGTATAGGGCATAGATTGGAAAAATTACTCAAATATCCCTTACACATAAAATGTTCATAATCTATATTTTATTTTTGTTTGGAATCTATTAGGTGGTCTCAAATTGCACATCACTTGCCAGGAAGGACGGATAATGAGATCAAGAACCATTGGCACTCATACTTAAAAAAGAAGGTAGAAAATACAAAAGAAGCACAACCAAACGAACAAGCATCTCCGAATTCCGTAGCCAGGGTCTCGAGTTTCGAATCCCTTATGTCTGGAGAAGGATCATCGTGCTCACAACTACTAGACCAAAATGTCGCTAAAAGAAGCCACCAAAGCTCGTCATTGCCTAGAATCTTTTTCGAAGAGTGGTTAACCTTGGATAATGTTAACCATTCAAATAATGGACATTCCTTTTATCCAAACCCTAACGAGACGCTTAGTTACTCGCATTCCAACACGTCGAATGATGAAACTTCCGCTATATATAGCAACTCCACGTACGGCTCCAGTGATGATTTTAACTTATACGACGCTTATGGTAACCTTCGAGACGACATGGTAGGTTTTGACATGTCATCAAATCATGCTGAGATAACACTTGAAGAACCAGTGCAGGGTAATCTTGGGATTGTGGACTTGTTACATGGGAACGAGATGTGTAGCGAGTATTGTATGTGTTCGGTAATTTGATGCACATATTTTACTCATGTGTGCGCTATTGTTAGCGTGAGCATATGCATGTGTAGATTGTGAAAATGCAGTTTCGTTTCCCCCAATTGTAAACGTTTGTAAGGTATCATTGATTTGTGTGCATACAAAGGCGGGCAAAAGTAGTAAGTAAATAAGCCTAGCTACATAGTACCGCTTCTTTTTTCTTAATTATGAATTGTTCGACATTATAATTGTAATATGGAGTATTATATTGGAGTGAATTCATAATCTTGAGTTGTCCTCATGGCTCATGTGTGTGCTTATTGCCTTTTAATTAGAGGATTACTTTATTCTTTGAAAAAATTATATATGAGTTTGAATCTGTTGAGAATGGACGCTTAGGATAAAAATAAGAAAGAATAAGAGTCATTGAATGGGGAGAAATCAAGGGCGATGATCGTTTTACATAAAAAGGGGGAAAATACATCACCACGGTTAGTTAATTATACGCGTATTTTTTGAAAAAAAAAAACGGATATAGGGGCGCGCCTAGAATGTGCATCAAAACCGATTGTTTGTGCATAAAAAATGTACGGATGTGCATCAAAATTATATGCATTAATATACGTTTGTGCATCATAATTAGTCGTATGTGAGTCAAAACTAACTATTTTATGTGCATCAAAAGAATTGTTAGGAAATAAACGCCCTCCAGGAAGGGACAATCAAACACCAGGAGAAGAGAGAAAGAACAAAAGCAAGACAAAGAACACATAAAAGTTTGTTGACCTAATTCGTGAGAATGACTATTTTGGGAGCACTATAAAACCAAGGACTTTCTTCACTAGAAGTTGAGGACTCAATTAAGGTTTACAAGGACTTGATCTTCCTGATCTATACTGATTTGATTAACATAACTTAATCTCTCAATCTCTCTCTAGATCTGAAGAACTCTTTCTTTTCCTTTTAGACTTGGATCTCACAGACAATTACAATAATCAATGAGCTTAAATAGAGAATTGAAGAAGACTAAAACATAGAAACATAATCTTCCAATGATAGAAAACAATATCTTTCCTAAGATCACGTCCTTCTTGCTCACCGAGAAAAAACACATCTCGACAACACAGGGAATTATGTGGACTTGTCTTGGCAAGACTCAGTCGCGTCTTGCACTTCCCCTGCCCGTGTACTCACTATGCGCATACTAGAGCCACAACACGGGCAAACACACCCGAGCCACGACCACGTTTCTTAGTCGTGCCTGCGTACTCCTTGCAGCGATCATAGTCCTCTTGGTCGCGGTCGCGGTAGTGCTCCTTTAGCCTATTCATCGTCTTTTTTGCCTAATTCTGAATCAGGCTCCATAAACCTAACACACTTGTGAATCAAAACGACTAAAAAGAGTATCTTGTTTATAAGTGTATCATAATCGATTGAATATGCATCAAAACTGGCAATGTAGTTCATTTTTAAATGAAATGAAATATATCATTTAAAAATAAAATACATTTCATTTTAATTTTTATGTACTGGTAATAATGATGCATGATTTGTAAATTTAATTTTTAAATGCTGGTAATAATGATGCATTTCTAATTATCGGTTTTTTTTACATGGATTTATTGTTTATATATATATATATATATATATTATATATATATATATATATTATATATATATATATATATATTCGATAATTATAATTTTTTATGTTCTGAAAAGTTGTTATTTGTTTGCAACTTCAAAGTGATAGGTTATTAACTTATTATTGATCAAACTAAAATGGGGAGGTGCTTTTAAAAATGACAAAAAAATTCAATTTATTCATATGGTATTGAGTGACCAATACAATCTCTTAATGTGAATATTTTAAATTGAAAGTAACTCGAATGAGGTTGATATTGTAATTTGATTTGTGCTTTTTTATGTTAAACTATTTCTTGAATTTGGTCCCGAACAATACTGGCTCTATCACTGCGCATGAGAATGAAAAAATTGATCTATTTAGCTTACTCTTGTTGAATTTGCAACTATGGAAATTAAAATTGTTTTTTAGTTTTTTTTTTGTATTGTACAATTTGGCTAAATATATATTTATAACAAGCTTTAGATAATTAGTTGTCAATTGTGGTAAGTACGATACTTCCAAAACTAAGATCATCATTCATGAGTTCAATATTTGTTTTCTATTGTATGCATGATAAATAAAAGTCGTCATATCAATATCAAATGCTGTCATCATAACTAACTAAAAATTGCATAACATATCGTTAAAAAATAATTAAGGATCGACTAGATATCAAATAAGTATTGATTATTACCCACATTATCCTTTTTAATATACTTTTTTTTGGTACTCATCCTTTTTAATATACTTTGGGGTAACCTCATGCCCGATCATCTGTCGGGACTCTTAACTATTAAGAGAATCCGAACTAATTGCACTTGATAATTGTTATGAAATTAGGGTTTAATATATCAATTGGCATCTAATAATACCCTAGCCTGTTGATTAAACATCAGCCTACACTTGACTTCGGTTGTTCATTGAATATGAGATGATTACGTATAAAATTTGATGAATGATCGATGGATCTCGTTTTCAAGATTATGATTTGAGATTACTTTTTCTTCTTTTATTAATTGACTGGCTTATGATTTTTATTACACTGGACGAAAGTTCATGTTACATGTGTATGCCAATTGTATATATAAACAATCATGTACGTATAACACATTTCGACATAGATATAGAGACCAACGTCGCCGACCTACCTACTTATGAATTGTTTAAGAAACTCTAACCTTAATTGAAATGATTAGTTAGGTGACCAAATACGTACTAATACGTATATACTTCGTATTATGATTAGTAGTTAAAATATTTATAATATTTTCCGGCGAGAAGCGATATATGAACTCATAAATTAAAAGAAAAAATATAGAAGCAAGAAAATTAAGTGCAATATTATTAGTTTCACTATATATATATATAATAAAATTAGACGCATATATCGACCATTTTTTTCTAAAGAAGCCCTGAAGCTAAGATACCAGGTTAAAAAGACAATGATAACAATTCATTTTCTTGAAAGAAACCTTGAAACTAAGATACCGAGCGTCCTTGTAGAACACTCCATAACTCAACTTTGGAAATCGTATAAACTCCAATATTATGAACAAAGCATGCCTATCGTTGTACATCACTATCACGTATCACCCAAGCAACTGCAACCATGGTGCCCTCTCTAACTAAGCCACATGTATTAAGCTTTACCCAACCTTCTTGGGATTGATCTTATCCCACATAATAAAACCTTCACGCCTATCTCCGTTATTCTTGGCACTTTGTAAAGGTAGCTTCGCATCATTATACTCCTCAACTTGACCCTATATGAAGAGGATGCGATTACCTACAAACAAATCATAACCAAACACAAAAGTATATACAATGAAAACACACAACACAGCCCAAAAACATAAAACAAAAAAACAGAAAGCAAAAGGGGACCCAAAACACGAAAGAGACGATAGTAACAAACAAAAACACAAGCAAACACTCCCTAGTGAAGCATGGGATCCTTCCCTTTGACAAGTCGGCTATCTGTCTACCACTTTGATCCTCTCTCTCCAGTCGTCCCTGCACCGTGCCAGATCTACTGAAATTCCCAGAAGTTCCATGTCCTGCTTTATGTTGTCCTTCCAGCACTTCTTCGGTCGTCCTCTACCTTTGTGGAAGTCCTCCAAAACCAAACGTTCACACTTTCGGACCGGCTCTCCAAGACCCCTCCTTTGCACATGTCCAAACCAACGGAGTCGGGTCTCTCATACTTTATCCTCCAAACTGGACACTCCCACCTTACTCCTGATAAATCAACATATTAGGTTATTGAATTATTTTTTGACAAAAAATAATTCAAAAACCTAACATGTTTAAGTCTAAGTAATATTTCATGAAAGGGTGGACTTGTAATTTGTTGTTTGTCCAATTACAAATGCATTAAGCTCAACTGTTTGAATTAATCATATACAGTTTGAAAAACGACTAATTAGGTTTAGTTTTTTTTAAATTTATTTTGGGATTTGATTGTTATTGATCAAGGTTTATGACAACTGATTCTTGACGACTATTTTAAATCAACTACTATGATTTACGTATATATCACGCGTGAATCAACATATATATTTAAAAGATTAAAACTTTTTTGGCTGATTCTTGACAATTATTTATGTTATGATTGCTCAGCATGGAACACACAACACATGATTAAATTTGTCAAGAGGTTCCGACCAATTGGGTTCGATTCGCTTGTGCCATAAACAATTAATTTTGATTACCTGTCGAAGTGGGCTTAATTTGACTAATTCTATAAATTTCATACTGACGGAACAAGCCAAATAAGTTTTGTCATTTTAAATATGAGCTAACTGTTGTATAGGTTCCGCTTAGGCGCGGGAAGTCAGTCCGTATAACCGTTCAATCTATTTAGAATCACTTAAACAATCGTTCTGATTATTTAGGCGTTAAGCGGCTCCTCTCCACCCAAAATCTGTGTAGCTTTTTTAGAACATTTATTATATGGCGCATTTCTTAAGGAATAATCGCATTTGTAAAGCCACATTTTGTTGAAATTATTTATGTTATTTACACAAATTATCATTTATTTTAAAAGTATATCTCAAAACAATAGTAATATATATGGTATGGTCACCAAATGTAGTATGCTACATATGTAAAAAGACCTGTATATTTTTAATCACCAAAGATTCAACATTTGCACCCACTTTCCACTTTACCTTTCATATAGCTTTAAGAAATAACATCAATATTCAAAGTACATGTTTAACATTTCTTGTTAGTACCACACAACACATATTGTCCATTAAAAACAACAAATATTGGAGATTTTAAGAACATTAAAATGATTAGATTGTTGAATTGTTACAGAAACAAGGATAGAGGATAGTAAAATGCAATGTTTAAGATATGAATTAGGGTGATTTGTGTATTGCATTTTATCTATCTTAATTCTTATCTAGGGTTGAGCATCGGTTCAAAACCGAACCGAACCGATAAAAACCGAACCGAACCGAAAACCGAAATTCCATTTTATGTGAACCGAAAACCGAACCGAATTGGTTCGGTTCGGTTCGATTTCGGTTTTTGTCGGTTTTACATAAATAGGAGGTTATTCTTTGGAAAATTTGAACCGAACCGAAATTTAACCGAAAACCGAACCGAAACCGAAATTTAGAAAATTGTTAAACCAAAAACCGAACCGAACTATATCGGTTTCAGTTCGACTTAAAATTTCGGTTTGAACCGCACCGTGCTCAGCCCTGTTCTTATCTATCCTATGCTGCTTAATTTTTTGAAGAAGAAATTATATTTTTTTTACGTAGGATTAGATAACTAATTTATTTTAAAAAATAGGCGGGCTTTATAGAAGTAGCATGGCTTGAGTATGACCCATCTTATATCCGTTTTCTAAAGATATTATCAGCCCAATGCTGTTTTCTTAGGGGTTAAACGAGCCCGATATTTGATCATGTCCTCTATCCTATGTGGTTACAATGGAATTGAACTTAAAAGTGGGCCTAATGTAGGGCCGATTAAACCGAAATTGTTAGTTGAGCCACTCTTACTTCTTTTTCAATGAACAAGAACCCTCCCTCGGTGATACACTTGTATCAATCAACTCGACCAATTAAAAAAACGATATTTAGGGTCCGATCATTAGAGTTGAAATGAGAGTTGAAATGAAAAAAAATTCAACTACATGCGTTTATTTGAACTAGTTGAAATTTAATTCAACCCTTTTTCTATCATTTTCAACTCTCATAAACTATTATATTTCCAAACACTATGTAGCTTATATAAACTATAAACATCTCATTTCAAGTACTAATTTCAACACATAATTTTAGTATCAACTACATCAGCATGAACTACATCAACATCAACTCATATAAGTACATCGTTGCCGAACGGACCCTAAGGTTTGATTTTCCACTCAAGTGAAGAGACGAAAACAGATATACAATCATTGTGTATGGAATTTTCCATGGGTTGATGGATCGGGGATCGTGTGTAGGGGTGTAAATCGGGCGGGTCGGGTCGGGTTTGGGTCAGGTCGATTCAGTTTCGTATATGTTCAGATTCGGCTCAGATTCGGATATTTTGAAAATCGGGTAAAATTGGGTTAGATCATTTCAAGTCGAATGCTCAATTAATTGGGCAAAGTCGAATTTTGGGTCAATTTCGGTCGGGTTATTCGGTTTTTATGTCCAACTTGATTTCGGATAAGTCCGGTTTTGGTTTTAATTAGATTTCGGATTTAGTCGGATTTCGGGTGAGTCGGATTTCGGGTTTTTTAGATTTTGGGTGAATCAAATTTCGACTTTGGCCGAATTTCGAGTTAATCTGATTTCGAGTAAGCCGTATTTTGATTCGGACCATAATCGAATGATAATTTTATAGTTTAAGTGTTTAACTACTCTGGCCCTCCAGGGTCTAAATATTTAATGTAACTTTAAATTAAAAACATAATTATAATAAATATTCATTATTATTAATATTTTAAAACATAATGTAGATGGTTTCGGGTCGGGTAACTTAGAATTTTCAGATGACTTCGAGTCGTGTAATTTTTGTAGTTTAACTACTCTAGCCCTTTAGGGTCTAAATATTTAATGTAACATTTAAATTAAAAACATAATTATAATAAATATTCATTATTATTAATATTTTAAAACATAATGTAATTTTCAGATGGTTTCGGGTCGGATAACTTCGGATTTTCGGATGACTTCGAGTCGGGTAGCATCAGGCTAGTCCATTCGGGTATAATCGGTTTTGGGTTAATCTAAGTTTCGGGTTTTTTCGGATTCGAGTCAAATCAGTTCGAGCCAAACATGTCTCGAGTATATAACTTTTTCTTTTTTCTCGGGTCGGGTCTGGTTCGGAGTTGGGCGGGTCGAGCGGGTTTCTCGGGTCGGGTCAAGTTTTGACAGTCCTAGTCGTGTGTATGTAAGCCCATTGGGTTCCATTCTAACCAATTGGCAATATGAGGAGTAAGTTGATACAGACCCAAAGTGGATTCGTATCAAAACCTTGTTGGTCAAGGCTTAGGCGCTCCCGAGGTGAGAGCGGCTCATTGATCGTGGTTGATTGCCACGAGATGGAGGAGCAGAAATAAGTTTAAGACAAAGGAATATTTTCTTGATTGATTAGAATACAAAATAGGAGTATTTATAGCTAACCCTTACATCTAGCTAATAAGGAAAAGATAATGATGAAATCATATCTTACTAAAAGATAAACTAAAGCCCTAGATAAAAGTAAATAATAATATTCTTAAATATAAATAATTATCTTAATATTTTAATATAATTATAGTGTATCATAACCTAAGTGTATATATGCTAAACAGTTTCTCTTAATATTTCAGATGTTGGATTCTCAACAATTGCAAATGTGTAACGTATTTGAGTATTTCGCAGTGGCTCTTGTTAAAACTTGAGTCTACAATTGACATAAAACCTAGACCTATAGAAAAGTAAATGCTCTACAAGTTCATATCCACCTATTTTTTTAGGTACCACAAAAGTAAAGCATCACAAAAATAGCGTCGTAGGTAACATATCGACCCCTTTTGGGCGTGCGAAACAGACATCTGACGTTCCTTCCACCGAGATGAAGAATTTTTAAAAATCCCAAAGCATCAAGCGACTTTGCCCAACACAACTCGGTCCAGTGTCAAACTCATCTCTAATTCCTCGGAAAGAGTATTTAAATTAAGCCTCAAGCAAACCTCTATTAGGAGGTATTGAATCCATAGAAACAATCGAAACACAAATTTTAAATCTCTATTTTGTAGGTGCTCTTGTTAAAACTTGAGTGTACAATTGACATAAAACCTAGACCTATAGAAAATTAAATGCTATACAAGTTCATATCCACCTTTTTTTTTAGGTACTTCTAGACTTCTAGATGAATGTAAAACCGGTTTTCACAGTCCCATTTTATTCCAACCAAAATTAATTTGATCATGACCAATGAAGAAAAGTGAATTAATTGATTGAAATTGGTTGGCAAGAATGAGATCATAAGTTCCAATTTGGTGTCACACTCTTTAAGGCTCATAAAATCGATATTAGTCTTACCAGTTTACCAATCAGAAAAAAAAAAAAAAAGACTTTTCTTTTCTTTTTCTATTTCATCCAAAAAAAGGACCTTTTAGGGACCCCAAATTCGAGTCTTTCTAGTTTCCATCGCCTTTCTCCCAAAAATTCCGCATCAACAACAAAAATGGCACTCCAACTCTGGGAGACCCTCAAAGAATCGATCACAGTGTACACAGGCCTCTCGCCGGCCACTTTCTTCACGATTCTCGCCGTTGGATTGGCTTTGTACCATGTAATTTCAGGCCTATTTGGATCAGCTTCTTCTCCAGCTCACCATCAGAGATCTTTCGATGAGCCCATGGAGCCCCTCCCGCCACCTGTCCAGGTCGGCGAAATCTCAGAGGAAGACCTCAAAGTCTATGATGGCTCCGATTCCAGTAAGCCGTTGCTTATGGCTATTAAGGGACAGATCTACGATGTTTCTCAGAGCAGGTCTGTTAGGGTTTTTTGGTGGGGTTTTAGTTGGTTTCTCAATTACTTGTGTTTTGATTATGTGATTGTTGTATGTGGTTTAATTAGGTTGTGAATTGTTGACTTGTGCGGAAAATTGATTGAATCTTGATGTTGGTTTGGAATTGGTAGTTTTGATATTTGGATTGATAGTGGTTGCATCTTTGTTATAGGGAAATTGTTTGAAATTCTGGTTGTATGTTTGTTTGTAGTGTACTGTTTTGCAGGTCTTTTGGATCCAAATTTCCACCATAACCTTTTCTCCTTCTTGTTGATTATGCCGATACCAAACTTCTCTTCTTATTGATGTCTTCCTATTTTTCTTCCTGGTTTTTTTAGTTGCTCTATAGTGTTTGATCACCCATCAACTGTAGTTGCTCTATAGTGCTAAGCTATTAACTTTTGATTTGTGTTACTGTTGCAGTTTCCCATATGCAATTATTTGAGTTTGGTGAGCTGAAGACACTTGCTTTCATACAAAAATTCTTCTTTAGTAACCACTTTGTTGAACTGCTTGTTTCATGCTCCATCATTGTGCAAAACAATTTATAAACTTTTCATCTGATTTTTTATGCTGGACATAGATACATTTACTGATTTACTTGTTCTCTGTCATATATTCTAAGATTGAAAGATTTCTGCAATACCTTTGTTAGGATGTTCTATGGCCCAGGCGGGCCCTATGCATTGTTCGCTGGGAAGGACGCAAGCAGAGCCCTAGCAAAGATGTCGTTCGAAGAGCAGGATCTGACGGGAGACATCTCGGGGCTTGGTCCTTTTGAGCTGGACGCGTTGCAGGATTGGGAGTACAAGTTCATGAGCAAATACGTCAAGGTGGGGACAATCAAGAAGCCTGATGAACCCTCTTCTAGCATGCCCGCTCCAGCACCAGAAACTGCCGAGGAAGGTGTTGCATCTGAAAAGCCAGTGGAAGAAGAAGAGCTTAAAGAAGCCGCTGCTGCTGACGTCGAGGTGAAGAAAGATGACTGAGGACGATGAATACCTAGAAATTACAAGCAATGTGGGGCTATTTCTTTGCAGTATGTTAATGGATCTTGTTTAGGCATAAGACTGTCATCCTTGATTTAGGATTCCAACTTTACTTATTGAGTGTAAATTGAAATCACTTTGTTGTTTTCTTCATCTTTGGAATAACTCAAGTCTCAAGTGAGGTTTGTGAAATGTTAGTCAATTGCCTAAAATGATTGATTTAGAGTTCCACAGATGATATGGGTACTGAGAACTGAAAATGATTGACCTAAACAAGTGATTCCTAAGATGCATGGAAACTTTTTACACTCTTATTAAGCTCCAGTTTAAGAAATGAATGTCAGCAAACATGGTTAACCAAAAGTAAGCTACTTTGGTCCTATAACCACAAAATATCAAATTAGTCACAAAAAATGTCTCGAGGTGAAAAATGGTAAAGTTTACAAAGTCTCACTTTAGATTGCATTTAAGGAGATACAAATTCTAGATATACCTTTGACCTTTAACATCTTATTTTCCATGTATTTTAGTACACATTACACATACCAAACAATTCACTGATCGCTAGGGGGCAAAAAATCAATGTATTGTCAAACCTGAACTATATACAGGTATTAGACGATCAAGAGCAAAATCAAGCAAGGGTTTTCGGACTTGTATTCTATCAGGGTGCAGGTGTACGGCTTCTAAGCAACTCGGATCGTTTGCTTCTTTCCATGGACTCCACAAGCCAATTCATGCTCTCCTTAATGCCCCTACTGCAGTAGATTTTTCAATAGATTATGAGAACAAGTTTTTTTTTCCCCCATCTCAAAATCAAACTAGATTTGCTTTTAGAGTTGGGAGATATTTCATACCCATCGTAGCCTGATACAGCTTCAAGCATATACACCCTTTCATCCAGCTTCTTGAGATCCAGATAGCGAGACACTTCTTCAGCCGTTACTGCTCCAGGAAGATCCTGTAAGCAAAACAAATGATAGTTCCTTTTATATGAGATCATTAGCACCATTAGAAGCACAAATATGAACAAACACAGAGATCACATGATTCTAGAAGCACAATCTTCACTTTTGCAACTTCAATTTCTAGTTTAATGTATGATTACTCAATTTTCACTTTTGCAACTTCATAAACAAGCAATACATAAAGTCATGCACATGTCTGGGTTGGAGCCTTAACTAGAAGCACAATCTGATATGTCTGGGTTAGACATATTTTCGACTTGAGATCTGAAAGGACCAAACACAATAAAAACTGGATCTCCTTACTGTGAGGATCAGCTGTCTCAAAATTTGTCTCATCACCTATCAAGCACTTCTCAGTCATGCCACACAGTCCAAAACCTTAACTATGAATCATTTTGCATGACTTCAAGGTAAAGGGAAACAAGATGAGAAGTGATTCCAAACAGGTACTCCTCGCTTCTCTCCTTGACATCATGTTTTGGAAAGACAAATACTGCTGTTTTTAAAAACAAAACAAGGTCTAATTCACAGAGACATATTATAAACAGTAATTTCCGCATCTTATAAACTGTGTGAACATTCAATTTGCAAAGATATCTTTTGCAAAGGTGTTTGAACTTTTCTTCCTCTTTCAAGACACCATATTCCTGCTCAATGCTACAATGAATGACCATTTTTCTGGCCTCATTATTATTAGGAAATGGTTGATGTAGGAATGAAAGTTTGTATCCATGTGCTTCAAGAGATACAAAGCATCAAGATTTTTTTTCAGATCTTCAAACCGAATAAATTCTACCAGATTACAATGTACCTGTTTGTTGGCTAGTATCAATACAGGAGCACCTTGCAAATCCTGGTGCCGAAGAACCTTTTCTGATGAATAAAATTTATCAGACACAGGAAAGCAATAACTCAGAACAGCACAAAACTTGAAATATGGTATGGGATTAATAAAGTTAGTAAGTTACCAAGTACAGATTTTGACTCTTCAAATCGGGACGGGGTATTAGCATCAACCACATATATCACAGCATGGGCCTCTTCATAATATTTCTCCCAGATTGAGCGAAGACCCGCCTATTGGAAAAAATAATTTCTCATCAGCAACAGAGAAAGGGAACAAATCCTTGTGACTCGGTGTTCAAAGTACTCTGCATATGCTAAGCAGCAACACTCTTGCATTTTTTAGATCTTTCAAACTTCTGATCCTAATTCAACCTACAAAGATAAGCTTCTCAGCACCTCACAGCAGATGGGGACAATACTCAATAACTTTAAGCGATCATTTGAAAAACTATTGCTAAACCCATGCTACAAACTTGATAAATGTGGAGATCTAATATCTATAAAGAATATGACATCAGCCAGGAGCAGGTGCTACAAAGCCTACAAGGACATGAAAATAAAATGTTTAGATAGGCAGATTTTTTCTTCTACTATTTTATTTGAACAAAATCAATTGTCAAAGTTAAAAGCGCCAGGAAATTCTCTACTGGTGCATGGTTGGATAAAACAGCATCAACAACATATGCCCAGTATAGTCCCGAAGCAGCAAGATCTGGGGGGTCAAGATGGGGGCACCCATATACCATGATTAGGAGAATGCGCCCGCTAGACCTAAGGAAAACATTATATGCTTACCTGTCCTCCCAAGTCCCAGAACACAAGTTTTGAATTTGCAACTTCAATCCGACCAATATTGAGTCCCACAGTTGGAACAATTCGATCATGAGGGAGACCTTCCAGTTTCAAGTACAGTTCTTTTAACTTCTCCAATAAGGTCTAAAAAATAAATATTTGAAATGGTTAGCTAACTGACCTGCCTTTACATGCACTATACATTCAATAGATTAGAAGATAAAAACCATCTGAGTAGGAAATCGAAAACCTGTTTTGCATACATGAATTTTGATATAATTTAGGGCTTGTTTGGATCGCACCCTAAAATGCATTATCTTGCATTCCAATGCAGGATATAAAGCAAAATTATAATACAAGATAATGAATTTTTAGGTCGCAATCCAAACAGGCCCTTATTCCACATAAAAAATGTAGAACTTTGTTGCAATCCAGTTATCTTGAACAGTATTGTAGAATAAATCAATCCATTTACATCAGTATCAATAATTTTATTTATATATTCTTAATAAAATCTGTTAACAAGTGAATCTAGCTAATTGAATTATAATCAAACGAAAAATAAACTTCGTAGAATTCAACACCCACCATCCTTGGTAATCTTTCATCTAAGCCCGTTTTTCTTTATACATATACACTTGTCTACACAAGCAAGTCCATAGGCGTAACAGATCAGAATAGGTTGACATCTAAGGAATGCAATGCAGACAAACTTTGCCGGTTTGACAGTACATTTATGAAATTTTAACATACAATCCAAGTGAGAGGCAGCTGAACAGAAATGTTTAAAGCAACCAGAATGAGTGAGCAGATTTGATGTTTTACCGTTTTTCCAGCCTTGTCAATTCCAAGTATAAGAACATGAAACTCCGTCTTACTGGACATATACTTCCAAAGACCATACATCAATGAAAACATCTTGACCTCCTCGTCTCTTTCTTGCTCAAGCTTTTCCACCAGTGGTATGACACAAATCTATAAGATCTCTAGTAAAGTTCAATATTAGGGCTCTATAAACACAAACAAAAACCTTGTTAACGCCTTTCTAATCCAAATATGTCTCAAGAAATATAAACAGTAATTTGAATATGATCACAGAGAGCAATTCCTCAAGGATAAACAGACGACATTCTCAATGCTAGAATCATTGAGAATCTCGATTATTGAAGAGAAGGGGCCAGATCGACCAGTACAAGAAGAAAAACAGACGAGCTGAAATCTGTCAGTTACCTAAAATTTGAAGGGAAGAGAATGCGAAGAGCCCTGATCTCATGTGCTTTAAGAGATGCTGTCCTGGAAGAAGAGATGATGGAGATGAAGAGAGAGATCGGGTTGTATTACAGTAAAGTTCGATCCCTCTCTCTTTCCCCCTTCCAAAGTCCGAAGACGACGAACATAACACCCTCCTCTTTCTTACAAATTTTGGGTTGTGGGTTGTAATTTGGGCTACCTGGCCTTGACACTTTTGATGGGCCATACTCAATAAAGACCATCCTCTCTCTACCAAATTTATTTTCCATGTATAATTTACGTTAAATATGATCGTACTATCTATCTACCATAATTAGATAAGTCAAAAACTGACCTAACCCGCTAACCTGACCTGACCTGATCCGTCCAATAATTTTAGGGTCAAGATTCGAAAATTTGAACCCGAAACCGAAATAAACCGAACTCGATAGAACTAACCCGAAACCTGTTGGGTTGACTGATTTAGTATATTTATAAAAAAAAATTAAATTTATTTGAAAATTATAATATATTTTATTATTAAAATAAATAAAAATAATGTATTATAATTAATTATTATTATTTAATTAAAATTTGATTTTAATAATTATAAGAAAATTGGAGATTTTAGACCCAACTTTTAATTATAATATATTCTATTTAAATTTTTTAAACCACTTCCACCTTACCCACTTTTTTCCATATCCTAAAAACCACCACCAACTAACAAATTAATATTTTTTTATTTTTTTATTAAAAGAAGTGTGATTTGTGTAAATGTGTTTGTAAATTTTTTTTAAGTATAAGTCGATAATAATTTATAAATGACTTTTATAGTAAATCCGTACAAGGTGCATGAATAACACTAAATAAAAAGCGTGATTTAGTCGTGATAAATGTGTTACAAAATTTTTTTTAAGAACAAGTCGAAATAATTTTTATAAAATAATTTTTGTATTAAAAAGGAGGTAATTATTATTTTAATATTATATTAAACAAAAGAAAATGGAAATAATTATATTAACGATGACAAATGCAAGCACGAACACGTAGAAATGTCAGCCAATTCAATTTAGAACGAAAATTTTTCCATTCTCATTTCTACGACAGAGGCAGAACAATCCAAGAGTAGAAATTCGGGGTAAGGCTTTCTCCGATCTTCGATTCAATATGTTCACAGTTCAATATTTCTCGTTGTTGCACCTGTCTTCTATTGAACTTTTGCAACCTGAAACCCTAATTTCATTTTTTTGTTGGAAGAAAGCTAGGGTTTTTGCTTCGTATGGTTTCTAGTTTTCTACAATCTCAGATGAATTATTGATTCTATTGAAATAAATTCGTTATACAAGCAGCCGATTTCATGTATTGGTTGAAAGATTAGTTGAATTATCCCACCCCAAATATCCGATGATTAATTCTATTGCCAAAAGTGCATGGCCGCGAATCCTTATTTCTGCGTTTTGTTTTTGATGTTCACCTGCCATAGATGTGTGGAATGAAATTCCGACGAAACCTAATCTTGTCCAGGGCCTTAAAACCTCAATGATGTAAGGGGCTTTTGAATCTTTAGAGCGCATGAAACTTTTTTGGTTTGTCCTGTTGAATCAATTGACTGAATTTTACATATTTCCAATCCATAATGTTGATTATATGTTTCCATGATGAGTATATTTATGGAAATTCTGTGTTAATTATATTTTTTCCCTATAAGCATTTCATAAGTACAACTTGTTAAGGGCTCCTATTTTGTAAGACTTGCCTTATGAGGCTGATTATTGTTTGTGGCTTTGTTCCGTCATTACCTTTCTCATGTAACTATCTGGCATTGTTCACTTGGTCCTTGTTACTTTGCTACCTTGATAGTAGTTTGTATATCTGCTTATTACAGGGAGTATCTAGGCTATCCCTGAGTAAGGCGAAACATCCGTTTCTCATTGCTGAAGTAGACCGCTACGTCAGATTCCTCTGTCCGTTTGGGGATATAACACCCAGGAAACAAGATGAAGTAAGTCAATTCGTTTTATGTCTATCTTTGAGCAAGCTGCAACTCTATTTTTTATGGTGCTTAGTTCGAAAGATTTGCATCTATCATACTCTTAAATATTAGAAAACTGGTACTTATAAAGTTATGGCCTTGTGAAATGAATATAAGTTTGATTGGTAACCTGCATAATTTGATTCTATCCAACCTTGAGTTGATGGGCTCGGCACTTTAACATCCACGTTTCATTAATTTAATTGTAAAAAATTTCCTCCGTTTTTGGTTTGCTGAAAATGCCAATTGTGTGAACAGGGTTGGGAATCCTCCATCCTTTTTACATGTTGAGCCATCTTTTCTTTTGTATCACTCAGCATTTTTTTTCACCCAAATTCGCCTTTTACCTACCTTTCACCAAGAAGAAGACCCTTTATTGCTTGATGAATGTCCTCCCTGCACTAACAAACATACGACTTTCATGTTTGTCATCCTTATTAGTTATTATTATATTTTTCATGTAGGAAGAAGGGACATATAAAGTGGGATGAGAGCAATTTAGGTGAAATTGAAAGAAACAAACCCATGAGGCAGAAGATCACAGAGCCAAAGACTCCTTATCATCCAATGATTGATGATGATGGTATGCTGTTTTAACTCTTAACAAAGCTCTACATAGTTATTACTCTTCTATGGTAATTTTATGCACATTTAACCACTTAAGTGTGTTTGATAGTTTATGTTTCATCTGTTTTTTAACTTTTAGTGTGGTACGATCTGGGCTAACTGTGATGGCTTTGACTGCCATTAATTATAATGTTACAATTAAGAAGATGTGGACGTGCACCATGTTAAAATTTCTGTAGCCTCTATGCTGGTTGCCTTGGAATATCTTACTATGCATGTTATTCACTGAACACTAGAAAAGAAAATTTGAAAATATAGTTGTGATTAAGCCTTATCTCACACTATCCTGGGTTCCTTTTGATATCTTAGGTTCACTGTCTCCTGTACGATGTGTTTTCGACGAGTGCATTGGTGATGTTCAGCATGCTGAAGCAATACGTAATGCCTTGAGTGATGTAGCTTCTTCTAGCACAAAGCAAACACATGGCTGGACCTCTGACGAAGATGAGTATGATGCTATGGAGGAGGATGAAGGTAAATTCCAATTCATGCTTTGAATCATTGGCAATGTCTGGAGCTTCTTCTGCTTTTTTAATAACCTGCTAATTCATTGTATGCATTAGCAATTGCAAGGCAATTGTCATAGATGGGTATCTGTGATGGGTTTTCTGTTTCACCTATCTGTCATGACTTTTCTTTTTCATTATCACCAACTCGACATCAAGAGTCCATAGATGTAAATTGGCTATGGAGAAGATTTTTGCAGAACTTACTTTTAAAGTTCACTTCATTTGGTTCTCTGTATGTGTCATGATCTTAATTATAGATTGTTATCACATTCTTCTGGTCAGATTGAATAAGAACTTGGTTCAGAGACACCTGATCTTGCAAAACTCTAAACCCTTGTTTTTTGATGTGGTGATCGTGAAGATTCCGAATCAGGTAAGAGCAAGAGCTTCAAAGAACAGAGGCGAGCACACTATGACGAGTTTCGTAAAGTGAAAGAACTGAGGAGGAACAGCTTCAAGGATTCAATATCTGATGAGGAAGATCACGTCCCAATTCCAGAGCAGAGCAGATCAGAGCCTTCGTCATCATTGACTACTGGTGTCAAGGAAATCGACATCAATGAACGCTACCAATCGCCTTCAGCAAACGGAGTTTGATTTCGAAGGAAACAAAGACAATCCTACTCTACTCTCTTGTTTTGCAGTTGCATTGTAAATGTACATGGTTGCTACTTTTTTTTCTTACACTGTTTTGGTAACTGGATTGAAGTGCAACTTTCGTTGAGTTCTTATCCTGAAAGAAGTGCATTTTCGTGAAGCCTTTTACACATGCGCTGGCTTTAATTTATTAAACGAAGATTATCTTCGCCTCATCCTAAAAAGAACAAAACCCCATGCAAATGGATAAAAATTTGTCCCTAATTAAAATGAGGACTTGATAAAATAGGGCTCATCCATATTTGTTCATTCGTTTCAATTCGCATCTATATTTGAGATACTCCACCTATAAACTCTTTTTCTAGCATCAATCCAAGATCTTTTGGTTGTTGTCTTGTTTGTTTGGTTTGTTTTCTATTGCGGGTTTGTATGGTTTCAGACTTTTTTCGGTCTCTTGATCTATCACACTTGTCTAGTCCATCCAATTTTTCAGATAATTTTTTTTTTCCGGACCACCTGTTTTTCCTACTTTTCGTTCTATCAGACGCACCCTCTAATGTATCAAGATAAGAGTGTTCATATCTTAACCTCTCCTATTCTAAGACAGTGGAATCCTACTGAGTTCATGTTATTGTGATTATTTACATTGGTGGGTAGGTAAATACCCAAAATTCCAACTAGAGACTTTACATGTTTTACACATGGTTGGTTTAATGTGTGTTGGTTGAGACTTGAGAGATAGCTGGCTGGGCCAGTTGTGGAGGTGCCGTGGACGTATGGGTAAGGTTAATAGAACAGTGCTCTCTAGATTCTAGCATCTTTAGCCTACAGGAATTTGACACGCGTCTGCCCCTTTTGACTTTCAAATTATTCAGTTTCTTATTCTTTGCGGGATTGGTAGGCTACGTGTCAAAATATCTGCGTTTTTCAGGTCTAAAAAGGGCCATGACCAATGTTTGTCACCGTCTGGCTTCATCCTGGAATTTTACTATTTAGGAATGTTTTCATCGTCTTTTTCCACAACTACAGGAATGAGGATTAGGTACGTAAAAGAGCTTCATTTACTTGTTCACTATAAATAAATAAAATTATTCAATGATCATAAATCAGTAGTTTATAAGCTGTAACGTACACAAGAGTCTTCCTATCTTAGTGAATTTTGTAATCGTTTTGATAGGCAAGATTTTGATCAAGCCCAAATCAACTGGGGTCATGATCGATCAAAGGCATCATGTCCGACGAAAGCTGGAAGCTATGTTTGAGGTTGAAAGTACATAATCCGATGATGTATTGCTGTTTTTCACTGTAAAATGTACACATCCATACATTTTCAAAATAAGAAATAAAATATAGGGTTTGATTGTATCACACGTGATACTGCATTATCTTGCTTTAAAATGCAAGATTAAATATAAAAATGCATTCAATCATATATTATAATTTAAGACAATACATTATCACTTGCGATTCAAATAGGCGTGCACAATCGCGCGCCTTGATCGAAACCATATTGACAAGATTCGCTCGTAACACAAGCATAATCCATGTCATTATTGGAATCTATGGAAAGGCGGCAAATTTTTTAACACATTTATGCAAGATTGGGTTTGATTAAAGTTTGATAATACATTTTACCATCATTTTTTATTCATAATAATTCAGAATTTAGACACTTCTCTTTATTTTATTGGACCAAGTGTTTAAAGCAAATCTACCTTTCTGTAAAATTTTCGTTGATCTTGTATATGATTACAATTAAAGTACGTTGATGCTTCGTGTCGTTTGTATGTCAAGTTATAAATATCATTTTTCCGTCGTCACTATTTTACTTGGTGTCGTTTATTTTGAGATTATTTTTTGGGTATCAAATATATGGAGATGATATACATATTATATATATGAGTGTGTGACCACGAGTTAATAAGCAAAAATATTTGTTTTTTATAAGAAAAGTTTCTTAAAATCTCAACGTTCTATAAAATTTTATTTCATCGAACACATATTTTTGTAGACTTTAAATAGTAAAAATTTTCAAAAATTTGTATAAATTTATGTCGAACATAGCCTTAATTAAAAGGTTGGTGAGGCACCTGCTGATTCAATATCAATATCAAGTTCTACTTATATCAACTTTGAAGTGCTGAACAGACCCGAAATCTATTTCGATATTAGGAAATTGGATAGAAAACTGCAAACTTATTTTTATATGGAAAATTAAGTGTCGCAATTAATATTAAATTTTCACTCAAAAGTTATAACACTACAATGAATTAGATTGAATTCGTTTTCTCTGAGTTTTTGTTTCTGTAGTGCACAATGAAATGGCCTTTAGTTTAGCTTTATAAAATTTGTTCTTTGTTTAATTGGAGTTTTTTTTAATCTAATAAACATATTTATCATCCATGTGATTTATAATAAAAATAAAAAGAAACATCATAGTTACTAAGTTGAAAAATAAAATAAAATAATTTAGAATAAATTATGACTATATTTAGCAATTATATTATTATATTTATAATTAAAATAAAATGAAAGATGGGACGCAACTTCATGCTCATTGGCTTTTATACAATGCGTTTGAGATGGACATAACCCCTATATCAATTTGGATGTATTCTAATTAGATTCAGTTATCATTGTCAAGTAGATGGATTTTAGTTTTTCTTGGGTTTTCTGGGCAATGATAATACTTGGGTCTTCTTCATACACCCTCTCGATTTTATATCGGGGCAAGAGTGTGTATATCATGTTCCCCCGATCTCGCCTGAGGTGGGTTAAAACTGGATTAATGTTGTTTTTAATTAAAATAAAATGAAAGATGATAATTTGTGAACTATCATTTGTTTTTTCATTAATGATGTTATTTATGATAAAGTGTTAATCTAAGTGCATGTTTTCATGGTATAAAATTCGAGATGCTAAAGTTCATACTTGTCACCTCAACTAATTTATAGAGGATACATCACAAACGTTCGAATTGTTTTTTTTTTTTGTGTGTGTGTGTGACATCGACATAAGAAATAAAACATAATCATGCATGATTGATGATTGCATGTTGAACTAGAGAAATCAAACCTTCAACTATCCACGTAACATTCCCAATTAAGATGCGAAAATAGGAGAGGTTCATTAACTTATAATGATCATGCCGACTTTGCTACAATAGCCAAGAATATTATTTTACACCTAATTGATTTCTTGATTTGACAAAGTATAATGATTGTCACAATAATATAATCCAACACAAATCAAATTAAAGCTTGATGCCCAATCACAATGTTTAATGAAGCTTTTAATATTGGTTTACATGTGTGTAATGCCTTACCATTTCCGGTAATTAAAGCATAAGCACCCCACTATTCAGTCTATTCCTTGATTTGCATATATATGCCCATTTCATTTTATTATATTTGAAGAGCATCCAATTCATAAACTTTGATTTTTAGTATTCGTGTTGGTCACATTTTCAATTTCGATAGAATAAATTGCTTCAAATTTAAGAAATGCACTAATAAATATGTTTTGAATTGATTTGAAAGGGTTTACTTTTTAAATAATCCATTTTAAGTCGACGTGTAGTATTACTGCATTGGATAGATTTGCGAGTTAGATAGTGATTTGTCAATTCTATGTAACATAAAGCAAAAATTAATTTAAAGTCTGGAAAATTGTATTGTCATATTCTTGCTTAGATTCTAAGAATTCTGTGGGTATTGCCCAAATGAAAATGCTATTTGTCCCTAACAATATTATTGTAATGGCAATCCAAAAAGCAATTAGAAGGTATCTAAATACTCATAAAAGATTCTCATCAAAAAAAAAAATACTCATAAAAGATCGATTAAGGAAAAGTTAACTGGCCTTTGGCTACTAATGGAAAGTGGCTGTTGCTCAAAACCCTCAATTTCACTATTGTAAGCATGATTAATTTCCTTAAGAAGTTAACTTTTGTGCCTTAATCCATTACCAAAAGGTAATTTTTGTATGGGTATTTTTAGTGTTTGTTCATGGTTACGTATCAACAAGCCAAATTACAAATTATATTCAACTATTTCCTAAACTTAAATCGATTAGACTAGGATTAAAATAAAATAAAGCATTAAAATTAACAAGTAATAAAAAACTATATTTATAATGACGAGAATCACTTTCGGTGGTAAACCTGAGGCTTTCGACAAAGCCAGCAATAACCATAAACTATGTAAAACGGTTTGCACTAACCGACTTGACCAAATATATAGAAAGAAAGACGGGTGAAAAAGCGAAGACATGGATCAAATCTAGACCTCCCATCACTTACTCACGTCTCTTATCACTAGGTCACCTCATGAATAAACGATTTGATATTAAAGTTTTTAATGTAAGTTCATGAATACATACTAGAAAAAAAAAGTCTATTCCCATACATAGCATAATTATACATATTTGATATACTTGGAATTATTAATATATTTCCATAGACACATATTAAAAAAGTCTTTTTTTTTATTAAATGAGTTACTAGGTACTTAATTCTAGTTAAAGTAAACTTGATTATATATTCATATACATAATCTTCTGTAAATTTACATAGTAACTTATCTATTCATTCATATACAATATTTTGGAATCAATGTCGACACAAAAAGCTTTAAAAAAAATCCAAATCTCCACTTTCTTACTATCTCTTCCTCCACTTCATCTATAAATAGAGGGTTTCACATCACCAACTTACTGCACCCAAAACCATCTACATACTAATCCACTTTCAAAGCTTAATTTCAAAGTACCTTGCTTCCTCTTCTTCCCTTCTTCACCAAAATCTCCTTTAACTAGATCCGTCAATGGCAAGATCACAAACGATAGAGCCATTGATTATGGGTAGAGTGGTAGGAGAAGTTGTAGACATATTCACTCCAAGTGTGAAGATGAGTGTCACTTACAACTCCAACAAGCAAGTCTACAATGGTCATGAGATCATGCCACCTGTCTTACTCTCCAAGCCTCACGTCGAGGTCGGTGGTGAAGACATGAGAGCCGCTTACACCCTGGTACGTACCTAATTACTCTACCACAATCCAACAACCACTTCTATAAATAGTTTAATCATCTTGTTTAAGCTTAAAACTTCTAAGAAAAATGTTCATGTGTGTTTGTTTATATACATGTTTGTGTAGATCATGACGGACCCAGATGCTCCGAGCCCGAGTGATCCACACCTAAGAGAACATTTGCACTGGTAATCCAAGTATAACTGTTTATGATATGCAGTTGGTCTTAATCACGTAAAAAGTCTTTTAATTATTTTGTGTATCTTTTTTCTTGTAGGATTGTGACCGATATTCCTGGCACGACCGATGTTTCCTTTGGTAAGTATATCAATTCCTAAACCTTGGGAGCAAAAAGTTGTTGTAAATTTATAATCTTGTCTTTATGAGTTCTATCTGAACACGTTATCACTTTATCAGTTACCTTTTTAGTGTTGTCTTTCTCACTTATAGTAATGAAATTTTTATGTGACGATTTTATGTGACGAAATGCATGTGTATATAGGAAAGGAGATAGTGAGATACGAGGCGCCAAAGCCGGTGATAGGGATCCATAGGTACGTGTTCATCTTGTTCAAGCAACAAAGGGGACGACAAACCGTGCGCTCGCCTCCCTATAGGGACCGGTTCAACACGAGGTGGTTCGCGCAGGAGAATGGGCTAGGCCTCCCCGTCGCCCTTGTCTACTTCAATGCCCAGAGGGAAACTGCTGCAAGAAGAAGATAGATCAACTTTTGCATAAGAAATGAATCAACACTACCAAATATGTATTTCTAAGTTTTATAGTGCATGCTGATGAATTTTCTATTGCTAAGTACCTATGTTATTGGCTTTTGGGTTTTTGTTTTGTGGGTCCAGGTGAATGAACCTTGTATTGTACTATTGGGAAGTGTGGGGAATTAAGAGCATGTGCTATGAAGGGGAATGGTAATCTCCTCTTTCTTTTTTTATCCATTTTTTATTCAAAATGAGGATCCTCTTGGATGTGGGTTGGGAGAGAGGATCCTCTCTTGCAAGAGGAATGGGGAGAATTCCTCTATGGGTAGAGGAATGTGCACATTGGCTCTTGTGCATTCCTCTCCATATTCACCAATCAAAATTAGACATGTGTCTCTTATCTATCAACTAGATTCATTTATTTTCATTACAATTTAGCATTAACAAATTACAAATAAAAATAATTTAAAGATGATATTTCAAAAAACAAAAAATAAAAAAAAAATAATTCTTGCCTTTTTCATCTATCAATAATTTAAAGATGATAACGAGACATATATGACACGTGGACACTATAATGATCGGTTTCTAAGAAGATTTATGGCTAGAAGGGAGGAGGTTAGAAATAAAGAAATGCATACGACTCTAAAGAACGACTTGGTCGATCACATTTGGGAGAAGTTTAAGGATTTGACATCGGATTCGGATTGTGATTAAATCTTATGAAAATAATGTTGTTATTTATGCTTAATGTTTTCATTTACATCTTATTTTATGTTGTTTGTATTATCTTAAAGTTAATCAAGATTTAATTATTAGTAGTAATCAATTTATATTGTCATAAGTAATATATATTTTTATTGAATGTCAAATTAATTTATTAATTAATTAAAATCATAAGGAGTGAATAAATCATAAATTGATAATATGAAAATGTGGTAAGATATATGTATAAAAAATTAAAAGAGAGGAGAAGAAATAATTCTCATTGTTGTGGGTGGATATAGAGAAAGAGGAAAAGGAAGAGGAAAGCGTGAGGTAAAATATAGGGTAGGTGAGGTGTCAAAAGGAGGTAAGGAGAGAGAAATTGAAGAGGGGATTATCAATACCCTTCATAGCACATGCTCTAAGAGGGGTAGGGAACTGTTTGTACTAGAACTAGGTTTCTGGTGTTGTCATTTTCATGGATCTGATGATTACGTGGCAGCTCATGAGAGGCTGCCTAGCTGTGCAAGTGTCCTCTTTTCCCACTTCTCTGGTCACTAAATAACGGTAAAGTATGTACTACTTCTAAGTGTATTTGTATTCTTATAATAATAATAATCAGTGTTATTGTGGTACTAGTTAGTACCTTGTCCACACTTTTTGGGTACGGTCACTTTTGAGTTTTGATCACCTCACTGCATTTGGGCCATCAACTTAACTTCATTATTTGTTTGAGAGTGATAAATTTTCGATTAACTAGACAGGCCTCGTAAATCCGAGAAGCCGTCAAAAACGGCTGCCAAAGAACCGACAAGAGTAGGCAAAAGATAGTACAAGAACATGAGTCCAACTGTCAAAGGGCGGCCTTTTGTCCACAAATGATAATACAAGAACACATGCTATATAATATGATAAGAGTATGTCAAAATGGGCAAAATGTGAATAGAGATGATCAAAAAAAAAAAGGCTTAAAGACACGTCTTTTCAGCAGAATTGGTGAGTTGAGATGCAATTCATCAGCAGACATCTGATCCATACAAAAAACTCAGAATCTAACATGCTTGAGGCTGGAAAAGATCATTGAGCCCACTGATAGCACAAATCACTGAATAGGTTTGCAAACAACCTTTTCTTTGTTTTCTTGTTGTCAATATCAATTATATCAGAACTTCACAAAATGATCTTTATATATTGCAGCTTAAATATTGTCCTCAATCAAGATGAAATTGTACAGCATCTTGTTTAAACCATCAATACAATAAAATTGTACAGCATCTTGTAAAAATCCCAAATGCCAATTCCTCAGCATTCAGACTTCAATCCGCCAATATTCACTATTAACACTAATTGCAAGCAGCAAATGAACCCACCCTAATTCTCTAACTTTCAATCCTTCCTCTGAGTTAATCTTACATTTTAAAAATACCTTCTTTTTTTTTTACACAACCAAATTTCACAGATGACCCCCCAAAGATGTCATCTTGCATACTTATCTAAACTTCTTTTTTTTTAATGTATATCAGGCATTAATTTCTGAATTGCATTGGTGCTCTCTGCTACAGCTTCTCCTGCCCCAAAACATGCTTGAGCAGCTGGTTCTCTCCAGCCTTGGTCCTTCCGTCTTGTTCCGGTCATCCAAAGTTGACTGGGACCCGTCTTCTCTCTCTGAGTCCCGGGGTTCAAAGGAAGGGCAGGATCCATCAGTACAATTGCAAAGAGGCATAGTAACTGAAGGAAAAGGATTGCAGGAAACTGGACAGAATAGATCAGATGAAACCGAAGCTACACGGCTTTTTCCAATTTCAGCTGGTGATGATGTAATTGCAGGGGTGCTTAGAGAGTCCCGCGGGTGAAGCATACAAGGTGTACAGAAACTGAGGGAATTCGGTAGTTTTATTTCCTTTTCTTGGGAAACCGGTAATTTGGAAAACAATAGGATGCCGTGTCTACAGAGAGGACAGGGGATTGATCCTGGTGGGCCCACCGTTTCAGAAGGAATATTGCTGGACGAGCATAAATATAGCGCACATTTGACACACAGCTGATGCCTACAACCTGCTTGATAAATGAGATTACATAAATTATGTAATAATAGTTTGAATGATTCAGTGAACTCTGAAAATGGCAATTTAACTGGCACAGTTCATCATAACATAGAAAACTTTGCACACTTAGGGGAATGCCAAAAAAGTGTAAAGCTAGTAGTAACCAATCCTATATCAAAACGACCCAATGAGTAAAAAAAGATAAGTTTGAACCTTCAGCTGCGACACTGCATGCTCTCTCCAGGCAGACAGCACAGGTATCGTATTCATCAGAGGTAGTTGAAGGTAGCAACCCAGTATCCCTGTGCAGAAATTAACTTTGTAGTTGAGTTTCTATTGAGATTCATGACATCAATGTCAGAAAATTCCAGGAAACAGCAAATGACCTAACTTGCAGTTTAACAGAAGGATGATCATATGATGGATTAAATGTTGATGTAGGGTGTGTTTGTATGACTATTTTAACTAGTTACTAGTTGAAAGAATAAAATAACGGTATTTGGTAAGTCAAAATCAACTAGTTACTAGTTGATTAACTAGTTTAAATGAAACCCTCAAAAAAAAGGGGTTTTGATAGTTGTTTGGAGTTGTTTTGAATAAAATAATCAAAATGGAAATAATAGTAATTAATTTCTTTTCTTTTATTAAACAAAAATAAGAATTTTAACTTGTAACTAGTTGTTTATGTCCAAATGCAGTTTACTAATTTATTTCAACTCCAACTCATATTTTACCTAGTTATCCAACTACAACTCCAATTTTAACAGCAACTAGTTAAATAATTTGTATGTCCAAACACACCCGTAGAAGATAAAAAACAGTTAATACAGAAATCCCAGCCACTAAATTTAATTTTGAAATTACCTCGCTATTTCCAGCACACTCATAAGAGGCAATGATAGATATTTTGAATGGGGAAAGGCAGGAATTATTGCCTCAGAATTAACAGCCAGTAACGGTTCAAGCCAATGACGACCCCACATTTTTGCCACGTCAACTGGAAGCCAACTGCAGGTAATGCAACTGTGAATATATAATAACTGCTAACAAGACCATTCGAAAAGAAATTTTCAAATCTTACCCATTGCAGTTCAAAGTTAACCGACTGGCGCCTTTTGCAAGGAGGATCTGTGCCAGGAGGAAAATTTAATCTCAATGCTGAAATGTGGTCTGTTTAGGAAAATAAAATAAAAGGATATTCTGAGAGAGAACAAAACATTCACCTGGCAACATTTAAGATTCCCTCCACAAGCAGCATAATGCAAAGGCGTACTTCCAGCTCCTGTGATTTCAAAAAAATTAAGAGTTTTGATGTATAAAACTGTGATGTCTAAAGATCAACAAACAAAACAAATATAAGGCAAACAGCCAACCTACTAAATCCATGGATGTGCCATAGTGAAATGTTACAGCTGACACATTTGCTTGAAGATCGAGTAGGAGCTGAATGCAGTCAAAGTATCCATTCAAGGCAGCCATATGAAGGGCTGTGATACCACCATCAGCTGCCTTATTGACATATTTGGACAAAGCACTACAATAGCCAAACAGGCATAGTATGAGTATGAACCATTTAAATGACGCAAGCATTTATTTTCCTATAGAGAAAGTAACATCATGGTTGGCTTTTAAATTTTCTAAGTACAAGAAATGCAAACAGTAGCATCTTTTTTTAAAATTCTTTCTATAGGCTACATATCTCCACACAAGTCAAGAAGGTTCTTAATACCTAAGGACTAAAGCCAAACAAAGAAAATTAATACATTTGTATGACTGACCTTGTTCTATGACATTTACAGAAAACATGAAATAATAACATTAAAACAAAAAGATAAGTACTCTAGCTACAGGTTTGCACTAGACAAGAAGGCAAAATAAAAATGAACTAAGCCTAAAGTTCACCAGCACAGAACAAAGAATAACTATT
The DNA here is from genome assembly GCA_964016875.1 of Fallopia convolvulus. Taxonomy (NCBI): domain Eukaryota; kingdom Viridiplantae; phylum Streptophyta; class Magnoliopsida; order Caryophyllales; family Polygonaceae; genus Fallopia; species Fallopia convolvulus. Next base: position 52,287,278 of record OZ024732.1, read on the forward strand.
AGTCTATTACCCTACCAAAGCAGAAGCTCTACTAAGAAATCTAAGATGTGCAGTCAATACAAATCACAAGAATAATTATTGACAGTCAGAGGTCAGGGAATGCCTTTGCTCGGGTTTGCTCCTTGTGCTGGATTCATCAACTTCCTGAGTAATCAACGAATCCAGCGGTGCACTAGGGACGAAATCAGCCAGCACCAGTCTCATGCATCTTGCATGTCCATTCACTGCTGCAAAATGCAGAGCAGTCCTGCCTGTGAGATAATCTGCTCTTGTGACCTGACGACAAGAGCAAGAAATTAAAACAAAAGTACAAAATTAAACCAACAGCAAAATTGAGTACACCCGCAACAGATTGTAAGTGAAGTATTTCAAAAACATGTTAACAGATACACAAGCATCCAGAACCGACGGTATGAAGAAAATCAGAAGACTCACATTGCATTTGAAGAGCAAGAGGGTCTGGACAACCTCCCAATGGCCGTATCTACATGCTTGCATCAGGGCCGTCTTTGTTTAAATTCAAGTCAAATTCAAACAGAGGAAATACAAGACAAAGAAACACAAACAACAAGAATTAGATTCCACACACAGATCAAACTGTAATTGGCTAATTATTCAACCAAATCTGAAATTCAATAGCACTACCATTAACAACCCACCAAAAATAAGCTGGTACACACGGAAAATTTTGCCACAAAATACACAATCAGGCAATTAGAGAATACTGTATCAAATAACAAGACCGTATTTTGTTTCTACCTGACCACAATAATTCCGAGAATTCACATCAGCCCCGTTCTCAAGCAACAGCGTAACAATCTGATCACCAATCAAAATGAAGACGGTTAAAAAGAGGAAACACGAAAACCCTAAAAACGACCAGAAATTGAAGAAATCCAAGCAAAGGGCAAAAGAGATGAATTCAGCCAGTAAACCTCGTTGTGGCCCTTGGCAGCGGCGAAATGGAGAGGAGAATTGAGGCCGCCGAAGGTGGAGTATTTGGCAAGGCAAGGGTTGAACTCCAAGAGCATCTTCGCCTCCAGCAGATCGCCGTCCCTCGCCGCCGATACCAGCCTCTCGCCGGACGCCGAGCAACCGAACGAGTTTCCCATTGCTGCCGCTGCCACCGCCGGCCACCGCCGCCTCCACCGCTATTCTCTCTCTGTGTGGGGTTTCAGGTGATGGGCTTCTGATTTGGGGGAATTTGTTGACTGATTCGGTCAACTGTTAGTTGGATTTAAAAAAAAAAACAGAATTGAAGATTGTCAGAGAAAGATGAAACCTTGGAAGGGCCAATTGATTCAAACCTACAATTTGAAAATTTAGGGTTCTTTGAGAGATTATTGTGATAAAATAGGGTGACTCAGACACACCACCTCAATTAGGCCAAATGGAAAAAGGAAGTTGCTTTCAGTTGTTAGACGAAAAAGGCAGTAGAAAGGGACCATGTACAGAAGAGGGGCAAGGTTTGATTCTTGAGTAGTTGTTGAATTTTTAAGGCGATTTAAATGTTTACCAAAGAAAATGTGAATTTAATTCCACCAACAAAAAAAAAAGAAAAAGTTAATTTAAATTCTAGCTTAAGAAAAATATCTTAAGCAAGAAATTAATGTATAAAATCATGTTAAACTTGATAAGTTGGATGGATGACGTGATGATATGCACTTGTGGTGGTGGTTCATGTACTTTAGCCGGCCAAGTTTGTTAGTATATTTTTATTTCGGAAAAATACGTAGTATTTATTTTTTATCTCTCGCTCGGTTTGATTAGCCGCAGTCAATATATGTTCGAACCGGATATTACAGAGGCCTTTTGCTAAGGACGACCTTTTCAATTCAATTTTTTATATACACACCAAGAAAATTCATTAAATACGTAGCATTTCTCACATTAGTCTTGATGCACAATGAATCTGTTAATGGGAATTGTAGGCACCGGCTTTAAGTGAGATTTCAAATGACATTTCGTGAAAGTGTTTACATAAATTTAAATGGATTTGTTGGTCCACCAAAAAAAAGGACAACTTGTACGCATTTGTAAAGATTGGATTGTATCTGCAAAAATAATATTCATCTGGGAGGATGGAAAATTATGAAAATGGCAAGTACGTTTACACTTTGACCTTTAACTTATACCCCTTTCAAATTCCTTATTACCCTTTTCATCAAGAAAAAATATTCGTGGTTGTACCTCTTTTGATCAATTTGCCCCTCACCTTTTATTAAAGGGTGTAATCTAACATTTTTCAACAAGAGCTTTTTCGTATCAACAAAATATGTTAAAATAAGATTTAATTAAGTCTTTATAAGCACGAGAGCGGGACCAAATCGAGGAATCTCTGAGTTTATTTATAATCATGCACTACTAAAAACTAAAAATGTAATTGTATTATTATATGTACAAAGTTCTTGTAGAATTCAAAATGTCATTTTTTAATTTAATCTCGATCTAGTTAACATTGTTATTTTACATGGATCTAACATGGTGGCATATATATATATATATATATATATATATATATATATATATATATATATATATATATATATGTTGGACCTAGATTTTAGGTAAAGGAGCGTTAACACATAGTTAGGAAATCTCCAACGCATCTAGAGCTACGGAATATCTTCAGGATTGGCTAAGTCGGTTGGAGGAGAGAGGGTTCGAGATATGTTTGTTACGAGATAGATTCCTCTCAGGATTTTATCCATTATAAGATAGAAATAAGCGAAGATTTGTTAGTTAGAGATAAAATCATATCTGTAGTTAAGATAAGATATACCCTAAGGAACTATATAAATCGATGTAATCTTTAAGGGTAGGAGAGGATGGATTCACATAATTTCTTATGATTTCTACATCAATAAAAAAAAAACACATTTTCGTTCATATTCTTCTGAGTTCATTCGATCAAGGCCCGATCTTGGTCAAAGTTTTGCCCTTGGTAAATTTTGGCTCAAACAATATATATACATGTATATATTGATAAGAAAAGAAATTAGGAGAACTCCTAAAACCAAAAGTTCATTTTTACAGGTGATGTTCTACAAACTCAAGTTGACTGCGCGTAAGACAGTGAAAATATATCAAAACGATTTAATAATGAAGTCTGTCACATAGGTGTATTATCTGAAAACGCAGGCGATGATTCAACTCTGAAAACGGATCAGAAAACAAAGAATATAAGACCTAATTAACTCAATCTCCCGCCGACAATATTAGTTACTAAGAATAACATTAACCAATTACAAACTCTACAAAATAAAATCTAGCTACACAATTCACTTTTTTTTTTGGTGAGAGAAATTTAGGGTGAGGGGATAGTGCCCCAGTCCAAGGACAGGGAAGACCCAAGAGCTCAGAGAGCTCTTATAAGGGGATTTATATTTGCCTCACCTCAAAGAGACTAGTGGAAAATCGAACCTGCGATCTGTCAGATCTTCTTACTCCACTAGACCAACCCCTTGAGGTTTCAATTCACTTTTTTTTTCTTGAGTAGAATTTGTACAATAATGATAACAATGATTATGCCCAATGTTTGTCATTGCTATCTTTGCATTAAAATTTACATGGTCCCCCTCCCACTTGTTAGGTGGATCCTCATTTTCCTTTGGCATGACCATTCACATTTCACAAACACGTACAAAAAGTTTATTTTGCTTACGAAACCATCACATATACTATTATTTATTCATTTGAGATCGATATCCATGAAAGATAAGTTTAAAAACTCTCTTAACTTTTTGTTCCCAGCAACACTTCATTCGTGAGCCATAACTCCTTATGACAATCTATTAATGTCTAAAGAACATTGTTCAGTCGATATGCTAATTAATTATAAATCTTACTTGGATTGGGAAATTAATTAACCACCACTACTGGAAAACGCGTCTGTAGGTAGGAAAATAGACACGACTTCCGCCACAAAAATAACCACAAAATCAAGTTAGCCACGACATCCCCAACGGATTGCCCTACGAAAGGTGCCCTGGGGCTAAAACGCGCGAGGCTAAATATCACTCTGAAAAAGAACCACAGAATTTTAGTTTTGTGGCTATTTAGCTGCAAATAATAGCCGTGAATGTTATTGGCCACGAAAGTCACATTCAACCATATTAGCCAGAATTGAATTTCGTGGTTGGTTTTGAGTGCATAACCATCAAATGTTAGCCACAAATGTATTTTGTATCTAAGTTCGAGTCGAATTTGAACGCATAATCGCACCTATTTCGTGGCCATTAGCCTTGAAATTTGCTATGAATTTATTTAGTGGAAAAATCTGCGGCCATTTAGCCTTGACATTTGCATTAAATATATTTTGTTTCAACTTTTGTGGTTAAATAATTACGCATTTAAAAAAAATTAAAAAATATTATACCATAATATTGCATATTTGCATCATCATAGTAATAAAATTACATAGTCTATAATACTTGTTGAAACATCCCACAACAAACCACATTCAATCCACAAGCTAATCAAAACCCACAACAAACCAAGACCAATTTCTAAGCTCTTCCTAGCAACCTCTTCAAGTGAGCGGCTAAACACTTTGCTATCCGCTTTGTGGGCATTGAAAAGCCAGATTGGCTGACCAATTTCTAAAGCTCTTCCTAGCAACCTGTTGAACGATCAAACAAGTAAACTTTCTTAACAATATGATCACTAATTTATCAATAATGAACAAATAAGAAAGCCATAGTAAAACTAGCAATTTTTCTTGGACATGGAGAATATGAATCATCTTTATATCCTTTATAGTAGCAAAAATACTCTAAAAAGATTTTGGGGGGCATTTCAATCATGGAACGCTTGGCAGCTATGAGTATCAAATACATCTAGCAAGCATGTTACTAGTATGTGTGAACTGTTTGAGGATTTTTATCTTCACCAGTGTTCAAGGCAGCATGCTCAACTTATTGAGAAGAATGCAAATAAGTAGTTGAAGAAAACAAAGCAAGGTTCGTGTATATGATAACCTGTTTGGATTCAAAAGAAGTCAAGAGACTCGAACACTCTACGAGTTCAGATATGCAAAGCTGTCATTCTCTCCTCTGGATCAAGCATTGAGCCGAATTAACTAGCAACACAGTAGCAGCAGAAACTCTCCACATCTCAGCCTATCCAACAAAAATAGATATTATCGAACATATTGTAATGTTGAGGAGTAAAAGAATTGGACTTATGTAGTAAAAGAATTGGACTACAGAATTCAGAATTCATCATTGAAAGCGTTAACATTTCCCTTCTACTATAATATTCCAAACATCACAAATTAAAGTTGAAGGCAGCTTCCTACCCATTAACATTACTATAATATACTCTGATGGACTTATGTAGCATTACTAGTTGTATTATTTAAATGACCATCCAAACATTAGGATTAGCATCTAAATCAAATCTGAAAACTACTCAAGAGTTGAGTGGAAGAAAAATGGCACACTTGAATCCTAATTCACCAAGTGAAGAGACGGGCGACAAGTACATATCTTTCATCCATGGAGAAGGCGAGAAGAACACAAAGTGGAGGTTTGGTGATCCTCCTAATTACGACGTTGTTACCTCACATAGTCACCTAATGTAATTATCATAAGTTCTAAAAGAAACTCAAACACAATTAAGCAATTTACCTCCTCAAACACCAAAACCAATGACCTTGTCATCTTAATCAACCCAAGTCAAAAAATAAATTGATGTCTGGAGACAAAATTCAGCCCCTGATACGTTCCTTCCAGTGAGGGTATAACAACCATGATGCCACTGAAACACAAGCATAATTACTTAGAAAGAATCAAGAAAAAATTAATCACCAAAAGAAAATCGAATTGAAAAGGAAAAGAAGAAGTGCAAGGGACTACTCTCGCCCTCCAATTGTTTCCCCTGGATTCCACTCATCGTTAGTCCCTTCAATATCGAGCTGGTGGCCAGTGGGGGCCTTTGGCTGTCGAAGAAGACCAACGACATGAAAGGCGGCTTCGGAGGTGGCGGAGCAGCGGAGAACCAATTTGTAGACTTTGACGAGGCGGAGAAGACAAGCCGGCGGTGAAGACTCCGAATTCTTCCTTCCCCCGAGTGTAGCGTTCCATCCTGATTCTCTCTCTCGGGTTCTTTCAGTTTGGAGGAGGCGGAGAAGACATGTCGGCGGCTTTCAGTTTGGAGGAGGCGGAGAAGACATTCGGCGGTGAAGAAGAGTTTGTTCCCTTCTGATTCTCTCTCGGGTTCCTTTTAGGGTTTATCAGTTGAATGAGAGTGCATTTGAGTCCCACATTAAAGAATAGGGTTTGAGCCCGCCAAGCCCGCCAAATCATTAGCCCAAATTTTCGTTTTTCCTCCAAGCCCGCCAATAATTTAGCCCAACTTTTCGTTTTACCTCCAAGCCCGCCAATAATTTAGACCAAATTTCATTTTCCCTCTAAAAGTAATATTCCTTCTATTAAACCCGACATTAATTTTTGCACACATTTTAACAAATTTTTTAAAAGTTAAATAATTTATAAATAAGTAGGATTATAACATGCTATAATTTGTTTGAATCAAAATTTCCCTCCTTGTAATATTTAGCCCACCCAAAATTTCATTAAACCAAATTTTCCCTCCTTGTAATATTTATACCTCGCCCAAAAAAATTTTAATCAAATATTTTCTTCTTTTTTCCTCCTAAACAAAATGTTTTAGATGATTAAAATAGCAGTTATTTTTTTAAAATCTTTGACTAAATACACTTTTCTATATACGAATAATCTAAACAATTAAAACACTTCCCTATGTATACACTTTCATATCTGGAAAGTATAATAATTAAAAGTGTAAAATTGAAAATTTTATATATGAACCGATATTAATCTAACATGATAATAAAATAAATCTTCAATATATAAAACATTGTATACCTATTTTTCGTCGGGCGTTGCCCCCCGAACCCCCTAGGACCCCTGGTGTTGTCGGGGGCTCCGCCCCCGAACCCCTGGCGTGTACTTGTTAACATCAAGCATATAAAGATCATCATAGAGGTTTAGGTATTGTTAATCTTAATCTTTAACAATAACATGTGAACTAATTAGGTTTCTTATAATAATGAACACTTGTAAAAAAAATAAACGACTTCTTATTAGAATGAACGACTCTAAAGGAATATATATAAGAATGAACGACTCTAAATAAATATAAAGTTTTCTTATAAGAATGAATGTCTCTAAAGAAATATAACGTTTTCTTATAAGAATGAACGACCATAAAGGAATGTAACGATTTCTTATTAGAATAAACGATTCTAAATGAATATAACGATTTCTTATAAGAATGAACGAATCTAAGGGACTATAACGTTTTCTAATAAGAATGAACGATTCTAAAGGAATATAATGATTTCTTATAAGAATGAATTGCTCTAAAGGAATATAACTATTTCTTATAAGAATAAACTATTCTAAGTGAATATAATGTTTTCTTATAAAAATCAACGATTCTAAGTGAATATAACATTTTCTACGTTTTCTTATAAGAATGAACGATTCTAAATGAATATAATGATTTCTTATAAGAATGAACGATTCTAAGTGAATATAATGTTTTCTAATAAGAATGAACGATTCTAAGTGAATACAATGTTTTCTTATAAGAATGAACGATTCTAAGTGAATACAATATTTTCTTATAAGAATGAATGATTCTAAGTGAATATAATATTTTCTACGTTTTCTTATAAGAATGAACGATTCTAAATGAATATAACAGTTTTTTTATAACAATGAATGATTCTAAGTGAATATTATGTTTTCTTATGAGAATGAACGATTCTAAAGAAATATAACGATTTTTTATAAGAATGAATGATTATAAAGGAATACAATGATTTCTTATAAGAATGAACGATTCTAATTGAATATAACGTTTTCTTATAAGAATGAACGATTCTAAGTGAATATTATGTTTTCTTATAAGAATGAACGATTCTAAAGAAATATAACGATTTATTATAAGAATGAATGATTATAAAGTAATATAATGATTTCTTGTAAGAGTGATCGACCCTAAGCCCTAAACCCTAGACCTTAGACCCTAAACCTTAAACCCTAAACCCTAAACCCTAAACCCTAAGAAATATAACGCTTTCTTATAAGAATGATCGATTCTAAATGAAAGTAACGCTTTCTTATAAGAATGATCTATTCTAAAGAAATATAACATTTTCTTATAAGAATGAATGATTCTAAAGGAATATAACGATTTCTTATAAGAATGAACGACTCTAAAGGACTATAACGATTTCTTACAAGAATGAACGGTTTTAAATGAATATAATGATTTGTTATAAGAATAAGTGATTCTAAAGGAATATAACAATATCTTTTAAGAATGAACGATTCTAAATGAATATAACGATTTCTCATAAGAATGAATGAATCTAAATGAATATAACGATTTCTCATAAAAATGAACGATTATAAATGAATATAACGATTTCTCATAAAAATGAACGATTCTAAATGAATATTACGATTTTTCAATAAATGAACGATTCTAAATGAATATAACGATTTATCATAAGAATGAACGATTCTAAATGAATATAACGATTTCTCATAAGAATGAACGATTCGAAATGAATATAACGATTTCTCATAAGAATTAAAAATTATTAATTTTTTAGGAAATCATTTATAATTTATTAAAATTATTAATTTCCTAGGGGGAGCATGATTGATATTTTATTTCAATAAATATTTTTAATAAAGGCCTATGGGTAATATTTATTAAAATTTTAAAATAGTTGTTATTTATAGTGAAAATAATTTTACAAATAATAAAAATTAATTATGAATGGGCTTGTAGGGTAATAGAAAATCTAATGGGCTTGGGAGTGAAAAGAAATGGGCCCGTTTTTGGATCACCGTACTCGGCCCATATGGAGGAGCAGCCCAATCCAAACGTACTCTTCTCCTCTTCCTTCGTTGAAATCTTTTGGTTATTTCTGAAGATTTACCACGAAATGAAGAACTCGTGGCTAATCTCGTGACTGTTTCTACAAATTTTTCCAAACAAACAAAGTTAGACACGAAATGAAGAACTCGTGACTAGTCTCGTGGTTATTTCTGCAGATTTCTCACGAAATGAAGAACTCGTGGCTAATCCAATGACTGTTTCTGTAAATTTTTCCAAACAAACAAAGTTAAACACGAAACGAAGAACTCGTGACTAATCTCGTGGTTATTTCTGCAGATTTCTCACGAAATAAAGAACTCGTGGCTAATCTCGTGACTGTTATCGCAAATGTTTCCAAACAAACTATGTTAGACACGAAAATAAGAAATCGTGTCTAGTTTTGTGGTTATTTCTAAAAATTCTAACGAAATGAAGGACTATTTATGAGTCAATGATTCAAATTACCCACACAAATATCCACAAACCTAGCCACGACTAGTATGTGGGTACTTAGCTCCAGACTTTGTCCTAAATATACACACAAATCTTTTTTCGTGGCTAATTAGCTACTACTCTATAATTGAATCTAGCTGCACAAAAAATTCGCGTCCATTGGGCCTTAATGTTAGCCACGAGCTTGTTTTCATGACAATATGACCAGAAATCTACAACCAAATCTAGCCGCACTCAATTTTTGGGGCTATTTAGCCCCAAAACTAGTCACAACTCTATCTTTCTTGGCCATATTACCGCAAACTAAAATATTTGTGGCTAAATTTATGGTTTTTGCCACTAAAATTACCCTCGTCAAAATTCGTGGCTAAATATTTTCTAGCTACAGAGGCGTTTTCAACCGTGCACGTCTTTTCTTAGTGCAATTAGTTTGGGATGAAGGAACAGCTGTACAATTTGATACGAGCACGTCAGGCGTAGCTCAACAACTATAATTGCTTGTTTCTATTAGCTTTAATGTCATGATTTTCGTCCAATTAACCGATGAGAAAATGACACTCACCGAATTTTTTGGTCATGAGTTTGAATATCATTTTTAATTGGTTTATTTGTTTTTACTAACTTCACAAGGTGTCGTTTCCATTTGCTAGCAGACATTTCTTATGCTCACGGAAATATATATAAGTGAACGATAAAATATAGTCTACTTGGGGATTGAAATATTGGAAACATGATGCAATATTCCTTTTAAGAAGAACGCGTACGTAACAAATACAATAGATTTATTGTACTAAGTAAATGTAGTTGGTTAGAATCTTCATTACTAACAATCAAACGTATAGTACAATGCTATATAGATCTTGAGCACATTTGATGATTTTTCCCCTTTTGAGACGTAACCCAAATTTGGTTTTGTTTGACACAATGGCGTTAAACATTATCGATCGATCAACTTCATTTTAAGTATTTTTCTTTCTCTTTTCTTATGGAGTGAGTTTGACATGATAAAACAATAAGGTGATGTTAGCAGTTGCCTTTTGGAGCAAATATAGTACAAGGATATCTTCTCAAATGAGCCCTACATGTTTTTTTAATTGCGAAAGACTTTAATGTACCAAACATGCTTGATAGATTGAGAGACAGAAAAATCGACAAATAGACAAACCGGTATGAAAAATAATACACGAAAGAAAGAACATACAAACAAAACTACTTCAAAACAAACTGAAAAATAACTAACAAAGAGTGTATATCAAGTCTAAAACTGGAAGAAGTAGACAATGCAAAGCTCCACGAGAAGAGCAGAGAAAATGTTAATGCACAAGACAAAATTTCGACCTTAAATTTGCACTTTTACTAAAGGAACCTTCCGGTGTCAATCACACATCCAAGATTTATCCAAACAATTATCATCGAATCATTGAGCACATGATGCTCACAAAATCTGAAATCCTTACAAACAAATGGAATTTTAAGTTAATATTGGGTTTGGGTATTTTTGGTTTACTTGAAAATTCGGCAAATAGAAATGCTTTGTTGTAAGTTTGTAATCACTTCTTATCATATTTTCCTATTTTCTTTTGCAAATGGGTTTTGAAACCACAATGATATGCATTCCTATTTCCTAACCTTATCTCATCCATTCCGAACCCCCAAGATTTGATTCTACAAAACCAAAACAAACAACCCCTAAATGGGCTTGTCAATCCAAATGGGCCAAGTCAAGGCACTTTTTGGCCCAGCCCAAACCCTCCTACGAAACTACAAAAACATTCACATACAAATATACAAAACAAACCAACCAGGCAAACATCCATCCCCCACAACAAAAGAAGCAAACTTTTTCTTTACCAAAAAAAAAAAAGAAGCAAACTTTTAGGTAAACAAGTCCATGTGACATTATTTTGCTGCACCAAACACAAACAAAAGCCAGAAGCTTACTAAAGCTCCTCAACACAAACCAAACTCAAAAACCACAAAAGTAAAAGTATAGTTCAAAGCTCCTCACAAGCTTGAGCTCTACGACATGGTCTAATGAGTCAATACCCGAACCACGAGCTCGGACCGAGATTTCCCGGTGGTGCTCAATGTTCGATCTTGACTACCAAATCGCCACATTCTGTCTAAACTGTCTATGTCATTTACACTTTGTTTCTTTCTTTTTTTGTTCAAAAGGTTTACCTTAATAGTTGCTAAGAACCAACAATCCGATCACTCGCAACCGAGTGCAGCCTTGATCTTCGCAATGGTTCGGGCCATATGCTCCTTCACCGTCTCGATGGAGTCAACCGTGAGCGAAGACATTGGAGAAGTGTTCATCAGGATTTGGAAGCCCAAAGTGAGCAACGAAGAGGGCGCTTTGTCCGAAAACCGCTGTCCATCCAACGGCTCCATAAAGGCGTCGGTTATCACGAAACCTGATGGGAGAAGCTTTATTAGCTCCGGGTCTCCGCCTTCCATGACTTGCGTGATCGAGCCAATGTTGACAGCAGAGTAGACCATGGCAGAGCTCGTCTTGTCTGCCCACGTTTCTTGTAAGACCGCCATGTTCGACTCCTTGTTTTCATGAGCCTACAAAAAGAGTATGCTTAGAACCGGATAAAGAAAATAAAGGGAAATTTTAAGTACACACGAGCATGTTCTATCATAAAACCAATTGGCAATAGAAAGAGTAACCCAAGGTTATGTATATATTAGGCAATTCAGGCAATAGAAAGAGTAACCCAAGGTTATGTATATATTAGGCAATTCAGTCTTCAATTTCCCGATGTGGGATAACTTATCTTCGAATCTATCTTTGACACTAGCACATTTCATGAAATCTACAAGGAATTAACTTAATGAAATTGAGATTACTCACAGGAGGGCAGAGGATGGTGACGGAATTAGCAGAATCGCTGCTTTTGGTGATCCGAACCGTCTCTTCCATGGGCCCTTCATCAGCCAAGATATCCCAATGGCCACGAAGCTGGCCATTACGCAAGAAATCAAACAATTGTTGTCTCGGTACAGGCATCCATAGAGAAGTAGAGAAGCTCAAGATTATGCCACACGGCTCCCTGGGCTCGTCTATGCTCACTCGGGTCATGACTTGCAAATTCGGGGCCAAGTCCCCAAGTTTTAGCATTTCCCACTTAGCCTCAGAGGAAACACATATTCCACCACAGAAGTTGTCTATTATTCGCCTTGTGAGCTTCAGAAGGCATTTCCTACCTTCTGGCGTGATTCCTGCTGTAATCAAAGTACAAACAATGTGATCAAAACATGACAGATTATATAATAGAAAACGTTAGAATAAGAAAATTGTAGTGTCAATTGAACCTATAGATGATTCCAATGGGGTAATTCCGGATGTTGGAAGGTAATTAGCGTATTCGCATTGCCTATGAAGCGTTGCAAGCCATCTCTGTGCTCCAAAGGCGCATCCAGATTGTACTAATGGGCGAAACAGGCTGTGGATTACATTTTCGTCGTATTCAGCATGTTCTATGCATGTCACCTGAAATTTTGACAGTTAAAAACTTTGCACATGACAAATTTCATATAAGAAATGGATGAATAAGTTACCATAGAATAGGCATTGGCAGCATCTTGCATTATGCAAAAACCGGATGGTAGCCTCCTACATCTCTTGGTTACGTCTGCATAGCCTTCTCTTAGAGGATCAATAGAAATGTCCACAACCGCCCAAGCTCCCTCTCCATACTTCTTACAGAACCGAATGAACCTTATGTGACGCATAGGCACAAAAGGCGAAGGAAACAGAAACTCTGCTTCAAACTACAAGACCAAAGATTCATTATTCAGATTCAAATCAAATAGAAACAAAGAGACATTAATCGGAAAATTTGAAAACAAATACCAATAACATTTCGCCATCATGAGTTCCGCCAACACCATTGCATAAAACCGAGACAGTAGAGGCCTTTCCTATCATACAGCAAAACATATCCGCCCACCGCCCCTAAACAATTGGAAAAACAGAACATAATTGCCAAAAAACAAGTCACAAAATGTTGGTAACCAAGAGTCAAAATTTAGTTTCTTACAGGATCCATGAGTATATCAACAAGCTCCAAGCTGTTGATTATGACTGAGCCGGTCTCCCTAGTTGCTTCATAGGTAAAACCGGGTAAATTCACCCCATAAGGATTAAACTTCCTAGCATACTCTTCATGGTTAAAAGTTTCCACCCCACCATCCAAGTTCCTCTGCCAATAAGGTGGTTCATTCCGAGCCAAGACAATGAGCTCATCCATGGCTGCCACGGCGACTTGTAGGTACATTGACTTCTCATACTCTCCAAAGACGACAACACCCCTAGTAGGCGGTGTAGTCTCAATTTCATTATTCTCGAGTTTGGCTTCTCCATTGGAGACTAACCCGGCAGAGTCAGGCCTCATTTGGGGCTGATAAACAGAGGTGACCATGTCAGACACGGGCTTGCCTAGTAAGGTCTCGGCTATTCCACATACGCGGATTAGCTCCTGCTTAAGGCGCGCGTTTTCTAGTCTAATTTGGTGCTCATCCATGGAAATTGGTTCTGCCTCTCCACTACATTCCTTGCACAATGGCTTGTGGATGTATTGCTTCATGGCTAAATTCTCCATTCTAAGCTTCTCAAATTCCTGCTTCAGAAGTGCATTCTCGTGTCGCTCCAGCTGCGTCTGTAGAATCATAGATTCGAGTTTACTCGTTTATATTCAATCGAAAATTTTGGTTAAAGCATAAACCAATGAAGATTAGTTACCTTGAGTTGAGTCCTCTTGTTTTGGAACCAGAATTTGACCTGCTTGCTGTCTAATCCAAGCCTGTTCCCCAGATTACTCCTTTGCCTATCATCTGGGTGAGGGCAAATCTTGAAGTAACTAATAAATAAACCATTCAAAACCCATTAAAACCAATCAAACCCACAATGTAGGCATGAAGACAATCTCAATGAAATTCAGCAATATTAAAAACTTGCTAACAAGTTTAAGATAAGATAGTTACTTCTCAGGCTGCTGTAAGAAAAACTATCACACCAATCAAAAACCCACAATTCAAAAACACTAAAACAATAAACAAAACCCCATTCAACCAATCAAAAACCTACAAACTGGCTATGCATGCAAGCAATCTCAATAAAATTCAGAAGACTAAAACTTTAAACTAAAAGATGAGAACTTTACCTCTCAAGCTCATGAATTTGAGAAGGAGTGTGCCTATTATACTTCTTTCTTTTGGATGACTTGCTACCGGAAGCAACATTAGGAGCAACCGGGGCCAAATCCTGATCATCAGCAAGTTCATAATTGTCACTCCCAGATCTGCTGTCATCACTACCATCTCTCATGAAGGAATTGTCAGCTTCAAATTGTTGAATTCTCAAGCCCAATTTTGGTGCCCCCTCCATTTCACAACCTGATCAATTTCACCAAAAACCAAAAGTCAAGCAGTTTTAAAAGGCGGAAGAGAAAGCAAGTGTATCTATAAACATGGCAAGAAATTGCAAGAATCTAAACTTGAAAAGAAAGAAACTATAGGGACCCATTTTTCCCTTTTTAGGGTTTTCTGTCACTTTCTCAAGACTCAAGCTTTTTTCTTCTTCTGGGTTTTTTCTGTTTCTACTTTTACGGTAGAGACAAAAGCTAAGAGCAAAGTCAAAATTGTAAAGACATCTTCTTTTACACTATACGGTTCATGGATTTACCCCAACCAAAAACAGAAATCACCGATTATTATTCGGCTAAATCAGCACTAAAATCAATTAGAAACCCCCCATTAAATAAGACCCAGATCACAATTCTCTGATCTCTATCTGTACCACTAAAAAAAAGAAACCGTTGCATAGAGTAAAAATGAGGAAAGAAATGCTGGAATGAGTTGAAGAGAGTGAATTAAATGGAAACAAACCCATCATTAACTATAAGAGAGAGCCCATTTGAGTAATTTGCTTTGTGAATTAAAGATGGGAATTTAGGAGTAGAGAAAAAAAATGATTTTTCTCTTCTTCTCTATACATTTGCCGAAAGATAAAAAGACCAAAACTTGACAAATATTGTAAAAACCTTCACCTTATTAGATTTTTTTTATTGCATTTTACATAATTCACTACAAAGTACGTGTTTGTTTAATTTTATGCATCTTTTTTTCCCTAAAAAAACCCACTATCATTTTTTCCGAGTGGAGTGCAAAAAAGGATAATTCAGATTAGACAATAATACTATCATAAATTTGATAAAATCACGCATTCGAAAAAACAAAAAAAGAAAATTGAGAAATATCAATGGCAAAGTTTTATCTAAACTTTCTATCAACTCCCCGACACATACAATTCTACATAAAATACTACGGGAAAGGAAAATGGAGGCGCGAGCAGATGGATCATTGCAGAGTCATGCAGAAGTAGTACTAGTAAATCAGGAAAAAGAGAGAGAGGAAAATCGATCTGAAAAACAATTGAAAAAATGGAGAAATCATTTTTGGAGTGGTCCAAGATTCTGATCCCCATCTGACTCAACTCTCCAGGCTTCTTCTTCACCAATTGCATGTGAAGATCAGCCCAGACCCAGACTAGGAAAAGAATCAATACCCATTAAAATATTCACATTCAAAAGCAAAAAAAATACTTATAAAAAATGAAAAAACAAACATTATAAAGATGGGTTTTGGTCTGCTCTAGCGATGGACTTACCAAAATGTCAGTAGCCGGATTTTCTCTATCGATCGGTCTCTCTGTGTTGTGCTTAATTTGTTTTTGTTTTGGTATGTGAAGAGAGTGAGTTGAGATGGTGATGGTATTTGTAGTGGAAATGGGCCACAAAGAATCCGAGAAAGAGATGGGAGTCAACGCTAAAGAGGTTTGGCTTTAATATGTAGAGAGGCATGGCCATCAGACAGACCATGGGGACTCATGGAGAAGAGTGAGTGAGAGATGAAAGCCGTATGTTGTTTACGGGGGCGGATATACTCAGAGAGGCGGGTCCCACCTTATTTGCCCTAATTGCTTACGTTATGACTCTATCCATTGGCGCGTTCTCCACACGCTCCCTCTCACCCCCTATAATCGGCTAATTTTCCTCGCTCTTGTTCCGGTGGAGTTTATTAGAAATTCTATAGATAGAGTTCAAAAACCCACGGTAAATCAGTAAACTCTAAAAAAACATTTTTTTATATAAATTATTAGTAGATTTGGAGAGAACAAACGGTAACTAAACCGAATTTTTCTGTTTTGAATTTCTCATGTTATCATGAGTTGAAATTGGTACTTTGTGTAATGTTTTTGAGTTAAAAAAAACTTATGTGGTATTTCTATTTTTAGATGTTGTCAACAAGTTGATATCATTCATTATTAAGTTGTTGTATTAAGATAGTTGATATGCAATACAACCGTATTGTTTTCATGTAGTTGATTAGAAATTTTATGTGTGTATTAAAGTGTTTGCTTGTACATGCACTAGGACTGTAGGAGCATCTGAGTAATTTTTGCGAAAATTTTGTCCCCACTACAAGCAAAAAATAATATTCTACCAATAATTATTACTCTCTCCGTCCCATAATATTTATCGTTAAGGGATTTCACACAAATTAAAGAAAAAAAAAGAGAGAAAAAGTAGTCAACAAGAATGAGAGAGATTGTGATGTTGATGGATAAATATGGAAAGAAAGAAAAGGTAAAAAAAATGACTAAAAAGATACTCGTATTTGGGTACATTTTTTATTGCATAATTTTGGTATAAATAATATTGAATGAGTGTAATATTATAAGAAATAAAAAAAAGTAAAAAAAAGTATCACAAATTTTTTGGGACAACTAAAAAATAGAGTGGACAATTATTATAGGACAGAGAAATTATTTAACTAAGAAACTGTGAGTTTAGGGCACATAATTTTTTTTTGTCCATTGGTAATTTGGTATGTTCTTGAATCGTAATTTTTCTGTGTTTATCCGGTAGTCCCAATTGATATCCATTTAAAAAAAAATACTCCATCTGTTTTACAATAATTGTTCATATAGATCATTTTTCTTGTTTCACAATAGTTGTTCATATAGGAAATTTTTGCACTTATACCTCTAATAATTACACAACATTAATTATAAATATTTTTTCAAAAGTAATTTTTAGGTGTATAAAGTACCTTTTAATATAGGTAATTTTGGGAAAAAAATTCTCCTTAATATATATGTAAATTTGAACATCTATTTTAAAACGGAGAGAGTACATAATTACGATTATTTTTTGGCCAAAAAAATAATTTTATTCCATTTGTATGGCTGATACACAAGAGGCGCGCATTTGCCAAAAAAAACTCGCACCCCGAGATTTCAGATGGGGGCACCGGCCAGGTGTAAACACTAATCATTAGGTTCGATGGGGATATAGTCAAAGTCAACTTGACATCTTTGACAATTTCTGAACCGAATTTTCATCGAAGCGCGCTTCATGCGAGGCACGTACATGCGATTGTTTCACTTGTTTGTAGAAAGAGTTTTTTTAGTTTAAAAATAATTTTTAGTATTTCAAAAAACGTAAGAAGCAGATAGAGTTGTACGTATGTATTTTAAAAGTATTAAAAATAATTTTTAATAGAAAGGGATTTTGGTTAGAAAATGAAACAAGACCTTATTACTAGAGGTTTCTAGGTCTACTTGAACTTTTAAACAAAAATATTTGTCTAATTCTATTTATTTTTTTAGCTATTTTGTTTAACACTTTTCAGATTTATCCTCAGCTAAATGAATTGAAAAAAAAATTACGTAATAAATAAGAGTATTTTTGTAAGAATAACATTTGTCTTAATATGTATATATTGTTTAAAAGCCAAGACGGAGCGAGTAATAAAATGCTCCCTTGAGGAGTCGGAGAGTGTCGCCTCTCCTTCAACAAAAAACTACATGCGATTTTACGATTTGAATTTCATGAGGTGTCTATTTATTATCTCGTGTCTAGGATTGTAAATGCAATTGAAATTCGGCTCGGTTAAATTTTGTTTATTTTCGATTTGATTATAAATGAATTAATTTTGAACATAGTTTTAACACTCAAAAAATGAATGAGTTTTGAGCTGAAAAAATTTCGACTCATTTATTTATTAGCAAGCTTAAATATATATATATATATATATATATATATATATATATATATATATATATATATATTCATGAGCATGCTCGATAATACATGCATTCATAGCAAAATATATTATAACGTTTATAAATAAGTTATTAGATTTCATAAAACGAGGAGAGGGAAAAACAATTTCATTTTATTAAATCAATCGAATAACAAGTAGGTTAATGTGAGCTTCTATACAATTCTGTTTTGACATAATGAGAGAAGAAAGATATCCACGTGACAGGCACACACGTGAAGCTTTCACTCAACAAACTTCTAACGAAAAGTGAAAGTTATCATATCCTCCCTCTCAAATTTAGCAGTATTTGAATCAATCATGCCGAATTTGCGCATGAAGTCATATAGTTTATGATATCCACGTGACAGGCACACACGTGAAGCTTTCACTTAACAAACTTCTAACGGAAAGTGAAAGTTATCATATCCCCCCTCTCAAATTTGGCAGTATTTGAATCAATCATGCCGAATTTGCGCATGAAGTCATGTAGTTTATGATATCCACGTGACAAGCATACACGTGAAGCTTTCACTTAACAAACTTCTAACGGAAAGTGAAAGTTATCATATCCCCCCTCTCAAATTTGGCAGTATTTGAATCAATCATGCCGAATTTGCGCATGAAGTCATGTAGTTTATGATATCCACGTGACGAGCATACACATGAAGCTTTCACTTAACAAACTTCTAACGGAAAGTGAAAGTTATCATACCCCCCCTCAAATTTTGCAGGATTTGAATCAATCATGCCGAATTTGCGCATGAAGTCATGTAGTTTATGATATCCACGTGACAGGCACACACATGAAGCTTTCACTTAACAAACTTCTAACGGAAAGTGAAAGTTATCATATCCCCCTCCCCTCTCAAATTTGGCAGGATTTGAATCAATTATGCCGGATTTGAATCAATCATGCCGGATTTGCGCATGAAGTCATGTAGTTTATATCCTAGGATGAGCTTGATCAATACATATGTTGGTTGCTCACTAGTTGGGATATGGCTCATAAATATCAAACCTTCCAAGATTTTTTCCCGCACAAAGTTATAATCTAAATCAACGTGTTTAGTGTGTTCATGAAAAATTGGATTTTAGCAATAAAGATTGTTTGTGATTATCATATCTCAAAAGAATAGGTTGAATATCTTGGACATCAATAAAGACATCAGACAGATTATCACAACTCAAAGGAATAGGTTGAATATCTTGGACATCCAATTCAACAAGTAACCTACTCAATCAAGACACTCAGTAGTGGCATTGCGCATGGATTTGTATTTTGCCTCTGCTGAAAACAAAGAGACGTACAATATGTAGTTTTTTAGACTTTCAAGAAATCAAGGTGTCATCCACAAATACAACATAGTCGCTTACTAATCTTTTGGTGTTAGGGGCATGATGCCCAATTAGCATCACAAAATGCTTGGGGTTTCATAGTAGAACTAATTAAACGACAAAGCTTGATAAAGAATTCCGTTGAGATATGTTGAGAATATAATCTATCCCACATTTAAAATATAAAGAGAAACATGTCTAGTATATATACTATTAGATTATTCCTCCTATTATTAATTGGTTTTATGATGGAACCCGACTAGCTTGTGTGATGGGCTTACCTACGCATGACCCCCTATCCATCACCCATGGAAAGTTTAATAAGATATTTGAACGTGTGTAGAATTGCTTCCATATGAATGGAACGAGGTTGTTGCAAAACTGGCTCGTTAATTGAATGGATTATGCTAAATCTAATCTATTATTTACCAAACTATCCAATTTCCCCACCAATCTTCTATAATCTATTGGATTTGACAACAATTTCCCCACCAATCTTGAGAAGACGGACAATTGAAGTGAGATTTGAGCAATTATATTCAACAAGTAGATCATGAAACTTCTGATGTCTCATTATCAAAACCATCTAAGACTTCAGTGAATTGTAGTTCAAGATAATAACTCAACTTACCAAGATCTTGATCTTAAATTCAATATCCAAGAAAGCTTTCAAAGAAGCAATTTCTTCTGCATTGTTGCCAATGACAAGAATGTCATCCACGTAAATAACCACAAAATTAAATGGAAGAGACAAAAAATTTCTTGTGAAAAAATGAATGATCATTAGGAGATTGAATGTATCATTTTGATCTCAAAGCTATCGAAAATTGGGCATAGCATTGCCTTAGGGCTTGTTTTAAATCATAAAGATTCTTCTTTAACTTGCATACATATCTTTTTCTTGAAACTTGCTATCCTTGTGGTAACTTCATATATACTCCTTCATGTAATTCCTGTGTAAAAAGCATTGTTCACATCCATTTTGTGAATATGCCATGCCTTTTTTAACATCAATACAAACCAAACTTCTGATTGTAGTCCTTTTTACAATAAGGGAATTGAAAAAGTCTTTGTGCAATCAATGTCATGTTTTTGAGTAAAACCTCGAACCACAAGTCGAGCCTTATATCTCTCTATGGAGCCATAGGACTTGTGTGTTGACCTTGTATACGCACTTGTAACTTATTGGACGTTTGCCTTTTGGGAGAGGATGATTCATCTTTAAAGCTTGAAATTCAATAGCCATTGCTTGTTTCCATTCTTTATGTAAAATGGCTTCTTTGTAAGAAAAGGGTTTTGTTGTGGGATGAGATTTTTGAGGAAAATTGAAAATGAAAATTTAACAGTTGAGGGTAAAGTGTGGCAACTATTAACTAACATGAAAAGATGGTTCTATAGTGTGAGCTTGAAAAACATAATTGTCAAATTATAAGGGTTTATGAGAATTTTTAGTGAATCTTCGTAGATTTGAAATAGGGTTTTGATTGAGGAAGATTTGGAGTAGGGAGAATGGGTGTATGAGATTGTGGTTGAGGTTAATTTTGTGGAGGAAATGGAGAATGTGGGAAGTCATTAATGTAAAGAGGGTGTTGGGGCCAAATCTAAGATATAAATTTTTGGTAGTCTATCTCAAATTACACAATTTTTATTTTTTACTTTCATCTGCTTGTATAAATGATCAGGTAAATGAGTTGCTTGCGAATTTATCTCAAGAAGAAACTAAATAAGAGGATAAATCAAACTCAAACAAGATTTTGAGCTCGAACCAAACTTGGATTTCAACTCACCAATTTTTAATGGAGCCGTACATGAATAATTCAAAGTCCGGTTGTGTTTGATTACAACCCTATTTGTGTCTGATTTATACTATTCGTAAATTAAATATTGTTGATATCGATCTTTGACGAAACCAAAGGCTACTGGCCTTAGTATGCTGGAATACAGGGTAAAAGATCTTAGTTGTATACGTAAAAACAATTCCTTTTTCTTAAAATTTGACAATTTAAAATTAACGGTTTTTCTAACCTATGTTCTAAGGGCATATGATAAACGTACTAAATTAAGGAACTAAAACCCTAAACTGAAATTAATAAACCCTTTTGAGAAAATAATTAATCCTAAGTAATTACAATTTAACTAATTATTTCAATTCTAAGGAATTTAACCTATGTCCTAGGTTAGGACATAGGTTAAAAAAATCATAAAACTAAATAGAAACAAAACCATTGTAGAATGAATATTGTTGATATTTGGATTCGATTTTGTGGAGCTGCATTTGGTTTTCAGCTCGCCTGGATAGTGGTTACTTTGCTAATTTTTTGGTAGAAAAATGAAAACTTGTGGGAATTAAGTTTGGATGGTTTCCTTGAGGTTGGTTAACATGGGAAGTGGATAGGTTAATCTTATGACAAGAAAATTCCCAGAATTTCATTAAAACGGTAAGTCTTTTATGAAATGTGGGAGTCGAAACAAAAGATCGATGATTCTCGCCAATCCATATCAACATATCAAATATAGGTATAGACATGAATAATATCAATATTTGGTGTTTGGTATATTTTAATATCGATATTAAACTGATAATTGTTGTTTGGTATATGAAGACATCGGTTCGACTCTAAAAAACATATCGATATCTGTTAATATCAGAGTGTTATTTTGATATATCCCGAAAAATTAATATATCAAGGATATTACCCATACCCATATTATCTTAGATATCAATAGCAAACGAGACCTAACGTATTTCATTACCTTTGATTAATAGATGTGATTGTTTCATGTTTGAAGAAACTGAAAAACCCAAAAGACAATGACCCAATACTCAAGTGCTAAAAAAAATGGTCTTTTCAACTGAAAGCCCAAAAACGACGAACAATGGGCCAATTTCTAAAGAGAAGATTTGTAAAAAAAAGGCATTGGCTTCGCCCGGGTTCGAACCGGAGACCTTCAGTGTGTTAGACTGACGTGATAACCAACTACACCACGAAACCATCTTGCAGAAATAATCTCCTTATTTAATACAACACATAAAAAAACCAGACTTATCTTCATCTTCACTGTTTGTTTGAACAATCTATACATTCTATATCAAAGTCAGAACATGAAACTAGGCCAATGAATATACTTCATCAATAAACAATCGCTAATGTAGTTTGAGTTACAATCACTTCCCACTCTATTGACCAGTCCACAAATTTCAACCTCTCTAAACAAATATCAACCACTTTATAAAAAAAAAACATACAAATGGAATCTCAACTATGCACACAATAACATTCTTTCTCATTTCCAAAGGGGATACAAAAACACACACTCAAACATACACAAACACAAAGATTACCCAAAAACCATTTCTTATTGCTTAGCAACTAGCCCTCTTTCAGCCTCATCTTCCATTGATCATTTCCCCTATCTCAAAAACCACTTCCATCCGTATTCCGCCTCGAGTAACTCCTCGAAACCCTAAAATCGTTCCCATACGAAAACAACCTCTTACTCGATCCATGGCTCTCGAACAACTCCATCCTTTGCCTAGGCGCGCTCTGTGACCTAAGCTTAGCCTTCGAAGACTCGGTGTAACACATGTAGTTAGGGTAATACGCCTCCACGTGTCCACTCTCACCATACATGCTTCTTGTGGGAGTAAAAGGGCTCATAGCCCTTGTCTTGCTATGGCTACTCCCTGGCCTAGACGGGACAGAGCAAGCCAAAGGGCTGAAATCGTGCTCGATTGGTGGTAGATTGAGAGACCGAAGAGTAAGAACACTCTCCGAGTTACAAGGACTTGATCTTGATTGCAAGTTTGAGTAGTTTTGAGCCTTCTTTTGGCTTATGATGGGGGCCAATCGAGGACGCCAGCTGTCTATTTCGAGGATCTTGTCAGCGTGTTCGTCCACTTCCATGTGGGCCATTCTTGAGAGCGAGTTGTGGCTGCTGGTCCTTGAGCACTCTTCTGTTCGGGTCTCCAGCCAGCTGGCGCTTGGATTTGGTCGCATGTCTCGTGTGGTTGGCACGGACACAGAGCCACATCTCTGCTTATTCACATGAATTTTTTATAAATTCAAGAATCGTGAATAGTAAAAATAAAGGAAAATATGTTAGTGAGATGGATTACCTTAAGAAGAGATGGTTCATTGAGTTTTAGACAGCATACTCGGTGTTGATGATCGAATTTTCGGTTTCTTTCTTGGCCCTGAAGTGATCATTTGGTTAAAAAGCCAAGACAAACTCATCAAATGCAAATGAAGTATATGAATAGGTGCATTTGCTTACATGATATGAGGTTTCGATGCTATAAAGGCGATTGGCACGTGCTCTGGCCTGGACTCGAACCATTGCTTGCATACGCCTTAGCATATCCGTGCTTCGTTTCCTCACAAAATGTCCTCTCACAAGAGCTTGAAGCTTCACCAATCCCTTGAGAGCCCTCAGCGCCCTTCTTGCCTTCAAAATTCAATTTATGCAACCAAAAAAAAAAGACTCATTTTTCTTGAACTTAATTGTAAGAAGTAAAAAGAACAATCCGAAGAACTGAATCAAACTGAACAACTTCAACTGAAGCTGGTAAGAACTAAGAATGGGGCGACTGACATGACAGAAGCCGCTTACTAGAACGAGTAAGAAGCTGATGATGAAGAGAAATTAGAGAATGGCCAGCATTAAATTTGCCATACTCTTCTGCCAGGCAAACAGCTAGCCAAACTTGTTCTGTACTAGTGATCTAGATTGTTTTATTCGGAGCAAGCAATTCTGAGCTTTTCTTGTATGAAATTAAATTTACTAGCTCCTAATAAAAATTGGACCACATAGTATGGAAATTCATTACAAAGGTGCGCATTTATTATCACACGCTCGCGAAAAACATAGGGGATGATGATCGATCAAAGATATTATCAAGGACCCATTTCGAGTTAGGTGGAAGGGTGTGCAATGACCGGTTCAAAAGGTTCGTTTGACGCGTTGTGTTTGATTGCTGATAAAGTACTTATTTGTGTACACTATAGTGAATAAGGGGGTGTGTCCCAAACGAAGCCTAATTCCTCCTTGCACAAAAAAAGGATGCATCTTTACTTGGAATGGGAGGCCTAGGACACACTCTACAATCTTACATAGCCAAGAAAGGAAAGTAGAAGGCTTGGCTCCATGTGGCTATACTGTAATTTCACCCCCTACTGAGATGATGATGAAGAGTAGACATTGATTGGTAGTAGTAAATGACAATTCTGCCACTCCATTGGAAGAGCAAGGTAGAGTACTAATATGAACAGTTGAATTGTCAAAGAATATACAGTTGAATTGATCGAAACCAAAACCGAAACCGAATTAGGCAGCTGGCAGCTAGATCAGCTCTGCCTTGAAGATTAGGGAATGAATTCTTGCTGAAAGCTGAAGCAAATTGATTTGCTTAAATGTCCTATAATCTCCTACCTCACAACTTAAATTCTGAATAAACCCACAACAATGTTGGTGTTGACCCATTGAAATTGTTCATTAAACAACAAAATAGTCTTTTCTCATTTGAATATTAGGTGGTTACTCGTCGTTCTCATACTCCATTAATGGCATTTGGTAGGTCTCATTTCGCTCTGTTCCCTTCCAACAAGGCTTCCTAAGAATTACAGTAATGCCAGCCAGAAATGTGCATCATCTATATCAAAAATGAGCCCTAATTAAACACCAAAATCACAGCAATAAAAATATTCCTTGCCTAAAATGAACCAGGAGAAACCGAACCGACGGACAGATGGCAAAGTTACGTAAATAATACGATGTTCGAAGGGCAAGAGAGTAAATGAACGAGGTATATACGAAACAAATAAATGATGATAAAATAATGGGAAAAAATACTGACCAGATAACCACGAAAAGCCGACTGTATCCTAACGGCCGCCACAGAATCCTCCACCGACCACCTCCTGAGGCTGACGTCACGGCGGCTGGTGAGGCGGACGACCTCGGCGGCGGCCTTGGCGGCGGCCAGAGCCGCCTCGGCAACCGCGGCCGTGGCCGCCGCCACCGCGATCGCGTGTTTGTTGGGGTCGGTGGCAATGTCGGCGGCGTCGTAGGCGTAGGAGTTTCGAGGCGGATCTGCGGGGGCGGGCTTCCTCCGGCGGAGGAGTCTGGCGAGCCATTTGGAGTATGATTTTCTTCCCATGTATATGGATTTTAATTTTTGTGGAATTAGGGGCGTGGAATTGACATTGTTGTGAGGAATTTGAGCAATTGAACAGAGAGGGGAAATCAATGGGGAAGAGAACGAGAAGAGAGGAGTTTATAGAGATGAGGTAGCCAATAGTTGCTTTCCACGTAGGACACTGGATTTGGGTGTGGAGAGCGCACGTGTGAGGGCAAGTGAGAGGCACGTGCCGCGTTTCATTGGCGAGTGAAAAAAGTTTTTAATCAATGAGCTAATTTTAGATTGGTAGTATATTTGATTTTTCAAATGGTGCAATTATTTACTCCCTCCGTTTCAGAATAGTTATCCATATAGACAATTTTTCTTGTTTCATAATAGTTGTTCATATAATAATTTTTTTCATTTATACCCTTAATAATTACACCACACTAAACATACACTTTTTCCAAATCAACTTTTTGGAGTAAAAAGTACCACTTTATAGGGATATTTTTGGAAGAATTTTTTCCCCTTAATATATGTGCACTTTTGTCTATGAACAACTATTTTGAAACGGAGGGAGTACCGTTTATGTTCAAAATTAAGCTAGTTTAATGTAATTTTTTTAAAGAAAAAGTGAGAAAGGTTACTTTTAAGTTTTAACGCATGATTATTAGCCTGCATGAACGTATAGTACCCGTCAAAAGACAATGAAAAAGCCTTTTCTAATAGCGCGCCTTTCTCCCCTCTTTAAAGTTCTTGAGATCGACATGAAATTATAGAGCACTCATTTTAACTTTATGTTCCTCTTTATACAGTTCTAGTCCAAGAAACACATAATCATGACCCTTTCGAATTTGACGGGAGATTTAAAAAATACTTTTGGTCTAGCGTGATAGCTATCAAACACCCGAGAATGTAACAAAAATGAATTATTTGATCAATGGGCCTGATTTGTTGATTTTTTTTATAGGATAAGGAGTAGGCCGGGTCAGCACAAGTAGTATTTTTTGGGTTTGTTTTAAACATCAATTAACTAGGATGGTTACTAACCAATTTTAAATAAGAAAGGGTAAATTTGTCGGTCACGAGATTCGAAATGACAATCTTGTAGTACTATCCTGAAACCTTAACCACCGAATCAAATGTCCAAAAAGGGGCCGGATTTGTTTATGTTTTTGCTTCGACTCAAGAATTATTCATCCAGTTTCTTTGATTTTTTTTCAAAATGGTACTCCGTACTACACTACTACTAACTGTGTTTGTCAAACCTAATAAACTAGTTGATAAACCTCAACTAGTTTAAAAAAATTTATAAACTACGTTTGTCTTGCATAAATAAACTAGTTTTTGGTTAATAAACTAGTTTAAATAATAAGCTAAAAAAAATAGCTTATCACCTAGTTTATGCTAGTTTATTTAGATAAATAAAAAGAAAAAGAAATCATATAATTATAACCTAAAGCGGATGTTAAAAAAATTATTAAACGACACGTGTCACTTTTAGATTGGACCACACCACCTCTTCTTAACGATTAATCTTTTATTTTTGGATATGATTCTTATCCATGTTTTTATAATATGGGATAGAAAATCTCATTATTAAATAATTTTTTTTTTGGGTATAATAAATATGAAAATCATTATTATAATATAAGTATTTGTTACCTTATATGAAAATATATTGATTAGTTGTATGATAATTGCATTATCTTTTTATGAAGATCATAACAAATATTTATATTTAAACATTTATATTATTAATATTTTATTTAAGAAAAACTCGTACAAAGTACGGAAATATATACTAGTTTCTACCTAAAAAGATGAGAGAGGGTGTAGTGGAGAGGAGAGAAAAGGTAGTGAGGGAAAAGAATTTTTAAAATTAACCGTAGGTTACGGACAAAATAACTAAATTATACTAATTTGTTATCCAAATTTGTAACTAATTTTTTCACTTAAATTAATTTATTAACTTTAACTAGTTTTTAAATCAAATGATAAACGGATGGATTGGTATTTGGCGGAGTAAACTATAGAAACGGTGCGCATAATGGCCGGGTAATAATTGATCAAATAGACAATATTCTTAACTTGGTTATTCAATTTTTGGGTCAGGATCTTATAAGTTTGTTGTGATAGAGCAATGTCCAATCAATATTAATAATTTATAGATTTCATTGCCTACGTTATACGTTCATTTTTTTTTTGGTTGGAAGGAGAGGCGGTACTCTCCGACCCTTTAAGGGAGCGTTTTATTAATAATGAAAAGAAATGGGCTAAGTAGTCAGCAAACGGGGGATAGCCCGACCCCTAACATCATCAAAAAACAATAAAAAAATCCCCTCCGGCGGGGCACTCAATACATGAAGTCCTAAAGTTAAGTTAAAAGCAAGGGAGGCCAAATGGTCCGCGACCGCATTAGCCTCCCGGTAAACATGTCGAAACTGGACTACCCAATTTCTACAAATGAACTCTTGGCATCGTGATACCAGACTAAAAAGAGGATGACTCCTCTTTATCCCGGAACTCAAGAAATGCACCACAAGTTGAGAATCGGTCTCAAGGACTACCTTTCGGTACCCACCGTCCCAGGCCAACTTCAACCCATTATACACCCTCCAGAGCTCCGCCATTGGGACTGTACAAGCCCCAATATTGTGACTAAAACCACCAAGCCAATTGCCATTGATTTCTCTTAAAACTCCTCCTGCGGTCGCTAATCCGTCTCTAACGGCACCAGCCGTGTTAATCTTCAACCAACCTTCCTCCGGTTTCTCCCAAGCGATTTCCTGGAACACTTTATTGTTGGAAGCACTAGAGAGCAGATTCTTACCTGCAAACCTCGAAACTTCGCTAGCTCGAGTTTTGATGAAGAACACCTTGTCCATGGAAACAATGTCATCATTGAACGCTTTCATGTTTCTCCATTTCCAAGCCCACCATAGCGTTGTAACAAACACTGCATTCCAGTCCAAGCTACCCACTTTGACGTCTTCAATCAGATTTCTTCGAATCCAACAGGCAAAATCTCCATTTCCAAGCCCACCATAGCGTTGTAACGAACACATACACCCGAACACACAAGCAGCATTATTAGTTAAATGTCGACGCCGTCTCTCGTGATTCGACATCACGCCTCTTTTGCACGCAAGCCAGGCAAAGCACCGGACACGCTCAGGCACATTGATCTTCCAAAGCCTGCGGAAAAACAACAAATCCGGCTCCATTCTGTTGAGATTACCACAAATCAGATTATATCCAGAGGCCACAGAGTAATTCCCGTCTGATGCAAAGCGCCAACTAATTTCATCCTCACAACCTTCTTCCCTAGTAGAAAGGGCAACAGCAACAATTTTCAAAAGCGTGAAGGGTTGTAACATTTGCGACAGCACCGCCCAGTCCCAGTTCAGCCCATCCCAGTAATGGCAAATTGGGAGATCCTTCACATCGTTCGATAACTCCACACTAGCAACACTCACCAGCGGCTCATCAATTAACCAAATATCCGACCAAAAACTTATCGAATCGCCCTTTCTGGCGAGTCAACGAGTTCCTTTAGAGATGACTTCCGAGGCTCCCGTCTTGATGCACTTCCAAATATGTGAACATGCACTCGATTTTCCCAGGGCAGTATCAACGTATTTATGCTTCAGAACGGACACCCACAAATCCCCATCCTCAGTAATAAATCGCCAAGATAATTTGCCATTAAGTGCCATATTGAGTTCGTGCATAGATTTCACTCCAAGGCCGCCCTGGTATTTTGGCTTAACGATCTCAGACCACGCCACTTTATGAAGCCGCTTTCGTTCCCTTGTGCTACCCCAAATGAAATTTCTGTTGATCCGATCAATCTCCTTGCAAGTACTAACCGGAAGCAACGAAGAAGACATGGTGTAGACAGGGAGAGAGGTCAGAACTGAGTTGACGAGGGTGATTCTCCCAGCAAAACTAAGCATTTTTGATTTCCATCCTGCCAACTTAGCGTTGAATTTATCAATGAGATATGAGAAGGTATTTTTATTGACGGGCTTGTGTAAAACCGGCATTCCAAGGTAGTTTCCCAACTCAGAAGTGACATCAAATCCACTCAACCTCTGAAGACGTCTACAAGTTCTCCGATCCACATTTTTCGAAACAAAGATCTTAGACTTCTTAGCACTAATCCTTTGACCAGAAGCTCTACAAAAAATATCCAAACACTTCTTGATGGCCTCCAATTGTTCTTCCGACGCCTCCGCAAAGAGCGTGATATCATCTGCAAAAAATATGTGTGAAAGGCAAGGACCGCTTCGAGTCAACTTAATGGGCTTCCAAACCCCACTATTGACCGAATCAATAATTAAATGTCCTAGACGTTCAATGCAAAGAAGGAATAAGTAGGGAGAAATCGGGTCTCCTTGCCTAATATCACGGGACGCCGTAAACTGATTAGAAACCTCCCCGTTCCAAAGAATTTGCATTTTGGGAGATCTCACACAAGACATGACCCATATGCATATATAAAATTAATTACTTGTCCTTGTCTGCTGTTTTAGATTGAACTTAATTAACATAAGATCGGATGTTTTAATTTCCCACAAAAAGAGAGTGAATTTGATTATGACTATTAATTACGGAGTAATAACATAAGTAATGTATAACAATCTCAAACAAAAATACTTATAAAAATACTTATTAAAATATTCCTTAAATAAGTCCAGCTAGCTGAATGAAATAATCAAACTACCCATAAAACAAAAAAGAGATAGAATATGCGCTAAAAAGCTGATCCGATCTCTCCTTTATTACTTTGAATACTTCATCTTATGATCGCCGCCACCTTCCGTATATGCTAGCTACCATCTGCTTTATTCCCTAAGTATCGATCCCACACTAATTAATTAATTAATTAGTTACCTGAAGACGGGAAAAACAGATAGGAAACATGAATTAAGTTACATTGTAAAACTTCGGAAGTCCAAAAATTTGAGTAATAATCTATTTTCATCTTCAAATTTAGATTCTATTTTTTTAGAATTTCTTAAAATTTATAACTAATCAAAATTTTGTCATTATTTGTCCTTAGTTAGGGAACATTAACCATAACAATATAGATTACGAATTTATGATACAGATTTCCTTAATTATCTAGACAGTTTATAGTAAATTCCTACCAAAACCATTTCGATACAAAATACAACTAATTTCCATCTCAGATTATGTTTTAGGTGAAAAGTAGAACAAGTTATATATAAACGGGATTAATTGCCCCAATATTGGTTCGCTTCATTATGACATCTAATCTAATTAAGATTAAAGGAATCTAACTCGTCTTACAAAATCTCCAAAAATGATTGATTTCCTAAATTTCTTAGAGTTAAATAGGAAATATTTATATTTGATGAAATTAAAGAAGTAATTAACGTACTGAATGCACGAAAGAGGAGTGAGGTTGCAGAGGGAAGGCAGGCGATTGGCGATCCTTATAGTCGAGCAGAGGCAGTCCTCGTCCACCACCCTCAACGCCCCACAGCACGCCTCGTTCACAGGTGGCGGCGCTGTGGGCTCCCCGGGCGGCACCACGAACGGAGCGCACACGTTGAGGTTGGCCAGGTTGATCGAGCAGCTCTGCGCGTCCACGGTTTGGCTCATACCCACTCCAAACGCTATTGCCGCCATCCCAACCACTACCACCACCACCATCACCGTTGTCGTCCTTATCGCCATGTGATTAATTAATTAGTCAGATTGATTCTTAAGATCTTTTTGATTTGATTTGATTACTTGATTTGGTGTTGTACGTAGGTGTTTGGATGTTTATTAATTTGAGGTTTGGGGAGTTAGATTTATAGTAACGTATGTAATGGCCGGATGATGGAAAGGAGGAGTGATTTTGTGCATGATCTATCTACGTATGTATAGAGAGAGCAAGGATGCATGCTTTAATTTGTTAGCATGCACTTATGCAGCTATATGTGTTCATTGTATGTGAGGTCGACAGATTAGTTGGATAATGTATTATTTCCGTTCTAATTTGATATGTATATGTTGCTATCCATATGATCCAACTGTTGCCATAAGCTAGGTAAGCCTTTCCTTTTCATGATTGGAAGTATATCTGGCACAAGTGGGCAAATGATGTGCTAATCAGAGGGGAAAGCTTTGGGGGCATGGATTGCAAGACAACTACTAGTTCAATCTAAAAAGCGGTCCTTAGAACCAGATCGATGAGATAATAGAAACCTTGAATGAAGAAGATGCAAGGCTTGCCATGTTGGTGACTAGAAATGGCATGGGAAGCTAATAATGGGAGCTGAGAGTCCTCTATGACAATTTAAGATAGCAGGGGGAGAGAGTCCCATGAAAGACTTGGGTATGAGAAAGCTAAATACATCTAGTGCATGGAGAGTCATCCATAGAGGAGCTTTGACGAAAGACATATTGAAGTCAAGACGGAGAGGAACAACTAGAGATACTAGAAGATGTAGGGAGAGAATTGGTATAGTTGAGACTGTAAATAGCTAGGCTTGCCTAAAACTGTTTATTTTGGTTTCTTATGCATGAATTACCCCTTTTCATTCAAAAAAAAAAAAAGACGGACGATTATTTAGTAAGAGGTCTCATGTCCAATTTCACTTGTTTAAAAGATTTCCTTGAAACAATAGCCGTTACAAACCGCAAAAAGAGATTAGTCTTCGACCCTTATAGATCGGAAAACACCTAGGTCTTTAATCTCGAACCCAAAAGGAAAAGGATAATGTAAGTCCTTACAGACGTAAGTTTGAAGATATTACGGGTCATTTATAACGGCTATTGTTTCAAGGAAATCTTTTAAACAAGCCCTAGCCTATACGGAGTCTATCTCTAAGCTCATTTATATTGGCCCGGCCTTTCTATATTTAGGGTCACTTGATTTAATTCATTTGAATTTGAAGTCATTAATGATGATGATGCATCACAATTCTCATAGGTACATAGCTAGCCAATGTACGCACCTAGCTACAAACCTACAACGGTTGGTACGTTAATTAAATTGCAGATTCAAAGTCTTCCTAAATTGATATGTGACTTGATAGCGAAATTAAAATTTCACTTCACCGATTTACATATGGTACCTTGAATCCTCCCCAATGTAATTTGCCATTGAATCTCGTTTTGTTTTAAGGGAAAAACTGTAGATCGATCAGTGTTGAAAGAGAAATGAGGATTCATGGATTAATGATAGAAAACGAAACGTTACTGACATATATTAGATTGGGCTTCACGATTTTGTTTTTGTTAGTCAAATTGGAGTCAAGAATCTATATTGATTTGTAGTACTCACTAGTTACCAACTTGTAAAGTAGCAATTCAACAAACACTAATATTCGAATTTCTTGGTATCTAAATGATCCCTTAATTGATTTAGGGTACCAAATCTAATTTTTCTTAATTTTGCATCCAAGTCTTCGTACACTTCAAACCGGGCCCAAAGGCCATTACAATTGGGCCATGGTTTGGGCTGGATGTGTGCTCAAAATGTTGGACCAAAACAGTATACTTTGGTCGAAAACCAAAACACAGTTGAAAGTTGAAAAAAAGAAGCATAAACCTAATAACAAAAGATTAGGACATATCATTTTGTAAGATGTCTATTTGGACTCGCCTATAGCATCCACTGGAGATGAGTACTAATTACTAACCGATTCTAAGGAGAAAGGACAAACCGCCGTCCGAGAGATTCGAAACGGTGATCTTGGGGTACTACCCCAAAGTCCAAACCGTTGAACCAAATGACCAAAGTTTGTAAGATGTTTTTTTTTTAAGTGTGAATTATCACATATGATAGTTAGGATTAAATGCATAATATCCTTGCCGTTCACCCTTGGTACACTAATGATTCATACTGTATATTAAAGGTTTACATTTAATAAACTAACGGTGCACATATATTATAAGCATGGCACAAAGTGATAATGTTGTCATAACTAGTGTGAATTTTGTTTTTGTTGAGACAAAAAAACGAAAGTTCACATTTAAACATTACATACATGTTTGTAATACGTTAGAGGTTCATATCTAATGTATTACAAGTTATATTTTTTTTTGGTCGAATGTATCACAAGTTATATGTAATAAATTAAAGATGCACTACAAATCTACAATGACCCAATATTAGAGCGAATGCTTCAAAGAGGAGAAAAGAGAGATTAAAAAAACTCTCCCCAAAATCCAACTTTTTGACCCACAGATTTTGGTTAGGGTGTGTGGTAAAATCTGGATTTAGTTTTAGTATTAGGAAAAAAAAGTATAAGCAGAGTTGAAAAAATTTCGAACGTTGAATAAAAATTTAATGACTAAGATTGGAATTTTTCTCTCTCTACATTAACTTATTAATTTTAATATTTTTTATTTTTTTTCCTGAGGGTTTGGGAACAAGACCAATAAATTCTACACTTTTTTTTGTTGGTGGTAAGAATCAAGAATGTGTTCATGGGCCATAAATCTAAATCAGAGATTGTCTACGTACAAATCCAATATACAAGTTCAATGAGATTTTATTTTAAAATTAATTGACAATAGAAGTAATTTAATGGTTTATATAGTAGACTTGCTTAATCTAAATTTTTAAATGTGGGAAGAGGTAATATTTTCAACACGTCCCCGCAACTATAATGTACTGGCTTGATCTAATTGACTCTTGGATAAACGGATCTAACATCTCAATTTCTTTATAGATATTTTGTTGATAGTGAATTACTGACGAGTGACAACACTTTAGTTTCTTTATAGTCAACTCAACTCAAATAATAAATAAGTATAATCAATTGCTAAAGTCAAACCCAATGAAGACAAGACCAAACCTGAACTGATACCATATGAAAAATTCATGAACCATAAATTGAGAAATGGTGTGCATATAAATTTAATATAAAAACTCAACAAAATTATATCTTAAACTTTAGTTGACAACAAATGAATGATGACCCGTCATACTCCCGAAATTGAGTGATCAGACTTTCCATTATTATCAGTTTTCTCTTTTGATTATGACCACATACTTATGTGTCATATGTTGAGGAAGAAAATTGACGGAACACTAACATGCATACACATTTTAGTTAATTTTTATAGGGTATAGTAAAATGAACATGAGCTAAAACTAGACCGATCAAGTGCAAGTTCATATTAGTACACAAGTTTAGTAGGATTTATGTATATATGTGTTAGTACCGAAACTAGTTCTAAAGTTTTGTGTAAAAGAAAAACCGACGGAATGTAAACTCTTCGGAAGTGGGCAAGCAAAGCGGAAATAGATTGAAGACACTATTGAACATTGGAGAAGAAGTAAACTCTAAGGCGATATCAACAGGATGAGTCTCCAACGACATCAGAGGAGGAGTTATAAAAGGGGATATAGAGAGAAGAGAAAGGGCATTCGAAATTAGAGAAAAGGAAGCTTATACAATCTCATCCGCATTTTCTTACAAAAAATGGTTTTTAGTATGGCTTTAAGTTTGTAATTGGCTTCGATTTCGTGATTATTCTTGTCGTATTCTTAGAATATGATCTTCTATTAGTACAAGTTCTTACTAAACTTGTTCAATTCACTCTTTACGATTTGTTTATTGTATATTACTTTCTTAAATAACGTGACGATAGGAAACGATTGATGTTTGACTAAAGCTTCCCGCATTTTAGCAAGTCTCGTGTATACACGTTAGATTTGTTCAAAACAGATTCTATCCTAAAACCAATTAACAATAAAATGAGTAACCCAAGGATTTATATGTTAGACAAATTTTTTCATGTGAAAATACATTTTATCTCAAAACACTCTCTCAAGTACGTCTGATATCAAATGCACGTTAGACCTAACATATATACAAGTCCAATGGACCCCACAAACCCACCTTAAGTTACCATGGACCAATTAAACTCAATGAGAGAAATGAATAGTGCAATGTATTAATTTATTCGTTAATTATAGGGTAGATAATATTCCATGTGATTATTACAAGGGTTAGGTGAAATAGTTGAGTAATTACATTACATTAAAGTTTTACTCTTTGAAGCTTTACATTAAAGTACGTTACCATTGACAATAAACACGTTGACTAATAGCATGTGATCACTAATAACCTATTGGAGTATAATATTTAATTTGTAAAGCGCAACTATTAATTAAGTACTCCATATACCCGGTTCGAATGTAGAGCGGTGTCCGACCGATCGAACCGGACGAGCTAAAAGACAAGACAAAAAAAAACGTACGTGATTCGATTTAAGTATTAGCCAATTGCAATATACTTGTTCATTTGAAACACATGCAAAGATCTCACTTTCAATCAATTTT
The DNA here is from genome assembly GCA_964016875.1 of Fallopia convolvulus. Classification (NCBI taxonomy): domain Eukaryota; kingdom Viridiplantae; phylum Streptophyta; class Magnoliopsida; order Caryophyllales; family Polygonaceae; genus Fallopia; species Fallopia convolvulus. Next base: position 52,323,544 of record OZ024732.1, read on the forward strand.
GGATATCGTATTATATAATTGGTGGTGATGGAAATTTTGTGGCGGAAATTCTTGATTAAAGCTTTTTTACTATTTACTCCGTAATTAAAAATTTTGTGTTCGGACAACGAAATTGATGTGTTTGCCTACAAATTTGCTGACCACAAATTTAAGAGCGTAGGGTAGGGTTGCCAATCATGTAGTTTGGGTTAGAATTAAATTAGGGCATTTTAATTGAGTTATCATCAATTTAGAAAATTAATTTAAACTACTAAAATTGGGCGTGATAACATGCATATATGTTAATGCATGTTAAGCTATGTGCATGTTTTATGATAGAAATGCTAAGCTACGTTAAAATTGAACCTTTTTTTTGTGAAAATTATTGTCAATAAGAGTCGAACCGGAGATTTCTGGGTACTATTTTTGGAGAATTAATTGTTTAATTAGATGTCCGAAATTCGTATATTCATTGATTAATTACTCTAGTCTATGTCTCCGTCCTCTAAATTTTATAATAAAATTAAATATGAGTGCATGTTTTAAGTATTTTTTAATTTAGTGTCTTTGGGCAACTCCTCAAGCAGATAGCATTTTAAAGTACGTAGCTACATAAGATATATATTTCAACACTCACGGGCTGTGTAATTGATCAAAAAATAGTTATTCTAGTTATGCATTTATAACTTTTAAGGTTTTTTGAGTGTTTTCACTGTTTTTTATTTTTTTAAATCGAATTTTTTTAGATGCACCAGAAATTTTTGTGCCCCCTAAAAAATTTCGATCCCGGCCCTGCATAGGCAAAATTATTTGGAAGTGTGGCACAAGTTTTGTTAGTCCACAAAAATTCGGTCTTTAATGCACTAATTGAATGATCCTTCCTCTTCCGCTCCACACCATATTTTCTGACCTAAAACCTGCAAAACAAACCACCTAATCCACCTTCGATGCCTAAGTCAAAAGAGCGATATGTCGTTTCGAGCGTCAAGGTACAACGAGAGAACGACGAATCCCTGAACATTCAAGCTAAGCGAATATTAACATGTTCAAGTTTTCAGAATATGTCGATATGCACATGTGGTTCTCCCTACACGCCTAGGACGTGTATTTATAATGGAAGAAGGAGATCAGGGGGTCGACTTTTTATATCTCCTAGGACTAGTCATATTGCTTAGAGCCTAAGTTAGGAATATTCCCCCCTTCTCCAAGTTTAATTCCATCATATTTGAAGGATAGAATCTTCTATTAAGTTACACGACTACCATATATTTAATAATATGAAAAATAATAAAAATAATATTAAACGCGCAGTAATTTAAAAAATACCTTTAATAGCGAAAATAACTATGGTAACTATGTTTGTTTTACCCACTTACAAATTTCAACGGTAAATAGATGAAAATGAGATCGAGTTATGGGTAGAGTGTCGATGAGTAGGGTTGTTGTTCATAAAATAACGGTTAAAATGACATTATTTTTTGAAAAACAAGCTCAAATTGTTGTCGTTTCACCAGTTTTCCTAAAGAAGTGACAAAAAACGTCATTTTGACTTTTTTATAAAGTCCATGAGCCGATTTTCAAAGTGACATGTTTATTCTTACGCACATAAATCCTACATCATAAGACCAATTAGTAATAAGTCTATTGACCCACTATAGAAAGTTATATTCACAATTTTTTAACTATAAATAAGTCATTTTGACCTTGCTCATAAATGTAGACCCTATAAAATTCCGATAGGCCGTTCTTAAGTGGGTGATGTGTTAAATTTTAACCATTTTCTATATAAAATTGGATACCACCTTCTAATCCAAACATTTAAGCAGATATTTGATATATTTGTTTTCCGTTTTTCAACAGACCAAAACAACATTATTTTGACATTTTTGTAAGAAATAATAAAATCAAAACAAAAAAATCGGATAGTAGACCGAGTAATCGGATTATCCGAATTAGTGTCGTCGATGGAAGCGGGGTACGTAGCGGCCCCCTTGTGTCCGTGGGTTGTGCTTATTTCTTGGTCGGTGGGCTCCCATTCTGTTGACAAACAAAAATCACGTCCACGTCAGCTGATAGACCGCACTTAATTACCCTTACTTACAATAATCGCTAAGTGTGATACATGTGACCAAGTGGGCTCCATCTTTTTGGCTAAACAATTCATTACCATCATCACACATTCACACCGCATTCTGATCAAAAAAAAAAAAAACACATTCACACCGCATTGTCAAATTTTGATTAATTAATTTGATCTTGTGTTTTTGGGTTGTGTGATTTGTTTCGTATGATTGGGTCAAGCCATTAAGCTTATCATATGCAATTAAATTGTTTTTAAGTTTTCTTTCGAATTGCCACAAATAATGTACTTCTATTAAGTTACTTTAATTATATTAAATCACAAATTTAATAGGGTGAGTCCTCATCAATCGAGCAACATAAATTACAATGAACGGGTAATTTTATATGACTAGTTTAAACGCATGTTCAAATCAAACTAGGGCTATGTTTGTTAAGTCACCAAAAAAACTAGTTGGAGTTGTAAAATTAGAGGAAGTTGTAAGACTAGCTGTAAAAGTAGTTGAAGTTTTAAAAATATATATAAACATTGTTTGGTAATGTTCAACTAATTTATTATAGTAATTAATAATTTAAAATTTTATTTTATTATAGTGTTATTCTTATTTAGGAAATAATTATTTTTCTAATTCGAAAAACTACTAAAAATTAGTGCAAAAGCTTTAAAAAGTAGCTTTGTCAAAAAACTAGTTTTATAACTAGTTGTCAGTTTTTATGTGTCAAACAAACAGTATTTATATGAATTTTTGCAACTAGTTGGAAAACTCCAACTAGTTTTTGGTACCTAACAAACACACCCTAGATCCTAAGTTACGCCTCCTATATTTGTGGTCCTTAGCTCTATATTACGGGAGTAATTTTTTTTTTGAGCGATATTACGGGAGTAATTGATTAGCTATAGAACGAGAAATTAAATCTATATATATAATTAAAACCGCTAGGGATTCGAGCCTCCACATTGCGCCACGTCAGATTTTGCCACTTGGCATTCCCACATTGCGCCACGTCATATTTTGACACATGTCGCATTTTCTTCGCTCCATTTATTTTACACATCATATAATTTTTCCATGTCATTTTACACATCATCTTCTACCACATGTCAATTTAACTGGATGATTTTTAAATTAACAAATTTAATTTTCACATCACTTACATTTAAATTGCACATCACTTTCTTTACATTAAATATCAAATCGTCAATTCATTTCATGTGATTGTTTCTCAAATTTGAGTTTTACCGGTAGAATTGAACATCATTCATCACCATTTATTAAATTTACTATCTCTATTGGGTTATCTTCAAAGAATAAAACATTCGCTACAATAGGGAAACGATTCCAAGAAATTCACTTCCGAACTTTGAGTTTACTCAAGAAATGTCGATGGTCAATCCTTGAATTGATTTAAACCTAGAGATTTGATTTCGCTACCATGATTAATTAGAAATTAGAAGAATCCATGCCATAGTCTCATCCTACAAGAATAAACAATGGATTTGGTGTCGATCTTAAAACTCTTCGTGATTGCATTCATGTCGATTTTGCAAGAGTTTATCATAGTGGATTGGGAGCTTCCATGTCGATATGAGTTATTCACTTAATTTTTTCGAATTTAATTTTTTATAATTATTTAAATTCTAAATCTTGAAACTTTTATGCAATATTAAGTGGGTGAATTCCTTCTATGGTCCCTAACCTATCACATAAAGTTCTTATTAGTCCCTAACCTTTGTAAATGTTTTTTTAGGTCCCTAACCTTTGAAAAGTGTTACTATTTGGTCTCTTTTCATTTTAGACTTTAATTTTAATTACAACCAACCACCCAAACTTTATATTTATTTTGTCATAATACCAATATTTATTTATTTTCAAAAAAATATTTCAATCTACACATCTTAGGAAAAAATAATAAATTATCACTCCATATTTACTCCTTTTTTTTTCAAAAAATAGTACTTTTTATTAAAAAACATAATTTTAAAAATAAAAGGTGAGTTATAAATATTTATTGCCCTCTTATTGAATTTAATAATTATTAAAACATTTTATAAAATTAAAAAAAAACTAATTTCACAAAAAAAATCTAACTGTCCCTATTTACCCATTATTTATAACTTTTTATAAAGTGATTTTTTTAATCCATCGCTTTTTATAAATTATTTTATAAACCTCATAAAAATTTGATAAAAAAAATTGTTATATAAAAAAATCACCCCTTATTTATCCTAGTCTTTGTTAAAAAAAACTAGTAGTATTTACCCATTGTTAAAAAAAACTAGTAAAGTGATTTTTAATCCATCAATTTTTTGCAATTATTTTAAAAACTTCATAAAAACTTGCTAAAATAAATTTTTATATAAAAAAATCACCCCTTATTTACCCTCTGTTAAAAAAATATTTCTAGGTTTTTTTAACAAAGGGTAAAGAAGGGGTGATGTTATTAAATTCAATAAGAGGGCAATAGAAGAATTTTTTTTAATTTTATAAAATATTTTAATAAATATTAAATTCAATAAGAGGGAAATAAATATTTATAACTCTCATTTTATTTTTAAAATTATATTTTTTAATGAAAAATACTATTTTTTGATAAAAGGAGTAAATATGGAGTGATAATTTATTATTGTTTTCTAAAATATGTAGATTGAGGTATTTGTTTGAAAATAAATAAATATTGGTATTATGACAAAAATAATATAAAGTTTGGGTGTTTAGTTGTAATTAAACTTAAAGTCTAAAATGAAAAAGGACAAAATAGTAACACTTTTTAAAGGTGAGGGACATAAAAAAGCATTTGCAAAGGTTAGGGACCAATAAGAACTTTATGTGATAGGTTGGGGACCATAGAAGGAATTCACCCAATATTAAGTGTTCACAATCTTTCTCCCAAAGATTTGTTAGTTTTAAAAAAAAAATATGATTTTTGAAACTACGAGATTTTTTTAAAACTTGGATAGGGCCATAGCATTTTTTTTTAAAATTAAATTGATATCTTTCTCCTAAAAAATTGTTAGGATTAAGAATAACTCATATCATATTCTTAGCTTAATTTTGTTTCTAATTTTAGGGTATATATTTTCTATAAAAAAAATTACGGTAGATTCTTTTATACACAAATACACAATCAATAGCTAACTAACTACCCATATAATATTTTTAATATCTTAATATCCAATTTGGTGATATCCTAATATGGTAGTTCGTATCCATATCTTTCTAATTTTATAATTTTCTAAAAATTATATATTATTAATTGAAGGTTATCCTTTTGTATCTTTACAATATGGTAGTTCACGGAAAGTAGTACTGAAAAAGGGTCAGAATGTAAGTATAGGAATTAATTGAGTAGACTACAATTTATGAGAAAATGCAAATGAATGGACTTATGGACATATTCTATCCCACATTCCGTGAGAATATACGATTGTGTAAACAAAAGTAACCAATATAACTTTATTCCTCTATATGATATGCTACTTGTTTGGTTGAGAAAGAAATTTTTAGTAAGTTAAAAATCTTATGAAATGAGGTGAAAGGTTCATATTTAATTAAAGATTTTTATCCAAAGTTCTTAATTTTTTATTTCCTTTAATTTTTCATTTCCTTCATATTTAAAGAAATTTTAATTACCTAGAAGAGACTAGGTATGATAATCTTCCCCCATTATTTCATGTGAATATATTAGAGTTTAATTAAACATAATTTATCAATTTCCACGAACTTAATTACCATGATCTAACTTCATGCGAATTTCACTTTCCGTGTTCAACTAAACAATGGTGCGGTCTTATTCGCATGAAGTTTATTGAAAATTTTATGGTTGTAATTAGGGGTGGAATCAGAAATTTTTTTTAGGAGCGATTTTTTTTCTAATTCAACTAAAAGAATTTTCAATTTTCATAAAAAATACAAAAAAATGAACATTTAAAAAGACCTCGAAAAATATAAATTTGTAACTAGAATAATTAATTTTTGGGTCAAGAACATTGTCCTTGAGAGTCGAAACGTAGACCTCATGTATCTACCTTTTAAATCCTATCTGCTTGACTAGGTGTCCGAAGGCACTATAATAAGCACTTAAAACATGCACGCGTACTTTCTATATGATATTTTAATATAACCTATTCTTTTAAAGCTCCCGGGTTCAATTACGATATGAAGACATTATTTTTAAAAAGACATTCGGATTAAGTAAATGACATGTGAAAGTGGTTTGCATACCTGTAATCTGCAAACGATCATAACTTTTTGCTCAGATATCGGATTGGAGCTTATAATACATCAAATTGAAGCTATGAACGAAAGGAAAATATATACTGAAAAAAATTTGGATGGGGGCAAGGCCACTTATATCCCTCAAATAGTTCCGCCCCTTGTTGTAGTTCTAAAATTCTATAATAATTTAGTAAATCTTAGAAAACAATTAAATAAATTAGAAGTAGATTTAGTGAAAGAAAAATCTAATTTTAGTCATTGATATTTTATTTAATCATTGAGGTATCTCTAACTCCAATTATAGAGTAGTTTAAAACTTCATTGGAACTAATTCTTGTCAACATGGTAGTGAGGTTTAGTTTCAATAGAGTTGTAAAAAATATTTATGGGTGGAGTTAGAATGATCTCAATCGTTAAATAAAATATCAATTTTAAAAATTAGAATTTTCTCTTACCAAATATGGTTCTAATATTTTCTTTTTAACTATTTTCCCTAAGATTTATTAAATTACTATAAATTAGGGTTTTAAAATTTTACTTATAAAGTTTCTAACAAACTCCATAAAAACAAAATCATGATAATTATTGACAGGTTGTTTGTTTTGAGTGAAGTTCATAATTTTTTCTATCCATCATCCTATTGAGGATTTCATTAGGATTTTGGATGCAAAAGTATAAATTGGCTGGCCTTCTTTAATTTTCAAATGGAAAAATCGCTTTAAATTTGGTCTATAAAAGTTGAACATAAAAGTCATGTTCTTGATTATTAGCCAAGGGGTTAAAAAGAAAAACTATATGCTTGTCACTTTGTGTTAATATGCTTTAAATCTGTAGCTGATCGGTATTTGTTAAGGGTTCGGAGGCGGAGTTTGCGACAACACCAAAAATTCTTGGGGGTTTGCCACTGTCAAGGGTTCAGAGAAAGCGTCCCACGACGAAAGTCAACGAGTCAAGGGTTAAGGGGGTGACGCGTTCTTGGAGAGGGGTTGAGGGGCAACACCCACGCACCAAAACGATATGCTATGTTTTCTATTACAAGGTTTACCATTATCTGTTTTTGATTTATAATACATATTCTGATTAGGATTTTATGAATTGTTTTATACTAATAAAATTACTTCAAAAAATCAGAGAAACTAAATTGCTTATTATAAATATAACTAATACATTATTAATAAATCATGTTAAATATCTGTATCTTTCTTTACATACTTATCATTCTTCTTACAACACCAGATGTCAAATTTAATATGTGCATTATTTTCGACATGATTATTAAGTATTGAAAAAAGGGGCTCAACATTAAATTAAACTCGTTGTTAGACAAGCATCATGATGAACTTGCTCATTTTGACATTTGTACAATCAAATTAATGAGAAGGTAACTTCGGTCCATTGCCGACTAGTTTATTAATTACTCTGTATTTTTATACTCAAAAAGGATTTTGGTTGTTATTAGGTTTTCGATTCCATTGTATAGTTAATATATTTAATTTTTTTTATTTCAGTTAATATGATGTCCTTTAAATATATCTGCGTGTATCTAAATATTATAATTCCAAAAAAAAATCAGTAACTTTAATAAGAAATAAAACAAATACATTTTCGTCGATAACTATTTTTGGTTTTGTTTAATCCTAAATCCAAATTGTTTTTAGCTTGTGGCTAGATAGCGTATTTAACTAGTTATGTGTGTTTAGGCATCGGGTCATTTTAATTATAATGTTGTATATTCGATGCAATTCAATCTTTTGAGTGTTGAGCCAAATTTGGATAGAATAGTTCTTAGTTGGAATCATATACTTATTAGGGTCTTTTTTTTAATATACTTAATCGATTTTCTAAATTGGATATTCAATAATGACAAGCTGGTTACTATACCGTCTATACGTGACTCCTGCCCTCATTAGATACCCAAACTTGCACTTCATGTATGTTTACACTCAATGACTCAACTCAATCCAATCGATATATCATGATCATACATTAATGAGTAGATGATATTTTCTTTTTATATCGGTGAGAATAGAAGCTTTTTAATTTACATTTGAAATTAGTGACTGGTTTAGTGTATACGTTGATGAACTATTTTTGTTATTGTCAATCAATTTCAAGAATGAAATTCTACCAAGTTTATGTGTTGAACTTATACATAGATAACTCTAGTTTATCGCTCCATAAAAAATGAATATGGTATCGGAGTTATGGGATCGATAACAAAGTTATTCACTTAACAATTTGTGTATGGGTTCATTTTCCTACTCATGGTTAATCGATTGTGTAACTACTTGGGTTCTTCATGTGTTAAGTAGGACATACTATTTATATTTATAAGGACATATTAAGAATATAGATAAGCTTTCTATATTTAAAAATTGGAACTCAATAATCAGTATATGTTGCCAATTGGAAAGACTTGTGATCATTCTTGGGACTTGCATTGTGAGTACAACTTTTGATATTTCATAAGAGAAAAACAAATTTTTTAATATTTATAAAATAATTTTTTTTTTCTATTCTATGCATAAGATAATATATAAAATTATTGTTTTGAAAACTAAAATATGAAATAGTAAATGAAATTCAATAAATATATTTAAATTTTTTTAAACAATATTGTTAAATAAGGATTCATAATCAATGCGTTTATAGAAAAACCAAAAAATTAAAATTATGCTTTAAAAGGATAAGTTTCAAACACTTTAAAAGTATATCAGATAACCACGAGTTTGGTCAGGGACGGACCGAAGGATAGGTTGGGTGCGCTCCGGCCCGTCCTAAAACATTACAAATAGGGTAAATTTAATAAATAAATAAGTAAAAATAAGGTAAATTTTGTGTTAAATTAATTAAATTAAAATAATTTAATCTATTTAAAAAAATTTAGTGACAATTAAACCACTCTAATATTAAATCATGTATCCGTCCTAAGTTTGATTCATGATAGATTGCTAGTTGTATCAGATAAACTAAAAAAGTTATATCAGATAACCAATTTCAATCTGAAATTCAAAATTATTTTCTTCGTATACCCACATCCAAATTCCTTCAAAAATTTGATCATACTATCGCCTATAATCTCTCAATAGGAGTCCAAGCTAATTTTTTAGTTATAAGTAGACGTTGTCGCATTTCTTATGTTTCCACCATTACCCCCCCCCCCCACCCCCCCCCCCCACCCACCACCACACTTAAACATTGGCAGAATACATAAACGGTCCCTGACCTTTGACTAATTAGTCACTTTGACATTCCACCTTTGAAAATGTTCGATTGATTACCTAAATTTGTATATTGTGACCTATTGAACACCTGTTTGCTGATGTGGCCATTTGCGTACATTTCACTCTTCTAGAGACAAGTGAGGAACAAAAAATCAGAAGCTTTTTAATGAGGTGAATTAAAATTATAATAGAAAATAGAATAAATGCAAAAAATTTATAAAATACAAATTAAAATAGAGCAAAATCTAGACTTCTCTCCCCCATTTAGCACATCTTCATCCTTCTCCTCTGTCTGCAACTCAGCTCGGGGCACTTCCACTTCCCCTTCCTCAAAATCGACGACGTCTCCCTAATCCTCTCCCCTTCCTCCCTCAAAATCCCGAGTCCGAGTCCGTACATCACGATTAAAACCCAGCAGCCACATTGCAATGGTAAACCATGGGCTAGCAAGTGGGCTCCCGAGGTAAGCTGAGATCGTGGACCAGTTGATCCCAAGAGCTGCTATGCCGAGCCCATTTAGGCCCAAGCTGAGCTGGTTGGCTAGGACTGATGTGGGAAATGCCCAGCAAACCCAACAAATTTCATCCTCCGATCAAATTTGCTCTCTCCCGAGTTCGTCGTCTCCCGATCCTTGAACCAGCCAAGTCCCGAGTGCGTCGTTCTACCTGCCGACGTTGAGGAGCGGCGGTCCGAGTCCGTCATTCTCTCTTCAGTCCGTCGGCGGTCCGAGTCCGCCGTCTCCCCGATCCTTTCTCTCATTCTCCAGATCCAAATCCTTTTTCATTTTTTTAATTTCTTTCCTTTTTTCCTTTTTTTATTTCTTTCCTTTTTTTTACATTTTTATGTTTTCTTGTTCTTTTTTAAAAGATAAATCTGAGCTGGAATTTAATATGATTATTAATACTGATGTGACACTCTGACGAACATTTTAGATACTCAATCGAACATTTTCAAAGGTAGGGTGTCAAAGTGACTAATTGGTCAAAGGTTATGGAGCCGTTTATCTATTCTGCCCTTAAACATTAGCGATATTTCATTGTCAGCAACAGTAACAACTCATTTAATTATATTGATAAAAGCTGGACAAAATTGCATGTTACAAGGCCCTAGAGATTTTACAAATTTTCCAACCAATTTGAGGATTCATTTCTCGATTAAAATATCAAGTTCACACACGTCTCCTCCTTCAAACTGTATAAAACCATCACCTGTTTCCCATTTCAAACTCATCCCAATCACAAATTCCCCCTATCTCTCTCTCTCAAGCTCCTTTCATGGCGGCTTCTACATATCAACATATCAAATCACCATGAATATGATGAGCACAATCGCAATCCCTTCCTTCTCATTCTATTACCTCTTGCTCTACCACTCAATTTCAACTTCTTCTTCTTCATCCGAAAATGGGCGCTAGCTTATCAGCGCCTGGCACAGAGAGATTGGGCCTGGGGGAGCTCCCGGAGATCTGCATCGCCATGATCATTTCTCGGCTGGATCCGCCGGAGATCTGCCGGCTAGCGCAGCTCAACAAGGCGTTCTGGCGAGCGTCCACCGCCGATCTAGTTTGGGAAACCAAGCTGCCATCCAACTTCGAGTTTCTTGCGCGCAAGCTGTTCGATGAAATGCCTGAGACGATGACTAAGAAGGAATTCTATGCCAGGCTGTGTAGGCCCCTCCGTTTTGATGGTGGATCCAAGGTTTATTAATTAATTTCTCTGATTTGTTTGTCAAACTGCTTTGCTGTGATCACTGATATTCATAATTTTTGGGGCTTGATCCAGTATACATGCAATTGCTTCTGAATTGGTTGGTTGGATGGTTGTTGACTTGAGATATGTGGTAGATGTCTAATAAGATCATGTCTTGTGTACACACTCTATTTTCTTATTTGGTACTAGTATGTTTGTAGTGTTGTGCATAATTGCATATTGTTTTCATGTGCAATTATGAATGTTAGTTAGCTAAAGCAAAAGAAGTGGTGCAGGAAGTTTGGTTGGAGAAAAGGAGTGGGAAGATGTGCATGTCCCTCTCATGGAAGGGCCTCACTATTACAGGCATTCATGACAGAAGATATTGGAATCACATCTCTTCTGATGAATCCAGGTCACAATCTACCTCAAAAACCTATTTCAACTTTTTGTTTCTTGTTTTCATTATTTCACCAGAAACTAGCTTTTCATAGGGAAGAATATGAAAGCTTTGAAATTCAGTTGTTATCTCTGGTTCATTGGTGACTTTAGTAGGGGATAAACATGCTCTTGTCTTTTAAGGCTTTTGGCCTAAATAATAGACAAGACAAATCTATGTATATAAAATATTTTTTACTTGATAATAAAATGGCATCAATACAAACTTATCATCTATGTAACTATGTTCACCATTAGAGTTCATGCATGATCTTCATCATCATCTCGTCTGCAATTTGTAAGATTTGGTTTAGTCTATAGGATAAATTTGCTTTATCAGTGTACGGAATTTTTTTTTATTGAGAATTTTCAATGCATTATCTTTTGGCTTGAATGATATAGGCCATATATATGTCAACCAATTATATTTTTTTCATTCCATTTTTCTTCATCTTCAGTATTAGGTTCTTCACATGATACATGTGGTGCTTTAAAAATATCGTGAACAGAGTGTTCCCTATTATAATAATTAGAATGCAACCAATCAAGTTTTTATAAACAGAAGCTAATTATTATACAAATTTGACTATGGAAAGAAACAAATCCATAAATAGGGTGTGCATTGAAATTGATTTGAAAGTGTCTTCTTTGTCCATTTCTAATCTCTCTATTTGCTCCATGTGATCAAACTTCAAAAATATCTAACACAAGAAAAGAAAGCTTACCCAGCAACAACCAAGATTTCAGAACACAACAACAAAGAAGAGAACAAGAACTATATATTGTTACTACATATAGTTTTTAACACTCGTCTTCTTATGTAATACAGATTCCACACGATTGCGTACTTGAGACAAATATGGTGGCTAGAAGTATGTGGCGATTTAGAGTTCAGCTTCCCAGAAGGATCCTACAGCCTATTTTTCAGGCTCCATGTAGGTAAGGCCACAAGAGGAAGACTTGGACGACGAGTTTGCAACCTAGATCAAGTCCATGGTTGGAATATAAAGCCGGTCAAATTTGAACTTGAGACTTCTCATGGCCAACATGTGGCATCCCAATGCTACTTAGGCGAAGCTGGGAACTGGGTCTTCTACCGTGTTGGAGATTTTGTGGTGGGTGGCTCGGATAAGTTGACGAAGATCAAGTTCTCAATGAGCCAGATTGATTGCACTCATACTAAAGGCGGGCTTTGTTTAGACTCTGTGCTGATTTACCCTAGTGAATTGAATACTAGGTTGAAGGGCACAGTTCATGATCTAGCATATCAGTAATACATCTGAGAACCAGCTTGATCAGTTTGAGTGTGAATCTAATGAGATGTACTAGGATGTTAGTGTTATTAGTGTTAGTTCAGATACTATATAGCGAGAGGGTGATCCCAATTTAGATAGAATTGCAAGTGTATATATAGAAGTACATGTAGTGTGTTTTTGGTGTATTCTTTGATTTGACTATTGTAAATTACAAAGTTGAGAATGTAAGCTGGTACTATGATACTTTAGTGTATACATTCGGGTGTTATACACTTCTTTTAATGGAGTGATAGTGACAGAATTGGGTTCTGCGAACTGATCAATTCAATTCCACTTTCAATAAATTATAGGTGTTCAACTCTCATCAATTTCTTCTTCTCTTCTTCGCAAGATCAAACAGAGATAAAAAAAGCCATGGCTTGTGCCACAGATTTCGTAGAATTTCTCGGAAGCGACATTTCGATCAAAATTCTCCGTTGCCATGACGATCCCTCTGATCTCCGGCGTGCCTCCGCTGTTTCCACCTCCTGGCGCCGCCTTGGTGATCTCTCTTTCCTCTACGCTATTCAAATTTCTTCTTCTTGGCTTTCGACAGTGTCGAATTCACTTTCTGTAGTTGTATAAATCGACCTTGAATCGCGCTATCTAGATGTACATAAGCCCTAATTTTCGAGTCAATTCGCCAGAAAATTGGGAATCCGAGTTTTTGCGAATGATTATTTCGCTGCAATCAAATTCCTTTTCGACAAACCTAATCTCAGCAGTAACGAAATTCATAATACGAGTATTGATTGAATATTTATTTGGTTTCAGTGATTGAGAACGGCCTTTGCAAGTTGCTTTGCGTGCAGATGTTTCCTCAACTATCTGATGTCCACATTGCGAGAGCTGATGACGAACTTACTCTACAACATAGCATTTACTCGTCCCTAGCTCGCAGCCTCACCTCATCTAAACGAAAGCGATTGGTGTCAACTTCCATAAGTGCTTCCAGCATCGATCACTTTTATGAAGGGATTGAAAATACTCTGCTCCGTGGAGATTATAATGTAAATGGGTTATGTTCCTACTGGTCAAGCATAGGAGTAAGCGATCCTGAAGCCCGGGAGACTCTAGTGTATAAGTTAGTCTCGGATCTCTGTGTTATTACTGAAATCCTTGTGCAGCCACATACAGGTTTCTAGTCTGAATCTGATTGTATTCTTGCAGAATTTGATTTCCTTACATCTTTTGTTGCTGTGGTGAAATGTGGCTTTGTTGTGTATGCCAGGTTACAATGAGGAAGAGTTTGGATGCCCTATATATGCTGCTAAGGCGGTGCCGTTTCGCGTAGGCCGTCCTGATTTCAACTCTTTTGAAGAACTTGACAAATTTGTATGGACATATACTTCACCAGTGTTTCCCATGATTCAGGTGCAATGATCAAGAATCCGTTTCAGTAAAAAAAAAGTTTTTCATTGCAATGACGATTTGTTCATCTTCTCCTTGCTTGCACTGTTCCTGTTTATTAATTTTTGTTGCCATGATCACATGATGGGCTTTGTGGAAGTTGTATGATTAGTTGGTTTGCACTTTTGTATCATAGTTCCATGTATTGAGTTCTGTTTAATTGTATGGAAACAGAGAAAAGGTGTCCAGAAGTTCAAGCTACCAGAACCTGTTATCTGCATAGGAGGGATATTGCAGATTGAGCTCTTAGGAAGGATCATAAAGCATCCACTGGATGACATGTATTACTTTTGGTAATCTCAACACAACTTCATGCATGTTCAAATTCTGATTATAATGTTTAAGCATTTCATCTTGAGCAACTACATCCATGGTCAATCCATTGAATGATAAAATCTGGTACTGTAAGTGTCTAGTTACTGGTTTGGAATACATGCCATTATGAAGAGTTTAGCATACCGGAAAAGTGGAAGAACAACTATTTGCAAGTATTATGCTGTATTCAGTTACCAATTACCTGCAGAATTAAGAGGTCTGTGATCTAACTATGACTCTATGAGATGTTTATTTATGTGTGAGCTCTTACCTCTGAAATACATGTAGTTGTCTGCTCTATCAATTTTACCTGGCTTTTGTACTACCTATGGTGTATGTCAATACTCAATAGCTCGGTTTAACATTATTAACAAGCTACCTACAGAAAAAGAAGAGAAGAGGTCTGGTTTTGACTTTTTTTAACTTCCGTGATGCAGTGTGTCGTATGTTCAAGCGTTGGGGAGGAACCCGAGCCCGGAGTTTGATGTTGAAGTAATTGAAGAATCAGGAAGATGCATCTTGAAGCACAATCCGGTAAATTAGTTTGGAGTGTATCTGAAAAGTGTTTGTTCTATTTGTATGTATGACCAACTCTCTTAACCACAAAGTATATCATGTTTAGCAGCTTTGTAGTTCCATGGAGTTTATACCTCTTGTTCTAATGGCTACAGAGGCTTGTTTCAAATCTCTTAACCTCGTAGTATCATGTTTAACAATTAACAGCTTTATGTTTGTATATCTATGGAGTGTACTACTACTAGCTATGAAAATATCCCCCTTGAAGATTGCTGAAACAATCTAAGATAAGGGCCAAATGGGCCAGAAATATGTAATGGACTACTTCAAATGGGCCAGATAAATATAAGGCCCTATAGATAGTCACCCATTTGTTACACAAACAAACATGTTTTGACAGATGATTATTATAGTGTACGGCCGCATGTTAAAGTGTGACCCGTCTCATTCAAATGTACTTCAGGATTGACATAAGTGTGTGATTAGATCTCTCAATAAAGTTTGGTAGGTTCGACGAAACAATTCATGCAAATGAGTCGAATTATTAGGGTTTCTGGCTATGGTAAAAAGCTTAGTATGGTGAAAGTGAGCTTTGGTTAACCATATTATTTTAAAAATCAATAAGCTTCATGTCACAAGATTTGATTTCCAGTCCTTGATGACTTGATCGATTATTTTCAAGTTATGTATAGGTCGAACAATTTAATCGTTTAATGGTGAAATTCTTAGGTCAATCAGATTGGATTTATGACCAGATTCTAGTTTTTTCACTGAAAATTTCATGCGTTATATAAACAAAATACGCACAAGCTAGAATGATACAAAAAAGTTAGTTTTTCTAAAAACACTGTCCATGAGAGTCAAAAAACGAAAACCTTATGATATTACCTTTCGGTATTAGCCACTTGATTAAAATGGTAAGTACTAATTAGCAATTACACAAATCTAGTTATGGAAAAGATCATAAGAAACACATACAAAATATAATTATCCTAACATTTGTCCCAAACGAAAGTGGTGGCTAAAGTTGAATGATTCATGAACCGTGGAAATGGGGGCAAATAAACGGCATTCAATACATTGAGTTGGTAGTTGCCTAGTTGCATTGGTAACGTGTACGTCCATGGCCGATACCACAAAAATGGACCACCCAAGCTTAACTAATTGATCGATACTTAACTCAAGGTTGGCCCCCTTTTTGTCTTTCGGTTGTTGGTATTAATTTGGCTATATTTTGCTCTCCCACTTTCTTTAGTGGTTCTAAACTTGCTTCATTGTACAAATGGAATTTTCAATATGCTTTTGTGTTTCCGTTGTAAAATTGTTGAGAATGCAACATAGGATAGAATCAATATTGGAATGCCAATCTTGTTATTATGATTTACATAGAGAGTTTATATTGAAAATACAACAACCGTAGTCACAATGGCAACTTAACACAATGCATATACATGGATTATAATATCTAGGTCGATGTACCTAGGGGCTAGGGTGGTACAAATGGCCCGGTGATATGTAAATCGGCCTAACCTGTAATTTACGGGTCAAATATAATTCTTTGGCTCCTTTAGGTCATCATACAATTCTTTAACTGTTTGAAAGTAGGTAATTGTGGATTTGTTGATGGGGTCTTCAAATCTTCAATAGAATGGATTTATATTATTTAAGGTGCGTGCATAGAGTTAACACTTCATCAGTCATCTATATCATCAAAGTTTTCTGATTGAGAGATTGTTCCACAAATAAAACTAATTTGCGCTTTGCTTGAAGAGCATTACGCAAACATAGTGCTCATTCTTGATAATTGGCACCTTTAAAAACGACATTCATCCCGAGATTATCAAAGGGATGAAGATGATTCAAGGAATTTTGTGGTTTAATGCAATCTTTGGCGGCTTTGGAGTTGTCAAACTCATCGTCGGTTAGCCGTGATTGGTGGTTGACGCACTACAAAAAGAGCAACGCTCAACTACGGTGGTGTGGCATGTGAGATTATGTTTAGGATTGAAAGATAACGAAGGCTCTAGTACCATGAAAAATTTATAAAAAGAATATATACATTGTGTACTTGATCGAACTTGAGGCCTAAACTAGACTAGGAAATAAAGATAAAACAAAACATAAATATACTTAAACTAAATATATCTCTAATAGTTTGTTTTGCAAAAGTTCTTCGATGTAACACTATCAAAATGAAAACACTTGCTAAATCCTAAAGGTTAGTGACCAAAATAAAATATGTAAAAATAGTTATATACCTAAATAAAACATATTCGATGGTCTATAAGAGGTACTTAGACTATTATAATAAAAAGGAGGATTCATACTCGCTACCTAGTGATCACATACTGTTAAATTCCGGCGGGCCAATATGACGTGGGGGTACACACGTCGGTTCATGCGCTTATGCGCGTCAGGCCCAACACACAAGTCCATGGGGTTCCATCCTAAAACCAATTGACGATAGGAGGAGTAGCCCAAGGGTATATATGCTGGGCAAGTTATATTAGAATGCCGGATGTGGGCTAGCTTTTATCTCAACACATACTTTATCACTAACCAGATAGACTAATGAGGCTTGAAAATGTACTAGATCTAAAAGGTTGGAAATTACTTTAAACAAATTTGCAAGTGTTACCTTGGTCTACTTAATGGAAGGACAAAAACTAAACAGATAAATGTGTCAAAAGCCAGAGACAACAAATAGAGCTTAGACAAAAAGTTAACATTAACACTTAATTCTTACTTGAAATTTGATTGAAGATAACTTCAGGGGTATTACTATTTATCATACAAATGTCACCCAAAACATACATTTATGATACTTTTTAAGATTTTATACTTTTCACCAAACAAATACTCCATTTTTTTTCCCCATATTAAAAGAAATAATGAACAATTATGTCAATAAAAGTGCATTACGTGCACGAAAAGAACATACTGTACATTGCACTACATTTTCGCGTAGCTAATAGTCTCTACATTCATTCATCGTAATAATTCAAGAAAGAAGATTAATGATTTGTTAATATCATCATTTTTCAAATCGTATAAAATCTTGAGGTAGTTGGTATGTTACATTAACAAAATATGGAAGACATAAACGTTATTTTATAGTCATTATATCAATGTATTCTTTATAGATGGGTCACTTAACATAAATTATATTTGTAAACATATATTTAACGATTATATTAGAAATCTGCAAATTGTGTGCTCCTTTTTCCTTTTTTTTCAACACAACTGCGAGGACAGTGTAGACACGGCCCGGTCCACCTTAAACCGGTCCATGTTTTTTTTTTTCTGATTCCGGTTTAAACACCAGACCGGAGTGTCGGTGCCTTGAGGTTTTGGTCAACCAAATAAAGACAGACGAAATTTCTTTTTCTTTTTCCTTTTTTCATAAAAGAGGAGACCAAAAGAGAGTGATATAAAATCTACAGCTCATTGGGTCACTGCACTGTAACTCCACCATCATATATACTCCCATTGATTTGTCCTCGCCACCAGCTTTTTCCGTAATCAATCCCCTGCGCTGCGCCCTATACACCTTACCATACACCCTCCATCTTCATATGACACGTGCCTCTAAACCTACTACTGAACTTTAGAGTGACATGAAAAATAAGATTAAAAATGGAAAAAGAGTTGTGAAATGATATTGAGAGGATAATAATTCATTTGCAGAATGTATTCATTTTTAAAAAATAAAATAAAATTGATTTGTGAATTTCCGAATATAACCTCGTTTTTTACCATAAACTACACGTGGTAGCTCCTTCCAACGTGGGATGAGTGTGCACGGTTTAATCCGTGCACCCCCTTCCAACGTGGGATTTTTTTGGCGGCTTATATCTATTTGTTTTACCGCCTTCTACTATCATGAATAAACAATACTATAAAAAAAGAAACGTTTTTTTGGGAAAACAAGGTCCTATATATTTTTAATGCCATATATTATATAAGGTAATTTAATTAGGTCCCAACTCTTTGCTCATGTTTTCTCCAAAAGAAAATAAACCAAAGAAAGAGGCGAGAAAGAGAGAGGAAGCAAATAATTTGTTGTACTTGCTACCTTTTGTGTGAGTAGTAGATCTTTTCTCTTCTCGGGTTTTCTCAATTGCCTTCTCAATTATTGTTTTTTCCATCTCTCTGTAATGATTTCGCTTGATTGCTCAACTGGCTCTGAGAACTGAGAAGAGAAGTTAAGGAAAGAAAAAAATAGTTGACCGGCGAAATTTCAACGCTCTGCCGCTTCCGGCGAAGCTTCATATCCGGGGACATTTTGGTCATTTCAACGCCACCGGCCGGAGTCTTACTCTCCGGCCGACTTCCGAAGAAGGGTCAACGGAGACATAGCCGATTGTTACACTCGATCTGGGCCTTCAACTCTTTCCGGTGACCGGGTAGGAGCAGAGTCGAACCGGGTTCCGGAGTCAAAGAAATGATGCGTATGAAGACTAAGCTCACCGGGCTGTCACCTCCGAGCGTCAATGGCGACCCAGCCGCTGTTGAGTGGGAGATGAGGCCCGGTGGGATGCTGGTTCAGAAGCGGGTCGATTCGGATGAGAACGCAACTCCTCCGCCCACTATCCGGGTTCGGGTCAAATACGGGTCGGTCTACCATGAAATCAGCATCAACTCTCAGGCTACATTTGGTAAAGACTCCAATTTTGTACTTCCATTCCCAATTTAGCCTGTTTTGTTCAATTTTCGATACGAATTCCTGGAAGGTTTAATTTAAAGAGGTGTTTGGTTATAGTTTACATGTAGCTGTGAATTTCATATGAAATTTTTGTTTGGTTAATTTAGGAAAAGTGGGTTAATTCCTGATATGCAACCAAAAACAACCTAAATTCTAGACAATTTTTACCCATTTAGTCAATCTTTTAAAAAACTCTAGGCGGATTCTAGCATCTAGGCGACCTGAACGTTTACATGTTGTCTCAGACGGGCGCGGGCTAAAAGGCTAGGCAGCCAGGCCTAGACAGGATTTTTAGAATAGTGCATCAAGTTCTTTGACTTAAGGATGTGTGTGTGTGTGGACAGGGGAGCTTAAGAAGACGTTGACTGGGCCAACCGGGCTTCACCATGAAGACCAGAAGCTGTTCTTCAAGGACAAAGAGAGGGATTCCAAGGCATTTCTCGACGTTTCGGGTGTCAAGGAGAAGTCGAAGCTTGTGCTCGTGGGAGATCCGATAAACCAAGAAAAGAGATTGCTTGAGATGAGGAGGAATGCCAAGATGGATAAAGCTGCAAAATCTATCTCCAACATTAGCTCGGAAATCGACAGGCTTGCTAGCCAGGTGAGACCTTCAAAGTACAATTCTTGATTGAAGAATTGTAGTTTATTCGACGTAATTAGCTCGTGTTTGGTTCAAATATTAAGCACCCTTAATCAAACATTAGTAAATGAGTTAGTTCCAAGTTTTGAGATTTTCCAGACTAGCCGGCGAAACGCCACCTTTAAGGTAGTTGGTAAACTTATGACTTATCCTATGATTCCTGGCTCTGATTTTTGTGTGGTTCTTGTAAACTTTGAGATTGAGGGATCCAGAATGGACCAGCATTTTGCTAGTATGATGGTGACTCTGGATGACAAAGTCATTGATGCTTAGTTGTTTGATTGGAAATGTATTGGCAGGTTTCGGCTCTTCAATCTGTGATATCAAAAGGCGGAAAAGTGGCTGAAAATGAGGTTCTGAAGTTGATTGAGCTGTTGATGAATGAAGTAATCAAATTGGATGCCATCGTTGCAGATGGTGACTTGAAACTACAACGCAAAATTCAGGTAAATAAAATTCAAGCCACTTTCATATGCTCTATCTTGATGTTCTTTGATATCCATCCAAACGGGGCCTAAGAGAATTTCTTGTTGTTGAACAGGTAAGAAGGGTTCAAAAGTATGTGGAGACTCTAGACATGATCAAGATCAAGATCAAATCATCAAAGCCCGCAAGCAACGAGTCCCGTCAGAGTCCAGTCCCGAGCCAACCGAGACCAGCAAATGGGAAAAACAGGGCACCCCGTCCAGGGACAGTGGTGACCACGCAATGGGAGACGTTTGATTCGACCCCTGCGTTTAACCCAACCTCGGCTCCTCCACCGCTGATCCCGCTCTCGCCCGCATTGACGTCAACTAGATTGCCCCTCACCAACAATAACAAGTTCAATTGGGACTTACTTTGAGTAAGAGAGGCAAATGACATGCATCACATCTGTGTTTTTTTGTTCTTTGTGCTTGTGTGTTTTGATTTTATTTTTTATTTTAAACGTCTTGTGGCCTTTGTATCTTCAAGTTGGATTGAAATCAGGATTAGCTTCTTCATTTTTGTACGTAATTAAATCTTGTTACCGCCATTTTGTGTTGTCATTATTGGAGAAATAAAACTGGAGATAGCCAAGATATGTCAATGCAAAAGTTGAGTTTTGGATTGAGTTTTCTTCTTAACATTCCTTTCCAAGTTTAATTAACATTCATCTAACACAAAGTTCATCACCATTTTAAATTATAGCAAATGCAATCTAACCAATTAAATCCAAATGATCTAAAATCAAATGAAATGTTCAAATCAACAAGAAGAATAATCAAACGACGGCTCAAACCCGGATCCTTCACCCAAAGAATCAACCACAAACGCGATCAAAGCTTGCGTTTTCGCGAGCTCGTTCATGGTTTCATGTATTTCTTGTTGCAATTGCGAGATGAACTTCACGCAACCGTACACCGGATCTTGAGCTCTACACTCCGCCTCGACATACATTGCCTCGACGGCTTCACCTCTCGATTGAACCGGTAGATCCTACTTGATATATACTTCGTTCATTAGTTCATCCACACATAACATAAATATACTCGAATTTATAACAAATATTTGTACCTGGATCATTCTCGCGATGTTGCTGGCTCCATAGATTTTGTGCACACATGCAAACTTTCGGGGGTCATCGGATGGGAAATAAGGAGAAAAGACACAATCCGGAGGACAACTTTTCCTCATGTATTTGCAAGCTGCACAACGAGTGGATTTCATGATCTTTAGATGGATTTCAATGTCAAAATGAATAGGATTTGTGTGATCCTAATGGTTGATCTTGTCTTATACTATAATCTAGGAGAAGATATGTGTCTTATATGGTTTGAAGGATTAGCTATGGATAGCAATCTCACTAACGGCTATGTTTTTCAAAAAGAGCACCAAATAGGAAGTTTTTATATGTACTAAGCTATATTGGTAATTTTATTTTGTAATTTTCAATTAGTTTCTATAGAATTGCATATGATATATAGGGAAGGTAAATAAAAGAGATGTTGTGTTTTTTCTTCTTCATTAGTAGAAGATAAAGGTGGATTAAAAATGTCAAACGTGCATTATTTACATTTTAACAATATTATTCGTTTGTATTTTTAGGGTATCTCGTTTGTACATACTCCTAGACGTGATTTGAGGGACAACAACTCATTATAGAGGAATTGACATTTTCTTACGAGCAACAAAAAGATCTTACAAGTGGAAGTTTAAGGCTAGCAATAGCATCCATCCTTGGCTTCTGTTGAAATAATCTCACAAAAGTTATATAACAATGAGATTCTATCCTATATTAATGTGTTATAATGACACAAGTGGACGTTTCGGGGTTGTCTGAGTGGTGTATTTTCTGTACTTTTTCAGGCGAATTGTTACATTTCTCTCAGTCATATTTATGTTGTCTTGCTCACCGGCGGCTCTATATATATGCATGTGTTAGTTCTTGTCTAACCCGTAAAATTATCTTTCTCTTGCATGGTCTTTAGCCTCGATCTCCTACTTCTTTGCTCGGAGTTTGTTTCTTGTTTGCCTTCTTGCTTGTATGTTTTGTTGGTTTACCTTTTTTATTTATGTTTTCTTGTTGGTTTGTCCTTTTTTTGGGTAGAAATTGTTGGTTTGTCCTTTTACCGAGTCTCGTCTCAGTCTCTTATAAATTCTAGTGACCTGAGCAGTAGATAGAGTATCGTAATAGTTAAAATATTAAAATTTGTCTCTTGTCCTTGAATATGTTCATAACTCAAGATTTGATAAAATATTACTCCATCCGTTCAATAAAACTTATCATTTTACTATTTTTCACATTTTTTAAAGAGATTAACAATTATATAATTATACTCTCATATATTATTCCACTTTTTCTTTATTGAAAATTATTATTAAAAATCAACTAATAATTGTAAAGACATTGTGTAAAGTGAAGGTTGAAATATCCAGAATGACAAATATTTATAAAAAAATTAAAGGTTAGAATGATACTAGCTTAAGTTCCCGTACCTTGCACAGATTTATAAAATTATTGTATTATTAGTTTGTGAATTAATTAAATTTAAATTAAAAAAATTATGCGTATCTTATTAAAAAACTATCATTTCTAAACATAATTATTGATATAAGTAAGGTTTTTTAAGAAACGATATGTATCTTATCGTATAAACTACCCTATGGAAAAAGAAAACTAATATATTAAAAAGAATTTAGTTGTATATTAGTAATATTGCTATATTTAAAAATTTTATTTCATAATAAAGATTATGTTTCTATCACTTGCCAAATTTTAAGATCTCTAAATATAATTATATATTAGTAATATTAGTAACATTTTTATATTTAATAAAAACTTTTCATAATGAATTAGGCTCCAAAATCAACTTGTCAAAATTTAAGATATCTAAATATAATTATAAATTAGTAATATAAGAATTATTATTATTATTATTATTATTATTATTATTATTATTATTATTATTATTATTATTATTGTATAAGGATTGTAAATACTTAAATTAACAAAGGACAAAGTGGTGAATGAAAAAATTAAAACATCTATGTGACATATTTAAAACGATGACACCTAGGATAGAGAAACTCAACTTTAGTTATAGTATATTGATGATTTTTCCATAAAATACCAGAGGTAATTAGACATCCTCATTACGTATGTTGAATACTTGAATGATAGATTAATAAAGTTAGTAAATTAACTAATTCGGATGCATATTTTTCCATAAAAAGAGTTTAGGATTTCAAAAAAATTCCAAATTTAAAACTGTTTTTTTTTTTTTGAAATGGAGATTTTGAAATGGTTATTATATAGTCCTATAAAGAATCGAAGCAAGTGACGGTGAGCCACGCTAACGTGGAGGAAGGCGGTTCGCGCCGCCCATGGGTCGCACGCTTGGTGTGATTGGCAGTTAAATCATTAACTGTCAACCATGATTCATGAACCATGCCATTTAAGCTTTTAGCCTTTTTCCAAGAATTGCCCCAAGTTTTTAAAAATTTTGAGTCGTGTCCTTGATGAGTTCCGTTGGCTTTTTGTCTCATTCCCAAACTAGTGGTGGGTTCGGTTTCAAGAAACCGGAGAACCGAACCGGAAAAAAATCAGCGGTTTCGGAACCGGAACCGAACTGGAACCACCGGTTCCCTCCCTTAAAAAAAGAAAAAAAGTGTGAAAATGGGGAGCCACGATCACAGTTTTGCACATTTTTTTTTAAGGTTCGGAACCGAACCGGAACCGGAACCGCCTCGAAACTGGAAAAAACCGGAACCGAACCAGAAGCGAGAACCGAACCGAGAAACCGGGAATTCCCGATTCTGATCCCGATTCCAGGGTTTCGAGGAATTGAAACCGCCGGTTCCGAAACCGGACACACCACTATCCCAAACCATCACATCTTTTCTAAAATGACTCTCTCACTCCTCTTCTTTGTAAAACAAAATTATACCACTAGAATATATAAATGCTTATATAATTAGTAGGAAAAAAATGAGTGAAATTTAGAGAATTAGAACAACAATAAACCTTATGGGCCATCACTCTTAGAAGGATAAATATAAGGGGCGTGGCACTGTGGCAGGTGGCAACGTTTAGAAAAAACTTCAAATGAATAGTTTTTTTTTGGTCGAATCAAATGCTAAGTCTATAAGTACAGTTTTATACTTTTAATTACCTCTTTTTTTTTATCTCATAGACAAACGAATTTCATAAACGTTGCAATTTTGCACAAAAAAAACAAGCTACAAGTAGGATTGTAATAAATCGAACTATTTGTGAGAAATTCGGTATTCGGATCGGTTAAATTTTGTTCGTTTTCAATTTATAAATTAAGCGAACTTGAATTTAATTTTAAGGCTTGAAAGATAAAAAAAATGAGCTTGAACGCAAGATAACTCAGCTCGTTTACTCACGAGCAAGCTCGATTATACACTCATGAGCAAGCTCGATTATATGCTCATAAAAAACTAGATTATATGCTCTTGAATAAGCTGTACTATACTCTCTCTGTTCTATTCTATTTGACACTTTAGAGCTAAAATCGTGTTCATTAAAACTTGTCATTTTTTAATATTTATTTAATTAATGTATTGGAAAATGTTTGTATTGACTTTTTTCTTTCATTCTATTGGCTTTAAGGATGGATTAGTAATCAAATTTTGATTACATATAGAAAATTTTAGATTTTCAATAATATTTCTTATATTTTCAATGCATTTCTTAATATGTGTGAATTGTTCTAAAGTGTCAAGTAAAATAGAACGGAGGGAATATATGTTATATACTCCCTCCATTTCACAATAGTTGTCTTTATTGCAATTTGCACATTGTATTTAAGAAAGCTATGAAAAATACTAATACACCCTCAATTATTATTTTACTTTTTTACTTTATTGAAAACCACTACTAATAGTCTATTACGGAGCATTAATTATAAGGGTAAATATGTAAAGTAGAGACCAAAATAGCTAAAAAGACATTTATTATGAAACAAAAAAGGAAAAATTACTCAAAATAATACCAACTTTTGCCTATTGATCCAAAATAATACGATCTTTTAAATTGACTAAAAATAATATCAACTTTCATCGTATTAACTAAAAATAATACCAACTTTCAGTGTATTAACCAAAAATAGTATAACGGTGTTTTTTGTGAAAATTTTGGCAAAATATATAATGTGGCCATTGAAATATGTTGGTTGGTCATTAATAATACCAACTTTTGTTTATGCCACAAGGTGAAATGATAATTTATATAATGTAAATCGATACTATTTATATGCAAAATTTTAATTTATATGATGATAGTGAGCAATAATCACATCAAAATCTTAGCCATCAATATTTTTTAATGTTTAGTTAACAAATTTTGATAAACATGTCATATATTTTGCCGAAATCTCCACCGAAAATGTCTTTATACCATTTTTGGTTAATACAATGAAAGTTGGTGTTATTTTTAGTTAATTTAAAAGTTCGTATTATTTTGAGTCAATAAGCAAAAGTTGGTATTATTTTGAGTAATTTTTCCAACAAAAAATTATGACTAAAAAGACATGTATTATAAAACGAAAGGAGTACAATATATAATTAATGTTAAATTAAATAGTTCTGGTAAACTCTCTCAAACTACATAGTTTAAGTTTTAATTTCACTTAGTTGTAACATTGTATATTTGATCAAGTAAATGAGTTATTCACAGATTTATCTCACGAAAAAAACTAAATAAGAAGTTCGCAATTTAAGCTCGAACTCAATAAGTTTGTAATGAACCAAGTTTAAACAGCTCGAGCCAAGGTCACCTATTTTTAACGAATTGAGCGTGAGCAACTCAAACCTCGGCTTAGTTGAATTACAGCCTAGATGCACGTGAATATAAGGTCCGAAAAAGTCAAATAGTTGACCATAATCATAATAGACCTCTCCCATTTTTTCGAAAAAAAAAATAGACCTCTCCCATTTCTTATCCGATCCCATTAGAGCTGTCAAAAGCTGATCCGACCCGAAAAATCGTGAACTGTCCGAAATATTTAGGGTCAAGACCCGAAAATTTGAACCCGAAACTCAAAATAAATCGAACCCGATAAATCCGAAATCCGTTGGGTTCATACCCGAAAAACGGTTGGGTTGACCCAATTTGTTATATTTTAAGAATATATAATATATTTTAAAAATAATAATATATTTTATTATTAAAATATATTAAAATAATAGATTTATTATTAAATATCATTTTTTAAATAAAAAATATTTTAATAATTGTAAAAAAAAATCAATTTTCTTGACCTGTTAGATCGACCCGACCCGCCTGGCAACCTGCAATAACCCGACCCAATTTAACCGGTGACCAGTTACGACCCAAACCGAACCGAAATAACCGAACCCGAACCCGAACCCGACCTGACCGACATGTTTGACACCTCTAGATCCCATGCTAAAGTATCAAGTATCGTCACGAAAATGTTCCTAAATTAAATAGACTATTATAGGGGGAAAAATTAATAAAATGAAATATTCAATTTAAAAAAATCGTTTAGACAGACTACTAACACAACTTAACTTGTAATTTTTTTATATAATTAATTAATAGGTCCAGGTGGAAAGTATGTCAGCATCACAGAAGAAAACTTAATCCCCTCCGCTTCGTCGGAAGCCTCTTGGCAACACCCTCCACCGCCCCCGGAAAATCAAGCTCCACCAGCTGTCTCCTCCATGTATACCACCACCACACTCTTCCAACGCTCTCCTTCCTCGTCCCCTAAATCCTAATCAACAGTTCAACACCACACCCTATAAATAAAAATCCACCTCGTAATTAATCGATCACCATCATCAACTCAATCTAATTAATCTACAATTAATTTTCAATTTTCAATTCGCTACGCACAACAAACGATGGACGGATTCTCGGGAATAAAGCTGGCGTCGGCCCATCCCAAAAAACGGGCGGGCCGGAAGAAATTCCGGGAGACCCGCCACCCGGTGTACAGGGGAGTCCGGCAGAGGAACTCCGGCAAATGGGTCTGCGAGCTCCGGCGGCCCAACAAGTCCCGGATTTGGCTGGGCACGTTCCCCACCGTCGAGATGGCCGCCCGGGCCCACGACGTGGCGGCGATCGCCCTCCGCGGGCCCGACGCCTGCCTCAATTTCGCCGACTCCGCATGGCGGCTGCCCGTGCCGGATTCCAGCGACACCAGGGATATTCAGAGGGCGGCTGCGGAGGCGGCCGAGGCGTTCCGGCCGGTGATTACGAAGGCGGTGGAGGCGGAGGAAAGTGTGTCCTGTGGCGGAGACGAGGAGGTGGTTTGGATGGATGAGGAGGATGTGCTTAGGAGGCCGGAGCTGTTTGCTGACATGTACAATGTCAATGGTATGATGCTGCCCCCTCCAGTTGGACCTGACGTGGCGTGTGATGGTGATGATGAGGAGGCTGACGTGGACTTGCCACTTTGGAGCCACTCTATATAGGAAATTAGGAAAATGCAATTCATATATACTTTGTTATTGAATTGTCATTGAGATTTAGTTTCATTTATTTATTTACTTTCATATACTCTTTGTTAATCTAATTTGTTCACTCTTTTAACTGAGGTCTAGTTTGTAGTTAGAACCCAATTTATTGTCACAATTAATATAGTAAAGAGTATTATTTTTTTGGTCTGAAAATATTGAGATTGATCAGATATGCGCGCAAGACTCTTTAAACTTTAAAGAACACTAATTTCCTCTTTTATTCCATCAACATAGTAACATATGTAAATGTAGGAATCCATTTGGCACGTATTTGCTTTATAAAAACACATGTATGAATCCATTTATTTGGAAACTATAGTGTGGGCAGTTAAAAAGGATTGATTAGTAGAATGAGAAAGCAGCTCTCAAGTCAGTGACACACTCGGCAGGAAGATTAAGCAGAGCGTTCATGGTTGGCTCCCCAGGAACAGGATCGACCGTCGTCACGCCAACCAACCTACACTTTCCGTCTCTTCCGAGCCTCTCTCCGCCTCTCAACCTTCCCGAAATCGCCCCTATCGACTCCTCCGATGTCAGCAAGGTGTCTAGAAGGATAGGCGGAGCCTCGTACTCGTCGACATGGCACCTAATCTTACCTCTGAACTGCAGATCAACCTATCACCAATTCATCATAAGACCAACATTAGATCAAATTACCATTTATCTGAATCGGGTTTGATGCTATATCACTATATATAGCTAGCATGTCTTAGGAATAGGATTGTATTTACTCATCCACAAATTCCATAAAGAGACATCATGTATAGAACAATTGGTCTAAAAATTCCTTGTTTGCCTCTTCTGTTCTTCCTTCTTGAAGAAATTCTATGGGCCGGTAGGTATGTAGATTGCGACATGCCCATATGTGCGCTTGTTAGGCGTAGGTAGCACCTACGTTCTGTTCTATCCTAAAACCAATTAACTCAATAGTATATATATTAGGTTGGTTTTTTTTGGATTTCAGATGTGGAATATGATCTATTCTTAACACTTCAATTACCTGACCGAATTCTGGGTCAATGCGACCCTGGAAAAGATCCGGTTCTATACGAACTGTGACAAAAGGTGGAAATGCCAACCCGAAAACATTAGCCGAGGTGCTAGTCAAAGGCATAATGTGCAACGTCTCTATATCAAAGCTTATAGGAATAATGCCACTTTCGTGGCCATTGCTCATGTTTTGAGCGGTCCCTTGTCCGCCTTGGCCATCATAACCGAGCAAGTAATTGGAAATGTGGATCTTGCATCCATCAAGGATCTTCATCTTGAGGTACCGAAAGTTGCCTCCTGATTTCAATTGTATTGTCGCCGGCCTAGCCGTGAGCTTATTCTTCTTGGAAGATGTTAGGGAAAATGGCTTGTGGATAGTGTTGAGACTTGACAAGGGCATTTTGGGAAGGAATTGTGAAGTCAGTGTGTTGGGTTTGCAGGCCATTTTTTTGAAGAGGGGTTTAATGTGATGAAAAAGGGTTATTGTCTTATTGGTGATCTTTGATTTGGTGGAGTAGTTTAAGAAACTGAAATATAGAGTAAGAAGTGCTCTTTTTGGTGCTGCTTGCTACCAGATTGATAGGAGAAAGTGAGGTTTGTGTGAATTGAAGTTCCCATAAAATCTAGAAAGATTAAGCAACTTCCTTCTTTGTATATCTACCATGTTATGCTTTGCAGGATATTAGGGAGCAATATACTAACATTGCAACAATGCAAAATAGTGATGCTCTTTTATTGAATCATTCTTGTTGTTATTCTTCCCTTTTTATGCAGTTTTTACTCATTGATATTGAGAGACTTTTGTTATTGCACAGGAAGATCAGTTATGCACAATTGTTTGAATAAGTATATGTTGTAAGTAAAAAAAAAATTAGGGCTTGTTTCATCTTTTGGGCTCACGTGCTTAATATGGTTCTTGATAGGAACCAAAGTTCGTACGGTGATTGTAAGATAGAATTGGATTGAGACTTGTCTCATCTTTTGGGCTCACGTGCTTAATGGACAGCCTAAATCAAGCATGTTGAAAATTTAGAACATCGATCGTTAGTTAGATCGTTACCGACTTACCGGTAAATAAAAACTAAGAAATTTCGTACGGAAACGTTCTCAATCTACCTACCTACCTACCTACCTAATCAATCGATACATGTAAACAATATACTTGATTACAACGTAAAAACAAGAGTTCTAAGATTTCCAAAGCTCTTTGATGTTGCAGATGGAGCCATGGAGGGATCCTCGAAGCAATGTGAAACGATGCATTTGGCTTTGCTACATTCACGTGATCAACTCCAGATTCAACTTTTTGGACTTCTACAAATAAAAGCTGTAATTGACGCCATTGTTAATATTCAAACTAGTATAGTATTCAATCACACATTCCACCACCAAAACTTGAATAACTAACAACCTTGCAAATGCATCCCACACAAATTACATCCTCTATCTCCCTCCATGTTAGATCATTCATGTACTTTGGCACCTAGCCACTACTATAAAAACCCAACACCATCCCAATTCATAAACACAACACTCAAAAACACATTCAATATCAACAACTTACTCAACCAAGCTCGATTCCTTTTCCTACTCTCGAGTCATGGCCAAAGTCGCGAGCTCCTCCAAGGCTACTACTAGGCCAACATTGGTGGTGGCTCTGGTGGCCATTGCTATGGTGTTTGGGCTGCAAATGGGCCAGGCCCAAGCCCAAAGCTGCGTGGCCGAGCTTACGAACCTGAACGTGTGCGCGCCTTTTGTGGTTCCGGGGGCCAACGCGAGCCCAAACGCGGCGTGCTGTGGGGCCCTGCAGGCGGTGGATCATGACTGCTTCTGCAATACCATGGCAATCGTCAACCGCCTTCCATCCGAGTGCAACCTCCCGCCTGTTACTTGTGGTGGTTCATCTTTTCTACTTAACTTAGATGTAATTAATGGACCAGGGTCTGTTTGGATCATGCATTATAATGCAAAAGTCTGATGTAGATTTTGCATTAAATCCTGCATTATAATGCATCTTTTTGCATTAAAATACGCGATCCAAACATGCCCAAAATGTTACATTTCATATAGTTGATTTATAACAAATCCTCTCTTTTGTTTCCCCTTGTGTTCAGGTCGTAACTAAACAAAGTGGTGGCCGATGATGGTTCTTGATAGGAGGAACCAAAGTTCGTAATAAGAGGCTCAAGAGAGATACTTTACTTTTGTTTTTGTTTTTGATTTTCATTTTTCTATTTTGAGGGGTGAGGTCATCTGATGTGTTATCTTATCTCGCTCAGCTGATGATTGAGATAAAAAATGTGACATTTTATAAAATTGTCACAATAAATATAATAAATTATGCAATATTACTAAATTACTGTGCTAATTTTGAATGATCTACAATCAAAACATGGGAACGAGTAATAAATAAGCTTGGATTTAGGAGGTGTAGGCACAGCTTGAGCAATTCAAGTATGAAAATTTCTTTGGGCAATAAATAACAGGATGTCACAACTAGCTTAAAAGAGAAACAAATACAACCAAATCCAACCCATGAATCGTGTGATTGAATAGAAAATAATTAAACCAAGACATGCCAGTTTGGTTGGCAAGTATTACACCCCACTCAGTGATGAAAAAAGTCATGGATTCTGTTTATTCTCCTCTGATGTTGTTATAAAGAAATAAAGAAGAAAAGATTGAAAGGCAGAAAAGAGGTAGATGATGCAGTGAGAATGGAGATAGACATGGTTTTTTAAAGCATTCTTTGCAGCCTAATATGCCCTTTATTCACATTTCATTGTCCTTTGCTTTATTTCCAGTTTCACTTTCTTGGACTTGTATAGTCATTTTAGACTTTTTTTCTAACCCCTTTCTGACCAACTATCTAATACTTCTAAGAGTATTTAAAGCGTAGGAGATTGTCATTGTATTGAAAAAAAAAGCCATTGGTTGCTTAAAACATTAGGCAACCGTCAAGGTCGCCTAGGCGCTAGGCGATTCCTCTCTGCTCAGAGACTGCCTATCGTTCTTTAGAACATTGGTTGCTTAAAAGCTTTATCATTTAATAGCATAGAATATATGGTAGAAAGGATGCTCTTTTTGTGCTATCTAAAGTTAAAGACTAAAATCCGGACAGACACACACCATGCATTTTTGCAGAATTTCAGCACTTAATTAAGGCTCAAAGTCAAGCACAAATACGGAGAAGAAAAAGGATGGCAAACAAGAAGATGAGGGGAAAAGAAAAAGGGAGAAATCAGATGATTGGAGGAGTTCAACAAACTAGGTTTTTTCTTGCTATTCTTAATTTTGGTTTTATAATGCCGGCCACTAAGAAGCTTGCTTTTAGCAGCAGCTAGTCCACTGAAATAATGTTACTTTCTCACCAGCTTAACTTGGACATCCAAACTAAGCATAATTAAGATATCTTGTGACTTATTCATCCATTTGAGCAGAATATTTACCATATCACATCAATTCAATGATCTTGCTACGCAATACAAGTTAATCTAATAAGGATGTTTACCTAAATGTGGAATTTTAAGTCATCATCATTAAAATCCCACAATAACTCAGTGGTATTAGTTTGACCTAGCAATGGTGGTGTGAAGTTATACATCAAGATGAAGTATTTTTCAGGATTTCTTGGACCATATCAAATTAATCTATCTTTATGTATCCAACCATTTCAAACATGCTATCATGAGTGGTATGAATTCTCATGAATATCTACACTAAAAAGGAAGAGCAATAATTCATATGGGTAAAACCTTGAACACTCAAACCTTTCATGTAATCAATGTTCATCTGCCACCACAGATCTTGGGGTGTTAGCTACACAACTGCTAGTCAATGCCAATGATCCTAGATTCCTAGATATTATCAAAAAACTGATGTTTAAACATTTGATAAGAGTTGGATGGTTCCTGACATAATTAGATAACATCAAATTGCATTCCAAACACAATCAACCACTGGTTGCATATAGCTTAAAACAGAAGCTTAATTTCGGTATTGATAAGATTTTCCACCAGTTCAATGCAATCCCACCATGACCCATGATGGACATGCACTTTGACTCAGGAGTGCATATAAATAAAGTGGAGCACTTTTGACATTCTTAAATTCCAAGGAATCAAAAAGCCCACATTTCACAAAGGAAATTATTAGCTTTGGAGACAATGAAAGAAACCCAGAAAAACCAAAGCACAAAAAAGCTAATTTAAGAGAGAGAGAGAGAGAGAGAGAGAGAGAGAGAGAGAGAGAGAGAGAGAGAGAGAGAGAGAGAGAGAGAGAAATAGGAGGATATACATACCACTACATCAGGAAGCAAGTAGAAGAGACTAGAGAGGTGAGGGAAAAAATGCCATCACAAAACATGAAAGAAGCTGCCAATTTGTTCCTTCATACTTGCTTGCCAAACCCTTTTGTCTCCCAGCAAGAAGCTGAAAACCCCACTTCAAATCTCATAAGCTCAGTTGCTGAAAGTCGTCGGTTTTTCGCAACCACAACTGTTGCCTCTTTCTTTCCGGCCACACAATTTACAAATCCAGAATCTCTTCCTTCTCTAGAAGATGCATTTGCTCAGTTTATTGAATCATATCCAGATTACTCAAATTCTTATCAGATTGATGAGATTAGAGCCAAGGAATACTACCATCTCTCTCTAACTAATCATGTTTGCCTAGATTACATTGGCATTGGGCTTTTTGCTTTCTCACAATTTCATAACCAGCTTTGCTTGACATATCCAGCAACTTCAACTTCCTCTCCACCAACCCAATTGCCTTCTGAAATCTCAGATTCTCCTCTCTTCAACTTATCCTACAGGTCAGTGAACTTGAAATCAGAGCTGCTCAACAGCACCCATGGATCAAAATTGGAGTCTGCTATTAAGGAAAGGATAAGTGGCTTCCTTAACATAAACACAGATGATTATTCTGTTGTTTTTACAGCCAACAGGACAGCAGCTTTCAAACTGCTGTCTGAATCATATCCATTTCAGTCCAATAAAAAGCTCCTAACAGTTTATGATCATCAGAGCGAGGCAGTGGACGCCATGGTCAGCAACTCAGGGAAACGAGGAGCGAAAGCCATGGCAGCTGAATTCACCTGGCCAAGGCTAAGAATTCAATCAACAAAGCTGAAAAACATGCTCATCTCCAAGAGCAAGAAGAAGAAGCAAGGGCTATTTGTTTTCCAGCTCCAGTCAAGAGTAACAGGTGCAAGGTACTCTTATCAATGGATGCAGATAGCTCAGGAAAACGGTTGGCATGTATTGCTTGATGCCTGTGCCTTAGGACCAAAGGACATGGGCAGCTTTGGCCTGTCTCTACTTCAACCTGATTTCCTCATCTGTTCCTTCTACAAGGTGTTTGGGGAGAATCCTACTGGATTTGGGTGTCTCTTTGTCAAGAAATCTGCAATCTCACTTTTAGAAGATTCGACCATTGTAGGCATTGCATCTATCATACCGGCGAATAAATTCCTTCACCCACATGACCAGCCTACTGAATCTGATACCCAAGAAGATTCTACAACAAACTCAGACCAGCAGGAACGACAGCAGGATCCATCGATAAAGAGCATTTCAACAAACAGTTGGCGTGCACAAGAGAAAGAAAGTCCAGCCAATGAGATTGCGGAATCAGACCCATCCAATAAACCATCCGAATACAATCATTCCAAGACCGAATTCAGGTGCTTGGATCATGTGGATTCTCTGGGACTCACACTGGTCAACAGCAGAGGAAGGTACCTGACCAATTGGCTCATCAACGCTCTGATGAAACTCCACCATCCAAACTCGGAATCCGACGCTCCCCTTATTAGAATCTACGGCCCTAAAATTAAATTCGACAGGGGGCCAGCGCTGGCATTCAATGTATTCGATTGGAAGGGGGAAAAAGTTGATCCAATCCTCGTCCAGAAGCTGAGTGACAGAAAGGGCATCTCCCTCAGCCATGGCTTCTTGCAGAACATATGTTTTCCGGAGAAGTACGGAGGAGAAAAAGGAAGAGTCTTGGAGAAGAGAAAGTTGGAATCAGATGAAAAGGGGGTGAAGGTGGTGACTCTAGCGCTTGGATACATGGCGGATTTTAGAGATGTGTATAGGCTATGGAGTTTCGTAGCTCAGTTCTTGGATGCTGATTTTGTGGAGAAGGAGAGGTGGAGATACACTGCTCTTAATCAAAATACTGTTGAGATTTGAGAAATACATATGTGTATGGTGATTTCAGTTTTGATTTTGTGAGAATCCTGGTTACGGAGAACTCAGAACTCTCAAATCATCTTGTTTTGTTTCTGATGAAACTCAAAACAAATTTGATCTTGTTATCATTTATTGTAACAATGTAGAAATTGGTCTATACTTGCATTTGCACACCTAGATTGGTCAGTTTTCTCCATCTACAATTTTACACCTCTAAACTGTCCAAGTTTTGTTTTTGGGTGTAGAATGGGGATTTTGGGCCATGGATTGGTGGACCTTAACCTCGAGTTGGGTCATGGATTTAGGATAAGGTTGAAGTTGAATTTTGGATTAAGTTATCCACTATAGATTAATGTCAGTTTAAATGACTTATGGACCAATAAATTACTTGAGTTGTATAAATCTATATACTATAACTAAAGTCGAATCACTCAATCCTATGGGTCAATCATTTAAATATGTCACCTAAGCAAATTAATTTTTACATTTACTAATTTGTCCATCTAAATCTTCAAATATTACTTAATTCTACCGCATTATAATTTTTAAATACTATTTAATTTGGTCAGTTTACTTATTGGTAATTTGTCATATTATACTTACTTTTTCTAATCGTAGTATATATAAAAATATATTTTTATAGAAGGTATTAATTTTTCAAGATCAATGTATACAAAAATCATTACAATATCTTTCTTAAATTTGCTTACATCTATGTAATTTTTTAAGATCAATCAATATTAAATAATAGTATTTTAAAATAAATTTAGATTAAATAATTATATAAAAGGAATAACTTTATTGTATTCTCTTCTATGCATATATATCCCTAAAATTTCATGGTTACTTTTTCTTCTTATTCAATAATTATATTTCCTTAATGAGTAGTCCAATTTTTATTTTTAAATAATTTTATTAAGTAATTGTTAAATAATTGTAATTTTAAGATCAAATATATGAAATAATTTCATTAAACAATATATAACATGTACGTAACTTTGTAAGCTCAATATATATTAAATAATTGTATTTTAGGATCAATTTATATTAAATAATTACATAAAAATAATTTTTGAATTTTTATCTAAAAATGATTGTTTCTATTTTAAATATATGTGTACATCCCTACAGTTTCAAGATTATTTTTTCTTCTCATTCACTAAATAAATATCCCAAATGTGAAAAATAATAAGTCTTTTCTAATATAAATTATTCAAGCAATACAAATGATGACGATAAGATTTTAAAAGATTCAATAACATGTTTCATGTAGAATATCATAGCATAGTATATAGATTTATCATTGTATCATGAAGTTTGATTAATCATCATTTTCTCAAATGCATAGAAATTTCAACAAGATTTATCATGTAGATTTTTTTTTTCAATAATGTCATCATGTAGAATTTTTTATATAAAAAAATCCGTTAAAATTTTTGTAATACAAATTGAGTAAATACTTTTTTATCATTTAATATCAATATACTATAATTAAAGTCGAATCCATCTATCCTATTTTTCATCACTTTAACTAGGCCACAAACTGCCTTTGAGCCTGAACTATATTGAAATGTATCGTCGAATGAACCACTTACTCCTTCTAAGTTTTCAAATGAAAGCCCATCCTATATGATGATAATGGAGACAAACTTACAGAACATCAACTTTTCACTTCCAGTTCCAAAAAATTTTGAAGCACGAAGAGGAAAACTGAGTTGTTTGCATATCCAATGCAAATCATTGCTATATTACAATATGAATTTTCTTTCTCAAACATTTTAGTTTTATAATTATTTCAAATATATTTTCTTATTGGTTATTCGATTTAGTATTTGGAGCTTAATTTATATGAAGTTATTAACATTAAGTTATATTTGATTTATTTGAAAATAATTATTAATATTCACTTAAAATAAGTACTTATTTACAATAAGTATATCAAACAATTATTAAAAATCCCGTGCAAGGCACGGGTACATCAACTATTATTTTTGTAACTTCAAATCTTACAAACTACTATCAACACTTGCCATTCCTCATGCACATGAAAAAATTTCTTCCCCATCTATAGCTATATTTATCTAACTTGTTACTTATGTTTATTTGAGTCTATCGTGCGAAACACCACCTCAACAATTCGATATTTCTGTAAGATTTTTATTTATTTCAAATCATAAAATTCTATAATATAAAAACAACAAGATGTATTGTAAAATTCTTATATTTGAAATAGAATATTAGAAGTATAATAATTGATAGTCTTAAAATATAAAAAATGTTATATTTGCTACGACACATGAATAATAATTTATAAATAGTCATATTATAATAAATAAAAGAATAAAATTGCATATAATTTATATTGTTTTTTTAAAGCAGCATTGAATTTATATTGTTACTTATTATACTTATCCTTTTAGAATGATATCATGACATAATAGGTAAAAGAATATTGTAGGAAATAATGTGTAGAATCAAGATTATATACATGATTCTAGTAATTCTACCTTGATTATATTAAAATTTCTCATTTAATTACCTAAGGTCGGATTATCGGAATCATTTTATTATTTTTTGAATAGAAAAAATCGAATAAATTTTTTGAAGAACGTTTTTTTATCAACCGGGTCGAACAAAATATGGCCCATCAGAATTGACTACCAGCTTGACCAAATAAGGGGGCCCCTTCCCCTGGCCCATTATCCCGTACAAAGGGAGATGCTTTCAATCCCAACCGTCCATTTATCTTTCTTATCAAAACTTTTTTCAGTCAGGCAAATAATCTTATTTTAATGGGTTAAAAAGCTAACTTTGATTTTGTTGAATCCGAAAGTTGAAATCTTTCTTCAAAGCTGTGAAGTGCACGAGCTATTCAATTCAACCAGGGAGGGTCCCAATTTCCCCCAAAGCAAGCCAGAGAGGACAAGTAGGGTTCCTTTCTGTTATTGTGAAGATGATTTCTTTTTCATTTTTATTTTTTCTCCATAATCTTTGCTCTTATCCCTTCCTTGTTCATCTTCTACTTCTGCTATACTACTTCCTGAATTCTGAAATCGTCAAGATTTCATTTTTCTTCCGGATCATTACGCTTTAATTTCAATTTGTTGTGGTTTTCTGCTTAATCGATGTTTACTGTTCTGTATCATGTCCAGTTTGATCTACAATGGATTCCGTCTCGAGCTTCCGAATAGGAGGATTAGGAAGAAGAGAAGAGGAAGAAGAAACCCTAACCCTAAATCGCGATAACGGGGGAGAAATTCGCGCCGCCGGATTCCGGGCGGAGGAAGATGACGACGACGACGACGAAGGTTTCCCAGTCGATCCCTTGCCGCCGGTGGACCCGAACCCTCCGCTGCTCTTGTCGGCGCCGGAGTTGAAGGATGAGCCGTTGGACATAGTTCCGGCGTCGGTGGCGGGTGGCGACGGGTACGCCCTAACCCGCGTGGTGCAAAGGAGGCCGTCGAAGGACCGGCACACGAAGGTGGAGGGGCGCGGGCGGCGTATCCGGCTGCCCGCCGCGTGCGCCGCCCGGGTCTTCCAACTGACCCGGGAGCTCGGCCACAAATCCGACGGCGAGACCATCAAGTGGCTCCTGGAGAAGGCGGAGCCGGCGATTATCCAGGCCACCGGAACCGGCACCGTCCCCGCCATCGCCGTCTCCGTCAACGGAACCCTAAGGGTCCCCACCACTTCGTCGAAGTCCACCGGCGACGGAGACGGAGAGCCCTCGAGTAATAAGAGAAGGAAAGCCGCCGCCAACAACGTTGGAGACGGCTCGGCTGCGTGCGGCTTGGCGCCCGTGGTGGCTCACGCCGAGCCTCAGGGGTTGTACCCCATGTGGGCCGGGAACACCGTCCCGGGCGCGCTCTTCATGCTCCCGCCGAGCACGGGCGTGGGCGAGGTGCAACAGCCGCAGTTCTGGGCGGTTCCGGCGATGTCGGTGAGGCCAATTACGAGCTTTCTCTCGGCGGTGGAAGAGGCGGCTGGTGCCGGCCCTGGAGCCCTTCACATGGCGATCGGGGGCTCGAATGAGGCGCCTCCTTCCACCGTGACATCCACCAGCATAGGCCCGGTTAGTTCGAGCTCGGGAGTGAATAATTCGAGTAATCATATGCTAAGAGATTTCTCGTTGGAGATCTTTGATAAGATGGAGCTGCAGCTGATGAGCGGTGGGAGGTCTCTCAACCACCAGCAAAGTCAATCCTCCAACGCCACAACTTCTCCGCCGGAGCCACCAACGCCACCACCGAGTTCCTCTGGAGCTTGATGTGGGCATAGGTGTTTTGGTTTGTTGATAATTGGTAATCGTCTATTGTGATCTTCTTACAACTTGCAATTTCTCTAACATGTGGTTTGGTGGGAATTTTTGTGGTCTGACCTTACTTATGGTGAATTAATGGATGACATTTAGGCAAATTAGGAAGAAGAGCAGTGGGTTTGATTGGTATTTTTGGATGGTTAGTGTGATTGTTAACTTTGATAATGGATTTTGCTTTAATGCTAGTAGTTGAATGATTCTGTTTTCCTTGTGATTTGTGTAGCCATTTTACCTAACTGAAAGGAACACCAAGTGGCAGTTTTCATCTGTGGTCTATATTGCTACAAGCCTTTTGTTTAAATGTCAATGGTCATTTCATTCTTCGCACTAGTTTTCTCAGTTCCTTCACCTTTTGTAAACATGTCATTGACACTGTACATCTTCTCATTCACGACACGAAGCTACCATGGATTGCTAATTGCTATATTATAGCAGGCTCAAGAGAGAGTTCCATAAGAACAAGGTCAGCTCTAGGAGTCAACCTCCATTTTTACAATAACAAGTTAAACAACAGATGTCAATTTATCATAGGGAAGATGGGATTACTTTGAAAAGTTAAGAATTGCCAATTGTGAATAAATATAAACCATGAGGAATGAGCCATCATTTTTTCTGCATTTTCTTTCACTGTGTATTGTAATTTCTATAATCTTCAACATCATCTAACCCACAAACAGCCAGGTGCAAAATTAGCCTCTAGCCATAAACTGATCATTCAAAAACTTCAACTTCTCTACAATGTTACCGAAGGGTTATCAAACTAGCATATTGACACATAGACTGCTTAAAACAGACAATTATCATCATAGAACTATACAATAGCATTTATTGTATTCCTGCTTGTAACTGTACGCATATAAACTAAAGTCTGTCAAATGCTTATGATTAATTGTGCACAAGTAAAAATTGTTTAGGATTAGCAGAATACAAAGGTTACAAGAACCATCCTTACAACTGTTGCAAACAAGTAAACAGAAATTACAATAAAAACATGCAAGGATAACATACCCATTAGGAACAGGCTCCTAACCTTTTCATTTTTCTTCTATGTCACTATTATACGAAAGCAGTAAGGTGATAAGAATTGGATTTGAAACATAGTAGAGTCACAAAATGTAAGTGACCAATTGTACTTGTATGGCTTTCAAGGAACAATAAGCTAGTCAAGCAAAAACTACATCAGAGCGAAATACATACTTCACACCCTTGGTGACATTCCGGGCTTCATGAAGCATACACTTGCTCCCATGGATATGAAAAAGTGCCATCCCTTCAGTAGGAGCCACCTATATTTTAAATTCATTTCACTAGGGATAAGGATATCATTGAGGAAAGAATAATAAAACTGAAAGGTGTTCAAGACTTCCTATATACCTCGGCGACAATACTGTTTCTATAATTATAGAAGACGGTCTCCCCTCCAACCAGAGGCTCTGCTTCCCCTGGGCTGTTGGGATCAATTTTTCCTTTGGGCTTAGGACCACCACTTAGGTATATCAACAGAGTATAATGAGTACACTTTCCATCTTCAAGTTCAACACTTTCATCAATATGTCGCCCAAATCGCTGATTAACCTTATACCTAAAAAATATTCAAGGGGTGATAGTTCTAATCTTCAGATAACTTCAAATGTAATGTAACAAGGTACAGTTTAAAATTCAATTATTGAGGGAAGTTTAATAGTCCTATGGCCCAACATAACAGGTTGTAGAATAAGTGACACTCAGCTTGACAGTGATTGTCTGACTACCATAAAGATCCGAATTTAATACAGCAGTGCATTTTAAAGCCTATGATAAATTACTCGAGATGAACAATGGCAAGGATAGATTTTCATGTTAAATCAGAGCTGATTAAAGCATTTGCAACTGTAACAATATCAACTGAAAAATACAACCAACCTGTAGAATCTGATGTTTGGGTTTAGTCCAACAGCAATCTGCCCTCGAATTTTGATGTCATTGAACAAAGTGCAAAGACCAGATTCCCATACATTCTGGGCAAGTACAGGATCATTTACGGATATCCGATCATTATCCCTGTAAGCTTCCCCTTTAGCAGGACCAAGACTGCCTTGGTGAGTGAAACCACGCGATTCTGCTGCTTTGATGAATGCCTTTGATTCAGCAGATGTAAGGAAATTCTGAACCTGAGTATCTCAAACACAATTTATACAATTACCACCAGACAATCCAACATCTCAAATTTTTACGAATAAGTAAGAGAACTAATCAGCAGACATAGTTTAGCATATATCAGGAATTATTTGCACCAATTAAAAAAGCATTTTACACATTTGGTACGATTGATCTTCTAGTACAATTGAAGTCCTAGTAAGGCTTTTCAACCAATGTTTTGCCAGGTAATATTAGATAGCTGATTTTAGAAGGCATACAACAGTGCAGCAACATTCAGTACCCACTTAGCTCAACAATGGAGCTCTTCAAAGCAGTGTATTAAAAGGCGTTGCCTAGGCGCGCCTGGAGCCTGCCATCGCCTGCATCAGGCGAGGCTGCCTGCATAAGGCGGCCCCTAGGCGGCTCAGGCGCCCTAAGGCGACCAGGCGAGCCTAGGCGCCAGGCAATGGGCCTGATCCTGATTTGCTTGAAAAATAATGTTGACGATATAAAAAAGGATAGAACCTCAACAAATCAACTATTTATCTTATTCATATATATTAGTATCTTTTATTTTCCCAAATTGAAGTTATTATGATTTTTTTTTATATGCAATTATCTATTTTCAAAGATCTCAACATCCTTTATCTAACTATATAATCAGACGTTATTCTTTTTCTCCTTACACAACTCCTCTCCTGTATCTTTTTCCATTGTTCAATACTTTGATTAATTGTCTGGCATTGCTGTTTTAGTATTTTATATTGGAAAAGACTTGTTTTAGTAGTTTGTTTTACTATCTTTACATTTTGATTTCGTATTAGTTTATTATTTTATCTTTAAATTTGGATTTAGTACTATAAATTTAATAAAAACTTGGGTTTTTTTCTGTAAAAATATGTTTTTATATCTTACTTAACATTATTTTATGTATATTTATTATTTACCCAAAATTTATGTATAAGGCGAGCGCCTTCGCCTTAGAGGCGCGCCTAGGCAATCTGGAGGGTCCATCGCCTAGGGTGTCGCCTTGCCTTTTTAAACACTGCTTCAAATTTTTGCTCTATAGGAGAAAATACATTTTCAACTCTCCTGGAGACTCAGCAAAATGAACGTTCTTTGCAATCAAGCCTGTTGAATCTTACGCTTCACTAAAAGGCTAGGAACTAGGAAGTTTAGTTTGAAATTAAACTAGGTTCTGAACCACATCAAGTTTATTTAAGAATCTTATATCATATATAGAAAGCTAAAGAATCAACCACACATAACCAAATTCACTAACAGAAGCAGCTACAATTTGAGTAGATACTCTTAGCTTGTCCAGTGCTACACAAGCCAATACTACTTCACAAAAGAAGGGTCATATATACAGTTAACTAGAAGATGGTAGTTTTTCCTCACATATTCGTTTTCACTTCTAAGATACCCTCTCAAACATGTCCTGTAGCAAAGTACATAACCCTATGCCCACAGAATACATAAAATTCCTAGAACAACTCGGAAAACATGCAAATTAGCTACCCGGGAGCTCAATAAATCAACCAATCTAATTCCTCAAATGATCATCGGCGATTTTCCTCTGAGTTCTGTGAATTTGGCAATTGGCATAAGCCTCCATTGTTATAAGAAGAGAGAATATATCAACTCAAATTAGACAAATCGGCAATTAAAATTGACAATTCAACAATCGCAAAGGGAGAGAAGCAGAGAGAGAAAGAGATAATACGACGAATAGATCGTTGCCTTTGAGACGAGTGACTTCGAGACTTTGCTTAGGCTTGATCGCTGGCCACACTATTTCCGTTTTCGCCTTCTTGGCTTCCTTCTCTCTCCTCCCTGCCATCGTTCTCAGTCCTCTGCTCGCTCGCTCGCTTTGGCCGCTTTGTGATCCTTCCTCGCCGATGTCCCCCATTTTGGGCCGAATTCAAAGATTCTGGACCAGGCCTAATTTGGTACGACCTGCTAAGCCCATTAATTTTCTGTAAGGAGTCCTAAGCCCATTACTTTGGTCTCTCCAGACCGCAATTGATAGTCAAAAAAGTCAAAATTACAAATCCCTAAGAAAACTGCACAAACCCTAATGTAGATTGAATTTGTAATTTACACAAATCATGAAGAGGGATTCGAAATTGACCTGAGTGCGATGGATGAAAAGGTGGCGGTGGTGTGCGGCGGCCGACGGTTGTAGGGTAGAGAGGTTGTTGGTAGGATAGAGAGCATAAGGACATTGTAGGCCGCAAAGTGAGGGCTAAGATGCGGCGGCCTAGGAGGCGAGACTTCACAGGTCTCTCGCTGCGTGAAGAGGAATAGTCCCACGATTCTCCCCCTCCTTGTGTACCCTCTAATGGGTGTAGTGTTACTTTTTAGGGTGTGCAAGATCATTTGATCCGCCAATTCAAAGATTTCGTAT
Organism: Fallopia convolvulus; assembly: GCA_964016875.1. Taxonomy (NCBI): domain Eukaryota; kingdom Viridiplantae; phylum Streptophyta; class Magnoliopsida; order Caryophyllales; family Polygonaceae; genus Fallopia; species Fallopia convolvulus. The sequence continues at coordinate 52,368,056 of OZ024732.1, forward strand.
CTAGTTCGAATTGGATGAACTTTTCGAAAGGATTGAGGTTTTTGTTGTAATGTATATCATGTGCCATGTGGAATCTAATATGCTTGATACGTAACACCTATGTTTTTAGGTGCGATTATATTACCAGAGGAAGTGAGTTCAAGTGATAAGCGGCTTGCTCCACATCCACGAGGTCTGGAGACGAATCTCTGGTAAACCAGTGGGCAACAAAATTTGCTCATTTCAGAATCATTTCACTAATTATAACAATTGTTTTAGTAACTAGATTCCACCAAAAAAATATATTTTAATAACTAGACAGTTTGGATATTCGATGCAAATCGGTTAATACTTACCACGTCTAGTTGGATATAGATCAAAATTTTATAGCTTTTTTTTTCACAAATACCTAATATATATACTAGATCGGATTGGCATAACTAAAGTTATCAATAGTATTCTGACGGATAAGAACTTTAAGCTTAGGGTAGTTGTCCTGAAAATAAGGATAAAGATGGATAAGTTTGACGATTTTGTCAGCAGATACATATGTGAATATATTTGACAGTAAAAAATTGGATAAATCCCATAATAATATAGTACCCATAATCAAAATTTCTGTAGATGAGGAATTGATGATATTAATTAACGTCAGAATATCACCCTCTATTTCTATTTTTTAAATGTCTATAGACATTGTAAGTTTTAAGCCTTTACACAAGGCTAAAGTTTTCACCTATAGGGCAGGTCTAGAACCACAACATTTTCCTCCTAGTTTGACCACATTCGCCTATACAAGAAACAACTCTTGTTAACATGAATAACATTTCAACCTTTTATAAATCAATATCAATTCTATTATGCTACAATCTTACCTACTTATATAAACTCTAGCAACCTCATCAAGAAACAAAGATCGTCCTCAAGGTCTAGTGTCCGTTCTCCAAATCAACCAAAGTCATAACCCAAAATCAACTCTAATACTATTTATAAGACATGACTCTTATAAAATTTCAACCCATATTTATACAAGAAAATTCCCAAAAGACAATCTATCTTGGTACTGCTCTCACGCTAGTTAGGAAAACCTTTTATTAACATAGATAACACTTATTATCCAATTAAATAACTATCTTATTCTATACCTAAAAATCTCACACAAAATATCTTACTATATCATGATATTCAAATCGTAGCCTAACATTATCTCCTGAATTATTAGTTATTTTATCAGATCATATGGTAGTAACATTCAAATATTCGACATAACACACCCTTATGAATAATCACATCCTGCACTTTGTCTTGACTTGCCATATTATATATGACTCCTCACCGCATATTAATTAAGAGTGTTTCCATGTCTACACTCGCTTTGAACCTGAAAAAGCCATGTGTACCTCGCAACAGTGAGCCACTCTGAGTAGCTTAGTTAAGCAAAAGTACATCTTTGAGAAAGTTCTTTGTACGTGTCTCTATCTCATTGATTTTGCCGTCATTTCATAATCTTCAATCGTGTTTGTCATTGGCTTAATTGGGAATCTAGTGGGCAGCACAATCCACCCTAAACAACAAAAACAAGCATAAGTATATTTGACATTTCATTCAAAAGAAAAAGAAAAAGAAAAATCCAATTAACCGCCCTAGTAATTTGGTTTCTTGCCTTTTGGTTTGATTGAAAGCATGCCTGATCCAAAGTTTCTTGTAATTGCTTGTATTTGTCGTCGTGGGATTTGTACATGATCGAGGTCCGTCTTCCAATTATTCTGGTGTACATACTTCCAATGGCATTCTCTCGATCTCTCTAGCTTTTGTGATGTGTTCCTATGATCATTTCCACCATGAAAAATCTTTATCCTTTTATCATGCAAGAGAGATTAATTAGATCTGAATGCAAAATTGCCTTTAACTACTTAAGACTCCACTGGGATGTCCTGTCAAATCTTGAGCTAAGCAACTGAATTATTGATGCTTCTTTGGCGCCATTAGTACTGTTTTAGGTGTGATGTTAGCTTGGGACTGTTTTGTATGAGCTTTGTCCTTTCAATTATACTATGACATTAGTCTCCCAAAATCTTTACTAAAATGTGTATATATGCACTAAAGAATTAGTATTTTTTCTCACATGTTAACCTATATATATTATTATGAGGCTAGTTCAAGTATGTATCTATATGATATATGGGTGCTAGAGTACAAATTACAGATGATTTTCGATCATTTAGATGGGAAGATGGATGAACAAGATTGAAAATGGAGAAAAAAATGAACACGCGGTATTTGTTTGTAATGATGATTTTGTAAATGTGTTATAAAAAGTCTAATTTGTCTTAAAAATATCCATGTGCCCTTCTCTTTTGTTCACCCAAATTTCCAAATAGGTAAACCCGGCCCTAATCACTCTTCCTAAAAGTTTAGAATCTTTATTGAAGTGAAGATACAATCTCCCATGAAGCTTCAAATCTTCATTCAAGATAACAACACTTGGGTGCATACAATTCTTTCGTAAATCACACAAATTTTGTTAAGGTGTCACTTAGTTATTCTTCAAGTGCATACTTAATCTTTCTCACACTATAGACAATGATGACGATCGGTCTTTTAGTGACGAATCACATAAAGAAGGTAACTACATAATCTCGCATTCGAAGAGTTTTAGGGTTCATATATATCCTTGCTTTTTAAAAAAAAATCAAAATTTTGGCAATTTGATTAATTAATTATTTGTTTGGAAAAATTATCTGAAGTCTGAACTTTTTGAAGAAATCAGGTTTCTAGATTCAATATAGGAATTATTCGATGGAAGATAGACTATATTGATGGTTGGGTTTATGTATTACGCTGGAATGTTCATATGTAATCTTCTAATGTTTCATATTAAGCCATTTCGGGCCTTTGATAAGTAAGTCCATTTGTAACCTATCTTTGACACCATTTTGATATTTATTGCTTATAGGATTTGTTTTTGTTTATGTATCGATTATGGATATTTATTTTAGTTTATATATGACAATTTATTTATAGACATAAAATACAACGGGTGAACGGGTCACCCATATAACCAGCGGGTGACGGGTGGTTTGGGTGACGGGTAGAACATTCCAGGGTGACGGGTGGGGCGTTTTAAACTTGCGGGTCGGGTGGTGGAAGTGCTCCACCCACCCATAACCCGACCCATTGACAACCCTAATTTTAGTTGATGTTGTGTAATGGTTGTCAATTTCTTCACATTGGTTAGGAAATTACTTGGCTCAATAAAAAAAAAGACTAGGGCTCATGTGCTAAAAAGTCCTAATATAATTGATTTTGCTATAGCCTATTTTATTAGCTCAAATGATAGAGTAATATGTTTGTACACACAAATGTGAGTTCGAATCCCTCATAGGCTATATATTGTGCTTAATTATGATGTCTTAATTTAAAGTGAGTTTTCATGTATCATGTTCAAATTTATATATATTATCTTAGGGGAACGTTCCGGTACAATACAAATTAGGGTGCAATGTGTGGTTAAAGGAGAGGCGTTGTATTATCATCAATCAATGGTTATTAATTAGGGAGTATAATAGGATAAATGGGGAAGGAAGGAGAGAATCATATCCACGTTGATTTGAAAAAGGAAGGTGTTGATTTTTAGAAAAAGGGATGAGTAATTCGGAAATAGAAAAATTAAATCAATTAATTGAAAAAGGAAGTTGCTGATTTTTAGGAAGATGGATGAGTAATTAGGAAATAAGAAAATAAAATCAATTAATTGGAAACGGAAGTTGCTGATTTTTAGGAAAATATAAAATATATGAGATTTGAATAATCATGTAATATTGGAAGTGTTTACTGCACAACTGCTATTGTTTGTTGAATAAGTATTTTTATGTTTTTGAATAAGTAAGATAATGGTCTTTGAAAAACTCAGTATGATTGTTTGAATAATTATAGAATCATATAATATTTATAGCTGAAGTTTGAATAACTCAATTTGATTGTTTGAATAATTATAGAATCATAAAATATTTATAGTCGAGGTTTGAATAACTCAATATGATTGTTTGAATAACTCGGTTTAACACATGTGATAACACAAAACTTATTTGATACAATTACATTTCATATATGGATACAATATATAATATCAATATGAATAACTAAATGAAAGTAGTTGAAAAACAAAATCGTTCATCCTGAATAACTAAACTTATTCAATGGTTTTCACTAGTATTATTAGAATGTATTGACATAAATAATGTATACTATTGAATAATAATTACAATGCTTATGAAAAACAATCTTTAATATTGTAAATAATATGTGATTCTTTATATTAAGCTATGCTATCAATAATCATTACACTATTTATGAATAACAATTACAATGCTTATGAATTACAATTCTTTTTTGGACCGAGGTCAAACACATCAACATTATCATCATTTGGAACGTGTTCCCTGGTGCGAAGTCTTTTAAATTGGACCTTGGTGTGCTTTGCTTTTCTCCAATGTCCAAATGTTGATCATTACCACCTGTTCTATTTCAAAACTCGGTTAAACACAAATGATAACACAAAACTTATTTAATATAATTACAATTCATATATGGATACAATAATATCAATATGAATAACTAAATGAAAGTAGTTGAAAAACAACATTGCTCATCCTGAATAGCTAAACTTATTCAATGATTTTCACTAATATTATTAGAATGTATTGACTATTAACATAAATAATTTATATTATTGAATAACAATTACAATGCTTCTGAAAAACAGTCTTAAATATTGTGAAAAAGTTGTGATTTTGTGTAATATGTTATACTATAAATACTCGTTACACTACTTATGGATAACAATGATTAATACTCTGAAAAATATTTGAATTCTTCTATATTGTTACGCATCAGTCTGTGTAAAAACAATAGAATAATTCATTACAATGAATTGAAAAATTTTAATGTTACGTGATTTGAAAAACAATGTTATTTCTCTTGAATAACAAAATACATTCTTTTGAACAATAATACTTTTTAACGTAAAAAAAAATCATACCTTTTTCATGCTTGCATTTGTTGTCTTTCTTGACCTTGGGAGACTTCGCCATTCTTATCTATGCATTACAAAAAACGTACATCAGCGAACACACCAATTGCATATCTTAAATGTTCAAATTTGATCCAAACAAAGTCAAAATCTGTTTGTAACCTTGTCGATATAGTCTCCCCCATAAAAAACGCAATTGTAAAACCAACTCAAAATAACACAAACTCTATACCAACCATAAATCTACAAGTTTCTACTATTTTGTACTTAACAAGCCAGATTTATCCAACACCCTCATTGTTTAATCAAAAAACGTAAATTCAAATATCTGTATCTATAATTTCGATTCCAATTTTTCATTATGGATGAACAATCTAAACGCAACAATAATACCTAATAGGCCGCCTCTTCTGTAATCTTCGTCTCCTTCATCCTCCGATGTGTATCGCTCTCGCTCTCACTCACTTCTTCCTCCTCTTCATCCATCAAAGTCGACGCCACTAAAATCCATTGCAACTCTATATATGAAAAACAAATTCATCGGAGTTCTTCGAATCTTTCAAAATTGCCCCCATGGGAGAGAAATTGTAACCGAGAGAGATCTGTTGCCAAGAAAGAGAGATAGTAACTAGAATAGAAGAGAGAGATCTTATTAAGAGAATAATAATTATTCAATCAAAAATCAATGGATTTGCACAAAATATGGTTTGTGAAGGAGAGAGAACATGTTTCAAATGGAAAGTGTGACTTTTCCCCTATAAATAAGGGATTTGAACCAAATCAGAAATTAAGAAAATAATTCTAGCGAGATTCTATTTAATCAGGTGCATCACACCCATACAATTTATTTGCACCCATTTTAAATTAAATCCTGACCATTTATTCTTTCAAATCAGACGGTTTAAATATAACCACATGATTTACTCTAAGAAGGCATTTCACTAGAGCGTGATTCTATTATCTTAATGTTTATATATATTTTGGTGAAAATATTCATACATGTTTTCTCGTTCTTTGTGTAACAATGTCTCATTTGTTGTTTATGAACATATATATATATATAGGCTATGTTTGTCAGGTCACCCAAAAAACTAGTTGGAGTTGCAAAACTAGTTAGAGTTGTAAAACTAGTTGTAAAAGTAGCTGGAGTTTTAAAAAAATGCATAAACACTGTTTGGTAATGTCCAACTAGTTTATTGCAATATATAATGATTTTAATTATCACTTGATATATAAAATAAGAGATGGAGGGAATAAGGGGTTAATAAATAGTTAGGGTTAGCCTTATTTAAAACTTATTTATTATTTTTAATCCCAAAAACTACTAAAAACTAGTGCAAAAGCTAAAAAAAGTAGCTTTCTCAAAAAACTAGTTTTCTAACTAGTTACTAGTGTTTTTGGGTCAAACAAACAGTATTTATGCTAGTTGGTCCAACTAGTTGGAAAACTCCAACTAGTTTTTTGGGGCTAACAAACATAGCCATAGTCTCGTATAATGGTCATATATACTACTTTGAGCTTGTTCATGTTTAAGATTATTTATCTTGTTCTATGAACTATAGAAACAATGTCAGTTTATATGTTACATGTTAACGCTCTTATATAATAATATCAAAGTTCATATTAAGGCTTATGTAGTTCTTTTTTTTTTTTTTGCAATTTATGATTTTTTTATCAGTGCAGGTCAAGATCAATAATTATCACAACGACGCTGTCTATAGATTAAATTATTGGTCTCAATACGAGAGGAAGAACTGCTATAATTATTTAATCAACAAATTTATCATGCATCTTAATTTCTTTTATTAGTTTGAATGCATCCATATACATGGATGTGCTTAAAGAGAACACGCATATAAATGAGTATAGAAAACAGATGAGTTATCCACTTTAGAGGGCATTCCATTCATATCCAGTTCACAATATCCCTCAATATTTCTCTAAGATATTTCATCAAACACCTGATGCCCTTCTTGGTGGACCATTGTCTTGTTCTTATACTATGATTTACTATTGTTATTGGTTGTTGGACCATTTTTGAACTTCATGGTACAAGTAATTATATCAAACAAAGCACAAACCTCTTAGAGGAAAGAAAATAATATTTGGTAAAATAATTATGTACGTAGTGTAGTGGTTTTAAAGTTTTTAAAATTGTTGGATCGTTGTGAGTTAGTTTAGAGTAGGGAACAATCTTATAACTGTTTCTAGACAGCAAAATAACATATATGTATGTAAATAAGTAAAAATATAGGAGACATTTTCTTATAGAGGAACCCCACACTAACCAATTAATTGTGTTGGGTAAACCTCTACCTTCGTTGGAGGATTTTGAATGACTTATTTATATCATTAGTGTTTCTTAGTTACAACAGGCAAGACTCAAACTTCTCTGTTCCTAGCAATCTCCAAACTCTAGAAACACTAATACATTTTCTCAACCTAGTTCCTAAGCAAACAACCAAACTAAGACAAGTAAATCAAACTTTATACATGGACTTGACTATCACAGTTCTCTTGCTCCTCCTAGGAACTCCTTAATTAATTGCCATCGTCGAGATCGAACATTCATCGTCCGTGATTTCTCCTAGAGGATCTTCTTCCTTTCTTTCTTAGCTCGCTCGAGAGTTTGGTTTATGTACGTGCTTGGAGAGAAGTAAGTAGCAAACTCACTATTCACTTGTATTTATAGGCACTCATGCCTTGGAGCCCAATCCTTATCTTCATGAGCAATTGTTCAAAGTACTCTTGACTTGCCCTCCAAAGATGTATACTTTCTTAACACGTGACTTGATTCAAATATTGTCAACTCTTGAAGTTCATCAAGCTGTTGGATGCATGGGCTTAGTCTAATGCACAAAATGTGCCTCTGATTTGTTTGGAACAGGTCCCCGCATTTGTCGTTGGCTTGCTTTTGGACTGGCTCGTGAGTTCCCTTAAATAGGAAACATGCGACACTTGAGTTCTCTTGATGGGAACGTCTGTGTATATCATTGTAGTTCATTTTTGATCTGTAGTTTCCTTAATATACTTAAATAAAACGTATTAATTCTCTAATAGTGTTTGTCATTATCAAAACTGGAAAATGCGATTATTGTTTCAATGTCATAGAACATAAGTTTCCAACACAAATACATTAGAGATTTGGCATTATTGTAAAAAACATCACTAGACAAAAAATTAGTGTCTGAATCATCCTTAGTTGGATGCAACTGTTGTCTTTCTTAGTTGTGCATAGAGAAGAAAATTTTGTCGTGCTTTCCTTTAATTTTCCTAGTTCCACTCAAACAAAAGACAGTTTAATTAGAAAATATCTATTGCAAATCCACTAACAATGAATTACTAATCTGACTTGATTTCACTACTAAAGCATCCAAAACTTATGTCGAACTGAAATGAATTAGTGGCGGAGACAAAGGAAAGAGGTTGTAGCAAAGGAACAAAGTTAGCCAGCTTTTGGTCGATAAGGAAATACACAAATTATGTTTTTTTTAGTGTTGAAATAGTTTCTTTATTTGGTTTAGTTGTTTACTTTGTAGCTAACCAACCTTGTAGCTTCTATCGATCAGAGTCAAAATGATATGTTTTTGTTGCTTTTCTATTGCAAAAAAAAGTCGCCCCCACCTTTTCAAGCATCTCTCTATTTCTTTTTACAATCTGACAATCGCACCATGTTAGTTGTCCACCTGACCTTGTAGTTGCTTATCTAGCTACTTTGTTTTCTAGTCACTATTCAATACGAATTTTATACGTTTGTGATCGATTATGTTATTTTGTACCCAAGCTAAGTCTTATCTTCTTCTTTATATATATACACATATATGTTAATTTGTTCCTAGCTAGTTTGCGATAAGGTGTTTCATGTCGAGTTGGTAGTTTGCTAATATGTGAAAGTGTCCGTGGTCATAATAGGAGGTCGTGCATACGTAAGCCTAATACACAAGTTCGATGGATTCCATCTTAAAACCAATTGAAAATAATAAGAGGAGTAACCTAAGGGTATATATATAAAAAAATTTAACTCTCAACTTCTAATGTGAAAAGAGAATTTTCAACAACGAACGATAAAAATATGTAATATAAAGAAAGTACGGCCTTGACTAAATGAGCTTCTCTAGTCTAGTTGATAAGATTATGACACTCAAGTCTTCTTTCTTATTATAATGGTCTAAATATCTCCTATCATGCAGAAAAAAAGATATAATCTAGTGGAATCCGTCCAAATTCCTTTGATTAAAAATAAAAATAAAAATTTGCCCTATGATCAATCATAAACATAAACCGAACATATATACTCCCCCCCCCCCCTTTTCCCCTTCTCAAACGATAAATCTGTCCTTTATCCAAATCGAACCCAGTTTGATTGCCCTCCATGATTTAATCCTTCTTATCTTCCCCAATTTTCAATGGATCTTTTATCTCTACCAATTATGAGGCTGGTTGATGTTTCACCAACAACAACCCCTGAACCTTCCTGGTTTTCAGTTGATGTTAACCAGTAGATGCAAAATCATATAGACCGAGAAGGCAAAACTTGCGCCGAGAAGGCATAATTCTTTTATTGAAATCTCCCCTGAACTCGGTTGGATTTTTTGCTTAAATTAAGAACAAGAACCCTAACTTTTGGATCACTGTATTGATGTAATCGACTCTCCAAATTGTCCGGAGTTTTGTGCTTCTTCTTCTTGTGCTTAGAGATGAAGCCCCTTACTTATTGTTTGAATTTTGTCTACCCAATTTGTTTTTATGGATATAACATTGTCTCCTTTTTTCCTTTGGTTCTGTTGTTTGATCTCCTGTTTTGGGATCTTGACTTTTGGATTTTGACTTGGCGTACCCGTCCTCGTCCTATCCATCGTCAACTCCTTGTTGTTCTTGATCCTCAATTTTGGTGTCCGGCGTCTTCTCCGGTTGATATACGACCGTCCTTCAACCACGGGTTCATTTTTGTTTTCGGCGTGCCCAAGCACTGAATTTCTTTTTTCTTTTTTTTTTTAAAAGAAAAATTTAGCGCATAATTTTGGATAATTAGAAGAAATAGAAAAAATTAATTAAGATAATTAAGTGTGTTTGGATCAATCCTATTGTCAGCAGGAGGATCACCACTGAAGAATTCTCCGTTCTTTTTGCGGTACAGTACCAACATCCCCATAATTTGGGGAAAATAATAAAGAAATAAATAATTAATATAAATGGATGGGATGTTGATGTTGTACATCCGTGAAGGCCAAGCTTAAAAAATTTTCTTAATTAAAATCTATTACCAAGTTAAAGATTTTTATTAAAATCTTTTTACTTACTTGCACTGCAAGGTTGAATTCTCTTGCAGGACAAGGTTTGACTTTATTTGTGCGGCAAGTTAGCTTTACTTGCATTGCAAGTATTCTTATTTGTCTAGCAAGTGTGACTTACTTGTGCTACAAGTATTTTTACTTGTTGTGCAAGGTTGAAATTTCTTTTGCAGAATGGCTCGTACTTAATTTAAGTACTATTTTTCGAAGAGCTGGAGCGGTGGTCGACTTATATCGGATCGAGTTATTCTAGGCCATGTCACTTGGTGCTCAGAGACTTCTGAAGATCTTTCATTTTGGTGGAGGGAACGTCAGCTATCCATTTCGCACACCCAGGATGGGTTGACCTGTTGCCTGCGGCGTTGTTTTTAGTGCTTTACTCACCCCGATTTTGATCTCCTTTGCTCTTCTTTTCGAAAACTTGTACTATCTATAGTCGTTTCTGCTTGCCTATGTATCTTATTAGTTGACCCTTTTAACCGTTCACGGCTGCCTTTTTTTTTAACGGCCTCTCAGGCTACCATTCTTGTTTGGTACTCCGAATTCTTACCATTTCAAAAAAAAAAAAAAAAAAAGAACATATATACTTCCACTGTTGTCCCACGTGCACATAATTGTGTTGGCCACTCATAAACATGGATAGACATGAACACAAATAGATCGACACACATGAATACATCAGAATTAAGAAATGCTGTATTATAATTGATGCATGTACTTCGTTAGTCTTACTCTTTTATATTGATGTGTTTAATTACATTAATCATCAATTTCATCGAGCATAACCTCGTATATATATATATACACACAAGTATGTTCATGCAAGTGTGATGCCTTAAAAAAAGAAGCCAAAGGGATCGTTTTAGCTTAGTTATGATCGATTCAGCAAGTACAAGCTGGACCCAGAAAACAAAACTCAAAAGACAGGATAACTTGCTTTATCTTGATTGGTCTATGTAACTTTGTGTTACTGTTCCGGTCCGTATTATTAAAATCTTTATCTGATTCTCTCTTCGTTTGTCTTATTCACTTGTGACATTAACTCCTGTTATGTGTTTTTGTAATGTTATAGATCTTCAATATATATAATTCATACATATTCATTATTGATCAGTACGTACGTAATTTGATTGACTTTTTCAAACCTTCTGTTCATTGGTAAGCTCCACACCTAACACTAACATCATTTCAAGTGTAATTAGAGATCCGATTAAAAAAGCAGGATCTTAGAGTTGGACCATGTGTCGCGACAGCGGATCACCATTTGCGGTTGAGTTGAGTCTCTATCCTAGTTCAATTATATATTATTGCATTTACCCTACTACCTAATTCTCTTGCTGTTTGTGGTACTACTTACTATTTAGGGAGTTTGGGACATATACTACGATGTCCCACGTTGAGAATTAAGAAGAAAAATCAACATACAAATGATGAATCTCGTTCTTAGGTTTGTGTCAAGATAGCTATCAAATATCAGGAAATTGAAAAAATAATTGCCTAGTGTATATATTTTTGGGTTACTTCTCTTATATCCGATAGGATGAAATTCACTGGGCTTATGTGATGAGCTTATCACACATGTATGCTGGAAGCCTGGAACGATCACCTCCTCCATCCGTATTGATCTATCGGACTTTGACATAGTATCAGAGGTTATTCGGTCTTGGGTGGGTCTCTGGTTATTTGGGTCAGGTCAGGTGATATGCTCGGTTGGGCTCAACTTGTCTCTAAGGCAATAATATTGTTGAGTACCAACTTGTCTCTAAGGAAAAATGAACATATATATGATATATTGGAGGGTCAAATCTTCAGTTCTTCACATGTCAACTAATTAGTTTTTTGGGTTGAAAAATGAATCTCAGTATTATGTTTAAAAATAAACTATTAAACTATCTATTCGATCTCATAGTCCCATCAACTATATATATACTCCATTGGAATTTTAATACTTACTGTTTAAGCCATATATGGGTACTTGCTTTTGTAGTCTTTTATTGAAGGGACAATATCATAGCATCAATTGTCGATGTCGGTATGGAATTATGGCCCTCTTGTTCTCTTATTGCATAGTGCTTGATTCTCTGTAGAGAGTTGAAGAATTTCTGGAGGTGGGTTTTAAAGTAAATATGGAAGGTGATGAACAGTTTAATTCCTGGCTGACCGGCTATCTCAGACCCATAGGTCCATAGGACCAAGGCTTCAATTTTGTCCCCGGGGTGATATATTGAAACCCAAGACTATATCTCTTGAAGGTTTTGATAGAACAAACATTTTACTTGCTAGATTTCGATGTAAGTCAAATCACTATGTTATATATCGATTATCTTTCTTGTTTGATCATTCTAATTGTTGGGACGATGTTGGGAACTCTGATTCCAAACATCGAAACAACGATATTAGTCTCTAATTTGAAAATGACAAACTCCATATGAAAACTAACGTGCTACATTCAAGTATTTCAAAGGAACACCAAGTCTAATGAAGAATTTCCAAGAATGCTAAAGGAACACAGGAATACATGATGGCGAGTTCCTATCAAAGGAACTCTGGAGAGAACAGTTCCCATCGCATGGGAAGTCACATGTGCAAACAAGACCACTCAACACAAATCACGGAATCTTGTCTCAGACAAAACAAAGGCTCAGTCTGAGGAACAGACTGAAGCGAGTGATCCAACGGCCCAATTGATTCTCAAAGTTGACTCAATTCAAATCAAGTCACATGTGAAGGACAAAGACTTGGCGTGCAAGACAAAGGGCATTTCGGACACAATGAAAGTCAAGATTGCAGCCCAAGTAAGAATGAGTATAAAGCCAAATGAATAGTGCTTGGAATAAGCACTTCCCCAAGAATACACATTCACTCACAAAGAAAGAAAGACAAGAGAAGAGAAGTCCCCGGTTGCGAGTGTTCGATCTCGACGACGGCGAAACCAAGTTCCTTGGAAATAGGGAACTGCGACATTGAGCTCAAGGTGTAAGGTTCGATCTGTATTATAATTAGTTGAGGTGTTCGCTTAGGAACAAGGTCGAGAAGGCTTACTAGTGTTACTAGAGTTAGGTAGAACTGCTAGGAACAGAGAAGTGTAAGTCTTGCATGTGTAACTAGGGAACAATCAATACGATAAGAAGATCGTTGAGGTAGAGGCCGGTTTAGCCACACAACTAGTTGAGTGTTGTGGGGTTTCTTTATAAAGAAATTATGTCGTTTACGTTCTGTCTTACTTGTTTTTACATTACTTATGCTGCCTTGGGAACAACTTAACAGCCAGTTCCCAAGTTCTTACTAACGCATAACGATCAAACACCAATGTATAATTGTGGATATAGATAGTACTCTTATAACTTGCTTATACACTCACTATTTAAAAGATATTTAAAGACGAATATTGTAAGTCCTTGTTGAGAATCTCATCCAAAATTACGAATAATGTATATAGAAGAGTATAAATACAAGATATAACTTGGAGGCCATGATAACTTGGAGACCAAGAGATTAAAAGATAAGAAAAAATATTAGAAATACAATAAGGGTCTAAATATAATGAAAATGGATGTTTATGTGATACAAAGAACAAGAGCCGTTGAATGTGAATGAATGAAGGACGATGATAGTTTCACTTAAAAAAAAGAAAAAATACATAATGGTAAATTTTTTGGCGAATTATTCGCGTATTTTTCAAAAAATGGATAGGGCGCGCGTGAATTGTGCATCAAAGATTCAAAACAGTGTTTTTGTACATCAAAAATATTTGTTTGTGCACCAAAATTGTTCGTTTGTGAAAAAAAAATGATCAAATGTGCATCAAAATTGATTATTTGTGCATTAAAAATGATTGAATGTGCATCGAATTTGTGTGATATATGTTTGTGCATCATAATTAGTCGTATCTGAGTCAAAACTAACTGTTTTATGTGCATCAAAAGGAGTCACTTGTGAATCAAAATAACTAAAAAGTGAAACTTGTTGTGTGAGTGCATCAAAATCGGGTGAATGTGCATCAAATTGGCAAATTAATGCATAAATTACTAGTTTTGATGCACATACAAGGCAAAATCGATGCACAAAAGTTTGTCTTCCTTATACATGTGAATCAAAACTAATCGTTTGTGCATCAAAACAACAAAAAGTGCATCTTAATTATTTTATGTGTGCATCGAAACTAAATATGTGTACCAAAAACTAGATAAATATTATATTCATACACATAAATAAGGTTACAAATAAAAAAGTTTGAAATCGATGAACAATGCGTATAAAAAACTAGATGCAGAAACAATTAGTATTGATGCACAATTGGTTAGTTTTATTAGGAGTGTCAATCGGCGGGTCGGGTCAATTCAGTTTCGGGTTAATTTAGATTCGGGTCAAATTCGGATATTTTGATAATTGGGTCAAATTGGGTTGGATCATTTTGGGCCGGGTGCTCAATTAAAGGGGCAAAGTCGGATTTCAGATAAGTCCGGTTTCGGGTTTAGTTAGATTTCGGATTTAGTCGGATTTCGGGTGAGTCGGGTTTCGGGTTTTTTGGATTTTTGGTGAATTGGATTTTGACTTTGGCCGAATGTCGGGTTAATCTAATTTCGAGTAAGCTGGATTTTGATTCAAACCATATACCGAATGAGGATTTTTTTGTAGTTTAACTACTCTAGGGTCTAAATATTTATTGTAACATTTAAATTAAAAACATAATTATAATAAATATTCACTATCATTAATATTTTAAAACACAATGTAATTTTCGGATGGTTTAGGGTCAAGTAACTTCGGATTTTCGGATGGTTTCGGGTCGGGTAATTTCGGATTTTTGGATGACTTCGGGTCAGGTAGCATAGTATATCAGGTTGCATCAGGCTAGTTCATTCTGGTATAATCGGTTTTGGGTTAATCTCGGGTTCCGGTCAAATCAGTTCAGGCCAAACATGTCTCGGGTATAAAACTTTTTATTTTTTTCTCGGGTCAGGTCGGGTTCGGAGTAAGGTGGGTTTAACTAGGGAACAATCAATACGATAAGAAGATCGTTGAGGTAGAGGCCGGTTTAGCCACACAACTAGTTGAGTGTTGTGGGGTTCCTTTATAAAGAAATTATGTCGTTTACGTTCTGTCTTACTTGTTTTTACATTACTTATGCTGCCTTGGGAACAACTTAACAGCCAGTTCCCAAGTTCTTACTAACGCATAACGATCAAACACCAATGTATAATTGTGGATATAGATAGTACTCTTATAACTTGCTTATACACTCACTATTTAAAAGATATTTAAAGACGAATATTGTAAGTCCTTGTTGAGAATCTCATCCAAAATTACGAATAATGTATATAGAAGAGTATAAATACAAGATATAACTTGGAGGCCATGATAACTTGGAGACCAAGAGATTAAAAGATAAGAAAAAATATTAGAAATACAATAAGGGTCTAAATATAATGAAAATGGATGTTTATGTGATACAAAGAACAAGAGCCGTTGAATGTGAATGAATGAAGGACGATGATAGTTTCACTTAAAAAAAAGAAAAAATACATAATGGTAAATTTTTTGGCGAATTATTCGCGTATTTTTCAAAAAATGGATAGGGCGCGCGTGAATTGTGCATCAAAGATTCAAAACAGTGTTTTTGTACATCAAAAATATTTGTTTGTGCACCAAAATTGTTCGTTTGTGAAAAAAAAATGATCAAATGTGCATCAAAATTGATTATTTGTGCATTAAAAATGATTGAATGTGCATCGAATTTGTGTGATATATGTTTGTGCATCATAATTAGTCGTATCTGAGTCAAAACTAACTGTTTTATGTGCATCAAAAGGAGTCACTTGTGAATCAAAATAACTAAAAAGTGAAACTTGTTGTGTGAGTGCATCAAAATCGGGTGAATGTGCATCAAATTGGCAAATTAATGCATAAATTACTAGTTTTGATGCACATACAAGGCAAAATCGATGCACAAAAGTTTGTCTTCCTTATACATGTGAATCAAAACTAATCGTTTGTGCATCAAAACAACAAAAAGTGCATCTTAATTATTTTATGTGTGCATCGAAACTAAATATGTGTACCAAAAACTAGATAAATATTATATTCATACACATAAATAAGGTTACAAATAAAAAAGTTTGAAATCGATGAACAATGCGTATAAAAAACTAGATGCAGAAACAATTAGTATTGATGCACAATTGGTTAGTTTTATTAGGAGTGTCAATCGGCGGGTCGGGTCAATTCAGTTTCGGGTTAATTTAGATTCGGGTCAAATTCGGATATTTTGATAATTGGGTCAAATTGGGTTGGATCATTTTGGGCCGGGTGCTCAATTAAAGGGGCAAAGTCGGATTTCAGATAAGTCCGGTTTCGGGTTTAGTTAGATTTCGGATTTAGTCGGATTTCGGGTGAGTCGGGTTTCGGGTTTTTTGGATTTTTGGTGAATTGGATTTTGACTTTGGCCGAATGTCGGGTTAATCTAATTTCGAGTAAGCTGGATTTTGATTCAAACCATATACCGAATGAGGATTTTTTTGTAGTTTAACTACTCTAGGGTCTAAATATTTATTGTAACATTTAAATTAAAAACATAATTATAATAAATATTCACTATCATTAATATTTTAAAACACAATGTAATTTTCGGATGGTTTAGGGTCAAGTAACTTCGGATTTTCGGATGGTTTCGGGTCGGGTAATTTCGGATTTTTGGATGACTTCGGGTCAGGTAGCATAGTATATCAGGTTGCATCAGGCTAGTTCATTCTGGTATAATCGGTTTTGGGTTAATCTCGGGTTCCGGTCAAATCAGTTCAGGCCAAACATGTCTCGGGTATAAAACTTTTTATTTTTTTCTCGGGTCAGGTCGGGTTCGGAGTAAGGTGGGTTTATCGGGTCTGGTCAAGTTTTGACAGCCCTAGTATTTATGCATAAAATAGCGAAAACAGATTTTTCAAAAAATACGCGAATAATACGGGCAAAATTCACCTGTGCCGTTTTTTTTTATCTCTTTTAATGAATGCCTAAAGAACGTCAATTTTTTGGAAGAAACGACCGGGATTTATTCTTATTTCTCACATGAGCACCCATTCTCATATGATACTTTCCCATATAATAATACAAAGATGAAAACATCTGGGTATCTACAGGAAGGAAAACAACCGAGACCTTATTAGTAGTGGCGAGCGAGAGCGGATTTGGGGTTTGAAGAAAACAAGCATGAATAAAAACCTCAATAAAGTACTAACTTCTTTATTCTCTAGGTTTCATTTCTATTGTTATGGATTAGATGATGGAAAAACCAGCAAGCTACGAGTTCAAAGATTAGTAAGCTTTCAAGCCACTTAGGCCTCTATCTTAGGTGTAAGGGCACATAGACTTATAATTGTGAAAAGGTTGGATGATTTAGCCAAAGAAGGTTATGGCCTTGTAGTTTTGTTCTTATGGTTTGAATAGATCTAGGCCTATTGGTTTGGTCAATCACCAAAGGCTAGGGAAGAAACCACTATAGGTTTTGTTCCTCGATTCTTTAGCATGGTTCAAGAGATGGATGCAGTAGACCAATTGAGGCATAGTGGCTCCCTCGCCTCACACCATTCATGGACCTAGTTGTAGACGCACGGGTTGTGATTGAATTCAGATCAGACCAAACTTTCTTTTGTTTGAGTTGCTCCCATGTGTGTAAAACGAAAGATCTCAATTATCCTAGATTGGGCACAATTACGTAGAGATCTTCGTGGCACCATGGAGGGAGTCCTAATTCTCTTAGAACCGTATCATGTCATGCACATAGATATTTCCATTGATAGATAAGAGCCCCCCCTCTTTGAACAAACTCATACAGGTTGCATTATTATCTGCCTCTACTGAAGAGGTGTACTTTGTATTGTTCAGAGATCAATAGGTCGAGACACGGGGCAATAAGAACAAAAGGGTTGGTGTGCTCACAACTACAACTATCAGCACTTCAAAAGGATTAGATTGTATGTGCGCTATTGAAATATTTTTCCATGTCATTTTAGAGGCATAAGCCTCGAAAGCCATTGGTACTTCGATAGAGCGAGAAACACTTAAACAGAAAAAATATTTACAATACCTTCCTCTACTTGTGCATTTCATTCGTTATTTGCCCCAATTTATACAAATTGATAGGGGGAGATTGGTCAACAATCAAGATTCAAAGTCACTACAAATAGGTGAGTCAACGGCATAGCTCCTTCCTTCCTCGGTCTCTTCATATTCCTAATCTAGTAGGGTCGTGCAACTTTATTTGACCTAGCTTGGTGAATCGCATCAGAATGTCATTCGTTGTGTGTTGCGATCTTTACCGTTCTCACTCGGTGTTTGCAACGGATGGGAAGGGAGTCATAGAAGTGAAGCCTATCACCACCACGTCAATAAAATATGAGATTGAAGCCTATATAAAAGATATGATCGATGGAATGGCCCACCCCACCTAAGAGCACTTATATCATATGGGAACTCATGGGTGGAAACAATCTTTATAGTTTTTATTTCCAAACAAAATAATAACAACCGAAGTCTACATTTGTTGGTAAGCCTAGGGATAAGAGACTATCTAGCTTTGTTTAGAGAGCACTTGTTAAGGTAGTACTAAGTCCACACTCTTGGTTTAGCATGCTTAACTTTTAAGTTCTTTGCCCTCACTTGAACCTGGAATAGAGAGAACTCTTGTTGACATGGGTAGTACTTCAATTCCTTATAGATCAATCTCAAATTTGAGGTATTATGAATTTTTAGAAAGAATAATTAATCGATCTTTGGGATTCTGATGAAGATCAAGATGCAATTGTTAGATTTAACTAATCTCAACAAAGATGGCAGCAATGGTACGATACTCGACCTTTATGCTAAGCATGACGACCACCTTTTGTTTCCTATAGGTCCATCCGTGGCAGAAATAGAAAAAAAACTAAGAAGGAAAAGCAACAACATCTAAACTCCAACCAATATTTGTGAAAGCAATAAAACTATGTCATTGAGTTGACAAGAAACATAAGCATATGATATAATGCCTTTTGAGTGTCTAAAAACACACCCTAAATATAGTTGTGTTTTTTGTTCCTAACTTTATCTTGTTTTTACCCGACTATCTACCTAGTACAATTATAAAGCACAAACTATGTATGTAGAAAAATTTGTGCCGTTTATCACCATGTGAAAAGGTCAACATTATTCCTTTGGTAAATTTTGTTCAAAAACCTACCCACTTTCCCATTTCTACCACTAACCACTATAACTTATTTTTTAATAAAAATTTGTTTCAAAAATATTTTGCTATTCTAATAATTTTATATAAATAGTTATTTTGAATTTATCTAAAAACCTTTTCTAATGAACAATTGATTAAAAATATCTTAGTATTCTAATTGATCTAACACAAATCATTTTTTAAATTTATCTAACAAACAATATTTTTAAATAAATTGTATCAAAAAATTATTATCCTAACCATCTCATACAAATTTTTATTTTAAAGTTATCTAAAAGAAAATATTTATGTAGTTTTTTTTCATAATTCAAAATTTGAGAGAATATTGATATGAGATTGCACTAAATGCATATCTTTAAATTAATTTTTTTAATTTTAGGTAATGTATTTACAAAATAAATAGATATTATACATATTTTGTCTTCTGATTTTTTTCTAAACACTTTGATTTTTGACAATTACTTTACATGTATTATAACTTATTGTATCTATCTCTGTTATGATCGTACAATAATTTTATAAATATTAAAAGTTACTATATTCATCTTATTTATAATCCGTACATGGTACGGGAGTAACACTAATTTAACCTTAGCTTGAACTTAGATTACAACTAATTAATATGTCCAACACACCCTGTGAAGCAGTTTAACTTCGAGGAAAGTGACAGATTTTGCCTACCAAAATGTTTTTTTATTACTTTAATATATTCATTAATTTTTCAAAAATATCAAATTTATTTCTTAGAGGCACTTTTAAATACCGAAATGTCTATTTCAAGATCTTAGTGCTTGTTTGGTATCGATTTCACATATAGGTATGAACCCATACATGGTGTTCGGTATTTTTAGATATCGATATCGGACAATATTTTTTGATATATATCTTGATATTAGTTTTCTCTCCATTTAATATACCAATTTATTAGACGGCATCATTCATATACAACCTTTGTTCATCTCATCTTTCTCCCCTTGTCTCTCGTTTCATCGTTATTGCCCTGACATAGACTAGCACCGACAACACTGATGCCGACCAACAGTCAAGCACTGACCAACACCAGCGACACCAACACCACCTTATCTCCGGTGTAGAGCATGATCGCCTAATTAACTTTGACATCCCAACTGAACCCGATTTTGTTCCAGGGCGCTTAAATATGAATGATATCTTGAACATACCAAACAATAGGCTTAAGATATGAATGATATTTTGAACATATTAAACAAAGATATAGATATTAATTCTCATACCGTATTTTTGTATCGATACCAATATCAATATCGATATATGATATCCTTGAGACATTGATATCAAACATGCCCTTATATTGATATTTGAAGTTGTTTTCATGTTAGAGTGATTGTAAGTTATTGGAAGTCACTATTTTCGACTTTTGTATATGAAGTTAAGAGATTAGATTATTGTTTTTGGGTTGCTTTTGTTTGAAACGCTTGGTCCAATCAATACCTACAAATAGATTTATTTTAATTGCAAATCCATTTTTGGGGTATATGGTGTGAGCATGTTACCCATTAATGGAAAAACAACCAAAGGAAGACCCACCACAAAGGCAAGCTTGCAAGTGAAACAGTCAAGGACAAATGCCAAAAACAAATCTAGTGGATAACAATGTCTACTGGTGAATTATCACCACAAAAAATCCATCCAATTTATGCCATTCAATAAATCAAAATCTTGCTGAATCAAAATCTTCATTTATATAGTTTTGAAGATGTTGATATGTATAGATTCTTGAGATCCATTTGCAAATCATATCGCTGTAATTACCAAAATGACCTCTTCATCTTGCATGGCATCAACATGCTATGGTGGCAACACAGCTGGCTCTTGATGACTGTCCAATGGCCATAAGCTGACAACACATTAACAAAAAGTAATGGGCACTGTCGTTTTCGAAGTGTCACATATCTTTTAAATGCAATATGTTATATTACAATTAAGTTCGCCGAATGTATTATTTTCTTTAGAAAAAACGATTCATAATAATTGAAATCAACTACTAGTGTTAGAATTTGAGGGATATGCATTGTTCTAAAAAATGTTAAGACGAGAATCAAAAAATAAGATAGGATCTAGCGTATAGACGGGGGTATAGACGGAAGAGCATAGCTTTTATTTTATCGAATTTTTATTTATAATTGATAAGAATATATAAAAAAGAATTTTTTTTATCATAATATCTCATATAAATTCAAGTTTAGAGGTCATTTAGAATCCACTTAAGTCAATTAGAACGTCGTTTAGTCTGCACAACACATCAAGGCGAAGTCTAGAGGACAACCTAGACTTTCTTTATAACCATGAGGATATACCCTATTTGAGTTTTTTTTAAATAAAAATACCCTCTAAACTACTAAATCGAGATTTGATTTTTTTTCGAAGGGGAGAGTTCATTTAAAATAATATTCTTTTTTTTTTATTTTTTAATTTCCGATGTCATAGGAGTTCTAGTTAAAATTTCAGATTAGGTTTTGACATCAAGTAATAGGTCAAAAGTTGTAGGCGTGCAACTTTTCACACATCTCACATATGAATTTACTTTTCTTGCAAATCCATCATACATATAATCCGTACAAAAAAAGTGTTTGCAATTTCCATAGAAGTTAAAAATAAGAAAAAATAATCTTAAAAGTACATTTTCATGGAAAATTAAGGGTTTGTTTGAATTGCCATAATAATAATATTATTTTTTATTATAATACATGATTTAATGTAATTTTGCATTAAATCTTATATTATAGTGTAAGATAATGTCATTATTCTGACGATCCAAACAAGCTCTAAAATACACCTATGACGATTGAACATTTGAGATTGAATTGTGATGGGAATTAATTTTTTAATATGTGTTTTTTATAATTATCCTTATTTTCAATAGAAATTTATAGTGTCAAAAGAATATGTACGTATGATTATTTTTAAAATTTGTCTATCTGAAAGAGGTTGGCTTTTGGCCATCCTACAAGGTAACCAATGACACTAACCACCAAAAGATATTAACACCTATTTTAGAACAAAACTAAATAAATAAATGTTACAATTGTTTTAATTATTTACTCAATCATTCATTTTAATTGTTTAATTTTATTTCTTTTAAGGACACAAAACCCAATGGCAATAACATTTATGGCAACATAAAGGACAACAAGCACTTGGCCCATTCTCTATTTTGTTGTTTCCCCAAATACCCTTCCATGCAATTTTTGGACACATAGAGACCTGTTTTGCAAAGCAAACTACCTCCTATATAGTTCCTATGTTTGTGGACGTTTTGCATCACCAAGATCCCACAATAACAAACACTTCATGCAAAATGGCCATAGAGTGCATGAGGAGCAACAATCCCTCAATTCCACAAACCATGCAAAAGACTCTTGAACTCAAACAAGGAAGAGAGCCTCTCTCCTTAGTTTTTGACTCCAAAATCCTTCGAAACCAAGCCGACATACCCGAACAGTTTATCTGGCCCGACAACGAAAAGCCTTCGTGCGATGCTCGTGAGTTTGAAGTACCTGTCATCGACATGGAAGGCTTCCTCAAAGGGGAACCTGGGCCCACCATCAATGCCTCGACACTTATTCAAGAAGCTTGCATGAAGCACGGGTTCTTCCTTGTGAAGAACCATGGTGTAGAGCCCGAGCTAATCGAGTATGCACACAAGTACATGGATGAATTCTTTGAACTTCCCTTGGTTGAGAAGCAAAGAGTTCAAAGGAAGCTTGGAGAACATTGTGGTTATGCTAGTAGCTTCACCAATAGGTTCTCATGCAAGCTCCCATGGAAAGAGACACTTTCATTTCCATATTCTCCGGAGGAAGTGACAAAGTCCAAGGTTGTTGAAGAGTACTTCAAGAGCAAAATGGATGAAGATCTTGCACATATGGGGTGAGCAACAACATTAGAAATCTTAAATTTTCATTTTTAGAAGTACAAAAGAAATCCGGTACTCAACCACTAGGTCCACTACACATACTTGCTTTTCAAGATCCTATAGAATTGGTAATTTATATCAACAACTAAAGTTCCGGGTGATGTTACATCAACTTTATAATTGAAGCAATTAATATATACATTGTTAAAGCACATCAACTTTATAATTAAATAATATTTTACTAATATGAGTCACCTACTTGTGAGTTTGACTTAAGGTATAATACATTTTATAACCAAGTTCTATGATCTTATGCATATATGTAGAAAGCTATACCAAGAGTATTGTGAAGCCATGGGCACACTCTCCCTAAGAATCATGGAGCTTCTAGGCATTAGCCTCGGAGTAGGAAGGCAATACTTTCGAGACTTCTTCCAAGGCAACGACTCTGTCATGCGACTCAACTACTATCCTCCATGCCAACAACCCGAGCTCGCTCTAGGCACCGGGCCCCACTGTGACCCCACCTCGCTCACCATCCTCCATCAGGATCATGTCAGCGGCCTCCAAGTGCTTGTCGATGGGGAGTGGCGCTTCATCCCTCCCCGTTTTGACACCTTTGTCGTCAACATTGGTGACACCTTCATGGTAATCAATCTAGCTACACTAGTCATGAATCTTCATAATTCAAACTCACTTAAAACTAGACCTAATAAGGGGTGTTATGGGAAACTTAAGTTGATCATGCTAGCTTTAGTACGTACGTATAGTTTCATGGTGCAAATCCAAAAGTGCTTTAATCACATATTAAGCTTTTAATTTGGGTCATCAATCTTGCTGGATTTTTTCAAATCCTCTCATCACGTTTTGGGAGGGCTACCACCCGACAATATAAAGTAACAAACTGTTATAGCTACATTGAAATGTTAAAGACAACATTGTGACAACTAATCACACAACAATACATAGGATAAGATATGACGTACCCTAACTATGTCATCAACTCTTCTAACTGTTTTCGGACTTTTCCGGTTGCACAGGCTTTGTCGAATGGAAAGTACAAGAGCTGCCTCCACAGGGCGGTGGTGAACAACACAACACCAAGGAAGTCACTAGCCTTCTTCTTGTGCCCGAACGACGACAGGGTTGTGAGTCCGCCGAGCAAGTTGGTGGACGAGGCGAACCCTAGGGTTTACCCGGACTTCACTTGGCCTACACTTCTTGAGTTCACCCAGAAACACTATAGAGCTGATATGAACACCCTTAAGGCCTTCTCTAGGTGGGTCCAAGAGAGGAAACAAGTGCAAGATCCATGTGAATTTTGATCATTTGGTTGTTGTACAAACTTAAAAGTAATTCAATCTCCTATTTAATTACCAATGATGATAAAAAAGACCTGTGTCGCGTTGCTAAATCGATCTGTATATTATTTTGCATCGTGTTTGGTTATGATATTCGACTAGCCATCTAGATGATGTCGGCCATCAAGTCGAGCAGTTTTAATTTTTGGAACAAAATTCAAAATTGAAACGATCCAAACACCTCCTTAAGCTATATTAAACAGATAAAATCAATATAAATTGTAGTTACCCTAAGATATCTTAACCTAATTTATAGTCTCTCTCTCTTTTTTTTACGGTTCACTTGACATTTTTGTGCATAATGAAATACAGTGAAATTTTGGATTTCGATCAACTTTACTACTCATCAGAATCAGGGGCGGATCTACATGGTACCCAGCGGAGGCTGTAGTCCCCACAGGAATTTTCAAAAAAATTAAAAAAAAAATATAGTAAAAAATTAGTTTTTTTTGTTCAAAACTAGCTTATTTGGTCAGAAAAAAGCAGATTAATTTTTTTTATGTACATATAATATTTTAAAATGGTTTTTTATATAGAAAAATACAATTTTTTTCAATATTTTAAAAAAAATACAAAAAAAAAATTCCTGTCTACGCCAAAATTTTTTATACAGTCACAAAAATTAACCGAAAAAATTTAGTCCCCACTGGCCATAATTCCTGGCTACGCCACTGATCAGAATTCTCATCGCAACTACATGCATTCAAGAGTCAAGACTGCCTATTTCACTTCGAGCAAAAAAAAAAAAGACTAACTATTTCATTTTATTTTTTAAAAAACGTGAAGAGATCCAGCATGGATATCGATCGTCCGTGTGGAATTATAGGTAACACCAAAATCGTACACGTGTGTTTGAATTCACTATCTGTATTATTTTACATGTCCAAAACAATTCCAAATAAGCTCCACTTAAAAAAACAATAATGCCAACCCTTTGGTTCAGGCATAACTTCCAACTTTCTCAAAAAGTCGTTTTATTTTTATATTTAGTTGAAATTAAAATTGTTAAAATTTATTTACAATTCCCACGAATTATAGGAATTATACTTACCTTACATAGGTAAGTTCTACTTCCTACTATTTTAAATGAAAAATTCATATATATTTCCCATATCAATACGAAATTAAATAATCGTGAACCAAACATAATATTAATTAGATATAAACGGGTACTTAATAGAGAAACTAGATTAACCCTAATGTGCCTTATTTTAACTATTGGGCCAACCTTTAAATTAAGCTAGCATAAGATAATACATGCCCAAAATAGTAATAATAGAAATAGAATATACTAAAGCGAAAAATATGATAAATATAGCAAAATACATAATAATAAGCCTAAGTCATAATTCAAGGGGGATGCAAAGGTCTTGGATGTCTTGGATTGGTCGGGAACGGGCTAGAGCAGGGGTTAGGTCACATCATTCTCCCCCCTTATTTTCAAAGCGTGCTCGCTTCGAGCTTGGAAATGTTGGGGGAAGAGTTCGACAAAGCACATGAGTGGCACCCTTAAGGAGTTCAGTGGATAATTCAGCTCCAATATGGATGAAAATTGGTGAAAGGTTATATTTTATGGTATCCAAGGTGACCACAAAGCTTGGCTTAGTTTGCATACCAATGGCCTGGGAAGCGTCGGGAGAAGGCGAAGGCGTAATGGCAAATGAGGTAGGATGTGGGCACTTTTTAGGAAAACCTCCTCTAAACTTGGCCAAAATTTTCAAGCCATCTTCATTTACAAAATCTTGGGTGTCCTAAAAAATTGGCAAAATTTTCTCGACGTTTGCATGGTGAACGTCGGGCAAGGCTTGTTATGTAAGGGCACAAGGGAAGGACTGTACGCACTCACGATCATTCTTCTCCAAATGAGGCTAAACTTTGCAGAAGGTCTTATTTAGGTGAAAGAATAGGTTCCACAAATTTTAAGCCAGTTCGGACGTCAGATTCTTGGTGGGTGCCGAGTGACTCCAATGGCTCTCCATAACCTTTGAACATCATCGGGGTGGCTCATCAAACCCATTATCACAATAGGAGCGACGATGACCAGGTGGTGAAGGGTAGACTCGATGTCGAGGGGACAGAATCCATTCTGGATCCAATGAGGCATCGTAGTAGGACCGATGTCGAGGGGACAGAATCCATTCTGGATCCAATGAGGCATCGTAGTAGGACGATGTCGAGGGGTGGCTTGTTGTAGTAGGTGACTTGATTTTGTGGAAGTCGGGGGTGGTGATATCCAATTTGGATGGGCTAGTGGGACCTGCCAAACTGGTCGAGCTTGGACTCGTCGGGGTGGTGGATCCCAAGTGAGATCCAAGCAAAGGGGCTAAGTCATGGCTCGGCTAGGGCAAACTAGTTTTTTTCTCCAAAAAACTAACCTTCTAAAACGATTTTTTATATCAAATGAACATCACCTGGCCGCACCAGATACCCAGAGTTAGTTTTTTTATACTACGAGATCTTTTATATCACAAGAGTCGCCTGTGCTCTTGTGATATAAAAGATAGACACACTACAAGCCATCTGAGCTCTAATACCAATTGATGCAATTTGACAAGGTGTCGAACCGTGATTGTTCCGATCTAGGCTCGAGATGCTCAAATCTTCTCCCAAAGAGTGTAACCGAGATAAATACGAGACCAATGTGATGGTCTCGCGAGTCTCTTATGTTCGCGTTGGCGAGGGTGAGGCGAGGGGAAAAGGATTTAAAAGGTTGGGACGCCCAAGCCAAAGGGAGGATTACTTGAGTTTCCTAAAATACCTAAGGAAACAACACATTAAAAACCATACATTATTTATTTTCCAACAATTACGCCTTCCTCCCTGTTTGTGAGTTGAAGCATTCTCATTCTAATCAAGGAAAATCATACCACAAAATCGGAAATCAAATTCAAATTCGTACCACGTAGCTTTTATCAAATTATAAATGATACTACTGTTTTTAATTCAATTGTACCTTATCAAGCACGTACAAGACAACCCAGCTAGGTACTCGGATTGCATACGGGCCTTACATCTACCAAAATAGGATGTGTATAATTAATGAGATAGATAATATTATTTGGCTAGGCATCAACCAAAGAGCTAAAACACAAAACACAAATAGATTATTGTCTGTTGGATAGAGATGCCCTATCTAGCTTGTTATATATGTTAATTTCTAAGGCACAATAAGGGATCGGAGACATATATAGTTTTGGATACATTGCACAAGTGGATTTTTTTTTCACCAGCCCTTTTCGACGAGTCCAACTCGATACCTCAATGATCAATGTAATCAATCACTCGAAGTTTATTATATATGTTTGCATGTTTCATGTTTCAAGTTTTGTTCTTTTCCCGTACATTAAAATGCACATGTATATCTAATTTGATTTAAAAAAACATTATACTATATGATTAGGCTTGAAATGATTATTTTAGGCGATTATATATATATATATATGCGTGATTTTTACGGACTAGGGCTTGATATGTATATAAAATTGTTGATTATAATTGTCTTTTTTCGATATTTGATTGTTGTTCTCTTGGTTGAGATTCTTCCCTATTTGAGTGTTGTTGTGTTGGTCAAGGTTGTGATCTCAAAGAGACTTGCTTAATTGTTTTGTTTAATACGGTTGCAGAATAAAATAGCATAATACTAGACTTAGTTCTCGTGCCTTGCACGGGTTTTTATAAAATTATTTTATTATTTATTTGTATTTTTTAAGTTTTGATTAATTGATATGAATCTAAAAATAAAATAAATATTCTATAATTTGTATGATGGAATAAAATCTTTCTAGTTATCATATTCAAAAATAAAAGATTGTTTAATAATGAGATTTTCTATCCTATATTCTAAAAACATGCATAAGAATTCATCATATCTAAAAATAAAAGATTTTTTTTAAAAGGTGGTGTTGTCCAATCTAGAAGTGACATGTGTCGTTTAATAATTTTTTTAACCTCCGTTTTAGTATATAGTTATGATTAGTTTGGTACAGGTCCTGATTCTGTATTTTGAACAACTTTTTCATAGGTTTCATTATGAAGTTTATCGTGTAAACACGTACGTGACTAAACCTCCATCACCCAGCCCAATAATCTTATCTTAAGCAGGTCCAATACTATTTAAGGTCTACCAATAGGCTAGAAGATTTTTGGGCCTGATAAGATAGTTTAAAAAAGGGTCCAATAAGATCATTGGACAAACCAATGCAATTTGATGATTGATACAAAATACAAAGCAAGCAAGTACTATTATTTGTAAACTTGGGCAATAATAATATAAAAAAAAACATTCCCAATAACCAAATTAACTAATTGGGGCTGAACATTGGTCCAAACCCGAATCGAACAAATAAAAATGACCGAACTAAAAACCGTTGTTTGGTTGAAGGTGAACCGAAAATCGAATCGGATTGGTTCGATTAGGCTCAATTTCGATTTATGTCGGTTTAAGGTTTAAGATGGATAGATAGTTATTCTTTAGGAAATTTGAGTTGAACCGAAATCGAAATTTGAAAATTTTCTAAACCAAACTGAATGATATCGGTTTCGGTTCAATTCAATTGATTTGGCTTAATATTTTGATTTGAACCGACAAATGCCCTAACCTTATAACTAATTACAACAACTCTCCATAAAACCTTTGACAGCAACAAGCAAAGGAGTAACTTTTGCAGGCTCAAAAAATTCCATTATGTGATACCCACCTTCTCCAAAGTGGGCCACCACCTCCACCCCTTTTTCTTCTAACCACCGGGTCACCTCCACCTGCCGGTCAAACAACGGATCCCCGCTCCAGCCCGTCACCATGACCCGCCACCCCATCTCCCTGAACCGCTCCAGTCCGCCCGAGCCCGACCCGTCGACCCGTAGCCGACAATACTCATGGTCCCGGCCCGCACCCTCCGGCAATGCAAGCTCCCACATCAGATCCGTCACCGAGAGCGGCAGGATCGGGTCGTTGGCCAGCCTACACTCCGACCCGGTCCGGCCCGACCCGCCAAAGAATGGGTTGAGCATGACTAAGCCCCTTATCTTGACCGGGCCTAACGAGCCCGACACTCGGCCCGATGTGACCCGTGACGCCAGACGGTAGATCATGTTGGCACCGGCGCTCTCGCCGAGGAGGAAGACCCTGGAGAGGTCGCCGTGGCGGCGGAGCCACTCCTCCCGCTGAGACTCCTCCCCGGCGAGCCACGCCAGGGCCGACTCGGCGTCGTCGTAGGCGGCGGGGAGGCGGTGCTCCGGGGCGAGGCGGTAGTTGAGGGAGACGACTAGCGCGTTGGCGTGGTCGGCCAGCGCCGAGCAGAAGCCGTCGATGATGGCGGTGTCGGCGCTGAGGATGATGAACCCGCCGCCGTGGAAGTAGAGCACCACGGGGAGCTTGGAGGAGGCGGGTGAATTGGCGGCGCTCTTGGGGAGGTAGAGGCGGAGCCACGTGTTGAGGGTGGGGTCCAGGGGGATGTCTTTGGAGATGACCGGGCCCGAGCCGGAGCCGTCGGCGGAGACGGTGGGAAGTTGTTCGTTGCGGTTGAGGGTGCCGTCGGGGTTGCGGGTGAGCCGGAGGTGGGCGTAGGGATCGACGGTGCAGATTGGGGGTGGTTGGGGCGGCGGAGATTGGCGGTCGTTGTGGTTGTCGGACATTTTGGGTCGGTCGGAGAGTGATGGTATTTTAGTTTGTTTGTTTGGAGTTTTTGGATGGGTTGGTGACTTGGTGTGGTGGTGTGTTTTATAAAGCGGTTCATTAAATGTGTATGTTGGTGGTAGGCGTTACGCGCAACGCTGCCCACCACGTGCTCGACGATGGGAAATTGCAAGTGTATGGAAGAATTGGTTTCGCCTAACAATATTTTACATAATGATACAACTAACATATTGATATGAATATTTCACAATTATATGTGTATTAAATAAATTTAGACATGAAAGGACGTGCATTTAACATGTGGGGATGGAGACTTGTCGGGATTCGCCCCTACGGTGTGAGGATTGATTCCCCAACTCGGCGGGAGAGCGAGGCGGGGACGAGAACGGGTTTTTACCTCTTGGTGGGAGTAAAAAATGTACTATTTATCTTGGTTGTTTAGGACAAATTATTTTATATTATTTATATGAAAAATATATAAGATATAAAAAATGTATTATATTTTGATTTTTTACATTAAAAATAGTTAATTACAAAAATTAAACTAAATCGAGACCCGTTTATATGCACATATTCCTCGCCCCGCTCGATGTGAAATGAGAGAAATGAGAGACAGGGAATAATAGGGATACGAAGACGGGAATGCATTCTCCGCACCGCCCCATGTGCATCCTATATGGGAACAACAAGGCGGTTGGTGGGTTTTTTATTGAGAAAATAGATCTGAAAAATATGAGTATGATAGTGGGCCAGCCCAAATTCGAAGATGCCACCAGTTAAAGTCAGAGCTATGAGATAAGCTAGGTTTGCTGTCGCATTCTGATTGAATAACCTTAGTAATCTATATTCGTTTTCAGTGGAAAATATATGATTACTGAATACTATTGGTTAGCTTGCTTCATAAAGAAACAAATATCGCAGTTAGTATTGATTAAAAATGGTGTAAAGTAGAAAATAAAGTTTGTCATTATATGGCTGATATGTGGTCCTCTCTGCGAGTGTGACACACTGATACTTGAGGAAATCATTCATTGACTAAGATGTCATTGCTTACGATTGAAAATACACTATAAAAAAATCATGACTTTCTCCATGGTATGAGCCTGAGAAAGAAACTGATCGAGCTCTTGTCTTGCACGGTCGTTGGGCCAAATAATGGGTGACTTTTTACATAAAAGATGAGTTCCTTGCGTTCATTATATCCATAAAAGAAACTTTCATCTTGCTAAGAATGGCACCTTGCCTTTTTACAGAAACTCTATATGTCTAAAGATGAGTTCCTGAAAGACAAAAGGGGAAAAAAAAAACCAATGTAATTACAGTTCACTTAAAATGAATTCCTACATAGAAACTCTTCAAGGAAGTGACAGTCAACAAGAACGATCCAAAATGGCCTTGTTGACACTCTCTAAGTATCCTTCACATGTCGAAATTAACCCTCAGATCACGGGGCTCGGCCTCTTTGCCTTGTAAGGTTTCATGGCTTTCTCCACGGATTGGGGATGTAAACGAGCTCCTGTCATGCACGGTGGCAGTGCCATACGAGGATAGAGTTTCCAAAGCTTTTCGTGTGTGGAGATGGCTGTTCTAGGATCATATCCAGCAGAGGCCATCAACATTATTCCTATGTAATGTGCTTCTATTTCCATCCTGGAGGACACATCACACCAGTGTTTGTAGAATTGTAGTTAGAGGCGTAAAGAAAGACCCGAGAATTCGGCTAAGTTCAGATTCAAGTGCTATTCATCTTTAGCAACTCATAACTTGTTCCTTTGACAAATGAACATCAATGTAAACTCCAATTCTCCTAGTTCTTTTGCAAAGAGTCAAATAAATGAACCCCAAAATATAGCATTTTGCGAAATTCAATCCTACTCTCAGTGAATGTACATATACAAGTAATACAACCATTCTTACCCACATCAATAAGCAAATGCTAGCATCAAGATATTTCACCGAGGAAAGGCTACTAGGCTAGCATCAAGATGTTTCACGGAGAGCTTGACTTAAGACATGAAGAGTCTAATTGATCAGGAAAATGTGTTTGATACTATCACACTATACAATTTCATAACTTATATGGTTTAGAATCTAAAAAGACTTACTGAGGGGTTCTAGGTCGCGACTTCAAAAGAGTTATGCTTTCAACTACACCAGGCGTCACAAAATGATAGAGGAATCGTTTGATGACAGTTTTCCACAAGTCCTTAGTCATACCTTCAGCTGTATGTCGAGCCACCAAATGCCCAACCTAATCAACCATATGTAAAAACCCAAAATTGTTGTTAATGTCAACAATATATATACACACACAAAAATAAGGACTATGCTCAATAATGCAACAAATT
Source organism: Fallopia convolvulus (assembly GCA_964016875.1). Lineage (NCBI taxonomy): Eukaryota > Viridiplantae > Streptophyta > Magnoliopsida > Caryophyllales > Polygonaceae > Fallopia > Fallopia convolvulus. The sequence goes on from OZ024732.1 coordinate 52,400,814, forward strand.
ACCGAATGCCCAATAAAGGTTGCTATTTCAGCATCAGTCTCAAAAAACCGAAGAAGACCATTAGCAACAACGATCTTCCCACCAGGGAAACACCATGCATTTACCATAGAAGGATCGTCTACGACGGTTACTTCCCATTGGAGACCCTCCAAATTTCGAGTATAAGGCCGAGCTTCGCCATTCTTCCAGCTCACCTTGACCCATTTCGTGTCCATTTTGAACTGATCATGTGAGCCAAAACCCGGGTCGCTTTGTACTAATACTCCCTTTAGGAGTGGCTCAATCAGATTTTTGGCTATGGAATCCACCCTCAAACTTTCAGGGTGATTTGCAGGAAGTATTTTGCCCTTATATAGCCTCTGCTTGAGCCTCTCTAAAAGGGTCTCCCCAATGAGTTTTTCAGTTTCTATTGATGTAAGTACAAAATGAGTCCTATTTGTGCAAGGTATGGTCTCTAGATTACACAAGTAAATAGCCATGCCTGAACCAAATAACAGAGTAAGCAAGATATATCTAGGCTTCTGAAACCATTTGTTAGATCGTTTTGGGTTGAAATTGGGAAATTTATAGGATCTTTTTCCAGCCCTAATAGGAAGAACATTGTTTAGGGAATGGCTCAACCCACCACCCAGATGCACATATCTTGAAGAAATTAAAGACGACCCACAAAACCCTAAATTCCACTCATCAGAAAAGTGAGAAATTTTACCAGGAATTGGAGATGAACTTACTGGGTTTACTGGGTTTCTAGCCAGATGCTTGGAGCCCTTGGAAACGTTTCGAAACGTTTCCCGGGAAAACTGTAATCTTCTATACAATCCCATGGTTTCTTCTTGTTCTACAAAATCAAACCCTTGAAAAGACTCGAAATTTCTGTAAAACTTGAATTTTGATAGTCTGAAACTGAGGGATGTGGGAGGAGTTAAGTGGATTTTATTGTCAGGTAACTTCTCTTCTTCAATTTTTTTTTTACTTTAATTGTTCTTTTTTTTATTCCTTATTTTTCTCTAAAAAACAACTAAATAGCCAAACCACATTTATTAAAAATTCTAAACTTTTTTGGAACTTGTTTTAATTTGGGATTAAAATGATCCGTTATCTTGAACTTTACATAATTCCACCTTATTAGAGCACCCACAGTAGAGACTCTCACAAAGTCTCAAACATTAAAAAAAAATAATTAATATGTAAAATTTTGTGAGAGGAGTCCCTTAATAAATGAGAAATTTTGAGGAAGCAAGAGACTGAAGTAGGTACTTCGAATTCCTTTGCTTATAAAAAAATATATATATGTGTGGAATTGAATCCATCCTTCATTTGAACCAGTCTTTAATCGGATGAGACAAGTTGCAAGAAGCTAGCAAGTATCAATTTTGGAGATTGTGGAAGATGAATTCACACGTTGTAAATTAGGACCTAAAAAGCATAGTATATAAATTTGGTATTTTACCTGTCTAATATACGCCAATAAGTTTTAGGATTGGGCTTACATATTAGGCGTATGTAGATTAAGACTTATATAGCCTAGCATATAAGTTTAAACAAAAACAATTGTATTGCATATTTTTGACAAATCGTAGAGGGAAACATAGAGATACCAAAATACCCATAATCTTGGTTAGAAACTCTTTCCCAAACAGTCGAGAATAACAAATCCAAAATTGCCTTATTAGCATGCCAAAAAAAACCTTAACAAGTCCAAGTTAAACCTTAGATCCGAATAATCCGATGACCCGACATCTTGGCTCTATACAGATTCATGGTTTTCTCCATGGCATGGGGAAGCAACTGAGCTGTAATCTTGCACGGCTTACTCTTAGATGACCAGTTATGAGTGAGATTCCCGAGCTTCTCTTATGTGGAGATGGCTGTAATCATATCCGGTGGATGCCAACAACATCAAGCCTATGTAATTTGCATTTGCTTCCATCCTGCAAGAGTCATCACAAAAATATATAATTGTAGTTAGAGGCTTTAAAAGGACCTCGAGTGAGGCCACTGGATGTGATAGTACATCACATTCAGATACTAGTCATCACAAAAGTGTATAATTGTAGTTAGAGGTCACATTTGAAGTGCCATATACTATAGTTATGCCATCATCACATTGAAGCAAACAATATATACATGAGCTAATTAATATACTAGATTTATATCAACTCAACCTATGCAGAATAAATCCCTTTACAGGATGGCATCTCATTAATTTGGATGAATTTAAGCAACCCATAATCAGTTCCTTAATTTGCCAAATGCAAGAAACTTGCCGCGGACAACAATTTTTCATCTACCAGAAGCAAGGCTAGCATCAAGATACTTTACTAATGACTTCACTTAGAACATGAAAAGTCTAATTGAGTCAAATTTGTATGATAATATCATACTACTACTACTACTATGGTTTCATAACTTATGGTTTAAAATTAAAGGGAAAAAAAAAGACTTACACTGTGGAGAAAGGCGGCCACTTTAAAAGAGTAATGCTGTTAATTACATCAGGGAGCACTCCAATGGTTTCTTCTTGCTCTACAAAATCACACCTTTGAAAAAGACTCCAAATTTCTGTAAACTTGAATTTGATAGTCTCAAAAGAAGAAAGTTTTTTGTATCTGGGTTATGTGGCCATGTTCAATTGTCAGGTCCTATTTTAGTGTAACTTCAATTCTTGGCCATTGTTGTCTGTTGAAGTTGCAGAAAAAAGGTGTTATTCACCATTGTGCAGTGGCGAAGGCTGAGACTCAACTTCCCATTTATGTATACAAAATTTCAAAAATATTTTAGTTATAGCTATGGTAGTCACTAGTCAGTCAACTCCAACAGTTTTTACTGACATTAACGAAATTTCACCTTACAAGGCCTGTTGTATTTGCAAGCTGGATTTGTGATGACAAGGTAAAGTATTGAAATGCTATATAGATTTGAATTCCAATCTAGCTTGTTTAGAAATCACACCCACTCATTACCTCAATCTTTTTTAAGAGTTCATCCACAGAAACCCATTAAGGAAGTGACTGTCAACACCCAAAAGCGCCTTCTTGACACGCTTAATAATCATTCACAGGTCAAAATTAGCCCTTAATTAGATTGGTGGTCTGACATCTTTGCCCTATAAAGATTCATGGCTTTCTCCATTGCTTGAGTTTGGAGAAGTAACTGAGCTTGCATCATGCACGGAGGGTCTGGTAAGCGGCGAGTGAGATTCCCGAGCTTCTCGTATGTAGAGATGGCTGTACTAGGATCATACCCGGCAGAGGCCATTAACATCAATCCTATGTTATGTGCTTCTATTTCCAACCTGGAGGAAACAATTTCACATCTTACATATGTATGCATTAATTATATAGTTAAGACTACTTTAAAAAGTGACCAATTGCACTAAGTTCACATTCAAGTGGTATATATACTAATGTCATCACATTGACCTTTAGCAACTCAAAATCTATACATTTCTTAGAAATGTACATTATTGTGAACTCCTAGTTCACATTTGCAAGGCTTCAAATAATTAAAACTCGAACTAGATTGGACTTGACTTACTCTGTGGAGCATTGCCCATACTTGAAAAGACTCATGTTGTCAAGAACATCACGACTCACAAAATGAGAAAGGAGTTCTTTGAGGATACGTTTCCCGATCTTCTTAGTCATACCTTCAGGCCAATGCCGAGCCACCACACGACCAACCTAACCAACCATGGACCAATACCATATAACCAACCTTATATTGTTGTTATTGTCAATAATGTAGAAGATAAAGACAAGGATGAGGATCAATACTGATGTAATAACAATTACCTCATTTGCAATAAAGAATGCTAGTTCAGCATCCGTCTCAAAATGCTTAAGAATACCACTATACACAAGAATCTTCCCACCAAGAATAGACATGGTACCGACGGTAGAAGGCGAATTGACAACGACTATTTCCCAGCGGAGACGCTCCATGCCTCGAGTATAAGGCCGAGCTCCATAGTGATAGTACTCCACATTGAGGCACTTGTTGTTCTTCCAAGTCACCTTGACCCGTTTATGTGAGCCTAAATCCGGGTCATTTTGTAATACTATTTCCTTTTGGAATGCATCAATTACATTTTTAGCTATTAATTTCACCCTCACACTATCAGGGTGATTAGCAGCTAGTACTTTCCCCTTGAGTAAAGCCTCCTTGAGGAACAGCATACCGATTTCCCCATAAATCCTTTCAGTTTGCATTGACATGAACACGAAATGGGTCCTGTTTGTGTAGGGTATGGTCTCTAGATTACACAAGTAAACAGTAATGCCTGAACCCAGCAATAGAATGAGTGAGAAATTTCTAGGCTTCTCAATCCATTTCTCGAAACCGCTTGGCTTGAAATTGGGAAATTTGTAGGATCTTTTTCCAGCCCTAACAAGAACATTGATTAGGGCTTGTCTCAACGCACCACCCATATGAACGAATCTTGAAGAAATTAAAGACGACCCACAAAACCCCAAATTCCACTCATTTGAAAAGTGAGAATTTTTACCAGAAATTGGGGATGAACCGACTGGGTTTCTGGCCTGATGCTTCGTGCCCTCAGAAACGTTTCGAAATGCGCCCATGGAAAGCTGTGATCTTTTGTACCATCCCATTGATTCTTGCTCTGCAGATGAAAATGGAACTCAAAATGTGATAAAAGAATCATAAAATTTTTGCAAGTTTGAAGCTTTTGTTTTGCTGGGTGGAAATTGGATAGTTAGAAACAGGATAAAGCCATGGAGATTACTGACACGCATTTACCGTGAAATCGAGAGAAGAAATTGAGAGGGAAAACTGTCGAAAGGAGCAATTCTGTGTATCTCGATCGGTTGTGGGACGTTAAATGAGCATGCTATTTGTGCTTGCAAAATAAGGTACCATCCTCCATTATGCAAATGCAATGGTGAAGGCCGCGAGAATGTGAATGCCGAATATACAAAATCTAAAGTCTTACGCAAAAAAAATATATGAAAATCATCATAATATGTGGGAAATTATATTTTGGGAAATTCAGGATGATACACTTCAAATTACGGAGTATTACTTTTCTAAATAGTAACTTCAAATTATATTTTGGGAAATTCATTTTTTTTTATTATGAAACTCAAAAAAATGGAAGAAACTACATAAAAGGGTACGAGACGAATTAATATTAAAACTCGGGATACCACGTGAAATAAAATCTTTTTTTGGATATCATTCGGAAAAGTGAAATTTGAAGGGTATTCAGAATTTTCTTTATATTTTTCAAGAAATTCTGAGTTCTGACCCTTTGATATATCCACCCGACCCGACAACACAACCCGATCCAGTCCGTCTGAAAAAAGAAGAAAATTCTATTAAAACTTGATCCGAAATTAATATGGATTATGAAAAACTTGCATGAACTCTTGCATTGCATGAAACTGAATTAATATGTCATTTATTTTATACAAAAAATATGTCATTTATATTGAATATCAGTGTTTTTATTAATTATAAAAAAAAATATCATTTAATTATAATTTCTTCAAATCTCTTTGTTTCCAGTTCAACGTTAAATATTTAGATAGTAATCGCCAAAACTAGCAATGCAGATTTGAAGCAAAACTTGTGTGATCTCTTGCATTGCATGAAACTGAATTAATATCTTGACTATGAAAAAAATCTCAAAACTTGCGTAAATTCCATGCCCCATGACATTTAGGTGTTGCAACAATATCAATATGATAATTGCCTAGCTCATTTCAAATACTATGACAGTGAGATGTCTGGGACAAGAGGAAATATAAAGACTAATAAAATATCATTCTTTTTGAGAAACTCCTTCAAAAAAACCTAAAAAATCCTTGTCCCTAGCCTTCGATCCGACCTGACATCTTCGCCTTATATAGATTCATGGCTTTCTTCATGGCATGAGCTTTGGGATCAAAGCCACCTCTCGTATAGCAAAGCTGGCTTTCCGGATTAGGATTGAGATTCGCAACCTTCTTGGACATGGAGATGATTGCACTAGGATCATACCCGGCGGATGCCATTAACATCAATGCTACGTAATTTGCATATGCTTCCATCCTGTAAGAGCCATCACAAAACGAATAATTTTAGCTAGTTAGAAACTCGAATATATATCTTCTCAAGTTTGGCATCTCATTAATTAATTTGGATGAACTTTAGCAACTCACAATCTGTTCCTTAATTTGCCAAATGCAAGAATCCCACCCACACGGGCGACATTAATTTTTTCATCCGCCAACAAGCAAAGGCTAGCATCAAGATACTTCACTAATGACTCATTAGACTTAAAGCATGAAAAGTCTCATAGAGTAAAACCTGTACTACTAGCTACTACCACAATTTCATATAACTTATGGTTAAGATCGAATTAAAAGACAAACTTACTCTGTGGAGAAAGGCTGCATCTTGAGAATTGCCATGCTGTTAACTACATCAGGGGTCACAAAATAACAGAGGATTCGTCTGAGGATAGCCTTGCACATCTCCTTAGCCACCAATTTAGCCAAATGTCGAGCCACTATATGCCCAAACTATTCAACCATGGCAAAAAAGAAACATCAAAATTGTTGTTAGCAAGTGTTACAAAATACTTAAGGAGCTTCCCAATTGCACCACATTCAGCCAATTGTTGTTAATGTAACGAACAATTACCGCGTGCCCAATATAGGCTGCTGCCTCAGCATCACTCTCAAAATGCCGAAGAATACCACTAGAGACCATGAGCTTCCCACCAGGGAAAACACAAGCCATCGTAGAACTAGGCGTGTCTAGAATGACTACTTCCCAATCGAATCGCTCCAAGATTTCAGTATCAGGCTGAGCTTTGCCTTTCCGTTCCGTCTCCATTTTGAACTCATCATATGAACCAAAATCCGGGTCACCTTGTAAAATTAACCTTTGGAGTGCCTCGACCATATTTTTGGCTATGGAATTCATCCTCACACTTACAGGGTGATTGGCAGGAAATATTTTCCCCTCTGATTGCCTCTGCTTGTGCTGATTGAAAAGGTTTTCCCCAAGAACTTTTTCAGTTTCTATGGACATAAGCACAAAATGGGTCCTATCTGTGTATGGTATGGGCTCTAGATTACACAAGTAAATAGCCATGCCTGAACCAAACAAGTAACCAAGCAAGATGTTTCTAGGCTTCTCAAACCATTTCTTAGATCCTTTTGGGTTGAAATTGGGAGATTCATAGGATCTTTTTCCAGCCCTAATAGGAAGAACATTGTTTAGGGATTGGCTGAACCCACCACCCAGATGCACGAATCTTGAAGAAATTAAAGACATTTTACCAGAAATTGGGGATGAACCGACTGAGTTTCTAGCAAGATACTTGGAGCCCATCAAAGAAACGTTTCGAAACGTGGCCATGGAAAGCTGGGATCTTTTGCACCACGACATGGCTTCTTCTTCTTCTAGAAAATGAGAAATGTACTCAAATGCTTCAAAAGACTATTTAAATTTCGGGATCAGCTCGTAGTTTTTATTTTTCTGGATAGGTAGAAACGGGAAAGAAACCAGGAGGATGAGTGACATTTAACATGACATTGAGAGAAGAATTAGTTAGAAAAAGCAGTCAACATAGTGTGCCTTCCTTCATGCTGCAAATGCAATGGCCAACGGTTGTGAGTCTGAATGCCAACCTACAATTTTGAAATAGTGAAATACGAAAGAAAAGAAAATTTCAAAAAAAAAAAAATTATAACATTTGTGAAAAATACAAGGTTTTTCCATAAATTTTGGACCAATAGATATAACTTCCTTGCATTACAACTTATATTGTGTTGTGTAAGACTCATATTTTTTACAAAAAAAAAAACAGAGAGTATAATATCTGTGAAATTTTATTCCTAAACCATGTTTTAAAATTAAAGGTTTACAAGTAAACTAAATCGGCTTCATTTGGAAACTTTTAGAAGCGTACAACGTTACCCTTTGCAACAACTTATGAGTTTTTGTTTAATAGAAACCACCACATTATATATACCTAATGAACCCAAAATTATAAAACTAAACAAATCTGGTAAGTTTTGGAGTATGCTTTACAATAGTATTTTTTTTAAAGGAAGTGTCATTCAACTAGTGTGGATTTAAATTATAGAGGGGGACTTGGCCATTCTGGTATATGAATCTGATCAATGGACTTGTAGTGATCTATTTGCTTTCTTTTTTTTAATCCTGGCAAGGATTTCAATTTTAGCATAGAAAGCTATGGTTGTTGCTCATAATGGAGAGCCAAAGCTATATCATTGCAGATTTATAGAACAAATCTTGCTTTGCATGTATTTCAAGACTATTAAAAATGTATTTCAAGACTATTAAAAATCTCATGTTTTTGACCTTCGGAAGATTGAACGTCAAGATAAAAACAAGCGGCATATTTTTAAGAAGTTCCTTTGAAGAAAAAAAAAACTTCTAAAAGGTAATGACAATTATATCCAAACAACACGAAGAAAACTTCTAAAACTTCTAAAAGGTAATGACAACACGAAGAAAAAAAAACCCAAACAAACTTCATGATAATCTAAAAGTCATTCACAGATCGAAACCTTGGCAATTATATCCGACCGGCCATAGTTATTGAAATCCCGATTCGATTCAACGATTTTAACAATTTTACGATCCGCAGTGACAGAGCGATTCTCGATTGTATGTAGAATCTTAATTGGTCAGAGTAAAAACTTATAATATCTTTTGTACAATCCGATTTTATATACATTCTAACGATTTTATAAACGATTATAACAATTTTATCAAATGACTATTTCCATTGATATTATTAATTTGTTCAAGGTTTACTCTCATGTAGTCATACCCCATTTGGTTTGTCGTGACATATAGAAACGTAAACGTAAACGAAAATGAAATGAATCTATACCATTTTTAGTGTCATAATACATTTATATAAAAAAATCATCCAACAACTTGTTTATTGTAAAAGTGAAATAGAAAAGAGTGATTCCACCATTTTGTTACCCACTCTCTTGATGGTAGAATGATTGAGGTGGAGCAAACCCTTTTTTACCATGGATCAGAGTTTGTGCAAAATAAATTGATTTTTTTTTGTTAATGTATCATGACACTAAAATGAATATATTCTAAGTAACATTTTTACTTATGACATTCATAACATTTATAATGTTTTCACTTTGTATATACTAAATTTACCATATAAAAGATTGTATTTACATACTTTTAGTTATAATTTAGAATCTTACGATTTAACAATTTAATTTTACAATCCGATCTAGAGATCCTTCTATGATCCGATCCTAAAATCTAGATTTTAATAACATTTTGACCCAACTTCTTAGCCATATATACAGATTCATGGTTTTTCATCACATGACCTCAGGGATCCAACTTAGTTATCGACACGTAGCTTGTTCTTCTCAAATACGGACAAGATTCCCGAGCTTCTCGTATGTGCAGACTGCAGATGGTTGTACTAGGATCACACCCGGTCGAGGCCATCAAATTCTTAGATTGTTAGCCATATTAATCCTATGTAATTTTTTTTCTATTGATAAAATATTAGTAAATAATATTCTTTAATTATAATTTCTTTCAATCTCTTTGTTTCCAGTTCAACGTTAAATATTTAGATGGTAATTTCGGGTTTGCTCATAATATAGAGCCATCACTAGCAATGCATATTTGAAGCAAAATTTGCATGATCTCAAACTGAATATCTTGACTCTAAAAAATATCTCAATTTTTGCGTAAATTCCATGCCTCGTCACATTCAGGTTTTGCAACAATATATCAAAATGGTAATTGCCTAGCTCATTTAAAAAACTATGAAAAGTGACAGATGTAAGGGACAAGAGGAAATATGAAGACAATTAAAATCTCATGTTAATAAGCTCAATCAGATCAAGAAAAATAATCTCAGTGCATATTTTTGACAGACCATGGAATAAACCTAAAGACACCAAAACAACACAAATCTTTTTGAGAAACTCCTTCAAAAAAAAAACCTTCTAAGAAGTGATTGTCAACAGGGAAAAGAAGTCCAAAAACTTCATGACAAACTAAAAAAATCCTTCGCCCTGACCTTCGATCCGAACTGACATCTTTGCCTGATATAGATTCATGGCTTTCTTCATGGCATGAGCTTGGGGATCAAAGCTAGCTATCACATTGCACACCGGATTATGTATGAGATTCGCAAGCTTCTCGGACTTGGAGATGGTTGTACTAGGATCATACCCAGCGGATGCCATCAACATCAAGCCTATGTAATTTGCTTCTGCTTCCATCCTGCAAGAGTCATCACAAAAAAAATGTATAATTGTAGTTAGAGGCCTAAACAAAGAACTTGACCGACCCCACTAGATGTGGATGGTATATATTAGGCTAAAGGTCACATTTGAAGTGTAAGGCCACATTCAAATACTTACATATAATGCCATCATCACATTGAAGCAAATAATAAATACAAGCTAATTAAGGTCAAATCGACTGGACTTGAACTTGTGATCTATGCAGAATATATCTCTTCTCAGGTTGGCATCTCATTAACTTGGATGAACTTTAGCAACTCATGATTTGTTCCTTAATTTGCCAAATGCAAGAATCTTACCCACACGAACGACACTTTTTCATCCGCCAACAAACAAAGGCCTTGGATCAAGACACTTCACTAATGACTCGACTTAGAACATGAAAAGTCTAATTGAGTCAAATCAATCTGTATGAAATAACCATACCATAATTTCATATAACTTAAGGTTAAGATCGAATTAAAAGACAGACTTACACTTTGGAGTAAGGCTTCGTGTTGAGAATTGGCATTTTGGCAAATTCATCAAGGATCACAAAACAATAGAGGATAGGACTGAAGAAAGCTTTACACAACTCGTTAACCATCTGTTCAGTCCAATGTCGAGCCACCATATGCCCAATCTATTCAACCATGGATAAAATACCAAGATTGTTGTTAGTGCTACAAAATAAGAAACTTCCCAAATCCCAATCCCACCACATTCAGCCAAATTGATGTTAATGCAAGGAACAATTACCAAGTGCCCAATAAAGGCTGCTATCTCAGCATCACTCTCAAAATGCTGAAGAAAACCATTAGAGACAATGAGCTTCCCACCAGGGTAAATTTTGGCCATTGCAGAACTAGGCGTGTCTAGAATGACTACTTCCCAATCGAATCGCTCCAAGATTTCAGTATCAGGCTGAGCCTTGCCTTTCTTCCGACTCGTCTTGACCCGTTTCGTCCCCATTTTGAACTGATCATATGAATCAAAATCTGGGTCACCTTGTAAAATTACCTTTTGGAGTGACTCGACCATATTTTTGGCTATGGTATTCACCCTCACACTTTCAGGGTGATCGGCAGCAAGTATTTTCCCCTCTAATTGCTTCTGCTTGTGATACTTTAAAATGCTTTCCCCCCAAAGTTTTTCATTTTCCATTGAGAGAAGTACAAAATGGGTCCTATTTGTGTAAAGTATGGGCTCTAGATGACACAAGTAAATAGCCATGCCTGAACCAAACAGCAGAATATGCGCGATAATTCTAGGATTCTCAAACCATTTCTTAGATCGTTTTGGCTTGAAATTGGGCAATTTATAGGATCTTTTTCGAGCCCTAAAGGGAACATTGTTTAGGGCTTGGCTCAACCGACCACCCAGATGCATAAATCTTGAAGAAATTAAAGACGACCCACAAAAACCCATATTCCACTCGTTAGAAAATTTACCAGAAATTGGGGATGAAACGACTGAGTTTCTGGCAAGATACTTGGAGCCCATCAAAGAAACGTTTCGAAACGTGACCATGGAAAGGTGTGATCTTCTGCACCACGACATGGCTTGTTCGATCTTCTTAGCACTGGTGGAAAATGGGAAAGAAACCGGGAGGATGAGTGATATTTAACTTGAAATCGAGACTCGAGAGAAGGATTGGTAGGAAAAAGCAGTCAACTTTCATGATATCAGCGTCTGAAGAAAAATGTACCTTCATGCTGCAAATGCAATGGGAAATGGTAGTGACTAGTGAGTGTGAGTCTGTAGCCTGTATGTAATAGGTTCCCACTTCCCATACAAAATCAGAAATCTGAAAGAAAAGAAAATGTTTAGAAAAATACAAGGTTTTAAAAAGAGAGTATAATATCTGTGAAATTTTGCATTTTATAATGAACTATACTATGTTTTAAAATTAAAAGTTTTAAGTAAACTAAAAAGGCTTCATTTGGAAAATTTTAGAAACTGTACAACGATAGAAACGGAAAAGCTTTGTAGGTTCATTTACTTCATTATAGTTAGGGCTGCACATTATCCGCGGGTGACTGACCCATCCGTTTCACCCGACCCAATTATACGGGTGAAAAATCGTAAAAAAGCGGGTGACGGGTGGGTCGGGTGATGGGTGAAACGGGTGACGGGTCGGATATGGGTGAAGTTTTACACCCGTTTAACCCGACCCGTCACCCACCACCCGTTTCACCCGCCAACCACTCGTAAAAATTTATCCTAAATTAAAATTAGGTTTGGTTTTTTCTTAAAAAAAGTTTGGGACTTGGCGGCTTTTTTTAAAAAAAGAGTTTGGTTTTTTTTTTAAATATTAAAAAACTATACATACCCAAATGGAAATATGTCCATATGTGATTTGTAGTTATGCCCCAAATGACCAGACCTAATTCTCGCCCTCGCCCTTCTCACTTTTCAGTTTGGGGTTTCTCAAGAGCGCCACTCGCCTACACCAGCTCGATCTGTCACTTTGCAGCCTCTGCTTAATACTCTCGCGCCGCTCATCCGCTCTAGTTCGATCTCGCCGGCTCGCGGGTGACGGGTCACCCGCTTCACCCGCGGGTGACGGACGGATCGGATACGGGTGAAAGGTTCCGCGGATGATGGCGGGTCGGGTGATAAAATTTATTTTACGGGTCGGGTGGTGGAAGTGCTCCACCCACCCATAACCCGACACATGACCAACCCTAATTATAGTTTTATAGCAAACACCACATTGCATTCAAATAGAACTACAAATCTGGTAAGTTTTGGAGTATGCTTTAGAATGGCATTCAAATAGTGTGAATTTAAATTATAGAGTGGGCCTTGGATCTACCGGTTATATGAATTTGACAAGGATTTCAATTTCAGCATAGAAAGCTATGATGGTTGTTACTTGTTGCTGATATTGGAGAGCCAAAACTATATCAGTGCAGATTTAGAATAAATCTTGCATTGCATGTAGACTTGTCGATCGGGTCGGGTCGGTCGGGTTCGGGTTCGATTATTTCGGGTTCGGGTTCAAACGGGTTCGGGTCAATTGGGTTACTGGTTAAGTCGGGTTAGGTCATGGCAGGTTATCGGGCGGGTTCGGGTTGACCAGTGGGTCAATAACATAATTTTAATTTTTTATTATTATTATTAAAATAGGTTTAAATAATAATATAAAAATAAAAAATTATATTAATTGATATTTTAAAATATAATTTAGAATAATTTTTCCTAAACCAATATTTTAAATATATTAAAATATAAGTTCTAGGGTGTTTTTAGCGGGAATAAGTTTTCATTTCCCGCTATTGTACACTATCGGGAATTAGAGCAATGAAATATGCAATAATAATAGTTACATAATATGACACATTATGACATCATCGAAATTAAATTTGACCCAGCGGGTTGAACCCGACCCTAACCCAAAAATTTTCGGATTTAGCGGGTTCGGTTTATTTTGGGTTTCGGGTTTAAATTTTCGGGTCTTAACCCAGGGTTGTTGGGTCGGGTCATGTTTTGATAGGTCTAATTGCATGTATTTCAAGACTACTAAGGTCATCTCCAACCGCTTCTCCAAACTATTGGAAATTGTGTATTTGGAGAATTTTATCTGTTAAATTTGGAGAATGCATTAATTAAAAATGTATACATGGAAACTTGTGATTGGTCATATAAAATTTTATATAAAAAAATTATATATAAATAAAACTAATAAATGTAAGATTTTCTAAAATAAAGAAACTGTTAGAGTTAAAGTAAATTTTATTTGGAGAATATGACTTTTGGTTTTTCATTTTGGAGAATATTATAGAGAAACTGTTGGAGATGACCTAAAATGTATTTCAAGATGTACTATTAAACATCTAATGTTTTTGGCCTCATGAACAATTGAACGTCGATCAATACTATCAAGATAAAATAAGCGGCATATTTTTGATAAGTTTCTTCAAAGAAAGAAACCAAAGAAAAAAAATCCAAAAACACCTCATGACAAGCTAAAAGTCCTTAATAGATCGAAACCTTGACCCTTAGATCCAACCCAAACTGGAGCTGTCTTCTAAAGATCAACAAATATGGGCGATTGTTTGTTGGGCTCTTTGGAAGGCAATTAAGAAATAAGCGGGTTTTTGCTAATGAGAAAGCTAATTATGTGCAGGATATTGTTGATTTGTGCATGGCAATGTAGGAGGAATTTCAGTGCGCTCAAAAGAAGAGACGTGGGTTTCAACAAGGCGAACGTGAAGAAGATAAGCTTTGGAAAAAACCTCCGATAGGATGGATCAAAATCAATGTTGATGTTGTGGTGAAAGGGAAGGAATGCGGAAATTGGGATTATTGGAAAGGATGACAAGGGTGAAGTTGTTTTCGCGGGATCCAAAAGATTCAGAGCGGTTCTTCTGTTGAAGTAGCAGAAGCAGATCGAGACGGCAAGATGGGGTCTTCAAACAGGACGTGCTCTTGGCTTGGAGAAGGTGATTCTTGAAATAGATTCGTTAACTCTCGCTCGGAAGGCCACTCAATGAGATATTCCAGCTACTAACTTTGATTTGGCATAGTGGAGACTTTGGTTGTTGAATGGTGCAGCTCACTGGTTGAGCAGATGGAAGCCTGATAATCCTATTTTGATGCATTGTAATTTCTTTTTTCTAGCTGATTTCTATGATGTATTGTGGAAGGATTTGATGGTTTAATGGTTTAATGAAGTGTGTTTTTCATTAAAAAAAAGTGTAACATATACAAAGATACCCCTATATAATTTTAGATCAACTAATAAGTACTAAATAGTTGGGATTTTACACTTGCAATATGATTTCAATATTTACAATAAAAGTACTATATTTTGCACAATTAGTTTCAAACTTAGGGCCTATATTGCTAAAATACATTTATAATATATTTCAAGATTAACGTATATGGCATACTTAATGAAAGAGATTTATTCTCATTTATGGCTAAAAAATTCATTTTGATTTATTTGGACGCTCTTAAATAATAAATACCCATAAGGTAATTAGTATGAAGAGTATCTCTTTCTACGGAAAAAAAGAAAGAAAGATATATCTTTGACACGAACAAACGTATGAGAATTCAATTGACCTGCATGCATCGACTTCAAAACGACGATTAAAAAAGCAGTGTTTACATTTTATCTTCCATTTATGCCCTAGCTCCTCCGTACGGTCGTACGGAGTAGTACTATATATACAAGTATAACCCCGGCCCGTTGGATTACATACAGATCAGACAAACTAAAAAAGCTAAGAGTCCGATCATCGTAATGAAAACAATGAAGTTGCGTTTTCCTCGCAATCTGGGCGTGCTACTTTTAGTAGCATTCGTGGCGATCCAATCGGCGATTAGTAGTAGTAGTGCAGAATCCGACCGCGCCCGGAATCCTGGCTGCCGCAAACACTCGGCGTCGATCGCCAATTTCGGAGGCGTGGGCAACGGGAAAACGTCCAACACAAAGGCCTTCCGTGCCGCCGTGATCAACCTTACGGCGGTGGCGGCCGACGGCGGCGCAGAGCTGGTTGTGCCGGCCGGGCGGTGGCTCACCGGAAGTTTTAACCTCACCAGCAACTTTACTCTCTACCTCCAATCCGGCGCTGTTCTTCTCGCCTCTCAGGTTGGTTATATATATATATATATATATATATATATATATATATATATATATATATATATGTGTGTGTGTGAATATGATCGATCAATATTCCTTCATTTTTCGTTTCTACCTACGTACTTTACATGTCTTGATTAATTGATCGAGTTCGTGGTTTGGCAAGTTGAGGGAAATGATCGAAAACGTACGCGTAATCGTGGTTAATTAGTAGTACAATACTAACTTTTGTTATACATATATAGTAATAAATGATTTTCATTATAAATAAATTAACGTCGAATGAATGAAAAAATATACAAAATAACGTCGAATGATTTTCTACCAAAAAAAAAATCATAAAGACATTGTACCGACTCGATCTCGATCTTCCTGAATCATGCAAATAATTTGCTTCCTTTTAGGTAGATGTTGGGAAATTATTACTTGGTATTTGTGTAGAGATTCTATTCTACGGGTGAAGATGCATGGGATCTACACTATTAAAAGTACGTACTTTCAATGAAATGAATATGCAAGAGATGTTTCTATCGTACTTGATGGGATCGATGTACTCGATCAGTTATAACTTATAACCTGTCTCATGGAAACGTATACGTTATAGATCCTAAACCGTTGTTGAAAATCAACTTTATATGTCCAAAACGAAGTTAATTATAGACTTATAGTGATCATGTGTTACCAAATTTAGCACGTACGCGTACTCCCCAAATTTTGGATGATCTACGCGCGTTAGGTTTGTGTTGATCGACTTTTATATATGCAAAATGCAACCTATCAAATAATTAATATATCATATATATATATATTCCGTTTAATTTTCAATCTATAATAGTATGCTATCATTTTTGAAATGATAAATAACAACAGGATGAATCGGAATGGCCAGTTCTTGCTCCGCTACCATCCTACGGAGTTGGTAGGGATGCTCCTGGTGGCCGCTTTTGTAGCTTCATTTTCGGAACCAATCTCACCGACGTTGTCATCACTGGTATATATTCATTTCATTCGATCATATATCATGGCTAACGCCTAGCTACATATATATAGTATGTACGTACGGAATTCATAATACTGTACTAATTTAAACAGGAGAAAACGGGACAATCGACGGGCAAGGCGAATCCTGGTGGGGCAAGTTCAAGAGAAACGAGCTAAAGTGGACAAGGCCTTACCTCATCGAGATGATGTTTTCGCGTGACATTCAGATCTTTAATCTCACTCTCATCAACTCTCCCTCGTGGAACATTCATCCCGTATATAGCAGGTACGCATATATGTGTAATATATATGTACGTACATATAATATGTAAATCATAAAGTAGTTAAATATATAATGCTTGAATTGATTGTCCGCACGTACGTACGCACGTAGCAATGTGATCATGCAAGGGCTCACGATACTCGCCCCAGTCGACGTTCCTAATACCGATGGGATCAATCCAGGTATGCTCACTAATTATTCATTCATTCCATTAATTTAATTAATACCAATGATCGAGTACCTATAGCAAGCTACTTTTCGTTCAATTTTAAGCTAATATTAATTAAGCTGGCATGCATGTGAGAGTAGTTAATTTAACCTTCCTTGTCTCGTTTGTTAATCTTCTTAGTTTTGTTTTCAAAATATTAGTCACGTCTTAATAATTGAATACATGCAGAGATGACATACAAATTCAAACTTTTGCTTTATAGCAGGGCCAACTAACTCAACCTATACTTGTCTACCCTAATATATTATAAAGCAGAACCCAAATCTGTTGTAAAATTTACGCCACGTGACATTTTTTAATAAATTAATGTGAAATTATATCTATAACTATATATTAACGTTGTCCCTGATCGAACCACCAGAACGATTCTGACCCCACTTTATATTTAAAAAAAAAAACTTATTTTCCATTCAAATTATTTCTACTTTTTTTTTTCTATCTTATTCTTATTTAAAAATCTAATTCTTATCTAAACAACATTCTACTATATTATTAATAATTAAAAAAAGATAAGTTATCTAAAAATTATATTATCTACTTATGTTTCTTACGTTCAAAGATATTTTTTTTCATATAATGTTCTATTATATTTTGATTTTTATTTTTCTATTATATTTTTATAGATAGAGTTATCTATCTATCTATTAGAGATATTTTTCTTATTTTTTTAAGTAAAAAACTATCTATTTCTTATAAGGTTCAAAAATTATAATTATATATATATATATTATAACTATAAAAATATTAGGATATTCATTTTATTTCAGATAGAATGCATATATGCTAGGTATAGATAATCTATAAGTATATATTAAAGTTGTACTTTTTAGAGTTACCAGAACAATTCTAACCATGCCTCATATTCACAAAATTAATTTTTATTTTTATTATTATAAATTCTTTCTATTAAATTCTTTTTAACTATTTAAATTTATCTCTAACATCAAACAAATATCTATTTAGTATAATAATATTTTTTGAAAGCTTCCTTATACAAGTATTTAAAAATTAAAGATAAAACTTTTTCAAAATTTTTAAAAAAAATAAACTGTTTTAGCATATATCTTTTGACGAATTTATTTATAGATATATAGTGATTTTCATTTACAAAAAAATTAATGATAAATATTTATAATTTTTTAAATTAATAAAAATAGATAATAAAATATTTAATAGATGTATTAAAATATTTGCCACCAGAACGATTCTAGCCATACCTCATATTTACAAAATTAATTTTTATTTCTAATATTTTAATTTTTTTCCTATTTTAACTATTTAAATCTATCTTTAACATCAAAAAAATATCTATTTAGTATAACAATATCTTTTGAAAACTTCCTCATACAAGTATTTAAAATTAAAGATAAAATATTTTAAAATAAATATAAATCTTTAGCATAAATCTTTTGATGAATTTATTTATAGATATAGAGTGATTTTTTATAGATAAATATTAATAATTTTTAAAATTAATAAAAATAGATGATAAAATATTTAATAAATATATGTCAATGTTTGATGATATCTAAATTTATGTACATGAAAAATAATAAAATATGAAGAATATAATATTTGATTAAAAAATTATACATTCTATGAGTAACAAATTAATTATATTAAAATTTATATTTTATTTATTTATTTAATAATATTCTATTTATAATGTTTATAAAATATCAAATCGTAGTCGTACATGGTACGACGGGTAAAACTAGTTGAAATTAAAACAAGGATTGGGCTGGTGAGAAGTTTGCCGGACCAACTAACAATTGACATATCTAGAATCAATCATCACTTTTTTGACAATATTAATTAGTAGTAATTTCATGAAGTTTGTTAGATATTAAATGAGTGAAGTTTTAAAATCCTTTAGTGATTTGAGATGAGCCCTTAAAAAATAATTAATTAAAATAAAAAATTAAATTAAAAGTAGATTTGGTGAAAGAAAATCTAATCTTAACCATTACATATTATTATTTTATTTAACGATTGAGATCTCTATAACTCCACACATATATAGAGTTTGTTTAGACTTGTATTGAAACTAAACCTACATTACATCTAGGGTCAATTTACATATATCCCAGAGCTTTCTTATCAATTACCCATTTAATTAATTTCAAGTAAGACCACTATTATAATAAGACCGTGTGAATTAATTTGTATTCATGATTTTTCGTTTCATATCCATGCTTTTGAATGGTTGTTTATGTTATTGAGTTGTATATTCATATTTTTGAATTGCACACTTTCTTAAATATGCAACATAAAAATATAAGGCGATTTTGCAGTAATACACCAACTAAAAGTGTTTATTGCAAAAATACTATGTTATACTTAAATAGCATTTGAATACTCACGTGGGCATCTTTGCTATAAAAAGAACATTAATAAATCTTTTTTTAAATAAATAAAAAATTCTTTTTTTGATTTATGAGTTTTAAAAGAAATATGAAAAATTCTATCTTGTCTTTCTATATAGTACATCCTGTCATTATGTATGTTTTATCCAGTCGTCGAAGAATTTTTTACTGGGAGTAACCGCCGAGCAGGGGGCACCGGGGCGGGGTGGGGCAGTGGGCCGAGGGGAATCAGGGCGGGCTGCACGAGGCACTAGAGGCTTCAGATTCGAGTTGCAGACTTGCAAGGGGAGGCGTCGGATTCGAGTTTGTAATGGGGGAGGCGTAGATCTGAAAAAGAAAGAAGGGTTGAAGATGAAAGGAGTAGCCGCCGAGCAGGGGGCACCGGGACGAGGCGGGGTAGTGGGCCGAGGGGCACCGGGGCGGGCTGCGCGAGGCACTGGAGGCTTTAGATTCGAGTTGCAGACTTGCAAGGGGAGGCCAGCGGCCTCAGATCCGGCTCCTGGATCTGGTTCTTGAAATCGACCTCAAATCCAGATTCACGCCGAGGAAGCGGAGCCATTGGCGGCCAGGGCGGCGGCGCAGACGGGGAAGGCGGAGATCGGGACGCGGGCGTGGCGGCGACCGAGGTCCACGAGGCTCGGGAGGAAGTCGACCACGGTGGCGAAGCCGTGGGATCTGGCCAGGGATCCGACTTCGGCCGGGTTTAGGACGAGCAGGGGGCACCTGAGTAGCCGCCGAGCAGGGGGCACCGGGGTGAGGCGGGACAGTGGGCTGAGGGGCACCGGGGTGGGCTGCGCGAGGCACTGGAGGCTTCGGATTCGAGTCGCAGACTTGCAGGGGGGGCGTCGGATTCGAGTTTGTAATGGGGGAGGCGTAGATCTGAAAAAGAAACAAGGATTCAATTTTCGTATTAAACAAAATTAAACATAAATATTTAATTTAACCTTTTCTTTAATTCAAAAAAATTGCATTTGGGGGTGAGTGGATATTTTTGCAATAAAAATGGGTACCTACGTAATTAATTTTGGTAAAGTTGCAATTTTTAAAAAAGGTATACTTTTTTGGTATATTTACTACTAATTTGTCAAAATATAAATATGCAACTCTTTAAGCATGGTAAAGAGACGGATATAATAAATATGAATATGCAACTTAAAAACATGAATATAGTTTAATAAAAAAATATGAATATGCAACACAAAAGAATAAATATAAACATTTAAAAATATGTGCAACTCAAATTCATAAATACATACAGATTATTCACACAGTCTTACATAATAAAGGTCGTACTTAAACTTATATACTGTATATATTGAATTGATTTGATTCTAAAAATTTGTTGATTATTTGTACACAATTTCTATATTAATATATGTATGCATGTAATGCACAGACTCATGCACGAATGTGCGGATAGAAGACACGTACATTGTCTCGGGCGACGACTGCATCGCGGTGAAGAGCGGGTGGGACGAATACGGCATAAAATTCGGGATGCCGACCAAGCACCTGGTGATCAAGCGCCTGACTTGCATCTCCCCAGACAGCGCCACCATCGCCTTGGGGAGCGAGATGTCCGGCGGAATCCAAGACGTGCGGGCGGAGGACATAACCGCCATCCACACCCAGGCGGCGGTGCGGATCAAGACGGCCATCGGACGAGGCGGGTACGTCAAGGATGTCTTCGTGCGGCGGATGCAACTCCATGGCATGCAATACGTGTTTTGGATGACGGGTGCTTATGGGTCCCATCCTGATCCCGGGTGGGACCCAAAGGCCTTCCCCGTCATTGATCGGATCAACTACCGGTACCTTCTTTCTTCCTATCATTCTTATTTCAAGCTCGATCAATAACAAATATAATGAACGCAACTAAGTTAATTAATTGTGGGCATGGGTTGTTTGCTTTGATTGATTGCAGGGACATAGTAGCTGATAATGTGAATATGACGGCACAATTGGCGGGAATCAACGGCCATAAATTCACGGGAATATGCATGTCAAACGTTACAGCAAAGTTGTCCGAGACCTCGAAGAAGATACAGTGGAATTGCACTGACATTACCGGAATAACAAGAGGGGTGACACCGACACCATGTGGATTGCTGCCGGAGAAGAAAGCAACTGCAAATTGGGGATGTCCATTCCCCGATGATAAGTTGCCTATTGAGCACATTCCTTTGAAGATTTGCCCCGCAGCAGTGCATCATCCGTAATGCATGTCCTTAATTTTATATATATGAGGTGATAATAAAGGGAATAACAACTTGCAACAACCACATATATTATTATACTTATTTTAAGAATTGAGATCTGTAGAGTTGTATGTAATGTTTGTAATCCTAAATTTGGACATTTGGGCTTGTTTGTAATCTGGTATATGTAAACAGATTGTTTGTATTTGGGCTCTAGCTCGTAGGAGTATGTATTGGGCCAAACGGCCCAATACACGCACACTCGAGCAAGCTCGATACATGGGTAGTCTGCCTCGTTACTAGAACGATGTCGATACATGGGTAGTCTGCCTCGTAGGAGTATATAAGGCTAGCCTTCTCACTTAACTCTTCGTTGGATCATTTCAGAGAGCTCCTAGGGTTTTCACTTGAGAGCGTTTGCTCGGCCTTGCTTGCCTGAGCTCGACACCGGTGACCTTGAGCTCCCTCTGAAATCCAAACCAAGGAAGAGAGAAGACGAGAGCACCTTGGAGACTTTTGTGGTTGTTCGACTTGTTCGAGTTGTGCTTCTTTGAACTTGCTTCTCTCTCTCCGATCTCTTGCTTTACTTTACAGTTCTCTTTGCCCTTTGAACTCCCCTTGGATCTCTGGCATTTCGATTGAGGCTCAAAAGCTAAATAAAACTCTGTTTGTTTGTCTTGCTTTCGATCTCTGTTTGCTTTGAGTTCCTTCGTTGTATTCTGCATATCAAATTGGTATCAGAGCCAGGTTGCTCTTACAGATCTAGGGTTCAAGGTTTCTGGACTTTCTAGTCCCGGATCTTCGAATCTAGGGTTTGTCTTCGTTGTTGCTTGTGCTGGATCTTGAGATCCGAGGCTCTCTTTGCTGGATCTAGGGTTTCCACTCCCAGATCTTGAGCTCTCACCTTTGACCTTTCGATTTCCCTCACTTGCTTTGAAGTTTCTCTTGCTACGATTCCACTGAGAGTTTGTAACTCTCTGTATCTAAAGTCTTGAGTCTCTTCTTCGACCCTTCTGGGTTGGATCTACAAGTTCTAGAGTCAAGTGACTCTCTAGAGCTCAGATTCGTAAGATCCATAAAGAAATCACTTTAAACTTCGTAGTCTCAACTTTTTTCCAAGTGTTTTGAGCTGCATGTTTACTTTACGTGCTTCTGAGTGGTAAATTTCCGATTCCCTTTGATAGAAAGGGGCGGGGGAATTCTGGATAAATCGGATTCCTGTTATACTGGTGCAATCCCATTGTCGGATCCTACACAAAGCTCTTGCAAAAGAGCGTCTTTGCTTAGATCTGAAACCCTAAAGCTTGATTTGGGGCTTCTGATCCTTATCTGTTACTTGATTGTTACTCTTGCTATCTTTACCACTTCACTTGATACTAGTTGAGACTCGCAACAGGCCAAAGCCTTGTCTTGTTGGTTTTGTTATGTAGCATCTTTGCGTACATCTTTGCAGGTGCAGGTAATCTCTCTTGTGAGACTCACTTGCTGAAACTCTTTATCTCTCTCTACTATATGAGTTGCTATTCTCCCTCTGAGCTTGGCTCACTATGTCTAATCATTCATATGTCCGCATAAATCCACTTTATGGCTCCTTTGATTTTGCTATGTGGCAACTAAAGATGAAAACCATCTTGATTAAAGATAAATGTTGGGCTGTTGTTGATGAATCTTGGCCTGACACCTATGATGCTGCTAAAAAGAAGGAAATGGATCAAATAGCTCACTCTAAGATTATTATTAGACTATCTGATGAAGTTGCTCGTCAAGTGGTCGAAGTAGACTCTTCCAGGAATCTCTGAAAGACGTTGAATGACCTCTATCAAGTAAAATCCCTTCCCTCTGTCATTAGCATACTGAGTCGCATCTTTGTTTTCAAAATGGATGTTTCTGTGTCTCTGAATGATAACTTAGATAAGTTTCTTATAATGAACCAGGATTTGGAAAGGTGTGGTGATAAAGTTGTTAAATCTCACCAAGCTGTGATTTTGTTAAATTCCTTACCTTCCCAATTTGATAACTTTAAAGATGTGCTTGAGTTTAATCATGATGGCATAAAGGGTCTGACTAAGAAGAAGATTATTGATTTTGTAACTCAGAAAAATGAGACTTTGAAAGTGTTTAAGTGTAAACCTGACAAAGAGTCTAAAACTGAGGTCATGTTCACTAAGGGAAAGAGTAATCACCAGAAAAAGAGCTATAAGAAGAAAGAAAAGGAATCTGACTCTTCTAGCTCCAATTCTGGGAATACCAAACCCAAATCTGAGAAAAAGAACCTAAAATGTCACTACTATGGCAAGGGTACTCACTTGATCAATGATTGCTTTAAAAAGAAGAAAGATGAGGCCTTAGCTGCCTCCACAAAAACTCCAAATGGTACTTCTGCAATTATTGAGTCACGCCTTTCCTATCCTGTTGAGTTGCTTATATGTGCACATCATGCTAATTCTGATCATGATGCATGGATTCTTGATTCTGGTTGCACTATGCATTTTACACCTCATAAGCATGTCTTTGATTACTTGCATCTTTGTGATGAGGGTGAGGTTAGGTTGGATGATCATTCTAGTCTTAAGATTAAGGGTGTTGGTACTGTTCCTTTTAAGATGCATGATGGTGTTGTTAGAATTCTCCAAAATGTTAGGTGGGTACCTAACTTAAGGAGAAATTTGTTGTGTGAAAGCATGTTTGATGATCTTGAGTGTCATATCCACACCCATAATGGAGTCAAAAATGTCTCTAGAAATGGGAAGTCCTTGTAAAAGGAATCAAAAAGCGTGGCCTTTATCATGTCATTGGCTCTCCTGTTATTACTATGTCTTCTGAAGTGAATGCATGCATGAGTATTGATTCAACCAAGTTGTGGCATGCTAGGTTAGGTCATATTGGAAACAATTTATCTATTCAAGAATGGATATATAAGTCAAAAACCCTCTGATTTGAGCATGTGTGAAAACTGTGTGTTTGGGAAACTTGCTAGAACTCCCTTTACCAAATCCAAATTCATTGCTCAAAAACCTCTTGAGTATGTACATGCAGACCTATGGGTACATGCTCAAGTGGACATAGTTGGTAGCAAGAAATATTTCTTGTCATTAATTGACCACTATTCCAGGAAGGTTTGGGTGTACTTACTCAAAGCTAAGAGTGATGCCTTTGACATGTTCAAATACTGGAAGCAAACTGTTGAGGGCCAGTCTCAGTTCAAGGTGAAATGCCTTAGGACTGACAATGGTCTAGAATTTTGCAATCATGCTTTTGATGCTTTCTGCCATGAAAATGGTATAAAAAGGCACTTAACTGTGCCTGGCACACCTCAACAAAATGGTATTGCTGAAAGGATGAACAGGACCTTGCTTGAAAAAGCTAGTTGCCTACTAATCAGTGCTGGGATGAATCATTCCCTCTAGGGAGAGGATGTCACAACAGTTGCATACCTGATCAATAGATCCCCTTGCTCTACCATTGGCTTCAAAACTCCACAAGAATTGTGGAGTGGAACCAAACCTACCATTTCACATCTGAGGCCCTTTGGATGCACTGCCTATGCTCTTAATAATGCTGGGAAGCTCTGGATAGTAGCATATGATAAAAAAAAACAATTGAGGCACGATCCAAGTGAGGCTTGTGATCAAGGCATATAACAACAATAATCGGCCTGATGTGACCCGAGCAGTCTCCAAGCTTTGCAGCACACGCACCATGGGGTTGGATCAAGATAGAATCACCTGTTGGAACTCTAAAAAAAACGCATAATATAAACCTCAAGCAAGAATAAAGAAAAAATGCATAAAACTAAGGCCGTGAGGGCCAAAATATTATATTACAAGCCCCAGCGGGCTACTAGATGTTCCAAAAAAAAGTAAGAAAATGACAAAAAAACACAAACTTTCATTCTTTTGGCTTGTCGGTTGGCAGGGCCACGAGATGCTGGCGGATGGGTGAGGCATTGATTATCTCGAGGTCGTCCTGGGCGGGGTTCTGATTCCCCTGATCAACGAGATTTGTGGCAGGGGGTTCATTCTTACTCGTTGTAAACCTGGCCTCGCCATCGAGGAAAAACTCGCATCCCCCCTCGGGATCCTCCTTGGTCTCCCCCATGGTCAGCGTGTAGTTAGGGATGAAAAAGATGATGCGAGGATCGATGTGTTTGTACTTCTCGATCACTTGTCTCACCCCTACGCGGATGGCCTGCCAGTGCATCCTCTCCACAGTGCTCAGATTCGCTTCCTTGTACTCAACAGAGTCAACGTAAGTAGGCCCCATAGCCATGCCCTCTTCATTAAGCTCCTTGATACGGAGGTAAAGGTTGTTATTCTCCTCCTCCACCTTTTGGAGTTCCGCCTCTTTCTCCTTGGAATACTTGCGCTCCTTGGAGAGTTTAGCCTACAAGTCCTCGAGCGAGTCCTTTACCCTCCTTAGCCTCCTCCTCCGCGCACTGCTCCATTGATAAGGCCCGTCTCTCAGCTTTCGCTTGCGCCTTCTCCTTCTTGGCCGATTCCTCCGCGTTGGCTTGGAGCCTCGCCTCGATATTCGCATTATCCTTATGGAGAAGCGCGATGCGGCGACAATTGTAGTTGTCAAGGAAATTATGTTGCAAAGGTAGAGGCGTGTTAATCAAATGGAAGAAAAAAACAAAAGCCACAAACAAGAAAAAAAACGAACACTCACCATCGCCGAGTAGCGGAGAGTCTCCTCGACAAGGACCGCATCGAAGAGGTCGTTCGCCCACTTGCACTCCTCCTTCAACTCCAGTTCTTCAGCGAGGCCTGGGATGGTCCTAGGCAGTGAAATCGCGAGGTTGGCGAGGCCACCTCGGTCGGCAGAAAATCCTCAAGGCTGGAGCTCAGAGCGAGCTCCTTCCCCGAGGAACTGCATTGACCATCTGTGTTCCTTCTTGTCCCTTCTAGGTAACACCGTTGGCTCCTTCCGCTTGGAGCTAGCCTTGTCACCAACCCCTTGAGGGACCTTGGAGGACGCCAGAGCGGCGTCCCCTTTAGAAGGGGACCCTTTATAAGGAGCAATGGCAGTTTGCGCCCATATAATTTTCACGAGCGCTGGGACCTTCGAGGTCCTAAAAGTTTGTGCAGGAGGGCATACGAGTGTCTTCTTCTTCGACCTCTGAGCCAAATCCTCCAGGAGTAGGGTTGAGCAAATGGATATATCCGATCCGGTTCGGTATACCGAATATCCGATAATTTTTTCCCTTAAAACCTCGATCTGTATCTGATCCGTTATTTGCCGGATATCCGGTAAGAAGTATCCGTTTGGAACAGATATCCGGTAGCGGATATCCGAACTATCCATTTTGAAAAAATAATTCTACTATTTTTGATTTAGTCCCAACTAATATGCATAATTGACGGATATCGGAACCGGATATCCGCCGATCCGTTTCAATTTTAAGAGAAAATTTACATGGTTGAGGAAAATTGAATCCTTGATGAGTTGAAATTTTACAAAATACTCATTAATACATCTATGTTACTAGTATTAATGTGTATTTTCCAAAAAATATATATAGTATCGGATATCCGGTTGCTTCAAAATCCCGATCCGTATCCGGTCTGGATATCCGGAAAAAAATCCCGGATCGGATCGGATACGGATAAAAAATATTGTGATCCATTAGGATCCGGATATTTTCGGATCGGATAGGGCGGATCGCGGATCGGGTATTTTTTGCT
Source organism: Fallopia convolvulus (assembly GCA_964016875.1). NCBI lineage: Eukaryota > Viridiplantae > Streptophyta > Magnoliopsida > Caryophyllales > Polygonaceae > Fallopia > Fallopia convolvulus. The sequence goes on from OZ024732.1 coordinate 52,428,416, forward strand.
CACCCCTATCCAGGAGGGTCACTAGAAAAGGAAAAGGCAAGGGGTCAGTAAGAGAAAAGGGCATAAGGCGACAAATAATCTAAGTTCAAAAGGTGCGGTCCGAGCGAGGCTCGGATTGTCGCGAATAATCGGGAAACTACTTAGGATGAAGAAGTTCAGCCAAACGGCGCCTGTGATGAAACCCGAAATAAACGGACGCTAAAGACAAGAAACGAGATTATATATTCGATGAGACAAACCCTTGCTTTTATTAATAGTTTACAAACGAGGTTACAACAACGGGATTCTGCCCCAAACCTCTTTTACGAGATTCGACGTCTCTATTCAACGGGGTTCGAGACCTCTTCGCTACAACGAAGTTATTGCTTACAAACTGCTAACAAGATCTTTTTCTACTACAAGTTGAGAGTTGCTATCTATTCAGCGAGATTAGAAACTAATTGATTACACCAAGATTATAGCTTGTGAAGCAGCTAACGAGATCTAGTTGAGACGAGGTCTCTTTGGGCGACTTGAAGTCTTTTTGTGGACCTTCTCTTCATTGTAGTGTGGTCTTTGTGAATGCTTAAACACGTCGATCTTCAACAAGCAAGATAGTTCTTGAGTTAGAGATGTTTTTCGACCCTTGCATCCTTCGGGGTTCTCCTCTATTTATAGACGTTTGAGGAGCATGGCTTCATCAACATCCGATGTGGGATACTCGAGATACGACCATCTGATTGGTCGAGAGAGAGGTGGTCGACTATTGGTTGAGAATAAGATGGCTTTTGACTGGTTGAGCGGGGTGGGGATGTCAGCTTTTGAGTATGCGAGGTTCATCCTCGTTGCTTTTAGAAGCTCATCGCCTAATCGACATCCTTATTCGAGAGTTTGCGACATTCTAACCTCGTTCTTGCGGAGAACGCGCGATGTTTGGCTTTCACCCTTCCTCTGATTTCAAACTAGCCTGATTAGGGACCTCACTTTTTTGGATGGGTGTGAAAAGAACATCGGGGGATTCCATCGAATCCCACTCTTATTGCTTTTACCTCGATACTTGCGTCTACTGTTCACACATCATTATTTCGCGCTCCATGTTTGGGGAAAAATTTAGTGAGTGAAAAAATAATGTCAACTCTTATTTACTTCATTATTTTGTAACTAAAATATGCATTCATATCCTTATAATCAGGTTTATATCTTCTATATATTATTATATCAATATCATTTGTAGAAATAAAATCAAATGATCAAGCAAAACCCAAATACAAGGTGTATTAATTTCAGGTATCAACTGAAATGCCAAGTTAGTACACAAGGTGGAATAAAAAGTGGGCAAAGAGAATTAAGTAAAGTGCAAGAAGATCTCAAGAAGGTGAAAGTCGAAGAATCCCGGAAAAGGCCAATGCCTCTCTATGAACGACAACCCAATGGCTTAATAACCACCCAAGAGATCACCTTAGTCTTTGAATTGAGAGGGAGCAAGGAGGGGCGTGCCAATGATCTGTCAAAGGAAGCAAGAACACTAGACAAAAGTTCTCAAGATGCCTGATGAAACCCGAAATAACGGACCGCTAGAAGACAAGGAACGATATTATTGTATTTGATTGTTCAAACACTTGCTTCTTTATTTATATTTCTCTTACAACGAGGTTACAAGTCAGCGAAGCTGATAAACAATTGAGAATTACACCCTAGACCTCCTACGTGTATTCGAGATCTCGATCCAACAATGTTCGAGATCTCCTATTTGCTAGACGATTCTATCACCTAAGTATCACTTGATCGGTCTTGAGGCGAGGTGGATTTGAGAGCGTGGGATAAGGAGTCTTGCGAGATTGTGTAGCGAGGTCCTTGATGTGAACGAGGTTTCTGTATGACTTGAAGTCTTTTTGTGGACTTCACTTGTCTGTAGCGAGGTCTTTTGACGATGTTTCAATCACGTCGATCTTCAACAAGCAAGATAGTTCTTGAGTTCAAGATGTTTTTCGACCCTTTCTCCGTACGAGGTGCCTCTCTATTTATAGAGGATTGGGGAGTCAAGTTTTGTTCACAGTCCGATGTGGGACGCCCGAGATCAAGGTTCCTGATTGGTGTAGAGGTGAGGTGATTGGTGATTGGCTCAGGGGAGCGGCGTCAGCTGAGTGGTTCTGGTGGACGGGTGTGTCAGTAGAGTCGGTTATGAGGTCGAGACCTCGTAACGAGGTTTCGGAGGACCTCGCGGGGGTAGGAACTTTTGTTAAAATGAATGAGGGGTATAGGTGTGGGACCCTGCATCATCCTTGGAAGGCCCGTTGAGTCGGTTTGTCCCTTATGATCCAGGCCCACTTCTTATTTTACTATTTTGGACATCATCAATACCCAGATCCAAAACTCCCAACTTTGGCACTTTAGGGTTACAAAGAGAGCTTATAAAGCTCTTTTGTATCTAAAATGCAGCGTTCCAATTGTGGAATATGTCAAAAGATTCGGGTTGAGCAAAAGTGAGTAATTTTGGCATGTCAAGCTCAATTCGCTCCTTCCAACCTCAAAGCCCAAACCCTAATAACATAACCCACTTATAATACAATATTCAGTCCAGTTTCCTCAAACTTAGACAATTACACAAATACATAAGCTATACATCGATCATTTTCAAAAATAACCTCATTTTTAACAAATTAGCATATGCATATTAAATTATATTAAATTTTACATTATATCTTTTTTATATGTACGTATGCTATTTATAATTTCAAATTTTCAGAATTTAGCACGACGAATTAAACTAGTCCAATTAAAAATCACACCAAATACATTACACGCCATGATGAGTCATTGAGACGAGTGATGATTCTGTGAGCCCGGCTTAAAGAGTGGGTATTTCTGTCTTTTCCTCCAAATCTCTAACTCGGTTCTGCTTTTTTTGAAATTCAAATGGGAGCCAGTTCAAAAATATCACGACGTTACACCGTCCCTTTTTATTTTTAAATCTTCCCCCAACGGTCTAATATTCTCTCAAACGTTTCTCTTTGCTTCGTGGTCCTTTCTTCTCCCCTTTCATTTTGCGCTTCTTCTCTCCAAACTCCCTCTCGATCTCTTTAGGCGGGCTTCAAGATCTACCGAGAATTGTTTCATCCAGGTAGTTAATCAAATCATTTTTTACGTCTGTTTCTATTTTTAGGTCGTCGTCAATTTTTCGCCTTCTTCATTCCAGCGATGTAGTTTTCTGATTGTGATGCAATTCAATTGAGCTATAATTAACCTTGTTCAAACCCTAGTTTATGATCCTACCCTCTATTTCCGATTATTTTTAGCGCTCAAAGCTGTGATTAACCTGGCTTTTTGTTTAATAATAATTCGTCAAATTTGGCTTGATTTTAGCAATTGTTGGGAAAACCCTTCACCTCGTCTCTCTCGTGACGTCTCTACTAGTTGTGGAATTAAACACAAGGTTGTTTCATGAGATAGTGCAGCTGTAAGATACCCATTTATTAAAAAGTGAATTATGTAAACTTGAAATTAGGGTTTTTAAATTGCGTTTATAAGTATTTTGAATTGATTCGTTGTCCTCATTTGATGGAGCTAATTCCTCTACGGTTGGATTACTTGGATATATGGACTCAGTGCTACATTTAGGAGCATCGTAGAAGGTTTATGTAAAATTCTCTCCATCTCAAATATATGGGATTCTGTTGTTTGTATGCTTAGTTCTAGGCTTTAGCAGAGGATTTTTTTTCTCTATAGCTTATAATGTTAGCATTCTTCAAGCTCAATATCAGGAAGTATGTGGTGTTTTGGGAAAAGCTCTGATGTGAATGTTGGCTAATTTAATAAAAATTAGTTTCATGAATTGGACCTCCATAAGTTTTAATTGCGTCAAAATTTGTGTTGATGCACTTTACTTGTGTAGCCTGTAATGCATTATGCCTATATCCACAAGAAATGGCTTGCTAGATGATGAACAATTTCTCTTAGAATACGTTTTAGTTTGTTGAAATCGTGAATTTTTGTTTCCCAAATCCTTCAGAAAATATTTGATCAGTTGATCAATGTCTTTAACATCGTATAACAATTTTAGGCTATCTTACTCCAGGTAAACAGTTGTGGCTAAAGTTCTTGCAATGCCGACGGCTACTGATCAAAGTGACCCACTCCAGCAAGTGGAAACAACCTGTGGAACTCTTTTGTTTGAACTTCAGGTATACCACAAGTTACTGTATGCTATGATGAATAGTTGCCTTCTCTAACTACTGCTAGTTTTAGTTGTATAATTGTATAATTGAGAATCCAATTTTGTATGCCATTTAGGTTATATGGGATGAGGTGGGAGAAAATGAAGTTGATAGAGACAAGATGTTACTAGAACTTGAGCGAGAGTGCATGGAAGTATATAGAAGAAAGGTTGATCAGGCAAACCGCTGTAGAGCACAACTACGACAGGCTATTGCTGAAGCTGAGGCAGAACTTGCAGCCATCTGTTCTGCAATGGGGGAGCGACCAGTACATATTAGACAGGTAGTTACCAGTTCATGATTAACCTCAATTTGAATTGTATATTGCACTTGTTTCCTGAAACTTGAGTGTTGTTTCAGCTATCTGTTCTGCACTTGTTTCCTGAAACTTGATCACTTTGCGAATAACCTACTGATGATTGCTGTTTTACACGATATAGTAAACTTTGATTCACACACATCTAACTGAAAGGTTGTTTCTTTGATGGATTTATATGCTTTATATACCTTGAGAACCTAATAAAATATCTTAAGACCTTAAATAAAACACAAATTTAAAAAAAAATTGCAAAGTGATCTGATCCATGGGTTCTAAATAATATTTGGATCTGTTCATGTACTTTAGTCAGAACAAAAGGCTGGAAGCTTGAAGGAAGAACTTTCGACCATTCTTCCACAAGTAGAAGAGATGCGTAAAAAGAAACAGGAGAGAAAGAATCAATTTATAGAAATTATAGTGCAAATTCAGAAGCTTTCAAAAGAAATTTATGGAGTCACTGGAGGCCTCGCTACTACAGATATTGATGAGACTGACCTATCAATCCGAAGGCTAGAAGAATTGCAAGCACAGCTGCAGAAGCTTCAGAAGGAGAAGGTAAGATAATTAAGATTTATGCTTTTTGCATTTCATATCTTCAAAGCTGTTATATTCCAATCATCTTAAAATGTTAATTGGTGCCTTATTTTTGTCTTTTGAATCTCCTTGCATTGTGCAGAGTGATCGCCTGAACCAAGTCATGCTTCATTTAAGTTGTTTGAATCTACTTTGTTCTGTTCTTGGCTTGGACTTCAAGCAAATATTGAGTGAGGTGCATCCCAGTTTATCTGGATCTGAAGAAACATTTAGCTTAAGCAATGATACACTTCAAGATCTAGAGTCTTCAATAAAAAAACTGCGAGAACTGAAAGTCCAGAGAATGCAAAGGGTGAGCAATTGAGAACAAACATCTTTTTCAGATACATAGTATTGTGTGTTTCTTTTGTATTTACCCTGCTGATCTTGTTGAATGCAGCTCCAAGATCTTGCAACAACAATGTTGGAGTTATGGAACTTAATGGATACTCCAATTGAGGAGCAACAAGTGTATCAGAATGTTACATGTAACATAGCTGCTTCGGAAGATGAGATAACTGACCCCAACATGCTCTCATCAGACTTCATAAAATTTGTGAGTTGAACTTAATGGATATGTGTTTTTCTTGTGTTTAGGCATTGCTTGTGTATGCTAGTTAGTACTTAATAGGAACTTATGCAGATACAATCTGACGCATGAGTAAATTGCAGGTTGAGGCAGAAGTTTCTCGGTTGGAAGAGCTGAAATCAAGCAAGATGAAAGAACTTGTGATGAAAAAGAGAGCCGAACTAGAAGATATCTGTAGAAAGACACACTTGGTACCAGAAACTAACGTTGAATTAGATACCATCATCGAGGCAATAGAATCTGGTATGTCCAGTTTGCAATTCCAATTCTATTTTTTGTCCACATCGTTCTATGCATATTTCTTAAACATTTAATCTTTCCATAGGAGCACTCGATCCCGCTGTTGTACTTGAGCAAATTGAGCTTGAGATTGGAAAAGTCAAAGAAGAAGCTTTTAGCCGGAAAGATTTACTAGATAAAGTTGAGAAATGGTTGTCTGCATGTGAGGAGGAGTCATGGCTTGAAGAGTATAATATGGTAGGTCTTTTTGTGCTTACTCCTTACATTGACTGAACATTTAATTAAATGACTTCTCTGATCCGATTAATTGTTTCTTAAGGATGAGAATCGCTACAATGCTGGCCGAGGTGCTCATCTAACGCTCAAGCGTGCTGAGAAAGCTCGGGCCTTGGTAAATAAACTTCCAGGTAAATGGTAATCAAAAAAATTATTTCGATTAAGGTGGACATCACCATCCCCATCTAATTTGCATTTGATCTCTTTTACGGAAATAGGAATGGTTGATACATTGGCTGCTAAGGCTAGAGCCTGGGAACATGAAAGAGGAATTGAATTTACATATGATGGTGTAAGTATAATCCTCCTACAATGCTCTGATTTTGAATTTTGATACTTCTTAAATATTCTGATTCTCATTTTGAGAAAGCTCGGGCCTCCTTATTTTCATCCAGGTTCGTGTTCTTTCCATGCTTGAAGACTACAGTATACTAAGGCAGGAAAAGGAAGAAGAAAAGAGGAGGCAAAGAGTATGTTCACTGAGAAAAAATCTCGGCTGTTGTTTTTGCTGTTGCACAAGAAGCAAATATTGAAGTACTTGAATCTAATTATTGTTTCAGGAGCAGAAAAAGCTTCAAGGACAGCTCATCGCTGAGCAAGAGTCTCTTTTCGGTTCAAAACCAAGCCCAATGAAGCTTCAAAGTGGCAAGAAAGCATCCAGAATGTCAGCAGGATGTGGAAATAACAGGAGATTATCACTTGGAGGGAATATGCATCAAACCCCTAGGCCTGATTCAGTTCAATCAAACAGAACCACACCACACACGCGACAAGCAAAGAAAACCGAGCAAAGGGCAGAAGATGACTTGGGATTGACAAATGGAAATGGTATTTTCTCTTACTTTTGTGGCTAAAAAAATCAACTATATCAACACTGGATTTTCATTTCATTAATTAATTGTCATGTGTTCTTGTGTTTTTTTTTTTTTGAAGCGAGGAGAGGTTTGGACATTGGCAATCTTCCTGTAAAAAACATCTCCTTCAATGGCCGTGATACAGAGTCTCAAACGATCCGAAGGCCTTTCTCTCCCATATCATCCACAACATCTTCAAGAGTGAACACCCCAAGCATATTTGAAGATCTAAATAGAATGCCAAATAATGGATCCCAAATGACACTGCCCAAGAATGAGGTATCTGGAAAATCTGTTATGGCTACAACTAATCCTCTCCTAGCCACTCCAGTAAGGACAACAACACAGGCTGTGGATGAAGAGAACAGAACTCCACAGGCAATGAAAATGCCCTCTTATCCATGCACTCCTGCAACAGTATCAGCTCCAATGCAGACTGCTATGACACCGGCTTATTCTACTACCTCATTTGTAGAGAACTCAGCTGAAGAAATTGAAGAAGAGATTGAGTACTCGTTTGAGGAACGAAGAGCCGGGTTCGTGCTTCCTTCAAGCGGTGTGAAGAGAGCTATACAAGTATGAGTTTCTGCATTCTCTGCAGAATGATAGGAATCTTATGGACAGAATTGACTTACTGTGATCTGTGTTTTCAATTTTCTTTCAACTGTAATTCATTGTAAGATTTGGTTATGGAAAGGCCAAAAAATGTCGGCCTTCTTCAGTGGGGTGTTCTGTTCTGACCTTGGTTAAGATTTGAGAGAAGAATCAGGCAACCAGGCCCTTTCTCCGAGGGTCTTTTGGTCTTTTGCATGTCTAATGGTTTTTTCTCTCGCTTTCATCCATTTTAAAGTTTCGTTAAATCCAAATTTAATTGCAATAATTACACTTGAAAAAAAGAAAGAAAAAGGGTATAAGGCACCCAATTAAATCCTTTGTTCCAAAAGTCCACTTGTATCAAATTGACAGAGGGTCTTATTAACATGCAAAAGACCAGCGAAACATAACCAGTACAATCTTATTAACATGAACAAATGTCTTGTTTACCAATTGACAGAGGTACAGATAAAAACCACATTCAAACTCACCAGATAGTAATCAAAATTCCTGATCAGGACCAAATTGCCAAAGAAAAAAAAAAGGCTCAAGAAATGCAAGCACATGAGATGAAGATCCATCAGAAGCACAGACAAAATATGCGTTATCACAGCAAACAGGAACAATTAATAAGAGAACAAACAAAGAAACACAAAGCCCAGTAACGTACTTGCATTAGCTCAAATCTATTATCTTAAACAGTTCTTAATTCAAAATCAGAGGTTTTATCTTTCGAGACCATAATGTAGAAACTTCAAAGCATTGGAGACCATAATGTAGAAACTACAAAGCATTGGATGGATGCCTTCTATGCAACCGGGACTTCGACTATGGGTACTGGTTCAACAACATTAACAGGCAAGGATGGTGCTACATAAGTACTGGTTTTTCTCAGTCTCTTCTTGTCTTATATAATTGTTACCTCATCAAAAACAAGTCGTATACTATTTCAGTTAGCCAAGCACATGTAACTGAAGCTGAACGCAACATGTGATTTGGACGAGGACAAAAAAATAATATGCAGAAATTTTATTTCACCGCTAAAAAAATTAAATGTTTCCCTTTACACTTTCAGAACTCACACCACACCACACAAAATCAGAGCAAACTTTTGAAGCTGGCAAAGATTTTAGCACAACTGTCATCATTGGAAACTAAATTGTATTCAGAATTGAAGGCAAGACACACCCACATTTGGAAATTAATCTTTACAGAATCCATATATTCTTGTCATTTGTTTGTGGGTGTGTGAATGTCAACTGTGAACAACAAGTAGAAGAATTTACAGAAAGCCTTCAATCCTGCGGCCTGAAATCTTTTCCCGATACAAATCCATGGCTTCCTGCATAACTTGAGCCTGCCCCAGCAACTGAGCTCTTCTCTTTCCAGATGGATGTGTGGAGAGGTAATCCTTCAAAGCCGATTCACCACCCCCGAGTTTCCCCAGCTTCTCATACACTGACGGCGCAACACGGGGATCATACCCAGCTGAAGCCATCAACAGCACCCCTATATAATCCGCTTCTATTTCCATCCTACATCATGTGGTCTTTGATTGATTAAGCTATCATTATAGGATATTTTTTTTTAAAAAAAAGAATTGGTGAGGTGCATACAAAATGAGCCCTCTAATAATTTTATAAATTGCATTACACTCAACTGAAGAAGATCCCGAAGCAAGGCAGTCATATAATGTACATTAACTTACAAAGAGTCTAATAAAGGGAACAAATCGCTATTTTGAGATTCATTTATCTTAGCAAGCGATTTCAGTAGATGAAAACAGGCTCAGGACAAAGATATTCTGTTTGGAAAAGAACACACAATTCTTGATATGTTCCAATCCTCTCAAGGGAGTTGCAAGGCTACAAACATTACGCATGAAAACAGATGCTTGTAATCAATCAGCATCTATGTTCTATACACTTACTTATTTAGAACCTACGTTCAAAAGTCACGGTTCATTCCTTAAGCATATCCATCTTAAACTTCAAACTGAATTCCACAATCAAATAGCATTTAACTTTACAAAAAGACATTTAAAAATCTCAAAACAAAGTATCTACCCAGAGTCAGCATAGACTACACACCCAAGTTCATATTGCAGAGAACAAATAAGAGTTTTAATAATAATCAGATACCCAATTCACAGAGCAAGCCAGCACTTGCAATTGCAAGAAAATGCAATTCACAAGAAATAAACAGTAAACTTATGAGCCTATGATGGCTTAGAAGACTTACTTTCTAGAGAAAGGCAAATTCAGCAATAGATTTGACATGGTGTTAACCAAATCAGGCATCACAAACTGATAGAGGATTAGTTGAATAATTGCCATCCACATGCCCTTGGTAACTTGTTCGGCAGGATGTCGAGCGACAGCATGTCCGACCTAATGAACCAATAAAATAATAAAGAAAGCAAGAGTACTCAGCTTCTTTGGAATAGCAACAAAAACACACAAGTTACAATTACACTAGATTTGCATCAGCCAAAGTGCCAAACTTACCTCATGCCCAATAACAGTAGCTATCTCAGCATCAGTAAGAAAATGCTTAAGAAGACCCGTAAACACAACAATCTTCCCACCTGGCAAGCAAAAGGCATTGATCATGGGGTTGTCGACCACAATTACTTCCCAATTAACATGCTCCAAATGTTTGGTGCTAGGTTGCGCCCCACGAGCTTCCCCCTTCTTCCTACTTGTCTTAACCCAACTGTCATCAAGAACCTCTTCCTCTTTTCTCCAGTCTCCTTCCATTTCAAACTCTTTCTCACCTCCAAGTATCTTCAAGGTCTCATGAGAACCATACTCTTGGTTAGAGTCAGGTGCTTGAGAAGCATAATCCGGGTCACTCCAGACAAGCTCGTGACTTATGCCCCTCTGCAGTGCCTCAATCACATCTTTTGCTATTAATCTCACCCTCACACTATCAGGGTGTATTGGAGGTAGTATTTTCCCCTTGTATGACTTCTTGACACTCTCAAATTGGGACTCGCCCAACTTTTTTTCGAGGTCTTTTGACAGAAGAACAAAATGGGTCCTCTTAGTATAAGGTATGGTCTCAAGATTACCAAAGTAAACAGTGATCACACATCCAGAACCAAGTAACACTACAATTAGGGTATTTCTAGGGTTGTCAAACCATCGCTTGTAACCCCTTGGCCTAAAATGGTAAACCTGATACCTATCGACGTGGTAGAATCGTTTTGCAGGGTAAAACAGATGAGCTTTTTGGGTTTGATTCAACCTACCCAGATGACCAAATCTTGAATTAAGTAAAGATGAACCAGAAAACCCCATTTTCCAGGGTTCAGAAAGCGGGGAGATTTTACAGGAATTGGGAGGCGGGCGTGGGGTTCTGGCAAGAAACTTGGAGCCCATGGCAGCGTTCTGAATCGCGCCCCAGGCAAGCTTTGACCTCCTGTACCATGACATGGCTTCTTGTTCGGCGAAAGTCGAAGTTTGGGAATCCGCTGATTTGTTTTACTAACGGGGGAGATGAAATCGGAATTGAAGTTTGGAGATGGTTGGAATTTCGTGCAAAGATTAAGGGTTTGCCGTAGAAGAGTCTCGAAAATTCACACAATTGCACTCACATGTTCACACTGTTCTCCTGGTGCGGAGCCTTGAAGCAAAAGAAAGGTTTTTGTGATTGCTTTGTTCTCATTTGACGGAGTTAATTCCCTATGGTTGGATACATGGAGCCAAAGCTACCTTTAAGAGCATCGTAGAAGGTTGACCAAGTATATGAGATTTCTGCTGTTCAAGCTCTATATCAGGAAGTATGTGGCGTTTTGAGACAAGCTCTTATGTGAATGTTGGCTAAATGTCATGAATTGGACCTCGATTTGTTTTAATTGCTTCAGCGAATTTGTGAACAACTTCTATTAGAATACGTGTAAGTCTTAGTTTGTTGAAATAGTAAACTTTTTTGTTTCCCAAATTCTTCAGAAAATGTTTGATCGCTTGGTCATCATTTTAACATCGAATAACAATTTCGGCTAACATGCCCATTGCTTACTCCAGGTAAAAACAGTTGTGGCTAAAGTTGTTGCAATGCCAACGGCTATAATCAGTAGCCATTTCTGAAGGTTTGGAATCATCAGTAGCATTTATATGCGTTATATACCTTGAGAACCCCCTAATAACGTATCTTAAGAATTTAAACAACACTTGAATTTTAAGAAAAATATTGCCAAGTGAAATTGCAAAATGCAAAGTGATCTGATCCATGGTTTCTAAATAATATTTGGATATGTTCATCTTACAGGGTTCCAACTGGGTAGATGTTGTTGTTGTTGTTCATCTACCGGTCAGAACAAAAATTTCTACAGAAGCTTTCAAAAGAAATTTACGGGGTCACTGGAGGCCTCGCTACAACAGATATAGATGAGACTGACCTATCAATCCGAAGGCTAGAAGACTGACTTCATTTGTAGAGAACTCAGCTGAAGCTGAAGAAGAGATTTGACCTCATTTGTAAAGAAGATGTCCGTGATTCCTTCAAGCGGTGTGAAGAGGGCTATACAAGTAATTCCTTTACAAACTTCATATAACGTTATCAGATAGGTAAACTGACATTTTTCAATATTAACTTTAAGTCGGTAGTTAGGTACACAGATTTGGCGGAGTGTTTAAACCGACGTTTGTTACAAGGACACCAAAAGCGCATGAATTTCAGCCAAAAAGTTGACAGATTTCATTGGCATATTTGTTTAAGCCAACTTGGAACTTGGCTAATTAGACCAGCGAAACCAGAACAATCATATTTACACGTGCTCTTATTTACATATTGACAGATGTATAGATAAAACCACATTTAACTCTCCAGATACTAATCAAAACTCTTGATTTACCCATCATGAACAAATTGCCAATTTTCTTTAAAAAAACAGCTCAAGAAAAAAAAAGCATATGAGATCAATATGGCAATATCCATCTGAAGCAGAGACAAAATTGCATTATTACAGCAAACAAGAACAATCAATAGATGTTAATCAAAAAGAACAATCAATAAAAGTGCAATCAAAGTAACACAGCCGAGTAACATACTTGCATTAGCTCAAATCTATTATCTCAAAAACATTTCTTAATTCAAAACCAGAGTTTTTAACTTTCGAGTCCATACTCGATGTAAAAACATCAAAGCATTGGATGGATGCCTTCTATGCAACCGGGACTTCGACAATGGGTGTTGGTTCAACAACATGAACAGGCGGCAACACCGGTGCTACATAAGTAGTAGTTTCCTCCTCCTTTGGAGTGTGGATGATCACTACATCTGGCAATGGAGTTGTGGGGCCTTGCTTTCCCTTTGGATCCCAGTCAAGCATGATCTTCACCTTGATTCCCAGCACACCCTATTTTATTTTGAATCAATCAAACACACAGTGAGTTAAGGAAGAAGTTAAAGATCTCAGTAAGAGAATTTAGATGGTTCAGAAAAAAGAAGCTAACCTGTCTCATGAGAATATGTCTCACAGCAGAGTCGATGTAGTCTTTGCAAGGTTGACCAGAGGAAATCATGTATCCGTCCTTGAACTTCATTGACTTGGCACGCTGTGCTCTTAGCTTTCCACTTACTATGACCTCACAACCCTTGGCTCCGCTCTCCATTACAAATCTCAACACACCATAGCACGCCCTGAAAGGCATAATGTCAAAGAAGAAATTAGCATCACAGGCGTAAACTAAAGGTATTACAGATTTCCAGTCCGACTTATCCCTCAATATGACTTCATACTTTTAAGAAAATTTACCAGTCAAACGATTCATACCAATGGAAACTGTTATGTTCCTTGGTCTTTCAAGATGATTGATGGTTAAAGATAATATTGTCATCCTCCGACTAAAGAGAAGTATAAAATAGTTAACCAACTTGCTATAAAGATGACTAAATGAAAATGTTCAAACAAGAGAACAGTTTCTGGGAATCTAGATATGCCCAACAAGTCAATAAATTCCCATGAAGTCCCCAAGACGATAACCAGAGACATTCAGCTCGTACCATATATAAAATGTACCAATTAACTTTCATCCAAATGGAAACTGTTATGTTCCTTTGATTTTCAAGATGACTGATCATTAAAGAAAATATAGTCATCATCCGACACGAGAGAGTATACAATGATTTAACCAACTCGCTATAAAGATGACTTGAGTGAAATCATTCAAACAAGAATGGAAAGATATACCCAAAATGAAAAAACTCATCAAATTTAGCACTACGGAGTACAAGTAAAGAAAAAGGTATTTTCATTCAATCCCCCAAAAATGACAGCATATATTACGTATACATTTAAGCAGGAAATCTACTTGGTTTCTAAAAAAATTTACCAGTCGAATTGCATTACAATGGAAATTGTCATGTTCCTTGGTCTTTCAAGAGGACTGATGTTTAAAGCAAAAGTAGTTATCCTACATGAGAGTGGCTTTTTAATAATGACCAACTTGCAATAAAGACAAGTGAATGAAAGCTTTTAAATAAGAAAAAAATACTAACTAGCAAAAAGATGAAGACAAATGTTTGGAGAAAACACTAAACATATATATATAAACAAACCAGAGGTAAATACAAACAAACCACAGGTATAAGAATCATATACCTCCTGACAGCAAGGCCTCCAAGAAGCTTGTAACGCAAAGACTCGGCCTGAGCAATGGCACAGAGACCCCTGTTGTTCACCTTCTCGGCATAAAGCTCAACACTGTTCTCTGGAAACTTAAACCTCTTCTGCACAAGAGAAGTCAGCTCCCTAATCCTGCGTCCTTTCTCACCTGAATCGGTAAAACAGCAGGGTCAAACATAAGAACAACAAAGAAAAAAAACTAAGATCAACAAGCAAGTAGTCATTCCAGGTTGTAAACAGACATTTATCTTGTACCCTAAATAAAATTTACCAGTCATCTTACATCCCAATGGAAATTGTTATGTTCCTTTGATTTTCAAGATGACTGATCGTTAAAGCAAATATAGTCATCATCCGACACGAGAGAGGTATACAACAGTTTGACCAACTCGCTATAAAGATGACTACCAAATGAAAATTATATACTAAACCCAGTTGCATATTAAGATATACAAAATTAAATACCAACACCATACATGCGTGTCAATATTACCAACACACAATTCTTGGAAAACAGTACATACAAGCAACTTGCATCAAAATGAAAAAAAAAAAGAGTTGCTCCCCCTCAGATCAAATTTAGTGAGCTATGGCTACGTCCACTAGATCCTAGTCAGAGCATAATGTACAAATAATTAGACATCCCCATTTTCAAAGTTCAGATGGTTTGGAATCATATTCTCCATATGCTCAGGTTTCCAAAATCTCAAAACAAACATCTTCCAAATGGAGTTAAACATAATACCAAGAACATTCTGGGTACGTGTAGCACGGATAATAATTTCAGTGCGCATGGGGGTAACGCGAACTTCAACACCAGAATAACCATCTTCAGCGAGCTCCCTTGTCAGCACTTCATTAAGTTCAGCAAAGAATACTCCATCGGCCACGAACTGTAACAACAAATACAATCATCATATTAAGATCAATTGGAAAAATTTGAGGCGACAAAAAGAAATTTTTTTTTGCCCTGCATCAAGTTAGATGAAATTCGATTCCTACAATCAGATGATTCAAAAGAACAAGCTTGCAACTCTACATCAAACAGACTTTTTTTTTTTAAAGACAACGGATTTAGAGTAACTGAGTAGTGGATTACTATTCCTTCGAAGACAAAAATATTCAATTGATATAAAATGGAGAATAAAAAAGCTCAAACCTTTCTCTTCTTACTCATCTGAGTAGCCATGTTTCGAGGATGAAGAAAATCAGCAATGCAATGGGGAGAGTTGTACAGAGAGGAGATGTGGAAGCAAACGGTTTGCCGTCTTGTGAGTTTGTGACTGAGAAAAGGGAGAATCAAGCTCGAAAAACCCTAATACTTCTGGAGATGGCTCTGTTTTACACCGAAATTTCGGCCCAATAAGAAAGTCCAATGGGCTTATAAACGAGCCCAAATTTTTATAAGCCCAAATTTTTATAATTTTGAGCTTAAGCAGTTAGCTAAAAATGACTTCATTCTTATAATCTCATCTTATAAAATTCAATTAAATAAAATTCCAAAAGAAAAAAATAATTAAATAAAATTATATAAAAGATACAACAATTCATCATTACTTTATACTAAAATGGAGGTTAAAATCAATATATATTATAAAAGTTGACAGTTTTCAAGTCACCACATTAATTCTGAACACATCTCATATCTAAAAAATAATAATTTTTATTTATGTTATTTCAACTTTTCTAACTGATTTCTATTCTTATTTTTCCTAATATTTATCTTTTGGTCAACTATCTTAGAGCATATTTATGATAGAATTTTTTAATATTTTCAATATATTTTAGATACATGTAAATATTATTCCACATTCTTAATAAATTTTTATAATCTATTTATGTTAAAAAAAATTATCTTATGCTTATGGATCCACCTTATATTAAAAAAAATTATTTATATAATTATAATTTTTTATCTTCTTTTCTAAAACAATATCTATCAAACTATTTAACATATTCTTGGACAATATCAACTACAATTAATAATAGGATCTAAAATCTATAATATAACCTAGAGTCACACTCCGGTGCACTGTTTTCATACAGTGAAATATGCGAGCAACTCATGACCGTTAGATTATATTCACGGACGGACGAGATCTGAAGCAGCTGGTTTATTAAAAAAAAAACGCGTCTGATTCATTTAACGTGGCAAAAAATTGTAAATATTGATAAATTTCTGTTTTTAGACGGTAATACCCTCGAGCTCATACGCTCTCCTATTCGTTCTGAGCTTCTTTGAAAACTATCTCCTCTCTATCAAATCAGATCTCTGAGTATCCATTTCTCTCCCTTTCGCCGAGCAAATCGGTGTCGGCGCTTCGATCTATCACGCTTTCATCCTCGAGTACCCCCATCATTGAGGTATGATTCAATTTGATTTTTCATGGCTCGATCTCTTCCCTTCTCTTTTCAAATTTTAGATCTCCAGATCTAGCATCTAGGGTTTTCATAATTCCATTTACCTTTTCATTACTTGTTCCAATTTCACTCCATACCCTACTTTTTTGTTAATATTGCTCAATTATGGATCATAACTTTATAAGTTTCAGCAAATAAATAAATTTGATGAGCATGGCTGAGGAGTTGCAAAGGGGGTCTACTAAAATCAAAGAGTCCATACTAGTACGTTGTTTGAAATGTGCATCTATTGAGTTAAAGCTTGAGGATGAAATCTGGTGCTTTGGTCTTTGTACGATTGTTCTGATTGTTATCCTGAAAATGTATTAATTATTACGTTGGTTCACATCTTTGTATGATGAGGTTCATCGTTAACACTATTATGGTTCATTGGTCCATTCCTTCTTTGTATGATTTTCTAGGGTTTGATTTTCAGTAATGGAAGTGTTTATAGGTTTCTAGGTGATTTTTGATGGTTTTGGTGTGGTGAACAATTATTGCTCACTTTATGTTTATTTTTCTAGAAAAATAATTGCTTATTGATGCATCATGATGCTTTGAGCTTGTGGTTCATAAGTTATCAGAAAAATGGTTAATTTAGAAGTATTGATTCTTTGATGACATGTTTTTGGGATAGAAAGCATAATAGATGATATGTTGTCATTGTTGAAGTTGTCTGCTAAGTCTTCCTAGGAGAAATCTCAATTTAAGTTTGTATAGATCTTGTTATATCATTAATGTGCATTTGACACTTGAGAAACTATATATTTTGTAGTCTATTAGCTCAAATGGTAGATCAATGTGCGTGTGCACATAGATGTGGGTTCAAATCCCGCATAGGCTAATTCTTGGTATAGTCGTATCTTTTTTGTTCATATCATTTATTCTTTTGGTTTATGTATTTTTAAGGTAAGTTTCATAATATTACTTCTTATGGTTCATAAATTTTGTTCCATGCCTTTTTGTTAATAACAATTGTTCTTTTGGTTCATGTTTGAATAACCTTAGGTTCATCAAATTTCATCTTATGGTTCATGTCGTTTAGTTCATGCTAGTTATTATTTTCTTTCATGTCTTTTGGCTCATGGTACTTTTTCTTTCGGTTCATGGTTTTGTAAGCTAGGTTCATAATATATCTTCTTATGGTTCATAAATTTTGTTCCATGTCTTTTTGTTAATAACAATTGGTCTTTTGGTTCATGTTTGAATAACATTAAGTTCATCAAATTTCATCTTAGGGTTCATGGCGTTTAGCTAGTTCATGCTAGTTATTATTTTCTTTCATGTCTTTGGTTCATGGTACTTTTTCTTTCGGTTCATGGTTTTGTAAGCTAGGTTCATAATATTTCTTCTTATGGTTCATAAATTTTGTTTCATTGCCTTTTTGTTATTAACAATTTTTCTTTTGGTTCATGTTTGAATATCCTTAGGTTCATCAAATTTCATCTTATGGTTCATGCCATTTAGCTAGTTCATGCTAGTTATTTTTTTCTTTCATGTCTTTTGGTTCATGGTACTTTTTCATTCGGTTCATGATTTTGTGAGCTAAGTTCATTTATTCATAGGGTTTTTGCATGCTAGATTCAATTTTTTTGTCCTTACGGTTCATGAATTCTAAACACTAACCAACTAAGCTATGATGACAAAAGTCACGACCTTTTTAAATATAAATATGGAAACACACCACATTGATATAAAATTAAATAAAGAATAGGAGCAATTGGTAAAAAAAGCTCTAAACTCTAAGTTGAATATTTAGGCATTTCATCAAACATATGGTGGGCGACTGATAGAGAATTGACCATTAGCCTTTGTTTTAATCAAAAACTTGAGATTTCAATGCAAAATATAAACAAATCTTCATAGGTTTGAGTAAAAATCAACAAACATCAGTCCAAAGAACACAAAAACATCTAAATCAAAGCACTAAGCTCCTAAATCTGAAATGACCCTAATTGAAACTTGAATCTGTGTCAAAGGAAATCCATACCAAAATCCATGAAGAGAGAACATAAATTGGGGTTAGAATCAACAAAAAAAATTGAATCATATAAGAAGAAGCAAGAGGCAACAATTACGGTGAAGATTCGATCGAAAATATTGAATGAAATCGATCTTCACGTTTCAGAGGAAGAAGATGACACTGTAGCATGCGTTTTAATTTAACGGGTAAAAAGACGAAAATACCCCTCCGTTTATAAAATTCATTAAACACGTGTTTTAATCCTGGCCATTAAAATACATGATCCAATGGCTTGAAATTGCTCGCACATAACACTGTATAGTAATCCCCCATCTGATCGCTATTCATATAACCTATAACTATATAATAAAAATTGTATCTTTCTTAACCATCACATTGACTTTGACCATACTTTATATTTTAGAAAGTCAAGTTTTATTTATATTACTATATCTTTTTCTATTAAATTTATTTTCGGTCTATTTATTTATATAAAAAATTAAGTTGAAATTTATTTAAAAAAAATAAAAATTACATTATCTTTATCTATATATCTATTTCTAAAAGTTTTTCAAAATAAATTGTGATAAAAAAATAAAAAATTACAAGATGGTAAAAATTACATTATCTATTTTTTTTTATCCATTTATGATGTCAAAGATTTTTTAAAAATTAAATTTTGGTTAAAAAAACTATTTATAACTATGTAGTCCTTCCAATCCAAACTAAATGTCGTTTTAGTTTTAGACCCAAGATTTAAGAAAAAGTATTAACTAAACTCAAAAGTGTAAACTTTTTTATAAATTTTAGCACTCGTCACCTTTTTTCAAGCAATGAATAAATAACATTAATCAATAAAAACATATTTCAATAACAATTCTCATAACTCATTCTTAATCAATTGCCTATAAAACCTAAAACGACACATAAATTGGATCAAACTATAAGTGGTAAAACGAAACTTAATTTGAATCAAAGGGAGTATTAAATATATATTTTTTCGAGCGACCACATTGACTTCATCCTAATTTTATTTTTAAAATGTCAAATTTCATACTTAATCTATTTATTTATAAAAATTGTAAGAAATCAAAATTTATTTTAAAAAATTATCGTATGTGAGTATAAATTTTTTACCTTTTATGTATCATTATATTAAAGAAAAATATATTCATACTTAATCTGAATCGTAGTCGTGCCATGCACGACGGGTCTAACTAGTAATATATAAAACGGCCCCACATTGAACCACATGGCCATCTTTTTAAAATCAATCCGATTTGTTGAATTTAATTAGATTATTTTTAATTGGTTATATTTATATGTTAAAATGACACATGTCGACCCCACATTGAACCACATCACCCTTCCTATTAATACCAATCTGATTGGTTAAAATTTAATAGCGTTATTTTTAATTCCTTGAAAATTGATTTTAGGATTTGGATATTTTTATTTTCCTATTTTATATTATTGCTGATAAAAAACGGTAGATTTTAAAATCAATCTTAGTTGAAATATAATGGGATATTTTTTACTTGGTTGAAATATGATTGTAGACTAGTACCACACACACATATAAATAAATAAATTATTATAACTAAATTATTAAACAAATAAATTATTATAATATTTATTTAGGATTTGACTATTTTTTCTTTTTCCCATTTGATATTATTATTCAATTTCAATTTAGATATTGATAATAAAAATATATTAGATTTTAAAATCAATCTGATTTATTGAAATATAATTGGGCCATTTTTACTTAGTTGAAATGTGATTGTAGACCTAGTAGCGGAGCTAGGAAAGTTTGATAGGGGGCTGACTTTAAACAACTACATGTCATTAAAAAAATCGGGTTATTTTAACATATTGATATATATTTAATATATATTGAAAATATTAAATACAAAAAAAAAGTAAATTCTAAGGCAATTTAAAAAAAATACAAATAAAGTCATTTATGATGATTGTAAAGTTATTTATTTGTGGTGATGGTAAAATTATCCTAAAATATCTAAATCTACCGTTAATATCATTTTTATAGAGATGCCCAACTTTACATTTAAACACATCAATTATAAGGTCCATATCTATTAATATATTATGATTGGTTAATATTTAATTTATAACATTTACTTTGATTAAGCTTCACATGTATGATTAATTATAAAGTTAATCTTTTTATTTATCCTTTTCATAATTATTAAAAAAATTACGTTTTTGTGATTTTAAAATTTTATTCAAAATTTAAAGTATTTATAATGTTTATTTGTCATGGACGATTGATATAATTTAAATTTTTTATCATTATTTTGTTTAAGTAAAATCCATATGAGAATACATACTAGTTATGCTAGTATTTGAAAAAAATAAAATAAGTTCCATAAATATGTGAGTATAACTTTATGTGTTGGATTTAATTATTGTATCTCAAAGTAAATTATTCCTTTTTATTTCAAAAAAAAAAACAAGTTTATATATATATGTGGGCAAATTGTATTACTAAAAATAAGGGCATACTTTTCATGTAATATCAACAGGCCGTCCGTCTTTACCATCTTTACCATAAATAGAGTACTAGAGAATCCAATTTTGATCCCAACATTATTTTTTTTTTCTTTTTTTATAATGAGCAGAACGTTCGAAGAATACCCCAAGTGAATGTTCAAATAAAAAGGAAGGAATTCAAGGAACCTAATCAACAGACTTTTTGTTCACTTACATCAATTACTATACATGCCTTGCACTCCAAGGTTGGCATATACTTCTCTTTTTTTTTTAAAAAAAAAATAATAAAAATATCTAATAAGATATCAGCAAAAATTAAATCCCCTAAAATTATATTGTTAAATATTTCCATGATATTTTAAATAAATATTTGTGTGCATGATTGTTGCTAAGTTAAATCTCGATGCAACTTTGTTATGTAATCAAACAACGTCATGTAAGAGAAGATATCACATACAATTTGATATACCTTTCTCTCCTACTACTATAAGAATTAATTCTTTTTTATCAGATAAAAGATATATGATAGATTTCCTCTTTCCAAAGATATAATAAAAACAAATAAAAAAACTTCCTTTTATTTATATACAAGATTCAATTAACTGGAATCCTATTAGGATTGCCAGCTTTTAGTCTATAAATACAGGCCAGGCCAAGGATCACGACATCAAATTAACTGTGGAGATCGAGAACTCCTTCGACACCAACGTAATCCTCATAGGCAATCTCATGGAAAGTGCAGAGCTAAGCCAATCAAGTGCTTCCTTCGGCACCGACGTAATGCTGGAGCTATTCTCATGGCTTCCAGCCAAAGCCGCCATCAAATACTTCTCCCCCTCCAAAACCCTACACACCGTACTCTCCGAATCCCTTTTCCACCACAAGCAATCCATCAACTCCTCTCACTCCGACGGCGGCTTCTTCCTCCAACCGGACACGTGTTGGCACGTTGTCCCCGACAACCTCGACTTCCACGTCCTTCCAAGGGTTGCCCCGCCGTCCCTCTTCGGCATCCCACCCGAGTCCCTCTCCTTCCTACATCAAAACGGCCGCGTTTTGGCCTCTAGCCAAGGGCTCGTTCTTCTCCACAAGTTCGGCAAGGGCGCGGACGAGTTCTTGGTTTGCAACCCCGTCACGAGGAGATGCACGGCGCTCGCTATCCCCGAGAAGATACCAGTCGAACGGTTTATGGAGACCGGGCTCCTCATTGAGTGCCACCCAAGAAACCTTGTGGACGAAGTCGACGACTTTCCTGACGAGTACACCATTACAACGCCGGTGCTCATGGACGACGATACCGATCCTTGGGGTGCAAGCCACCGCCTTGCTGTGTACCGTAATGGGAAGTGGGATGACGAGACGTGTGACTTGAGCATTCGCAAGGCTCGACAACTTCGTCTTGATATGCCGGCCGGAGTCTTTAGGGGACCCGAAAAACGCCTTGTCATTCACTATCTATGC
Organism: Fallopia convolvulus; assembly: GCA_964016875.1. NCBI lineage: Eukaryota > Viridiplantae > Streptophyta > Magnoliopsida > Caryophyllales > Polygonaceae > Fallopia > Fallopia convolvulus. The sequence continues at coordinate 52,451,023 of OZ024732.1, forward strand.
GACACGTACGTACATGATATCAAATTTGCTTATTATTAATTGTATGAATTCTCATATATATGTATATATTTTGCTTATCAATTTTTGTTCACGTTATGTTACGTGCACAGCTTGCCAAATGCACTAAGGAGGCCGGTTTACTTGGAGCCGTACATGGTGGCATATGACATGGAGAGGAAGGAGCTGTGCAAGGCGTATAAGCTACCAAAGGGTGCGTGGATGGAAGACGGCGACCACTCCAAGTTGAAGATCTTCAAGTGGGGAATGGGCGAAACCGTGGGTCTAGTGAGGACCGATAGGAGAAGGCTGACAGTGTGGGTGCTTGAGGACTACGAGCAGGGGTCGTGGAGGAGGGTGGTGGCGGAGACGACGGAGGAGATGGGGGTGCCCGAGGAGGAAGGGGACGTGGTTGGTTGTTCTATTGGCAATGGGAAGGAGTTGGTGTTTGCGACGGAGAGTCACGTTTACACGTATGAGATGGAGGGGGCTAACCCCGGGAGATTGGCGGTGGTAGGAGAGAATGGATGTGGGGAGTTTTCCAGGGTGGTGTTCACCCTATATGCTAACACCTTTCGCCCTGTTTGTGGCGATAAAAGTAGTGTAGTTAAATTTTGATTCGTGTGTTCGTTTATTTTGACACTTTGTTTTTTAACCTTCTTGTATTTCCCGTATGATTATTATTAGATTGGATTCAAATTCGTTTCACTTTGTTCAATCATATCAAAAGCAACAGCATAGAACAGGCAATACATTCCAATCACAACCGAAACCGTTTCTTTTAACCATAAGAGTAATCACCAGATGGGTCTAAACTCTAAAATATTTCAAAAAAAAAAAATTGCCAATGAAAAAAAAAAGAAAATACAAGCCAAAATTGTCGCATTGTAATGCGTTCGATACTTGATCTTCAGTGTTGGTGTCTGAAACTTGAAGTAGATATAATGTGATACAAAAGATTCAGCATATAAGCTCATCAACGGACTTCAACTAACTCAACATTGAATACTAGCCAAGAGTTGGGAGGAATAGGACCGACACGCTTAGGCCCGTACCTGCAAAACCACACACATTTTCTCATATGAGTTAAACTGCATAGAACTAAAAGAAACAAAACAACAATTAAGGGTAAGAGAATCTTACGCCATTGAAGGTGGAATTGTTAGCTTTCTTTTATCCCCAACCCTCATACCTACCAAGTTTAATATGTTAGTCACATTAACATACAAAAGAACACAACTAAACATCAACGGGAAATATCCAAGTTTCATGTTATTTACCTTCAACTCCGACATCCCATCCCTTAATAACTTGCCCAACTCCTAAGATGAACTTGAAAGGCGCCTTGCCTATATTAGAGTCAAAGATTTCGCCATTCTTCTGTAGCTTCCCCACATAACGAACGCTCACCTGAATCACATTCAGGTTATTTATACAACAGAGCACAGATCTTACACAGATCAAAACATTACACACAACTTGAACAGAAATAACAAGTGGATGTAGATTATTTGCTTACTTTTTTCCCAGCAGATGCTCTTTTTCCATCTGGTTTTCCCATTTCTACCTCCTCAACAACTAATCCATTAGCGAAGTTTCTCACATTGCCAGGTTTGGATTTAGATTTCTTTGCCTCAAGATCTGTAGCAGAAACATTCTCAACTGCAGTGTCAGATTCCTTTCCCTTCTTTTTCTTCTTCTTCCTCTTTTCCCCAGATGCATCTTCGGAAACAGTTTCCTCACTGCCAAACATATTGACATATTTAAGAAAACATATGAACATAGACAAGCAATTTTCACTTATACAAATGCACCAGCAACCATAAAGCAGAATAAATGCAGGTATATTGTCAAATCAAAGCTGAGCAAAATGTGCTACTAAATTAGTGTGAGGGACAAAGTTACTACTACGCAAAGGTACATAGATTTCACAATAAGCCTAAACTTTCAAGAATGAAATCATTACACAAACTCACCCGCTTTGGGTAGGCTCTTCTACAACGGAAAGTGTTTCGGTTTTGTCTTCAGTGCCACTCTTTCCTTTCTTCTTTTTCTTTTTCTTTTGGCCTTCATCTTGTTGGACCGCACTATAGTTAAAAAACATAAGATACGGAAAAATGTAAGCAACAAAAAGAACTAGTTTACAAAATTTAATGAACTAAAAGTAGAAATCATACACAGGATTTATACAGAAATTATCATTGAAATTCTGTTCATCTCTTACCTTTGGCTCTGAGGCTCTTCAGCAGTTACTGTTTCATTGACCTTTCTTTTCAAGCCTTTCACTTGAACACCATTAGCTTTGGCTTCATTCATCTTTTTCTTGTTCTTTTTCTTGCCTCCCTCGGATAATTTGTGCTCAGGTTTCTGATCATTGGTCCCTTTTTCACAAGAAGAGGAAATTGGAAAACCATCTTCATCTTCACTTTCCAGCACAGCAACATCAGCAGTTCCTTTTACAACAAGTTGATTCTTATTAGGATGCTTTGCTCTACCATTTTCAATTGCAGGCTTTTCATCGTCCACAATCTCCTCAATAACAACTGAAATGAATATATATAAAACTTACATTAGGTGAGTAAAATATTGGAAAGAAATCAATTCCATTAAGAATGGAATTTACAAGCACAATCAATTTACAAAAGCTATAAATAATTATGTAATTCAATAGATACAGGTTTTTAAATTGTCACATTAAACAGATACAAGTACAGATATAATATGTACGTCTTATCTTATTTTCATCATCCTCACATACACTTTTGATTTTTTAATATGCAATTCTGTACATACTGAAGTCCCGAAGGGACCTAATCAAGTGGCATGTGGTCAAACAGAACATGATATATTGATATCTTCTGCCAAAACATTATACAGTTTACACCACCATTGTCAATGGGCAATGGCAGTCACTACAGATCTTATAAGTGAGAGGCAGATCTTATAACAACCATCACATCAATTGTAGATTTCACAAGAGTTAATCTAAACGTGAAAAGTGAGAGTTAGGTAAAGCTTGAGATAAAACTTGGAAACAGATCTTATAAGTGAAGAGGCGAACCTCCACTAGTTCGTGCATATGATGGAGGAAACATGTCAACATCATCATCATTGATGAAATCCTCGTCATAATCTTCTTCCGAATCACCACTGTAGTCCTCACTGGACGCATCTGAGTCAGTCTCAGCAATATCTTCTCCATACAAGTCTCTAAAGCTATAGTTAAGGAAGACACGAAAAACCAACATCAACAATATTTAATCAAAGCAGAAAACACTGCCTTTCTGATACATCACATGAAAACACCAATTATACTGAAAGGATACTCATTATCGGAGTCCAAACTTTCACCCTGTATGAATCCCGAGAGGTGAACACTTGTCTGGCCAACAACAGAAAACTTCACATCCTCTTCCTCGGCAAATTCGAGATTTAATGAACAGGACTCCATTTTCTCGGGTAACAAAGTACACAAGTATACAGGACTCTTGTCTCCAACTTCACATTGCAAGATGCTCTTCTTTGTTGAAGAGCCCATCCCTAAAGTAGCCTGATTCAGGTTCAGAACAGTATTAAGAATTAACTAGTTTCAAGCAACTTAAGCAAGCTAAATTGATAATACACGTAAATCAGTAATCCTAGAAGTACATAAACATGGTATTAAAAAACTAACTAGCATTAATCAACTTAAGCAATGTAAGTTGATAAGGCACTAAATCCGTACATAATCTTAATTCTGGAATGCCATAAACTCAACAGGGCACTGCAAACCAACTAGCATAAAGAACTTAGAGAAATGTTTAAAAAGCACTTGAATTCTAGCCAGACTCCAAGTAAAAACGCAGCAATCCGAATTAGCATATACAGAAATACACAAATTACAATAAGTCAAGAAGAGCTTATGATGTGAATAGCAATTTCTGTATAATACCTGGGTCAAAACAAGCTTTCCCTGCACGTCGCCATACCTAAGCGTATGGGGTTCCTTGGGCTTCACCTCAGTTCCTACGAGGTCAAGAAACAAGACCAAATCAATAACAACAAAAATGAATGCCGGCAAACAATGAAACCAAAAATTAAAGTTTGTGAAGATGTGAGTTGGCATCATATCCAAACGGAGGGAAACAATCGGAGAATACTCACCCCAGAAGGCCATTTTTGGATCGCTTAACTCGTCAAGGAGTGCTGGCGGAGAAGAGTATGAGAAATTTTTAAATGTTAAGAACGTTAAAACCCTGTCAGCGAAGCGTCTGCAGTCTGCTTGTGCTCTAAAACCCTAAATATGGAGAAGGCAGGAGGGACCATTCCCGAATTTTCTAGGCGTTTGATTCGGGTAATAGATTTGTGAATTTTTGCCGTTTTTGTCTACTTGGTGGGTTGTGGGCCTTGGGCTCGTGATTTGGGCCATTAACTAAAAACCAGGATTCTGGGCCTAATCGGTCCATTTCGGTGTCCATACAAAAGTCTCATTGACCATCCCGTCCATAAAGAGGTACACTGACTACTGAGTGTTTGGTTTTCAGCTGATTTTAGTGTTCCGATCAACTTTGTGAACTTGCATGAAGTGGGTGTTTAGTTTTCTGGCTTCTTTGGGCATTGTTTATTTAGTTTGATTTTAGTGGTGAATTGAACCCCTTTGTGATCCACTTCACAATTTACTGTACTGCAATATTTCTTTCAGACTTGTGGTGGCTCAAGATATCTGATTATTTAACATCTGTATCCTGATTGGGAAGTATTCAGCCATATTTTGAGCTTAAACCGTTTAATTTATGGCAGAATACATAAACGACCTCCTGTATTTGGGCAAATTGGTCATTTGACCCCCTATACTTTAGCCCTAACTGTTTGGCCTCCTATAGTTGCACATTGCGACCTATTGAATCCCTGGTCGTTGAGGCGGCGATGTGCGTGTAATACAAGCGCAAATGGGTGAGTGAATTGATTATTAATTCTGACATGTTATTAATAAATATAAAAAATAAATAAATTCCTTTCATCCTTGCCATTATCTTCCTTTCATCCAGAATCAAAAATAAATAAAATTCCTTTTAATCCTTGCTATTATCTTCTTCTGAGTAATCCACTCCACTAATTCTCCCCCAATCCCAACTAATTCGAGTGTTCAAAGAGCGGAATCTCCAGATCTTGGCTACTGAAATCCTAATTTCAAAGTTCCAATGCTCAATTTTGGATCTCGCCAATGTTGGATCTCGGTCTCAAGCTGTCGCGCCACCCTCGTCTAGCCTCGTCTTCTTGGTTGCAACTAAACCATCGCGCCGACCTTTCATCTGGAGGATTCCGACCCCGTAGAGGACGCCAGATCCGACGGAGATGGCGAATGTGCAGGCACGGGGCAGAAGTGGACGGTGTGGTCGTAGAGACAAGCAGCGACGTTCGAGCGATTGGCGGCGAGGGTGACGAGCTTCAGATCTTGGTTCGTTCCAGATCCGGGTTCTTTTTCCTCGTTACGGATCTGGGTTTTTCTTCTCATTCCAGATCTGAATTTTTTGGGTTCTTGTGTGTGATAATTTTCGATTGTGTGGTATTATACCTACAATTTGTATGATTGTGTAATCTTAGATCTTGAATTTGGGCATGTGTTCTTTGATATCAATTTGAGAGTTGCCATGGTTGTTGGAATGTTGGGTCGTAGATTTGGGAAGAGAAAATAGGAAGAAGATAATGAATAGTCTTGAATTTCACCTTTTTTTTGCTAGGGAATGTGGGTTTGATATTTGGTATCTTTTGTTCACTCACGATGACATGTATGTGCTCTGATCAGAAGGGTCTTTGAGAGCTACTAAAACTGACACTGTTGGTCCATGCTTTTTACCTATGTAAGACCTCTTCACAGAGCCTAATAATCCTAATAAATAAAAATTTGAAAGTTTTTTTATGAACATTTTATTTAAAAAAAAAAAAAGACTACACTTGAAACTGCCTGCTAATGGAATTTGAACTCCGCAAGCAAGTGACCTGAGAAATCGAGACTGCTGTAAGGATCAAAGTCCAATCTGTGGATGAAGCTCTGGTCACCCATTCTAGATATTGCAATTCTATTTCATGGAAACTCTATTTTTTGTGTTACACATTGTAGTAATTTATCATCTGGTATTTGACCGTATTTCTTTTCCAGGTGTTGGAGTTGTGAATGTGTAATGCTTGAGTTATATAATACACAACCATGGGATAGAGACTTACATTGTGACAATGGGGCTAAAGAGTTCAAAGTAAAATTTTGAAAACCCTAACATACACTTCTATTCATATTCTTTTCCAGGTGTTTATATATCACTAATATGGAAATGATAAAAGCAATTGCAGGACATGGAGATTTTGATGAGCTTGAGCTTGTGGATATTTTGATTGCATATCTTAATCTTTGTAAAAAGCTTTTAGGCTTTTGTAGCATTGTGAATTGAATTGGATCAAATCCTCTCCCTTTTCCCTTTCTTTCTTAAGAACATCAAACATACTACAATATGTAACGCAATAAAACTCTACAGAAAGAAACATAAACCCAATTTAGAGTAAAGCTAACTTACAACTTAGCCTTCTTTAGTGATTCTTCTTTACCCCCAACAGAATTTCTTTTCTCCTTTAGGCTTTAGGTAACTACCTGCAATACTTGTATTGCTTTGCTTGCCTTTGCCACCACCAGTAGTAGCCTTGAGCTGTTAGTATTTCTCTATTCTCATTCTTGTCTGCTATCATGTCTTAAACAAACCTGACTTGTGGGTTTCTTTCTTTTCTTTTGTGGACAAGGATTCTGATCAAAACAGCCAACCAATGCAGCCCACACAAAAGCAAAAGCAAAAGGCATCTCGTCCCATCTGAACCCAGAATATTCGCTTCATTCGATCTCACCTTGCAACTTCCTAGTTTCTATAGTGCTTTTCACATTCAGCAGGAATAAACCCTGAAATTCCACTTGTACCTCATGGAATATTCCCTCCGTTTAAATTCGATTTAAAGCAAAAATTAACGATAAAAAATTAATAAAAAAGGTAAAAAAAAAATTGGATAGTTGGATTAAATATTTAATGAAGATAGGCAGCCGTCGGATCTCACGGGCGGTTATTTGATGAAAACATCGTGGGATTCGTGGCAATTCATGAATCAAATATGGGGTTATTTATGGAAATTTCATAAAAATAGGGGAGCATAATTTTGCATTCGGCATATTGCAGGGAATAATATTCCTTTGGAATAAGAGGGATTATTCTGTTATTCCTATATCTTCAATCTTTAATACCAAGCAAACAAACGTGTACGTAAATCTCAAGCTTAGGCAAATTCACACCCTATAAATACCCTAAATCTCAGGCTCTATTTTGACAGCAAAATTACACCAGAGAAGAAACAAGAAACAAGAAGAAGGAATCAAGAAAGGGCAGCGGTTCGGTTCGGTTCTTTGCGATGGAAGGAATCGTTGTGGTTTTCGACTTCGACAAGACGATCATCGACATCGATAGCGATAATTGGGTGGTCGACGAATTAGGCTTCACTGATCTCTTCAATCAGCTCCTTCCCACCATGCCCTGGAATTCTCTCATGGTAACTACCTACCTTAATTTGGATTCTGATTTCCTTTCCTTCCAATTGAATCCCCCTGTTATTAACAACTTTTGATTTGAAATTGCAGGACAGGATGATGCAAGACATGCACGAACAAGGAGTCAAAATCGATGACATTGTCAATGTCTTGCAAAAGGTCCCCATTCATCCACGTATCGTCCCCGCCATCAAATCCGCCCACGCTGCAGGGTAATCAATCAATCAAAAACATTGCTATTAAAGTTTCTTTCTTTTTGAATTCATCACATTAAATCATTCATTCTTTGGTTTAGGTGCGATTTGAGAATCGTAAGCGACGCGAACACGTTCTTCATCGAAACAATCCTAAACCACCTGGGCCTCCGAAGCCACTTCTCGGAGATCAACACGAACCCAGGCTACGTCGATTCGCAAGGCCGGCTAAGAATCGAGCCTCACCACGACTTCACAAAGGCTCCCCACGGCTGCAGCCTCTGCCCTCCCAACATGTGCAAGGGTCACGTGATCGAGAGGCTGTTGAAAGAGCACGGCGGCAGCAAGAAATTCATATATCTTGGCGACGGCAGCGGCGACTATTGCCCCAGCCTCAAGCTGAGGGCTGGCGACTTTGTCATGCCCAGGAAGGGTTTCCCGGTTTACGACCTCATCGCGGCTAACCCGAAGGCGGTCGCGGCGGAGGTGCGTGAGTGGAATGATGGAGCCGAGTTGGAGACCGTGTTGCTTGGGATTGTGGCTGGTATGGCCGCGGCTGGCGCCGCCGCGCCGCCGTACGCGGACTGCAAGTTTGAGACCATTCATCCTACTGAATTGTTGCTTAAGGCTCTACCGGTTCCACACTAATTTTGATTTGGGTTAACTTAGGGAGTACTTATTGGAAATCTACGTGTAACTGGATGTGTTTGATTGGAATTTGTACCCTTAATTACTACTATCCGATATCTAATTATGTTTAGCTTCAATCAACTAAGAACAAATTGATCCCAGCTGTTTTTTAGAAGAAAAAAATTACAAGTGGAGGGGGTTGTGCGTTGGATACGCAAGATTAATTAACGATGAGATTTGAGACGGTGGTACGTGTTTGAATGTGTTTTTTGCTAAAAAAAATTAATAATTTGATTGTAAAGGTGTAATTTAGGTAGTTAGGGATGAGAAAAAAAGAGACATTGCCTGCAAGGAATTCGATTCCCTTTTCATACTTATTCCAAGCACGATCAAAATTATGACAACACAAGAGGCAAACACAAAAACTCGTTGACACCTGTCCTGACAGAGTGACAGTATTGTTGACACCTGTCCTGACAGAGTGACAGTATAAATGCCAATTGCCCAAGATGTAGTGGAGAAGAATCAGTTGTATTCTTTGATTCAATATCAATTCTAGCTTTTACCTAGTAACATTATGAGTACGCTTTTATTGCTGATCTTATTCTGGCTGTGAGACTGCTGCTTCAGATCATTAATAATATCTTCGGTGATCCCGCTTTATAACAAAAAAAAATAAAAAATAATACTCATATGCATGAATTAATAGAGCAATGAAACGTTCAGCATTCTCTTACTTTCCCCTTAAATAATCTTGTTCTTGGAACTTTCTATCATTTCCAAACTATACCGCCATTTCCAATTACATGGCTCGCCACAAATCCATGGCGACCGCGAAATGGAGCAATCTCTCCGGCAACGTCCTATCCGTCATCGCCAAAATCCTCAACTCCGAAGTCGATCTCCTCCGTCTCCGTTCCGTCTGTCCTTCTTGGCGATCATCTCTCCCCCTACTCCCCAGTCCCTTTCCTCTCAAATTGCCTATACTCCCAACTCTTTTCACACTCCACACCCCCGCCGGAATCAACGATTTCTGCACTCTCCGCCCCAGCCCTTACTACCGCCTCTCCTCCGCCGCAGATCCGTCGCAAGGTTGGATCTTTAGGGTTTCCGACGCTTCAAACCCTAACAAAATCTTCTCCCTCCAACATCCATTGCCCTCGGGAAAGCCGTACTACCCTCCCGGAACTGTACCAAATCGACTGAACCTTCTCGACCATCGGATTTCGGAGATTCACAAGTCCTACGCCCTTGAATTTCACGGCGACCGTCATCAGGCTTCGAACTTGGGCATCAGGAAGGTGCTCGTTCTTGTTGATTTTGTTCCGGATTGCGATTTTGTGGTTCTGGCTATGCAAATTGACGGAGCCTTGAGTTATTGGAAGCTCGGAGACGATGATTGGACTCCCGTCGATACCAAAAAGCGTCAGTTCCATGATGTGATTTTGTTTCAAGGCAAATGTTATGGAGTTGATGATTCAGTGCTTGTTTGTTTTGATTCTGATTTTAATCACACCGTCGTGTCTTCGCCGTTGGATTATGAACTAACTGAAAACTTTTTGGTGAAATGCGAGTCGGAATTGTTCGTGGTTTCAAAGATTTGCTTGCGATATATGATTGATCAGCTTTATCGGGCTGCTTACTCCTCCTCTTGTGATGATGATGATGATGATGATGATGATGGTGGTGGTGGTGGTGACGATGACGACGAAGAAGAAGATAATGATGATGTTGTTGATGATGAAGAAGAAGATGATGATGAGAATGCCACTAAGGCTTATTTTTCCCTGGTTGTGAACAGATTCGATAGGAGCAGTGGTGATTGGGATATCGATGTTGATTTGGATGAAATGTTCTTCGTCTTGTGTTTTGATGCAAATCTAAGTTTCTCATCCAAGGAATTCAGAGGCTCTGAAGGAAATAGAGTGTATCTTGATGAGTCAAGTTTTGCTGAAATTAGCGATCAGTACAGCGAAATGCCCGGTGTCTTTCATTTGGATAGCGGAATGGCATATAAATTGGCCAAGGCCAGAGATTTTGGTAAAATCTTTCTGCCGGGTAGTTGGATTAATGTTTAGTGCAACTTCATTTTTTGGTTTGGTAGACTGTAGTGCAACTTCTTGCAAGTAACGGCTATATTTTGATCTTATAATCTATTATCTATATATGCTATGTATTCTGAATTTGGCTTGATGCTTCATTATGAAGTTTTGTTTAAGATTGTTGAGTTACATTCTACTTAATTGCCAACAAAAACTTGTTGACACTGTATAAATGCCAATTGCCTGAGATGTGGTGGAGAAGAATCAGAGTTATACATGTGATCCGAGATTGCTTGCCTATTCATATGACATTTGCCTTGCCCTGTCTGGAAACAAACTGTCCATTTTTCTCTGAAACTGATGTAAAGAGGTGGATTGATTTGAATTTGAGTTCACTCTTTGCAACAGCAATATGGTATATTTGGAAATCCAATAGCAATTCTAGCTTTACTGAAATCTCTTGTTTACCGAGTAACATTATGAGTACTTTAATTGCTGATCTTGCACCTTATTCTGGGTGAGTGGCTTACTTTTATTGTTGCTTAAGTCTTTACCTGTTCCACAATAATTGATTTAGCCATACTTGTTTGATTTCCATTACCCTTATTCTAATCCTTAACTCGGGGAGGGGATCCGGAGTATTTAGTGGAAACCTACGTGTATTGGATGTGTTTAATTTGGAATTTATACTCAACAAAATCCAATCTATATATGTTTAGCTTCAACAAACAACAAGCAACAAACTCAAGCTGTTTTTTAGAGGAAAAAAATTACAAGTGGAGGGGGTTGTGCATTGGCCACGTAAGATTCATTAAGTATGATGAGCTTGAGAGAGTTGTGTTTGAATGTGTCTTTTTTTGCTAACACAAAAACAAAAACAAATAATTTGATTGTACAGTTGTAACCTTGCTAGCTAGAGATTAGGGAAAAAAAGACACATTGCTTGCAAAGAATCCAACTCCCTTGTCATGCTTGTTCAAAGCACGTTAGTGTTTCAATATCCAGATTTTGTCTTGTTCATTGCGTGGCGCCACACCATATATAAACAAGTAGTAATAAAATGAGTAACACAACAGGCAAACACGAAAACTTTTGTGTGACACCCGTCCTAACGATTAAGTAACGGCCTTTGCCGCCTTACATCACTCCACAACCATTTGTCTGATAACCCGTAAGAAGTTGTTTGTCAATACCAATTTGCCCCTGCAAAAAAGATTCTGATTAAATTCGAAGAGTCCAATCCACATAATCAAGATGAGGATGCTTCGATAAATGTCCTGCAAACTTGCAATTTTTATTTATATAAACAAACAAATCTTGCAATTTTAAACTCATATTAGCCAAGTCATATAAGGTTTCTTATACAATACAAATATAATAAACTAACAATTATTTTTATAAATTACATAATTTTTTTGCTAGCTATATTATATATAAATATTTTAAATTTTATATTAATTTCAGATTATTGTATAATCTTTAGTAAAATCATCCCGTGAGTATCACGGGAATTCAACTATTTACTTATATACATGATTGTAATTTGTTATATACATTATCATGATTTGTAATGAGACCAATATCATGATTTGTAATTACTTGTATCAATAGAACCTAATACTAGGTGATTGGAGAAAAATGTAATAAATCTGGATGATTTTGTAAATTAATGAAATACGTATGTAGTTATGATGTTTTGGTCCTAATTTTGTTATAGATGGTTCAATTTAACAAAATATATTGTAGTATAAAAAAAGTGTTTTTATGTAAATAAAATTATAAAAGGTGATTTATTAAAAACACCTATTTTAAAAGGTTGATTTTAATAAATAATCCTAATATTTATAAAAAAAAATTCTAACATTTTTATAATGAGAAATGCACCCTAAAAATCATCTTGCTTTATGGGCCGAAATGCTTAAAACCCCTAAATTAAATTCCAAAAGAGAGCGTACTTATAAATCTTCCCTAGTAACGCTCAACTCTTCGGCCGAATAGTGTTTCTGTTTCCTCGCTTCCTGTGCACGGGTGCTGGTACACTTGTGGTTCCTAATCCTTTATTTTCATCTATTGATTGATTCGTTTGAATTAGAATGCTAAAATAGTTTCAATTTCGTGAAGAACATTGCGTGTTGCGACCCTCATAATTTAGTTTTGATAAGCAGTCGGTGGTGATCGAAGCAACAATGGCGGACGTGATGAAGCCGGTGAAGCAAGGGCTGGAGGATACTCGGGAGCAGATTCACAAAATCCGGATCACTCTCTCCGCTAAGAATGTCAAGAATCTCGAAAAAGGTATCACTTTTATCAACATCATAGCAAACGTTCAAAGAAATTGAACTTATACATGAATAAATTTCCTAGATAGCTTATGATAATCATTTAAAGAATTCAACTTTGTTATATGAAAATGTATATTATGCTTATGCTATACGACCTGCATTCAGAATGTTATGGTTTAGTTTATGTAGAGGTTGGTTTTGTGATGTAATTTTTTGATCTGGTGACTATGCCGTAATTTTGGTTATCTCAAGGCAAGGGCACTTGTTTAGGTTGTTGAGGTTCATGAGGGGATTGAGCGTGGTTAAGATTTCGGTGGATGAGTTTGGTAGCGGTGAGGGAGTTGCGTTAGGGTTTGCATGAGAGATGGAATCTACGTGATCAATATTTTGCCGAGAATGAGGTACATTTGGATTGGGCCTGGTGTTTGAAAATTTGTGATTGGTGGGAAGGTTGTTTTGATCAGAATGGATTTGGGTTGATGTACGAGGATTTTGTGGGGATTGTTCAGACGGTTCTAGGATAGAACTAGGGGCTGTTTGGTTTGGTAAATTAGAGGCTAGGGTAGGTTTGAACTTAAAATTGGAAAGGAAATTGAACCCCATTCCTCTCCAATAATTAAGTTCGGGTTTGGTTCAGCCGGGTGAGTTTAGTATGGAAATTCGTGTTCTACAAAGTGTACATGCCGAGACACGTAAACTCGTTTGGTTTTTGGGTCAAGACATTTGTAGGCAGATTGTGAAGTAGAATATCCAACTAATACACATGTAATTGATTTGGATTGTAGCTTATGTAAACCCTGTTTTCCAATCGAGAATGAAACACATAGCACTTGCGTTTCACTTTGTGAGAGAACAAGTCCAAAAAGGCACTTTTCGAGTTGCGTATGTTCCAACGGCTGATCAACTAGCGGACATACTCACAAAACCTTTACACAGCACAAGATTCAGCACCATCTCTGTCAAGCTAGGCATGACATAGAGCCCGAGCTGTTCTTGAGGGGGGATATCAATCAGTATCATATCTTGCCTATATCTTTTATTGTTATAAGTTGTTGCTAAGTTGTTTTAGTCTTATGTTAGTTTGTTGACTACCTTATTTCTCTCCTAAGATTGTGGACAACATTTTGTAATCTCAGACTGTATGTAAGCAGTCTTCAGTTCTCTAATAAAATTATTCTAGTGCATTATCATTTACAATGATATGCGCCGAAGAAGAACTCTGATTTGAGTTTATAATTTGTATGAATAGTTATTGTTATAGCTACTGTTTTGCAATGCAGTTTGTGGTGATTTGATTCGTGGGGCAAAAGACAAGCAGCTGAGGGTCAAGGGACCTGTTAGAATTCCTACCAAGGTTCTTAAAATTACCACCAGGAAAGCTCCCTGTGGTGAAGGTACATCATCATTAGCTTCTTTGTTCATTCTTAATAAGTTACAGATCAATTGCTGTATAGTCTGGTTTTAATTGAGTGAGTTAGGGGTCACTTTTGAATTGTATCCAAAGCTACTGCTATGTGTATTTAGGTTCTTGTTTGTTTGCATTTGCAAAAATGAAATGATGTATTCAGTTCATTCCTTTATTTACTGTTCTTTGTAATGGAAGTATGGAACTGTATATTGAAATACTCTTTGTCAATAAAAATGTGCAGGAACGAACACCTGGGATCGATTTGAGCTCCGAATTCACAAGAGGGTGATCGATCTGTTTTCGTCCCCGGATGTGGTGAAGCAGATCACCTCCATCACCATCGAGCCTGGTGTCGTGGTCGAGGTTACAATAGCAGATTCTTAGAGGTGTCTGTCTATCTCATCATTCATATATATATGATGCCTAGAGCTAAACTACTATTAGGTCTCAGTTTCTTGTCATTCTAGCTTACCTTAGAGAAAATTTTGAAGGATCTACATATATGTTGTTTGACCACCTTTATGTTTTTTTTTTTCATATTTAACCTATGAGAGAATTCTCCTTATTATAATTTATAAGCATGGGCTAGAGTTTTGCATTTTATGAGAGTGATCGATTTGCTGTTTATCCCCCAACCCCATGTATTCTACAACTGGTCAAGTTATTTAGTTCATACATTTTCTAAGTTTTCGTTTGTTACTTAAAGGTTTTAAAATGTGGATTTTGTTTGTAATTTTACCAAATTAAAAACATAGGGGAAATGAAGTAAAAAGCAGTATCATGATAGTTTTGGTTGCTCAGCTTTACTGATTTTATGCATGGTGCTGAATGAATTAGGACAAAATCTCGCTTGAGAAAGTGTTTAAGACGCCATATTTTTCCCCGTAGTGGTATTGTGATTCATATTCCATGGCATTGCGAAGTTTAAACACGCAAGGAACATCAATAGTTACAAATTTACTCGATCACGGGATCATGAATTGTGACTTTAAAAATAAATCTCTTTTTTATTGATCAGTGACAGGGACCTGAATAATCTACAAGTGTGTGTACTGGAAACAATATTAGCCAAATTTTATTATTTCATGTGTTGCACTAAGAAATCTTCAATCCAAATAAAACAAAGTTTCATAAACAAGGTAGTGTTTAATATGTGGAATTTTCAAAGAATTGAACTGAAGCCCTATTTATGAGTGAGGATGTGTGGTCACTTGACTCACTTTGCATAGAACTTTATTCTGAAGTGAACTAGTTTGGGTTACCGGTTCTTCAGTCCAAATAGGAATTCATAGCATTGTTTGGATACCACAGGCTTTATGTAGTACAGTATGATGTAAAGCATTTTGTTGTATTGTGGTTATATCTTAAATTGAATGATACATATTTAAGTTTAATGTCCCATAATATGTAAAACTATATTCTAATATAACTAATAATCAATTGGTTCAGTGGGATTGGGTGTTAAGCTCCTTAAGCGTTTGTTCATAAAGTTTCGTTGTTCAGGATGGGTGTTAAAATCACTGGGATTTGACGACGGGGAAGATGATCTTCTACCAAGCTGCATCACTGATGATCTTCCCCGTCGTCAAATCCCAGTGATCTTGATCTCCAAGCTCCTTGAACCGGACTTAGGCACGCCATTGGATCCGATGGAAGTCCAGCCTAAACCTCAGCTCGATGTTAGACCTCCTATGCCCAGTTGCATCGTAGAATTGATTGGCCAACTCCCAGAAATGAATCGGCTGATGAGGTTACATTCTCTCCCTCCATATGGTAGGGAGGGCAAGCTGGAGAAAGATCTTGTCTTGGTCCATGGTCCAAACGAAGTTATCCGCCATCTGTTCAAGGCATGACAACATTAAAATGTGAATAATAAGAATTATATACAATATACAAATACTAAAAACATGAACAAAATCAATTAAGGGGAGAGGATACCTTCGAATTTTGCTTCCACGGAGAGGGTTTTTTTGGTGGGTGCTCGAGTGATGGAGAATGGAAGCCAAGGGGTTGTATTTAAAGGGGAAGAAATGAATATAATAATGAAAAGGTAAATACCTTATAAGTATAATATACTATACATGGGAAGATACTTTTGCAATATATGAAAATTGAGTATAATATACCTTATAAGTATATATTATATGAAAATTGAGTATAATATACTATACATGATGAAAAAGATTTGTGTACATAAAAGAAAAAGATTTGTGACATTCTCATAACCATTGTGTCTAGTTATAGGGGGAATAATATGATAAGTTATCTTATGAATCTACATTAATGTTACAATAAAGTATTATATGAAAAAGATTTGTGTACATGATGAATATATTATTATCTACATTTATATGAAAAATATTTCTTATTAGGCATCATGATTGTTCTCAAATAACCCTTCTAAAATTAATTTACTGCGACATGATGGAGTATACACTCAAAGTTATGGCACCCTAAAGCATAAATTAAGCCATGAATTGCAATATTCAATTACAACCAAAAACAGCATAAAAAATTCACACAGTTCGAGTCTTCATTGATAAACAACAACCACACATACATCTAAAATCCAAACAAACTTAACATGATACAAAGAACTAAGGGAAACGGATTGTATGGATAAATGAGAAACACCAGACACATGAACGTGAGGGCAATGCTGCACATTTTCCAACGGGTAACAACTTCGATTGCCTTGTCACGCTCCAAGGCACGCTCGACTGTACAGGTTAACAACTCTTCAATGAGTTCAACCTGCTCATCAGTCTTGTGAACTTGTGCCTGGAGGCTCGTTTCCAACAACCCCACGTATCTCTCAGCGGCATCAGCTCGATCCTTATGACGCATTGCGAGTTCTTGAAGACCTTTGCAGCATGGTTGCTCGCTTAAATCCCGGTGCAGTATTTGTTCCTCCTCCTCATCAGAATTGAAATGTATACAACAAAAATATTGAATTAACACAAACACTTGGTACTGATGTGTTTCATGATAGAACATGCACTTGATATACATGATTAACGACACAGATTTCAACAAGAGTAATTTCTAAAAATGTGATGACAAAGTATGCTGAATTTACCTATTCATTATAGAATTGATCATCAGCGAACACCATACTATCACCTTCTTCACTCCATGAATCCTGGGACACCATAGTTGTGCACAATCCCTATGCAAACCAGGATTGATCAAATTTGTTAGTTGAAAATGTGAGAAGAGGCAGCGTTGTATGAAGTAGATGGCTATAGCTATCTAATCTGAAGCAAAAATAAAGCCTAAACCAGATGAGCCATAAATAACTAAAACAATCAATTCAGAGAAAGAACAATCAATTCAGACTTTGAGCAACTTCAGACTATAACAACTTCTTCTATTTTTTATCCTAAGACATCCTCATTCACATATTGCTCATTGCATCAATAATTTCTCACTGCTGACTGGAATCACTAGATTGATTGGCGACAAGTACAACTGCACTTTGGTTAAAAAGAATGATTAGACTAATTTACTACAATTTATTACAAAGTGGAATACATTATTCATGTGTAGGTCCTTCAATGAACAAATGAAATATGGAAGACTCAATCTTTTTCATTGCTTCAGTGTCTATATTAAATCTGAATGATCATTTGTGATGGTTTAACTGGTATTCCTGGTCATGCAGGAAAAAGCACTCTAGCATGTTCACTGGGGAGGAACTTGCATACCAGGAGGAAGCTATCCTACTTTCTTGATGGTGACAATCTAAGACATGGTTTAAATAAGGATCTAGGATTCAAAGCAGAAGAACGAGCTGAAAATATAAGGAGAGTTGGTAAGTGTGCATCCTTGAAATGAACTCTATAGCTTTTTTATCCAATTGAATTGAGTTTATTCCTGTAAGCACATGTTATTCTGAAAGCCATACTCATTCTAGCTCATTTATCAGATTTTTTCGACACCAATTCAGGAAAAGGAAGCCAGTTGTTTACCAAAACATTTGCAATCCAGATTTTTAATTAATAGCAAAATGGAGCTCATTTGCAATCGACATTTGCAATCCACGAAAAGGAGTTCATTTATCAGATTTTTAATCAACGCCAATCCAGATTTGGCCTCATGTTCATGACGCCAAAACATTTGCAATCATCAGATGCACAACCAATTCAGGAAAAGCTAACTCATATCTATGAATGCTCGACAGTAACCACCAATACCTATATGCACATCAAAATCCCGACAAGGAGGCCAATAAAATCGCTTAAACACACAACAAATTCATATGTTCCAACTAGATCCAGCTCCCTAACGACCTACAGAGGTCACATAGATCTGGCGAGTGAATCGAGCACTTACCTTCATCGAGAATCGTCGTTCAAGAAGACGTCGCCGATCTGTCGTCGAACTGACTTCGAGGGATAGAAATCGCCTTGCTAGGTTTTGGAGTGAATCGATTTTTGGGGATAAAAATAGTGGTATCGAGGGGTAGAAGCGAGGATTTTTGATGGGGCTCGGTAGCGTGCTGGCAAGAAGCTGGGGGAGGAGGGGGCGAAAACTAGCGTCCTCCCGCTAGCTTCCTCTGCTTCCGGCGCACGCTACTGCCGAACACCGCGGCCGCTCTGAGACGCTACAACCCGCTCCCACTTCCGCTCTAAGACGCCGCATCCGAACGGGGCCTTAGTCCATCCAGCCAAACGTGACCTAAGACTTGGACCCTATACTATATAAGCTTGACACACTCGGTTTTTGTTTTTTCTCCTCTTCGGTCGTTGCTCAGACAAATATCTTCTCCGGTGGCCGTCTCACCTCGGCGCCACCTGCATTAAAATGCTTCCGCTACTTCGTCGGGCGGCTGCCACGACCG